>OX336392.1:276844733-278094019 GCA_946902985.2 Meconema thalassinum | reverse complement strand
TACCCATGGAATTTAGAAGCTGGGCACTCCATGAATACCCGCTATTGCCCACCACCAACACACATAGTTGGTCTATAAAAACAGCCCGCTATACAGAGAGACCTCTCTACATGACGGTGGGTTTTCAAACGAATCGCAAGTATCAACAAACCAAAGATGTCACACAATTTGATCACCTGCAATTGAGAAATGCACGTCTTTTCCTCAACGGTGCTGTGTTTCTCTATGAAGGGCTGGATTTAGATTTTTCAAAAGATAAGTTTGGCCTCCTGTACGACTTGTTTTCAAAATTTAGATGGTCGTATTATCAAAAAGAGAATTGTCCACTGTTGTCACCCCAAGCTTTTAAGACAAGGGCGCCACTGATTGTCTTTGATTGTTCCTACTTGGAAGAGTCTGTCAAGCCATCCAATATTGACATTCGACTAGATTTTGAAACGCATGACAATGTTCCAGCCAATACGACGGCCTACTGTTTGATCATTCATCACAAACAAGTCAACTATTATCCACTGTCCAACCAAGTGACAAGTGTATAAATAGCAGGTCAACCTACGTCAAACCGCTCAGCCATGTCTTGCTTTCAAGCCTCAAGAGAAGTTACATCCATGAATTTAAAATCTGAGGAGCAACGTTTCAAGACCTTTGCAACGTTGCCGGTGCCTTTTATAAACCCTCAAGCCTTAGCGGCCGCTGGATTCTACTATTTAAAAACAAGAGATGAAGTGAAATGTGTGTTTTGTCCCATCATCTTACACCAATGTCAAGAGAGCGATGAACCCATGCAGGAACATCAGCGCTGGTCACCTGCATGCCCCTACCTGTGCAGAATGGAGGTGGGTAATATACCCTGTCATTCAAATTACCCCGCACTCATGCCTCTAAGTGATGAAAAAAGTTATGATACATGTGGACTTAATGGTGTCAACAGTGCTTCAGTGAGCAGCTCACAGTCAAAAACATCCAGTTTAGAGACATTGGGATATCATCGGTGTTATGGACACTATAAACACAAAAGACTTTTTTGTTGTATGAGTTGGACCGCCTCTATCCTAGAATGAAAAAAGAATGTAAAACTTGTTATGTTAATAAAATAATGTAATAAAAATTGGTTGTTGTTGTTATATTATTATTTCTTATGCCCCCCTATCATATCCTAACCTCTATAGTGACTACTCGATGTTTTTATTTTCTTTTCCTAGAATGGAATGTAAGTAAATGACATGGGTACACCTTACTGAACAATTGTCAGTCTGTGGTCAGTTGGACTTGATCCAGACAAGAGTGAACATGTTGCGTACACTGATTGTCGACTGTCAAGGGTTTAAAATTGGAGATAACAAATTTATATTTAAAGAAGTGGCCATTATTGATTGTTCCACTTTTTGGATATCACAAGCTACCCATTTGGTGTTTAAACCACCTTATGCGTTTGATTTGTTGTGTGATAAAGACCGTAAACAAACCCAGTGGATTGAAACTCATATGCAACTAGACTGGAAGCAAGGAACCATTTCATATAAGCACCTGGACATGGTCATGAAAGCCCACTTGTCTTCTGCCCATGTAGTATTTGTGAAAGGTAGTGAAAAACGTCAATGGCTACAACCATTTTTGGCGTCTTACTGTCAATGTATCGATTTAATGGACATGGGCTGTCCCTCGCTGCAAACACTCATGGGCCGCTGTCCCTGTGACAATATTACCCATAAAGCCCAGGCACAGGTGTGGCAATTGTTTCATTGGCTAACCACCAATGCCTGCTGAGAGTTGTTAAATAAAATTAAAACTGAAGGTTTACCTGTGGATGACACCAGTGAGATTTCTACAAGCGACGTATAAACATCAACGTGATACCATGGAGAAAGGGGATGCTACCGATAAAGCGATTGGAAAGTTCTTTGTGTGTAAAAAGAAACTGGACAGTTTTACTAAAGAAGAATTATTGGCTCTTCCAAAATCATTCATTTATTATGTTGCAGCAAATGCAGTGAAAAAATCTGGCAACATGAACCAAAATCATGGACTAAAGACCCTGTGTTAAGTGAATTGCAACCATGTACGGATTATGATCACCATAAGCAAGTGGCTATGGTAATAATACCATCTATGCGACAGTGCGCCACTTGCCAGCTGGTCAAACTGTATCACGGTCATAAAAGTCCATGTAAAGACTTTGTTTCTTCAATCCACGGGTGTAATGGAGATAAAAAGCAGCAACAACTAACATCATCCACAGAGGAGGAGGAAGATCAAACCTTTTCTCCACCAATGGAAAATGATATGCCTGACCTGTACTGGCAATGGCGTCATTGACAAAGTCATTCAATACTTGACTTTCGAAATCTACCTACCTGGTTATTATTTGTGTAGTCCTGGATCTTGTCTTGAAGAACCTTTGCAGCGTGGTGATATACCTATTAATCCTTCGGATCGAGCATGCACCTTTCTTATCGCCATAGGCATTCAGCATTAAGACGTGTAGCGGATAAAGTATCGTTGAAAAGCTTAACAACGTTCGACATCCTATGATGTATCAGTGGGAGAGAGGTTGGCAGCCCTCATTGTGATTAGTGCTATAAAAGGAAATTTAATGATGAGTGGACATGAACATTGAAAAGGATTGAGGAATTGGTATTTCTTTGTATTCTATTTTTGTAAAGCTCTATTTGTTGTGAAATAAAACAAGGTTTACAAGATCACAATGTCTTTTAATTTTAAAAATGGTGATAGCCATTTCTTCATTTTCATTTTTCTTCTTACATGAATATTTACAATTTCCACTTTCCCTTTTTTACATTCCCCTTGTTTAGGACACACATTCTGTACATTTTTAGCCAACTTTCGATTTTTGCAAAAAATGAAAGTAGACTTATGAGATCAACACAGGGCGAAAAAAGTGTGTCTGTCTGTGTGTGTGTATGTGTGTGTGTGAGTCTCTGTGTGTGTGTGTGTGTGTGAGTGTGTGTACTCTGAATGTCTGTCCCCCCCTATCAATTCGAACACGGTGAATTCGAATTGAACGAAATTTGGTACAAAGGTAGCACTAGCAAAGGACACCTCAGTATCATGTTTTATGTCGCCGCCATCTTGACGGAATCCTAATGGCGGCCACACAAATGTTCAAAGCTTAAATCAAATTACGACTAACCTAATCATCCAATGTCTACCAAATTTTGTAACACCATACCTTTATGGGGGGAGCATCCTTTGACCAAACTAATAGGTCATCAGCGGAATAGTTTGCGGATGGCGGCCATCTTTGTGTGAAAATCAATTCCCCCTATTAATTCGAACACGGTGCAACCGAATGGAACGAAATTTGGTACAGAGGTAGTACTAACAAAAGGCACCTCGGTGTCATGTTTTATATCGCCGCCATCTTGACGGAAACGTAATGGCGGCCACACAAATGTTCAAAGCTTAAATCAAATTACGATTAACTTAATCATCCGATCTCTACCAAATTTTGCAACAACATACCTTTATAGAGGAAGCATCCTTTGACCAGATGAATAGGTCATTAGCCTAATAGTTTGCGGATGGCGGCCATCTTTGTGTGAAAATCAATTCCCCCTGTTAATTCAAACACGGTGAAACCGAATGGAACGAAATTCGGTACAGAGGTAGCACTAGCAAAGGGCATCTCAGTGTCATGTTTTATATCGCCGCCATATTGACAGAAACGTAATGGCGGCCACACGAATGTTCAAAGCTTAAATCAAATTACGATTAACCTAATCATCCGATCTCTACGAAATTTTGCAACTACATACCTTTATGGAGGGAGCATCCTTTGACCAATCTAATAGGTCATTCGCCTAATAGTTTGCGGATGGCGGCCATCTTTGTGTCAAAATCGATTGCCCCTATTAATTCAAACACGGTGAAACTGAATGGAACGAAATTTGGTACAGAGATAACACTAGCAAAGGGCATCTCAGTGTCATGATTTATATCGCCGCCATATTGACAGAAACATAATGGCGGTCACACAAATGTTTAAAGCTTAAATCAAATTACGACTAATATAGCCATCCGATCTCTACCAAACTTTGCAACCACATACCTTTATGGAGGGAGCATCCTTTGACCAATCTAATAGGTCATTAGCCTAATAGTTTGCTGATGGCGGCCATCTTTATGTCAAAATTGATTCCCCCTATTAATTCGAACACGGTGGAACCGAATGAACGAAATTAGGTGCAGAGGTAGCACTAGCAATGGGCACCTCAGTGTCATGTTTTATGTCGCCGCCATCTTGACGGAAACGTAATGGCGGCCACACAAATGTTCAAAGCTTAAATCAAATTACGATTAGCCTAATCATCCGATCTCTAGCAAATTTAGCAACAATATACCTTTATGGAGGGAGTATCCTTTGACCAAACTAATAGGTCATTAGCCTAATATTTTGCGGATGGCGGCCATCTTTGTCTGAAAATCGATTCCCCTTATCAATTCGAACACGGTGAAACCGAATGGTACGAAATTTGGTACAGAGGTAGCACTAGCAAGAGGCACCTCAGTGTCATGTTTTATATCACCGCTATCTTGACGGAAACGTAATCGCGGCCACCCAAATGTTAAAAGCTAAAATGTAATTACGACCAACCTAATAATCTAGTCTCTACCAAATTTTTCAACACCATATCTTTATGTGGGAAACATATTCTGACCAAACTGCAAGAACATCAGCCCAATAGTTTGCAGATGGTGGCCAAGTATGTGTGCAAAGTGATTCCCCCTATCAATTCAAACACGGTGAAACCGAATTGAACGAAATTTGGTACAGAGGTAGCACTAGCAAAGGGCACCTCATACTCATGTTTAATATCCCTATAGCACGTTGTATTTCAACAAGCTACTACAACCAACATTCAATCATACTCCTTGAAAAGGACAAAGAGTTATAACAATACCCATGCATTTAGGAGAAAGTAGGCTATATGTTCTTTCCTGAACATCTTGTTTTCCAGTGCTAAACCCTCAAGGGCTCCGAGTAGTGAGCTCGGGAGTTGGTGACCCTGAGGGGACTTGTCAATTAGGTCCATTTTTCCGTTTTGCCATTGATTTTGAGGCTGGCCCTCTCATCTTCCGCTGTCTAATCAGCCTTCCATGGTTCTACTTCTTGCTGAGCCCCTCTATCCTCATCCTTCAAGTACGTAAGTTAGTAGTTAGTTTTAGTTCTGCTTTCCATTTCATTACCACTGTCATTATACTCCTAACCATTGTCGGCAATTAACCTGGATGATAGGCTCTTTCGAAAACACTTATCATAATCACCATCATCAGCTTGTATTAAATTGATGTGAATATTACATTTTTTAACCCGTTGAGTGCTTCCACCGTCTATAAATGTTGCACAAGAAGTTATTTTGTATCATATTCCTAATTCGCTTTCGAGTGCTGAGTCGATCCCTGGTATGTTTGCCATCTATTTGGCATTATTTTGTACTACTCGAGTTTGTAATGTCGCTTCCGGAACTAACTAACAGACCATTTTGTAGACTTCTGTCCTCTACAGCTGGAGTTCATCTGAAATGTAAACAAGCATGGTGGAACAACTAGCAATTTCTTCACGCAGAGTTGAGATTTCGGATCAAAGAATGTTCTTTTGTACTAGTAAGAAGCAATAAGTAATAATAACCTACTCATTTTAGGAAATATTATTTTGAGCCCATTACGAGGTATGGAGATGATGCCCGCATAAAAATATTGATTTCGATTCGTCTCAAAATAAAAATGTATATAACCGTACGATTTTGAATTTACATTTTGATTAATAAAGACCCAAAACCTATAGACCGTTTGAGCCCATTGTACATTTTTTTAAATAAATGCTAATGAAAAAACTCAGCACTTAAAAGTTTAAGGAAAGTCGTCCACCTATATGTGTGACAAGGAAGAGACTAGACAACAGGCAAGGTGCAGAAGAGTTTGTATTTTAGGGGAAGATGACCTCGCTGTTCCACCCCGTAAAACTCCAATAACTAACTATCTAATTAGCTTGTAGTTTGCATCGTATCTGCACCAAACTGTCAATAGAATGGTGTAATCCACCGTTTTATTGCAATTAACTCTTGTCTCTAGTTAGACGAAACTCTTCTCCCTGAATATCCTAGTATCCACGCAGCCGGTGATACTCGGTGTCATTCTGCTTTGTTTCTGAAGAATAATGAGGAAATCTGATTAAATACGTGACCCTCCCTCCCAATCACTGTTCTCCTGTATTTCGTTAATTTCCTTCTCACTGCAAGCCGAACACGTACTGAAGACACTGCCACTTCCTTAACTCTTCTCCAAGACTTCACAACTTGGCTACGCCCAATTCACGTGGAGCAAGAAGCACTAGAATTCTATGGAATATAAGGCATGGTAGTTCATTAGTCGTTGCATGTGACCTATAGCTTGTTAAACGAGGGGATCACAACAAGTGGGACATGGGTTGGAGACCATGAGACCACAACTGCGTCTGGCGTACTTCCACTTATTTGTTCAGGAAGGAACATATAGCCTACTTTCTCCTAAATGCATGGGTATTGTTATAACTCTTTGTCCTTTTCAAGGAGTATGATTGAATGTTGGTTGTAGTAGCTTGTTGAAATACAACGTGCTATAGGGATATTAAACATGAATATGAGGTGCCCTTTGCTAGTGCTACCTCTGTACCAAATTTCGTTCAATTCGGTTTCACCGTGTTTGAATTGATAGGGGGAATCGATTTGCACACATACTTGGCCACCATCTGCAAACTATTGGGCTGATGTTCTTGCAATTTGGTCAGAATATGTTTCCCACATAAAGATATGGTGTTGCAAAATTTGGTAGAGACTAGATTATTAGGTTGGTCGTAATTACATTTTAGCTTTTAACATTTGGGTGGCCGCGATTACGTTTCCGTCAAGATAGCGGTGATATAAAACATAACACTGAGGTGCCCTTTGCTAGTGCTGCCTCTGTACCAAATTTCGTACCATTCGGTTTCACCGTGTTCGAATTGATAAGGGGAATCGATTTTCAGACAAAGATGGCCGCCATCCGCAAAATATTAGGCTAATGACCTATTAGTTTGGTCAAAGGATGCTCCCTCCATAAAGGTATGTTGTTGCTAAATTACTCTACACAGACACAGATTCTTTTATTTATGAGTTTAAAACTGATGATTTTTATGAGGATATCAAAAATGAGCTAAATATGTTTGATACAAGCCACTATCCCGAGGATAATATTTACCATTTACCTCTAGTAAACAAAATGGTTCTTGGGAAAGTCTGGCATAGCTTCCAGTTACTTTTCCGGGCTCCTTCCGTTTTCTTTCCTATCGTCCTCCCTTGGTCAACTCGTGTTCTTTTCCGACGCCGACGGTATTAGAGTTTCTGAGGTCTAAACTGACTTTCACTTTCCCGCAAAATTGGCGTTTGTCTCATCTTTCCTGATGCACACCTCTTATTTTTCTTTTCATGATATATCGTGCCTTTTGTACTAGGCCCTAAAAATGCAGTGTGTGTGTAACCCTAACCCGTAGGTGCAGGGTAGTGCTATGCCCTTAGAAGCTCACAGATCACTATATCTTTTAATTCTAAAAATGGTGATAAACATTTCTTCATTTTCATTTTTTCACACATAAATATTTACAATTTCCACTTTTCATTTTTTTACATTCCCCTTGTTTTGTTTACACATTCTGTACATTTTAGTTGTTGTGAAATAAAAACAAGGTTTACCAGATCACAATGCCTTTTTAATTTAAAAATGGTGATAGCCATTTCACTTTTTTACACATGGATATTTACAATTTCCACTTTAAATATTTTACATTCCCCTTGTTTAGTTCACACATTCTGTACATTTTTAGCCTATTTTCAATTTAAAAAAATAGGCTTATGAGATCACCTTTTGTCCGCGTGTGTGTGCGTGTGTGTGTGATTCGTGTGTGTGTGTCCCCCTAATAAAATCTAAATTGTTGGAGAGATTTCAATGAAACTCGGTTAGTTCATAGATCTATTCCGGGCGACCCCGACCGTGCCCTTCAAATTTTGTTACGTCTCACCAATCCAACATGGCGGCTGTGCGAAATATTTCACTAGCATTCAATATCTCCGAAACTATTACCGATATCACCCTGGAATTTTGTATGGTGATAAAGGGAACTAATAGAAATTTACTTATGTGACCATTGAAAACCTGGTAACTACAAAACCAACATGGCGGCCAAGCAAATTTGCGACTTTTATATGGACGTTTCTCGCGATTTAACCAACCAAACTCATTAAAACTTGGCACAGTATATGTTTATATACATTGTAATGCGCCGACATCTAACTTCGTTCAATTGTTTACATAACCTCAAAATGGCGGCTGTGCGAAATATTTCACAGGCATTCAATATCTCCGAAACTATTTATGATATCAACCTGCAATTTTGTACATTGATAAAGAGCACTACTACAAGTTGATCCATGTAACTTTCAAAAACCTGTTAACTACAAAGCGAACATGGCGGCCAAGCGAATTTGAAACATTCTAATACATTTTTCTCGTGATTTAATCATATAAGCGCATTTAAATGTGGTACAGTAAATGATTATACATATTCACTGGCATCTAATTTAGTTCAATTGTTTACATAAACTGAAGATGGCGGCTGCGCGAAATTTTAAAATTAAGTTTTTATTCTTGTGTTGTAAACATGCGATCAAAGTGAAAGTTTGAATAATGAAGCTACGCAATAATTTTCCTTTAATGGTACATAACTCTATGGCCTATACATATAACAATCCAAAATGGCGAGCATCCGAAATATTTTGACGGTTCTCCTATATGACTTTCAGCAACCTGATGAGCACAAATCCAACATGGCGGTGACGCAAACAATAAATATTTAAATGGACGTTTCTCGCGATTTAACCGTCTGAGTGCAGTGAATTTTTGCACGTTAATGCTTATACAAATGTTAATCCACTGGTATCTAATTTATTTCAATTGTTTTCATAACAACAAGATGGCAGCTGTGCGAAATTTTAAAATCTCGTTTTTACTTCTTGTGTCCTAAAATGCGATTTAAGTCTGAAAACCACACGTACACAATAATCTTCATGTAATAGTACATAAATAAAAATCCAACCTGGCTACCATCTGCAATATTTAGTCGGTTATCAGTATCTACGAATCTAACATAGCAATCAAACTGAAATTTTGTATGTTGATAGAGGCAATTAATATGAGTAGGATATATGAAAATAGGCTGTATAGTTCTTCACGGAACTACTTGTTTAAAATCTTTTTCGTAATATACAATAGCAAACATTTTACACTAAAACGTATTACTTATCTTGTTTTTACTAAACTACAGTAGCCTAACATTATACATTCTACTTACAGTTTTTACAAAAAATATTACAATATAAAACACACTACAAATATTAAAATATAGTGATAATTAGACTTAAGTAAAATAATAGTCGTCAATGCGACTGTTTCCCCAAGCAAGAGTATCAAATGTGTTGGGTATAATGAATCGTTTGTTGTCTTCATTACTTAAAGCAACTTTGTTCAGCAAATTGGTATGTAGCTAATGATTTTAACTTCTAAATACACACATTTTCTTATACAATACAGGTGGGTTACTAACTATACAGTTTTTATAATCACTTATATCTAACTCTTTAATAACAACATTCTTTTTCACTCCTTTTAATTTTTTTACTTCTACATCATCAATTGTCATATAGCTGTATGATTTAGATCTTGTGCCTACAAAGGTGTCTATATAAACACCAGCACATTCATCCTTAAATTTCCCAAGAACCATTTTTTTTACTGGAGGTAAATGGTAAATATTATCCTCGGGATAGTCACTTGTATCAAACCTATTTAGCTCAGTTTTGATATCCTCGTAAAAATCATCAGTTTTAAACTCATAAATAAAAGAATCTGTGCCTGTGTAGAGTAATTTAGCATTATCAAGATAGTTTTTCTCTACATAATCATAGTGAAATTCATACATAAGTGTTTTTGATAATTCCAGAATGGAGTAGCCCAGATATATGGGTTTGTTGTAAGTTACTTTAAGACGATTCATTTGTATTACAACTAAATCCTCATGAATAATTGAACAGTTATGAAAGTTAGGCTTGCTTATTAAGTTGCTCGCACCATACCTTTTACCATAATTCTCCCACTTTGTTATCAGCTTTACATCAACTCGTTTATCAACATTCTCCATAGTCTTTCCAAAAACACTGTTATTCATGAGTTTATAAAAATCTTTTTCAAACGCGTTTGATGACTGTGTTCTTAAATTATTGTTTAGATCAATATACGTTTTGAGCCATGCTGACTGATGAAATTGCAATACGCGATGAATTTTATTTAATTTCAGTCCATGCTGTAGACACTGTTTCAAGTTTTGATAATGTATTACATATTTACATTTATCATTTACATTAGCAATGAACATTTTTGTTCGTGATGTGATGTATGGAGATTTCATATTCTCAGGACAAAATGGTAAATCATTATGATCATTATGTAACTCTTTAGGGTACTCAAGATTTACCTCTAAAATATATCCTTTATCATCGTTATCATTAAGAGTGTCAACATGTATGATATCAATTTCAGGTTGTGTAAGCCAGCGAAAATCTTTCAGTGGTAGATATTGACTCATAGCCCAACCATATTGGTTATTTGCATCGAGGTAGACAATATACTTTGACTGTTCACAAGGGTTGTAGCTAGGCATGTATTTATTATTCGCTTTAGAGTACCGTCCACTACATTGACTTAATCCACCTCGAATTGATGATTTTATAAAATTGATCATGTCTATTTCAGTCATTAATTCTAAATTTACTTTCGTTTTTTTTCAACATTGATGATGATGATGATGATAATTGTTGTTTTAAGGGGCCTAACATCGAGGTTATCGGCCCCTGACGAAATGAAATGGCGTGAAATGAAAGGATGAAGATAAAAACAAGTAGTTCCGTGAAGAACTATACAGCCTATTTTCACATATCTTGCTCATGTTAATTGCCTCTATCCACATACAACATTTCAGTTAAATTGCTGTAACAGAATTCGTAGATATTGAGAACCGTCTAAATATTTCTGATGGTCGCCATGTTGGATTTTTATTTTTGTACTATTACAATAAGGTTATTGTGTACGTGTGGTATTCAAACTTCAATCGCATGATTAGAACACAAGAAGTAAAAACGAGATTTTAAAATTACGCACAACAGCCATCTTGTGATTATGCAAACAATTGAAATACATTAGATGCCAGTGGATCAATATTTGTAAAAGCATTTAACGTGCAACGTTTCACGGCACTCGGATAGTTAATTCGCGAGAAACGTCCATTTAAATATTTATACTTCGCGTCGCTGCCATATTGGATTTGTGCTCACCAGGTTACTGAAAGTCCCATAGGTGAACATATGTTCATAGTCTCTATGAACATTAAAAAAATCAGTTTGGTTGCTGTGAAAGATTCATAGATATTGAGAGCGGTCTAAATATTTCGGAAGCTCGCCATTTAGGATTGTTATATGTATAGGCCATAGAGTTATGTACCATTCAAGGACAATTATTGCCTAGGTTCATTATTCAAACTTTCACTTCGATCGCATGATTACGACACAAGAAATAAAAACTTAATTTTAACATTTCGCACAGCCGCCATCTTGAGGTTATGTAAACAATTGAATTAAATTAGATGGCAGTGCATTACAATCTGCAAAATCATTTACTGTACCACATTTCACTGCGCTCAGAGAGTTAAATCACGAGAAAAGTCTATTAAAATATTTCAAATTCGCTTGGTCGCCATGTTCGTTTTGTACTTTACAGGTTTATGAAATATACATAGGTAAACTTGTATCAGTACCCTTTATCACCGTACAAAATTGCAGGGTGATATCTGTAAAAGTTTCGGAGATATAGAATGTCAGTGAAATATTTCGCACTGCCGCCATTTTGAGGTTATGTAAACAATTGAACTAAATTAGACTCCAGTGCATTGCAATGTGTATAAACAATTGCTGTACCAAATTTCATTACGTTTGGATAGTTAATCGTGAGAAAAGTCTATTTAAAAGTCTCAAATTCGCTTGGCCGCCATGTTGGTTTTGTAGTCACCAGGTTTTTGAAAGTCTCATAGGTGAACTTCTAGTAGAGCCCTTTATCACCGTGTGCAATTTCAGGGCGATATCGGTAATAGTTTCGGAGATATTGAATGCTAGTGAAATATTTCGCACAGCCGCCATGTTGGATTGGTGAGACGTAACAAAATTTGAAGGGCACGGTCGAGGTCGCCGGGAATAGCGCTATGAACTCACTGAGTTTCATTGAAATCGCTCCAGCCGTTTAGATTATATTAGGGGGGGGGGTGACACACACACGAATCACACACACACACACGCACACACACACGGACAAAAGGTGATCTCATAAGCCTATTTTTTCAAAATTGAAAATAGGCTAAAAACAGCTCACTGCTATGGATGAAACGAAAATGGTTTAGATAAAAAAGACAGTGAGCCCCAACAATTATGCCTTATGTAGCAGGAAAAATACTTCCAAAAAGGAACTCAGATAGAAACTACTCACCGAATGGAGAGCGGTAATACGTACATAAGGGAATTTCGAACGAACATACTCACAAAAGGAATAGATTGAAAAATACGCACAAAATGTAGGTTAAGTCCAAAATACGTACAAAATGCAATGTACAGTCGAAATACAAAATGCAAGTGTAATCAAAATACTTACAAAATGCAAATGAGATTGAAAATACGCACAAAATGTAATGTAGATTCAAAATACCCACAAAATGCAATTGAGAATTAACTACTTGAACAAAGCGGGGTAGGTTGAAAACACAAAATGCAATTGAAATTGCTTACAAAAGGTATGGTAGATTCAAACTTCTCATTTGGATGGACAATTCTTACAAAATGCAATTTAGATTGAAAATAATTACAAAATGTAATTTAGATTCAAAATACCCACAAAATTGCAATTGAGAGTTAACTACTTGAACAAAGCGGGGTAGGTTGAAAATACAAAATGCAATTGAAATTCAAAATACTCACAAGAAGACCCCCCTATATTGAAAGACTTACTAAAAAGCAATTTTGATTGGCAATCCTTACAAAATGCAAGTGAGGTTGAAAAACACTCACAAAATGCAACGTAGATTAAGAATACCTACAAAAAGGTGCGGGAAACTTAAAGATAAAAGGAAATATAAGGAAAAGAGGAGAGGAGAGGGGAGAGAGGAGAGGTGATGATGATGATAATTGTTGTTTTAAGGGGCCTAACATCTAGGTTATAGGCCCCTGATGGTTTGGGTGATCGTGAAGATGAAAATTAAAAGCGAACTTAAAACTAATACTAACTACTAACCTACATTCTAGAAGATGAAATGGAAAAACAAAAGGAGAATAAGACAAATAAAGGACAGGAGGAAAAGAAATGCCCTCAACCCTCGAAGAAGGCGGATTGAGTGACTTGGAAGGAAGGAGAGCCGTGAAAGGCAGATAGGAAAGTGAAGGAGGAGAGGGTCCGCCCCAAAGGTAAAGGACAAAAGGGGAAAACGGACCCAACTCAGGAATCCCTCGGGGTCGCCAACTCCCGAACTCACCAGCCGTGAGCCCCTTAGGGTGTAGCATTTTCTAGGGTGCACCAAAAGTTGTGGGGCTACATACACCCGGACTCCTTGAGGGCCTTAAACAAAATGCAGGAGATAACATGAAAAGAAAAAGAAGGCTGACCCCTCACAGAAGGAAGAGAGGAGAGGGTCCGCCCCAAAGGTAAGGGACAAAAGGGGAAAACAGACCCAGCTCAGGAATACCTCGGGGTCGCCAACTCCCGAACTCACCAGCCGTGAGCCCCTGAGGGTGTAATATTATCTAGGGCGCATCTGAAGTGGTGGGACTACATACACCCGGCCTCCTTAAGGGCCTTGAGCACAAGGCAGGAAGTAAAAGGAAAAGAAAAAGAAGGCTGACCCCTCACAGAAGGAGGGTATCAGAAAAGATGAGACAAGGGCCAATTAAGGCGGGAAATGAAGAGACTCCCTAGGCCTCGGATACCCTAATACCGTCGGGGTCAGAAGAGAACAAGAGGTGACCAAGGGAGGTCGACAGGAAAGATGAGGGAGAGGAGCCCGGCACAAGTAAGTGGAAGCAATGCCGGACTCAGCTGGGGTCCCATGGTCGCCAACCCACGTCCCACTAGATGTGAGCCCCTGGGGGATTTCAACATTGAACTGAAACTTAACCCAGGAGCAGTGAAATACTGACAAGGATCAAGATCATAAGTTTTCATACAAACATTCCGGAAATTTTCAAAGACATCTGCTAATAATAACACATCTGTCTTCAAATATATGTCTGAAAATTCTCCTAAAGTTTGAATGTCGAACTGTGTCCATACACGTTGTGCATGTAAATATTCGTGATCACTTGTATGAGTTGTGTTTAAGGAACTCTGAAATGCATATTTCGGTGGTAAAGAACACTCCTCAAGACGTTCCACACAGTTAATATATTCATAAGGGAATATACCCTTTTGACGAATCAAATTAAAATCATCATCTTTAGGAAAGACACGTTGAATTTCATGAAACTGATCGGATTTTAAATTACTAGCCAGCTTATCAAGACTACTCGGCATAAAGCGGAATGAATCTAAAAATCGCAGTTTTATAGTTTTTTTTATCGACAATTTTGATGTATTTTGTGAACGATATGTATTGTTCCTTATTATTTGCAATCACATCATTTTTCACATCTGAAGCTCCAAATTCTTTAACGATAAAGTGGTTATCGTATTTGCTACCGTTATGTAGAATGACTGGGATGAATTTACTTACTCTATAATTTAAATTACATTCTTGGTGAGCAGCACCACGATATTTCCCTGTTAAATGGTCATGATCGCGAACCCTGTCTGTATATAAATATTCACCACATATAAAACAACTAGCAGAAGTACCCGTTCTTCGAACGGTCTTTGGTATGAATAACCAGACGTTATCAATTCAGCTACTGTTGCAATGGTTAACGGTTTGTCATTCCTTCAAAAGTTTTTTCAGAACGAAGTTAGTTTTCTGGGAATATCACACACACTGTTAATTTAGGGGCCTTAAAATGTGGTTTTCGGAGACCCTTTATAGTCCCCCGAATTTTGTGTCTCACATTGAGAAGCACAACATATGCTTTGGTCGTCCTTCTAGAATAATTTTTATATTTCGCCTATTTTAGCATGTATTTTGAAACTTTATTTCCCTATACCCACCCTTCTATGAGAAGTACAGTGAAGAGTTATATAAATGATTAGTGTATTGACCCTCATGGATACCTACCTAATTTTACGATGCTCCAAGCATCCGAACACGAGTTATAAGTGTACATAAAGATACACAGAAATACAGACACACAAATCCACGTTTTGCTTGCATCCGTCAAAAAACATACCGAAACGCGTAAAAGAAAGAAAATCGAAACTTTAATAAACAAACAATCATATGTTTATAGATAGGTGTATTTATGCAGGAGCAAAGGCAGCTAGTGGCCATGAGGCAAACTAACTCTATTGACTACAACGTATCACTCAGATGTCCAAATATGGATATATCAACCACACAGTATCAAACAAATTGAAGGGGCAGATGACCTCGTAGTTCCACCCTTTAAAACAGCAATAACTAACTAACTCAAACAAAATCATCCTTACGATGTACCCGTTTGTTGACAAAAAGAATGATTAGTTAAAATGTGCTCTCAAACTAAATTCACCTAACGTGTACTACCTGACGTGAAAATAAAATTGAATACCGCAAATTCCTAAAAAGCCGCAAAAATAGTATTTCAATTCAGGAATTTTTGAAAATAATATTGCTGTTTGGAGATATAATAGACCTTCTGTACAACATATCGCACGTGTATGTCGGGTGAAAGAATTCTGGAGTGCCCCTTGACCCCCTTAAGCGCATTGACGAATTTTACAGTCTTAGTTGGTTCCGTGATAACCTTATAGCCATTTGCAAACGCTCACAGAAATTTAATAAATGGAGTGGTATTGCTTCTTACAGAAAGAGATGGAAAGTTGGATGTAATCTCTTGAGATACTGTTGTCATGGTTACCGGCTTATATTCCTTGATTAGGTTATTGAATGAAATTAGTTTTCGGGGATTATCTCAGAAACTGTGGGTTAGAGAGCCTTAAAATTTAGTTTTCGGGGACACTTTAGGGCCCCCGTGTTTTGTTTCCGATACAGAGGGGCTGAAATTGAGCTTTGTCTCGTCGTTGTGTGCCATTATATAATAATACTTTTTTTTTATTTAGTCAATTTACCCTCAAGGTTGGTGGTTCCCACGGACTCAGCGAGGGAACTCACCACTACCGCCTCGATGGGCAGTGTCCTGGAGCTTGGAACATCTGGTCGGGAGGGATACAACTGGGGAGGTGTGATCAGCACTTCGCCCAGGCGGCTTCACCTGCAAAGCGAACAGGGGCCTCATGAGGGATGGGAAGGGATGGAAGATTGGGATGGATAGGCTAGGAAGAGGGAGGAAGGCGGCCGTGGCCTTACAGTAGGTACTGTACCCGATATCCGGATAGTAGGCTGTCAGATATCCGCCCCCTCAATCGGATTGCCAATAATCAATCGCACCGGCACAGCTACATCAATGAAAATGGCACTGACAGATACTATCGAGATTAGAGCACAATAGTTAACAAGAAAATTATTGTGGAACACACCAAAATATACGGGGGTTCATACTTACCTTTACTTACCTCTTAAATTTATCTCGGGGACTGGGTTGTCAACTGGATCACTTAAAGTATGCCCACACAATAACCTCCACCATGATATTTAAAATGAACCAGAACGAAGACGAGAAACTTTAAACTGCATAATAATTTATTTCACATAAAGAATGATTTTAACAAAAATAAAACAACAAAATCCACGTGGCAATCAGAAGCCATCGATCACAAAACCATGTCCTTCTGTAGGACTTGTATCCTCTACATACAATGTTTCAGCTTTCTCAAGCTCATAGCAACGTAAAAATAATAATGCACTTGGAATGGAAACGGGATCTGAGACGAGACACATATATCAATTGTTTTGCGTGTTTATATACTTCACATTTTATTTATAGCCACAAGGCTATTATGGATACGTCCTTGGCCTCTGTCATACAGTTGTACGGGCCAGCTGCAATGCACCTGCATCGTCAAAGCGGACTCACCCCGTCCGTTCAACCCTAGCATAAGCGAGTTACCTCAGAGCTTAGCTCTCCTTTTCAAACACGTAAATGTTCACATCTCAACTGAAATATTATCACGCAAATCTTTTAAATGCTCCATTCAAACACCAGTGGAATACTCCAACAATCCCAAATCATGATTAATTGTTCAATCCACCTGCTTAATTAACGTTGTTTAGAGTATAATAACAAAACTCTTAATGTTAATAACAAAAGTTCATTAATTATTTATAACAATAATAAATTGTTTATAACAATGTCAAACGACAATTGAAAATTTTATACACGCCTCTATTAATCACTTTCATTTCAAATTATTTAACAAAGATATTTACAAAATTATTTACAATATTATATTGTTTATATTATTTATATAAGAAATACATTAAACCACACGTTTGTCCGGTTGATAATTACTTAAATCGTGTTGATATAATCGACCAATGAAGGTTAGTTATATTTAAATGTCAAATTCAGGTTTAATAAGATTTAATAATTATTATTAATATTTGTGACTGTAACCTCCATTCAAAATCTTTATCTCAAATTATTTAACACTCTTGTTAATTTTAACAGTATCTTCACATGAATAATCTTTCAAAGAACCAGAACAATACATTCAGCGGAAAGATACTTCGCTCAAAATGCACAAAATTGCACAACAATTGGCCCAAATTTCATCATATATCTTCATATATATGGCATAAAAATCTTCCATACTACATACAAAAAACCTCCACTTATAAATTCATCAACTTCATTAACATTACTGTGGGAACCTCCTTCATAATTCAAGGGCATTATTCATCAGCGACTTTTACATGTCCACTGAACTAACGATTATACATCCATTGTTCCTCTTTAAAAATTCTTATATTCATCAATTGTATTAATGACTGTTATTATTTAACCTTCGTGGGTTTCATTCATGAATCGATATGAAGTAAAAATTTGCCAATCACAAATAAATTTAATAGCAAATACGATTAGACACTCCTCCCTGGTCTATCAAAATTGAGATTAATATCTTCAAAGTATCGCAATATAAAAATACTGTCTTTAATCAAAGTTCATATAAACTGCATAAATAGTCGAATAGAATACAATTAGATTGTGGAATGCAAACATTATTGTTCCAATCTATAATTGAGAAAAACTCCTATCAAATGTTCATTACTATAGTGTATTCAATAAATCGTAATCAAAGTTCATATTTCATAAAATTGTCTATAATGCAATGATAAATGTCTATGTTGCAATCATGTTCATAAGACGACTAGTATTTCAAAGATCGCCGATATCGTAATAGATTTTAACGCTCCAAAATCATTTAATCATTCTTCTTTCTTGAGGATGACAGAAAATTGGTCAAAGTAATTTACTGAATAGAATTACTTTAATAAAATGACACGCTGTCTGAATTCAAATCTTCCATAGCAAATCGTTACTTTACAGTCAAATCGTGACTACAAAAATATGCAAATTACTGAAAGAATCTAAATCATCAGTCTCAACTGATCCAAAATTATTAAGTATGCCAATGACATAATAATGTCTCAATAAATCGTAGAAAAGGCATAAATCATCGAAGTGTACTGAGTACAGAAATGTTAATCAAGAAAATGGGGCAAAATATAGGACAGAAAATATGGGAAAATGGTTGCTCAGATATCGCTACAAGACTCAAATAATACATGAAACGTTCACGACTACCTTATCTGTTGATTGAAGTTCTAGAGGAAAGTTTTCAAAGAAAACTGCTGTTGGTTCCAATTCACCAGCGTGAAGATGTGCTCCGTCCTCGAACCTGGAATCAGCGTACTCAGAATCGAACTGCTTCCTTCTCCGAAATTGCACTGCTCCGTGGATACGAAAAATATCCTTCTGGCAAAATTCTTCTTTGTGAGCCGGGTCCACCCTGGCCTCTCTTGAAAGTTCCCTGAAGTTCTGGTAGGAATTCGCCATGAAGTTTATTGCAGTTATTTCCGCAGAAATATTCATAATCGTGGAGTATGAAAATATTTCCACTGCCATCTGATATAATTCAGCGATGGATTCACGATGCATGAGTGTAGTTGGATGTTCACTACATGCTTGCTTTTGTAGAAAGACGATTAACGAAGTTCCATGCTGTTACTTCACTCCATCGATATATGTCCCAATTGCATTAAAGCCTTAGCCTTCCATCTCAACTACTGTTATAATCATTGAAAGCACTGCAGGATTATAATGTTCCATAGTAGACTGTATCGTTGTATTACCAAACGTATTCTCCAATATCACTGTTGCAATCCACGTGTCAGCCGTAGTGTATAATGTGGAATTTTAAAAGTGTTTCTCATGTGGCGAGAAAATCACTTTTGTTGGCAGCCTTAAAGTGCCGATATCTTTCGAAGTATAACTGTGAAATTGTTCAAATCTTCTACACACCTCAATGTTGTACTGCCCAATAGAGTTATAATAAAGGCTGAAGCTAACTCTTGATATCTTATCTGGTGGAAACGTTAATGTGAGCGTTTCAACTTCACCTAGTTTCGAGCAGCGTAAAATGGAACTGCTCCGTGTTCGTTCGATGCGCCGGGCTTTAACCACACGCTAAAGACAACTTGTTTCACTTATTCACTCGAAAATGACTATGACATCTGAAATATATATGCGGTATCAGCGGTATGATCCGTATGAGTTCTGAGTATGAGTTCTGAGAGCTCCTCTCTTCTGTGCACGACCTTTTATCAACTTCTTAAGGGGCGTATCCATCCCTTCCATAGCCTGTTGCTTCGTCATTGCTAGAAGTTTTAACTTTGGCTATACTTGACGGATTTTCAAATTTCAAAAACTCAAAATTAATTTCTTCAAAATTCCAAATCAATGCCATAACTGAAAATAGATTTCCACAAATCTGCATGCCAAAAGTAATCAAATATCGTAGTTTCAGCAATCTCCGTCTTCCTTCCAAACTATCGTTCATTGGTTCGAGTCTCTCCTCCAATAGCGTAACTTCTTCCTTAGCACAATACCTTGTTTCCTGCGACTGCGTCGTAAATCTCAGATCTTTCTCGAACAAACTCATGACGTCATCGAGAATCTCAGCTCAATCAGCCTACTTGCATGAAATCTGCGTCATCCGTGCCTACGTCATGAATATCCACGTCACAACTATGACAACCATAACTTTACTCATATTTGCCAATACAACCATCGTGGTCTCAATATAATTCAATTTACGGGGGCATTCTCCCTTCACCACGTTTTAAAAACAGTGGCAAATTGTTTTTAAACTCTGTGTTATAAATATCTCAATTCACTTGAACACGAAATTGAATTATTATTGGCTTACTCTTGGATAATATTTCTTCAAGTTCCCAGCATTGAACTTGCCATAGACGACATTATTCTCATCATCGTAGAGTTCATAACAGTTGTTTCCATAAGCATTCGTAATTCTGAACGGACCCATGAACACTATTCCAAACTTGGGATAGATTTTCTTACCCAGGTCAGCCTTGACAGGTCTGCGTAATAATACCAGATTTCCAATTTCTAAGGGAGCACCAAAACGTTTTCCAGCTACTCTTTTCAGTCGTTTTTGTGCTGCTTTCTGGAGTTGTTCCTTCGCTCTGTCTATTCTCTGCTGCCTTCCTAGGTCGGGATCTCTAGGAACGTGGTTAAAAAGATTATCCCACGGCCTTTCTGGGTTTCTTCCTAGATGAAGTCTCATTGGCACCTCTCCTGTGCTCTCCTGCACTGTAGAATTTAAACATTCCTCAATAAGGGGTACAAATCTCACCCAACCAGAATGGTCATTTGGACAGAAAATTCGACAGAATTTCGAAAATTCAGCCATATATCTTTCCGAAGAATTCGATTCCGGATATCGCACGCTTGAAAATATGTGCTTAATACCAAGCCTTTCCATATCTGCAGCAAATTCTAAGGACGTAAACTGAGCTCCATGATCCGAAAGTAGATATTCTGGTTTACCAGCTTTTGGAAATACAGCATGTTCCAGTCTGCTTACAACGTTCCTCGTGTTAGCTTTTTGCATGGGACTCATTGTTACAAATTTTGAGAATACATCCACGGTAACCAACAGGAACTGATTACCCTGATATCCCTTCGGACAAGGACCAAATATGTCTGTCGCCATGAGTTCATTTGGTTTAGAGGGAATCATAGCCTTAGGTTTTCCTTTTAATAGAGCGGAAGCATACTTTGCTCTTTGACATTTATCACATGAACGAATGACATTAGCAATGCTGGAACGCATGTTAGTCCAAATAAACCTCTCTTTAAGAGTATCAAGAGTTTTATCTAAACCCGCATGTCCAGTTGCGTGATGAACTACCCACACTAAATTGACAACAAGTTTAGGTGGCACGACTATTCGGAGTTTTGTATGCGCAGAGTCAGGATACTTACATACGATGTCTCCACTCAAGACAAAGTGTCGTGAATCTCTCTGTGTAGCTGCATAGTCAACATCAGTATTATCCATGTAACCCTTAAGGAACCTGTACATTTTCCTGATTGGAGCGTGTCTCTTCTGTGACACACCGATTTTGGCTAACCTCCTAACGGTCTCTTGATCTTGCTGCTCCAATTGTACATGGTGTATTTGCACATTTTTGATAGGGTTACGTGATAAAGCATCAGCCAGTAAGTTATCTTTCCCAGGCTGATGGACGATAGTGGCGTTAAACTGTTGGGTGAACAAAGCCCAACGTGTCAATCTATCACTAGACATGTCAGTTTGCAGCATAAACTGAAGTGCTTTGTGATCTGTAATAATGATAACCTTGTGTCCCAGCAACATTTTTTTCCAAGCTTGCAAAGCTGTTACAAAAGCTAACGCTTCTAGTTCAGTCGTAAAGTAGTTTTCCTCGTGTTTCTTTAACTTTCGACTAGTGAACGCAATGTAGTGCTTGTTGCCTGCCTCGTCTTTTTGGTATAAGACTGCACTAATGCCTATTCTTGATGCATCAGACTCTATATAGAACACCTTCTCAAAGTCTGGGTACTCCAGTTTAACGTTAATTCTGAGCATCTCCTTTGCCTTCTCAAAAGCCTCGTCTGCTGCGGTACTCCATTTCCATCTATTATTTTTCTTGAGTAAATCATACAGAGGAGCCATAATTTCAGAGTATCTCGGACAGTGGCTGCTAATGAATTGGCAAGCGCCTACAAATTCTCTGACTTGTTTCACCTTAGTTGGCTTTGGGAATCTAGTGATCGCATCTACTTTCTGCATGTTTGGATGATATCCATCCTTATCAATGGTATGCCCCAAGTAATTGATCTCCTTCTTCAAGAATTGACATTTTCCAAAATTGACCTTGATATTGGCCTCCCTTAAATTTTCAAACATCTTTCTCAAGTGCACTAATGTTCTGCGGCATTGGGTGAAGATACAATTAAATCGTCAATGTAGCAGATTAGATTCTCCTTTACTTCGTCAGTGAGCTTGCTATCAAGTGCTCGAATAAGTGCTGGTCCACTGTTGACCATTCCAAAAGGCATTCTCACAAAGACCCATGACGTCTGGTCAAATAGGAATCCAGTGTACTGCATACTTTCTTCTTCCAGTTGAACTTGGTAAAACGAAGATGTCAAGTCAAGAACACTGAAACATGCTCTCCCTTTGAACTTTCTAAGCAGATCTCTAATCTTAGGTGGTCGGTCATTTTCTGGAAGAATCTTCAAGTTGATGGTCCGAGCATCGAGAAAAAGACGTATCTGACCATTACTTTTCTTCACTACAGTGATGGGGTTTATGTAAGACGACGCCTGTTTTTTAATAATCCCGTCTACCTCCATTTTTCTGATCAACCCTCGTACTTCTTGATAGTATTTCTCAGGTATGGGGTATATTCTCTTTTGGTAAGGGGTTTCATCGGTCAGCCTTATCTTATACTTATAGTTTTTAATCAATCCAGGCTTTTCATCAAAAATATCTTGGAATTCCTTTATCAAATCCTCAAATTCCCCCTGAATTTCTTCAAATCCTTCAGTTTTTCTACTGGGTATTTCTGTTATATTCTCCACTTCATTAATAATGGTATTTAAAATTTCTTCCCTAGGTCTATCTCCAGACTGTTTTTAACGTCCTGTTCTTCGATCTCTTCTGTGATCATGTACCCATCATTAAAGCTAATACTTCTATTCTTCATATCAATAATGGCTCCAACTTTCGATATAAAATCGATTCCTAGCACAATATCGAAATGGATCTTGTTCACCACAATAAAGATCTGTTCATAATTCCTTCCATTAATTTCAAAGTTCAACAGCACTTGGATCTTGCATTTCACTGCCTTGTCTTGGAAAATTCCTCTCACTTTGACGGTAGAAACTGGTAAAACTGTCATGTTTTCTCCTTTTAACAGACTTTGATAGCATTCATCAGAAATGATCGAAATAATTGCGCCGGTATCCATAAGAGCTTTATACTGTTGGCCATCTATCAGTACAGAAATAATAGGTAAGGCACATGCTCTTCCCTCTTTAACGATTCCCCTCTCTTCTAATAAATCCTCATCAGTTACTTCGTAAATTTCGTTAATGGTAATCAGGTGTGGTGTGGCAATGTATTCATAGTTTCTCACTGTCGTTGAGAAATCGGCGTTTTTTTGTGTTACCAATCTCAAAATTCCCCTGCTGGCTTGTAGAAGGACCAGGATCGATCACTACATCCTGTCTTTTCTTTTGATTTTCAGCTTCCTTTTCTCGTAATTCCTTCAGATACTGCTGACTTTCTTTCTCTCTTTCTTGATACTTGTCGGGTGTCATAACCTGACCTTGAGAATTCTGATTCTGGTACTGGTTATTTCTGTTAAAATTTCTATTATAACCATTGTTGTAGTATCTACCTCTTCCGTTGTTATAATTCCCTCTATTATTATTCCAGCCTCGTCTTTGCTGATATGGACGGTAACCTTGGGATCTGTTGTTGCGGAAATAATTATTCCTGTGAGGACCTACATTTTCAGTTTTTCCTTCCACAGGCTTATCAGTTTGCTGCACTTGATCCATGTAGACCGTATTAACGTCTTTGAATTCGTGCCTCTGACCTTTTTGTACCAAATTTGGCATTGGACTCGTGTAGTCAAGCCTTCTCAACAATTCGTCCATACTTGTCAAATCTCTGATATTTGACGATATGATCAGTCTTCTTACCTCCACAGGCAACATACGTGAAATCGCATCTATCAACTGCTCTGTTGACAATGGGGGTTGCAAAAATCTCAAGCGTGATAGTTGACTCGTGAAGAAATCAGCGTACCGTGTTGGAAGAGTACCTGAATACTTCCTCGAGTATACCTCAGCTCTTAGTGAATTCTGAGCTTCTATTGACCAGAATCGTTTAATCAGTGCCTCTGCAAATTCGTCAATATTGCTGAAAGTGTACCGAAATGCTCTAAACCATTCGAGGGGTCCTCCAGCTAGAAATCTTTCTACGATTCTCATCTCTCTCTCTCTAGGAATGTGGGCTTCTATGAAATAGTCTTTAAGATTCCTGATATATTCGATCGGTGTGAGACTATCAGTGTTGCTAAATTTTTGAGGTTTGTCTTCAAAGTTCCGGATGACTGTCACATTTCTCGGATATGAATCCATATAATTTTTCCCACTATCACGATACTTCCATTCGGGTTCAATATTCCGATCGTCTTCTTCTTCCCTGAATCTGGATATACGTTCCTCAGGACTAATATCTCTCTCTTCTGTAGTAAGGTTACCTCTTCTCACGTAATTTCTATCCTCTTCACCAGTCCATCCTTCGGTATTCTTGTCTGTGATTTCCGTGATGACTTTCCTAATCAACTCTTCCTTATAGGTTTCCATCATGCTAGCTTCTCCTAGTTTCAAATTCTGCAGTTTGCTCGTAGTTTCATTAACATCAGAGACAACCTTATGAATCTGTTCCTCTCACGCAGTTTTTAATGCTTGCACGTCCTGACCTATTTGAGTTCTATCCTCTACCTGCTTTTCGGATAGCGAATCCATCCTTACATTCAAGTCTTTCCTAATCTGAACTACCTCATTATTAATGTCTACTTGTGTACTGGCAAGTTTTCTTTCAATTCGCTCCTGAATCTGATCGACATGTTCCCCACTTGACCTGTTCCATTCCTCTTTCCAAACCGTTATATTTGCAGTTAACATTTCCGCGATATCTACTTCAATGTCTTCCTTAAGTAAACGATTGTGATCTAATACTTGGGTTCTCATGACCTCTACATCGTATTTTAAACCAGCTAAAGAAGCTGTTGTCCTAACAGACTCGTCAACTAACCTAGTTGTTAATGCACTAATGTTACGAGTACAAAGTGTTTTTGAAGTTTCAATTTCCTCCCTAACTTTGTTAACATCAGTTTGAACTTTAGCAATGTCTATAAAAACAGTATTGACTTCTACTTGTATCTTATTGATATCGCTTTGCATATCATTAACATCTGAATGAATATTATTGATGACTACTTGAACATTTGACACATCATTTCGAACATTACTAACCTCTCTTTGAACTTCCTCAACTTTGTCTTGTACAGTAGCAACATCATTCCTAACAACAATTACTTCAGCTCTAGCACATGAAATATCACCCCGGACATTAGCAACATCAAGATTCAACATAGTAAGATCTTTCTGTACCTTAGACACATCAATTTTAACCTCAGAAACATCTTTATGCACATTGGACACGTCTGTGCGCATGTCAGTTACAGCATTCTCGATTCCCTGGGTTTTGATCTGTAAACGCGACACATTATTTTCTAGGTTTGCAGCACTGGTCTGAAGAACTTTCAAACTTTCATTCATGCTATCTTTCAAATTAGCAGACACATTACTAGCATTCTCCTCCATTCGACTAGTATTCCTAGCTTCCATCTCCCTCACACTTTCATCCAGCCTAATAGACATATTACTAGAATTCTCCTCCATCATCTGCTTCATTCTACTAGCACTCCTAGCTTCCATCTCTTTCATATTGTTGGACATCTCCTCCAACATTTTCTTAATACTTTCGTCTGCCATTTCAATAATATTTCAATAATAAACTGCTTTAGGGACATACATCAAACAGAGCAAAATAACAACATCTGAGCAAAATTTTTCACCATATATAAATTTGAGCAATTTTCTGTCTTAAATCTAACTTATAATTACCTTATAATTAACCTTCGTAGACACTTCATGTTGAAATAAACTCAAGCACATGTTCAAGTTTCTTTGGTTCATTTTAAAATATCCTAACACAAATAATTTACATTTACAATCCAAATAGTTTAATTTTATCTTTAATATGACTAAACATGTCATAAGCCGGTCAAATAAAATAAGATTCCAGATCATAGGCGATTTTTCTAAGTTTCCAGCCTATTTAACCTCTCTCAAGTTGTATAAGATCTGATCTTTTCTGAGTGTAATTTTCCTAATACAATACAACATTTTATTCCTATATAATCACACTCTCAAATTCTACAATTGGCTAAGACATCTAACAAAGAATCAACCTCTTTATTTGAGTCTTCACAATCCCTTTGACATCGATACCTTGGTAATCCAATGTTATTCGAACACTCCACAAAAATTGCGGTGTCAATTCTACCGCAATAACTTGGTAATCCAATGTTATTCAAGCACTCCGAACTTCGATTGTGCCAATTCTACTGGCGTTCAACCTGGTAATCCAGTGTTGTCAATCGAGCCCCACCGAATTGCGGCGCCAATCCTACTGGTGTTCAACCTGGTAATCCAGTTTTGTTGAACATGCCCCACGTTTTAGGGTCGCCAATCCTACTGTACCCGATATCCGGATAGTAGGCTGTCAGATATCCGCCCCCTCAATCGGATTGCCAATAATCAATCGCACCGGCACAGCTACATCAATGAAAATGGCACTGACAGATACTATCGAGATTAGAGCACAATAGTTAACAAGAAAATTATTGTGGAACACACCAAAATATACGGGGGTTCATACTTACCTTACTTACCTCTTAAATTTATCTCGGGGACTGGGTTGTCAACTGGATCACTTAAAGTATGCCCACACAATAACCTCCACCATGATATTTAAAATGAACCAGAACGAAGACGAGAAACTTTAAACTGCATAATAATTTATTTCACATAAAGAATGATTTTAACAAAAATAAAACAACAAAATCCACGTGGCAATCAGAAGCCATCGATCACATAACCATGTCCTTCTGTAGGACTTGTATCCTCTACATACAATGTTTCAGCTTTCTCAAGCTCATAGCAACGTAAAAATAATAATGCACTTGGAATGGAAACGGGATCTGGGACGAGACACATATATCAATTGTTTTGCGTGTTTATATACTTCACATTTTATTTATAGCCACAAGGCTATTATGGATACGTCCTTGGCCTCTGTCATACAGTTGTCCGGGCCAGCTGCAATGCACCTGCATCGTCAAAGCGGACTCACCCCGTCCGTTCAACCCTAGCATAAGCGAGTTACCTCAGAGCTTAGCTCTCCTTTTCAAACACGTAAATGTTCACATCTCAACTGAAATATTATCACGCAAATCTTTTAAATGCTACATTCAAACACCAGTGGAATACTCCAACAATCCCAAATCATGATTAATTGTTCAATCCACCTGTTTTAAGAGCGTTAAAAATCCCTCAGTATGCCTTCCTTCGGAGGGGAAGTAAAGCCGGCAGTCCCATGTCATAGATTTATGGCATGTTAAAGATCTTTCCACTAATTACACCTGTGTGAAACTAAATTGGATAGGTTAAGAATGTAAACAACGCTCTTAGGTTGCTACGTACGTTGCCAAGAGCCGACTGCGGTGGCGTCTAGTAGCTAGTTCTGAACTAGGCCTAGTAGTCGTTGACGGTGGCGTTTGGCGGCAAAAGTAGGAACTATTTGAAAATTCAAAGTTGCAGTCTCTACTTGAATTAAAAAAAAAAACAGATACACACACTAATACAGTCATCACAATTAACACCGGTTATCAGACAGATTCTACACACACCCAATGTACACGGGGCTACATGACCGCGTTGTCGCAGCCCCTAAACTAAGGAACCAACCAACCAACCATCAATCCACCTGCTTAATTAACGTTGTTTAGAGTATAATAACAAAACTCTTAATGTTAATAACAAAAGTTCATTAATTATTTATAACAATAATAAATTGTTTATAACAATGTCAAACGACAATTGAAAATTTTATACACGCCTCTATTAATCACTTTCATTTCAAATTATTTAACAAAGATATTTACAAAATTATTTACAATATTATATTGTTTATATTATTTATATAAGAAATACATTAAACCACACGTTTATCCGGTTGATAATTACTTAAATCGTGTTGATATAATCGACCAATGAAGGTTAGTTATATTTAAATGTCAAATTCAGGTTTAATAAGATTTAATAATTATTATTAATATTTGTGACTGTAACCTCCATTCAAAATCTTTATCTCAAATTATTTAACACTCTTGTTAATTTTAACAGTATCTTCACATGAATAATCTTTCAAAGAACCAGAACAATACATTCAGCGGAAAGATACTTCGCTCAAAATGCACAAAATTGCACAACAATTGGCCCAAAATTCATCATATATCTTCATATATATGGCATAAAAATCTTCCATACTACATACAAAAAACCTCCACTTATAAATTCATCAACTTCATTAACATTACTGTGGGAACCTCCTTCATAATTCAAGGGCATTATTCATCAGCGACTTTGACATGTCCACTGAACTAACGATTATACATCCATTGTTCCTCTTTAAAAATTCTTATATTCATCAATTGTATTAATGACTGTTATTATTTAACCTTCGTGGGTTTCATTCATGAATCGATATGAAGTAAAAATTTGCCAATCACAAATAAATTTAATAGCAAATACGATTAGACACTCCTCCCTGGTCTATCAAAATTGAGATTAATATCTTCAAAGTATCGCAATATAAAAATACTGTCTTTAATCAAAGTTCATATAAACTGCATAAATAGTCGAATAGAATACAATTAGATTGTGGAATGCAAACATTATTGTTCCAATCTATAATTGAGAAAAACTCCTATCAAATGTTCATTACTATAGTGTATTCAATAAATCGTAATCAAAGTTCATATTTCATAAAATTGTCTATAATGCAATGATAAATGTCTATGTTGCAATCATGTTCATAAGACGACTAGTATTTCAAAGATCGTCGATATCGTAATAGATTTTAACGCTCTAAAATCATTTAATCATTCTTCTTTCTTGAGGATGACAGAAAATTGGTAAAGGTAATTTACTGAATAGAATTACTTTAATAAAATGACACGCTGTCTGAATTCAAATCTTCCATAGCAAATCGTTACTTTACAGTCAAATCGTGACTACAAAAATATGCAAATTACTGAAAGAATCTAAATCATCAGTCTCAACTGATCCAAAATTATTAAGTATGCCAATGACATAATAATGTCTCAATAAATCGTAGAAAAGGCATAAATCATCGAAGTGTACTGAGTACAGAAATGTTAATCAAGAAAATGGGGCAAAATATAGGACAGAAAATATGGGAAAATGGTTGCTCAGATATCGCTACAAGACTCAAATAAACAAGAAACGTTCACGACTACCTTATCTGTTGATTGAAGTTCTAGAGGAAAGTTTTCAAAGAAAACTGCTGTTGGTTCCAATTCACCAGCGTGAAGATGTGCTCCGTCCTCGAACCTGGAATCAGCGTACTCAGAATCGAACTGCTTCCTTCTCCGAAATTGCACTGCTCCGTGGATACGAAAAATATCCTTCTGGCAAAATTCTTCTTTGTGAGCCGGGTCCACCCTGGCCTCTCTTGAAAGTTCCCTGAAGTTCTGGTAGGAATTCGCCATGAAGTTTATTGCAGTTATTTCCGCAGAAATATTCATAATCGTGGAGTATGAAAATATTTCCACTGCCATCTGATATAATTCAGCGATGGATTCACGATGCATGAGTGTAGTTGGATGTTCACTACATGCTTGCTTTTGTAGAAAGACGATTAACGAAGTTCCATGCTGTTACTTCACTCCATCGATATATGTCCCAATTGCATTAAAGCCTTAGCCTTCCATCTCAACTACTGTTATAATCATTGAAAGCACTGCAAGATTATAATGTTCCATAGTAGACTGTATCGTTGTATTACCAAACGTATTCTCCAATATCACTGTTGCAATCCACGTGTCAGCCGTAGTGTATAATGTGGAATTTTAAAAGTGTTTCTCATGTGGCGAGAAAATCACTTTTGTTGGCAGCCTTAAAGTGCCGATATCTTTCGAAGTATAACTGTGAAATTGTTCAAATCTTCTACACACCTCAATGTTGTACTGCCCAATAGAGTTATAATAAAGGCTGAAGCTAACTCTTGATATCTTATCTGGTGGAAACGTTAATGTGAGCGTTTCAACTTCACCTAGTTTCGAGCAGCGTAAAATGGAACTGCTCCGTGTTCGTTCGATGCGCCGGGCTTTAACCACACGCTAAAGACAACTTGTTTCACTTATTCACTCGAAAATGACTATGACATCTGAAATATATATGCGGTATCAGCGGTATGATCCGTATGAGTTCTGAGTATGAGTTCTGAGAGCTCCTCTCTTCTGTGCACGACCTTTTATCAACTTCTTAAGGGGCGTATCCATCCCTTCCATAGCCTGTTGCTTCGTCATTGCTAGAAGTTTTAACTTTGGCTATACTTGACGGATTTTCAAATTTCAAAAACTCAAAATTAATTTCTTCAAAATTCCAAATCAATGCCATAACTGAAAATAGATTTCCACAAATCTGCATGCCAAAAGTAATCAAATATCGTAGTTTCAGCAATCTCCGTCTTCCTTCCAAACTATCGTTCATTGGTTCGAGTCTCTCCTCCAATAGCGTAACTTCTTCCTTAGCACAATACCTTGTTTCCTGCGACTGCGTCGTAAATCTCAGATCTTTCTCGAACAAACTCATGACGTCATCAAGAATCTCAGCTCAATCAGCCTACTTGCATGAAATCTGCGTCATCCGTGCCTACGTCATGAATATCCACGTCACAACTATGACAACCATAACTTTACTCATATTTGCCAATACAGCCATCGTGGTCTCAATATAATTCAATTTACGGGGGCAGTACCATCCCGGCATTTGCCCGAAGACGAAGTGGGAAATCACGGAAAACCTATTCGAGGATGGCTGAGGTGGGAATCGAACCTCCTCTACTCATTTGGGCCACCCGGGGCTGAGTAGACCCCGTTCCAGTCCTCATACCACTTTTCAAATTTCGTGGCAGAGCCGGGAATCGAACCCAGGACCTCCGGGGCGACTGCTAACCATGCTGACCGCTACGCTACGGAGGCGACATAATAATAATAATAATAAAAATATTTGTATAATTATATAGAGATAGGGATTAAATAGACCTTCCGTACCACACCCACACGTGTAAATCACGTGAAAAAATTCTAGAGTACCTCTTGACCCCCTTAAGCGCAGTATACTGTATGTATTGATGCATTTTACACCGTAATTTGGTTCCGTGATAACCGTATAGCCGTTTACAAACTTTCCCAGTAATGTAATAATTGGAATTGTATTGCGTCTAACAATGACCTGTGAGATTCTGTTGCCATAGTTACCGGGTTGCATACTTTCATTATTTTATTAAATCAAATTAGTTTTCTGGGAATAACTCAAAAACTATTGGTTTTAGGGCCTTAAAATGTGGTTTTCGGGGCCCTTCGGCCTCCGAGTTTTGTTTCTGATATTGAGGGGCGGAAAATGAGCTTTGTCTGGCCCTTCTACACCTATTTCAGCATGCATTTTAAGGGGGTATGCCCCTCATATGAGAGGTACGGAGAAGAGTTACATCAATGATTAGTGTCGTGCCTCTGAAGGATATCTGTACCAAATTTTACTTTGATCCACCCAGCCGTTCTCGAGTTATAAGGGAACATACTTGTCCACAGACGAACAAACAAACAGACAGACAGACAGACAAAAATTTCATTTTCACGCGCATCCGTCATAAAACAGTCTAAAACGCGTAAATAACGCAAATTTCCGTAGAAATTCAGAAAAAACAGACAAACTTTCATTCTTATATATATAGAGATTAGTTTCAGTTTCAAAACCCATTTGCTGTGATGATGATGATGATGATGATGATAATTGTTGTTTTAAGGGGCCTAACATCTAGGTTATCGGCCCCTGATGGTTTGGGTGATCGTGAAGATGAAAATGAAAAGCGAACTTAAAACTAAAACTAACTAATAACCTACATACTAGAAGAAGGAAATGAAAAACTAAAGGAGAATAAGGCAAATAAAAGGACAGAAGGAAAAGAAATGCCCTCAACCCTCGGAGAAGGCGGATTGAGGGACTTGGAAGGAAGGAGAGCCATGAAAGGCACATAGGAAATTGAAAGAGGAGAGGGTCCGCCCCAAAGGTAAAGGACAAAAGGGGAAAACGGACCCAGATCAGGAATCCCTCGGGGTAGCCAACTCCCGAACTCACCAGCCGTGAGCCCCTGAGGGTGTAGCATTATCTAGGGTGCACCAGAATTGGTGGGGCTACATACACCCTGCCTCCTTAAGGGCCTTGAGCACAAGGCAGGAGGTAAAAGGAAGAGAAAAGAAGGCTGACCCCTCGCAGAAGGAGGGTATCAGAAAAGTTGAGACAAGGGCCAATTAAGGCGGGAAAGGAAGAGACTCCCTAGGCCTCGGATACCCTAATACCGTCGGGGTCAGAAGAGAACAAGAGTTAACCAAGTGAGGTCGACAGGAAAGAAGACTGAGAGGAGCCCGGCACAAGTAAGTGGAAGCAATGCCAGACTCAGCTGGGGCCCCTTGGTCGCCAACCCACCCATTTGCTGTGATGAAGTTAGTGTCTCCATTGGAATGATCGTATTTAAAATAGAGGATATACGGATGGCATCTTTCTCAAGCCTTTCCATAAAAACTTTAGGTGCATCAGGTCCTCTATAGAGTTCAAACATATTTAAAGAGTCATCATAACTACATTTAATATAATAAGCAAAGCTAAAAGGTTCATGAATGTGAGTAGTGTTGGTGAAAGTTTGGGCTGGATTCGATGAACATGTATTAAATGGTTTTAGCAAAGCCTTGAAGTCAGCATATATAACAAATGGTACTCGAAGCTGTTTCTCATAATCCTTAAATTTTAGAATGTTATTTTTAGGAGTCGGTAATACCGTACGAACATGATTACATCCCCATTTTTAGCCTACTTTCGATTTTTACAAAAAATGAAAGTAGACTTATGAGATCAACACAGGGCGAAAAAAGTGTGTCTGTCTGTGTGTGTGTGTATGTGTGTGTGTGAGTCTGTGTGTGTGTATGTGTGTGTGTGAGTCTGGGTGTGTGTGTGTGTGAGTGTGTGTACTCTGAATGTCTGTCCCCCCCTATCAATTCGAACACGGTGAATGCGAATTGAACGAAATTTGGTACAAAGGTAGCACTAGCAAAGGACACCTCAGTGTCATGTTTTATATCGCCGCCATCTTGACGAAAACGTAATGGCGGCCACACAAATGTTCAAAGCTTAAATCAAATTACGACTAACCTAATCATCCGATCTCTACTAAATCTTGCAACAACATTCCTTTATGGGGGGAGCATCCTTTGACCAAACCAATAGGCCATCAGCGTAATAGTTTGCGGATGGCGGCCATCTTTGTGCGAAAATCGATTCCCCCTATTAATTCGAACACGGTGCAACCGAATGGAACGAAATTTGGTACAGAGGTAGTACTAACAAAATGCACCTCAGTGTCATGTTTTATATCGCCGCCATCTTGACGGAAACGTAATGGCAGCCACACAAATGTTCAAAGCTTAAATCAAATTACGATTAACCTAATCATCCGATCTCTACCAAATATTGCAACAACATACCTTTATAGAGGAAGCATCCTTTGACCAAATAACTAGGTCATTAGCCTAATAGTTTGCGGATGGCGGCCATCATTGTGTGAAAACCAATTCCCCTATTAATTCAAACTCGGTGAAAACGAATGGAACGAAATTTGGTACAGAGGTAGCACTAGCAAAGGGCACCTCAGTGTCATGTTTTATATCGCCGCCATATCGACAGAAACGTAATGGCGGCTATACAAATGTTCAAAGCTTAAGTTAAATTACGACTAACATAACCATCCGATCTCTACCAAACTTTGCAATAACATTCCTTTATGGAGGGAGCATCTTTTGACCAATTTAATAGGTTATTAGCCTAATAGTTTGCGGATGGCGGCCATCTTTATGTCAAAATTGATTCCCCCTATTAATTCGAACACGGTGGAACCGAATGAACGAAATTTGGTACAGAGGTAGCACTAGCAAAGGGCATCTCAGTGTCATGTTTTATATCGCCGCCATCTTGACAGAAACGTAATGGCGGCCACACAAATGTTCAAAGCTTAAGTTAAATTACGACTAACATAACCATCCGATCTCTACCAAGTTATGCAACTACATACCTTTACGGAGGGAGCATCCTTTGACCAATCTAATAGGTCATTCGCCTAATAGTTTGCGGATGGCGGCCATCTTTGTGTCAAAATCGATTCCCCCTATAATTCAAGCACGGTGAAACCGAATGGAACGAAATGTGGTACAGAGATAGCACTAGCAAAGGGTATCTCAGTTTCATGATTTCTATCGCCGCCATATTGACAGAAACGTAATGGCGGCCACACAAATGTTTAAAGCTTAAATCAAATTACGACTAACATAACCATCCGATCTCAACCAAACTTTGCAACAACATACCTTTATGGAGGTAGCATCCTTTGACCAAACTAATAGGTCATCAGCCTAATATTTTGCGGATGGCGGCCATCTTTGTTTGAAAATCGATTCCCCTCATCAATTCGAACACGGTGAAACCGAATGGAACGAAATTTGGTACAGAGGTAGCACTAGCAAAGAGCACCTCAGTGTCATGTTTTATATCACCGCTATCTTGACGGAAACGAAATCGCGGCCACCCAAATGTTAAAAGCTAAAATGTAATTACGATCAACCTAATAATCTAGTCTCTACCAAATTTTGCAACACCATATCTTTATGTGGGAAACATATTTAGACCAATCTGCAAGAACATCAGCCCAATAGTTTGCAGATGGTGGCCAAGTATGTGTGCAAATCGATTCCCCCTATCAATTCAAACACGGTGAAACCGAATTGAACGAAATTTGGTACAGAGGTAGCACTAGCAAAGGGCACCTCATTTTCATGTTTAATATCCCCATAGCACGTTGTATTTCAACAAGCTACTACAACCAACATTCAATCATACTCCTTGAAAAGGACAAAGAGTTATAACAACACCCATGCATTTAGGAGAAAGTAGGCTATATGTTCTTTACTGAACATCTTGTTGATGTTGAGTTAGTTGATCCTCTTTTCTGAAATATAGCAAACAACCATCACACAAACACTTTTTAGATTTATGTTTTGATACTTGACTGCCAACAAGTCTACTTAATTGTTTCATCCAACAATAGTGGGCATTTTCACCTTCGGTTTTGTACAGTAAATTTACATGAGCAGCCTTTTTTTCCTGAGTATAATATAGGGGACCTACTATACTCTTATTTTCAATTCCATAAACATTAATACTTACATTGTTCAACTCTTCAAAACGTTCAATGATTTTTATCGCCATAGGAAATTCCATTTCTTTTAAATCTAACACTGAAGAATAGTGAGGATAAGATGATGATCTATCCATATTCTCCACTGCTGGATGGAGAGCTGAGGTTACAGCCCACGCAAAACATGCGTCATCATTATTCAAAACGTTCACAACAGCTTTCTTTCGTTTGATCCATCCTGGCAAATCAATGTATGATGACGCTCGAAGGGGGTTATATTTATTCAGGTTGGTTTCTAAAGAAAGTACTTCAACCAACGCCCAGCCTGACTCCCTTTCCTGGAATTCTTCACTCTTCACATTGATAGCTCTTGAAATATTTTTGTATGTATCACTAATATTAGTTGATTCACTAACAATTACATTCTTTGTATTAAAGATTTGATATCTGTAATTTCACTTTCACTCCCAGTTTTTACATAGAGTCCAATAAGTTCAAAATTCATTTTAATTGTTTTATGCTCCACTAAAACATAATCTATCAAGTCAAACACAGTAGGTTGGATTTTTTTTTTAAATCAATACTTAGAGTTTTTTCTTCACTATGAAGTCTGTAACTAGCAATTCGACTTTTAAATGCACTACCAATTTGTTGAATATTCCCAGAACTTCTTTCATGGCAAGCGTTATTTTTATGTTGAATACTGCGTAAATGTCCATGAATATTGAAGAAGGTATATCAATATTACATACATCACAATGTGTTATTGAAGGTTCACCATTCTTCTATCTTTTTGTTGCACAACTATTTTCACAATCTTGAGAACGTTTACGCTTTAGAGCATCACATTCGTTTAAAGGTTTCGTGCTAGTTGATGGTTTTACAGATTTCAATTTCTGTTGTTCTCCATGCACTTCAACCATGTGGGATAGATTTCACTTTACAGCAGAAAAACCAAGTTCGCAAACTGAACACGAAAATGGTGCTGAACTAACATGCACTAAATTTACATGACGTGCAAGATTATCTTGTCAGTTAAATGTCATAGCACAATGACTGCACACAAACATTTTAATGTCATGTTTAACATTTGCGTGCCGTTGAAGGTTGTCAGTTCTTGAGAACTGTTTCTTACAGTCACCACGCTTGAACATGATGTTCACTTTCGAAATTACCTATAAAAGAAAGAAATCATAAATGATAATAAATGATAAAACAGAGTACAATATAAATAGTTTAATTATATTCCAGTCAATGGTTATAGCAGGGTATTTAAATCGATCATCTGTGAACTCCTAGCAAGTCTAACTTCATGTAGTTCTAACTGGGGGTTACTATATACCACTGTCACTGACACCTAGCGGTGAGCATTAGAACTTGATAGAGTGGTAGAAACCAGCGGTCGCCAGTTAAGTGAGCTAGGTGTGACGTTATAGTCAGTCTTAAAGCAAGTCTAAACTTGTAGAACATGTCACGTGATAGAAACCAGTGATCGTCAGTTAAGTGAGCTAAGTGTAACGTCATAACCAGTCTTAAAACAAGTCTAAACTTGTAGAACATGTCACGTGATAGAAACCAGCGATCGCCAGTTAAGTGAGCTAACTATAACGTCATTGCCAGTCTTAAAACAAGTTTAAACTTGTATAAAACATGTCACGTGACAAGGATAAGTTAGGTAAGGTTAGGTTATGTTAGGTGAACTGAGGTTAAGTCTTTAAATATTCCCTCTGTCACTGACACCTAGCAATGAACATTCAGACTTAATAGAGCGGTAATCAAAATCTAACCTACAAAATTAGCTTTACACACCATGGTCAAGTAGTTCCAACTTTTGACTGCCAAATATACCATTTTCACTGACATGTAGTGGTGAACATTGGAAAATATCACTCTAACTGTTTAAAAGTTATTAGAGGGGCACTTACCTTTTTATAATTTATCAACTGCTGCCACTGAATGAACAGATTGTAGGAATCTGGTAACCTACAGGTACCCAATTATCTGTAAACAAATCAATCAATCAATCAATCAATCAATAAATACATTCCAATCATTAACTTAAACATCAATTAGTAATAAAAGACTACAATCCATTAATAATAAGTACTTACCTTGCAAAATAATTTAATGATTTTCTACCCAAAAGGCTTTTTTACAACTCTTGAGCAGTAATAGAGCACTGTTCACTCAAAGCGAGTAATAAAGACTGACAGTAGGGAAATATATGACACCTCTCTTATATAAACTCTCATCGCTCGTGTCAGCAGTTTTTTGCGGATCATTGCAATTCTTTTCTCAATACAGCTGAGAGTCCAAAGTACACTAGGAACACCTGTGTGGTATCTAATTAACGCTGACTTTGCATGATCATCACCCATTGTCTTGTTCAACACCTGGGTTTTCAAATTACTGCAGCGTCAGTCATAGCAACAGCAGTGTGCGCTCTCTGCCATGTCAACAACATGACACCGGAAGGAACACCTGTGTAATATCCAATGACTGCTAACTTTGCATGATCATCACCCATTGTCTTCATGAACACTTGCGGTTTCAAATTACTGCAGCGTTAGTCATAGCAACAGATCTGTGCGCTCTCTGTCATGTCTGTAATATGACACAGGAAGTAACAAGTCGGTTTACTGCACGTACCATCTCCTCAGTTTTATCATCTTAAGAACATGTATTATTCTCTTTCATCTACAAATGACTCGTTAGAACACATCCATCCACCAAGTTAGATCCCTTGTATGTTCACATGTATTTCGTCACTTTCCTTTCATATCGTTTTCACATGATAGAAGTGGGGGATTAGTGAACAACGTCAGTTCAACACACTGCTTTACACGCAAAATGTAGTTAGACCCTTTGACATAATTTAAATAAATTCATGGGCTAGTCCGTGGGAACCAGGCCAAAGGGACCGGTCCAAAGGGATCAGTCCAAAGGGTCTCATCAACAAGGACTCGTCCACAAGGACTCGTCCACAAGGACCCGTCCATAGGGACTCGTCCACAAGGACCCGTCAACAATGACTCGTCAACAATAACCTGTCAACAAGGACCCGGCAACAATGACCCGTCCACAGGGACCTGTCAACAGGGACCCGTCCACAGGGGGACGTCAACAAATAACAGGGGCTCTCGCCTCAAGGCCTAACATGCCCCTCTTTGATTATTGGTTTGCGGAACAACGTTTCATTCCATATCGGCATTCAAACTCTCACATGTTACACTTGGAAAGCGAGATTTTCAAAAATAAATTACAATTTCACCACCTAGTAGGGGTAGGTTTTATTTTGGTGTGGAAATATGTTGTCCATTGGAAAGGGGGTGTCAGCCCGAGTTCAACGACACCTCATTCGTCAAAATCCGACCATGCGTTCGAGAGATATCGGGCCGCCGCCATCTTGTGAGGAGGGTGAGGAGGAGGAGGATATAGAACCCCCCAAAACACAATAGGCCTACTACTGTTAAAGTTTGACGAAAAAAGCGAGTAGCACAGTAACTCCTCCACCCATGATATCTTTGTTACTCCTTAAGTCTTGGAGAGCATTATCGATAGACTCAAACCCGCATTTATGGCACATTGTACTTTCGTCCCAAAGAATGAGTTTACACTCTCGCAAAACCTCGGCCGTGTTAGATTGTTTAGAAATATAACAGATGGGAGTCTCAGTGAGAGTAAGATTAAGAGGCAGCTTGAAGGCTGCGTGCGCTGTTTGACCTCCCTCCAGTAACGTTGCGGCGATCCCAGACGATGCGACAGCTACAGCAATGTTTCTAGTACTTCTGACTTTTGCCAATAGCAAATTGATAAGGAATGTTTTTCCCGTTCCACCTGGAGCATCTAAGAAGAAGATTTTTCCACGTTCGGACTGCATGCTACTCATGATTTTACGATATACTGCAAGTTGTTCTGTAGTTAAAGATTTTTCGCTGCTAGTTATCAATCGTTCCAAAGATTGAATATCATAATTGGTTTCCTTTAAGTATTCTCTATTTTCTTCATTTCCTGCCCTTACGGGTTGATGTAAGCCATACTCATTTAAATTCTGTCCTCCAACACTGCGTCTTCAATTAATAATAGACATTGGTTGTATACTTCACTGCGATTTAGAGTACAATCTTCCATCTGCATTTCTGTTTGCCATAAGATATCCTCTGACAAAAAATCTTTGTATTTTTCCCAAAGATTAGCGGGATAAGAAGTTTGACAGAACGCTAGAATAACAATGAAAAATTCACGTACTTTATAAGGAGATTTAATCAAAGCCGCTTCTTCAAGAGTTAACTCCCAATGTCTGTCATCATACAAATTTATAAAAATGAGATGGTGTGTGTCTGTCTTTCTGTCTGTCTGTCTGTCTGTCTGTTACCTAATAACGCAAGAACCACTGGTCCGATTTAAATTAAATTTTGCATGGATGTAGCTGATTTACCAGGTTTACATATAGGATAATTTTAATTTCGCTATTTTGCACTATTAAGAAATGGCGACCATTTTAGTGACGTCACTACACCTTTTGGTTTCAAAATTTCATATTTCCATATCAAATAAAAAGTGAACGGTAGAAAATAGCAAACTTTTGATGGCAAATGCGAGCTTTGAAATTTAATTTCCTATCCGAAAGGTCCTTATCACTTTTCGTGTATCTCCAACGGTTAGCGAGTAAAACCTACTTTTGTGACGTCACTACACCCTTTGGTTTCAAAATTTGATATTTCCATTTCAAATAAAAAGAGAACGCTAAGAAATAGCAAACTTTTGATGGTATACACGAGCTTTAGCATTTAATTTTCTATCCAAAAGATTCTTATCACTTTTCGTGTATCTCCGACGGTTAGCGAGTATAACCTAAATTTGTGCAATAAAACACGGTCAACACCGAGCGGTGCAGTATATCTCTATATATATAAATATAAAATTTGTCTGTTTTTTTCTGAATTTCTACGGAAATTTGAGTTATTTACACGTTTCAGACTGTTTTATGATAGATGCGCGCGAAAATAATGTTTTGGTCTGTCTGTTTGTTTGATTGTCTGTGGACAAATTTGTTCCCTTATAACTCGAGAACGGCTGGGTGTATCAACGTAAAATTTGGTACAGATATCCATCAGAGGCACGACACTAATCATTGATGTAACCATTCTCTGTACCTCTCATAAGAGGGGGCCTATCCCCTTAAAATGCATGCTGAAATAGGAGTAGAAGGACGAGACAAAAATTATTTTCAGCCCTTCGATGTGAGAGACAAAACTCGGGGGCCCTGAAGGGTCCCCGAAATACACATTTTAAGGCCATAAAACCAACCGTTTTTGAGATATTCCCAGAAAAATAATTTCATTTAATAAACTAATGAACGAATACAAGCCGGTAACCATGGCAACATATTCTCAGAGGTCCATCTCTTGCTGTAAGACGCAATGCAATTCCATTAATTACATTGGTGTAAAAGTTTGCAAACGGCTAGAAGGTTATCACGGAACCAAATTAAGCTGTAGAATTCATCAATACGTAATGCGCTTAAGGGGGTCAAGGGGTACAGTAGAATTTTTTCACGCGATTTACACCTCCGGGTGTGGTACGGCAGGTCTATTATATTCCTATCCCTATATTATATTATTATTATTATTATATTATGGCGTACAACGAGGAGACAAAGCCCCCTCGGTGCCAGAAACAAAACTTGGGGGCCCTAAAGGGTCCTCGAAAACTACATTATAAGGCCCTAAAACCAAAAGTATCTGAAATATTCCCAGAAAACTAATTTAATTTAACAAACTAATGAAGGAATGGTAATCGCTAACCATGACAACATTATCTCAATGGGTGGCATCCAACTTTCCTTCTATTTCTGTAAGAAGTAATGTCACTCTATTTATTACATTTCTGTGAAAGTTTGCAAATGGCTATACGGTTATCATGGAACCAACGTAGACTGTATAATTCATCAATGCAATTAAGGGGGTCAAGGGGTAACCTAGATTTTTTTCATGCAATTTTCACGTGCGACATATAGTACAGAAGGACTATTATATCTCCAAACATTTGCAAAGTGAAATGCCATGCCCTGTGGTTCAGATTCCACGTAAAATGGAGGTCCCGTGGCTTATGATCTCGCGATTAATGGTCACGTAAAACTACAATCATCCTTTATATCTCCAAACAGCAACATTATTTTCAAAAATTCCTGAATTGAATCAGCATGTTTTGCGGCTTTTAGGAATTTGGGCCATTTGAGACTAAAGAACCTGAATTTTCATGCACCACAAGCCTTTATAATTTATGAAAGAGGTCTTCCTGTGTATGTGGACCTAACACAACGTAGAGGGTCATTTTTTATGTGAGGTGTATTGCGTTTCGTCTACAAGTCTTTCAATTCTATTTCACGTCAAGAAGAACAAGTTAGGTGAATTTAGTTTGAGAGCAAATTTTAACTAATCTTTCTTTTGTCGACATACGGGTTCATCGTAAGGATGATTTTGTTTGATACTGTATGGCAGATATACCCATATTTGGATATCTGGGTGATATGTTGTTGACAATAGAATTGTCTGTCTGTCTTTCTGTGTATCTTTATGTACGCCTATAAATCGTGTTCGTAGGCGTGGTGCATCGTAAAATTAGGTATGGTAAACATGAGTCAATACACCATCATTTATAAAACTCCTCACCGCACTTTTCAAACAGTAGATGGGTGGATATAGGGAAAAACTTCTCAAAATACATGCTAAAATAGGCGAAATATAAAAAATTATCCTAGAAGGACGATCAAAGCATATGTTGCGCTTCTCACTGTGAGACACAAAATTCGCGAGTCTATAAGGGGTCTCCGAAAACCACAATTTATGGCCCTTAAATTAACAGTGTGTGTGGTATTCCCTGTAAACTAACTTCGTTCTGATAAACATATGAAGGAATGAAAAACCGCTAACCATTGCAACAGTAGCTCAATTGATAATGTCTGGTGTTAATATATAACACCGTTCGAAGGACGGGTACTTCTGCTATACTAATATATAAAAATGAGATGGTGTGTGTCTGTCTTTCTGTCTGTCTGTGTGCTACTCAATAACGCAAGAACCACTGGTCCGATTTAAATGAAATTTTGCATGGATGTAGCTGATTTACCAGGTTTACATATAGGATACATCTTATTTCGATAATTTGCACTATTAAAAATGGCGACCATTTTAGTGACGTCACTACACACTTTAATCAAAACTTCATATTTCCCTATCAAATATGATGATGATGATGATAATTGTTGTTTTAAGGGGCCTAACATCTAGGTTATCGGCCCCTGATGGTTTGGGTGATCGTGAAGATGGAAATGAAAAGCCAACTTAAAACTAAAACTAACTACTAACCTACATACTAGAAGAAGAAATGGAAAAATAAAGGAGAGTAAGGCAAATAAAAGGACAGAAGGAATAGAAATGCCCTCAACCCTCGGAGAAGGCGGATTGAGGGACTTGGAAGGAAGGAGAGCCATGAAAGGCATATAAGAAAGTGAAAGAGGAGAGAGTCCGCCCCAAAGGTAAGGGACAAAAGGGGAAAACGGACCCAGCTCAGGAATCCCTCGGGGTCGCCAACTCCCAAACTCACCAGCAGTGAGCCCCTGAGGGTGTAGCATTATCTAGGGTGCACCAGAAGTGGTGGGGCTACATACACCCTGCCTCCTCAAGGGCCTAGAGCACAAGGCAGGAGGTAAAAGGAAGAGAAAAAGAAGACTGACCCCTCGCAGAAGGAGGGAATCAGAAAAGATGAGACAAGGGCCAATTAAGGCGGGAAAGGAATAGACTCCCTAGGCCTCGGATACCCTAATACCGTCGGGGTCAGAAGAGAACAAGAGTTGACCGAGTGAGGTCGACAGGAAAGAAGACAGAGAGGAGCCCGGCACAAGTAAGTGGAAGCGATGCCGCACTCAGCTGGGGCCCCGTGGTCGCCAACCCACGCCCACAAGATGTGAGCCCCTGGGGGACCTTAACAAATAAAAAGAGAACGCTAAGAAATAGCAAACTTTTGACGGTACATACGAGCTTCACTTTTCGTTTATCTCCAACGGTTAGCGAGTAAAACCCACATTTATGACGTCACTACACCATTTGGTTTCAAAATTTGATATTTCCATTTCGAATAAAAAGAGAACGCTAAGAAATAGCAACCTTTTGATGGCATACATGAGCTTTATCATTCAATTTTCTATCCTAGAGGTCCTGAACACTTTTCGTGTATCTCCAACGGTTAGCGAGTAAATCCTAAATTTGTGCAATAAAACACGGTCAACACCGAGCCGTGCAGTATATCTCTACATATATAAATATAAAATTTGTCTCTTTTTTTTCTGAATTTCTACGGAAATTTGAGTTATTTACACGTTTCAGACTGTTTTATGATAGATGCGCGCGAAAATAATGTTTTGGTCTGTCTGTCTGTTTGTTTGATTGTGGACAATTTTGTTCCCTTATAAATCGAGAACGGCTGGGTGTATCAACGCAAAATTTGGTACAGATATCCATCAGAGGCACGACACTAATCATTGATGTATCTCTTCTCTGTACCTATCATAAAAGGGTGCATACCCCCTTAAAATGCATACTGAAATAGGAGTAGAAGGACGAGACAAAGCCCATTTTCAGCCCCTCAATGTGAGAGATAACATTCGGGGGCCCTAAAAACACATTTTAAGGTCCTACGTCCAACCGTTTTTGATATATTCCCAGAAAACTAATTTAATTTAATAAACTACTGAACGAATGCAAGCCGATAACCATGGGAACAGATTCTCAGAGGTCCATCTATTGCTGTAAGACGCAATGCAATTCCATTAATTACATTAGTGTGAAAGTTTGCAAACGGCTAGATGGTTATTATGGAACCAAATTAAGCTGTAAATTTCATCAATATGTAAAATGCGCTTAAGGGGGTCAAGGGGTAGTCTAGATTTTTTCACGCGATTTACACCTGCGGGTGTGGTATGGCAGGTCTATTATATTCCTATCCCTATAGTATATTATTATTAGTAGTATTATATTATGGCGTACAACGACGAGACAAAGCCCCTCGGTGCCAGAAATAAAACTCTAGGGTCCTCGAAAACTACATTATAAGGCTCTTAAACCAACAGTTTCTGAAACATTCCCAGAAAACTAATTAAATTTAATTTAACAAACTAATGAAGGAATGCAAATCCGTAACCATGACAACATTACCTCAAGGGGTGGCATCCAACTTTTCATCTATTTCAGTAAGAAGCAATTTATTACATTTATTACATTTCTGTGAAAGTTTGCAAATATAAGGTTATCACGGAACCAACGTAGACTGTATAATTCACCAATGCAATTAAGGGGGTCAAGGGGGTAATCTAGAATTTTTTCATGCGATTTTCACGTGCGACATATAGTACAGAGGGTCTATTATATCTCCAAACAACAACATTATTTTCAAAAATTCCTGAACTGAATCAGCATTTTTTGCGGCTTTTAGGAATTTGGGCCATTTGAGACTAAAGAACATGAATTTTCATGCACCACAAGCTTTTATAATTTATGATAGAGGTCTTCCTGTGTATGGGGACCCAACACAACGTAGAGGGTCAGTTTTTATGTGACGTGTATTGCGTTTCATCTACAAGACTTTCAATTCTATTTCATGTCAGGAAGTACACGTTAGGAGAATTTAGTTTGAGAGCACATTTCAAGTAATCTTTTTTCTTTTCTTTTTTTGTCGACATACGGGTTCATCATAAGGATGATTTTCTTTGATACTGTGTGGTAGATATACCCATATTTGGATTTCTGGGTGATATGTTGTAGACAATAGAATTGTCTGTCTGACTGTGTATCCTTATGTACGCCTATAACTCATGTTCGGATGCTTGGTGCATCGTAAAATTAGGTATGGTAAACATGAGTCAATACACCAATCATTTATAAAACTCTTCACCGTACTTTTCATACAGTAGAAGGGTGGATATAGGGAAAAACTTCTCAAAATACATGCTAAAATAGGTGAAATATAAAATTATCCTAGTAGGACGACCAAAGCATATGTTGCACTTCTCAATGTGAGACAAAAAAATCGCTAGTCTATAAAGGATCTCCGAAAACCACATTATAAGGCCCTTAAATTAACAGTGTGTGCGATATTCCCAGAAAATTAACTTCGTTCTGATAAACTTATGAAGGAATTGCAAGCCGCTAACCATTGCTACAGTAGCTCAGTTGATAATGTCTGGTGCGTCTCTAAAAGCAACAGTACTTAAAAGGGATGTAACACCAATAACATTGTTATTATTATTATTATTATAATGTCTGGTGTTAACACCGAACACCGTTCGAAGAACGGGTACTTCTGCTAGTCTTCTAATAATCCCAGAGCTTTACATGCACCTTGGAATGTAGGATGTAGGACACCATCCACAGTTTTTATTGAGGAAAACGATGTTGGTCCTCGAGCTTCGTGAAGAAGGAGTCGAAGATGTTATTTGGATGAATAGTATACACCCTTGCTAATGCAGAATATTTTTTAACTCCTAGCCAACCTTCAACGTCATCGCCTCGTTTTCTTCTTACGAAGTTATTGTTATGACGTACATAGTATGATGGAATCTCATGGTACAGGAGAGTTTTTGCAAAAGAATCCGTATCACATAAATCGAAGAAAGCCAAAAGAGTCATTTTTGAGGATTCGTGACTTTTTCTGTCAAATTATATGAAGTGAAATAGACACGTTGCCCGTTCTCAAGATGTGCATCGAGATGGAGAACTGTGGGATGTCTTTCATGAATACGAAATCTCAGAATTCGCCACACTGCCTAATAATATACCATCCGCTTTCATATAATTTTACCTCATCAAGTGGTTCATTTTGTAGTGAAAAAGCTGCTTGGTCGCAGTTTTTGTTTATATACTTGCATGCATATTTAACCGACTTAACGGATCTGCTGTGTTCCACATTGACGTGAGCTTTTAATAAGCGAGATAAAACAGGATTGAAAAGCACTACCCATCTGTTGTCAAGCTCTACACCGTTGATCTGCACTGTGCCACCTCCACCTTGTGGAGCCAATCTTTGATACATAGGATAACCATCATGGCCAGTTTGTGTTTGACGAAGAAGTGGTCGTGGGTAATTCTTACTGCAACGTCCATCTTTCATGCATGGTGCATTTGGATTCAAACTCTCGCAAGGTCCATGAATCATTGTTGACTTGATAATAACGTGTAAAATAGGATCTTTATTTGGATCAGAAATTTCTACTGAGTACATAAAAAAACACACATTACCGAAAATTCCTGCTTTATTGAAAAGATCCATTAGTTTTTTCACCTTCAATCGGAATACCCTCGAAATGATATCGTGACGATTGTAGTGCTTTTGCCCTTTCCAGATTGCTTCCGAAATTTCAATCCATTTAGGATTGCACGTTAAGTAAGATCAGGACTTCCGTAATGACGTACATATGTAATTGCATCTTGCGTACGTTCGTGCATGTATCGAAGTCCTCCAGTAAATGAAGAAGGCAGAATTACTCTTTGTCCAAGATGATTGGCACTTATATCTTGCCTGCTTACTGCATTTCTTAAAAGAATGTAATTTTCTGATCTTAGCTGCTTTTGATTGTTGCGAATGAAATTTAGCTTCTCGGTTTCTATTTTTCCATACATATCAACTAAATATTGATTGAACAAAGCACGAAAACGTAAGTGTAAATTATCTTCGCCCTCTCGCACTATTAATCGAAAGGCATAATAGCTTGCCGCTGATACCATTTTCATCAAGAAATTACTTTTATGAGGATCATGTTGAGGAATATTTATTGAATAGCCATATTCAGCATAACAAAACATCATAGATTTCACTGATACGTTTGAGTTTATCATTGTGGCAGTGAATAACTATATCTCGCTTTACAAATTGTTCGCCAACGATTACTAAAGCAATCTCATTAGACGTTGGAGCATTATATCTTCCAATGTGAACGTCAGCCAGCTTTCTGTTCGCAAGAATAACTACCTTAAAATCTTGACATACTGAAGGCACCTTCTCAAGAGCTGTATTCAAGTTCTTCACATAACAGTTAACATCGTGAAGCATTCTTTGCAGCTGTTTAACCAAAGCCGGCTTAACATCTGGTATCTTAGAACATCGTATTTGTGCTTCTCTTTCATCTTCACCAACGAAGTAAAGCTGCAGAAATCCAGGTTCTTGATGAGCATTTAGTAATAGACTGCCTATGGAATGATAAATTTGACCTTGTACTTTGAAAGTTGGCATAAAGCCGTCTTGGATGACTTGTTTAGCTCCAAAAGATGTCATTTGAAAACAGCTGTTATATTTTCTAATTCGATCCAAGAAATGGCCATGATCTGGATGGGCACCCATTAGTAAACTGTACAATGGTTCAGGTGGAGATTGGGGTGGTGGCAGCTGAACCTTGCCAGAATCACAACACATACCTGGTGTTTCATCTTTCCACTTGAGAACATAGAAGAATTGGCATTTATGGCTCATTTTACCAATAGTTAACAAGCTGTTATCTTCGTAATTTATTTCAGGATTCTAAGACATCCCGGGACGAAACTTAATTTTCCATGGACGCAATCGTATTTCGTTTCGGACACCAGGGTGATGTTGCTCATATCGCGTTTGAATTGCCCTGTGTTTTTCGTGATTATTTTTCTGGTATGTCGATGCCGCTGCTCTATGGATTTCTGGATTTTTCTTTTGGTATGTCGATGCAGCTGCTCTATGGATTTCTGGATTTTTATTTTGGTATGTCGATGCCGCTGCTCTATGGATATATGGATATTTCTTTTGGTATTTACTTGCAGCAATGACATGTGCGAAAGGATTATTCTGTGAAAATGTGGATGCTGCTTTTTTTCTCGTAGTATCTGTGTATCGTGTGCGACGATTTTTGGATTCTTTTCTAACAACGACTGAAGCACTTGTTTCTTCGCACAGAAAGTCATATACTTCAAAATGTCCGTAAGAAAGATTACCAGTAAATCACAATCTTTATACGGTATTGGCTTCATCACCAAATGCCTAGTATAACTTTTCATCACGATAAACTTCAAAGCGGAATGGGAATATTTTGCCTGTGGCCGTCAACTCTCATGTCCCACCATAAGTTGAATCTTCTAACATGAAAATCCGGTACTCTTCAGCGGAGGAATGGTTATTACCATGATGAATTTCGGACAAAGTGGAGAACTCTACCCAATTGTTCACAACATACGGAACAATAGCTTCGCGAACTTCTTCATGCTGTAACTGAGTAAAATCCCTATATATATATAAAAATGAAAGTTTGTCTGTTTTTTCTGAATTTCCACGGAAATTTGCGATATTTGCGCGTTTCAGAATTTTTATGATGGATGCACGCAAAAATATTTTTTTTGTCTGTCTGTCTGTCTGTCTGTCTGTTTGTTTGTTTGTTTGTCTGTGGACAATCTTTTGTGTCCTTATAAATCGAGAACGGCCCAGTGGATCAACGTAAAATTTGATACAGATATCCTTCAGAGGCACGACACTAATCATTGATGTAACTCTTCTCCGTACCTCTCATAAAAGGGGCCCTACCCCCTTAAAATACATGCTGAAATAGGCGTAGAAGGGTGAAACAAAGCTCATTTTCAGCCCCTCAATGTGAGAAACGAAACGAAAACCACATTTTAAGGCCCTAAAACTAACAGTTTTTGAGATATTCCCAGAAAACTAATTTCACTTAATAAATTAATGAAAGAATGCATGCCGGTAACCATGGCAACTGAATCTCAGAGGTCCATCTATTTCTGTAAGACGCAATGCAATTCCATTTATTACATTACTGTGAAGGTTTGCAAACGGCTATAAGGTTATAACGTATCCAAATTAAGCTGAAATATTCATCAATACATACAATGCGCTTAAGGGGTCAAGGGGTACTCTAGAATTTTTTCACGCGATTTACACGTGCGGGTGTGGTACGGAAGGTCTATTATATCCCTTCTCTATTATATAAAAATGAATGTGTGTCTGTTTTTTCTGCATTTCCACGGAAATTTGACATATTTGCCCGTTTCAGACTGTTTTGTGACGGATGCACGCAAAAATATTTTTTTGTCTGACTGTTTGTCTGTGGACAATATTTTGTTTCCTTATAACTCGAGAACGGCTGGGTGGATTAACGTAAAATTTGATACAGATATCCATCAGAGGCACGACACTAATCATTGATGTAATTCATCTCCGTACCTCTCATAACAGGGGGCCTACCCCCTTAAAATACAAGCTGAAATAAGGTTAGAAGGGTGAGACAAAGCTCATTTTCAGCCCCTCAATGTGAGAAACGAAACTCGGGGGCCCTAAAAGAACCCCGAAAACCACATTTTAAGGCCCTAAAACCAACATTTTTCGAGATATTCCCAAAAAAATAATTTCACTTAATAAATTAATGAAGGAATGCATGCCGGTAACAATGGCAACAGAATCTCAGAGGTCCATCTATTTCTGTAAGACGCAATGCAATTCCATTTATTACATTACTGTGAAGGTTTGCAAACGGCAATAAGGTTATAACGGATCCAAATTAAGCTGAAATATTCATCAATACATACAATGCGCTTAAGGGGTCAAGGGGTAATCTAGAATTTTTTCACGCGATTTACACGTGCGGGTGTGGTACGGAAGGTCTATTATATCCCTTCTCTATTATATAAAAATGAATGTTTGTCTGTTTTTCTGCATTTCCACGAAAATGTGATATATTTGCCCGTTTCAGACTGTTTTGTGACGGATGCACGCAATTTTTTTTTGTCTGTCTGTCTGTTTGTCTGTGGATTTTTTTTTGTGTCCTTATGACTCGAGAACGGCTGGGTGGATTAACGTAAAATTTGATACAGGTATCCATCAGAGGCACGACACTAATCATTGATGTAACTCTTCTCCGTACCTCTCATAACAGGGGGCTTACCCCCTAAAATACATGCTGAAATAAGCGTAGAAGGGTGAGACAAAGCTCATTTTCAGCCCCGCATTGTGAGAAACGAAACTCGGCGGCCCTGAAAGGACCCCGAAAACCACATTTTAAGGCCCTAAAACCAACAGTTTTTGAGATATTCCCAAAAAAACTAATTTCACTTAATAAATTAATGAAGGAATGCATGCCGGTAACAATGGCAACAGAATCTCATAGGTCCATCTATTTCTGTAAGACGCAATGCAATTCCATTTATTACATTACTGTGAAGGTTCGCAAACGGCAATAAGGTTATAACGGATCCAAATTAAGCTGAAATATTCATCAATACATATAATGCGCTTAAGGGGTCAAGGGGTACTCTAGAATTTTTTTACGCGATTTACACGTGCGGGTATGGTACGGAAGGTCTACTATATCCCTATCCCTATATTGTTATATTCTTCTTCTTCTTCTTCTTCTTCTTCTTCTTCTTCTTCTTCTAATTAGATCATTATTATGGCGTACAACGACGAGACAAAGCTCATTTTCAAACCCTTGGTGTCAGAAACAAACCTTGGGGCCCCTCAAGAGCCGTAAAGGGTCCCCGAAAACTATATTTTAAGGCTCTAAACCCAACAGTTTCTTAGATATTCCCAGAAAACTAATTTCAGAAAATAAACTTAAGAAGGAATGCAAGCCACTAACCATTACAACAGTATCTCAAGAGGTGGCATCCAACTTTCCATCTATTTCTGGAATAAGTAATGCCACTCCATTTATTACATTTCTGTGAAAGGTTGCAAATAGCTATAAGGTTATCACGGAACCAACTAAAACTGTAAAATTCATCAATGCGCTTAAGGAGTTCAAGGAGTACCCTACATTTTTTCACACGACTTACACGTGCGATATGTCGTACAGAAGGTCTATTATATCACCAAACAGCAAAATTATTTTCATAAATTCCTGATTTGAAATAGTGGACTGTTTTTTGCTGATTTTAGGAATTTGGGCCAATTGAGGCTAAAAAAAAACTGAATTTTCATGCACCACAAGCCTTTATAATTTATAAAAGGGGTCTTCCTGTAGTTGGGCACTTGACACAACGGTTAGGGTCAGTTCGTATGTGACGTGTATTGCGATTCGTCTACGAAGTTTTCAATTTTATTTTCACGCCAGGAAGAACACGTTAGGTAAACGTAGTTTGAGAGCACATTTTAACTAATCATTTTTCTTTGCCAACAAACAGGTTCCAAGCCCCTAAACATTGCAACAGTAGCTCAATTGATAACATCTGGTTATTAATACCGAAGACCGTTCGAAGAATGGGTACTTCTGCTAGTATCCATATATATTATAACTAGCAGAAGTACCCATTCTTCGAACGGTCTTCGGTATTAATAACCAGATGTTATCAATTGAGCTACTGTTGCAATGTTTGTTGGCAAAGAAAGATTATTAGTTAAAATGTGCTCTCAAACTAAATTTACCTAACGTGTTCTTCCTGGCGTGAAAATAAAATTGAAAACCTCGTAGACAAATCGCAATACACGTCACATACGAACTGACCCTAACCGTTGTGTCAAGTACCCAACTACAGGAAGACCCCTTTTATAAATTATAAAGGCTTGTGGTGCATGAAAATTCAGTCTTTTTAGTCTCCAATTGTCCAAATTCCTAAAATCAGCAAAAAACAGTCTACTATTTCAAATCAGGAATTTTTGAAAATAATGTTGCTGTTTGGAGATATAATAGACTTTCTGTACGACATATCGCACGTGTAAGTCGTGTGAAAAAATCTAGGGTACTCCTTGAACCCCTTAAGCGCATTGATGAATTTTACACTTTTAGTTGGTTCCATGATATCCTTATAGCCATTTGCAACCTATCACAGAAATGTATTTAATGGAGTGCCATTACTTATTCCTGAAATAGATGGAAAGTTGGATGCCACCTCTTGAGATACTGTTGTCATGGTTAGTGGCTTGCATTCTTTCTTTAGTTTATTAAATGAAATTAGTTTTCTGGGAATATCTAAGAAACTGTTGGGTTTAGAGCCTTAAAATATAGTTTTCGGGGACCCTTTACGGCTCTTGAGGGGCCCCGAGTTTTGTTTCTGACCCCAAGGGTTTGAAAATGAGCTTTGTCTCTTCGTTGTACGCCATAATAATGATAATTAAAAGAATAATAATAATAATATAACAATATAGGGATAGGGATATAATAGACCTTCCGGACCATACCCGCACGTGTAAATCGCGTAAAAAAATTCTAGATTGCCCCTTGACCCCTTAAGCGCATTATATGTATTGATGGATATTTCATCTTAATTTGGATCCGTTATAACCCTATTGCCGTTTGCAAACCTTCACATTAATGTAATAAATGGAATTGCATTGCGTCATACAGAAATAGATGGACCTCTGAGATGCTGTTGCCATTGTTACCGGCATGCATTCCCTAATTAATTTAGTTTTTTGGGGAATATCTCAAAAACTGTTGGTTTTAGGGCCTTAAAATGTGGTTTTAGGGGCCTTTTAGGGCCCCCGAGTTTCGTTTCTCACATTGAGGGGCTGAAAATGAGCTTTGTCTCCCGCTTATTTCAGCATGTATTTTAAGAGGGTATGCCCCCTGTTATGAGAGGTACAGAGATAATAATAATGAAGATAATTGTTGCTTTAAGGGGCCTAACATCGAGGTTATCGGCCCCTAATGATCTGGGTGATAGCGAATATGAGAATGAAATGGAAACCAGAACGAAAATTATGTGAGACGGAAAATGCGTACAAAGAGAAACTCAGATGGAAACAACTCACAATATGGTCTTACAACAGGGAAATTAGAACGAAAAGATCCACAAAAAGAATAGATTGAAAAAGACCTACAAAATGCAATGTAGCGTCGAAATACTTACAAAATGCAACTGAAATTCAAAATACTTACAAAATGCAAATGAGATCGAAAATACGTACAAAATGCAATTGAGGTTCAAAATACTTACAAAATGCAATTGAAATTGAAAATACAAAATTCAATTTAGATTGAAAAAGGCCGGTTCAGATTCAAAATACTCACAAAGTGCAATTGAAATTCAAAATACTTACCAAATGCAATTGAAATTGAAAATGCTTACAAAATGTACGGTAGATTAAAACGACTCATGTGAATTGACAATACTTACAAAATGCAATTTAGATTGAAAATACTTGACAAATTGTAATTTAGATTCAAAATACCCACAAAATGCAATTGAGAATCAAAATATGTGCAAAATGCCCACCAAACAAAATGCAATTGAGATTCAAAATTCGTGCGAAATGCGGTTTTGGTTGAAAATACTTACAAAATGCAATTGAAATTCAAAATACTCTCTAAAAGGCCCGTCTACCTGCATTGAAAGACTTACTAAAAAGCAATTTAGATTGTCAATATTTACAAAATGCAATTGAGGTTGAAAACAATCGCGAGATGTAATTTAGATCGAAAAAACTTACAAAATGCAACGTAGATCAAAAATGCCGTAAAAAAACGCTAAAAGGGAATTTAGATACACGGTGAACCAAGTAACAAAAACAGTGCGGGAATCTTAAAGAGAAAAGGAAATATAAGGAAAAGAGTAGAGGAGAGGAGATAGGAGAGGGGAGAAGGGAGAGAGGAGTGGGTCCGCCCCCAAGGTAAGGGACAAAAGTGGAAAACGGACCCAGCTCAGGAATCCCTCGGGGTCGCTAACTCCCGAACTCACCAGCCGTGAGCCCCTGAGGGTGTAGCATTATCTAGGGTGCACCAGAAGTGGTGGGGTTACATACACCCTGCCTCCTTCATGGCCCTGAGCACAAGGCAGGAGGAAAAAGGAAAAGAAAAAGAAGGCTGACACCTCACGGAAGGAGGGTATCAGGAAAGATGAGACAAGGGCCAATTAAGGCGGGCAAGGAAGAGACTCCCTATGCCTCGGATACCCTAATACCGTCGGGGTCGGAAGAGACAAGAGTTGACCAAGTGAGGTCGACAGGAAAGAAAACAGATAGGAGCCCGGCACAAGTAAGTGGAAGCAATGCTGGACTCAGCTGAGGCCCCGTGGTCGCCAACCCACGTCCCACTACATGTGAGCCCCGGGGGGGGGGGGAGGGGGGAGGTACGGAGAAGAGTTACATCAATGATTAGTTTCGTGCGTCTGATGGATATCTGTATCAAATTTTAGGTTAATCCACCCAGCCGTTCTCGAGTTATAAGGACACAAAAAATTGTCCACAGACAAACAAGACAGACAGACAAAAATATATTATTGCGTGCATCCGTAACAAAACAGTCTGAAACGGGCAAATATGTCAAATTTCCGTAGAAATGCAGAAAAATCAGACAAACATTCATTTTTATATAATAGAGAAGGGATATAATAGACCTTCAGTACCACACCCGCACGTGTAAATCGCGTGAAAAAATTCTAGAGTACCCCTTCACCCAAGGAGCGCATTGTATGTATTAATGAATATTTCAGCTTAATTTGGATCCGTTATAACCTTATAGCCGTTTGCAAACCTTCACAGTAATGTAATAAATTGAATTGCATTGCGTCTTACAGAAATAGATGAACCTCTGAGATTCAGTTGCCATAGTTACCGGCACGCATTCTTTCATTAATTTATTAAGTGAAATTAGTTTTCTGGGAATATCTCAAAAACTGTTGGTTTTAGGGCCTTAAAATGTGGTTAGAAAGGGCCCCCGAGTTTCGTTTCTCACATTGAGGGGCAGAAAATGAGCTTTGTTTCACCCTTCTACGCCTGTTTCAGCATGTATTTTGAGGGGCTCGGGCCCATTTTATGAGAGTTACGGAGATGAGTAACATCAATGATTAGTGTGGTGCCTCTGATGGATATCTGTATCAAATTTTACGTTGATCCACCCAGCCGTTCTCAAGTTATAAGGACTCGAAGAAGTTGTCCATAGACACACAGCCAGACAGACAGACAGACAGACAAAAAAAATATTTTTGCGCGCATCCGTCATAAAACAGCCTGAAACGCGCAAATATCGCAAATTTCCGTAGAAATTCTGAAAAAACAGACAAACTTTCATTTTTAGCCTATTTTCAATTTTGAAAAAATAGGCTTATGAGATCACCTTTTGTCCGTGTGTGTGTGCGTGTGTGTGTGTGTGTGTGAGGTGTGTGTGTGTGTCCCCCTAATAAAATCTAAACGGCTGGATCGATTTCAATGAAACTCGGTAAGTTCATAGCACTATTCCGGGCGACCTCGACTGTGCACATCAAATTATATTACGTCTCACCAATCCAACATGGCGGCTGTGCGAAATATTTCACCAGCATTCAATATCTCCGAAACTATTCACAATATCACCCTGGAATTTATTACGGTGATAAAGGGAGATACTATAAGTTCGCCTATGTGACTTTTGAAAAACTTGTAACTACAAAACCAACATGGCGGCCGCGCGAATTTCCGACTTTTAAATAGAAGTTACTCGCGATTTAACCAACCAAACGCAATAAAACTTGGTACAGTGTATATTTATACACATTTTAATGCACCGATATCTAACTTGGTTCAATTGTTTACATAACCACAAGATGGCGGATGTGCGAAATATTTCACTGGCATTCTATATCTCTGAAAATATTAGCCGTATCACCCTGAAATTTTGTACGGAGATAAAGGGCACTACTGAAAGTTCATCTATAAGACTTTCAAAAACCGATTAACTACAGAACGAACATGGCGGCCAAGCGAATTTGAAAATTTTAAATAGACCTTTCTCGCTGTTTAATGTTTCAAACGCAATGAAATCTGGTACAGGAAATGTGTATACACATTGTATTGCACTGGTATCTAATTTAGTTCAATTGTTTACAAAACCTCAAGATGGCGGCTGTGCGAATTTTAAAATTAAGTTTTTATTTCGTGTGTCGTAATCATGCGATCAAAGTAAAAGTTTGAATAATGAACCTACGCAATAATTCTTCTTTAATGGTACATGACTCTATGGCCTATACATTTAACAATCCAACATGGCGAGCATCCGAAATATTTAGACGGCTCTGAATATCTATGAATCTATTATAGCAATCAAACTGATTTTTTTATTGTACATAGGTGCTATGAACTTAAGTTCACCTATAGTACTTTAAATAACCTGGTGATCACAAATCCAACATGGCGGCGACGCGAAGTATAAACATTCATATGGACGTTTCTCGCAATTTAACCATCCGAGTGCTGTGAAACTTGGTACAGTAAATCCTTATACGAATGTTAATCCACTGGCATCTAATTTATTTCAATTGTTTCCATAACCACAAGATGGCAGCTGTGCGAAATTTTATAATCTCCTTGTTACTTCATGTGTCCTAATCATGCGATTGAAGTTTGAATGCTACACGTACACAATAATCTTCATGTAACAGTACATAACTCTAGGACCTACATATATAAAATCCAACATGGCGACCATCCGAAATATTTAGTCGGTTCTCAATATCTACGAATCTATTACAGCAAACAAAATGAAATTTTGTTTGTTGATAGTGGCAATTAACATAAATAGGATATATGAAAATAGGCTGTATAGTTCTTCACGGAACTACTTGTTATGTATATAGAGATAGAGATTGTGAAAGTCTGTGTGTGTGTGTCTGTGTGTTAGTTTGTTACCTCTTGACACTAAAACGGCAGGACGGATTTGGATGAAATTTGAAATGGAGACAGCTTATACCCTGGGATAATATATGGGCTGCCTTTCATCCGGAAATAAATCATTGTTCCCGTGGAACGGGCAACATAACTGAAAAGTCACCAAAAATACTCAACCGGGACAAAATATCGAAGTTGTAACATGAAGACCGGACTAAGCTCATTTTATGCACCTCGATGCAAGAAACAATACTCGGTGTGTCCCTATAGGACACCGAAAACCACATTTTAAGGCCCTAAAACCAACAGTTTCAAAGATATTCGCAGAAAACTATCTCGCTCTGATAAGCTTTTGAACTAATGGCAAGTCCGTTTCCATGGCAAAAGTAACTCAAGGTATGACATCCGATTTTCTATATATCCCTGAAGGAGGCAATGCCAATCCATTTATTATCCCTTTCAAGATATATATATAAACATAATAAGAACAGGGTAGTGCACCTGCCTCTCATCCGGAGGTCCCGGGTTCGATTCCCGGCTCCGTCAGAGATTTTAGACACTGACGTGAGGGCTGCAACGGGGTGCACTCAGCTTCGTGAGGACAATTAAGTAGCTGTCTGACAGTGGGGCAGCGCCTCGGTCACGAAGAACAAGATTAACGGTCGAAGTGACACGATGCACTGACCACGTGTGACCACAATATCTGCAGGCCACATGGCAGGAAAGCGGTCGCATGATAGGCCTAGGCCGTTCATGGGCTGTAGTGCCAGGGGTAAAAAAAATAGGGAAAGCGACTTCTAATACCACCTTTAATTTTTAAACACTACAGTAGCGGCTACTAAATAAAGGTAGCGATATAGCTACGATAAATTCCATAAACACTGGACTCACAAAACCCGTATAGTTAAGTACAAATATCAGTCTGGTCGTTATTTCAGCAGCAACGAAGCTCTGTGGCGGCTATTGCCGTTTCCGTAACACTTAAGGCATCCCGCCGTCACATACCTCAATGTGCACTTACAAACTTGTGAACCAGTCTATTTTACTGAAAATAATTTCTACGAGCGAGTATCCACTTCGCCGAAAACCAAACTCACTACCGTTTTCAAAATGTACACAAGACGGAATTTTGTAAGAACTCTTCTGTATGTTGATGTACAGAGATATACCACATGGAAAGATACAATAAAATGTTGACAAATTTTAGTTCAAGGATCTGCGGTTCAGAATAGCCTTTCAGTACAGGTTATGCGGCCCATGTTCGTAACATGGAATGTTTTCCTTTGACAATGCATCTACACCATTTGCGGGGGCAACGCATTTCAAAGAACTCCAAAAACACAATAATCAGGGACTTCGAGAAAAGTTTAAATTGGGAGCGAAGATTCAAGGTGAAATAATTTCATCCCTGAGATTTGCTGATGACATCGTCATATTGGCCGATACTCCAGAGAATTTGAACGAGGTTTTGAATGGTATGGACTTCGTCTTGAGAAAATAATTCAAGATGAAAATCAATAAATATAAAACAAAATTATTGGAATGCAGTCGAAAGAAATCAAAAATCGCTATGGATGTCGAATTGGCAGGCGAAACGCTACGGGAAGAAGGAGATTTCTGTTAATTAGGAAGGAAAATATCCAGTGATGGACGAAGCAAAGAGGATATAAAAAGTAGGTTAGCTCAGGCAAGGAAAGCATTTCTACAGAAAAGGAATCTGTTGACATCGAATGTACATTTAGGTATTAGGAAGTCATTTATGAAAGCTTTTGTCCAGAGCGTGACACTATAAGTAAGTGAAACTTGGACTAATGGTGCAGCAGAAAAGAGGAGAATTGAAGCGTTTGAAATGTGGTTTTACAGGAGAATGATGAAGATCAGATGGGTAGATAGGGTAACAAATGAGGAGGTATTAAGACGAGTGGGAGAGGAGAGATGTTTCTGGCGACTGCTAATGAAGAGAAGAGATAGGTTGGTAAGACACATATTAAGACACCCAGGAATAGCAAGCTTAGTTATGGATGGGAGGGTCGAGGACAAGAATTGTAGTGGTAGACCAGTGCCTCGGATGTAGGGTGTGGTAGCTATGTAGAGATGAATCGATTAGCTCAGGAGACGGAGGCATGGAGGGCTGCATCAAACCAGTCAAAAAACTGAAGACTCAAACAACAACAATCAGTAATTTTAAATACTTAGAGAGACATGTGAGTCAAAAGGGTTGTTGGGGAATTTCAATCCCTGGGATGTAGGCCTAACACTGGAAGGGACTGCATAATGTACATCAGCGGCTAAGGTGAGAGATATTTTACTATAGGGCTATTAATAGCGACATGTTGACGTTCAAATCATCAGTAAGTGTGGCAAAATTACACCCAGAATAGATTGAGGAAAAATACTTTTAATTCCTCACATTCTGATAGATTTGCCATTCCAGTGTGAAAGAGTGCAGTTCCCTCTTCAAACAATATTAGCAATTTCTATTAACAAAGCGCAATGACACACACTTAACAGCAGTAGGTGTACATTTAGACAAAACCATTTCTTCTCATGGGCAACTGTATGTGGCGTGCTCACGAGTATCCGGACAACAAAATCGTTATGTCTTAGCAGATGATGGCAAAACCAAGAACGTAATTTTCAAATGTGTTCACATAATGTAACATCGTATCCTGCAGACTTTCACATCTCTATAAATTTCCCACTTTGCTGCTCATTTCAATATACTGTACTTATCAGAAATTTACAGAATTAGAATGGACCCACCTCTAGCCGCGATTGCTGTAATAGAATAGACCAATTATCAGCAATAATGCATCGTCCCCATTGTCTTGATCGCGAGCGAAGCCGCGGGTACCTTCTAGTATATTATAATTGTGAAAATATGTGTGTCTGTGTGTTAGTTTGTTACCTCTGACACTAAAACGGCAGGACGGATTTGGATGAAATTTGACCTGGAGACAGCTTATACCCTGGTATAACATATAGGCTGCCTTTCATCCGGAAATAAATCATTGTTCCCGTGGAACGGGCAACATAACTGAAAAATCACCAAAAATACTCAACCGGGACAAAATATCGAAGTTGTCGCATCAAGACCGGACAGAGCTCATTTTACGCCCCTCGACGCGAGAAACAATACTCGGTTTCCATGGCAACTGAACCTCGAGGTATGACATCCGATTTTCTATATATCCCTGTAGGAGGCAATGCCAATCCATTTATTATATTTTTCAAGAGATACATAAACACAAGGACAGGGTAGCGTGCCTGCCACCCATCCGGAGGCCCCGGGTTCGATTCCCGACTCCGTCAGAGATTTTAGACACTGACGTAAGGGTTGCAACGGAGCTTAGTGAGGACAATTGAGTAGCTGTCTGATAGAGAGGCGGCGCCCCGGTCACGAAGAACAAGAAAAATGGCCGAGGGAACACGATGTACTGACCACGCGTCACCACAATATTTGCAGGCCAAATGGCTGGGAAGCGGTCGCATAATAGGCCTAAGCCCTTCATGGTCTGTAGTGCCAGGGGTAAAAAAAAATAGGGATAGTGCCTTCTAATACCACTTTTAATTTTTAACACTACAGTAGCGGCTACTAAACAAAGGTAGCGATATAGCTACGTTCAATTTCATAACTCTGGGCTTACAAATCCCGTATAGTTAAGTAGAGATATCAGTCTGGTCGTTATTTCAGTAGCAACGAAGCTCTGTGGCGGCTATTGCCGTTTCCGTAACACTTAAGGCATCCCGCCGTCACATACCTCAATGTGCACTTACAAAATTGTGAACCAGTCTATTTTACTGAAAAGAATTTCTATGAGCGAATATCCACTTCGCCGAAAACCAAACTCACTACCTTTTTCCAAAATGTACGCAAGACATGATTTTGAAAGCACTCTTCAGTATGTTGAAATACAGAGGTTTACCACATGGAAAGATACAATAAAATGTTGGCAAATCTGAGTTCAAGGAACTGCTGTCCAGAATAGGCTTTCGGTACAGGTTATGCGGCCCATGTTCGTAACATGGAATGTTTTCCTTTGACAATGCATCTACACCATGTGCGAGGGCAAGGCATTTCAAAGAGATCTAAAAAAACAATAATCATGGAATTGGATAAAAATTTAAATTGGGAGCGAAGATTCAAGGAGAAATAATTTCATCTCTGAGATTTGCTGATGACATCGTCATATTGGCCGATACGCCAGAGAATTTGAACGAGTTTTTGAATGGTATGGACTTCGTCTTGAGGAAATAATTCAAGATGAAAAATAATAAATATAAAACAAAATTATTGGAATGCAGTCGAAAGAAATCAAAAATCGCTATGGATGTCGAATTGGCAGGCAAAAAGCTAAGGGAAGAAGGAGATTTCTGTTAATTAGGAAGCAAAATATCCAGTGATGGACGAAGCAAAGAGGATATAAAAAGCAGGGTGGCGCAGGCAAGGAAAGCATTTCTACAGAAAAGGAATCTGTTGACATCGAATATACATTTAGGTATTAGGAAGTCATTTTTGAAAGCTTTCGTCTAGAGCGTGACATTATAAGGAAGTCAAACTTGGACTAATTGTGCAGCAGAAAAGAGGAGAATTGAAGCGTTTGAAATGTGGTGTTACAGGAGAATGATGAAGATCAGAAGGGTAGATAGGGTAACAAATGAGGAGGTATTAAGACGAGTGGGAGAGGAGAGTTGTTTCTGGTGACTGCTAATGAAGGGAATAGATAGGTTGGTAGGACACATAAATAAGACGCTCAGGAATAGCAAGCTTAGTTATGGATGGGAGGGTCGTGGACAAGAACTGTAGGCGTAGTTCAGGGTTAAACAGATTGCCTCGGATGTAGGGTGTGGTTGCTATGTAGAGATGAAACGATTAGCTCAGGAGAGGGAGGCATGGAGGGCTGCATCAAACCAGTCAAAAAACTGAAGACTCAAACAACAACAACAACAACAATCAGGAATTTGAATTATTATTTATGATGATGATGATGATAATTGTTGTTTTAAGGGGCCTAACATCGAGGTTATCGGCCCCTAATGATCTGGGTGATAGCGAAAATGAAATGGAAACCAGAACAAAATTATCTGAGACGGAAAATACGTACAAAAAGTAACTCAGATGGAAACAACTCACAATATGGTCTTACAAAAGGGAATTTAGAACGAAAAGTTGCACAAAAAGAATAGATTGAAAAAAGACCCACAAGACGTAGGCGAGATTCAAAATACGTACAAAGTGCAATGTAGCGTCGAAATACTTACAAAATGCAACTGAAATTGAAAATACTTACAAAATGCAAATGAGATCGAAAATACGTACAAAATGCAATTGAGGTTCAAAATACACAATGCAAGTTAGATTGAAAAAAAAAAGCCGGTTCAGATTCAAAATACTCACAAAGTGCAATTGGAATTCAAAATACTTACAAAATGCAATTGAAATTGAAAATGCTTACAAAATGTACGGTAGATTCAAACGACACATGTGGAGTGACAATACTTACAAAATGCAATTTAGATTGAAAATACTTGACAAAATGTGATTTAGATTCAAAATACCCGCAAAATATGTGCAAAATGCCCACCAAAGAAAATGCAATTTAGATTCAAAATTCGTGCGAAATGCGGTTTTGGTTGAAAATACTTACAAAATGCAATTGAAATTCAAAATACTCACTAAAAGGCCCGTCTACCTGCATTGAAAGACTTACTAAAAAGCAATTTAGATTGTCAATCGTTACAAAATGCAATTGAGGTTGAAAACAATCGCGAGATGTAATTGAGATCGAAAAAACTTACAAAATGCAACGTAGATCAAAAATGCCGTAAAAAACACTAAACGGGAATGTAGATACACGGTGAACCAAGTAACAAAAACAGTGCGGGAATCTTAAAGAGAAAAGGGAATATAAGGGAAAGAGGAGAGGAGAGGAGAGAGAGGAGAGGGTCCGCCCCAAAGGTAAGGGACAAAAGGGGAAAAAGGACCCAGCTCATGAATCCCTTGGGGTCGCTAACTCCCGAACTCACCAGCCGTGAGCCCCTGAGGGTGTAGCATTATCTAGGTGCACAAGAAGTGGTGGGGCTACATACACCCGGCCTCCTTAAGGGCATTGAGCACAAGGCAGGAGGTAAAAGGAAAATAAAAAGAACGCTGACCCCTCGCAGAAGGAGGGTATCAGAAAAGATGAGACAAGGGCCAATTAAGGCGGGAAAGTGAAAGACTTCCTAGGCCTCGGATAACCTAATACCGTCGGGGTCGGAAGGGAACAAGAGTTGACCAAGGGAGGTCGACAGGAAAGAGGAAGATGATGATGATGATGATAATTGTTGTTTTACGGGGCCTAACATCTAGGCTATCGGCCCCTGATGGTTTGGGTGATCGTGAAGATGAAAATGAAATGTAAACTTAAAACTAAAACTAACTACAACCTACATACTAGAAGAAGAAATGGAAAACTAAAGGAGAATAAGGCAAATAAAGGAAAGGAGGAAAAGAAATGCCCTCAACCCTCGAAGAATGCGGATTGAGGGACTTGGAAGGAAGGAGAGCCATGAAAGGCAGATAGGAAAGTGAAAGAGGAGAGGGTCCGCCCCGAAGGTAAGGGACAAAAGGGGAAAACGGACCCAGCTCAGGAATCCCTCGGGGTCGCCAACTCCCGAACTCACCAGCCGTGAGCCCCTGAGGGTGTAGCATTATCTAGGGTGCACCAAAAGTGGTGGAGCTACATACACCCGGCCTCCTTGAGGGCCTTAAGCAGAAGGCAGGAGGTAAAAGGAAAAGATAAGAAGGCTGACCCCTCGCAGAAGTAGGGAATCAGAAAAGATGAGACAAGGGCCAATTAAGGCGGGAAAGGAAGAGACTCCCTAAGCCTCAGATACCCTAATACCGTCGGAGTCGGAAGAGAACAAGAGTTGACCAAGTGAGGTCGACAGGAAAGAAGACAGAGAGGAGCCCGGCACAAGTAAGTGGAAGCAATGCCGGACTCAGCTGGGGCCCCGTGGTCGCCAACCCACATCCCACTAGATGTGAGCCCCTGGGGGGAGGAAAGAAGAAAGAGAGGAGCCCGTCACAAGTAAGTGGAAGCAATGCCGGACTCAGCTGGGGCCCCGTGGTCGCCAACCCACAACCCACTAGATGTGAGCCCCTGGGGGGTTTAATTATTTAGAGAGGCATGTGAGGCATAAGTGTTCTTGGAGAATTTCAATCCCTGGGATGTAACACTGGAAGAGACTGCATAATGTACGAGTACATCAGCGGCCAAGGTGAGAGATAATTTACTATTGGTCTATTAATAGCGACATGTTGACGATCAAATCATCAATAAGTGTGGCAAAATTACACCCAGAATACCTTAAGGAAGAATACTTTTAATTCCCCATATTCCGATAGATTTTCCATTCCAGTGTGCAGGAGTGCAGTTCCCTCTTCAAACAATATTCGTAATTTCTATTAACAAAGCGCAATGACACACACTTAACAGCACCAGGTGTACATTTAGACAAAACCATTTTTTCCCATGGGCAACTGTATGTGGCGCGCTCGCGAGTATCCGGACAACAAAATCGTTATATCTCAGCAGAAGATTGCAAAACCAAAAACGTAATTTTAAAATGTGTTCATATAATGTAACAACGTACCCTGCAGACTTTGACAACTCTAAAAAATTCCCACTTTGCTGCTCATATCAATATACTGTATGTATCAGAATTTTCAGAATTAGAATTGACCCATCTGTAGCCGCAATTGCTGTAATAGAATATACCAATTAATGCATCGTCCCTATTGACTTGATCGCAAGCGAAGCCGCGGGTGCCTGCTAGTCTATAATGTAGGAAAGATATCTAAATAGACACGCACCGTCACCAACTACAGGAACAATGTTATGTGGCAACACGTCACCATTAATGTTTAAATAAGTTACTGCCATTTTTCTGTGCGCGTAAAAAAATCTGTTCCCGTTGCAGTCTGTTGTTTAGCTGTCCCAAGGACTGCCAAGTATCAAAGCCTTCCTGCTGAAGAGTTGATTCACACTCACTCCATTACTGGTCGACAGCATGCTAATATATTCCTTGGTCTGGTCTCTCCTTTGTCAATATGAGTGACATATCTTGGATCTTACACAGCTTTGGTATTGACGCATGCGCGTGCCGATCATAATGAAGGAAGAACTTTTATTCCTTTGCTTAGCCTGGTTTACCACGTTTACGGATTAAATAATTCCTTTTAAACAGTAAGCGGCTGCATAACTCGCTTACAAAATATAAAACAGTAATGTATCTATGTCTACCCATTATTATTCCCGTTTTCCAACGGGGTCGGGGTTGAGATGCGATGAAGTCTTTCTGGCGATGGTTTTTACGGCCGGATGCCCTTCCTGACGCCAACCTCATGAGAGGAGTTAATGAGAGATGAAATGAATGTTGGTGAATGAAACTGGGCAAGGATGTGGAAGGAAGCGGCCGAGGCCTGTCAGAAGGTACCGTCCCAGCATTTGCCTGGTGTTGAAAATGGGAAACCACGGAAAACCATTTCAAGGACGGCCGACGGTGGGGCTCGAACCCACGCGTCTACCGAGTCAGCAGAGAGCTTGGCCCCACGGCCTAATGCTGCGCTTTAGCCAGCGTAGCTACGACTGTCGGTAAAATATAAAAAAGTAATAATTATCCTTATTAGAACAATATTCCTGTGTAAAAAAAAACCGCCGAGAGGCAGATTTCGAACCTGCTTTCTTACAGACTGTAGTCCGTTGACTTAACCATTGCGCTATCAAAGCTTGCACGGATTTGAGTAAAATTGTTGATCATTAATTCACTAACAAATATTCGTATATATAGGCCTATATACTGTTAAACTGTATTTTATTGTCATTAAGGACTTGCTTGATTGCCGTCTTGAAATAAACAGAAGCGGAGTGAACTGGCGCGTACACTTATATGTTGGAAAGTGCCGCGTCCATTTTGGTTTGTAAAGAGCCAACGTTGTCGCCTCCGTAGCGTAGCGGTCAGCATGGTTAGCTGCCGCCCTGGAGGTCCTGGGTTCGATTCCCGGCTTTGCCACGAAATTTGAAAAGTGGTGTGAGGACTGGAACGGGGTCTACTCAGCCTCGGGTGGTCCAAATGAGTAGAGCCATCCTCGATATGGTTTTCCGTGGTTTCCCACTTCGTCGTCGGGCAAATGTCGGGATGGTACTGCACCCGTATCCACGTGGACTTACCTGTTGAAATCCGATGGAACTGCTGGATCGTAGAATCTGGAAGCGCCCGGCTGAAATGCCCCTAAAATTCTACCCTCCAACTAGGATCAACCAGGGATAAGGATACCTCTCTTATAAAGAATGCGATAGGAAGATGCCAGTGGTCGATAAAATGAAAACGAAAAATAACACAAAGTGAGTTAACGAGACTCTAAAAATGACTAAATTAATCTCGAGCGTAGCGCTAGGCATCCTAAAATCTGACCCACTGGTCCTCGTAGCGCATCTTACTTCTAGTATAAATGACCAAGACATCCGAAGTATTTAAAATTGACCAACAGTTTATTAATCTAAAGACTGTTGCATGGTAGACTATCTCTCCACTAAATAAAATAATTCACCTCTACTGAAGCGTAGATATATCTCATAATAACCTTAGCATCGAAACATATTCAAAAATGCTCTCAAAATACAGCATCCTAATCGCATGTAAATACAGTTTCAAAAATATTTAAACATTATTATATACACCCGTTACATATTTAAATGATCCTCAAAGTTTATGATATTACTTACATTTATACATTATTGTACAAGTTCAAATTCTTCATCAGTAATAAATTCGATTCCATCAATATGCATTCTATAGTATTAGTTAAAGTCAAATTAGAGCATGTTAGACGAATGGTTAAGTTTATCGAACGCATTATCGTAGCATAAATAGGTAACATTTTAAATCACATAGTTATTCATGTTATTATTATTATCTCTAAAGCTTTTAGTGGTTATTATTACAGGATTATATCAATATTTCCAATTAAACTTTCTCCGAAAACAAATGTTATTAATTTGAACAATCCATTCTAGAACAATTATCACAATGCTGTTTTCACTTAAATATTGGATGTTCTAGTATTACTATTCGTGACTATACAGCACGTTCAAAATATACACATAATTAATTGTATTCAGACATAGCTCAATAGCTAGTTTATACTGGACAGAAAAATGACATAGATCATCCATTGATGTCTAATATCTCATTATAACAATCAAATTCGCAAATACACGTTGCTTCATTCATAGATAAGCTCTCCATAGCTTGTAAACATTTTTCCAAACATTATTAAGTTCAAATAAGCTTTAACATAAAAGCCATGAAATATCGTGCATCAAATTATCATAAGTTAAAGTATCATGGACAATTTTTATCAGAACTAAGGCAAATATAATATAATCAGCTGTTTAAATAACAGTGCTTGAGAATTTTTGACATTATCATTTCGCTTTGTAATGAAAATATTTTATACAATCATTTTACAATAGTAATTTATTTCTCATTATAATCTCATGTTCATAACTATATCTTTCAAGAAATTGTGGATAGATCACTGTAAAAAGAACGATTCAGCTCCACTAGACAAGAACTCGACTGGAGATCCTCACCCAAAGAAACACGAAAGATTCTACACCATAGAAATGAGCCTGTCTTAAGAAGGTACACGGAAACTATTAGAATCCAACGCTTAACTAGGATGGAGTTCAACAAACGAATCATGAACAAAAAGAAACTGAACGTTCTAATAGTGTCTAAGACCACTCCAAAAAGAACAATCTCAAAGAGCTGTAGATTACCAAAGTTAATCCAAAAATCGCAAATATCTGCTCTATAAATCATTATGTTTCCATATTTATACTGCACTTGATGAAAATAGACCCGCACGTCTATTAGAGAAATTCGCATGAAATGCATAAGTGTTCAAATTCAAATTCGAAATTCGTAGAAATGTCTATACAAATAATCTTCAAGTATACGTAGCGTATTGGTCATCTGCTTGCTAACTACTATTCTTATATAAAGTTATCGTAGTCTTCTCTCTACTCTTCATATTAATCTTCTCAACAAGTTATATAATTCCATTAAATGCTCAGATTTAGAAAGAAAAAGAAGTGAATTAATGCATAAACAAGATGTTCAGGAAAGAACATATAGCCTACTTTCTCCTAAATGTATGGGTATAGTTATAACTCTTTGTCTTTATCATCTCCTAATTTCTTCCAATTCGAAGTGCAAATTGGCACACTGGATTTGAGGAGTGGCGTTCAAATAATTTACCCCAGCATTTTGCAATTTCATCAGTAAACACTCCAAATAACGTAGGTATTCAGTTTATTAACACCGACTACTTACAATAATTTAAACTTGGTTGCTCTAAACGTATCACTGGGAGAAACATATTTAATATAACTATTACACAGCTAATTTGTAATCGCGCACGGCTAACGAGAAAGACAGGCCATGGCGCGTAAACCAAACCCTTCTGTGACGTAGGCAATGTACCGGTACTGCTTGATGATGCTTGTACGTTTAAGTCGAGAGCAATTCATAAGCAGCAGAAATGCAATATCTATATATATAAAGCACAAAGTTTGTCTGTCTGTCTGTCTGTCTGTCTGTCTGTTATGTATACAAATCTACACCGTTTCACCGATCTGAACCAAAATTTGTATACTTACCCTTTGGAATCCTGCGGGTAACCCCGTCAACATTAAATTTCGGACAGACCACCCCATGCCCTGCATTTAGGCCCTTTTGCACAAATCTACACCGTTTCACCGATCTGAACCAAAAGTTGTATATTTAACCTTTGGAACCCTGCGAGTAACACTGTCCACTTGAAATTTCGGACAGACCACCCCATTTCCTGCATTTAGGCCCTTTGGTCCAAATCTACACCGTTTCACCGATCTCAACCAAAATTTGTATATTTACCCTTTGGAACGCTGCGAGTACCACTGACCACTTAAAATTTCGGACAGACCACCCCATTCCCTGCATTTAGGCCCTTTGGTCCAAATCTGCACCGTTTCACCGATCAGAACCAAAATTCGTATTCTTACCCTTTGGTGCCCTGCGAGTAACATTGTCTGCTTGAAATTGCGGACAGACCACTCCATTCCCTGCATTTAGGGCCTTTGGCCCAAATCTATACCGTTTCACCGATCTCAACCAAAATTTGTATATTTACCCTATGGAACACTGCGACTAACACTGTCTGCTTGAAATTTCGGACAGACCACGCCATTCCCTGCATTTAGGCCCTTTTTTTTTACAAATCTACACCGTTTCACAGATCTGAACCAAAATGTGTATACTTACCCTTTGGAACCCTGCGAGTAACACTGTCTGCTTGAAATTGCGGACAAACCACTCCATTCCCTGCATTTAGGCCCCTTGGCCCAAATCTACACCGTTCCACCGATCTCAACCAAAATTTGTATAGTTACCCTTTGGAAAACTGCGACTAACACTGTCTGCTTCAAATTGCGGAGAGGCTACTCCATCCCATGCATTTAGGCCCTTTGGCACAAATCTACACCGTTTCACCGATCTGAACCAAACTTTGTATACTTACCCTTTGGAACCCTGCGAGTAACACTGTCCACTTAAAATTTCGGACAGACCACCCCATTCCCTGCATTTAGGCACTTTGGCACAAATCTACACCATTTCACCGATCAGAACCAATATTCGTAAACTTACCCTTTGGTACCCAGCGAGTAACACTGTCTGCTTGAAATTGCGGACAGACCACTCCATTCCCTGCATTTAGGCCCTTTATCCCAAATCTACACCGTTTCACCGATCTCAACCAAAATTTGTATATTTACCCTTTGGAACACTGCGACTAACACTGTCTGCTTGAAATTGCGGCGAGGCCACTCCATCCCTTGCATTTAGGCTGTTTGGTACAAATCTACACCGTTTCACCGATCTGACCCCAATTTTATATACTTACCCGTAGAACCCGACAAGTAACACTGTTCACTTTAAATTTCGGACAGACCACACTATTCCCTGCTTTTTGGCCCTTTGGCAGAAAACTACACCGTTTCACCGATCTGAACCAGATTTTACATAATTACCCTTTGGAACTCGACGAGTAACACTGTCCACTCGAAATTTCGGACAGACCACTCCATTCCACGCATTTAGGCCCTTTGGCACAAATCTACATCGTTCACCGATCGAAAACAAAATGTGTATACTTACCCTTTGGAACCCGATGAGTAACACTGTCCACTTTAAAATTTGGACAGGCCACTCCATTCCCTGCATTTTGGCACTTGGCACAAAACTACACCGTTTCACCGATCTCAACCAGATTTTACATAATTACCGTTTGGAACTCGACGAGTAACACTGTCCACTCGAAATCTCGGACAGACCACTCCATTTCCCGCATTAAGGCCCTTTGGTACAAATCTACATCGTTCACCGATCGAAAACAAAGTGTGTATACTTACCCTTTGGAACCCGATGCGTAACACTGTCCACTTGAAATTTCTGACATACCACTCCATTCCCGGCATGTAGCTCAGGAATTCCTCGGGGTTGCCAGCTTCCTAACTCACCAGTCATGAGCCCTTGAGGGTGTACCAGAAGTGGTGGGTCTACACACACCCTGCCTCTTTGAGGGCCTTGAGCAGAAGACAGGAGATATTATGAAAAGGAAAAGAAGGCAGACCCCTCGAAGAATGAGGGTATCAGGAAAGATGAGACAAAGCCAATTAAGGCGGGAAATTGAAAGACACCCTAGCCCTCGGATACCCTAATACAGTCTGGGTCGGAAGAGAACAAGAGTTGACCAAGGGAGGCCGACAGGAAAGAGAACTGAAATGAGCCCGGCACCAGGAAGTAGAAGCGATGCCAGACTCAGCTGGGGTTCCGTGGTCGCCAACCCACGTCCCACAAGTTGTGAGACCCCGGGGGGGGGGGGTCAGTTGTGAGAATAGCTTGCTGATTCATCGTGAGGTGACTTGAGAGTACTTTCCAGAGCCCGCCGTGTTATCTCCTGCTGTCTATGCTGATGCCAGCACAGGGCCGTTGCGAAACAGTGAGTGATTCCCGGTCAATCTGTATAGGACGGGGAACCCCGAACGTGTGTCATCAAATTTCGTCATCATCTGCGATCGTCTCAGGTTCGTGCAGCTTGGACCTATATTCTTTGTCTTTGCCGAGCAGTACGCTCTTTCACTAGACGCATCCAGTACAGGCCTAAGCCAGAAAATAAGGTTGAGACTTTGGAAAACATCGAAGCTAGACACCTGAATTACCTATATCAGTTTTAAAATAACACCATGTTCGTTTAGTAGTCATTTTTTCATTACCTTATTCTTATCATCATAAGTGCAAATGACCTAGATGTTACGCGCATCATACCAATAATCACCGCCGCATAAAGTCTTTCTCGACTGTGATTTTTAAAATATTTATTTTTGGTTGGTTGGTTCTTAAGTTTAGGGGCTGCGACAACGCGGTCATGTAGCCCCGTGTACTTTGGGTGTGTGTAGAATCTGTCTGATAACCGGTGTTAATTGTGATGACTGTATTAGTGTGTGTTATCTGTTTTTTAATTTAAGTACAAACTGCAACTTAGAATTCTTCAAATAGTTCGTACTTTTGCCGCCAAGCGCCACCGTCAACGACTACTAGGCCAAGTTCGGAACTTAGCTACTAGACGCCACTGCAGTCGGCTCTTGGCAATGGACGTAGACATCTATGAGCGTTGTTTACCTATCAAATTTAGCTTCACACAGGTGTAATTAGTGGAAGGTTCAATAACATGCCATAAATCTGACATGGGACCGCCGGCTTTACTTCCCCTCCGAAGAAAGGCATACTGACGGATTGTTAACGCTCTTAAAATATCCGACGGCTTCGGCCGGGTTTGAACCCGCTATCTTGGGCATAGAAGCTCAGCATGCTACCAAATACGCCACCGTAGCCGCCATATAGTTATTTTTATTACAGTACATTGTGTACATTATACGTTGAAGTGTCAATTCAATACCGGTAGTAGTTTCCCTTATCATCCTCATCATAAGAACAAATGACCTACAGTAGATGTTACGCCCATTACACCATTAATCACCACACACAATAAGTCTTCCTCGCCTGTGAATTTTGAAATATGTATTTCTATTACGGTGGTTTGTAAGTTTGACGTGTCAATTCAACAGTAGTTTTTATTATCATCCTTATCAAAAGGGCAAATGACCTAGATATTACTCCCTCATTGTCTTTGGGGGCAAATGACTTAGATTTTAAGTCCATTATGTTTCTAAGGAGACCTTAAAACATTATCATCATTCCACCGGGCGAAGCCGGGTACTACTGCTAGTCTATATATATAAAGCACAAAGTTTGTCTGTCTGTCTGTCTGTCTGTCTGTTATGTATACAAATCTACACCGTTTCACCGATCTGAACCAAAATTTGTATACTTACCCTTTGGAACCCTGCGGGTAACCCCGTCAACATTAAATTTCGGACAGACCACCCCATGCTCTGCATTTAGGCCCTTTTGCACAAATCTACACCGTTTCACCGATCTGAACCAAAAGTTGTATATTTACCCTTTGGAACCCTGCGAGTAACACTGTCCACTTGAAATTTCGGACAGACCACCCCATTCCCTGCATTTAGGCCCTTTGGTCCAAATCTACACCGTTTCACCGATCTCAACCAAAATTTGTATATTTACCCTTTGGAACCCTGCGAGTACCACTGACCACTTAAAATTTCGGACAGACCACCCCATTCCCTGCATTTAGGCCCTTTGGTCCAAATCCACACCGTTTCACCGATCTCAACCAAAATTTGTATATTTACCCTTTGGAACCCTGCGAGTACCACCGACCACTTAAAATTTCGGACAGACCACCCCATTCCCTGTATTTAGGCCCTTTGGTCCAAATCTACACCGTTTCACCGATCAGAACCAAAATTCGTATTCTTACCCTTTTGTGCCCTGCGAGTAACACTGTCTGCTTGAAATTGCGGACAGACCACTCCATTCCCTGCATTTAGGCCCTTTGGCCCAAATCTATACCGTTTCACCGATCTCAACCAAAATTTGTATATTTACCCTATGGAACACTGCGACTAACACTGTCTGCTTGAAATTTCGGACAGACCACGCCATTCCCTGCATTTAGGCCCTTTTTGCACAAATCTACACCGTTTCACCGATCTGAACCAAAATGTGTATACTTACCCTTTGGAACCCTGCGAGTAACACTGTCTGCTTGAAATTGCGGACAGACCACTCCATTCCCTGCATTTAGGCTCTTTGGCCCAAATCTACACCGTTCCACCGATCTCAACCAAAATTTGTATATTTACCCTTTGGAACACTGCGACTAACACTGTCTGCTTGAAGTTGCGGAGAGGCTACTCCATCCCATGCATTTAGGCCCTTTGGCACAAATCTACACCGTTTCACCGATCTGAACCAAACTTTGTATACTTACCCTTTGGAACCCTGCGAGTAACACTGTCCACTTAAAATTTCGGACAGACCACCCCATTCCCTGCATTTAGGCACTTTGGCACAAATCTACAACGTTTCACCGATCAGAACCAATATTCGTAAACTTACCCTTTGGTAGCCAGCGAGTAACACAGTCTGCTTGAAGTTGCGGACAGACCACTCCATTCCCTGCATTTAGGCCCTTTGTCCCAAATCTACACCGTTTCACCGATCTCAACCAAAATTTTTATATTTACCCTTTGGAACACTGCGACTAACACTGTCTGCTTGAAATTGCGGCGAGGCCACTCCATCCCTTGCATTTAGGCTGTTTGGCACAAATCTACACCGTTTCACCGATCTGACCCCAATTTTATATACTTACCCGTAGAACCCGACAAGCTTTTTGGCCCTTTGGCAGAAAACTACACCGTTTCACCGATCTCAACCAGATTTTACATAATTACCGTTTGGAACTCGACGAGTAACACTGTCCACTCGAAATTTCGGACAGACCACTCCATTTCCCGCATTAAGGCCCTTTGGTACAAATCTACATCGTTCACCGATCGAAAACAAAGTGTGTATACTTACCCTTTGGAACCCGATGCGTAACACTGTCCACTTGAAATTTCTGACATACCACTCCATTCCCTGCATGTAGCTCAGGAATTCCTCGGGGTTGCCAGCTTCCTAACTCACCAGTCATGAGCCCTTGAGGGTGTACCAGAAGTGGTGGGTCTACACACACCCTGCCTCTTTGAGGGCCTTGAGCAGAAGACAGGAGATAATATGAAAAGGAAAAGAAGGCAGACCCCTCGAAGAATGAGGGTATCAGGAAGGATGAGACAAAGCCAATTAAGGCGGGAAATTGAAAGACTCCAGTAGGGGAGTAGTGGTGCTTCCAAATAGTGTCATGGCCGCCGCGTGAGTCCAAGCCAATATCTCGCGAACCCATGGTCGGATGTTGACAAATGAGGTGTCGTTGGACTCGGGCTGACGGGGGCTTTGCTATGGACCACTCATTTCAACCCCTAAATAAAACCTACCCCTACTAGGGGGTGAAATTGTAATTTTTTAGTGAAAGCCTCTTTTCAAATGGGACATGTATAAGGTGCGCTGCTAAAATGAACTTAAACGTGGTTGCCCATATCGCGCATGCGTTTTACGAGATGCCGCTATGGATGAACATTTTTGTTTTTGTTTTGTACGCATGCGCACTTGGGATTTTTGTAAGAGGGCGAGCTGTTTGAAAAAAATGATTGATAAGAAGGGGTTTTGGTGGTGAGGAGAGAGCCAGATAGTCGCCTACTTTCCTACGACGTTTGCCGATATCTCTCGAACGCAAGGTCGGATTTGGACGTGTGACGTGTCAAATCGCTTGTTTCAAAGCCCTATATATGTTATTAATAGGTTAAAGTTTTGAGAATGAGGGAAACAGGCGTTTTGGGGTAAAATTATGATTTTAGACTTTTTCTGATATTTCACGAATGCCTGGTCGGATTTGGTCCTATGACGTGTCAAATGGCTTGTCTCGAAACCCTCTTTATTTTGGTAATAGGTTAAAGTTTTTGAGAATGAGGGAAACAGAATTTTTTGTTGTAAAACCGTGATTTTAGACTTTTTGTTATATCTCACAAACCAATAACGCCAGAGACGTATACGAGGGGTCGTAGGACTCGGGGTGACGCCCCTCCCCTATCTCCCTTTCGAATATAGTATTTATGTTTAAAAAAATGCGAAAGAGCCTAACGACACTTATGTTGAAAACATTTCAGTTTTTAAAACTTTTCTTAAATTTGTCTAAAATGTTCATGACGAGTGGTTGTAGATAGAAAGAGACGATACCACTGGACACGTGTTTCAACGAAGCTATTACTGGCCACGGTGGTGATATACCAATACAGTATTCGCTATTTCGATGAGACGGCGGGTCGAGGGTTCGTTTTCTGATTTTTCCTATGATGGAATTCCTAATTCCTAAACCCCCTGAAGGGGGTCTTTAACATGTAAACGATTATGAGTGACATGACAAATGATAATTCCTTGATTCGATGAAGTTGGCTTTAGATAGAACAAACAGAACTTGGTTATATGTTGCTTGAAGTGAGTATAGAAAACAAACTTGCTGGGGCAGACTGACAGGATGTGAATGTTATTTGATCTTATTGGAATGCATTGACTTGACAGGGCAATGAAAAAAAGCACAGAGATGCTGAGGACACTTGAAGGTCAAACGATATGGCAACCATGGTGGGAGGGGGAAGCTAGGATGATGTCGCCGATCATGTTCAATGGATGAATTTATATTTTGCGAAGCATTGTTCGGAGAGGGTCATGGGACGACTTGTTTTAAGGGTATTTATTTTTTCGATGTTTCCTATGGTGGACTCATTGATTGAAATAATCCAAAACTGCTAGGGCATGGCCTTGAGATTTTATAAACCGATAATGGGATTTTGACATACAAGATCCACTCAGAACTTGACATGATGTCATTCTTTTTATGGCTTATGAATTTCCCCAAAAAAGACCCAAAACAACAAGATCATGGACTTTTGCTTTTCTTAATATATTGCAAACCCATAATGTAAGATGTTTACTGTGAGTGACGAAATCTAGCTAGGTAACGAAAGAATTATTGTAGGATATATGTATGGTGACTGACACGTCTTTGACCATTGGAACTTGTTTTCAGATCTGACTGTAGTACATAGGGAGTATAGGTTGTAGGCATGGATTGACAAACGGTGCACACAAAATTCAATTTATCGATTCAAGAATTAAGAGTAGACTATCATTAATTAATTGGTTAAAGAGTGTAGCTAAAAATAAAAAAATGGTGACTACATTAAACTAAACTGAACCAAGTCGAATCAAACCCAACCGAACCAAACCAAGCCTAAAGCAAACCAAACCTAATCAAGAACAAGCCAAGGGCTTAAGTGTAAAACTTGTGGGGGAATGCAGTCATTGGCAATGTCCAAAGGAAGGGATAACGCTCTACCTCTAGAGGGTAAGGTAAAGCTAGCGCATGGTGCTAATGCATATTCCCAAGTACATGAACCACACACACACACAACTATCCTATGCTGTTTTTATGAGTTAACTGTTAAAACTTACTCAGTGGTTACTGAGCAAGATGGTCGCTACACACAACAAGCTTTAAATACTTGAGGCTAATAATCTATACACACACACACACGCTTGTTCTAAACTAAACTGTCTTGCTGGCAGTGCTCACACAGTAGGCAAATGACAGAAATGCTTGGCTAACAGAAATACAATCATTTTCGTTTGTCTAATGTTACCAGCTAACCATTACATGCTATAGTGGTGAGCACATGTGCCTCTTGCACTGGAGATCGTAACTCGATTTCTAGCTCTAAGGCCTAGAATGAATCAAACTAAGAAAGAAGGGTATGGTGACGCAGTGGTTAAACTGTTAGCCTTTCACTAAGGTAGACTAGGGTTTGATTTTAGGTTAATATACATGTCATAAACAAACAAACAAACAAACAAACAAACAAAAAAAGCAGAGATAATGTTTAAAACTGATTACACTTGTCTCTTTTCAAATTATTACTTAGATTGCAAATACAAAGGTGGACTGGGTTTGATATTCAGTTAATGCTGCCTATCGCATACTAGCCTGTAAGAAAGCCAAACAAGCAAAAGGCGTAGGTAGAGCAGTGGTAAAATCGCTATGTGTAGAGAACTACCTAACGGTTTTATGAACTGGCAATGGTATGTCGCATAAACAGTGCAGGATACAATCCAGCAACCATAATTTGTATCTTGTGGAGCAGAGAAAACATATATATAGAGAAAGATATAGAAAGCTAGTGTATGTATGGGTAGCATTGATAATTTGACCAGAGAAAATACGATGAGGTAGGGTGGGGAGAGGGAGAATTAACACTTATATATGAATGAATGGTAAATAGTATTTTAGTTTTTTTTCCCCAATAGTTTTGTTTTTTAAATGCAGTGGTAGATAGTCGTTATTTTGTAAAACATTCTTACTTGCAGTAGTAATAAGACTCTATGGTTTCGCTAACACATAGATAGACTGTATTATTGCCATGGTCAAGCACTCACATTAAGATCATTTACAAAATCATAAAATGAAAAATAAAAAATCTTGTTTTGGAAATATCGTTTTTCAACATACACAAAATAAATATATAAAAAATTTGTAAACAGCAAAATGGAAAATCCATGGTCAAGCACTCACATTAAGATCATTTACAAAATCATAAAATGAAAAATAAAAATCTTGTTTTGGAAATATCGATTTTTTTCAACATACACAAAATAAATATATAAAAAATTTGTAAACAGCAAAATGGAAAATCCATGTTTCCATATAGACAAAATTTAAAAACCTTAAACGGACATTTAAGAAAATATATATAAATGGGAAATTGACAAATGTGTAAATATGAAAATGGAAAAATCAATGTTTCCATATCATGAAATTGAAAAACATCAAACTGTCATTTTAAAAAATGCAAATGGAAAATTGACAAATTGCAATGTGTGAAATGTGAAATTGAACAAATGGCTATCATTATTTAAAAAAAAAAAGAACATGGTGCTCTATGGTTGAGGTGTGAATCAAACCCTTTCTACTTATTTGGACCACCCGAGACTGAGTAGACTAGTTTAAGTTGTCATACCACTTTTAAAAGTTTGTGTTAAATCTAGGAATTGAACCCAAGAGCTTGTAGGGGAGATCAAAGGTTATAATATGTTAAACAGATAGCCTTGAATGAAGGGTGTGGTAGCTATATAGAGATGAGACGTTTCGCTCGGGGCAGGGAGGCATGGAGATCTGCATCAAACCAGTCAAAGGACTAAAGACTCAAACAACAACATGTACGTTCACCAAAATAATGTTGTGTAACGGTAAATGTTAGTCAACGAACAGTAATGCATTACTAAAACCCATGACACGATACCTAAGAGCTTTTCTAAAATGATTTTAAAATGCCTTTAACCCTATATTGAACACCCAGTTCACAAAACTCATAACTGCAATGTTATGGTAAAACAAAACAAAATCTATATTTCAAAACAAACAAGTGGTTTAGTCAATGTATACTGGAAAAAGTTTTGTAAACACTCAAGTCCTCAAGACCAATTAAATTAGTAACTGTCAGGTTGGCCGAGTGGTTAAGGTGTTTGACTTAAGATCAAATTTCTGTATAAGGAAGCAAGGGTTCGAATCCCTTACCTGACATAACTATTGCCTTAACATGGCTTGGCCACACTGTATTATTATGATACTCAGTACACAAACCATAGATATAGTGTATTGTTTAAGGCCACTCTCTTTCTGAACATAGTCAGAGACTGTTGATGGTTAACAATTGTATTAATAGTGGGACATGGGGATAGCAATTAAGAAAAAACAGCCAATACCCATACAATATTTTTATTCATTTTAGTTTTTTTTTACAATAGTTACACACTGAATACAACTTTTTATCTCTTTACCATTGTTTGATATAGATTTTAAACACAACGCTTGTTGTAGATCCTTTTACAACTTTCTCTAGGTACTCTTGTTCTTAAAAACTGGGGAAGCCGCAATGGTTTTATAGACATTAAACCCTCATTCTCTTCTTTTTCATCATTATCATCATCATTATTATAAATATTATCTTTATAATTATTATAGTCATTGTCACCATCATTATCATCATCATCATCATCCTCAACATCACTAGAACTATCCAATTCCATTTTTTCCTTTTCAAAAGGGATCTCTTGAAGAGTCTGTGTTGCTTTTGATAGTGTTACGGGTTTATTGAACGTTGACAACTGTCCTAACATGACTTTTTGAGGAGATAAATGTTTTTTCATAAGGAAGTCACTATGTTGAGTAACACTATGTTTTTGTCGGACTTGCTTTTTCTTGTTCTTTTGATCATGTTTTGTTAACACTAACGGTGTTTCATTTGGTATACCACATTGATGAGTACCCACACTTAAGACCTCACCATGTTTACTTTTTAGATGACCTAGACATTTTGTTGTTCTTTGTTTTGAGCACTGCCAAAATATGATGCCATTCGCATTTTCTCGCTTATAGTTATAAGAGTACCCATGATACAGGGCACGTGGTTTACCTTTATTGGTTATAGTATATTCCATAGTAGTCACTGACTTGTATAGTCGATCCGCCTACTACAAAGGTCTGAACACTTGTGGTGAAAGAATGATGTTGTGTTGACGTTTTATGCAGGATAATGTTGGTGGCATATGTGGGTGGCTTATGTTGATGACATGTGTTGTTGGCTGATTTTGGTGGCTTATGTTGATGGTTTATGGTGGTGGCTTATGTTGATGGCTTATGTTGGTGGCTTATGTTGATGACATATGTTGATGACTTATGTTGATAGCTTATGTTGGTGGCTAATGTTGATGACATATGTTGTTGGCTTATGGTGGTGGCTTATGTTGATGGTATATGTTGCTGGCCTATGTTGATGGTTTATGTTAATGGCTTAGGTTAATATCTTAGGTTGATGGCATAAGTTGATGGCTTATGTTGGTGGCTTATGGTGGTGGCTTATGCTGGTGGCTTATGCTAGTGGCTTATGGTGGTGGTTTATGGTGGTGGCTTATGTTGATGACATATGTTGGTGGCTTAAGTTGGTGGCTTATGTTGGTGGCTTATGGTGGTGGCTTATGGTGGTGGGTTATGGTGGTGGATTATTGTGGCTTATAGTGGTGGCTTATGGTGGTGGTTTATGGTGGTGGCTTATGTTGATGACATATGTTGGTGGCTTATGGTGGCTTATGGTGGTGATTTATAGTGGTGGCCTATGTTGGTGGCTTATTTTTGGTGGTTTACGTTAATACCTTATTTGTAATGGCTTATTTGACAAGTTATTGTTGTCAATGTATTTAGAGGATTTTTCTCTTGGTTTTGGAAAGTATCTCAACTCTTTTTTATGGTAGCATAATGCTTACCGCCATGTTTGTAAGCAACAACAACACACTAAAATTCCAAGAATCCAAAGTACTCTAAGGTTAATGATTGTCTCTCAACTCCATTCAACGTCTAGTCAAAAAACATTATATATTTTTCACATTTTACAAAAAAGGTAAATTGGGAAAGAAAGCTATATGTTTAAACTAAAAATCATATCAAATCATATGCTAACTCCAACACCTACGTCTACCCCAATCTCAGTCAAAAAAATATAATATTCTTCAAATTTTTCCAAAACAGTATTTGGAAAGTAGGCCATATTTTGAAAACTAATCATCCTATAAAGTCATATATATATATACTGAAACCAATGGCTTTTATATCCTTAATCTTAAGAACAAAATATGGAATTTTTGACATTTTTTCCAAAAATGTTCATTTTAAAACGGGGCTATATTTTGGAAACTAGGAATTTTACAAGAAAGTTTGTTTAACGTAAATGGCAGGTATTTACCCCCACTACCCGCAAACCAAGTCCCAGGTCTCTGGGGAAAAATCCAAAAAAAGTTCAATTTGGAAAGTAGGCAATATTTTGAAAACTAATCATCCTAAAAAGTCATATATAGACTCAAACCAATGGCTTTTATGTCCTTAATTGGTAGAACAAAACTTAACATTTTTTCAGTTTTTCCAAAAAAGTCCAATTTTCAAAAATTGTCTATATTTTGGGAACTAAGAATTTTACAAAAAAGTTTGTTTAACGAAAATGAAAGGTCTTTACCCCCCTCTACCCAAAACATAAATTTCAGGTCCCTAGGACAAAAACTGTGCAGTATATATATATATATATATATATATATTTTGGGGAGGGGGTCTATATTCACTTTACCTCCCCACTTCACAAGATGGCGGCCATAGCTTAACTTAACCTAGCCTAACCTAACCTGACCTACGAGGTGTGATCAAAAAGTTCCAAAAATGTGGCTGCAACTTAACCAAACCTAGCCTAGCCTAACCTAACCTCCCTGTTGACTAGCCCCCTTTGGACGGGTCCTTTTTGAAGGGAGTCATTTTTTTTACGTGTCCCGGAGGACGGGTCCTTGTTGACGGGTCCCAGTGGCGGGTCCCCTTTGACATAATTTGGATAAAATGCAAGGCCAGTCCATAGGGATCAGTCCAAAGGACCCGCCACAGGGACCCGTCAACAAGGACCCGTCCTCCGGGACACGTAAAAAAATGACTCCCTTCAAAAAGGACCCGTCCAAAGGGGGCTAGTCAACAGGGAGGTTAGGTTAGGCTAGGCTAGGTTTGGTTAAGTTGCAGCCACATTTTTGGAACTTTTTGATCACACCTCGTAGGTCAGGTTAGGTTAGGCTAGGTTAAGTTAAGCTATGGCCGCCATCTTGTGAAGTGGGGAGGTAAAGTGAATATAGACCCCCTCCCCAAAATATATATATATATATATATACTGCACAGTTTTTGTCCTAGGGACCTGAAATTTATGTTTTGGGTAGAGGGGGGTAAAGACCTTTCATTTTCGTTAAACAAACTTTTTTGTAAAATTCTTAGTTCCCAAAATATAGACAATTTTTGAAAATTGGACTTTTTTGGAAAAACTGAAAAAATGTTAAGTTTTGTTCTACCAATTAAGGACATAAAAGCCATTGGTTTGAGTCTATATATGACTTTTTAGGATGATTAGTTTTCAAAATATTGCCTACTTTCCAAATTGAACTTTTTTTGGATTTTTCCCCAGAGACCTGGGACTTGGTTTGCGGGTAGTGGGGGTAAATACCTGCCATTTACGTTAAACAAACTTTCTTGTAAAATTCCTAGTTTCCAAAATATAGCCCCGTTTTAAAATGAACATTTTTGGAAAAAATGTCAAAAATTCCATATTTTGTTCTTAAGATTAAGGATATAAAAGCCATTGGTTTCAGTATATATATATATGACTTTATAGGATGATTAGTTTTCAAAATATGGCCTACTTTCCAAATACTGTTTTGGAAAAATTTGAAGAATATTATATTTTTTTGACTGAGATTGGGGTAGACGTAGGTGTTGGAGTTAGCATATGATTTGATATGATTTTTAGTTTAAACATATAGCTTACTTTCCCAATTTACCTTTTTTGTAAAATGTGAAAAATATATAATGTTTTTTGACTAGACGTTGAATGGAGTTGAGAGACAATCATTAACCTTAGAGTACTTTGGATTCTTGGAATTTTAGTGTGTTGTTGTTGCTTACAAACATGGCGGTAAGCATTATGCTACCATAAAAAAGAGTTGAGATACTTTCCAAAACCAAGAGAAAAATCCTCTAAATACATTGACAACAATAACTTGTCAAATAAGCCATTACAAATAAGGTATTAACGTAAACCACCAAAAATAAGCCACCAACATAGGCCACCACTATAAATCACCACCATAAGCCACCATAAGCCACCAACATATGTCATCAACATAAGCCACCACCATAAACCACCACCATAAGCCACCACTATAAGCCACCATAATCCACCACCATAACCCACCACCATAAGCCACCACCATAAGCCACCAACATAAGCCACCAACTTAAGCCACCAACATATGTCATCAACATAAGCCACCACCATAAACCACCACCATAAGCCACTAGCATAAGCCACCAGCATAAGCCACCACCATAAGCCACCAACATAAGCCATCAACTTATGCCATCAACCTAAGATATTAACCTAAGCCATTAACATAAACCATCAACATAGGCCAGCAACATATACCATCAACATAAGCCACCACCATAAGCCAACAACATATGTCATCAACATTAGCCACCAACATAAGCTATCAACATAAGTCACCAACATATGTCATCAACATAAGCCACCAACATAAGCCATCAACATAAGCCACCACCATAAACCATCAACATAAGCCACCAAAATCAGCCAACAACACATGTCATCAACATAAGCCACCCACATATGCCACCAACATTATCCTGCATAAAACGTCAACACAACATCATTCTTTCACCACAAGTGTTCAGACCTTTGTAGTAGGCGGATCGACTATACAAGTCAGTGACTACTATGGAATATACTATAACCAATAAAGGTAAACCACGTGCCCTGTATCATGGGTACTCTTATAACTATAAGCGAGAAAATGCGAATGGCATCATATTTTGGCAGTGCTCAAAACAAAGAACAACAAAATGTCTAGGTCATCTAAAAAGTAAACATAGTGAGGTCTTAAGTGTGGGTACTCATCAATGTGGTATACCAAATGAAACACCGTTAGTGTTAACAAAACATGATCAAAAGAACAAGAAAAAGCAAGTCCGACAAAAACATAGTGTTACTCAACATAGTGACTTCCTTATGAAAAAACATTTATCTCCTCAAAAAGTCATGTTAGGACAGTTGTCAACGTTCAATAAACCCGTAACACTATCAAAAGCAACACAGACTCTTCAAGAGATCCCTTTTGAAAAGGAAAAAATGGAATTGGATAGTTCTAGTGATGTTGAGGATGATGATGATGATGATAATGATGGTGACAATGACTATAATAATTATAAAGATAATATTTATAATAATGATGATGATAATGATGAAAAAGAAGAGAATGAGGGTTTAATGTCTATAAAACCATTGCGGCTTCCCCAGTTTTTAAGAACAAGAGTACCTAGAGAAAGTTGTAAAAGGATCTACAACAAGCGTTGTGTTTAAAATCTATATCAAACAATGGTAAAGAGATAAAAAGTTGTATTCAGTGTGTAACTATTGTAAAAAAAAAACTAAAATGAATAAAAATATTGTATGGGTATTGGCTGTTTTTTCTTAATTGCTATCCCCATGTCCCACTATTAATACAATTGTTAACCATCAACAGTCTCTGACTATGTTCAGAAAGAGAGTGGCCTTAAACAATACACTATATCTATGGTTTGTGTACTGAGTATCATAATAATACAGTGTGGCCAAGCCATGTTAAGGCAATAGTTATGTCAGGTAAGGGATTCGAACCCTTGCTTCCTTATACAGAAATTTGATCTTAAGTCAAACACCTTAACCACTCGGCCAACCTGACAGTTACTAATTTAATTGGTCTTGAGGACTTGAGTGTTTACAAAACTTTTTCCAGTATACATTGACTAAACCACTTGTTTGTTTTGAAATATAGATTTTGTTTTGTTTTACCATAACATTGCAGTTATGAGTTTTGTGAACTGGGTGTTCAATATAGGGTTAAAGGCATTTTAAAATCATTTTAGAAAAGCTCTTAGGTATCGTGTCATGGGTTTTAGTAATGCATTACTGTTCGTTGACTAACATTTACCGTTACACAACATTATTTTGGTGAACGTACATGTTGTTGTTTGAGTCTTTAGTCCTTTGACTGGTTTGATGCAGATCTCCATGCCTCCCTGCCCCGAGCGAAACGTCTCATCTCTATATAGCTACCACACCCTTCATTCAAGGCTATCTGTTTAACATATTATAACCTTTGATCTCCCCTACAAGCTCTTGGGTTCAATTCCTAGATTTAACACAAACTTTTAAAAGTGGTATGACAACTTAAACTAGTCTACTCAGTCTCGGGTGGTCCAAATAAGTAGAAAGGGTTTGATTCACACCTCAACCATAGAGCACCATGTTCTTTTTTTTTTAAATAATGATAGCCATTTGTTCAATTTCACATTTCACACATTGCAATTTGTCAATTTTCCATTTGCATTTTTTAAAATGACAGTTTGATGTTTTTCAATTTCATGATATGGAAACATTGATTTTTCCATTTTCATATTTACACATTTGTCAATTTCCCATTTATATATATTTTCTTAAATGTCCGTTTAAGGTTTTTAAATTTTGTCTATATGGAAACATGGATTTTCCATTTTGCTGTTTACAAATTTTTTATATATTTATTTTGTGTATGTTGAAAAAAATCGATATTTCCAAAACAAGATTTTTATTTTTCATTTTATGATTTTGTAAATGATCTTAATGTGAGTGCTTGACCATGGATTTTCCATTTTGCTGTTTACAAATTTTTTATATATTTATTTTGTGTATGTTGAAAAACGATATTTCCAAAACAAGATTTTTTATTTTTCATTTTATGATTTTGTAAATGATCTTAATGTGAGTGCTTGACCATGGCAATAATACAGTCTATCTATGTGTTAGCGAAACCATAGAGTCTTATTACTACTGCAAGTAAGAATGTTTTACAAAATAACGACTATCTACCACTGCATTTAAAAAACAAAACTATTGGGGAAAAAAAACTAAAATACTATTTACCATTCATTCATATATAAGTGTTAATTCTCCCTCTCCCCACCCTACCTCATCGTATTTTCTCTGGTCAAATTATCAATGCTACCCATACATACACTAGCTTTCTATATCTTTCTCTATATATATGTTTTCTCTGCTCCACAAGATACAAATTATGGTTGCTGGATTGTATCCTGCACTGTTTATGCGACATACCATTGCCAGTTCATAAAACCGTTAGGTAGTTCTCTACACATAGCGATTTTACCACTGCTCTACCTACGCCTTTTGCTTGTTTGGCTTTCTTACAGGCTAGTATGCGATAGGCAGCATTAACTGAATATCAAACCCAGTCCACCTTTGTATTTGCAATCTAAGTAATAATTTGAAAAGAGACAAGTGTAATCAGTTTTAAACATTATCTCTGCTTTTTTTGTTTGTTTGTTTGTTTGTTTGTTTGTTTATGACATGTATATTAACCTAAAATCAAACCCTAGTCTACCTTAGTGAAAGGCTAACAGTTTAACCACTGCGTCACCATACCCTTCTTTCTTAGTTTGATTCATTCTAGGCCTTAGAGCTAGAAATCGAGTTACGATCTCCAGTGCAAGAGGCACATGTGCTCACCACTATAGCATGTAATGGTTAGCTGGTAACATTAGACAAACGAAAATGATTGTATTTCTGTTAGCCAAGCATTTCTGTCATTTGCCTACTGTGTGAGCACTGCCAGCAAGACAGTTTAGTTTAGAACAAGCGTGTGTGTGTGTGTATAGATTATTAGCCTCAAGTATTTAAAGCTTGTTGTGTGTAGCGACCATCTTGCTCAGTAACCACTGAGTAAGTTTTAACAGTTAACTCATAAAAACAGCATAGGATAGTTGTGTGTGTGTGTGGTTCATGTACTTGGGAATATGCATTAGCACCATGCGCTAGCTTTACCTTACCCTCTAGAGGTAGAGCGTTATCCCTTCCTTTGGACATTGCCAATGACTGCATTCCCCCACAAGTTTTACACTTAAGCCCTTGGCTTGTTCTTGATTAGGTTTGGTTTGCTTTAGGCTTGGTTTGGTTCGGTTGGGTTTGATTCGACTTGGTTCAGTTTAGTTTAATGTAGTCACCATTTTTTTATTTTTAGCTACACTCTTTAACCAATTAATTAATGATAGTCTACTCTTAATTCTTGAATCGATAAATTGAATTTTGTGTGCACCGTTTGTCAATCCATGCCTACAACCTATACTCCCTATGTACTACAGTCAGATCTAAAAACAAGTTCCAATGGTCAAAGACGTGTCAGTCACCATACATATATCCTACAATAATTCTTTCGTTACCTAGCTAGATTTCGTCACTCACAGTAAACATCTTACATTATGGGTTTGCAATATATTAAGAAAAGCAAAAGTCCATGATCTTGTTGTTTTGGGTCTTTTTTGGGGAAATTCATAAGCCATAAAAAGAATGACATCATGTCAAGTTCTGAGTGGATCTTGTATGTCAAAATCCCATTATCGGTTTATAAAATCTCAAGGCCATGCCCTAGCAGTTTTGGATTATTTCAATCAATGAGTCCACCATAGGAAACATCGAAAAAATAAATACCCTTAAAACAAGTCGTCCCATGACCCTCTCCGAACAATGCTTCGCAAAATATAAATTCATCCATTGAACATGATCGGCGACATCATCCTAGCTTCCCCCTCCCACCATGGTTGCCATATCGTTTGACCTTCAAGTGTCCTCAGCATCTCTGTGCTTTTTTTCATTGCCCTGTCAAGTCAATGCATTCCAATAAGATCAAATAACATTCACATCCTGTCAGTCTGCCCCAGCAAGTTTGTTTTCTATACTCACTTCAAGCAACATATAACCAAGTTCTGTTTGTTCTATCTAAAGCCAACTTCATCGAATCAAGGAATTATCATTTGTCATGTCACTCATAATCGTTTACATGTTAAAGACCCCCTTCAGGGGGTTTAGGAATTAGGAATTCCATCATAGGAAAAATCAGAAAACGAACCCTCGACCCGCCGTCTCATCGAAATAGCGAATACTGTATTGGTATATCACCACCGTGGCCAGTAATAGCTTCGTTGAAACACGTGTCCAGTGGTATCGTCTCTTTCTATCTACAACCACTCGTCATGAACATTTTAGACAAATTTAAGAAAAGTTTTAAAAACTGAAATGTTTTCAACATAAGTGTCGTTAGGCTCTTTCGCATTTTTTTAAACATAAATACTATATTCGAAAGGGAGATAGGGGAGGGGCGTCACCCCGAGTCCTACGACCCCTCGTATACGTCTCTGGCGTTATTGGTTTGTGAGATATAACAAAAAGTCTAAAATCACGGTTTTACAACAAAAAATTCTGTTTCCCTCATTCTCAAAAACTTTAACCTATTACCAAAATAAAGAGGGTTTCGAGACAAGCCATTTGACACGTCATAGGACCAAATCCGACCAGGCATTCGTGAAATATCAGAAAAAGTCTAAAATCATAATTTTACCCCAAAACGCCTGTTTCCCTCATTCTCAAAACTTTAACCTATTAATAACATATATAGGGCTTTGAAACAAGCGATTTGACACGTCACACGTCCAAATCCGACCTTGCGTTCGAGAGATATCGGCAAACGTCGTAGGAAAGTAGGCGACTATCTGGCTCTCTCCTCACCACCAAAACCCCTTCTTATCAATCATTTTTTTCAAACAGCTCGCCCTCTTACAAAAATCCCAAGTGCGCATGCGTACAAAACAAAAACAAAAATGTTCATCCATAGCGGCATCTCGTAAAACGCATGCGCGATATGGGCAACCACGTTTAAGTTCATTTTAGCAGCGCACCTTATACATGTCCCATTTGAAAAGAGGCTTTCACTAAAAAATTACAATTTCACCCCCTAGTAGGGGTAGGTTTTATTTAGGGGTTAAAATGAGTGGTCCATAGCAAAGCCCCCGTCAGCCCGAGTCCAACGACACCTCATTTGTCAACATCCGACCATGGGTTCGCGAGATATTGGCTTGGACTCACGCGGCGGCCATGACACTATTTGGAAGCACCACTACTCCCCTACTGACTCCCTAGGCCTCGGATACCCTAATACAGTCTGGGTCGGAAGAGAACAAGAGTTGACCAAGGGAGGCCGACAGGAAAGAGAACTGAAATGAGCCCGGCACCAGGTAGTAGAAGCGATGCCAGACTCAGCTGGGGTTCCGTGGTCGCCAACCCACGTCCCACAAGTTGTGAGACCCTGGGGGGGGGGGTCAGTTGTGAGAATAGCTTGCTGATTCATCGTGAGGTGACTTGAGAGTACTTTCCAGAGCCCGCCGTGTTATCTCCTGCTGTCTATGCTGATGCCAGCACAGGGCCGTTGCGAAACAGTGAGTGATTCCCGGTCAATCTGTATAGGACGGGGAACCCCGAACTTGTGTCATCATATTTCGTCATCATCTGCGATCATCTCAGGTTCGTGCAGCTTGGACCTATATTCTTTGCCTTTGCCGAGCAGTACGCTCTTTCACTAGACGCATCGAGTACAGGCCTAAGCCAGAAAATATGGTTGAGACTTTGGAAGACATCGAAGCTAGACACCTGAATTACCTATATCAGTTTTAAAATAACACCATGTTCGTTTAGTAGTCATTTTTTCATTACCTTATTATTATCATCATAAGTGCAAATGACCTAGATGTTACGCGCATCATACCAATAATCACCGCCGCATAAAGTCTTTCTCGACTGTGATTTTTAAAATATTTATTTTTGGTTGGTTGGTTCTTAAGTTTAGGGGCTGCGACAACGCAGTCATGTAGCCCCGTGTACTTTGGGTGTGTGTACGATCTGTCTGATAACCGGTGTTAATTGTGATGACTGTATTAGTGTGTGTTATCTGTTTTTTAATTTAAGTACAAACTGCAACTTAGAATTCTTCAAATAGTTCGTACTTTTGCCGCCAAGCGCCACCGTCAACGACTACTAGGCCAAGTTCGGAACTTAGCTACTAGACGCCACAGCAGTCGGCTCTTGGCAACGGACGTAGACAACTATGAGCGTTGTTTACCTATCCAATTTAGCTTCACACAGGTGTAATTAGTGGAAGGTTCAATAACAGGCCATAAATCTGACATGGGACCGCCGGCTTTACTTCCCCTCCGAAGAAAGGCATACTGACGGATTTTTAACGCTCTTAAAATAACCGACGGCTTCGGCCGGGTTTGAACCCGCTATCTTGGTCATAGAAGCTCAGCATGCTACCAAATACGCCACCGAAGCCGCCATATAGTTATTTTTATTACAGTACATTGTGTACATTATACGTTGAAGTGTCAATTTAATACCGGTAGTAGTTTCCCTTATCATCCTCATCATAAGAGCAAATGACCTACAGTAGATGTTACGTCCATTACATCATTAATCACCACATTAATCCTCGCATGTGAATTTTGAAATATGTATTTCTATTACGGTAGTTCGTAAGTTTGACGTGTCAATTCAACAGTAGTTTTTATTAACATCCTTATCAAAAGGGCAAATGACCTAGATATTACTCCCTCATTGTCTTTGGGGGCAAATGACTTAGATTTTAAGTCCATTATATTTCTAAGGAGACCTTAAAACATTATCATCATTCCACCGGGCGAAGCCGGGTACTACTGCTAGTTTTATATAAATCTTCATAAAATGGACGCAGTTTAGATGTTCCGTGTGTTTTCAAACACGATAAATTATACTGTATAGGTTTGCAAAACTACGCCTATTGATGTTACTCCTTATAAAAATCCACGCGAACTAGGATTCAAGGGTTCGTTGTGTCTTTAATAGCTGCAACGAACAGACTACAGTAAGTCGAGTTGTAGATTCTGTGACCTTCGTTGTGAGTTAAATTATGTGCACATTAGTATAATTACATCAAAGAATCTTGCAGCACAGTATAGATATCATTAACTTATTGTTGTTTCAAGGGGCGGAACATAAATTAATTCGTTTATAGAAGAGATCTGCGGAATACACTACCCACCGACTAACGACTTGTATCAATACCTTCTGTGAAGACAAGTGATAAATGAATACCAACGTTTATACAGGTTCAATGATGTAGACAAGATGACTAGGTACCACACCGGCAGTAAAACGAAGACCAGGCAGTGGTGCAACAGAACTACATTGCTGACGTCACGAAAACTCACCAGAGCCAGTCATTCTCGTTGGCCGTGATAATCGCGCCTTATCTTGAGGATGTGTACCCTCTATCGGCAAAAATAATAACCTTCGCAATTATACTGTAGACATGGGTTCACTATCTGGCCGGTAGAGAGCATAGCTCTCATCTAGAAGGCTGTGGTTACCAATAACATAGTTCAAGTAATTACTCTTAGATGTCACTCAGGTGGTGAATGTTGTTTTAATTAAATATATATTTTCCATTTCAAAATGCACCATATAATGCTTTATTTTATAACGGCTCAGTACTCAAGAAATAATAAATATAAAAAAATCAAGAAAAAAAGTCCAACTCTGATAGGATTTGAACCACGGCCAGCCTGATTAAAGACTAACGCGCTGACCACTCAGCCAATCGTGCACACTCTAATAGATCGTTAGGAACCAATACATATACCACGTTATAGCAAATCATGACTTGGACTAAACGTTTTCTTTAATGGAGTATATTTTAAACCGAGTTCATTTCATAGAAAGTTCATATATTTGTTACCACTGGCCTATATTGCATGCAACATACTGAAATTAATAAAATATAGGTCAGAACGAGAGATCAGCTGCCATCTTGTCAAATAACCGAGACGACTCAGGTTTTTAAAATCACTTCTAGACTATAATATTAAAATATAAACATTTAATTTCAAACGGGCCCCGTCGTTTCAAACAGATTAAACGATACTTGGTTCGATAGTCGGAACTGGTGGGTCCCATGTTATGGATTATAAAGTTTGCATAATTCACACGGCCGCCATTATGAAATGGTACGGTTGATGACCTCGTAGTTTGGGCACAAGACGCTCCTCATATGAAGGAACGTTGTTACCAAATTTGGTAAAGATCAGATTATTAGTTTGGTTGTAATGCATTATTACGTTTTGGCCATTTGAGTGGCCGCCATTAAGTTTTGGTAAAGATGGCGGCAATATAAAACATGACACTGAGGTGCCCTTTGCCAGTGCTACCTCTGTACCAAATTTAGTTCAATTCGGTTTCACCGTGTTCGAATTGATAGGGGGGGACAGACATTCAGAGTACACACACTCACACACACACACACACACACAGACTCTCACACACACACACACACACAGACAGACACACAATTTTTGGCCCTGTAGTGATCTCATAAGTCTACTTTCATTTTTTGCAAAAATCGAAAGTAGGTTAAAAATAGCATTAAAAATATGAATGTTAACTACAAAAAATAAACAAGATGTTCAGTAAAGAACATATAGCCTACTTTCTCCTAAATGCATGGGTATTGTTATAACTCTTTGTCCTTTTCAAGGAGTATGATTGAATGTTGGTTGTAGTAGCTTGTTGAAATACAACGTGCTATAGGGATATTAAACATGAATATGAGGTGCCCTTTGCTAGTGCTACCTCTGTACCAAATTTCGTTCAATTCGGTTTCACAGTGTTCGAATTAATAGGAGGAATCAATTTTGACACAAAGATGGCCGCCATCCGCAAACTATTGGGCTGATGTTCTTGCAGTTTGGTCAGAATATGTTTCCCACATCAAGATATGGTGTTGTAAAATTTGGTAGAGACTAGATTATTAGGTTGGTCGTAATTACATTTTAGCTTTTAACATTTGGGTGGCCGCGATTACGTTTCCGTCATGATAGCGGTGATATGAAACATGACACTGAGGTGCCCTTTGCTAGTGCTACCTCTGTACCAAATTTCGTTCCATTCAGTTTCACCGTGTTTGAACTAATAGGGGGAATCGATTCTGACACAAAGATGGCCGCCATCCGCAAACTATTAGGCGAATGACCTATTACATTGGTCAAAGGATGCTCCCTCCATAAAGGTATGTAGTTGCAAAATTTGGTAGAGATCGGATGATTAGGTTAATCGTAATTTGATTTAAGCTTTGAACATTCGTGTGGCCACCATTACGTTTCAGTCAAGATGGCGGCGATATAAAACATGACACTGAGGTGCCCTTTGCTAGTGCTACCTCTGTACCAAATTTCGTTCCATTCGTTTCCACCGTGTTCGAATTAATAGGGGGAATCAATTTTGACATAAAGATGGCCGCCATCCGCAAACTATTAGGCTAATGACTTATTAGATTGGTCAAAGGATGCTCCCTCCATAAAGGTATGTTGTTGCAAAGTTTGGTAGAGATCGGATGGTTATGTTAGTCGTAATTTAACTTAAGCTTTGAACATTTGTGTGGCAGCCATTACGTTTCTGTCAATATGGCGGCGATATAAATAATGACACTGAGATGCCCTTTGCTAGTGCTACCTCTGTACCAAATTCCGTTCCATTCGGTTTCACCGTGTTTGAATTAATAGGCGGAATTGATTTTCACACAAAGATGGCCGCCATCCGCAAACTATTAGGCTAATGACCTATTCATTTGGTCAAAGGATGCTTCCTCTATAAGGGTATGTTGTTGCAAAATTTGGTAGAGATCGGATGATTAGGTTAATCGTAATTTGATATAAGCTTTGAACATTCGTGTGGCCACCATTACGTTTCCGTCATTATAGCGGTGATATGAAACATGACACTGAGGTGCCCTTTGCTAGTGCTACCTCTGTACCAAATTTCGTTCCATTCGGTTTCACCGTGTTTGAACTAATAGGGGGAATCGATTCTGACACAAAGATGGCCGCCATCCGCAAACTATTAGGCGAATGACCTATTAGATTGGTCAAAGGATGCTCCCTCCATAAAGGTATGTAGTTGCAAAATTTGGTAGAGATCGGATGATTAGGTTAATCGTAATTTGATTTAAGCTTTGAACTTTCGTGTGGCCACCATTACGTTTCAGTCAAGATGGCGGCGATATAAAACATGACACTGAGGTGCCCTTTGCTATTGCTACCTCTGTACCAAATTTCGTTCCATTCGGTTTCACCGTGTTCGAATTAATAGGGGGAATCAATTATGACATAAAGATGGCTGCCACCCGCAAACTATTAAGTGAATGACCTATTAGATTGGTCAAAGGATGCTCCCTCCATAAAGGTATGTAGTTGCAAAATTTGGTAGAGATCGGATGATTAGATTAATCGTAATTTGATATAAGCTTTGAACATTCGTGTGGCCGCGATTACGTTTCAGTCAGGATGGCGGCGATATAAAACATGACACTGAGGTGCCCTTTGCTAGTGCTACCTCTGTACCAAATTTCGTTCCATTCGGTTCCACCGTGTTCGAATTAATAGGGGGAATCAATTTTGACATAAAGATGGCCGCCATCCGCAAACTATTAGGCTAATAACCTATTAGATTGGTCAAAGGAGCCCTCCATAAACGTATGTTGTTGCAAAGTTTGGTAGAGATCGGATGGTTATGTTAGTCGTAATTTAACTTGAGCTTTGAACATTTGTGTGGCCGCCATTACGTTTCTGTCAATATGGCGCCGATATAAAACATGACACTGAGATGCCCTTTGCTAGTGCTACTTTTGTACCAAATTTCGTTCCATTCGGTTTCACCGTGTTTGAATTAATAGGGGGAGTTGATTTTCACACAAAGATGGCCGCCATCCGCAAACTATTAGGCTAATGACCTATTCATTTGTTCAAAGGATGCTTCCTCTATAAGGGTATGTTGTTGCAAAATTTGGTAGAGATCGGATGATTAGGTTAATCGTAATTTGATTTAAGCTTTGAACATTTGTGTGGCCGCTATTACGTTTCCGTCAAGATGGCGGCGATATAAAACATGACACTGAGGTGCCTTTTGTTAGTACTACCTCTGTACCAAATTTCATTCCATTCGGTTGCACCGTGTTCGAATTAATAGGGGGAATTGATTTTCACACAAAGATGGCCGCCATCCGCAAACTATTAGGCTAATGACCTAGTGATTTGGTCAAAGGATGTTTCCTCTATAAAGGTATGTTGTTGCAAAATTTGGTAGAGATCGGATGATTAGGTTAGTCGTAATTTGATTTAAGCTTTGAACATTTGTGTGGCCACCATTACGTTTCCGTCAAGATGGCGGCGATATAAAACATGACACTGAGGTGTCCTTTGCTAGTGCTACTTTTGTACCAAATTTCGTTCAATTCGCATTCACCGTGTTCGAATTGATAGGGGGGGGGGACAGACATTCAGAGTACACACACTCACAGACAGACACACACACACACAGACTCACACACACACATACACACACACACACAGACTCATACACACACATACACACACACAGACAGACACACTTTTTTCGCTCTGTGTTGATCTCATAAGTCTACTTTCATTTTTTGCAAAAATCGAAAGTAGGCTAAATACACTACAAAACAGAAGCGATAGAGAATCGGGTCTAGCCTTGGAGTGCATTTTCTAACTACTAAGAAAAATTGGTGAAAAGGAACACTCCAGAGTATGTCTAATTCATACTGTCTACTATGAAAATGGGAGGTCAGCTACCTTGTACGTTGCCATCTGGTTGAAATAAGAGTATGCGAGAAACACACTGTCCTCGTTCTGGAACTGAACCCTCGTTCATCAGGTCGCGTAATCCTCGATACGACTGGATCTTGTAGAGAACCGAACCAGAGTCTGAACGTTTGAAAAGGAAAAACAGCTGTTCGCGAAACAAGTTCATCGCTCTCACACGTTCCCAAGATATAGCTGGAGCTTATTCGTAGTATGCCATTGTATTTCATGCAGTTACGGTATGAATGTATAATAAACATCTCCAAGACGTCTTCCACCTCTTCTTAAAGAGTTTTCTGCTGTTATAATAATTCATGTTTGGTACTGGTGATCATCCTAAGTAGTCAATTCCACTATTGCATCGCATTACTGCCTTCCATTTTAGCCCATACGTGACATAGTCATGTTTTGGTGAAGTCTCCGTTCAATCAACTTCTGTTCTGAAGTCATAATGATAATATGTTTGTATACTGTAAACTGTACTGTTGTAGAATAAAGTCTTATACTGGCATATAAAATATCACACAAGTCCTGGTGAATACAAAGTTCACTGCTCATGATGATGAAGTTTAACACAGTCTTCAGCTATAATAAGCTGAGACATAAAAATTTGCGGTAGGAACTGTCTAACTTTAAGTAAATACACGTCTGCGTTGCTCGCGCACGATATGAGTGTCGTACTCCCAGCGAAGTATATTTCAATCTCGTGTCTCTGCTTGGACAGATCTTTGCTTACTGCTCTGCGAAACCCATAGTGCTGTTCGTTCAGGAACGATATTGACTATCGATATCGACACCGGATCATGTTCGATAATATTCTGATATTTTGTTATCTGCATTTATATATGTGTGAAATACACTCTAGTTTCCTCTTCTTTAAACATAATGCATTTGTCCATTACTATTCTGTTCCATGGCTACTATATCAAAGTATATCATGTTACATCAGATTGACGTTACTGCTGTCTCCATTTTGTAGTCATCTCTTGTACTAAAACAAAGCACGTGCTCCAGGCTGTATGGCGTGCTGCCTATCTGCTCCTAATCTCGCCACGGAGTATCCATGCGCTGTGTGCCGTGCAAATAGCACCTCAGGAATGCACCTAAGTACACACCTGTCCAACATAGATCCAACTCAATACAAAATCGGATCTATGTTGGACAGGTGTGTACTCAGGTGAATTCCTGCGGCTCTATTTACAAGGCATACAGCGCATTGATACTCTGTGGCGAGCTTAGGAGCAACTCGGCAGCCCGCTCTACATCCTTTGAACATGTGCCAGGTTTTTAGTACAAGAGATGACTACAAAATGGAGACAGCAGTAATGTTAATCTGATGCAACATGTTACACTTTGATACAGTATTTATGAAACAGAACAACAACTGGTAAATGCATTATGTTAAAAGAAGAGGGAACTTGAGTGTATTTTACACATAGATAAATGCATATGATAGAATATCAGAGTATTATCGAACACGAGCCAGTGTCGGTATCGATAGTCAATGTCGTTTCGCAACGAACAGCATTATGGGTCTCGCAAGAGGAGTGAGAAAAATCTGTCCAGGCAGAGAGATCAGATTACATTATACTTCACTTGGAGTACAACACTCCTATCTCGCGCAAGCAACGCTGTAGTTTACATACTTAAAAGTTGACAGTTCGTAACGCAGCATTTTTGTCTCGGCTTGTTATAGCTGGAGATTGTGTTAGTCTTCATTATTAAGGAGCAGTGAACTCAGTCTTCCCAAGGACTTGTGATATTTCAATGCCAATACAAGACTATATTCTACAATAGTTCAGTAAGTCTATATATATATGTTATCATCATGACTACAGAACAGAGGTTGAATGAACGAATACTTCATCAAGACACGATTATGTCACGAATGGGCTAGAATGGAAAGAAGGAATGCAATACAATAGTGGAGTTGACTACTTAGGATGATCACCAACATCAATCATGAAATACTATAACAGCAGAAAGCTCTTTAAGAAGAGATGGAAGGCGCTTTGGAAAATTTGACTGTACATTCATACTGTGACTACATGGATTATGATGGCATTCCACGAATAGGCTACAGAAAATCTTGGGAACGTGTGAGAGCAATGAACTTGCTACGCGAACAGCTGTTTTTATTTATCTACCGTTCGGGATCGGGGTTCGATTCTCTTCAAGATCCAGTCATTTCGAGAACTACGCGACCTGATGAACGAGGGTTCAGTTACAGACCGAGAACATTGTGTTTCACGCATATTCCAATTTCAACGAGATGGCATCGTACAAGGTAGCTGACAACCATTTTCACAGTAGACAGCATGGATTAGACATATTCTCGAGTGTTCCTTTTTCACCAATTTTTCTTTTTGGTTAGAAAATGCATTCCAGGGCTAGACCAGATACTTCATCGCATCTGTCTTGTAGTGTATTTTATTTTGTAGTAAACATTAATATTTTATAATGCTATTTTCTATGCATTAATTTACTCTTTTTCTTACTACTTTTTGGGCATTTAATAGAACAATATAGTTCGTTGAGAATACACATATGAAGAGTAGGAAGAAGACTGCGATAACTTTATATAAGAATAATTGTTAGAAAGCAGATGTCCAATACGCCACTTATACTTGAAGATTATTTGAATAGACACTTCTACAAATCTTGAACTTAGAACTTGAACAATTATGCATTTCATGCAAGTTTCTTTCATAGACGTGTGGATCTATTTTTCATCGAGTGCAGTATAAATGTGGAAACATAATGATTTTCTAGAGTAGATATTTGCGATGGATTAATTTTTTGGCAATCCACAGCTTTTGAGATTTTTAGCCTACTTTTCACATTTTGCAAAAATGAGGAAAAAGTAGACTTATGAGATCGGGCAAATGTGTGTCGGTCTGTCCTTCTGTCTGTCTGGCTATGTGTGTGTGTCCCCTATCAACTCCTAAACGGCTGAAGCAATCGAAACAAAATTCGGTATGCGTAAAGATCTGTACCTGAATATCTCACGGCCATATTTGAAAATGATGTCAGTGCTACCAACTGCTGAAAAATCTCAATTGAAATTTGAGCTCCATGTTCGATATCTTGGAAGTTATGAATGGGAGCTATTTCAAAATTGGCACAAGTATAGATAATAATATTGCAGTATAATTTCCAGGAGGCCATACATGGCAGTGTTGCCAAAATGATAATAAGCCTTCTGATAATACCACATTTTAAATGCGTATAACTTCGACACTATCAATTGGTGATGATGATGATGATGATGATAATTGTTGTTTTAAGGGGACTAACATCTAGGTTATCGGCCCCTGGACTATCAATTGGATTTCAACCAAATTTCGTATGTGCTATGTGTACATAAACATATATGACTGAGAGTATTCTTAAGAGCCACCAGGGCAGCCAACTGTTAATAAATGCTCTCAATTTTTTAAATCCAAATACCCATATATCAGAAAGTATGCAACCGGGTGAGTTAGCCGTGTTCATTACGGCATGACTGCTGGCAGTCGCTCACATCCGGGAGGCGAGGAGGTTTGAATCCCCCCGCCGGCAACCTTGAAGATGGTCTTCTCTGGTTTCCCATCTTCCTTCCAGGCAAATGCCGGGGTTGGTCCCTAACTATAGGCCACAGCCGCTACCTTCCAACTCCTCGACCTTTCATTCCAACTTTCCACCCCAACGGTACTTGTAGCTCACCCATTGGGTGTCCGTCTCGAAGCAGCTACAAAACTGGCGAGCCGAACATGTCCTCGGACACTCCCGGCACTAAAAGCCATACGCTAAAAAAATGTATGCAAGCCGACAGCTTTAAACTATGCACACGTATAGTGCCTGAAATTCTATATTAATTTGGAGTAACTTATATACGTCAGTGCTACCAACATGAATCTAAGCCTGCTGAGAGGTCCAATTTTAAAATGCATGTAACTTCTATATTAAATAATGGATTTCATTCAAAATTGACACAACAAAAGATCATATTATTTCAGATTATTTCTGACCAATACATGTATGTCATTGTTGCCAACATGATTTTACGCGCACTGTTAGATCCAATGTTTAACTGCATGTAACGTCCATACTATCCATTGGACTTCAACCAAATTTTGTATTCTGTACCTTAAGAGATGGAACTAAGACTATATTCAGTCACCAGGGTTGCCAACTGTAGTTCTCTATTAGGCTACATTATGTCAGGTATACAGTATTTCGAACTAATTAGAAATTTCGATATTACCTACTTAATTTCGTCATTATTCTAGGTAGATCCAAATATATTAATCATTGGCATGAATCTTAAATTTTAAGAAAAGTAGGCTCTTTAGTTCGTCACGGAACTTCTTGTTCTTTTTGAAGTTGTTTTAGACACTTTTTTAGATCGTTCAGTTTTTCTATTTTTGTTCATGATTCGTTTGTTGAACTCCATTCTAGTTAAGCGTTAGATTCTAATGGTCTTCGTGTACCTTCTTAAGACAGGCTCATTACCATGGTGTAGGATCTTTCGTGTTTCTTTGGCTGAGGATCTCCAGTCGAATTTTGTCTAGTAGAGGGCTGAATCGTCCTTTTCACTGTGATATATCTACAATTTCTTGAAAGAAATATTTATGAACATGAGATTATATTGAGAAATAAATAAATATTATAGAAAGATTGTATAGAATATTTTCGTTACAAAGCGAAATGATGATGTCGAAAATTCTCAAGCAGTGTTATTTGAACAGCTGGTTATATTATATTTGTCTCAGTTCTGATAAAAATTGTCCATGATACTTTAACTTATGTTAATTTGAAGCATTATATTTTACGACTTTTATGTAAAAGCTTATTTGATCTTAATAATGTTTGGAAAAATATTTACAAGCTATTGAGAGCTTATCTATGAATAAAGCAATGATTGTTTGCGAAATTTGATTGTAATAAGGGGATATTAGACATCGATGGATGGTCTATATCATTTTTTTTTCCAGTATAAATTAGCTATTGAGCTATTACTGAGTGCACTTATGTGTAAATTTTGAACGTGCAGTATAATCTCACGATTATAGATACTCGAAGGCTAGTATAAAGTTAATGAATCCAACATTTAAGTAAAACTAGCATTGTAATAATTGATCTAGAATGTATTGTTCAAATTGATGACATTTGTTTTTGAAGAAAGGTCTAATTGGAAAGACGAGTGATAATATTCGTATAATCATGCAATAATAATGACTGGAAGCTTAAGAGATAATAATATGATTAATTGTGAGATTTAAAATGTTGTTAACATTTTTATGCAATGACAATGCGTTCGATTAACTTAACCGTTCGTCGAACATGCCATGATTTGATCTTAACAAGTACACTAGAATGCTTATTGATTGAGTTGAATACATAAAATACGAATAATTTGAACGTGAACTAAAATGTAAAAATGTAAATATTGCCATAAACTTACGAGGGTTATTTAAATATGTAACAAGTGTATATAACCATGTTTAAAAATTATTAAGATTGGCATTACATGCGATTATGATGGTATAATTTTAATAGCCTTTTCAACAAGATTCGATGCTAATGTCATTAAGACATGACTACGCTTCAGTGGAGGCGGATTATTTTTGTTCAGTGGAGAGGTAGTCAACATTACAGCAGTTCTTGGATTAATAAACTGTTGGTTGGAAGCACCCGGATGTCTTGGTCATTTATACTAGAAACAGGATGTGCTACGAGTTTTTAGAATGCCTAGCACCCCGCACGATATTAATTTAATTATTTTCAGAGTCTTGTTAGTTCATTTGAGCTATTTTTCGTTTTTATTTCAACGACCACTGGCATCTACTTATCGCAGTCTTTATAAGAGAGGTATCCTTATCCCTGGTTGATCCTAGTTGGTAGAGTTTTGGAGGGTATTTCAGCCGGGTGCTTCCAGATTCTACGATCCAGCAGTTCCATCGGATTTCAACAGGTAAAACCACGTGGATAGGGTACAGTACCTTATGTAAGGCCACGGCCACCTACTTCCCTCTTCCTTGCCTATCCATCCCAATATTTCCTTCCCATCCCTCATGAGGCCCCTGTTCGCTTTGCAGGTGAGGCTGCCTGGGCGAAGTGCTGATCACATCTCCCCAGTTGTATCCAATCCGACCAAGTGTTTTCAGCTCTAGGACACTGCCTGGAAAGGCGGTAGTGGTGATTTCCCTCGCTGAGTCCGTGGGAACCACCAAACTGGAGGGTAAAATTGACTACAAAAAAGAGAGAGCCAACGATTCATGCGCTCAAGGGAAGTATTTCATCGTAAAAATCTTGATAATAAATATATATCCGTTGACTTTTCAAGAAATTCAAGGCTTTCCCTGTACTATTGGGACGTTTTGGAAGTTTGAATGAATATAATTGTGCAATATTTTTCACAAAAATGTAACATTACATTTCACTCCTTTTTACCTCTTTGAAATCGGAATTATCAAAAATATTGCCCATGGAAAAAAAATGTTTTTGTCTAAAAGTACACCTGCTGCTGTTAAGTGTGTGTCATTGCGCTTTGTTAATATAAATTGCGAATATTGTTTGAAGAGGGAACTGCATTCTTGCACACTGGAAACGCAAATCTATCGGAATCTATCCATATGGGGAATTAAAAGTATTTTCCTTAATCTATTGAGGGTGTAATGTTGCCACAATTAGTGATTTTGAACGTCAATATGTCGCTATAAATAGACCTATAGCAAAATATCTCTCACCTTGGCCGCTGATGTACATTATTCAGTCTCTTCCAGTGTTACATCCCAGGGATTGAAATTCTCCAACAACCCTTTTGCCTCACATGCCTCTCAAAGTAATTAAATTTCCTCATTGTTGTTGTTTGAGTCTTCACTTTTTTGACTGGTTTGATGCAGCCCTCCATGCTTCCGTCTCCTGAGCTAATCGTTTCATCTCTACATAGCTACCACACCCTACAACCGAGGCAATATCTTTAACCTTGGTCTACCCCTACAGATCTTGTCCTCGATCCTCCCATCCATAACTAAGTTTGCTATTCCTGGGTGTCTTAATATGTGACCTACCATTCTATCTCTTCTCTCCATTAGCAGTCGCCAGAAAAATCTCTCCTCCCCCACTCGTCTTAATACCTCTTCATTTGTTACCCTATCTACCCATCTGACCCATCTTCATCATTCTCCCGAAACCCCTCATTTCAAACACTTCAATTCTCCTATTTTCTGCTGCACAAACAGTCAAACGTTTCACTTGCTTATAGTTCCAGGCTCCAGACAAAAGCTTTCAAAAGACTTCCAATACTTAAATGTATATTCGATGTCAACAGATTCCTTTTCTGTAGAAATGCTTTCCTTGCCTGAGCCAACCTACTTTTTATATCCTACTTGCTTCGTCCATCACTGGATACTTTGCTTCCTAAGTAACAGAAGTCTCCTATTTCCCGTAACGTTTTACCAGTCAACTTGATGTCCATAAAGTTTTCTGATTTATTTCGGCTGCATTCCAATATTTTTGTTTTACATTTATTGATTTTCATCTTGAATCTTTCCTCAAGACGGAGTCCATACCATTCAAAACTCGTTCAAATCCTCTGTCTTATCGGCCAAGATGACGATGCCATCAGCAAATCTCAGAGTTGAAATCATGTCTCCTTGAATCTTCACTCCCACTTGAAACATTTCGCCAATTTCCTGATTATTGTGTTTTTAGAGATCTTTGGTAAATGCATTGTCAAAGGAAAACATTCCATGTTACGAACATGGGCCGCATAAGCTGTACCGAAAGCTTCTGCAGATTTATCATCAGTTCCTTAAACTCAAATTTGCCAACATTTTATTGTATCTTTCCATGTGGTATATCTCTGTACATAAACATACAGAAGAGTTCTTACAAAATTCCGTCTTGTGTACATTTGGAAAAGGTAGTGAGTGTGGTTTTCGGCGAAGTGGATACTCGCTCGTAGAAATTATTTTCAGTAAAATAGACTGGTTCACAATTTTTTAAGTGCACATTGAGGTATGTGACGGCGGGATGCCTTTAGTGTTACGGAAACGGATATAGCCGCCACAGAGCTTCGTTGCTACTGACATAATGACCAGACTGATGTTTGTACTTAACTATACGGGATTTGTGAGCCCATCGCTACCTACAAACTGTAGTGTTTAAAAATTAAAGGTGGTATTAGAAGGCGCTTCCCCTATTTTTTTTACCCCTGGCACTACAGCCCATGAAGGGCCTATGCCTATCATGCTACCGCTTCCCAGCCGTTAGGCCTGCAGGTATTGTGGTGACGCGTGGCCAGTGCATCGTGTCCCCTCGGCCGTTAATCTTGTTCTTCGTGACCGGGGCACTGCCTCACTATCAGACAGCTACTCAATTGTCCTCACGAATCTGAGTGTACCCCGTTGCAGCCCTCACGCCAGTGTCTAAAAATCTCTGACGGAGCCAGGAATCGAACCCGGGGTCTCCGTATGAGAGGCAGGCGCTGTACCCTGTTCTTATTTTGTTTATATATATCTTGAAAAAGATAATAAATATGATTGGCAATGCCTGCTACAGGGATATATGGAAAATCGGACGTCATACCTTGAGGTAGTGTTGCCATGGAAACGGACTTGCGATTAGTTCATCAATCAGAGTAAAGATAGTTTTCTGGGAATATCTTTGAAACTGTTGGTTTTAGGGCCTTAAAATGTGGTTTTCGGCGAGTATTGTTTCTTGCATCGAGGGGCGTAAAATGAGCTATGCCCGGTCTTTATGCGACAACTTCTATGTTTTGTGCCAGTTAAGTATAACAAAATTGTAAAATAACATTTCACCCCTTTTCACCCCTTTTAAAATCGGCACTTTTAAGAATCCTTTCTTAGTGCGCATCTACACTATGGTAGGAACATATCTTTAAAGTTTAATGCAATTATCTCCAGTAGTTTTTGCTGGGCGAAGATTATCATTCAGTCAGTCAGTCAGTCAGGACATCTCCGCCACAAGTTACCCATTACTAGCTCCTGAAATGAAACCCAACAAGGACTTCAACTTACAACTTAACAACGCTCTACTACCAAACTGCACCCACAGCCCGACGCTAGACAGCCGGTTACAGAAAATCGCAACCATGCTATATAGCTATCGAACTGCGGTCCCCCTTAAACGATTTTCAAGACAATGGTCGTTGAGAGGCGGGAGAGCCAACCTTCCAGAGCCGAGTCTTGTGGTCGTCCAACAAATAACTTGGTTCAAACTTGAAAAATACATATATTGAAAACCAAAATAACAAGAAAATACAGGATCTTTTGGCAGTTGAACGAATGGACAACACACTCCTGAGAAAAGAGGGGGGGGGGGGGGGGGGGCACTTACACTGAAAAATGGCAAGGCCAACGAACACGCGGAAAACTCAACAAATTAAGAATTAAATGGAAAAACCGAGATTAAATAAAATGACCATGACATATCACTAAATATAACAGGAAACTGCACCAGATAACAAACGTGGCTTCTAACCACGAAAAAAACACTAACGCAGATAGCAAGATCAAGTTCCCAATTGGAAATATCACCAATATTTCTGTCGAAATAATTCCACACATATCCAAAAACGCGCGCAATCATTTGGCAATAAAATTAGTTAGAATTTGGCACCAAACAATACAGATAAGTTAACTTGAAGTTAAAAACAGCCAAAAACTCAAGATGGCGTCAGAAAGTACGCTTAGATCATGCAGAAGCATGCTTCACCAAACCATCAGAAAACTAACGAAAACTGAGTTTCGTATTAAAAACAAATTTTCCCCAACAGAGAAACACATTAAGGAACTCGTAGCAGCAAAAATATTAGTAGTTAGGTCCCTTCAGATCATAATTTGACCAAAATCAAAAAGGGCGACTTCATGTACGTCTGTACGCACTTCCATCTTGCCAAAAACCTTTTTAAAATAATAATGAAAACAAAATACTAGCGACAAAACAAGGGACAGTCACCAGTTACATTAAGCTAATAATCCCCTCCAAAAGGAACAGATTCTTCGAACAATTCAAGAAAAGAGTATTACATGATAAACATTAAGCTAGAAAGCCTAAATTAAGTTGATGCCACTACCTAAGTGGAGAAGTATAAATTCTGTCCTAAAACTTCCCCATACGGGAGAACGAAACGCATCAGGCGAAAGCCTGGCCAAAATAACTACTGTGGTCAAGAAAATTAGACTGAAACGGTGCGGGGGTATTGGGCAAGAAATACGTGACTAGAAAACCAATATAGGGAGCAATGCATTAACAATTTTTATTCCTAATAATACATTTATAATGAACAAACAAATTGCACTTAAGTGCTTATTACAGAAATTAACAATTATAAATGTAGCAAAGTGTGAGGGCCTGATTACAGAACCCAGATTATAGAAAGGTCCATGAAAAGCTTGCTTGATTGGAGAAAAGTTGAGCTTAATATATAAAAATGCAGTTTATAAAAAGAGAGAACCATAAAAAATAATTAAGAGGGTAATAACTGGTATGATATAAGCTCTTTATAAAATTAAACTTATCTTTGAAGAGAGCTGAAGAGAGTTGAAGAGAGTTGAAGAGCCAGCTCCTTAAAAAGTTCCAGCTAGCACACGTTGATTTAAAAGTCTTCACGGTTTTCTTGGAAGGAGGCGTACATGGCCTAGAGTTATGTGCACCATCGATAAAATGTCAACTTTCTTTTCTTGCAGAGGAATGACATTTATAGTTTCCAAGAGCTGATCCAGAGATATTTCGAAGGACGATTCCAAGTATCTCCTCTAAGGTGAAGTTGAAGAGTACAGCGGCTGGCAATTATTCTTGCCATCTTGAGCAATACGTCATGGTGCAGATCTTGTGACGTAACTGCTCTCTAGCGTAGATATCAGCGATGGTGTCATGAGAGGTAGCGGTGACCAGCGGGTTGAAGTGATCAGCAGTGGTGAATCAGAAGTGTTGAAGTGGTTCAGAAGTGGCGGTTGATCCGAAGTGATGAAGAACGCCAGCAAGCGGCGTCTTAAATAGGGACCATAGAACTCTCTCGAAGTTTGGAGATCGCCCGACCAGACAAAGACCTGCCATTGGTCGAACGAAAGTCAGGGTGACGTCAGTCGACACTACTCAGCAGACAGTGGATCAACCAGTAGATGTCTGGTATGTCGTGAGTGAGGACGCCTGAGATAGCGAGACTGAAACACTCGAGGTGAGAACTATAATATCTATGAATAAGTGATTGATAACAAGACTATGCATATGGTTTAAGCAATTAACAATTGTAAATAAATAATTACCATTCGGGGATCTCAGTAACAATAAATAAAATTTGACCGACAAATGGGCCAAGCTAAACATTGAAAGTATCACAAAAGTGATCACTAAGTTGGTAGCAAGCATTTTAATAAAATAACAAGAAGTTCCGTTAAGAACTATACAGCCTACTTTTCATGCCAATGATTATTCTACAGAATATGAACCTATCTAGAATAATGACGAAATTAAGTTGCTAATATCGAAATTTCCAATTAGTTTGAAATACTGTATACCTGGCATAATGTATCCTAATAGAGCACTACAGTTGGCAGCCCTGATGACTGAATATATTCTTAGTTCCATCTCTTAAGGTACAAAATACAAAATTTGGTTGAAGTCCAATGAATCGCATGGACGTTACATGCAGTTAAACATTGGATCTAACAGCGCCCGTAAAATCATGTTGGCAAGAATGTCATGCATGTATTGGTCAGAAAAAATTTGAAATAACATGATCTATTGTTGTGCCAATTTTGAATGAAATCCATTAGTTAGTATAGAAGTTACATGCATTTTAAAATTGGCCCTATCAGCAGGCTTAGAATCATGTTGGCAGCACTGACGTATATTAGTTACTCCAAATTCGTCTAGAATGCCAGGTACTATACGTGTGCAAATTTTAGAGCTATTGGCTTGCATACTTTCTGATATATTGATATTAGGGTAACAAAAATAGGGACAGCACATATTAACAGTTGGCAGCCCTGGTTGCTCCTTAGAATACGCATAGTCATATCTGTTATGGTACACATAACACATACGAAATTTGGTTGAAATCCAAATGATAGTATGGAAGTTGCATGTATTTAAAGTTGGACCTGTCAGCAGGCTTAGAATCATGTTGGTAGCACTGACGTATATAAGTTACTCCAAATTAATATAGAATGTCAGGTACTATACGTGTGCATAGTTTAAAGCTGTCGGCTTGCATACTTTCTGATATACGGTATTGGTATTTGGATAAAATAAATTAGGAGCATTTATTAACAGTTGGCAGCCCTGGTAGGTCTTACGAATACGCTCAGTCATATCTGGTTATGTACACATACAACATACGAAATTTGGTTGAATTCCAAATGATAGTGTAGAAGTTATATGCATTTAAAAATTGGACCTATCAGGAGGCTTATAATCATTTTGGCAACACTGCCATGTTGGGCCTCCTGGAAATTAAACTGAAATATTATGATCTGTACGTGTGCCAATTTTGAAATAGCTCCCATTCATACTTTTCAAGATATCCAACATGGAACTCAAATTTCAATTGCGATTTTTTAGCAGTTGTTAGCACTGACATCATTTTCAAATATGGCCGTGCAATATTCAGGTATAGATCTTTACTCCTACCAAATTTTGTTTCGATTGCTGCAGCCGTTTAGGAGTTGATAGGGGGACACACACACACAGCCAGACAGACAGACAGAAGGACAGACAGACAGACAGACAGACAGACAGACACACATTTGCCCAATCTCATAAGTCTACTTTTTCCTCATTTTTGAAAAATGTGAAAAGTAGGCTAAAAATAATTAAGACAAATCGGGACCTATTAATTGCGCAATTTCAGGCCCGTAAGGAATTCAAATAATATTCGACCATATTTAAAATAACAGCAAGAAAATATTAAAGCTTGCCTGCACTACCAGAAAAATGCTAAAGTCTTTGTCCCTAAGTGGCGCAACGGAACCACAAACGACACAATGGTTCCACAAAACTAAATATTTGAAATCATAATGAAAATAATAATAACTTGCAGAGCCCGCGTAGATCATCTACGCAATAACAGTGTAATGCAAGGAACGGCCTGAGCTATTAGTAATACTACATTTTTTTTACGAAAAAAACTTCACAAACTTAATATGTTGATACCAGTGCAGGAAGGAAAGGTCCAACTGGGCTTTTAAATGATTACATCACAGAGGACCTTTGGCATACAACCAGGACTTCTTTCACATACATTTCTCGAGTGAGGTGTACAGAGTTGTATTTAAGAAGCAAAATCACATATCTTCCAAGATAATGCATTTTGTTAAAATACTTTTTGAATTTATCTGTAAAAAATTTCTCTAAACACCCAGTTGGTTATTTTGTTACTTTTTGACACAACCGATAGCGAGCTAAACTATCTTACCCGTGAAAGGGCTAAGTAAAGCTGTCCATGAGTAAAGACGGGTTTTGTCAAGTAAAGGCAGATTTTATCGATAGTCTGACCCTGAGATTTATTTATTGTCATTGAGAAAGCCAAACGTACTGGGAATTGCCTTCTTTGAAATTTAAAAGGCATGTTCGTATCAGAGGGGCAAAGGGTTATTCTGGGTATGAAAACGATTTCTCTCTTATCATAATCTATAATAGTTTCCTCTATGATATTACGTTGTAACCAGTTAACTATTAGCCTTGTCCCATTGCAGACCCCTTTTGAGGGTAGAATATGTCTTAATGACATAATGATTGCACCTTTCTTAAGTCTAAGTTTGTCTGGAGGCATGCCAGTTTATATCAGACTGTTCAAAATTTCTTCAGGGTACGCCAAGTGATCTTGCGCATGTTCACTAACAATACAGTCTACACTCTCGTAGACTACATCATCTCCTGGTAAACGCTGAAGTACTCGGTTGTTCAGTTCAAGCGATGCTTCATTGGCGACCGTAAGAATAGGTCTTCCTTTAAGCTCCTGTGGGGTGACAACAGTAAAATATAAATCACCGTATAGCTCTTCAACTGGATCTTGTATTTGTGGATAGCATGTAGATGGTACCGTAACTTTCGCCCCAGTCTTGCCTTCTCCTATTTCTATAAGCTATGTTGAAAATACTTTTTCAGAATTTAAAGCGCGCTTGTTCTTGGTGTGTTAAGTACATGGAATTTATTCCAGAGGCTATGTCGCTTCTAACAGCTAGCAACTGTCAAAGAACGTGATCCTCACATTATGACAGGAAGGACTTGGCGAAAATCACCACCCAGTAAGATGACATTACCACCGAATGCTTCAGTACAGTTGGTCAGATATTGGAGAAGTCTGTCCACAGCTAAAATTTCGTACACATGCGTCATTGGTGCTTCATCCCAAATAATTAATTTTGTATTCAACAGGGCTGTTGCTTCTGGTGTGTTTGGCGTAAAATTGCGCGTAGAATTAGAATTAAAAATCAGAGGGATTTTTAAGAGAGAATAGGCAGTTCGTACTCCTTGTAGAAGTAGAGCTGCTATTCCTGTAGACGCTACAGGATTTGCTTGATCTCTTTTTGCTCTGATTATATGTAATAATGTAGAGTTATCAAATGTTTTACCAGTTCCTGCCAGTCCATATAAAAAGAAACAGTTCTGTTTTAATGTTTCTTCTGGGTTTCCATATATGGCATTAAAGATCGAATCTACAACCCTTAGTTGCGCCTCATTAAGATTTTGTCTGTTGCTGACAGCCCTAGCTTGCTCTTCTAACATATCAAACGAATGCATTCCTGGACTGTTAACGTGTAGTTTTACATCTGGCAAGTTAAGTTTCTTAAGATGTAAGTCGTAGGTGTGAAGGAGGCCATTGATTTCAATGGGCCACTTTCTTCAGAGTATCTGCGTACAACATCTTCAGACATTGCTTGTTTATGTTGGTTCTAAAGCTCGGGAACATTTTCTGGTTCTCCGCAAACACAGATAATGAAAAACAAGATGTTCAGTAAAGAACATATAGCCTACTTTCTCCTAAATGCATGGGTATTGTTATAACTCTTTGTCCTTTTCAGGGAGTATAATTGAATGTTGGTTGTAGTAGCTTGTTGAAATACAACGTGCTATAGGGATATTAAACATGAATATGAGGTGCCCTTTGCTAGTGCTACCTCTGTAAAAAAATTCATTCAATTCGGTTTCACCGTGTTTGAATTGATCTGGGGAATGGATTTGCACACATACATGGCCGCTATTTGCAAACTACTGGGCTGATGACCTTGTAGTCAGTCATAAGATGCTTTCCACAAAAAGGCATGTTGTTGCAAAATCCGGTAGAGATCAAATTATTAGGTTGGTCGAAATTTGATTTACGCTTTTAGCATTTGGGTGGCCGTCATTCCGTTTCCGTCAAGATGGCGGCGATATAAAACATGACACTGAGGTGCCTTTTGCTAGTGCTACCTCTGTACCAAATTTCGTTCAATTCGGTTTCACCGTGTTTGAATTGATAGGGGGAATCGATTTGCACACATACTTAGCCACCATCTGCAAACTATTGGGCTGATGATCTAGCAGTTTGGTCAGAATATGCTTCCAACATAAAGATTTGTTGTTGCAAAATTTGGTAGAGACTAGATTATTAGGTTGGTCGTAATTACATTTTAGCCTTTAACATTTGGGTGGCCGCGATTACGTTTCCGTCAAGATGGCGGTGATATAAAACATAACACTGAGGTGGCCTTTTCTAGTGCTACCTCTGTACCAAATTTCAGGGGCCGATAACCTCGATGTTAGGCCCCTTAAAACAACAATTATCATCATCATCATCATGTACCAAATTTCGTTCCATTCGGTTGCACCGTGGAAGCCTCCGTGGCTTAGGCGGCAGCACGCTGGCCTCTCACCGCTGAGTCCGTGGTTCAAATCCCGGTCACTCCATGTGAGATCTGTGCTGGACAAAACGGAGGCAGACAGGTTTTTCTCCGGGTACTCCGGTTTTCCCTGTCAACATTTCATTCCAGCAACACTCTCCACTATCATTTCATTTCATCTGTCATTCATTTAATCATTGCCCCAGAGGAGTGCGTCAGGCATCGGCAGCCGGCACAGTTCATATCCTCGCCGCTAGATGGGGGCTTCATTCATTCCATTCCTGACCCGGTCGGAGACTGGAAGCAGGTTGTGGATTTTCATTTTCGGTTGCACCGTATTCGGATTAATAGGGGTAATCGATTTTGACACAAAGATGGCCGCCATCCGCAAACTATTAGGCTAATGACCTATTAGATTTGTCAAAGGTGCTTCCTCCATAAAGGTATGTTGTTGCAAAATTTGGTAGAGATCGGATGATTAGGTTAGTCGTAATTTGATTTAAGCTTTGAACATTCGTGTGGCCGCCATTACGTTTCCATCAAGATGGCGGTGATATAAAACATGACACTGAGGTGCCCTTTGCTAGTGCTACCTCTGTACCAAATTTTATTCCATTCGGTTTCACCGTGTTCGAATTAATAGGGGTAATCGATTTTGACACAAAGATGGCCGCCATCCGCAAACTTTTAGGCTAATGACCTATTAGATGATGATAATTGTTGTTTTAAGGGGCCTAACATCGAGGTTATCGGCCCCTAATGAAATGAAATGGCGTGAAATGAAAGGATGTAGATAAAAACAACTCACTGCCATGGATGAAGCGAAAATGGTGTTTATAAAACAGACAGTGAGCCCCAAAAATTAAGCCTTATTTGAATAAAAAGAATAAAAGGCGGATGGTAAAAAAGGATAAAACAAATAAGGCATAGTGAACAATACAATACATAACACAATAAAAAAAACATAAAACAGATTTAACCAGAATTAAAAGTCGTAACTACACATTAAAACTTAAAAAAGTAACCACTCTCCCTCATGAACCGGATGACGAGGTCAGCTGACGGCCCGTCATCACGGAGAATAAGGGAGAGGGTATTAGGCAGTTTAAGAGTCCCTCGCAGATCGGCCAGATCCACACACTCCAAGAGAAGGTGTGCCACGGTTAGGTGGGCGCCGCAAGTACACACAGGAGGATCTTCTCTCTTTAGCAAGTGGGAGTGCGTAGCAATCCCATGGCCGATCCGGAGTCGACAGAGTACCACAGCTTCCTTCCGGAGAGATCGGAAGGAAGATTTCCACACTTTCGTTGCCTCCTCCCAATGCGACAGGATCGAATGCCGCAACTGAGAGCGCACATCACTAGCAGGCACCTTATACGGTAGCGAGGGCAGTGCGACTGCCTCTCTCGCCGCCTGATAAGCAAGCTCGTTTCCCGCAATACCCATGTGGCTAGGAAGCCACACAAAGTTCACCCCGGTTCCAGCGTTACGCGAACTGACGAGCTGGTCGTGCACACGCTGGACCAACGGGTGCTTCGGGAAACACACATCGATCGCCTGCAGCGCACTCAAAGAGTCAGTACACACAAGAAAGTGCTGGTGATCGTCTGATAACGTGTACCGCAGAGCCTCTAAGATGGCATAGAGCTCCGCAGTGTACACGCTACAGGCATCGGGAAGTTAAAAGGGAAACCGACGATCCTCAACCACAAATGCACAGCCTACTTTCTCGTTTACCCTCGAACCGTCCGTGAATACAAGCCCTGATCCCGGATACCGTGTCACCACGGACTGGAACAGCCTCCGATGGACGGAGGAGTCCGTGTCCGACTTGGGGCCGGTGTGCAGATCCAGGATGATATCAGGGCGAGAGACCATCCACGGAGGGGCCTTGCTAGGTACTCGGACGATACAGGAGACAGAAGGAAATCGGAACTGACGGTATAAGTCATCCAAGCTAATCCCCGCCGGCCGTGTGGCTCGGGCGAGCACCTCATACAGCCGGCGATTCGGATTGTAAAACAAACTTGGATAGCTTGGATGAAGTGGTATCTGTCGAATAGTTGCGGCATAGGTCAGCAGTACTTGTTGGCGCCTCAGGTGTAAAGGAGGTACGCCAGCCTCGGCGAGCAAGCTGACGACTGGGCTTGTCCGAAAGGCACCCGTCGCCAGCCTCACACCGCCGTGGTGGACACTGTCCAGTTTAACAAGCACTGACTTACGGGACGAACCATATGCTACACTGCCATAATCTAACCTAGATAAAATCAGTGACTTATAAAAACGCAGGAGCACCGCGCGGTCCGCCCCCCATGATGTGCCGCTAAGAAACCGCAACATGTTGAGTTTCTTAGCGCAGGCAGTTTTCAAACACCGCACGTGTGGTTCCCACGTCAATTTCTGATCGAAAAGGAGCCCAAGGAACCGGTACGCAGCAACAACAGGCAAAGCTACATTGCCCAGATAAAGCTCAGGATCTGGATGGAGGGTGCGCTTTCGGCAGAAATGGACAACCGAGGACTTAGCGGTTGAGAATCGAAAGCCATGCTCTAGTGTCCAGCGTTCCACTCTCCGAATAGCTTGTTGTAGCTGTCGTTCAGCGACCGCCATATTTTGCGCACTATAATGTAGAGCGAAGTCGTCTACATATAGCGACGGTACCACTGCTGGACCAGCAGCAGCGACTATACCGTTTATGGCAATCGCAAATAATGTTACGCTAAGCCCCGATCCCTGTGGGACTCCGTTTTCCTGTATATGATATTGCGAATATGTCCCCCCTATTCGGACACGGAACAGGCGAAGGGACAGAAAATTCGCAATAAAAACCGGCAAGTTACCTCGGAATTTCCATTGATGCAGGGTAGAGTGGATGCCGTAACGTCAAGTGGTGTCATAGGCCTTCTCGAGGTCAAAGAAAACAGCGACTAGGTGCTGTCTCCGGAGAAAAGCGTCCTGTATGGCAGTCTCCAGGCGTACCAGATGGTCGTTGGTACACCGAGACGCCCTGAAACCACACTGGTATTCAGACAGGAGTCCCCGTTTCTCCAGGACCCACACCAGGCGCCGATTGACCATCCTCTCAAAGAGCTTGCACAAACCGTTAGTGAGACAAATAGGTCTGTAACTCCCTGTCAATTTGGGATCCTTATCGGGCTTCAGGATAGGTATAATGATACCTTCCTGCCATTGCGCTGGAAACACACCTTCCAACCAGATACGATTAAACACCCTGAGCAAATAGCGAATGCTCTCATCGTTAAGGTGTTTAAGCATCTGGTTGTGAATATTATCCGGGCCAGGAGACGTGTCCCTGCAGAGCGCCAGCGCTCCGCGGAGTTCCCACTCCGTAAAGGGCACGTTGTACTCCTCCGAAGCGCGGGAAGCAAAACTAAGCTGGAAACGTTCCGCTTCGCGCTTCAGGGCCACGAAGGCAGGGTCATAGTTATCGGAACCGGATATATCCGCAAAATACGAGGCGAGATGGTTTGCAACGCGATAAGGATCTGTAACCAGTTCATTAGCAATGGAAATTCCCGGTACAGTAGAAGATGTCTGAACTCCCGAAATGCGTCGTAGTTTAGTCCACACTTGAGAGGAGGGGGTATGTGCCGTAATAGAAGACACATACCGTTCCCAGGATTGTTTCTTACTCTGGCGAATAAGAATCCGTGCCTTGGCACGAAATTTCTTAAACGCCACCAAATCGGCCATGGTTGGACGCCGACGGTAGTGCTTGTGAGCTCGACGACGGTCTCTTATTGCCGCTGCAATATCCTCTGTCCACCAAGGGACGAGTTTGCGACGAGGAGTCCCAGAAAAGGATGGGATGGACTCTTCGGCGGCAGCAAGAAGCACATCGGTGATGTGCTGTACCTCGTCATCGACGCTCCGGCAACCAATATCAACGAACACAGCTCGTTCTTGAAACGAGGGCCAATTTGCCCGCTTAAGAACTTAACGACTGGGGAACTCCACGGGCGTCTGGGTCAGAAGGGTAAGAACGATCGGGAAATGGTCACTGTCACAGAGGTCGTCGTGTACATACCAACCAAATAGGGGGACCAGCGCACGGCTACACACACTCAAGTCAATGTGTGAGTACGTGCCGTGCGCTAAGCTAAAATGTGTAGCTTCCCCTGTATTTAATAGACATAAATCCAACCCTTGAATTAAGCCCTCCACGTCCCTTCCTCTGGGGCAGGAAGATGGTGATACCCATTGGGGGTGATGAGAGTTGAAATCACCCACGATTAAGAAAGGGACTGGAAGTTGATCAACAAGATCAAAGACGTCATTAATATCAAGGGGCTTGTTCGGTGGAAGGTACACGTTACAAACAGTTGTCATAGCAGGCAAGGACACGCGAACTGCAATAGCTTCCAGAGGAGTGGCGAGTGGAAACTCCTCACTATAGCAGTCAGAGCGAACGAAGGTACAAACGCCCCCGGAAGCCCTGGCGGCGTCTTGTCGCTCTTTAGAGTATAGTCGGAAACCTCTCAGAACAGTCTCGTGATCAGGTCTGAGGTTTGTTTCCTGTAGGCAGACTATACTCGCTGCGTATTGGGCAATAAGCTGACGGAGTTCTGTCAAATGCCTGTCATAACTGTTACAATTCCTCTGTAACAGTGCCATTGTGTGGACTTAGGGAATGAGTTGGAGCAGCAAGCTACTCCAACTTTGACTCAGGAGGATCTACAGTCACTACGTCGACTATAATCTCCATGTCCTCAGGCGAGGTCATGGAGTGAATCGACTCGGTGGAAGATTTCATAGACGCAGTTCGGCGGCGGGGGGATCTCCGTGGGGAGCGCGCAGATCTGGGGACCGAAACGTCCCCAGGCGCAGAAGCATCCGCAGATGTTGGCGCGGATGGCTTCCCCTTTTTGGGAGAAAGGGTATGCGTAGTGCGGGGTCCCTTCTTACCCTTACCCGCCTCTTTAAGATATATAGACGGGTCAGGAGCTGAATTCCTGACCCTGGTCGACGATGCCGCCTCCGCCGGTTTCGGCGCGGCTTTCGCCGACCGTTTGGGTGGGGAGAAAGTCTTCGACTTCCTCCCGAGTGGGGAGTAAGTCTTCAACTTCCTCCCCTTCTGTGCGGGCGGAGCTGCCTTCGCTCGCACAGCCTTCGTGCTGGCCGAAGGTGGAGTTGAAGTCACCTTCGGGCATTCCGTCATTATCATAGGTGCTGGCTTCGGAACAGGTAACTCAGTTGAAGGTTTCACAGCTGGTACAAAAGATGAGGTCGCCGGGACCAAATTTGGTATTATGGCTCTATAATCAATCGTTGGAGAAGGCGAAATCGTGGTATGGTACTTCTTGCGGGCTTCCTGGTAGGTGAGACCATCCGGGGTTTTGATCTCCTGGTTTTTCTTCTCAAGAGGAAGACAAGGCAGTTCCTGTCCCGAGGAGAATGAAATCCAGGGCAATTAGTGCACTGATAAGGTGTTGTGCACTCTTCCGCTTCGTGTGGTACCTTACCGCATGTTCCACAGATGTCGGGGACCGAGCATCGGGATAACATGTGCCCGAACTTCTGGCACTTATAACACCTCATTGGTGGAGGGATATAAGGCCGTACGTCACAACGGTAACTTGTAACCTTGACTTTCTCTGGGAGCACCGAAAGCTCAAAGGAAATAATGAAAGCACCAGTATCCACGATTTGACCATTGACCTTGCGCGTAATGCGCCGGACATCAGTCACGTGACGGTGCTGCATATCCTCCTTGAGCTCCTCGTCAGTGTTCAGAATCAGGTCCCGGTGGAAAATAACTCCTCGGACCAGATTCAGGGACGTGTGCTTTTCCACTTTGACGGGAATATCGCCAAAGTGGTCACATTTCAAAAGTCGTTCAACTTGCTCACCAGTCCTAGTCTTGAGCAACAAGCTACCGTTCCTCATCTTTTGTCTACTCTCTCAAGCTCACCATAGACACCTTCTATGTGGCGAGAAAACAAAATACTCTTTACCAGCTTGAAATCACCCCCATCTGTTCTGGTAGCTACCAGAAACTTGGGGGTGTTAACACCCAGATTTTCACGCACAGATTGTTCCCAGGGGGTTGATCCCCGTAGGGAATCAAATGTTAAAGACTTGGGTGTAGGACCACCCTGTTTGGGTGTAGGACCACCCTGGTTGGGGATTTTTCTTTTGGAACCCATGGCCAGATCATCCTCCCCGAATGCCACCGACATCCGATCACGGGCTGTCACAGTAGGCGCTACCCAGCCAGGGCAAGGCCCGCCTAGCTTGGAAGGCATTGCTCGGGGGTCCGATGTTTTACAATGCCGTATCGGCATGTACCCCTTGGCATATACTGGATTTTACAGCTCAGACATTCGGCTGTGCGGGGACCTGCGTAGTCAGGCGGATACTACTGCACGGGTACATGGCACACCCACCTGTCGGCGCGGCCAAGACCGAACAGGCTTTCGAGCGTAGTCGCAAGCGTAAGTGGCCCTTCCCCTAACAGCACGCACATATAGAAATTTTGGTTGCCAGACCCTGAAAGCAGTAACGGAAAGAAGTGCGATATAACCTAATGAGAGTTATACCGCACGGGTGTATGTCTTTTAGAGCTGACTGTCAAACCCTCGAAAGGGGACCGTTCCAAGAAGCCCTTTTAGTCGCCTTTTACGACTGGCAGGGATTACCGTGGATGTATTCGCTTCCTCCCACCCACTGGGGGTACAAATCACAAAACAACGCGGAGTCCTTAAAGTATAGCCAAGGTCGCCCCTTTTAGTCGCCTCTTACGACAGGCAGGGGATACCGTGGGTGTATTCTAAACCTCCCACCCACAGGGGGGTGACCTATTAGATTTGTCAAAGGATGCTTCCTCCATAAAGGTTTGTTGTTGCAAAATTTGGTAGAGATCGGATGATTAGGTTAGTCGTAATTTGATTTAAGCTTTGAACATTTGTGTGGCCGCCATTACGTTTCCGTCAAGATGGCGGTGATATAAAACATGACACTGAGGTGCCCTTTGCTAGTGCTACCTCTGTACCAAATTTCATTCCATTCGGTTTCACCGTGTTTGAATTAATAGGGGTAATCGATTTTGACACAAAGATGGCCGACATCCGCAAACTATTAGGCTAATGACCTATTAGATTTGTCAAAGGTTTCTCCCTTCATAAAGGTATGTTGTTGCAAAATTTGGTAGAGATCGAATGATTAGGTTAGTCGTAATTTGATTTAAGCTTTGAACATTTGGGTGGCCGCCATTACGTTTCCGTCAAGATGGCGGCGATATAAATCATGACACTGGGGTGCACTTTGCTAGTGCTACCTCTGTACCAAATTTCATTCCATTCGGTTTCACCGTGTTCGAATTAATAGGGGTAATCGATTTTGACACAAAGATGGCCGCCATCCGCAAACTATTAGGCTAATGACCTATTAGATTTGTCAAAGGATGCTGCCCCCATAAAGGTATGTTGTTGCAAAATTTGGTAGAAATCGGATGATTAGGTTAGTCGTAATTTGATTTAAGCTTTGAACATTTGTGTGGCCGCCATTACGTTTCCGTCAAGATGGCGGCGATATAAAACATGACACTGAGGTGTCCTTTGCTAGTGCTACCTTTGTACCAAATTTCGTTCAATTTGCGCTCACCGTGTTCGAATTGATAGGGGGGGACAGACATTCAGAGTACACACACTCACACACTCACACACACACACACACAGACACACTTTTTATCGCCCTGTAGTGATCTCATAAGTCTACTTTCATTTTTTGCAAAAATCGAAAGTAGGCTAATAACATTCGTAAGCGACTTGGCACATGAGAGTTAGTTGCTTCATTGTATATTTCTTCTGTGAAATCCATGCCATGATTTTGTGTTTCTTGACGCCTTCGGCGCAGAATATCTTCGGTCATGTAGGCTTTGTATTTCTTCCACGACTGTGCTGGCTGTGAAGGGGAACACGTAGATAAAATAGTTGCCAACAGCGTACGTATTTAAAATGGATTAGAAGGGGTCGCTGGATCTACGATGAAGATGTGCACTCTAGTTTCTATTCACGGCGTTGCCTGGGTCAACCATATTCTGTAAGATGGGCAATGTCCTTTAGCAATTTTTACCGGACTATCATAATGCAGAGTAAGTCGTTTTCGCCTGGCCACAATCTTTAAGACGGTCAATCTGCCCATCAAGTCAGGTTTAGTATTAGTGCGGCTTTGACTATCATGATACAGAGTTAGTCGTTGTCGCCTAGCGACAATCTGTCCGTGAAGTTATTAGATTCAACTTTATTTGTGTAAACACACTTTTTAAACAAATAAATATATTTCCGTTGACTTTTAAAGAAAAGCAAGATTTTTCCAGTACTGTTGAGACCATTTGGCAGATTTTGGTACAAACCACAACTTTTAACTCCCTCTGGTTTAGGAGCTTGAGTTTTGTGATACATACACCTTAGCGTATTTTATATATAACAAGAAGTTCACTGACGAACTAAAGAGCATACTTTTCTTAAAATTTAAGATTCATGCCAATGAATAATGACGAAATTAAGTTGGTAATATCGACATTTCTAATTAGTTCAAAATACTGTATACCTGGCATAATGTAGCCTAATAGAGAACTACAGTTGGCAGCCCTGGTGACTGAATATATTCTTAGTTCCATCTCTTAAGGTACAGAATACAAAATTTGGTTGAAGTCCAATGTATAGCATGGACGTTACATGCAGTAAAACATTGGATCTAACAGCGCGAGTAAAATCATGTTGGCAACAATGACATGCATGTATTGGTCAGAAATAATATGATCTATTATTGTGCCAATTTTGAATGAAATCCATTAGTTAGTATAGAAGTTACATGCATTTTAAAATTGGACTTATCAGCAGGCTTAGAATCATGTTGGCAGCACTGACGTATATTAGTTACTCCAAATTAATCTAGAATGCCACGTACTATACGTGTGCAAAGTTTAGAGATATTGGCTTGCATACTTTCTAATATATTGATATTAGGGTAACAAAAATAGACACAGCATTTATTAACAGTTGGCATCCCTGGTTGCTCTTAAGAATACGCATAGTCATATCTGTTATGGTACACATAGCACATACGATATTTGGTTGAAATCTAAATAATAGTATAGAAGTTACATGTATCTAAATTTGGACTTCTCAGCAGGCATAGACTCATGTTGGTAGCACTGACATGCATCAGTTACTCCAAATTAATATAGAATGTCAGGTACTATACGTGTGCATAGTTTGAAGCTGTCGTCTTGCATACTTTCTGATATATTGGTACTTGGATAAAAGAAAGTGAGAGCATTTATTAACAGTTGGCAGCCCAGGTGGACCTTAAGAATACGCTCAGTCATATCTGTTTATGTACACATAGCACATACAAAATTTGGTCGAAATCCAATTTACAGTGTAGAAGTTATATGCATTTAAAATTTGAACTTATCAGCATGCTTATAATCATTTTGGCAACACTGCCATGTATGGCCTCCTGGAAATTAAACTTCAATATTATTTTCTATACGTGTGCCAATTTTGAAATAGCTCCCATTCATACCTTCCAAGATATCCAACATGGAGCTCAAATTTCAATTGAGATTTTTCAGCAGTTGGTAGCACTGACATCATTTTCAAATATGGCCGTGAGATATTCAGGTATAGATCCTTACTCCTACCAAATTTTGTTTCGATTGCTGCAGCCGTTTAGGAGTTGATAGGGGGGGACACACACACAGCCAGACAGACAGACAGAAGGACAGACAGACAGACATACACACATTTCTGATCTCATAAGTCTACTATTTCCTCATTTTTGCAAAATGTGAAAAGTAGGCTAAAAATGAATTGCTGTTCGTTAGTCTCGCTAAAACTCGAGAACGGCTGGACCGATTTGGCTAATTTTGGTCTTGAATTATTTGTGGAAGTCCAGAGAAGGTTTAAAAGGTGAATAAATGTGAAAGTTGTATGCGTTCATATACCATTCATCCGATTGCTATGAAACTTTGGTTGTATTGTTGTGCACACTCCAGGAAAGGTTTCTGACTTAATAAATCCTTTTTACAATAGGTAGCGCACGAGTAGATTCAACAAATAAGCGACGACGGCCGAAGCCTTTCAACAAAGTCCTGCATGCGTTCACATACCATTCGTCCGATAGCGATGAAACTTGGGTGAGAGGTTGTGTACAGTACAGGCAAGGTGTCTGGCTTAGTAAATCCATGTTATAATAGGTAGCGCACGATTAGATTCAACAAATGAGCGACGATGGCCGAAGCGTTTTAACAAAGTCCTGTATGCATTCACATACCATTCGTCCGATAGCGATGAAACTTGGGGGAGAGGTTGTGTTCACTACGGGCAAGGTTTCTCTCTTAGTAATTCCATATTATAATACGCAGCGCACGAGTAGATTCAACAAATGAGCGACGACGAGCGAAGCGTATTAACAAAGTCCCGTATGCGTTCATATACTATTCGTCTGATAGAGATGAAACTTGGGTGAGATGTGTACACTTCAGGGAAGGTGTCTGGATTAATAAATCCACTTAACAATAGGTAGCGCAGGAGTAGATTCAACAAATGAGCGACGACGGGCGAAGCGTTTCAACAAAGTCCTGTATGCGTTCACACACCATTCGTCCGATAGCGATGAAACTTGGGTGAAAGGTTGTGTACACTACAGGCGAGGTTTCTGTCTTAGTAAAACCATGTCATGATAGGTAGCGCACGAGTAGATTCAACAAATGAGCGACGATGCGCGAATCGTTTGAACAAAGTCCCGTTTGCCTTCATATAATATTCGTCTGATAGCGATGAAACTTGGGTGGGATGTTGTGTACACTTCAGGGAAGGTTTCTGGGTTAGTAAATTTACTTTACAATAGTTATTGCTCATGTAGATTAAACAAACGAGCGACGACGCGCGAAGTGTTTCAACATAGTCCCGTATACGTTCATATACCATTCGTCTGATAGCGACTAAACTTGGGCGAGTTGTTGTGTACACTCCAGGGAAGTTTCAGGCTTAGTTAATCCATTTTACAATAGGTAGCGCTCAAGTAGATACAACATATGAGCGAAGGCGCGCGAAGCGTTTCAACAAAGTCCAGTATACGTTCATATACCATTTGTCCGAAAGCGATGAAACTTGGGTGAGATGTTGTGTACACTTCAGGGAAGGTTTCTGGCTTAGTACATCCACTTTACAATAGGTATCGCACAAGTAGATTCAACAAATGAGTAACGGCGTGCGTATCGTTTAAAAAAATCCGTACGCGTTTATATACCATTCTTGCGATTGCAATGAAATTTGGAGAAATGTTGTTTCCACTCCCGCAAAGATTTCTGATTTAGTAAATCCATTTTACAATTGGTAGCGCACGATTAGATTCAATTAACGGGCGACAGCGCGTGAATCGTTTCCACCAAGTCCCGTATGCGTTCATAATAACATTCATCCGATAATCATAACACTTTGGGGAGTTAAGCACAGTCCTGCGAAGGTGTATGAATTAGTAAATCCGTTTTCCAATGGGTGGCGCACAAGTAGATTCAACAATGAGTGTCGATGAAAATTTGGTGAGATGTTGAGCACGCTCCCATGATTTTTTGAGATAGTAAATCAATTTTACAATGGTTTAGAGGTGGTTAGCGGAAAAAGAAAAACAATACTGGGAATCCGATAAGATGATGATGATGATAATTGTTGTTTTAAGGGGCCTAACATCTAGGTTATCGGCCCCTGATGGTTTGGGTGATCGTCAAGATGAAAATGAAAAGCGAACTTAAAACTAAAACTAACTACTAACCTACATACTGGAAGAAGAAATGGAAAACTAAAGGAGAATAACGCAAATAAAGGACAGGAGGAAAAGAAATGCCCTCAACCCTCGAAGAAGGCGGATTGAGGGACTTGGAAGGAAGGAGGGCCATGAAAGGCATATAGGAAAGTGAAAGAGGAGAGGGTTCGCCCCAAAGGTAAGGGACAAAAGGGGAAAACGGACCCAGCTCAGGAATCCCTCGGGGTCGCCAACTCCCGAACTCACCAGCCGTGAGCCCCTGAGGGTGTAGCATTATCTAGTGTGCACCAGAAGTGGTGGGGCTACATACACCCTGCCTCCTTAAGGGCCTAGAGCACAAGGCAGGAGGTAAAAGGAAGAGAAAAAGAAGGCTGACCCCTCGCAGAAGGAGGGTATCAGAAACGATGAGACAAGGGCCAATTAAGGCGGGAAAGGAAGAGACTCCCTAGGCCTCGGATACCCTAATACCGTCGGGGTCAGAAGAGAACAAGAGTTGACCAAGTGAGGTCGACAGGAAAGAAGACAGAGAGGAGCCCGGCACAAGTAAGTGGAAGCAATGCCGGACTCAGCTGGGGCCCCGTGGCCGCCAACCCACGCCCACAAGATGTGAGCCCCTGGGGGGTGGGAATCCAAAGGCACTTCAACATACAAAGTTACAATGCCAATATAGGGGCAGATGACCTCGTAGTTCCGCCCATTAAAACAACAATAACTAACTAACTAACAACTACAATGCCAACACTTTCTTTGATTGGCAATGCGACACATGCCGGGTACAGCTAGTTATATATGATGATGATGATAATTGTTGTTTTAAGGGGCCTAACATCGAGGTTATCGGCCCCTAATGATCGGGGTGATAGCGAAAATGATAATGAAATGGAAACCAGAACAAAAGACGGAAAATACGTACAAAAAGGACCTCACATGGAAACAACTCACAATATGGTCTTACAAAAGGGAATTTAGAACGAAAAGTTGCACAAAAAGAATAGATTGAAAAAAGACCCACAAAACGTAGGCTAGATTCAAAATACGTACAAAATGCAAAGTAGCGTCGAAATACTTACAAAATGCAACTGAAATTCAAAATACATACAAAATGCAAATGAGATCGAAATTACGTACAAAATGCAATTGAGGTTCAAAATACTTACAAAATGCAATTGAAATTGAAAATACACAATGCAATTCAGAATGAAATATCCCAGTTCCAATCCAAATTATTCACAAAGTGCAATTGAAATTCAAAATACTTACAAAATGCAATTGAAATTGAAAATGCTTACAAAATGTACGGTAGATTCAAACGACTCATGTGGATTGACAATACTTACAAAATGCAATTTAGATTGAAAATACTTGACAAATGTAATTTAGATTCAAAATACCCACAAAATGCAATTGAGAATCAAAATATGTGCAAAATGCCCACCAAACAAAATGCAATTTAGATTCAAAATTCGTGCGAAATGCGGTTTTGGTTGAAAATACTTACAAAATGCAATTGAAATTCAAAATACTCACTAAAAGGCCCGGCAACCTGCATTGAAAGACTTACTAAAAAGCAATTTAGATTGTCAATCTTTACAAAATGCAATTGAGGTTGAAAACAATCGCGAGATGTAATTTAGATCGAAAAAACTTACAAAATGCAACATAGATCAAAAATGCCTTAAAAAATCGCTAAAAGGGAATTTAGATACACGGTGATTCGAGTAACAAAAACAGTGCGGGAATCTTAAAGAGAAAAGGAAATAGAAGGAAAAGAGGAGAGGAGAGGGGAGAGAGGAGAAGGTCCGCCCCAAAGGGAAGGGACAAAAGGGGAAAACGGACCCAGCTCAGGAATCCCTCGGGGTCGCTAACGCCCGAACTCACCAGCCGTGAGCCCCTGAGGGTGTAGCATTATCGACGGTGCACCAGAAGTGGTGGGGCTACATACACCCTGCCTCCTTAAGGGCCTTGAGCACAAGGCAGGAGGTAAAAGGAAAAGAACAAGAAGGCTGACCCCTCACAGAAGGAGGGTATCAGGAAAGATGAGACAAGGGCCAATTAAGGCGGGAAAGTGAAAGACTCCCTAGGCCTCGGATAACCTAATACCGTCGGGGTCGGAAGAGAACAAGAGTTGACCAAGGAAGGTCGACAGGAAAGAAGAAAGAGAGGAGCCCGGCACAAGTAAGTGGAAGCAATGCCGGACTCAGCTGGGGCCCCGTGGTCGCCAACCCACAACCCACTAGATGTGAGCCCCTGGGGGTGCAAGTTATATATATAGATGTTCAGAATACGAAAATTGATGATATTTGAAGTTAATAAATTAATGCCGAAAGTTTTTCAAATCTCCATACTGTGCCCGTTTAGACCGGAGTCCGCACGACCACATATGCATTTTACCAATAATCAGTCAGCACGAGAGTCAAAATATCCCGGAGCGCCAGATGGGTTAAAGCAAATCGCAAAAACGACATCAAATTAAAAAGATGCCTTACTGATTTTTGGCTTAATGCAACAATAAGGATAGAAGGAGATTTAATTGGGTATAACACATCTGGTAAAATTATCTCAGTTTATTTTGAAGTTAAAATCTGACTGCAAGGATGCTCAAAGCAGCATCATCCACGTGTGGCGATCCACACTCTTATTTACACACAATATACAGAAGTTTTCCAAACACATTTGACAATCTTTTTGGAAACACTAGTCCGATTAATAGTCCTGTAGACTGTGTTCCAAAATTATTAATATTTAATTCCAGTTCAAAGTTAATTGTCTATACTGGAAATATCGTAGATCACTGTTTGAATATTTACATGATATTAACACTCGTAGAATAAATGTTCATAGAATTTTTAACTTTCACTTAGTTTTCCAGTTTCAAAAATATATCGTCGAAAAATATTATCATCATCGAAGCAACATACATTATTTACACATATTAATAACATCTGAAAAGTATTTGACCTTGAGCATAGCATCGAAGAACTGTGAGAAGCACAACAACAATTAATTGTTCTTCTGACATTAAACATTCGAGAAGTGACTCGATTATGAACTTCAAGTTCCTAACAAAATATATGATTTCTGAATCATCAACTTGATCAATAAATGGTTGAACCATTCAACTATTCAATTTTCCACTTGGGAACATTATTATAAAAATATTTATATTCATGGCCATTTTTAGCAATTTTCACAACTTGCAATTCTTCGACAGAATGCGGAAATTAGAATTGTAGTTTTATAATACATGTAAATTCATTTAGTTCATGGCACTAGGATTGAAAATATCCTTCAAATTATTCGTGGTTAAAGAATTATTTTTAATTGGCAGTGGCCCATTCTACTATTTGTGTAAGAACACAATATTACAACAACAACGGCAAAGGTCTTCCTCTGTAGAAGAATAAACTACTATCATGACAAATCCGGGTTCTAGCAAAATCACAGTCTAAATGGAATTCGTAAACAAGGTTGAAATAAGAACTGATGGTTTCAAAGAAATAACCTTCGGGTCATTCATCCGACGAAATGTGTAGTTCCAATACTCCTACTATAAACCTGAGCCATCGAACCTGCTATTTGATTGATGCTCGAAAAAACCTCTTCATTCCTGCGACTTAAACATGCGCACCTGGGAATGGCATTTCAACTACTCCACACATAAATTTTCTTCCCAAAATTTATACAATAAATCAAGCCTCTGCTTGTTATCAACACTGGAAGATTAATAAACTTACAAGTTTATTTTATTTTACCATTCAGTTCAACCCGTGAATTTACCATACTTATGAAAATCTTTATTTCACTTTCGAGTGTATTTACGTCATGATTTTATATAAATACAAAAATATCCTATTTGATACAAATATCATTTGCTTCCCGTTTCATGCCTCTCCGTGTTATCTGAAAAATATACTTTGCTCAATGCAAATATCAACTGTTCAACCAGAACTGACATGTTGGTTGAATGCGGGCTTGCGCTAACCACTCTCCTTCGGAAAATCTCCTGTTCCAAACTAGAAATGTTTAAACTACTTCATAGGCTCTTTCTCAATACATATGATTATTAGAAAATATAATATCCATGAATTATTTAGAAAAATTATGAAAATTATTATTATTATTATTAGTGGATTTTTATTATTATTATTATTAATTATATCATTTTAAATGTGTTTAATTATCATCTCATTATGTGAGAATCCACATGTTCGAATCTTCGAATATGGAAAAAATATCCATTCCTCAACAAAAATAAATTTAACTTTTACAGTTACATCGGTTGATTACCGTGATTTCCCAAAAATATGAAATATTCAAATAAATGCTCGAAATGCTCGGTCATCGATCCTAAACTGTTCTGAGTGCTTAAAATACTCAGAATAACTCTAACAAGTCTTGCGTAAATCATTGCAAGCTTTAAATACGAAGAAAAAAATGTGTTGGTCATCTACAGAAAAATAGTTTGTTCCAATTAGCTAGGCATAATATAATTCAAATGTGGCTTACATTTCTTGATGGTCTTGAAGCGTAGTAAACCTGGTCTGTACCAGATTTATCCATAGACATGCCCCATCGGTCAAGCACGTATAATCCTTGTATCGGCCGCCATCATATACCCACAATTCGTCTTGTCAGACATAGTGGTAGTAACTTTTGACGTTTGAATAAACTGTGGTTCCATTTTAATATGGGCTTCTATCAAAGCCATAACAGTTTGTTTAAATAGGGTCAGATCTAAGTGATCTCTTCTTAGATATGTCAGTTGTAACATAACTCACGGTAATCTTATCAGTACAAGAAAAACACTGACAGTCTAAGCAATAAACGGCTGTTCTGAAGATCGTTCCCTGGGCATGGTTTATTATATCACCATCTACCATGCGCTAAGCAACTTGTAGTTTCCCTTGCGTAGACTAATGAACGCCACCGTTATAGACTAGTCTTCAGTGTACTGACAGATCGAAGTGGTTAACTAGTTACAAATATGAAAAACTGACAGAAATGGATTTAAATTATCCAAGTATTATGTTACTACTGGACTGTGACAAAGTACTAATTCTAGACAAAGTCTAGCATATGTCCATGTGAAAACATAAATATTTCCACCAATGTCTGTAGAAAACTCAATCACCTCAGTGATTCTCCTCGCCGTAAACTTACTAAGTTCCACCTCGTAGCGCAGCACTTTTCGTGACTATCACGACTTTGAAAAGAACTTCTGCGTAGATCCGGCAACCATGTGCCTTGGCTCAGCGTAGATGCAACTTGCTAGGCAACTGCTTGTGTTAGAATGAGCTGAAGTTGCTTCGGCCAGCTGGCTTTTATTCAAAACTGTCAGGGTCACGCGTCATCACCTGATATCTGGAAATCCTCATATCTCTTGAATCCCTGGTCCGATTTACTTGATACTAATTGCATTCTCTTTTATTTGGCCGTGCCAGTAATCTGATCCCAGTCTCAAGTCTCTACTCCATGGTTAACTATTTAATCAATAAATAGCCTCGACCTCTGCTATTACTCGCTACGTCACTTGACATCCAAGTATCGGTAAATTATTTCCAAATGCTTCGAGAAGCAATGTAGCGCGATATTCAAATATCTCAACTTTCAAAAGCGGCTACAGCCTTTCCCTTGATATCTAGGTGTCTGAATCTTGGAATACCCATTCCTAGAGTTGGGCACATCCACCCCACACCTAGCAAAAAATAAAAATTGAAAAATTTTTATTTTTCCTATCTACACATTAAATCATCTGGTTCTTGAATAATAAATCTTCAAATTCGATGCATTATAAGTTCCCACGATGTTACCAGTTCGTGTATTGGCTACTCCATAGCTTCCATTATTGTTTACTTCCACAATATTCAAAATCTTCAATTTCACCAGGTTTAATATCAAAAATATCGTGATACTCTTCCAAAATTTTCCCTAGCTCTGGGGACTCCTTCTCAGTGTAGACTTCTCTTCCTTCAGCTTCATGAAAAATCAGAGACCATTGAGCATATCCCTCGATGTCTTCCTCTTCTTTTCCCTCGAAGTTAATCTCTTCGGTATTCTTGAATCTGATCGTCTCTGTCTTCATATCTATCACTGCTTGATATTTCTGAATGAAATCTGCTCCCAATATCATGTCAAAAGCCATGTCCTTCATTACAACAAACACATGTCGGAAATCATGTCCTTCAATCGTAATACATAAGTATAATTGTGTTTTACACAGAGATATTTTATTGGGTATTATTCCTTGGATCTTAATTCCTGATACTGGAATCTCCTCTAAATTCTCTTTGAGCTTCCACAGAATATAAAGCTTCTCACTCACCAGACAAAGCATAGCCCCAGTATCGATCAAAGTATCGACAGGCATACCGAATACTTCGCATGATATGATTGGCATTCTAATTCTCGTACCCATTTCTTTTCGTTCGTCATTCTGTTGAATTAAATCATCATCCTCTGCTTGCCATTTAATAATTCTGGAAGTGAAAGTGTTCAAAATTCTATCTTCTACTGTGAATTCGAAGGTTTTTTTTTTCATTACCATTCCCCCGGGATTGTTGTGTTCCCGATGTACCTGGTTCATTGGGCCTCTGCTCCAAAACTTGCAAGTTATCTTGGTGTCTTGCTTCCAAGTTTTCCCTCGTCTCCTTGTTGAACTCTTCATTGGACTGACTAGTATCCACATTCCCTCGGTTATTGTAGTTGTTTCTACCATAGTATCTTCTTTCCTGGTACCTTCCTTGAGTATCTCGTGGTCTTCTCCATCGAGTATTGTATCGATTACCACCATCCGGTCTCGCATATGGTTTTTAACTGTATCTGTTACTGTACTGGTTCCATCCTCTCTTATTGGAATCTTCCCTCGGCGTTTTCTCTTCTCGCTCCTCTCGAATCTCTCGAGGTGTTTGAGAATAACTATCAGCCATAACAGCATACACAGCGTTGTTATTCTTTACTCCCTTCTGATGGAAGAATTGAGCGTTCGTATGATCCAGCTTCTGTAATACTTCATCAAATTGTTCCATATTATAGATATCAGCAGCGATCAAAGTCCTCTGGACGTCTGCTGGAAACTGACGTATCAATGCAGTAATCAACTCGTTATCTGGCATCGGCGGACTAAATGTTGAAGTTTAGACAGCTGTCCAGAAAAGTACGTAGAGTATCGAGTAGGTTGTGACGTCGAGAATCTCTTCGAATATAACTCTGCTCTGACTTGCTGTTGGGTTTCCGGGGACCAAAACTTTTTCAATAGCCCACGAGAAAACTCCTCAAAAGTGGTTAGAGTGGATCTAAAAGCTCTAAACCAAAGAAGTGCAGGACCTTCCAAAAACTTCCCTATCACTCGGATCTGTCTTTCTTTAGGGATCTTGGAATCTTTCAGGTAATCCCCTGCTTCTCTCAAAAATTCCACGGGTGTTACAGAATCTCGCCCTGAAAATTTAGAAGGCTTATCTTCTACATTCTTAAATACAGTTATGGGGTTGGATTGAAATACTGTCCTGACCTCATCCTGTTTTTGACTATCCGTTTCTCTAGCTCCTCCTAGATTTATCTGTATCTGTTCCTTTCCCCTTACATTTGGCATTTTTAACAGATGATCAGACTGTTTCTCATCCTTGATTTGAGTTTTCATAGCCTCAAGTTCCTTCTGGTTTTCTTCTGCCATTTTCTTGATTGCTTCAGTTTCTTTACAATTGTCCTTTACATCAGTGGATATCTGGTTCATAACAGCCTCATGACTTTTCAATGACCCTGTCATATCTGATATGTCCTTCTGAGTTGCTTGGATATCTTTGGAAATTACTTCAATATGGGATGACAAAGATTCCCTAACCTCCTTGATTCCCTCTTGGTTCTCCAGCTTGAGTGTGTCTTTAATATCATTGACAACTGTGGTCTTGATTTCAGTTTGCAATTCACTAATCACACCTTCTCTTATTTCTCCCATGATAAGTTCTTTGAATTGTTCCGTTAAACGTTGAACAACTAGAATTCCCATCTCATTACTCTCCTTCTTCACTCGGACTTCTAGGTCGATCATGTCTTCACCAACTTTCCTAAGACCATGTTCTATCCTATCAGCTAAGCTTTGGGATCGAAGATCGGCATCGCGAAATTTTTCGTCCATTAAATTTGCGTTAGTAGCTAATGAAGTTTCGAGCTCATGTGTTTTTTCGCATAATTTATTCATTTTACTCTCAAGTGACATTTTCAAAATTTCAGAATTCTCTTTAAATTTACTTTCCATTGAATTAAATTTACTATTTAAATTTTCCTTTAAGTTATCTTTTAACCTGCTCTCTAACAAATCGGAATTTTCTTTGAGTTTATCCTCTAAACTTTCTTTTAAGTTACCTTTTAAAGAATCAGAACTTTCTTTAAGTTTATCATTCAAATTTTCTTTAAGTTTATTTTCTAAAGAATCAGAATTTTCTTTAAGTTTCTCATTTAAACTTTCTTTAAGTTTATTTTCTAACGAATCAGAATTTTCTTTAAGTTTACTTTCTAAAGAATCAGAATTTTCTTTAAGTTTCTTTTCTAAAGCCTCTGTATTTTCTTTCATAATGGCGGCTACACGCCGTCCAGCTTCCTTTGAACTCTCCTCCAAACTCCTCATCATCCTCATCATTTCTTCCATAATTTCAAATATTATTCAAAACTTAGGGGTATACTACAGTGGCAAACACAAGATTATAACTAGAACAAGAAATATGAATAGCTAATTGGAACACTCTAATAAAATGAGATTTGTCCTAATGTCGACGTGATGGAAAAACAAAAGTCTCTACTTTTACGAATTACATTTACCACAATATCACAAGAAAAATATGCAAGTTCTCAAATATCCTCCACCTGGATTCTAATAATGCGTATGTCCAGTCATCGAACGTTTACTACTGAATTTACTTGACGCCCTAATGGTTAAGCCATTATCAAAAATAATCAAACCCATTCTAATTATTAACCAAGTTAAATTTTTAATTTTCCCCACTAATTGGGTTTCCTACTAATTTATTCATCCAAACCAGACATCTCTCAACTCCCAAAATATTTCTATAAAAAATTATCACAATTTCATATCGGCATGCGATTGACCATGTCTAAATCGGTCCCCACGTTGGGTGCCATTTCTCTCTCTATCTTATTTTATGTGCCCATTTAGACCGGAGTCCGCACGACCACATATGCATTTTACCAATAATCAGTCAGCACGAGAGTCAAAATATCCCGGAGCGCCAGATGGGTTAAAGCAAATCGCAAAAACGACATCAAATTAAAAAAATGCTTTACTGATTTTTGGCTTAATGCAACAATAAGGATAGAAGGAGATTTAATTGGGTATAACACATCTGGTAAAATTATCTCAGTTTATTTTGAAGTTAAAATCTGACTGCAAGGATGCTCAAAGCAGCATCATCCACGTGTGGCGATCCACACTCTTATTTACACACAATATACAGAAGTTTTCCAAACACATTTGACAATCTTTTTGGAAACACAAGTCCGATTAATAGTCCTGTAGACTGTGTTCCAAAATTATTAATATTTAATTCCAGTTCAAAGTTAATTGTCTATACTGGAAATATCGTAGATCACTGTTTGAATATTTACATGATATTAACACTCGTAGAATAAATGTTCATAGAATTTTTAACTTTCACTTAGTTTTCCAGTTTCAAAAATATATCGTCGAAAAATATTATCATCATCGAAGCAACATACATTATTTACACATATTAATAACATCTGAAAAGTATTTGACCTTGAGCATAGCATCGAAGAACTGTGCGAAGCACAACAACAATTAATTGTTCTTCTGACATTAAACATTCGAGAAGTGACTCGATTATGAACTTCAAGTTCCTAACAAAATATATGATTTCTGAATCATCAACTTGATCAATAAATGGTTGAACCATTCAACTATTCAATTTTCCACTTGGGAACATTATTATAAAAATATTTATATTCATGGCCATTTTTAGCAATTTTCACAACTTGCAATTCTTCGACAGAATGCGGAAATTAGAATTGTAGTTTTATAATACATGTAAATTCATTTAGTTCATGGCACTAGGATTGAAAATATCCTTCAAATTATTCGTGGTTAAAGAATTATTTTTAATTGGCAGTGGCCCATTCTACTATTTGTGTAAGAACACAATATTACAACAACAACGGCAAAGGTCTTCCTCTGTAGAAGAATAAACTACTATCATGACAAATCCGGGTTCTAGCAAAATCACAGTCTAAATGGAATTCGTAAACAAGGTTGAAATAAGAACTGATGGTTTCAAAGAAATAACCTTCGGGTCATTCATCCGACGAAATGTGTAGTTCCAATACTCCTACTATAAACCTGAGCCATCGAACCTGCTATTTGATTGATGCTCGAAAAAACCTCTTCATTCCTGCGACTTAAACATGCGCACCTGGGAATGGCATTTCAACTACTCCACACATAAATTTTCTTCCCAAAATTTATACAATAAATCAAGCCTCTGCTTGTTATCAACACTGGAAGATTAATAAACTTACAAGTTTATTTTATTTTACCATTCAGTTCAACCCGTGAATTTACCATACTTATGAAAATCTTTATTTCACTTTCGAGTGTATTTACGTCATGATTTTATATAAATACAAAAATATCCTATTTGATACAAATATCATTTGCTTCCCGTTTCATGCCTCTCCGTGTTATCTGAAAAATATACTTTGCTCAATGCAAATATCAACTGTTCAACCAGAACTGACATGTTGGTTGAATGCGGGCTTGCGCTAACCACTCTCCTTCGGAAAATCTCCTGTTCCAAACTAGAAATGTTTAAACTACTTCATAGGCTATTTCTCAATACATATGATTATTAGAAAATATAATATCCATGAATTATTTAGAAAAATTATGAAAATTATTATTATTATTATTAGTGGATTTTTATTATTATTATTATTAATTATATCATTTTAAATGTGTTTAATTATCATCTCATTATGTGAGAATCCACATGTTCGAATCTTCGAATATGGAAAAAATATCCATTCCTCAACAAAAATAAATTTAACTTTTACAGTTACATCGGTTGATTACCGTGATTTCCCAAAAATATGAAATATTCAAATAAATGCTCGAAATGCTCGGTCATCGATCCTAAACTGTTCTGAGTGCTTAAAATACTCAGAATAACTCTAACAAGTCTTGCGTAAATCATTGCAAGCTTTAAATACGAAGAAAAAAATGTGTTGGTCATCTACAGAAAAATAGTTTGTTCCAATTAGCTAGGCATAATATAATTCAAATGTGGCTTACATTTCTTGATGGTCTTGAAGCGTAGTAAACCTGGTCTGTACCAGATTTATCCATAGACATGCCCCATCGGTCAAGCACGTATAATCCTTGTATCGGCCGCCATCATATACCCACAATTCGTCTTGTCAGACATAGTGGTAGTAACTTTTGACGTTTGAATAAACTGTGGTTCCATTTTAATATGGGCTTCTATCAAAGCCATAACAGTTTGTTTAAATAGGGTCAGATCTAAGTGATCTCTTCTTAGATATGTCAGTTGTAACATAACTCACGGTAATCTTATCAGTACAAGAAAAACACTGACAGTCTAAGCAATAAACGGCTGTTCTGAAGATCGTTCCCTGGGCATGGTTTATTATATCACCATCTACCATGCGCTAAGCAACTTGTAGTTTCCCTTGCGTAGACTAATGAACGCCACCGTTATAGACTAGTCTTCAGTGTACTGACAGATCGAAGTGGTTAACTAGTTACAAATATGAAAAACTGACAGAAATGGATTTAAATTATCCAAGTATTATGTTACTACTGGACTGTGACAAAGTACTAATTCTAGACAAAGTCTAGCATATGTCCATGTGAAAACATAAATATTTCCACCAATGTCTGTAGAAAACTCAATCACCTCAGTGATTCTCCTCGCCGTAAACTTACTAAGTTCCACCTCGTAGCGCAGCACTTTTCGTGACTATCACGACTTTGAAAAGAACTTCTGCGTAGATCCGGCAACCATGTGCCTTGGCTCAGCGTAGATGCAACTTGCTAGGCAACTGCTTGTGTTAGAATGAGCTGAAGTTGCTTCGGCCAGCTGGCTTTTATTCAAAACTGTCAGGGTCACGCGTCATCACCTGATATCTGGAAATCCTCATATCTCTTGAATCCCTGGTCCGATTTACTTGATACTAATTGCATTCTCTTTTATTTGGCCGTGCCAGTAATCTGATCCCAGTCTCAAGTCTCTACTCCATGGTTAACTATTTAATCAATAAATAGCCTCGACCTCTGCTATTACTCGCTACGTCACTTGACATCCAAGTATCGGTAAATTATTTCCAAATGCTTCGAGAAGCAATGTAGCGCGATATTCAAATATCTCAACTTTCAAAAGCGGCTACAGCCTTTCCCTTGATATCTAGGTGTCTGAATCTTGGAATACCCATTCCTAGAGTTGGGCACATCCACCCCACACCTAGCAAAAAATAAAAATTGAAAAATTTTTATTTTTCCTATCTACACATTAAATCATCTGGTTCTTGAATAATAAATCTTCAAATTCGATGCATTATAAGTTCCCACGATGTTACCAGTTCGTGTATTGGCTACTCCATAGCTTCCATTATTGTTTACTTCCACAATATTCAAAATCTTCAATTTCACCAGGTTTAATATCAAAAATATCGTGATACTCTTCCAAAATTTTCCCTAGCTCTGGGGACTCCTTCTCAGTGTAGACTTCTCTTCCTTCAGCTTCATGAAAAATCAGAGACCATTGAGCATATCCCTCGATGTCTTCCTCTTCTTTTCCCTCGAAGTTAATCTCTTCGGTATTCTTGAATCTGATCGTCTCTGTCTTCATATCTATCACTGCTTGATATTTCTGAATGAAATCTGCTCCCAATATCATGTCAAAAGCCATGTCCTTCATTACAACAAACACATGTCGGAAATCATGTCCTTCAATCGTAATACATAAGTATAATTGTGTTTTACACAGAGATATTTTATTGGGTATTATTCCTTGGATCTTAATTCCTGATACTGGAATCTCCTCTAAATTCTCTTTGAGCTTCCACAGAATATAAAGCTTCTCACTCACCAGACAAAGCATAGCCCCAGTATCGATCAAAGTATCGACAGGCATACCGAATACTTCGCATGATATGATTGGCATTCTAATTCTCGTACCCATTTCTTTTCGTTCGTCATTCTGTTGAATTAAATCATCATCCTCTGCTTGCCATTTAATAATTCTGGAAGTGAAAGTGTTCAAAATTCTATCTTCTACTGTGAATTCGAAGGTTTTTTTTTTCATTACCATTCCCCCGGGATTGTTGTGTTCCCGATGTACCTGGTTCATTGGGCCTCTGCTCCAAAACTTGCAAGTTATCTTGGTGTCTTGCTTCCAAGTTTTCCCTCGTCTCCTTGTTGAACTCTTCATTGGACTGACTAGTATCCACATTCCCTCGGTTATTGTAGTTGTTTCTACCATAGTATCTTCTTTCCTGGTACCTTCCTTGAGTATCTCGTGGTCTTCTCCATCGAGTATTGTATCGATTACCACCATCCGGTCTCGCATATGGTTTTTAACTGTATCTGTTACTGTACTGGTTCCATCCTCTCTTATTGGAATCTTCCCTCGGCGTTTTCTCTTCTCGCTCCTCTCGAATCTCTCGAGGTGTTTGAGAATAACTATCAGCCATAACAGCATACACAGCGTTGTTATTCTTTACTCCCTTCTGATGGAAGAATTGAGCGTTCGTATGATCCAGCTTCTGTAATACTTCATCAAATTGTTCCATATTATAGATATCAGCAGCGATCAAAGTCCTCTGGACGTCTGCTGGAAACTGACGTATCAATGCAGTAATCAACTCGTTATCTGGCATCGGCGGACTAAATGTTGAAGTTTAGACAGCTGTCCAGAAAAGTACGTAGAGTATCGAGTAGGTTGTGACGTCGAGAATCTCTTCGAATATAACTCTGCTCTGACTTGCTGTTGGGTTTCCGGGGACCAAAACTTTTTCAATAGCCCACGAGAAAACTCCTCAAAAGTGGTTAGAGTGGATCTAAAAGCTCTAAACCAAAGAAGTGCAGGACCTTCCAAAAACTTCCCTATCACTCGGATCTGTCTTTCTTTAGGGATCTTGGAATCTTTCAGGTAATCCCCTGCTTCTCTCAAAAATTCCACGGGTGTTACAGAATCTCGCCCTGAAAATTTAGAAGGCTTATCTTCTACATTCTTAAATACAGTTATGGGGTTGGATTGAAATACTGTCCTGACCTCATCCTGTTTTTGACTATCCGTTTCTCTAGCTCCTCCTAGATTTATCTGTATCTGTTCCTTTCCCCTTACATTTGGCATTTTTAACAGATGATCAGACTGTTTCTCATCCTTGATTTGAGTTTTCATAGCCTCAAGTTCCTTCTGGTTTTCTTCTGCCATTTTCTTGATTGCTTCAGTTTCTTTACAATTGTCCTTTACATCAGTGGATATCTGGTTCATAACAGCCTCATGACTTTTCAATGACCCTGTCATATCTGATATGTCCTTCTGAGTTGCTTGGATATCTTTGGAAATTACTTCAATATGGGATGACAAAGATTCCCTAACCTCCTTGATTCCCTCTTGGTTCTCCAGCTTGAGTGTGTCTTTAATATCATTGACAACTGTGGTCTTGATTTCAGTTTGCAATTCACTAATCACACCTTCTCTTATTTCTCCCATGATAAGTTCTTTGAATTGTTCCGTTAAACGTTGAACAACTAGAATTCCCATCTCATTACTCTCCTTCTTCACTCGGACTTCTAGGTCGATCATGTCTTCACCAACTTTCCTAAGACCATGTTCTATCCTATCAGCTAAGCTTTGGGATCGAAGATCGGCATCGCGAAATTTTTCGTCCATTAAATTTGCGTTAGTAGCTAATGAAGTTTCGAGCTCATGTGTTTTTTCGCATAATTTATTCATTTTACTCTCAAGTGACATTTTCAAAATTTCAGAATTCTCTTTAAATTTACTTTCCATTGAATTAAATTTACTATTTAAATTTTCCTTTAAGTTATCTTTTAACCTGCTCTCTAACAAATCGGAATTTTCTTTGAGTTTATCCTCTAAACTTTCTTTTAAGTTACCTTTTAAAGAATCAGAACTTTCTTTAAGTTTATCATTCAAATTTTCTTTAAGTTTATTTTCTAAAGAATCAGAATTTTCTTTAAGTTTCTCATTTAAACTTTCTTTAAGTTTATTTTCTAACGAATCAGAATTTTCTTTAAGTTTACTTTCTAAAGAATCAGAATTTTCTTTAAGTTTCTTTTCTAAAGCCTCTGTATTTTCTTTCATAATGGCGGCTACACGCCGTCCAGCTTCCTTTGAACTCTCCTCCAAACTCCTCATCATCCTCATCATTTCTTCCATAATTTCAAATATTATTCAAAACTTAGGGGTATACTACAGTGGCAAACACAAGATTATAACTAGAACAAGAAATATGAATAGCTAATTGGAACACTCTAATAAAATGAGATTTGTCCTAATGTCGACGTGATGGAAAAACAAAAGTCTCTACTTTTACGAATTACATTTACCACAATATCACAAGAAAAATATGCAAGTTCTCAAATATCCTCCACCTGGATTCTAATAATGCGTATGTCCAGTCATCGAACGTTTACTACTGAATTTACTTGACGCCCTAATGGTTAAGCCATTATCAAAAATAATCAAACCCATTCTAATTATTAACCAAGTTAAATTTTTAATTTTCCCCCCCAAATGGGTTTCCTACTAATTTATTCATCCAAACCAGACATCTCTCAACTCCCAAAATATTTCTATAAAAAATTATCACAATTTCATATCGGCATGCGATTGACCATGTCTAAATCGGTCCCCACGTTGGGTGCCATTTCTCTCTCTATCTTATTTTATGTGCCCATTTAGACCGGAGTCCGCACGACCACATATGCATTTTACCAATAATCAGTCAGCACGAGAGTCAAAATATCCCGGAGCGCCAGATGGGTTAAAGCAAATCGCAAAAACGACATCAAATTAAAAAAATGCTTTACTGATTTTTGGCTTAATGCAACAATAAGGATAGAAGGAGATTTAATTGGGTATAACACATCTGGTAAAATTATCTCAGTTTATTTTGAAGTTAAAATCTGACTGCAAGGATGCTCAAAGCAGCATCATCCACGTGTGGCGATCCACACTCTTATTTACACACAATATACAGAAGTTTTCCAAACACATTTGACAATCTTTTTGGAAACACAAGTCCGATTAATAGTCCTGTAGACTGTGTTCCAAAATTATTAATATTTAATTCCAGTTCAAAGTTAATTGTCTATACTGGAAATATCGTAGATCACTGTTTGAATATTTACATGATATTAACACTCGTAGAATAAATGTTCATAGAATTTTTAACTTTCACTTAGTTTTCCAGTTTCAAAAATATATCGTCGAAAAATATTATCATCATCGAAGCAACATACATTATTTACACATATTAATAACATCTGAAAAGTATTTGACCTTGAGCATAGCATCGAAGAACTGTGCGAAGCACAACAACAATTAATTGTTCTTCTGACATTAAACATTCGAGAAGTGACTCGATTATGAACTTCAAGTTCCTAACAAAATATATGATTTCTGAATCATCAACTTGATCAATAAATGGTTGAACCATTCAACTATTCAATTTTCCACTTGGGAACATTATTATAAAAATATTTATATTCATGGCCATTTTTAGCAATTTTCACAACTTGCAATTCTTCGACAGAATGCGGAAATTAGAATTGTAGTTTTATAATACATGTAAATTCATTTAGTTCATGGCACTAGGATTGAAAATATCCTTCAAATTATTCGTGGTTAAAGAATTATTTTTAATTGGCAGTGGCCCATTCTACTATTTGTGTAAGAACACAATATTACAACAACAACGGCAAAGGTCTTCCTCTGTAGAAGAATAAACTACTATCATGACAAATCCGGGTTCTAGCAAAATCACAGTCTAAATGGAATTCGTAAACAAGGTTGAAATAAGAACTGATGGTTTCAAAGAAATAACCTTCGGGTCATTCATCCGACGAAATGTGTAGTTCCAATACTCCTACTATAAACCTGAGCCATCGAACCTGCTATTTGATTGATGCTCGAAAAAACCTCTTCATTCCTGCGACTTAAACATGCGCACCTGGGAATGGCATTTCAACTACTCCACACATAAATTTTCTTCCCAAAATTTATACAATAAATCAAGCCTCTGCTTGTTATCAACACTGGAAGATTAATAAACTTACAAGTTTATTTTATTTTACCATTCAGTTCAACCCGTGAATTTACCATACTTATGAAAATCTTTATTTCACTTTCGAGTGTATTTACGTCATGATTTTATATAAATACAAAAATATCCTATTTGATACAAATATCATTTGCTTCCCGTTTCATGCCTCTCCGTGTTATCTGAAAAATATACTTTGCTCAATGCAAATATCAACTGTTCAACCAGAACTGACATGTTGGTTGAATGCGGGCTTGCGCTAACCACTCTCCTTCGGAAAATCTCCTGTTCCAAACTAGAAATGTTTAAACTACTTCATAGGCTATTTCTCAATACATATGATTATTAGAAAATATAATATCCATGAATTATTTAGAAAAATTATGAAAATTATTATTATTATTATTAGTGGATTTTTATTATTATTATTATTAATTATATCATTTTAAATGTGTTTAATTATCATCTCATTATGTGAGAATCCACATGTTCGAATCTTCGAATATGGAAAAAATATCCATTCCTCAACAAAAATAAATTTAACTTTTACAGTTACATCGGTTGATTACCGTGATTTCCCAAAAATATGAAATATTCAAATAAATGCTCGAAATGCTCGGTCATCGATCCTAAACTGTTCTGAGTGCTTAAAATACTCAGAATAACTCTAACAAGTCTTGCGTAAATCATTGCAAGCTTTAAATACGAAGAAAAAAATGTGTTGGTCATCTACAGAAAAATAGTTTGTTCCAATTAGCTAGGCATAATATAATTCAAATGTGGCTTACATTTCTTGATGGTCTTGAAGCGTAGTAAACCTGGTCTGTACCAGATTTATCCATAGACATGCCCCATCGGTCAAGCACGTATAATCCTTGTATCGGCCGCCATCATATACCCACAATTCGTCTTGTCAGACATAGTGGTAGTAACTTTTGACGTTTGAATAAACTGTGGTTCCATTTTAATATGGGCTTCTATCAAAGCCATAACAGTTTGTTTAAATAGGGTCAGATCTAAGTGATCTCTTCTTAGATATGTCAGTTGTAACATAACTCACGGTAATCTTATCAGTACAAGAAAAACACTGACAGTCTAAGCAATAAACGGCTGTTCTGAAGATCGTTCCCTGGGCATGGTTTATTATATCACCATCTACCATGCGCTAAGCAACTTGTAGTTTCCCTTGCGTAGACTAATGAACGCCACCGTTATAGACTAGTCTTCAGTGTACTGACAGATCGAAGTGGTTAACTAGTTACAAATATGAAAAACTGACAGAAATGGATTTAAATTATCCAAGTATTATGTTACTACTGGACTGTGACAAAGTACTAATTCTAGACAAAGTCTAGCATATGTCCATGTGAAAACATAAATATTTCCACCAATGTCTGTAGAAAACTCAATCACCTCAGTGATTCTCCTCGCCGTAAACTTACTAAGTTCCACCTCGTAGCGCAGCACTTTTCGTGACTATCACGACTTTGAAAAGAACTTCTGCGTAGATCCGGCAACCATGTGCCTTGGCTCAGCGTAGATGCAACTTGCTAGGCAACTGCTTGTGTTAGAATGAGCTGAAGTTGCTTCGGCCAGCTGGCTTTTATTCAAAACTGTCAGGGTCACGCGTCATCACCTGATATCTGGAAATCCTCATATCTCTTGAATCCCTGGTCCGATTTACTTGATACTAATTGCATTCTCTTTTATTTGGCCGTGCCAGTAATCTGATCCCAGTCTCAAGTCTCTACTCCATGGTTAACTATTTAATCAATAAATAGCCTCGACCTCTGCTATTACTCGCTACGTCACTTGACATCCAAGTATCGGTAAATTATTTCCAAATGCTTCGAGAAGCAATGTAGCGCGATATTCAAATATCTCAACTTTCAAAAGCGGCTACAGCCTTTCCCTTGATATCTAGGTGTCTGAATCTTGGAATACCCATTCCTAGAGTTGGGCACATCCACCCCACACCTAGCAAAAAATAAAAATTGAAAAATTTTTATTTTTCCTATCTACACATTAAATCATCTGGTTCTTGAATAATAAATCTTCAAATTCGATGCATTATAAGTTCCCACGATGTTACCAGTTCGTGTATTGGCTACTCCATAGCTTCCATTATTGTTTACTTCCACAATATTCAAAATCTTCAATTTCACCAGGTTTAATATCAAAAATATGGTGATACTCTTCCAAAATTTTCCCTAGCTCTGGGGACTCCTTCTCAGTGTAGACTTCTCTTCCTTCAGCTTCATGAAAAATCAGAGACCATTGAGCATCTCCCTCGATGTCTTCCTCTTCTTTTCCCTCGAAGTTAATCTCTTCGTTATTCTTGAATCTGATCGTCTCTGTCTTCATATCTATCACTGCTTGATATTTCTGAATGAAATCTGCTCCCAATATCATGTCAAAAGCCATGTCCTTCATTACAACAAACACATGTCGGAAATCATGTCCTCCAATCGTAATACATAAGTATAATTGTGTTTTACACAGAGATATTTTATTGGGTATTATTCCTTGGATCTTAATTCCTGATACTGGAATCTCCTCTAAATTCTCTTTGAGCTTCCACAGAATATAAAGCTTCTCACTCACCAGACAAAGCATAGCCCCAGTATCGATCAAAGTATCGACAGGCATACCGAATACTTCGCATGATATGATTGGCATTCTAATTCTCGTACCCATTTCTTTTCGTTCGTCATTCTGTTGAATTAAATCATCATCCTCTGCTTGCCATTTAATAATTCTGGAAGTGAAAGTGTTCAAAATTCTATCTTCTACTGTGAATTCGAAGGTTTTTTTTTTTTCATTACCATTCCCCCGGGATTGTTGTGTTCCCGATGTACCTGGTTCATTGGGCCTCTGCTCCAAAACTTGCAAGTTATCTTGGTGTCTTGCTTCCAAGTTTTCCCTCGTCTCCTTGTTGAACTCTTCATTGGACTGACGAGTATCCACATTCCCTCGGTTATTGTAGTTGTTTCTACCATAGTATCTTCTTTCCTGGTACCTTCCTTGAGTATCTCGTGGTCTTCTCCATCGAGTATTGTATCGATTACCACCATCCGGTCTCGCATATGGTTTTTAACTGTATCTGTTACTGTACTGGTTCCATCCTCTCTTATTGGAATCTTCCCTCGGCGTTTTCTCTTCTCGCTCCTCTCGAATCTCTCGAGGTGTTTGAGAATAACTATCAGCCATAACAGCATACACAGCGTTGTTATTCTTTACTCCCTTCTGATGGAAGAATTGAGCGTTCGTATGATCCAGCTTCTGTAATACTTCATCAAATTGTTCCATATTATAGATATCAGCAGCGATCAAAGTCCTCTGGACGTCTGCTGGAAACTGACGTATCAATGCAGTAATCAACTCGTTATCTGGCATCGGCGGACTAAATGTTGAAGTTTAGACAGCTGTCCAGAAAAGTACGTAGAGTATCGAGTAGGTTGTGACGTCGAGAATCTCTTCGAATATAACTCTGCTCTGACTTGCTGTTGGGTTTCCGGGGACCAAAACTTTTTCAATAGCCCACGAGAAAACTCCTCAAAAGTGGTTAGAGTGGATCTAAAAGCTCTAAACCAAAGAAGTGCAGGACTTTCCAAAAACTTCCCTATCACTCGGATCTGTCTTTCTTTAGGGATCTTGGAATCTTTCAGGTAATCCCCTGCTTCTCTCAAAAATTCCACGGGTGTTACAGAATCTCGCCCTGAAAATTTAGAAGGCTTATCTTCTACATTCTTAAATACAGTTATGGGGTTGGATTGAAATACTGTCCTGACCTCATCCTGTTTTTGACTATCCGTTTCTCTAGCTCCTCCTAGATTTATCTGTATCTGTTCCTTTCCCCTTACATTTGGCATTTTTAACAGATGATCAGACTGTTTCTCATCCTTGATTTGAGTTTTCATAGCCTCAAGTTCCTTCTGGTTTTCTTCTGCCATTTTCTTGATTGCTTCAGTTTCTTTACAATTGTCCTTTACATCAGTGGATATCTGGTTCATAACAGCCTCATGACTTTTCAATGACCCTGTCATATCTGATATGTCCTTCTGAGTTGCTTGGATATCTTTGGAAATTACTTCAATATGGGATGACAAAGATTCCCTAACCTCCTTGATTCCCTCTTGGTTCTCCAGCTTGAGTGTGTCTTTAATATCATTGACAACTGTGGTCTTGATTTCAGTTTGCAATTCACTAATCACACCTTCTCTTATTTCTCCCATGATAAGTTCTTTGAATTGTTCCGTTAAACGTTGAACAACTAGAATTCCCATCTCATTACTCTCCTTCTTCACTCGGACTTCTAGGTCGATCATGTCTTCACCAACTTTCCTAAGACCATGTTCTATCCTATCAGCTAAGCTTTGGGATCGAAGATCGGCATCGCGAAATTTTTCGTCCATTAAATTTGCGTTAGTAGCTAATGAAGTTTCGAGCTCATGTGTTTTTTCGCATAATTTATTCATTTTACTCTCAAGTGACATTTTCAAAATTTCAGAATTCTCTTTAAATTTACTTTCCATTGAATTAAATTTACTATTTAAATTTTCCTTTAAGTTATCTTTTAACCTGCTCTCTAACAAATCGGAATTTTCTTTGAGTTTATCCTCTAAACTTTCTTTTAAGTTACCTTTTAAAGAATCAGAACTTTCTTTAAGTTTATCATTCAAATTTTCTTTAAGTTTATTTTCTAAAGAATCAGAATTTTCTTTAAGTTTCTCATTTAAACTTTCTTTAAGTTTATTTTCTAACGAATCAAAATTTTCTTTAAGTTTACTTTCTAAAGAATCAGAATTTTCTTTAAGTTTCTTTTCTAAAGCCTCTGTATTTTCTTTCATAATGGCGGCTACACGCCGTCCAGCTTCCTTTGAACTCTCCTCCAAACTCCTCATCATCCTCATCATTTCTTCCATAATTTCAAATATTATTCAAAACTTAGGGGTATACTACAGTGGCAAACACAAGATTATAACTAGAACAAGAAATATGAATAGCTAATTGGAACACTCTAATAAAATGAGATTTGTCCTAATGTCGACGTGATGGAAAAACAAAAGTCTCTACTTTTACGAATTACATTTACCACAATATCACAAGAAAAATATGCAAGTTCTCAAATATCCTCCACCTGGATTCTAATAATGCGTATGTCCAGTCATCGAACGTTTACTACTGAATTTACTTGACGCCCTAATGGTTAAGCCATTATCAAAAATAATCAAACCCATTCTAATTATTAACCAAGTTAAATTTTTAATTTTCCCCACTAATTGGGTTTCCTACTAATTTATTCATCCAAACCAGACATCTCTCAACTCCCAAAATATTTCTATAAAAAATTATCACAATTTCATATCGGCATGCGATTGACCATGTCTAAATCGGTCCCCACGTTGGGTGCCATTTCTCTCTCTATCTTATTTTATGTGCCCATTTAGACCGGAGTCCGCACGACCACATATGCATTTTACCAATAATCAGTCAGCACGAGAGTCAAAATATCCCGGAGCGCCAGATGGGTTAAAGCAAATCGCAAAAACGACATCAAATTAAAAAAATGCTTTACTGATTTTTGGCTTAATGCAACAATAAGGATAGAAGGAGATTTAATAGGGTATAACACATCTGGTAAAATTATCTCAGTTTATTTTGAAGTTAAAATCTGACTGCAAGGATGCTCAAAGCAGCATCATCCACGTGTGGCGATCCACACTCTTATTTACACACAATATACAGAAGTTTTCCAAACACATTTGACAATCTTTTTGGAAACACAAGTCCGATTAATAGTCCTGTAGACTGTGTTCCAAAATTATTAATATTTAATTCCAGTTCAAAGTTAATTGTCTATACTGGAAATATCGTAGATCACTGTTTGAATATTTACATGATATTAACACTCGTAGAATAAATGTTCATAGAATTTTTAACTTTCACTTAGTTTTCCAGTTTCAAAAATATATCGTCGAAAAATATTATCATCATCGAAGCAACATACATTATTTACACATATTAATAACATCTGAAAAGTATTTGACCTTGAGCATAGCATCGAAGAACTGTGCGAAGCACAACAACAATTAATTGTTCTTCTGACATTAAACATTCGAGAAGTGACTCGATTATGAACTTCAAGTTCCTAACAAAATATATGATTTCTGAATCATCAACTTGATCAATAAATGGTTGAACCATTCAACTATTCAATTTTCCACTTGGGAACATTATTATAAAAATATTTATATTCATGGCCATTTTTAGCAATTTTCACAACTTGCAATTCTTCGACAGAATGCGGAAATTAGAATTGTAGTTTTATAATACATGTAAATTCATTTAGTTCATGGCACTAGGATTGAAAATATCCTTCAAATTATTCGTGGTTAAAGAATTATTTTTAATTGGCAGTGGCCCATTCTACTATTTGTGTAAGAACACAATATTACAACAACAACGGCAAAGGTCTTCCTCTGTAGAAGAATAAACTACTATCATGACAAATCCGGGTTCTAGCAAAATCACAGTCTAAATGGAATTCGTAAACAAGGTTGAAATAAGAACTGATGGTTTCAAAGAAATAACCTTCGGGTCATTCATCCGACGAAATGTGTAGTTCCAATACTCCTACTATAAACCTGAGCCATCGAACCTGCTATTTGATTGATGCTCGAAAAAACCTCTTCATTCCTGCGACTTAAACATGCGCACCTGGGAATGGCATTTCAACTACTCCACACATAAATTTTCTTCCCAAAATTTATACAATAAATCAAGCCTCTGCTTGTTATCAACACTGGAAGATTAATAAACTTACAAGTTTATTTTATTTTACCATTCAGTTCAACCCGTGAATTTACCATACTTATGAAAATCTTTATTTCACTTTCGAGTGTATTTACGTCATGATTTTATATAAATACAAAAATATCCTATTTGATACAAATATCATTTGCTTCCCGTTTCATGCCTCTCCGTGTTATCTGAAAAATATACTTTGCTCAATGCAAATATCAACTGTTCAACCAGAACTGACATGTTGGTTGAATGCGGGCTTGCGCTAACCACTCTCCTTCGGAAAATCTCCTGTTCCAAACTAGAAATGTTTAAACTACTTCATAGGCTCTTTCTCAATACATATGATTATTAGAAAATATAATATCCATGAATTATTTAGAAAAATTATGAAAATTATTATTATTATTATTAGTGGATTTTTATTATTATTATTATTAATTATATCATTTTAAATGTGTTTAATTATCATCTCATTATGTGAGAATCCACATGTTCGAATCTTCGAATATGGAAAAAATATCCATTCCTCAACAAAAATAAATTTAACTTTTACAGTTACATCGGTTGATTACCGTGATTTCCCAAAAATATGAAATATTCAAATAAATGCTCGAAATGCTCGGTCATCGATCCTAAACTGTTCTGAGTGCTTAAAATACTCAGAATAACTCTAACAAGTCTTGCGTAAATCATTGCAAGCTTTAAATACGAAGAAAAAAATGTGTTGGTCATCTACAGAAAAATAGTTTGTTCCAATTAGCTAGGCATAATATAATTCAAATGTGGCTTACATTTCTTGATGGTCTTGAAGCGTAGTAAACCTGGTCTGTACCAGATTTATCCATAGACATGCCCCATCGGTCAAGCACGTATAATCCTTGTATCGGCCGCCATCATATACCCACAATTCGTCTTGTCAGACATAGTGGTAGTAACTTTTGACGTTTGAATAAACTGTGGTTCCATTTTAATATGGGCTTCTATCAAAGCCATAACAGTTTGTTTAAATAGGGTCAGATCTAAGTGATCTCTTCTTAGATATGTCAGTTGTAACATAACTCACGGTAATCTTATCAGTACAAGAAAAACACTGACAGTCTAAGCAATAAACGGCTGTTCTGAAGATCGTTCCCTGGGCATGGTTTATTATATCACCATCTACCATGCGCTAAGCAACTTGTAGTTTCCCTTGCGTAGACTAATGAACGCCACCGTTATAGACTAGTCTTCAGTGTACTGACAGATCGAAGTGGTTAACTAGTTACAAATATGAAAAACTGACAGAAATGGATTTAAATTATCCAAGTATTATGTTACTACTGGACTGTGACAAAGTACTAATTCTAGACAAAGTCTAGCATATGTCCATGTGAAAACATAAATATTTCCACCAATGTCTGTAGAAAACTCAATCACCTCAGTGATTCTCCTCGCCGTAAACTTACTAAGTTCCACCTCGTAGCGCAGCACTTTTCGTGACTATCACGACTTTGAAAAGAACTTCTGCGTAGATCCGGCAACCATGTGCCTTGGCTCAGCGTAGATGCAACTTGCTAGGCAACTGCTTGTGTTAGAATGAGCTGAAGTTGCTTCGGCCAGCTGGCTTTTATTCAAAACTGTCAGGGTCACGCGTCATCACCTGATATCTGGAAATCCTCATATCTCTTGAATCCCTGGTCCGATTTACTTGATACTAATTGCATTCTCTTTTATTTGGCCGTGCCAGTAATCTGATCCCAGTCTCAAGTCTCTACTCCATGGTTAACTATTTAATCAATAAATAGCCTCGACCTCTGCTATTACTCGCTACGTCACTTGACATCCAAGTATCGGTAAATTATTTCCAAATGCTTCGAGAAGCAATGTAGCGCGATATTCAAATATCTCAACTTTCAAAAGCGGCTACAGCCTTTCCCTTGATATCTAGGTGTCTGAATCTTGGAATACCCATTCCTAGAGTTGGGCACATCCACCCCACACCTAGCAAAAAATAAAAATTGAAAAATTTTTATTTTTCCTATCTACACATTAAATCATCTGGTTCTTGAATAATAAATCTTCAAATTCGATGCATTATAAGTTCCCACGATGTTACCAGTTCGTGTATTGGCTACTCCATAGCTTCCATTATTGTTTACTTCCACAATATTCAAAATCTTCAATTTCACCAGGTTTAATATCAAAAATATCGTGATACTCTTCCAAAATTTTCCCTAGCTCTGGGGACTCCTTCTCAGTGTAGACTTCTCTTCCTTCAGCTTCATGAAAAATCAGAGACCATTGAGCATCTCCCTCGATGTCTTCCTCTTCTTTTCCCTCGAAGTTAATCTCTTCGGTATTCTTGAATCTGATCGTCTCTGTCTTCATATCTATCACTGCTTGATATTTCTGAATGAAATCTGCTCCCAATATCATGTCAAAAGCCATGTCCTTCATTACAACAAACACATGTCGGAAATCATGTCCTCCAATCGTAATACATAAGTATAATTGTGTTTTACACAGAGATATTTTATTGGGTATTATTCCTTGGATCTTAATTCCTGATACTGGAATCTCCTCTAAATTCTCTTTGAGCTTCCACAGAATATAAAGCTTCTCACTCACCAGACAAAGCATAGCCCCAGTATCGATCAAAGTATCGACAGGCATACCGAATACTTCGCATGATATGATTGGCATTCTAATTCTCGAACCCATTTCTTTTCGTTCGTCATTCTGTTGAATTAAATCATCATCCTCTGCTTGCCATTTAATAATTCTGGAAGTGAAAGTGTTCAAAATTCTATCTTCTACTGTGAATTCGAAGGTTTTTTTTTTTTCATTACCATTCCCCCGGGATTGTTGTGTTCCCGATGTACCTGGTTCATTGGGCCTCTGCTCCAAAACTTGCAAGTTATCTTGGTGTCTTGCTTCCAAGTTTTCCCTCGTCTCCTTGTTGAACTCTTCATTGGACTGACGAGTATCCACATTCCCTCGGTTATTGTAGTTGTTTCTACCATAGTATCTTCTTTCCTGGTACCTTCCTTGAGTATCTCGTGGTCTTCTCCATCGAGTATTGTATCGATTACCACCATCCGGTCTCGCATATGGTTTTTAACTGTATCTGTTACTGTACTGGTTCCATCCTCTCTTATTGGAATCTTCCCTCGGCGTTTTCTCTTCTCGCTCCTCTCGAATCTCTCGAGGTGTTTGAGAATAACTATCAGCCATAACAGCATACACAGCGTTGTTATTCTTTACTCCCTTCTGATGGAAGAATTGAGCGTTCGTATGATCCAGCTTCTGTAATACTTCATCAAATTGTTCCATATTATAGATATCAGCAGCGATCAAAGTCCTCTGGACGTCTGCTGGAAACTGACGTATCAATGCAGTAATCAACTCGTTATCTGGCATCGGCGGACTAAATGTTGAAGTTTAGACAGCTGTCCAGAAAAGTACGTAGAGTATCGAGTAGGTTGTGACGTCGAGAATCTCTTCGAATATAACTCTGCTCTGACTTGCTGTTGGGTTTCCGGGGACCAAAACTTTTTCAATAGCCCACGAGAAAACTCCTCAAAAGTGGTTAGAGTGGATCTAAAAGCTCTAAACCAAAGAAGTGCAGGACCTTCCAAAAACTTCCCTATCACTCGGATCTGTCTTTCTTTAGGGATCTTGGAATCTTTCAGGTAATCCCCTGCTTCTCTCAAAAATTCCACGGGTGTTACAGAATCTCGCCCTGAAAATTTAGAAGGCTTATCTTCTACATTCTTAAATACAGTTATGGGGTTGGATTGAAATACTGTCCTGACCTCATCCTGTTTTTGACTATCCGTTTCTCTAGCTCCTCCTAGATTTATCTGTATCTGTTCCTTTCCCCTTACATTTGGCATTTTTAACAGATGATCAGACTGTTTCTCATCCTTGATTTGAGTTTTCATAGCCTCAAGTTCCTTCTGGTTTTCTTCTGCCATTTTCTTGATTGCTTCAGTTTCTTTACAATTGTCCTTTACATCAGTGGATATCTGGTTCATAACAGCCTCATGACTTTTCAATGACCCTGTCATATCTGATATGTCCTTCTGAGTTGCTTGGATATCTTTGGAAATTACTTCAATATGGGATGACAAAGATTCCCTAACCTCCTTGATTCCCTCTTGGTTCTCCAGCTTGAGTGTGTCTTTAATATCATTGACAACTGTGGTCTTGATTTCAGTTTGCAATTCACTAATCACACCTTCTCTTATTTCTCCCATGATAAGTTCTTTGAATTGTTCCGTTAAACGTTGAACAACTAGAATTCCCATCTCATTACTCTCCTTCTTCACTCGGACTTCTAGGTCGATCATGTCTTCACCAACTTTCCTAAGACCATGTTCTATCCTATCAGCTAAGCTTTGGGATCGAAGATCGGCATCGCGAAATTTTTCGTCCATTAAATTTGCGTTAGTAGCTAATGAAGTTTCGAGCTCATGTGTTTTTTCGCATAATTTATTCATTTTACTCTCAAGTGACATTTTCAAAATTTCAGAATTCTCTTTAAATTTACTTTCCATTGAATTAAATTTACTATTTAAATTTTCCTTTAAGTTATCTTTTAACCTGCTCTCTAACAAATCGGAATTTTCTTTGAGTTTATCCTCTAAACTTTCTTTTAAGTTACCTTTTAAAGAATCAGAACTTTCTTTAAGTTTATCATTCAAATTTTCTTTAAGTTTATTTTCTAAAGAATCAGAATTTTCTTTAAGTTTCTCATTTAAACTTTCTTTAAGTTTATTTTCTAACGAATCAGAATTTTCTTTAAGTTTACTTTCTAAAGAATCAGAATTTTCTTTAAGTTTCTTTTCTAAAGCCTCTGTATTTTCTTTCATAATGGCGGCTACACGCCGTCCAGCTTCCTTTGAACTCTCCTCCAAACTCCTCATCATCCTCATCATTTCTTCCATAATTTCAAATATTATTCAAAACTTAGGGGTATACTACAGTGGCAAACACAAGATTATAACTAGAACAAGAAATATGAATAGCTAATTGGAACACTCTAATAAAATGAGATTTGTCCTAATGTCGACGTGATGGAAAAACAAAAGTCTCTACTTTTACGAATTACATTTACCACAATATCACAAGAAAAATATGCAAGTTCTCAAATATCCTCCACCTGGATTCTAATAATGTGTATGTCCAGTCATCGAACGTTTACTACTGAATTTACTTGACGCCCTAATGGTTAAGCCATTATCAAAAATAATCAAACCCATTCTAATTATTAACCAAGTTAAATTTTTAATTTTCCCCACTAATTGGGTTTCCTACTAATTTATTCATCCAAACCAGACATCTCTCAACTCCCAAAATATTTCTATAAAAAATTATCACAATTTCATATCGGCATGCGATTGACCATGTCTAAATCGGTCCCCACGTTGGGTGCCATTTCTCTCTCTATCTTATTTTATGTGCCCATTTAGACCGGAGTCCGCACGACCACATATGCATTTTACCAATAATCAGTCAGCACGAGAGTCAAAATATCCCGGAGCGCCAGATGGGTTAAAGCAAATCGCAAAAACGACATCAAATTAAAAAAATGCTTTACTGATTTTTGGCTTAATGCAACAATAAGGATAGAAGGAGATTTAATTGGGTATAACACATCTGGTAAAATTATCTCAGTTTATTTTGAAGTTAAAATCTGACTGCAAGGATGCTCAAAGCAGCATCATCCACGTGTGGCGATCCACACTCTTATTTACACACAATATACAGAAGTTTTCCAAACACATTTGACAATCTTTTTGGAAACACAAGTCCGATTAATAGTCCTGTAGACTGTGTTCCAAAATTATTAATATTTAATTCCAGTTCAAAGTTAATTGTCTATACTGGAAATATCGTAGATCACTGTTTGAATATTTACATGATATTAACACTCGTAGAATAAATGTTCATAGAATTTTTAACTTTCACTTAGTTTTCCAGTTTCAAAAATATATCGTCGAAAAATATTATCATCATCGAAGCAACATACATTATTTACACATATTAATAACATCTGAAAAGTATTTGACCTTGAGCATAGCATCGAAGAACTGTGCGAAGCACAACAACAATTAATTGTTCTTCTGACATTAATCATTCGAGAAGTGACTCGATTATGAACTTCAAGTTCCTAACAAAATATATGATTTCTGAATCATCAACTTGATCAATAAATGGTTGAACCATTCAACTATTCAATTTTCCACTTGGGAACATTATTATAAAAATATTTATATTCATGGCCATTTTTAGCAATTTTCACAACTTGCAATTCTTCGACAGAATGCGGAAATTAGAATTGTAGTTTTATAATAAATTCATTTAGTTCATGGCACTAGGATTGAAAATATCCTTCAAATTATTCGTGGTTAAAGAATTATTTTTAATTGGCAGTGGCCCATTCTACTATTTGTGCAAGAACACAATATTACAACAACAACGGCAAAGGTCTTCCTCTGTAGAAGAATAAACTACTATCATGACAAATCCGGGTTCTAGCAAAATCACAGTCTAAATGGAATTCGTAAACAAGGTTGAAATAAGAACTGATGGTTTCAAAGAAATAACCTTCGGGTCATTCATCCGACGAAATGTGTAGTTCCAATACTCCTACTATAAACCTGAGCCATCGAACCTGCTATTTGATTGATGCTCGAAAAAACCTCTTCATTCCTGCGACTTAAACATGCGCACCTGGGAATGGCATTTCAACTACTCCACACATAAATTTTCTTCCCAAAATTTATACAATAAATCAAGCCTCTGCTTGTTATCAACACTGGAAGATTAATAAACTTACAAGTTTATTTTATTTTACCATTCAGTTCAACCCGTGAATTTACCATACTTATGAAAATCTTTATTTCACTTTCGAGTGTATTTACGTCATGATTTTATATAAATACAAAAATATCCTATTTGATACAAATATCATTTGCTTCCCGTTTCATGCCTCTCCGTGTTATCTGAAAAATATACTTTGCTCAATGCAAATATCAACTGTTCAACCAGAACTGACATGTTGGTTGAATGCGGGCTTGCGCTAACCACTCTCCTTCGGAAAATCTCCTGTTCCAAACTAGAAATGTTTAAACTACTTCATAGGCTCTTTCTCAATACATATGATTATTAGAAAATATAATATCCATGAATTATTTAGAAAAATTATGAAAATTATTATTATTATTATTAGTGGATTTTTATTATTATTATTATTAATTATATCATTTTAAATGTGTTTAATTATCATCTCATTATGTGAGAATCCACATGTTCGAATCTTCGAATATGGAAAAAATATCCATTCCTCAACAAAAATAAATTTAACTTTTACAGTTACATCGGTTGATTACCGTGATTTCCCAAAAATATGAAATATTCAAATAAATGCTCGAAATGCTCGGTCATCGATCCTAAACTGTTCTGAGTGCTTAAAATACTCAGAATAACTCTAACAAGTCTTGCGTAAATCATTGCAAGCTTTAAATACGAAGAAAAAAATGTGTTGGTCATCTACAGAAAAATAGTTTGTTCCAATTAGCTAGGCATAATATAATTCAAATGTGGCTTACATTTCTTGATGGTCTTGAAGCGTAGTAAACCTGGTCTGTACCAGATTTATCCATAGACATGCCCCATCGGTCAAGCACGTATAATCCTTGTATCGGCCGCCATCATATACCCACAATTCGTCTTGTCAGACATAGTGGTAGTAACTTTTGACGTTTGAATAAACTGTGGTTCCATTTTAATATGGGCTTCTATCAAAGCCATAACAGTTTGTTTAAATAGGGTCAGATCTAAGTGATCTCTTCTTAGATATGTCAGTTGTAACATAACTCACGGTAATCTTATCAGTACAAGAAAAACACTGACAGTCTAAGCAATAAACGGCTGTTCTGAAGATCGTTCCCTGGGCATGGTTTATTATATCACCATCTACCATGCGCTAAGCAACTTGTAGTTTCCCTTGCGTAGACTAATGAACGCCACCGTTATAGACTAGTCTTCAGTGTACTGACAGATCGAAGTGGTTAACTAGTTACAAATATGAAAAACTGACAGAAATGGATTTAAATTATCCAAGTATTATGTTACTACTGGACTGTGACAAAGTACTAATTCTAGACAAAGTCTAGCATATGTCCATGTGAAAACATAAATATTTCCACCAATGTCTGTAGAAAACTCAATCACCTCAGTGATTCTCCTCGCCGTAAACTTACTAAGTTCCACCTCGTAGCGCAGCACTTTTCGTGACTATCACGACTTTGAAAAGAACTTCTGCGTAGATCCGGCAACCATGTGCCTTGGCTCAGCGTAGATGCAACTTGCTAGGCAACTGCTTGTGTTAGAATGAGCTGAAGTTGCTTCGGCCAGCTGGCTTTTATTCAAAACTGTCAGGGTCACGCGTCATCACCTGATATCTGGAAATCCTCATATCTCTTGAATCCCTGGTCCGATTTACTTGATACTAATTGCATTCTCTTTTATTTGGCCGTGCCAGTAATCTGATCCCAGTCTCAAGTCTCTACTCCATGGTTAACTATTTAATCAATAAATAGCCTCGACCTCTGCTATTACTCGCTACGTCACTTGACATCCAAGTATCGGTAAATTATTTCCAAATGCTTCGAGAAGCAATGTAGCGCGATATTCAAATATCTCAACTTTCAAAAGCGGCTACAGCCTTTCCCTTGATATCTAGGTGTCTGAATCTTGGAATACCCATTCCTAGAGTTGGGCACATCCACCCCACACCTAGCAAAAAATAAAAATTGAAAAATTTTTATTTTTCCTATCTACACATTAAATCATCTGGTTCTTGAATAATAAATCTTCAAATTCGATGCATTATAAGTTCCCACGATGTTACCAGTTCGTGTATTGGCTACTCCATAGCTTCCATTATTGTTTACTTCCACAATATTCAAAATCTTCAATTTCACCAGGTTTAATATCAAAAATATCGTGATACTCTTCCAAAATTTTCCCTAGCTCTGGGGACTCCTTCTCAGTGTAGACTTCTCTTCCTTCAGCTTCATGAAAAATCAGAGACCATTGAGCATCTCCCTCGATGTCTTCCTCTTCTTTTCCCTCGAAGTTAATCTCTTCGGTATTCTTGAATCTGATCGTCTCTGTCTTCATATCTATCACTGCTTGATATTTCTGAATGAAATCTGCTCCCAATATCATGTCAAAAGCCATGTCCTTCATTACAACAAACACATGTCGGAAATCATGTCCTCCAATCGTAATACATAAGTATAATTGTGTTTTACACAGAGATATTTTATTGGGTATTATTCCTTGGATCTTAATTCCTGATACTGGAATCTCCTCTAAATTCTCTTTGAGCTTCCACAGAATATAAAGCTTCTCACTCACCAGACAAAGCATAGCCCCAGTATCGATCAAAGTATCGACAGGCATACCGAATACTTCGCATGATATGATTGGCATTCTAATTCTCGAACCCATTTCTTTTCGTTCGTCATTCTGTTGAATTAAATCATCATCCTCTGCTTGCCATTTAATAATTCTGGAAGTGAAAGTGTTCAAAATTCTATCTTCTACTGTGAATTCGAAGGTTTTTTTTTTTCATTACCATTCCCCCGGGATTGTTGTGTTCCCGATGTACCTGGTTCATTGGGCCTCTGCTCCAAAACTTGCAAGTTATCTTGGTGTCTTGCTTCCAAGTTTTCCCTCGTCTCCTTGTTGAACTCTTCATTGGACTGACGAGTATCCACATTCCCTCGGTTATTGTAGTTGTTTCTACCATAGTATCTTCTTTCCTGGTACCTTCCTTGAGTATCTCGTGGTCTTCTCCATCGAGTATTGTATCGATTACCACCATCCGGTCTCGCATATGGTTTTTAACTGTATCTGTTACTGTACTGGTTCCATCCTCTCTTATTGGAATCTTCCCTCGGCGTTTTCTCTTCTCGCTCCTCTCGAATCTCTCGAGGTGTTTGAGAATAACTATCAGCCATAACAGCATACACAGCGTTGTTATTCTTTACTCCCTTCTGATGGAAGAATTGAGCGTTCGTATGATCCAGCTTCTGTAATACTTCATCAAATTGTTCCATATTATAGATATCAGCAGCGATCAAAGTCCTCTGGACGTCTGCTGGAAACTGACGTATCAATGCAGTAATCAACTCGTTATCTGGCATCGGCGGACTAAATGTTGAAGTTTAGACAGCTGTCCAGAAAAGTACGTAGAGTATCGAGTAGGTTGTGACGTCGAGAATCTCTTCGAATATAACTCTGCTCTGACTTGCTGTTGGGTTTCCGGGGACCAAAACTTTTTCAATAGCCCACGAGAAAACTCCTCAAAAGTGGTTAGAGTGGATCTAAAAGCTCTAAACCAAAGAAGTGCAGGACCTTCCAAAAACTTCCCTATCACTCGGATCTGTCTTTCTTTAGGGATCTTGGAATCTTTCAGGTAATCCCCTGCTTCTCTCAAAAATTCCACGGGTGTTACAGAATCTCGCCCTGAAAATTTAGAAGGCTTATCTTCTACATTCTTAAATACAGTTATGGGGTTGGATTGAAATACTGTCCTGACCTCATCCTGTTTTTGACTATCCGTTTCTCTAGCTCCTCCTAGATTTATCTGTATCTGTTCCTTTCCCCTTACATTTGGCATTTTTAACAGATGATCAGACTGTTTCTCATCCTTGATTTGAGTTTTCATAGCCTCAAGTTCCTTCTGGTTTTCTTCTGCCATTTTCTTGATTGCTTCAGTTTCTTTACAATTGTCCTTTACATCAGTGGATATCTGGTTCATAACAGCCTCATGACTTTTCAATGACCCTGTCATATCTGATATGTCCTTCTGAGTTGCTTGGATATCTTTGGAAATTACTTCAATATGGGATGACAAAGATTCCCTAACCTCCTTGATTCCCTCTTGGTTCTCCAGCTTGAGTGTGTCTTTAATATCATTGACAACTGTGGTCTTGATTTCAGTTTGCAATTCACTAATCACACCTTCTCTTATTTCTCCCATGATAAGTTCTTTGAATTGTTCCGTTAAACGTTGAACAACTAGAATTCCCATCTCATTACTCTCCTTCTTCACTCGGACTTCTAGGTCGATCATGTCTTCACCAACTTTCCTAAGACCATGTTCTATCCTATCAGCTAAGCTTTGGGATCGAAGATCGGCATCGCGAAATTTTTCGTCCATTAAATTTGCGTTAGTAGCTAATGAAGTTTCGAGCTCATGTGTTTTTTCGCATAATTTATTCATTTTACTCTCAAGTGACATTTTCAAAATTTCAGAATTCTCTTTAAATTTACTTTCCATTGAATTAAATTTACTATTTAAATTTTCCTTTAAGTTATCTTTTAACCTGCTCTCTAACAAATCGGAATTTTCTTTGAGTTTATCCTCTAAACTTTCTTTTAAGTTACCTTTTAAAGAATCAGAACTTTCTTTAAGTTTATCATTCAAATTTTCTTTAAGTTTATTTTCTAAAGAATCAGAATTTTCTTTAAGTTTCTCATTTAAACTTTCTTTAAGTTTATTTTCTAACGAATCAGAATTTTCTTTAAGTTTACTTTCTAAAGAATCAGAATTTTCTTTAAGTTTCTTTTCTAAAGCCTCTGTATTTTCTTTCATAATGGCGGCTACACGCCGTCCAGCTTCCTTTGAACTCTCCTCCAAACTCCTCATCATCCTCATCATTTCTTCCATAATTTCAAATATTATTCAAAACTTAGGGGTATACTACAGTGGCAAACACAAGATTATAACTAGAACAAGAAATATGAATAGCTAATTGGAACACTAATAAAATGAGATTTGTCCTAATGTCGACGTGATGGAAAAACAAAAGTCTCTACTTTTACGAATTACATTTACCACAATATCACAAGAAAAATATGCAAGTTCTCAAATATCCTCCACCTGGATTCTAATAATGTGTATGTCCAGTCATCGAACGTTTACTACTGAATTTACTTGACGCCCTAATGGTTAAGCCATTATCAAAAATAATCAAACCCATTCTAATTATTAACCAAGTTAAATTTTTAATTTTCCCCACTAATTGGGTTTCCTACTAATTTATTCATCCAAACCAGACATCTCTCAACTCCCAAAATATTTCTATAAAAAATTATCACAATTTCATATCGGCATGCGATTGACCATGTCTAAATCGGTCCCCACGTTGGGTGCCATTTCTCTCTCTATCTTATTTTATGTGCCCATTTAGACCGGAGTCCGCACGACCACATATGCATTTTACCAATAATCAGTCAGCACGAGAGTCAAAATATCCCGGAGCGCCAGATGGGTTAAAGCAAATCGCAAAAACGACATCAAATTAAAAAAATGCTTTACTGATTTTTGGCTTAATGCAACAATAAGGATAGAAGGAGATTTAATTGGGTATAACACATCTGGTAAAATTATCTCAGTTTATTTTGAAGTTAAAATCTGACTGCAAGGATGCTCAAAGCAGCATCATCCACGTGTGGCGATCCACACTCTTATTTACACACAATATACAGAAGTTTTCCAAACACATTTGACAATCTTTTTGGAAACACAAGTCCGATTAATAGTCCTGTAGACTGTGTTCCAAAATTATTAATATTTAATTCCAGTTCAAAGTTAATTGTCTATACTGGAAATATCGTAGATCACTGTTTGAATATTTACATGATATTAACACTCGTAGAATAAATGTTCATAGAATTTTTAACTTTCACTTAGTTTTCCAGTTTCAAAAATATATCGTCGAAAAATATTATCATCATCGAAGCAACATACATTATTTACACATATTAATAACATCTGAAAAGTATTTGACCTTGAGCATAGCATCGAAGAACTGTGCGAAGCACAACAACAATTAATTGTTCTTCTGACATTAATCATTCGAGAAGTGACTCGATTATGAACTTCAAGTTCCTAACAAAATATATGATTTCTGAATCATCAACTTGATCAATAAATGGTTGAACCATTCAACTATTCAATTTTCCACTTGGGAACATTATTATAAAAATATTTATATTCATGGCCATTTTTAGCAATTTTCACAACTTGCAATTCTTCGACAGAATGCGGAAATTAGAATTGTAGTTTTATAATAAATTCATTTAGTTCATGGCACTAGGATTGAAAATATCCTTCAAATTATTCGTGGTTAAAGAATTATTTTTAATTGGCAGTGGCCCATTCTACTATTTGTGCAAGAACACAATATTACAACAACAACGGCAAAGGTCTTCCTCTGTAGAAGAATAAACTACTATCATGACAAATCCGGGTTCTAGCAAAATCACAGTCTAAATGGAATTCGTAAACAAGGTTGAAATAAGAACTGATGGTTTCAAAGAAATAACCTTCGGGTCATTCATCCGACGAAATGTGTAGTTCCAATACTCCTACTATAAACCTGAGCCATCGAACCTGCTATTTGATTGATGCTCGAAAAAACCTCTTCATTCCTGCGACTTAAACATGCGCACCTGGGAATGGCATTTCAACTACTCCACACATAAATTTTCTTCCCAAAATTTATACAATGAATCAAGCCTCTGCTTGTTATCAACACTGGAAGATTAATAAACTTACAAGTTTATTTTATTTTACCATTCAGTTCAATCCGTGAATTTACCATACTTATGAAAATCTTTATTTCACTTTCGAGTGTATTTACGTCATGATTTTATATAAATACAAAAATATCCTATTTGATACAAATATCATTTGCTTCCCGTTTCATGCCTCTCCGTGTTATCTGAAAAATATACTTTGCTCAATGCAAATATCAACTGTTCAACCAGAACTGACATGTTGGTTGAATGCGGGCTTGCGCTAACCACTCTCCTTCGGAAAATCTCCTGTTCCAAACTAGAAATGTTTAAACTACTTCATAGGCTCTTTCTCAATACATATGATTATTAGAAAATATAATATCCATGAATTATTTAGAAAAATTATGAAAATTATTATTATTATTATTAGTGGATTTTTATTATTATTATTATTAATTATATCATTTTAAATGTGTTTAATTATCATCTCATTATGTGAGAATCCACATGTTCGAATCTTCGAATATGGAAAAAATATCCATTCCTCAACAAAAATAAATTTAACTTTTACAGTTACATCGGTTGATTACCGTGATTTCCCAAAAATATGAAATATTCAAATAAATGCTCGAAATGCTCGGTCATCGATCCTAAACTGTTCTGAGTGCTTAAAATACTCAGAATAACTCTAACAAGTCTTGCGTAAATCATTGCAAGCTTTAAATACGAAGAAAAAAATGTGTTGGTCATCTACAGAAAAATAGTTTGTTCCAATTAGCTAGGCATAATATAATTCAAATGTGGCTTACATTTCTTGATGGTCTTGAAGCGTAGTAAACCTGGTCTGTACCAGATTTATCCATAGACATGCCCCATCGGTCAAGCACGTATAATCCTTGTATCGGCCGCCATCATATACCCACAATTCGTCTTGTCAGACATAGTGGTAGTAACTTTTGACGTTTGAATAAACTGTGGTTCCATTTTAATATGGGCTTCTATCAAAGCCATAACTGTTTAAATAGGGTCAGATCTAAGTGATCTCTTCTTAGATATGTCAGTTGTAACATAACTCACGGTAATCTTATCAGTACAAGAAAAACACTGACAGTCTAAGCAATAAACGGCTGTTCTGAAGATCGTTCCCTGGGCATGGTTTATTATATCACCATCTACCATGCGCTAAGCAACTTGTAGTTTCCCTTGCGTAGACTAATGAACGCCACCGTTATAGACTAGTCTTCAGTGTACTGACAGATCGAAGTGGTTAACTAGTTACAAATATGAAAAACTGACAGAAATGGATTTAAATTATCCAAGTATTATGTTACTACTGGACTGTGACAAAGTACTAATTCTAGACAAAGTCTAGCATATGTCCATGTGAAAACATAAATATTTCCACCAATGTCTGTAGAAAACTCAATCACCTCAGTGATTCTCCTCGCCGTAAACTTACTAAGTTCCACCTCGTAGCGCAGCACTTTTCGTGACTATCACGACTTTGAAAAGAACTTCTGCGTAGATCCGGCAACCATGTGCCTTGGCTCAGCGTAGATGCAACTTGCTAGGCAACTGCTTGTGTTAGAATGAGCTGAAGTTGCTTCGGCCAGCTGGCTTTTATTCAAAACTGTCAGGGTCACGCGTCATCACCTGATATCTGGAAATCCTCATATCTCTTGAATCCCTGGTCCGATTTACTTGATACTAATTGCATTCTCTTTTATTTGGCCGTGCCAGTAATCTGATCCCAGTCTCAAGTCTCTACTCCATGGTTAACTATTTAATCAATAAATAGCCTCGACCTCTGCTATTACTCGCTACGTCACTTGACATCCAAGTATCGGTAAATTATTTCCAAATGCTTCGAGAAGCAATGTAGCGCGATATTCAAATATCTCAACTTTCAAAAGCGGCTACAGCCTTTCCCTTGATATCTAGGTGTCTGAATCTTGGAATACCCATTCCTAGAGTTGGGCACATCCACCCCACACCTAGCAAAAAATAAAAATTGAAAAATTTTTATTTTTCCTATCTACACATTAAATCATCTGGTTCTTGAATAATAAATCTTCAAATTCGATGCATTATAAGTTCCCACGATGTTACCAGTTCGTGTATTGGCTACTCCATAGCTTCCATTATTGTTTACTTCCACAATATTCAAAATCTTCAATTTCACCAGGTTTAATATCAAAAATATCGTGATACTCTTCCAAAATTTTCCCTAGCTCTGGGGACTCCTTCTCAGTGTAGACTTCTCTTCCTTCAGCTTCATGAAAAATCAGAGACCATTGAGCATCTCCCTCGATGTCTTCCTCTTCTTTTCCCTCGAAGTTAATCTCTTCGGTATTCTTGAATCTGATCGTCTCTGTCTTCATATCTATCACTGCTTGATATTTCTGAATGAAATCTGCTCCCAATATCATGTCAAAAGCCATGTCCTTCATTACAACAAACACATGTCGGAAATCATGTCCTCCAATCGTAATACATAAGTATAATTGTGTTTTACACAGAGATATTTTATTGGGTATTATTCCTTGGATCTTAATTCCTGATACTGGAATCTCCTCTAAATTCTCTTTGAGCTTCCACAGAATATAAAGCTTCTCACTCACCAGACAAAGCATAGCCCCAGTATCGATCAAAGTATCGACAGGCATACCGAATACTTCGCATGATATGATTGGCATTCTAATTCTCGAACCCATTTCTTTTCGTTCGTCATTCTGTTGAATTAAATCATCATCCTCTGCTTGCCATTTAATAATTCTGGAAGTGAAAGTGTTCAAAATTCTATCTTCTACTGTGAATTCGAAGGTTTTTTTTTTTCATTACCATTCCCCCGGGATTGTTGTGTTCCCGATGTACCTGGTTCATTGGGCCTCTGCTCCAAAACTTGCAAGTTATCTTGGTGTCTTGCTTCCAAGTTTTCCCTCGTCTCCTTGTTGAACTCTTCATTGGACTGACGAGTATCCACATTCCCTCGGTTATTGTAGTTGTTTCTACCATAGTATCTTCTTTCCTGGTACCTTCCTTGAGTATCTCGTGGTCTTCTCCATCGAGTATTGTATCGATTACCACCATCCGGTCTCGCATATGGTTTTTAACTGTATCTGTTACTGTACTGGTTCCATCCTCTCTTATTGGAATCTTCCCTCGGCGTTTTCTCTTCTCGCTCCTCTCGAATCTCTCGAGGTGTTTGAGAATAACTATCAGCCATAACAGCATACACAGCGTTGTTATTCTTTACTCCCTTCTGATGGAAGAATTGAGCGTTCGTATGATCCAGCTTCTGTAATACTTCATCAAATTGTTCCATATTATAGATATCAGCAGCGATCAAAGTCCTCTGGACGTCTGCTGGAAACTGACGTATCAATGCAGTAATCAACTCGTTATCTGGCATCGGCGGACTAAATGTTGAAGTTTAGACAGCTGTCCAGAAAAGTACGTAGAGTATCGAGTAGGTTGTGACGTCGAGAATCTCTTCGAATATAACTCTGCTCTGACTTGCTGTTGGGTTTCCGGGGACCAAAACTTTTTCAATAGCCCACGAGAAAACTCCTCAAAAGTGGTTAGAGTGGATCTAAAAGCTCTAAACCAAAGAAGTGCAGGACCTTCCAAAAACTTCCCTATCACTCGGATCTGTCTTTCTTTAGGGATCTTGGAATCTTTCAGGTAATCCCCTGCTTCTCTCAAAAATTCCACGGGTGTTACAGAATCTCGCCCTGAAAATTTAGAAGGCTTATCTTCTACATTCTTAAATACAGTTATGGGGTTGGATTGAAATACTGTCCTGACCTCATCCTGTTTTTGACTATCCGTTTCTCTAGCTCCTCCTAGATTTATCTGTATCTGTTCCTTTCCCCTTACATTTGGCATTTTTAACAGATGATCAGACTGTTTCTCATCCTTGATTTGAGTTTTCATAGCCTCAAGTTCCTTCTGGTTTTCTTCTGCCATTTTCTTGATTGCTTCAGTTTCTTTACAATTGTCCTTTACATCAGTGGATATCTGGTTCATAACAGCCTCATGACTTTTCAATGACCCTGTCATATCTGATATGTCCTTCTGAGTTGCTTGGATATCTTTGGAAATTACTTCAATATGGGATGACAAAGATTCCCTAACCTCCTTGATTCCCTCTTGGTTCTCCAGCTTGAGTGTGTCTTTAATATCATTGACAACTGTGGTCTTGATTTCAGTTTGCAATTCACTAATCACACCTTCTCTTATTTCTCCCATGATAAGTTCTTTGAATTGTTCCGTTAAACGTTGAACAACTAGAATTCCCATCTCATTACTCTCCTTCTTCACTCGGACTTCTAGGTCGATCATGTCTTCACCAACTTTCCTAAGACCATGTTCTATCCTATCAGCTAAGCTTTGGGATCGAAGATCGGCATCGCGAAATTTTTCGTCCATTAAATTTGCGTTAGTAGCTAATGAAGTTTCGAGCTCATGTGTTTTTTCGCATAATTTATTCATTTTACTCTCAAGTGACATTTTCAAAATTTCAGAATTCTCTTTAAATTTACTTTCCATTGAATTAAATTTACTATTTAAATTTTCCTTTAAGTTATCTTTTAACCTGCTCTCTAACAAATCGGAATTTTCTTTGAGTTTATCCTCTAAACTTTCTTTTAAGTTACCTTTTAAAGAATCAGAACTTTCTTTAAGTTTATCATTCAAATTTTCTTTAAGTTTATTTTCTAAAGAATCAGAATTTTCTTTAAGTTTCTCATTTAAACTTTCTTTAAGTTTATTTTCTAACGAATCAGAATTTTCTTTAAGTTTACTTTCTAAAGAATCAGAATTTTCTTTAAGTTTCTTTTCTAAAGCCTCTGTATTTTCTTTCATAATGGCGGCTACACGCCGTCCAGCTTCCTTTGAACTCTCCTCCAAACTCCTCATCATCCTCATCATTTCTTCCATAATTTCAAATATTATTCAAAACTTAGGGGTATACTACAGTGGCAAACACAAGATTATAACTAGAACAAGAAATATGAATAGCTAATTGGAACACTCTAATAAAATGAGATTTGTCCTAATGTCGACGTGATGGAAAAACAAAAGTCTCTACTTTTACGAATTACATTTACCACAATATCACAAGAAAAATATGCAAGTTCTCAAATATCCTCCACCTGGATTCTAATAATGTGTATGTCCAGTCATCGAACGTTTACTACTGAATTTACTTGACGCCCTAATGGTTAAGCCATTATCAAAAATAATCAAACCCATTCTAATTATTAACCAAGTTAAATTTTTAATTTTCCCCACTAATTGGGTTTCCTACTAATTTATTCATCCAAACCAGACATCTCTCAACTCCCAAAATATTTCTATAAAAAATTATCACAATTTCATATCGGCATGCGATTGACCATGTCTAAATCGGTCCCCACGTTGGGTGCCATTTCTCTCTCTATCTTATTTTATGTGCCCATTTAGACCGGAGTCCGCACGACCACATATGCATTTTACCAATAATCAGTCAGCACGAGAGTCAAAATATCCCGGAGCGCCAGATGGGTTAAAGCAAATCGCAAAAACGACATCAAATTAAAAAAATGCTTTACTGATTTTTGGCTTAATGCAACAATAAGGATAGAAGGAGATTTAATTGGGTATAACACATCTGGTAAAATTATCTCAGTTTATTTTGAAGTTAAAATCTGACTGCAAGGATGCTCAAAGCAGCATCATCCACGTGTGGCGATCCACACTCTTATTTACACACAATATACAGAAGTTTTCCAAACACATTTGACAATCTTTTTGGAAACACAAGTCCGATTAATAGTCCTGTAGACTGTGTTCCAAAATTATTAATATTTAATTCCAGTTCAAAGTTAATTGTCTATACTGGAAATATCGTAGATCACTGTTTGAATATTTACATGATATTAACACTCGTAGAATAAATGTTCATAGAATTTTTAACTTTCACTTAGTTTTCCAGTTTCAAAAATATATCGTCGAAAAATATTATCATCATCGAAGCAACATACATTATTTACACATATTAATAACATCTGAAAAGTATTTGACCTTGAGCATAGCATCGAAGAACTGTGCGAAGCACAACAACAATTAATTGTTCTTCTGACATTAATCATTCGAGAAGTGACTCGATTATGAACTTCAAGTTCCTAACAAAATATATGATTTCTGAATCATCAACTTGATCAATAAATGGTTGAACCATTCAACTATTCAATTTTCCACTTGGGAACATTATTATAAAAATATTTATATTCATGGCCATTTTTAGCAATTTTCACAACTTGCAATTCTTCGACAGAATGCGGAAATTAGAATTGTAGTTTTATAATAAATTCATTTAGTTCATGGCACTAGGATTGAAAATATCCTTCAAATTATTCGTGGTTAAAGAATTATTTTTAATTGGCAGTGGCCCATTCTACTATTTGTGCAAGAACACAATATTACAACAACAACGGCAAAGGTCTTCCTCTGTAGAAGAATAAACTACTATCATGACAAATCCGGGTTCTAGCAAAATCACAGTCTAAATGGAATTCGTAAACAAGGTTGAAATAAGAACTGATGGTTTCAAAGAAATAACCTTCGGGTCATTCATCCGACGAAATGTGTAGTTCCAATACTCCTACTATAAACCTGAGCCATCGAACCTGCTATTTGATTGATGCTCGAAAAAACCTCTTCATTCCTGCGACTTAAACATGCGCACCTGGGAATGGCATTTCAACTACTCCACACATAAATTTTCTTCCCAAAATTTATACAATGAATCAAGCCTCTGCTTGTTATCAACACTGGAAGATTAATAAACTTACAAGTTTATTTTATTTTACCATTCAGTTCAATCCGTGAATTTACCATACTTATGAAAATCTTTATTTCACTTTCGAGTGTATTTACGTCATGATTTTATATAAATACAAAAATATCCTATTTGATACAAATATCATTTGCTTCCCGTTTCATGCCTCTCCGTGTTATCTGAAAAATATACTTTGCTCAATGCAAATATCAACTGTTCAACCAGAACTGACATGTTGGTTGAATGCGGGCTTGCGCTAACCACTCTCCTTCGGAAAATCTCCTGTTCCAAACTAGAAATGCTTAAACTACTTCATAGGCTCTTTCTCAATACATTTGATTATTAGAAAATATAATATCCATGAATTATTTAGAAAAATTATGAAAATTATTATTATTATTATTAGTGGATTTTTATTATTATTATTATTAATTATATCATTTTAAATGTGTTTAATTATCATCTCATTATGTGAGAATCCACATGTTCGAATCTTCGTATATGGAAAAAATATCCATTCCTCAACAAAAATAAATTTAACTTTTACAGTTACATCGGTTGATTACCGTGATTTCCCAAAAATATGAAATATTCAAATAAATGCTCGAAATGCTCGGTCATCGATCCTAAACTGTTCTGAGTGCTGAAAATACTCAGAATAACTCTAACAAGTCTTGCGTAAATCATTGTAAGCTTTAAATACGAAGAAAAAAATGTGTTGGTCATCTGCAGAAAAATAGTTTGTTCCAATTAGCTAGGCATAATATAATTCAAATGTGGCTTACATTTCTTGATGGTCTTGAAGCATAGTAAACCTGGTCTGTACCAGATTTATCCATAGACATGCCCCATCGGACAAGCACGTATAATCCTTGTATCGGCCGCCATCATATACCCACAATTCGTCTAGTCAGACATAGTGGTAGTATCTTTTGACGTTTGAATAAACTGTGGTTCCATTTTAATATGGGATTCTATCAAAGCCATAACAGTTTGTTTAAATAGGGTCAGATCTAAGTGATCTCTTCTTAGATATGTCAGTTGTAACATAACTCACGGTAATCTTATCAGTACAAGAAAAACACTGACAGTCTAAGCAATAAACGGCTGTTCTGAAGATCGTTCCCTGGGCATGGTTTATTATATCACCATCTACCATGCGCTAAGCAACTTGTAGTTTCCCTTGCGTAGACTAATGAACGCCACCGTTATAGACTAGTCTTCAGTGTACTGACAGATCGAAGTGGTTAACTAGTTACAAATATGAAAAACTGACTGAAATGGATTTAAATTATCCAAGTATTATGTTACTACTGGACTGTGACAAAGTACTAATTCTAGACAAAGTCTAGCATATGTCCATGTGAAAATATAAATATTTCCACCAATGTCTGTAGAAAACTCAATCACCTCAGTGATTCTCCTCGCCGTAAACTTACTAAGTTCCACCTCGTAGCGCAGCACTTTTCGTGACTATCACGACTTTGAAAAGAACTTCTGCGTAGATCCGGCAACCATGTGCCTTGGCTCAGCGTAGATGCAACTTGCTAGGCAACTGCTTGTGTTAGAATGAGCTGAAGTTGCTTCGGCCAGCTGGCTTTTATTCAAAACTGTCAGGGTCACGCGTCATCACCTGATATCTGGAAATCCTCATATCTCTTGAATCCCTGGTCCGATTTACTTGATACTAATTGCATTCTCTTTTATTTGGCCGTGCCAGTAATCTGATCCCAGTCTCAAGTCTCTACTCCATGGTTAACTATTTAATCAATAAATAGCCTCGACCTCTGCTATTACTCGCTACGTCACTTGACATCCAAGTATCGGTAAATTATTTACAAATGCTTCGAGAAGCAATGTAGCGCGATATTCAAATATCTCAACTTTCAAAAGCGGCTACAGCCTTTCCCTTGATATCTAGGTGTCTGAATCTTGGAATACCCATTCCTAGAGTTGGGCACAATACCCCTTCACTCGGCCAGGGCCGGAGGCCCGGCCACCGACGTCCACTCACTTCTCACGACATTTTAGGAAATATCAAGCGTCACTTTGTCCACAAACAGTTAGCCCATAAGAGCGGCCTCGCGCATGCGCGCAACTCACGCGGTGCTGCCGAAACTATACAGAGGCAGTTTTGGAACTAACAAACAAGCGATGACATTGAAATATTTCTGCAGGTTCACCAACTTAACTTCCCATTTAAAGGCGCTTCTTAAATGTCCGAAAACACTTCAGTTCATCCATCATTTATGTTGGTACTGAAAGAGCGGGAAAGTTCTTCGTGCTGATTGGTAACACGGCTACTGCGCAGGTTTGAATTTGAATTTGCAGCGAATTCAGTACATAAATATTCATAATTAATTACTTCCAAAGACAATAATGTAAATTTGAAGTTCTATTGTCGTCCACAGACATCATTAAGACAATGCATTTAGAGGAAGATTTCACATTGCGACCTTTTGGGAAAGTTTTATTTCTTCTCGGGGTCCGTGAATCACTCCATTGACCACTGGGTCTGGAGCTGGGTCCAGGGTTTAAGAGACCCCTGGGTTTAGAACTGGGTCCTAAGTTTCTTTTCCACAAGTAGGGCTGGTGAAAGTTCGGGCAGGGGTAAAGTGTACAGATGCAATCGGCATAGACTCCCACCACGAGACGTCTCCCAGGGTTGACGAGAGAGGGCAGACGAGCATTTTGGAAGATCCATGCATAGTTTGGCTTGGGTTCACCAACTGACAGTATCACAATCTGTCACAGCTGTTCCATCTCCAGAGCGTGGTACCAGAGACTTCTAACATCGACCAGCAAGGCTGCAGATCCGGACACCAGATGACAGTGGCTCGAACGTGGCGACAGTAACCCGTGCACTGGCTACTGTCACGAATGTTTGAGGAGAAATCCCCTCATCATGGATAGACTGCTAGAAAATCAAGAACAGCAGAAGAGGGCACAAACCCTTAAGACTCTACCAACGGGATTCTTCCTCTCAGTCGACCTTGTCACCATTTACTTTCCACAACTTTCTTTACGACATACACGTCTTATTACTTGATTTTACTTTCATGGCCAGAATTTTTAGGTAGGAGATTTGATGGATTTAATACTCTCGGACAAAATTAAGTTAATGAAGTTACAATATTAATACTGTATAACAAAATATGTATAATTATGAAAAAGAACATCATATCACGATGTTCGGGAAGCTAACAAGTTCACCAACCAAAATCCTCACATTTACATGATAAGAAATCTTTAGATTTCAATTGACGGGAGCTAACAGAAGAATAATGTTACCGTCAAGAACATGGTGACACGGCAGATGAGAAACAGAACAGGAGAACAGAACCCATCTGAGGTAGTTCCAGATTTGAGATTACTTTAGTTGAAATTACTTAAGTTAAGAATTTAAAAAAACTTTCAATCACAGAAATAAGACTGTATACCAAACAATACCTTTTCACTCACATTAACTGCTTAAGAACAGAACACACACTCCACTCAAAGCACGAGAGAAATAAATACAGAACATCCCCACATTCCAACGTCAACACTACCATCGAACAGGAGTACCAATAAACAGAAACCATTCCCTGCCAACTTCTCCCCTCTCACAACAGTGATCATTTCAGAAACGAAACCGAACACACCCATGGCACCAACCGCTCACCAACTTCAACGGACAGCATTAAGCTACTACTACTCCATGTACAACGTCAATTAGACATCACGAACTAGCTCACAGATCACGTTAATGCGACACAACTACCAACTTCAACCAACGTAGGATACGCGTGTCCCACAACGAGTCATCCTACCCCTCGAACAACACCAGAACAAGGATACCCACGAGCAAACGCAGGTTACCTTATCCTCAAATTAGCTGATCACAGCTCCATTAAATTTCACACCATCAAGAAAGAACAGTTTAAACAACTGCTTTCCAGTTAACACCAGAATTAGTAAAAAGAAAGACCTGAGACGGTGAGAAGGCCTATAGCAGGCTTCGTCGAACAAGGAAAAGAAATGAATAATTTGTCGACGAAACAACCTCAGTCATGTCGCACTTAACCACCAACATATATCAGCTTCCGCGAGCAACTCCACTTCATCTCTTACAACTCAACATCTCCACGGTACCATGGTGCTCCAGTTCCACAAGAAAATCACTTCTACTCCTGTTTTCACTGGCAACTCCCTTCGACAATACTGACATCACATTGCCATTCACTCCAAATATCCGACAACACATTGTAACATTTTTAATGGGTCCTTTAACGTGGTGTTAACTATTGTGGTTCAATAACAAACATGATAATAATAAACAATATACACTGTGGTGTGACCTTACCTGTGATAGTGTAATATAATAAGTGTTGTTGAGCGCCAGATTCCTATTTAAGACAGTGAATCGAAATTTATGAATTAACCTCGGCTATCAGCAGTAGAGTGAGACCTAATAATCCCTGGTCGTGGTGAGACAAAGTCATCTAACCAATCCAGTATTTAATCAAGGAGTATGATTGCCTTAAAGTACTAACTACAATGAAGGAAATAGGCATTATGTTGAAGAGAATGAATTTATTAAATGCAAAAACAAAATATTAATAAAACAGAATAGTGATAGTCACACAATTGAATTTAAAATTACTCAATGCGGCAATTAATTTAAAAGAAAAATAAACATTAATGAATTGAATCTATCTTGAAGTTACATATTACAGAGACGTCGGATATTTAATTGTTTGCTCACCCTTTTGAAGTATCATCATAAAAAAGTGTGCAAGATAATCTCGATGTTGCGTTTCATATTTCTAAAAAAATGTTGTAGTATGTCATTTGATACTGTTTAACATAACCAAGTCCGTTGCGACTTGTAGATTGATTGTAAAATTGATCTATAAGTCAGTGCGGACTGATATGTATCTTGGGTAGACATCACGCTGTATGGTTTGAAGTCGGAAGTCGAATATTGGCTCAGCTCATTAGCTAAGACCCTCAGTTGACGCTCTCCTATTGTGGTCAGAACAATTGTTCTCTAATGACTTGTCGTTCACTAATAATGTTGTAGACGCGGGTTACAGCTTATATCTTCCTTGTCACGTGGTGTCACAGCTTCCCTCTCTTTAGAAGCAAGCTACCCCCTCTCTTCATGACTCCTTACTCGCAATATCTTGACGCGTACGTACATTAGAAATGGCATGTTAGTTGCACCATGCGTGAAATATTTGTTCCATTCCTTCTCGAAGGAACTAGATGGTGCGCACGTGATGGTTACTCATGACAGTGACTCTTAGCCGTGGTGAAATAACTACTACGACGTTCTATTTGTGACGCATAGGGTTGATCCTTATTGGCAATCTTGTTGCAATATACATTACTTCGTCTCTTTACAAGTAAATGGATATTAATAAAAATCTTTCTAACTATAATAATAAAAACCGCTTACAATTATCTGATATAAAAATCATCTCATCGATGTACTAATTAATAAGAATAATAAATATGATAATAAATGAATGAATAACCCTTTATATCTAACAGGTATGGGATCGAATCGTTACAATCGCCCCTAAGATAAATAATTTAAATGACGTTCAACATTATTTCTCTTACCACATCCAACATAAAAAACTATAAATATAAATATTATAACCCCCAAAAAGACAACATACAATATACTCTTCATCAATACACAAAAATATACAAGAAATATATTCTTCACAAAAATTCACATTTTAACTTTCATTCATCTCATTCTTCCAAATGTTCATAATGTTCATTCTTCTTTATTTTTATGCTGTAAAAAAATATACATAAATGCCCTTCACTTTTAATTTTGACATATATGTCAACGCTGCACTCGTTTATAATGGTGGTGATTGTATGCTTGACATACAATTTTGGTTTCTTATCTAGTGAACGTAGTTTTCGTCAGTCTGGTGTAGAATTACATTGGTGTCGTACCAGCTGATTAACACTTTAAAACTATCATAGCACACGATATGCAAACAACACAATATTCCTTTCGTCTCTATAAAGGTATTACTCAAATGCAGTAAAATTTCAATAATTGAAGAAAAAAATAACTTAGCAAGATACCTAAGGCAATTCCAATTTCAGTGCATTTGTCATACATGTAAATATTTCCCCAAATACATGATGACATCGAAATACCTCAAAGCAGTTATTAAACAGTTCACTTAAATATCCAAGTTACTACTCACCTGCCTTCGTGGCTTAATTCTTTCTTAGGCCACGGCCGCCTCATTTCAAATTAATACTTCCTAAGTCTCCACAACTTCTTAACTTCTCATAAAACCATAATTCCTCTTTACTACTTCTCGAAAACAATAACTTGAATTTTCAAAATCACAAATAAACATAAAATCTGACTTCTCGTTCATCTTATTAAAATTTCACTTAGCCTCAAGATATAACTTTACTGTATTGTCATTCTTACCTACCACACAAAATGATTAAGACTTGGACAAAATACTACTCAATACCTGAATTACGTATATCAATAAACTATTTCACAAAAACACATGACAAACTCCTCGGAATAAATATTTCGTTCCACAAAATATTAATGCTCTTATACTTTAAATTTAATCTATTCATGATTTGACTTCTTGCTGAATACCTAAAAAAACTTAGTTTTCTCTCAAAACTTATTGTGACATTACTCGTCAACACTTCCTTACTTGCTTCGATCGCCTGGACTATAGGTCATACTTGCTATACCAGAATCTCTCAAAACTCATCGTGACATCACACGTCACATACAAAAAACCTCCCCTATTCGTGGTATAATCCCACATCTTCTTACTGTTACAGGTCACCTCTTACTGACCAATAACACATTAAATTTCAGCTAAAAAAAAATCTTTCATGCTTCGACTAACTCCTTGGAATAATAACATCACACTTTCTTTTCCTCACTATTGTCTTCCTAAAATAATGACAGTGTTCCAGTTGATAGTCAATAACACCGACACTCCTAATTGGCAAATATTTTCCTATAATCACTTGATAAAGCAAGTCCTGAGTCATAACACAGTTAAGACACTCTCTGCTCTACCAAATTAAATGCGTAAATTTCACCTGCCTTTAATTGAAACTTCATTATTACCCCTTAGGTATACTCACCTTACATTACTAACTTATTCTTGTCCTCAAAATATTAAACTTATCTTTACTAACTCCGTATGACATAAATAAAACTTTAATTCCTCGTCTACTAAAAAAATGATTTATCTTTAAATCCTAAAACGTCGAATTATAACAAATTCCTTTCAATACTAGTAAATATTATGTCAACCATCTAATTATTATTATAATCTTTACTTTTACCTGTGTAGGACAACAATCTACCACATCATTAATTCGTTATTAACTTTTTTACTAAAAGTGGTTTAGCTCGATAACAAGCCTTTGTAATATCTTTAAACCGTGCGTAACTGTAACTAAAACTTGGACCATCTTACCTTTATAATCCCTTTGTACCTTTGTATGCGTATAACCATATATACTTTTCAAAACCTCCCAACCTTAACTTCACGTAGTCCCGTAGACACCATAAAAAAATCTCATCATTGCTCAACGGAATATACCTCGCTGACCTACTTCATCCTCCAAAAACTTCTTAAAACTTCATTTGGCATCTTACCAAAAACTTCCTCCATTATAACTCCATTTGGCATCTTACCAAAACTTAAAAACCGAATTGCTCAACGGCATTACCTTCGTTGGCTTACTTCTTCAAACTCACGTCCATTTACGTGAAAATACACACACACACACATATATCTGTCAACAAGTATCAGATGTCCTAATTAGTTACTACTTCCTCATTTCAACCCGATGTTGGTTAATTCATACAACGCATTACCATCAACGTTTCTAAACCACTTCTAAATTTCTCAAATATATCCACTGATAACCTCGCTGTCCTCAAAATGAAACTTCTTTATTAAATCAATACATCTTCAACTAATTAAATTTATTACCACTGAATCATCTTATCTTCTCTCATTTTTAGAATTAAATCTTCATTACCATTATATTCATAATTATGGTTGCCATAATAATTATTACTTTCTTTCGATTACTTACTTTTGTAATAATCTTCCCAACTTTTTCAATTTAATTCTCACTTCATCCAACTTACCTGCAGTTTAAGGACCCACATTCAACTTACCTGAATTGCTCAATAGCACGACAACCTCTGTCTTCCAAATTAAATTATTTTAGTCAATCTAAATCAGTAAGCGTAGGCACTACGCGCCCCTTACCATCCTAACTTCACGACTGAATTAAAATTACACACAGCAGGTTTCTTATCTACCTCTGTTAAATCCTATAAAACTTCATTACTTAATATTTAAGTCATACGGAACAGTAACTATCGGTAATACCAATTTATATCACTACTTTCTCTGGCATTTCACAGTTCTTACCACATTCATCTTCAATTCTATCTTTAACTAGAATCCCACATTCTTCCTTCCTTGTTACATTAGTTTCTACTTCCTCTGTACTACATTCATCCATAGTAACACAGTACTTCGGTTTTCTCCCTCTCACTTCCCCAAGTCTGGCTAATTCAGTACGCCACTGCACATCATATGCTTTCTTTCTTTCCTTCATCTTTCTTTCTTTTCCCTCTATCAACTCAATTCTCTTTTCTTTCATTTTACTTCTAAAATATCTACCTTTAGGTTTCATTTTCATTTCTCCGTTACTATCACTTAATGCTCTCTTTAGCCGTGGACTATTGCTTCTGCTCTTATCTATCTCTCTCCTCCTCTTAACCTGTTTACTAATTATGTTCTTCTGACTATGACTTAACGCACGATTCTCTGCCACTAATAATTTCACATTAATTTCCGCTACACCATCATTAAATTCTTCCCTAGTCAACATATCCTCTTCACCTAAGATTTTCTGCATCCTAATTTCTTGAGTGCCTAGTACTTTCTTTATCTTACCTACTTCTATCCCTATCTCTTCTCTCATCTTCTCCACTTCTTTTTCACTACGTTCTATAGTCTCTTCTACAGCTATCCTGCTTTCATCTATCATCTCCGCTGACTCTAATCTGCTTTCTCCTGTTATCTCTTCTGACTCCAATCTGCTTTCACCTAAAATCTCGTCTGACTCTAATCTGATTTCACCTAAAATCTCCGCTATTTGCCGTTCCTCACCTAAGATCTCCTCCGATTCCAATCTGCTTTCACCTACAATCTCCACTGACTCTAATCTACTTTCAATTACAGTCTCCTTCCAGACAGTCTTCACTGATTCTACTGCAGTATCCCCTAAATCTACTCTCACCTGCCTAGTTTCCGCTTCTACCAATTTGCTAAAACTTTCACCTTGGGTTGCTATTTTCTCTTCAATCACAGTTACTATTCTTTCCTGAATCCTACTTTCTGCTGCTTCTAAATTCTTATCTACTGTCTTAATAATATCTTTAGCCTTCATCTCTACCTCCTCCTTAATTTCACCTCTGATTTCCTGTTTCACCCCCTGAATACTCTCCTGTAGCATATCATACTTCATACTTAATTCTCTATTCATCGTTTCCACAATATCTAGTTTTACATTATACTCTTCCAATTTTTGATTTATTTTACTCATATCCTCTCTCATCTCTTGATTACTCTTATCTAATTTCTCACCTAAATCTCTACTCAATTCCTTCCTACTTTCCAAATTATCTTTCTTACTCTCTTCCATATTTTGATTTAGCCTACCCATATCTTTATCTAATTTCTCAAATTTATCATTGAATTCCTTTCTACTTTCCAAATTCTCTTCATTATTTTTATCTAGCTTAATATTCATATATTTACTATTTCTATTCATCTCCCTCATGATATCAGCTAATGAAATTTCAGGGACCTCTATGAACTTTTCTATATCCTGACTACCACTAGTCTCAGGATGTACCTCTGTATTCGTCTCCAGATTTACCTCTGTATTCGTGTCAGGGTTAACCTCAGGATTATTTTCAGGATTACTCTCAGGATTATTCTCAAGATTTACCTCCGACATCTTGGTATTATTCTCTACGCTCTCAACATCGCTACCGCTATCAACCTCCTTATAATTAACTTTCTTGACTGCATCCCTACTTCTCAACTGACTCTGTTCCTCCTCCGACATCTCGAAGTACCCCGTATAAAAATTTGCCCTTCCAAAATTTCACTTCACTTCACTGTCCCCCAAAAGCACTGACAATTTGCACTGAAATTATACACTCCTCTCCTAAATACCGAATGGTTTTCGTGTCCGACGTTGTAGCGCCAAATGTATCATTTTTAATGGGTCCTTTAACATGGTGTTTACTATTGTGGTTCAATAACAAACATGATAATAATAAACAATATACACTGTGGTGTGACCTTACCTGTGATAGTGTAATATAATAAGTGTTGTTGAGCGCCAGATTCCTATTTAAGACAGTGAATCGAAATTTATGAATTAACCTCGGCTATCAGCAGTAGAGTGAGACCTAATTATCCCTGGTCGTGGTGAGACAAAGTCATCTAACCAATCCAGTATTTAATCAAGGAGTATGATTGCCTTAAAGTACTAACTACAATGAAAGAAATAGGCATTATGTTGAAGAGAATGAATTTATTAAATGCAAAAACAAAATATTAATAAAACAGAATAGTGATAGTCACACAATTGAATTTAAAATTACTCAATGCGGCAATTAATTTAAAAGAAAAATAAACATTAATGAATTGAATCTATCTTGAAGTTACATATTACAGAGACGTCGGATATTTAATTGTTTGCTCACCCTTTTGAAGTATCATCATAAAAAAGTGTGCAAGATAATCTCGATGTTGCGTTTCATATTTCTAAAAAAATGTTGTAGTATGTCATTTGATACTGTTTAACATAACCAAGTCCGTTGCGACCTGTAGATTGATTGTAAAATTGATCTATAAGTCAGTGCGGACTGATATGTATCTTGGGTAGACATCACGCTGTATGGTTTGAAGTCGGAAGTCGAATATTGGCTCAGCTCATTAGCTAAGACCCTCAGTTGACGCTCTCCTATTGTGGTCAGAACAATTGTTCTCTAATGACTTGTCGTTCACTAATAATGTTGTAGACGCGGGTTACAGCTTATATCTTCCTTGTCACGTGGTGTCACAGCTTCCCTCTCTTTAGAAGCAAGCTACCCCCTCTCTTCATGACTCCTTACTCGCAATATCTTGACGCGTACGTACATTAGAAGTGGCATGTTAGTTGCACCATGCGTGAAATATTTGTTCCATTCCTTCTCGAAGGAACTAGATGGTGCGCACGTGATGGTTACTCATGACAGTGACTCTTAGCCGTGGTGAAATAACTACTACGACGTTCTATTTGTGACGCATAGGGTTGATCCTTATTGGCAATCTTGTTGCAATATACATTACTTCGTCTCTTTACAAGTAAATGGATATTAATAAAAATCTTTCTAACTATAATAATAAAAACCGCTTACAATTATCTGATATAAAAATCATCTCATCCATGTACTAATTAATAAGAATAATAAATATGATAATAAATGAATGAATAACCCTTTATATCTAACAGTTATGGGATCGAATCGTTACAATCGCCCCTAAGATAAATAATTTAAATGACGTTCAACATTATTTCTCTTACCACATCCAACATAAAAAACTATAAATATAAATATTATAACCCCCAAAAAGACAACATACAATATACCCTTCATCAATACACAAAAATATACAAGAAATATATTCTTCACAAAAATTCACATTTTAACTTTCATTCATCTCATTCTTCCAAATGTTCATAATGTTCATTCTTCTTTATTTTTATGCTGTAAAAAATATACATAAATGCCCTTCACTTTTAATTTTGACATATATGTCAACGCTGCACTCGTTTATAATGGTGGTGATTGTATGCTTGACATACAATTTTGGTTTCATATCTAGTGAACCTAGTTTTCGTCAGTCTGGTGTAGAATTACATTGTTGTCGTACCAGCTGATTAACACTTTAAAACTATCATAGCACACGATATGCAAACAACACAATATTCCTTTCGTCTCTATAAAGGTATTACTCAAATGCAGTAAAATTTCAATAATTGAAGAAAAAAATAACTTAGCAAGATACCTAAGGCAATTCCAATTTCAGTGCATTTGTCATACATGTAAATATTTCCCCAAATACATGATGACATCGAAATACCTCAAAGCAGTTATTAAACAGTTCACTTAAATATCCAAGTTACTACTCACCTGCCTTCGTGGCTTAATTCTTTCTTAGGCCACGGCCGCCTCATTTCAAATTAATACTTCCTAAGTCTCCACGACTTCTTAACTTCTCATAAAACCATAATTCCTCTTTACTACTTCTCGAAAACAATAACTTGAATTTTCAAAATCACAAATAAACATAAAATCTGACTTCTCGTTCATCTTATTAAAATTTCACTTAGCCTCAAGATATAACTTTACTGTATTGTCATTCTTACCTACCACACAAAATGATTAAGACTTGGACAAAATACTACTCAATACCTGAATTACGTATATCACTAAACTATTTCACAAAAACACATGACAAACTCCTCGGGATAAATATTTCGTTCCACAAAATATTAATGCTCTTATACTTTAAATTTAGTCTATTCATGATTTGACTTCTTGCTGAATACCTAAAAAAAAATTAGTTTTCTCTCAAAACTTATTGTGACATTACTCGTCAACACTTCCTTACTTGCTTCGATCGCCTGGACTATAGGTCATACTTGCTATACCAGAATCTCTCAAAACTCATCGTGACATCACACGTCACATACAAAAAACCTCCCCTATTCGTGGTATAATCCCACATCTTCTTACTGTTACAGGTCACCTCTTACTGACCAATAACACATTAAATTTCAGCTAAAAAAAATCTTTCATGCTTCGACTAACTCCTTGGAATAATAACATCACACTTTGTTTTCCTCACTATTGTGTTCCTAAAATAATGACAGTGTTCCAGTTGATAGTCAATAACACCGACACTCCTAATTGGCAAATATTTTCCCATAATCACTTGATAAAGCAAGTCCTGAGTCATAACACAGTTCAGACACTCTCTGCTCTACCAAATTAAATGCGTAAATTTCACCTGCCTTTAATTGAAACTTCATTATTACCCCTTAGGTATACTCACCTTACATTACTAACTTATTCTTGTCCTCAAAATATTAACTTATCTTTACAAACTCCGTATGACATAAATAAAACTTTAATTCCTCGTCTACTAAAAAAATGATTTATCTTTAAATCCTAAAACGTCGAATTATAACAAATTCCTTTCAATACTAGTAAATATTATGTCAACCATCTAATTATTATTATAATCTTTACTTTTACCTGTGTAGGACAACAATCTACCACATCATTAATTCGTTATTAACTTTTTTACTAAAAGTGGTTTAGCTCGATAACAAGCCTTTGTAATATCTTTAAACCGTGCGTAACTGTAACTAAAACTTGGACCATCTTACCTTTATAATCCCTTTGTACCTTTGTATGCGTATAACCATATATACTTTTCAAAACCTCCCAACCTTAACTTCACGTAGTCCCGTAGACACCATAAAAAAAATCTCATCATTGCTCAACGGAATATACCTCGCTGACCTACTTCATCCTCCAAAAACTTCTTAAAACTTCATTTGGCATCTTACCAAAAACTTCCTCCATTATAACTCCATTTGGCATCTTACCAAAACTTAAAAACCACATTGCTCAACGGCATTACCTTCGTTGGCTTACTTCTTCAAACTCACGTCCATTTACGTGAAAATACACACATACACACACACACATATCTGTCAACAAGTATCAGATGTCCTAATTAGTTACTACTTCCTCATTTCAACCAGATGTTGGTTAATTCATACAACGCATTACCATCAACTATTCTAAACCACTTCTAAATTTCTCAAATATATCCACTGATAACCTCGCTGTCCTCAAAATGAAACTTCTTTATTAAATCAATACATCTTCAACTAATTAATTTTATTACCACTGGATCATCTTATCTTCTCTCATTTTTAGAATTAAATCTTCATTACCATTATATTCATAATTATGGTTGCCATAATAATTATTACTTTCTTTCGATTACTTACTTTTGTAATAATCTTCCCAACTTTTTCAATTTAATTCTCACTTCATCCAACTTACCTGCAGTTTAAGGACCCACATTCAACTTACCTGAATTGCTCAATAGCACGACAACCTCTGTCTTCCAAATTAAATGATTTTAGTCAATCTAAATTAATAAGCGTAGGCACTACGCGCCCCTTACCATCCTAACTTCACGACTGAATTAAAATTAAACACAGCAGGTTTCTTATCTACCTCTGTTAAATCCTATAAAACTTCATTACTTAATATTTAAGTCATACGGAACAGTAACTATCGGTAATACCAATTTATATCACTACTTTTTCTGGCATTTCAAAGTTCTTACCACATTCATCTTCAATTCTATCTTTAACTAGAATCCCACATTCTTCCTTCCTTGTTACATTAGTTTCTCCTTCCTCTGTACTACATTCATCCATAGTAACACAGTACTTCGGTTTTCTCCCTCTCACTTCCCCAAGTCTGGCTAATTCAGTACGCCACTGCACATCATATGCTTTCTTTCTTTCCTTCATCTTTCTTTCTTTTCCTTCTATCAACTCAATTCTCTTTTCTTTCATTTTACTTCTAAAATATCTACCTTTAGGTTTCATTTTCATTTCTCCGTTACTATCACTTAATGCTCTCTTTAGCCGTGGACTATTGCTTCTGCTCTTATCTATCTCTCTCCTCCTCTTAACCTGTTTACTAATTATGTTCTTCTGACTATGACTTAACGCACGATTCTCTGCCACTAATAATTTCACATTAATTTCCGCTACACCATCATTAAATTCTTCCCTAGTCAACATATCCTCTTCACCTAAGATTTTCTGCATCTTAATTTCTTGAGTGCCTAGTACTTTCTTTATCTTACCTACTTCTATCCCTATCTCTTCTCTCATCTTCTCCACTTCTTTTTCACTACGTTCTATAGTCTCTTCTACAGCTATCCTGCTTTCATCTATCATCTCCGCTGACTCTAATCTGCTTTCTCCTGTTATCTCTTCTGACTCCAATCTGCTTTCACCTAAAATCTCGTCTGACTCTAATCTGATTTCACCTAAAATCTCCGCTATTTGCCGTTCCTCACCTAAGATCTCCTCCGATTCCAATCTGCTTTCACCTACAATCTCCACTGACTATAATCTACTTTCAATTACAGTCTCCTTCCAGACAGTCTTCACTGATTCTACTGCAGTATCCCCTAAATCTACTCCCACCTGCCTAGTTTCCGCTTCTACCAATTTGCTAAAACTTTCACCTTGGATTGCTATTTTCTCTTCAATCACAGTTACTATTCTTTCCTGAATCCTACTTTCTGCTGCTTCTAAAATCTTGTCTACTGTCTTAATAATATCTTTAGCCTTCATCTCTACCTCCTCCTTAATTTCACCTCTGATTTCCTGTTTCACCCCCTGAATACTCTCCTGTAGCATATCATACTTCATACTTAATTCTCTATTCATCGTTTCCACAATATCTAGTTTTACATTATACTCTTCCAATTTTTGATTTATTTTACTCATATCCTCTCTCATCTCTTGATTACTCTTATCTAATTTCTCACCTAAATCTCTACTCAATTCCTTCCTACTTTCCAAATTATCTTTCTTACTCTCTTCCATATTTTGATTTAGCCTACCCATATCTTTATCTAATTTCTCAAATTTATCATTGAATTCCTTTCTACTTTCCAAATTCTCTTCATTATTTTTATCTAGCTTAATATTCATATATTTACTATTTCTATTCATCTCCCTCATGATATCAGCTAATGAAATTTCAGGGACCTCTATGAACTTTTCTATATCCTGACTACCACTAGTCTCAGGATGTACCTCTGTATTCGTCTCCAGATTTACCTCTGTATTCGTGTCAGGGTTAACCTCAGGATTATTTTCAGGATTACTCTCAGGATTATTCTCAAGATTTACCTCCGACATCTTGGTATTATTCTCTACGCTCTCAACATCGCTACCGCTATCAACCTCCTTATAATTAACTTTCTTGACTGCATCCCTACTTCTCAACTGCCTCTGTTCCTCCTCCGACATCTCGAAGTTCCCCGTATAAAAATTTGCCCTTCCAAAATTTCACTTCACTTCACTGTCCCCCAAAAGCACTGACAATTTGCACTGAAATTATACACTCCTCTCCTAAATACCGAATGGTTTTCGTGTCCGACGTTGTAGCGCCAAATGTATCATTTTTAATGGGTCCTTTAACGTGGTGTTTACTATTGTGGTTCAATAACAAACATGATAATAATAAACAATATACACTGTGGTGTGACCTTACCTGTGATAGTGTAATATAATAAGTGTTGTTGAGCGCCAGATTCCTATTTAAGACAGTGAATCGAAATTTATGAATTAACCTCGGCTATCAGCAGTAGAGTGAGACCTAATTATCCCTGGTCGTGGTGAGACAAAGTCATCTAACCAATCCAGTATTTAATCAAGGAGTATGATTGCCTTAAAGTACTAACTACAATGAAAGAAATAGGCATTATGTTGAAGAGAATGAATTTATTAAATGCAAAAACAAAATATTAATAAAACAGAATAGTGATAGTCACACAATTGAATTTAAAATTACTCAATGCGGCAATTAATTTAAAAGAAAAATAAACATTAATGAATTGAATCTATCTTGAAGTTACATATTACAGAGACGTCGGATATTTAATTGTTTGCTCACCCTTTTGAAGTATCATCATAAAAAAGTGTGCAAGATAATCTCGATGTTGCGTTTCATATTTCTAAAAAAATGTTGTAGTATGTCATTTGATACTGTTTAACATAACCAAGTCCGTTGCGACCTGTAGATTGATTGTAAAATTGATCTATAAGTCAGTGCGGACTGATATGTATCTTGGGTAGACATCACGCTGTATGGTTTGAAGTCGGAAGTCGAATATTGGCTCAGCTCATTAGCTAAGACCCTCAGTTGACGCTCTCCTATTGTGGTCAGAACAATTGTTCTCTAATGACTTGTCGTTCACTAATAATGTTGTAGACGCGGGTTACAGCTTATATCTTCCTTGTCACGTGGTGTCACAGCTTCCCTCTCTTTAGAAGCAAGCTACCCCCTCTCTTCATGACTCCTTACTCGCAATATCTTGACGCGTACGTACATTAGAAGTGGCATGTTAGTTGCACCATGCGTGAAATATTTGTTCCATTCCTTCTCGAAGGAACTAGATGGTGCGCACGTGATGGTTACTCATGACAGTGACTCTTAGCCGTGGTGAAATAACTACTACGACGTTCTATTTGTGACGCATAGGGTTGATCCTTATTGGCAATCTTGTTGCAATATACATTACTTCGTCTCTTTACAAGTAAATGGATATTAATAAAAATCTTTCTAACTATAATAATAAAAACCGCTTACAATTATCTGATATAAAAATCATCTCATCCATGTACTAATTAATAAGAATAATAAATATGATAATAAATGAATGAATAACCCTTTATATCTAACAGTTATGGGATCGAATCGTTACAATCGCCCCTAAGATAAATAATTTAAATGACGTTCAACATTATTTCTCTTACCACATCCAACATAAAAAACTATAAATATAAATATTATAACCCCCAAAAAGACAACATACAATATACCCTTCATCAATACACAAAAATATACAAGAAATATATTCTTCACAAAAATTCACATTTTAACTTTCATTCATCTCATTCTTCCAAATGTTCATAATGTTCATTCTTCTTTATTTTTATGCTGTAAAAAATATACATAAATGCCCTTCACTTTTAATTTTGACATATATGTCAACGCTGCACTCGTTTATAATGGTGGTGATTGTATGCTTGACATACAATTTTGGTTTCATATCTAGTGAACCTAGTTTTCGTCAGTCTGGTGTAGAATTACATTGTTGTCGTACCAGCTGATTAACACTTTAAAACTATCATAGCACACGATATGCAAACAACACAATATTCCTTTCGTCTCTATAAAGGTATTACTCAAATGCAGTAAAATTTCAATAATTGAAGAAAAAAATAACTTAGCAAGATACCTAAGGCAATTCCAATTTCAGTGCATTTGTCATACATGTAAATATTTCCCCAAATACATGATGACATCGAAATACCTCAAAGCAGTTATTAAACAGTTCACTTAAATATCCAAGTTACTACTCACCTGCCTTCGTGGCTTAATTCTTTCTTAGGCCACGGCCGCCTCATTTCAAATTAATACTTCCTAAGTCTCCACGACTTCTTAACTTCTCATAAAACCATAATTCCTCTTTACTACTTCTCGAAAACAATAACTTGAATTTTCAAAATCACAAATAAACATAAAATCTGACTTCTCGTTCATCTTATTAAAATTTCACTTAGCCTCAAGATATAACTTTACTGTATTGTCATTCTTACCTACCACACAAAATGATTAAGACTTGGACAAAATACTACTCAATACCTGAATTACGTATATCACTAAACTATTTCACAAAAACACATGACAAACTCCTCGGGATAAATATTTCGTTCCACAAAATATTAATGCTCTTATACTTTAAATTTAGTCTATTCATGATTTGACTTCTTGCTGAATACCTAAAAAAAAATTAGTTTTCTCTCAAAACTTATTGTGACATTACTCGTCAACACTTCCTTACTTGCTTCGATCGCCTGGACTATAGGTCATACTTGCTATACCAGAATCTCTCAAAACTCATCGTGACATCACACGTCACATACAAAAAACCTCCCCTATTCGTGGTATAATCCCACATCTTCTTACTGTTACAGGTCACCTCTTACTGACCAATAACACATTAAATTTCAGCTAAAAAAAATCTTTCATGCTTCGACTAACTCCTTGGAATAATAACATCACACTTTGTTTTCCTCACTATTGTGTTCCTAAAATAATGACAGTGTTCCAGTTGATAGTCAATAACACCGACACTCCTAATTGGCAAATATTTTCCCATAATCACTTGATAAAGCAAGTCCTGAGTCATAACACAGTTCAGACACTCTCTGCTCTACCAAATTAAATGCGTAAATTTCACCTGCCTTTAATTGAAACTTCATTATTACCCCTTAGGTATACTCACCTTACATTACTAACTTATTCTTGTCCTCAAAATATTAACTTATCTTTACAAACTCCGTATGACATAAATAAAACTTTAATTCCTCGTCTACTAAAAAAATGATTTATCTTTAAATCCTAAAACGTCGAATTATAACAAATTCCTTTCAATACTAGTAAATATTATGTCAACCATCTAATTATTATTATAATCTTTACTTTTACCTGTGTAGGACAACAATCTACCACATCATTAATTCGTTATTAACTTTTTTACTAAAAGTGGTTTAGCTCGATAACAAGCCTTTGTAATATCTTTAAACCGTGCGTAACTGTAACTAAAACTTGGACCATCTTACCTTTATAATCCCTTTGTACCTTTGTATGCGTATAACCATATATACTTTTCAAAACCTCCCAACCTTAACTTCACGTAGTCCCGTAGACACCATAAAAAAATCTCATCATTGCTCAACGGAATATACCTCGCTGACCTACTTCATCCTCCAAAAACTTCTTAAAACTTCATTTGGCATCTTACCAAAAACTTCCTCCATTATAACTCCATTTGGCATCTTACCAAAACTTAAAAACCACATTGCTCAACGGCATTACCTTCGTTGGCTTACTTCTTCAAACTCACGTCCATTTACGTGAAAATACACACATACACACACACACATATCTGTCAACAAGTATCAGATGTCCTAATTAGTTACTACTTCCTCATTTCAACCAGATGTTGGTTAATTCATACAACGCATTACCATCAACTATTCTAAACCACTTCTAAATTTCTCAAATATATCCACTGATAACCTCGCTGTCCTCAAAATGAAACTTCTTTATTAAATCAATACATCTTCAACTAATTAATTTTATTACCACTGGATCATCTTATCTTCTCTCATTTTTAGAATTAAATCTTCATTACCATTATATTCATAATTATGGTTGCCATAATAATTATTACTTTCTTTCGATTACTTACTTTTGTAATAATCTTCCCAACTTTTTCAATTTAATTCTCACTTCATCCAACTTACCTGCAGTTTAAGGACCCACATTCAACTTACCTGAATTGCTCAATAGCACGACAACCTCTGTCTTCCAAATTAAATGATTTTAGTCAATCTAAATTAATAAGCGTAGGCACTACGCGCCCCTTACCATCCTAACTTCACGACTGAATTAAAATTAAACACAGCAGGTTTCTTATCTACCTCTGTTAAATCCTATAAAACTTCATTACTTAATATTTAAGTCATACGGAACAGTAACTATCGGTAATACCAATTTATATCACTACTTTTTCTGGCATTTCAAAGTTCTTACCACATTCATCTTCAATTCTATCTTTAACTAGAATCCCACATTCTTCCTTCCTTGTTACATTAGTTTCTCCTTCCTCTGTACTACATTCATCCATAGTAACACAGTACTTCGGTTTTCTCCCTCTCACTTCCCCAAGTCTGGCTAATTCAGTACGCCACTGCACATCATATGCTTTCTTTCTTTCCTTCATCTTTCTTTCTTTTCCTTCTATCAACTCAATTCTCTTTTCTTTCATTTTACTTCTAAAATATCTACCTTTAGGTTTCATTTTCATTTCTCCGTTACTATCACTTAATGCTCTCTTTAGCCGTGGACTATTGCTTCTGCTCTTATCTATCTCTCTCCTCCTCTTAACCTGTTTACTAATTATGTTCTTCTGACTATGACTTAACGCACGATTCTCTGCCACTAATAATTTCACATTAATTTCCGCTACACCATCATTAAATTCTTCCCTAGTCAACATATCCTCTTCACCTAAGATTTTCTGCATCTTAATTTCTTGAGTGCCTAGTACTTTCTTTATCTTACCTACTTCTATCCCTATCTCTTCTCTCATCTTCTCCACTTCTTTTTCACTACGTTCTATAGTCTCTTCTACAGCTATCCTGCTTTCATCTATCATCTCCGCTGACTCTAATCTGCTTTCTCCTGTTATCTCTTCTGACTCCAATCTGCTTTCACCTAAAATCTCGTCTGACTCTAATCTGATTTCACCTAAAATCTCCGCTATTTGCCGTTCCTCACCTAAGATCTCCTCCGATTCCAATCTGCTTTCACCTACAATCTTCACTGACTATAATCTACTTTCAATTACAGTCTCCTTCCAGACAGTCTTCACTGATTCTACTGCAGTATCCCCTAAATCTACTCTCACCTGCCTAGTTTCCGCTTCTACCAATTTGCTAAAACTTTCACCTTGGATTGCTATTTTCTCTTCAATCACAGTTACTATTCTTTCCTGAATCCTACTTTCTGCTGCTTCTAAAATCTTGTCTACTGTCTTAATAATATCTTTAGCCTTCATCTCTACCTCCTCCTTAATTTCACCTCTGATTTCCTGTTTCACCCCCTGAATACTCTCCTGTAGCATATCATACTTCATACTTAATTCTCTATTCATCGTTTCCACAATATCTAGTTTTACATTATACTCTTCCAATTTTTGATTTATTTTACTCATATCCTCTCTCATCTCTTGATTACTCTTATCTAATTTCTCACCTAAATCTCTACTCAATTCCTTCCTACTTTCCAAATTATCTTTCTTACTCTCTTCCATATTTTGATTTAGCCTACCCATATCTTTATCTAATTTCTCAAATTTATCATTGAATTCCTTTCTACTTTCCAAATTCTCTTCATTATTTTTATCTAGCTTAATATTCATATATTTACTATTTCTATTCATCTCCCTCATGATATCAGCTAATGAAATTTCAGGGACCTCTATGAACTTTTCTATATCCTGACTACCACTAGTCTCAGGATGTACCTCTGTATTCGTCTCCAGATTTACCTCTGTATTCGTGTCAGGGTTAACCTCAGGATTATTTTCAGGATTACTCTCAGGATTATTCTCAAGATTTACCTCCGACATCTTGGTATTATTCTCTACGCTCTCAACATCGCTACCGCTATCAACCTCCTTATAATTAACTTTCTTGACTGCATCCCTACTTCTCAACTGCCTCTGTTCCTCCTCCGACATCTCGAAGTTCCCCGTATAAAAATTTGCCCTTCCAAAATTTCACTTCACTTCACTGTCCCCCAAAAGCACTGACAATTTGCACTGAAATTATACACTCCTCTCCTAAATACCGAATGGTTTTCGTGTCCGACGTTGTAGCGCCAAATGTATCATTTTTAATGGGTCCTTTAACGTGGTGTTTACTATTGTGGTTCAATAACAAACATGATAATAATAAACAATATACACTGTGGTGTGACCTTACCTGTGATAGTGTAATATAATAAGTGTTGTTGAGCGCCAGATTCCTATTTAAGACAGTGAATCGAAATTTATGAATTAACCGCGGCTATCAGCAGTAGAGTGAGACCTAATTATCCCTGGTCGTGGTGAGACAAAGTCATCTAACCAATCCAGTATTTAATCAAGGAGTATGATTGCCTTAAAGTACTAACTACAATGAAAGAAATAGGCATTATGTTGAAGAGAATGAATTTATTAAATGCAAAAACAAAATATTAATAAAACAGAATAGTGATAGTCACACAATTGAATTTAAAATTACTCAATGCGGCAATTAATTTAAAAGGAAAATAAACATTAATGAATTGAATCTATCTTGAAGTTACATATTACAGAGACGTCGGATATTTAATTGTTTGCTCACCCTTTTGAAGTATCATCATAAAAAAATGTGCAAGATGATCTCGATGTTGCGTTTCATATTTCTAAAAAAATGTTGTTGTATGTCATTTGATACTGTTTAACATAACCAAGTCCGTTGCGACTTGTAGATTGATTGTAAAATTGATCTATAAGTCAGTGCGGACTGATATGTATCTTGGGTAGACATCACGCTGTATGGTTTGAAGTCGGAAGTCGAATATTGGCTCAGCTCATTAGCTAAGACCCTCAGTTGACGCTCTCCTATTGTGGTCAGATCAATTGTTCTCTAATGACTCGTCGTTCACTAATCATGTTGTAGACGCGGGTTACAGCTTATATCTTCCTTGTCACGTGGTGTCACAGCTTCCCTCTCTTTAGAAGCAAGCTACCCCCTCTCTTCATGACTCCTTACTCGCAATATCTTGACGCGTACGTACATTAGAAATGGCATGTTAGTTGCACCATGCGTGAAATATTTGTTCCATTCCTTCTCGAAGGAACTAGATGGTGCGCACGTGATGGTTACTCATGACAGTGACTCTTAGCCGTGGTGAAATAACTACTACGACGTTCTATTTGTGACGCATAGGGTTGATCCTTATTGGCAATCTTGTTGCAATATACATTACTTCGTCTCTTTACAAGTAAATGGATATTAATAAAAATCTTTCTAACTATAATAATAAAAACCGCTTACAATTATCTGATATAAAAATCATCTCATCGATGTACTAATTAATAAGAATAATAAATATGATAATAAATGAATGAATAACCCTTTATATCTAACAGGTATGGGATCGAATCGTTACAATCGCCCCTAAGATAAATAATTTAAATGACGTTTAACATTATTTCTCTTACCACATCCAACATAAAAAACTATAAATATAAATATTATAACCCCCAAAAAGACAACATACAATATACTCTTCATCAATACACAAAAATATACAAGAAATATATTCTTCACAAAAATTCACATTTTAACTTTCATTCATCTCACTCTTCCAAATGTTCATAATGTTCATTCTTCTTTATTTTTATGCTGTAAAAAATATACATAAATGCCCTTCACTTTTAATTTTGACATATATGTCAACGCTGCACTCGTTTAGAATGGTGGTGATTGTATGCTTGACATAAAATTTTGGTTTCTTATCTAGTGAACGTAGTTTTCGTCAGTCTGGTGTAGAATTACATTGTTGTCGTACCAGCTGATTAACACTTTAAAACTATCATAGCACACGATATGCAAACAACACAATATTCCTTTCTTCTCTATAAAGGTATTACTCAAATGCAGTAAAATTTCAATAATTGAAGAAAAAAATAACTTAGCAAGATACCTAAGGCAATTCCAATTTCAGTGCATTTGGCATACTTGTAAATATTTCCCCAAATACATGATGACATCGAAATACCTCAAAGCAGTTATTAAACAGTTCACTTAAATATCCAAGTTACTACTCACCTGCCTTCGTGGCTTAATTCTTTCTTAGGCCACGGCCGCCTCCTTTCAAATTAATACTTCCTAAGTCACCACGACTTCTTAACTTCTCATAAAACCATAATTCCTCTTTACTACTTCTCGAAAAAAATAACTTGAATTTTCAAAATCACAAATAAACATAAAATCTGACTTCTCGTTCATTTTATTAAAATTTCACTTAGCCTGTACATCACTGTATTGTCATTCTTACCTACCACACAAAATGATTAAGACTTGGAGAAAATACTAATCAATACCTCAATTACGTATATCACTAAACTATTTCACAAAAACACATGACAAACTCCTCGGAATAAATATTTCGTTCCACAAAATATTAATGCTCTTATACTTTAAATTTAGTCTATTCATGATTTGACTTCTTGCTGAATACCTAAAAAAGCTTAGTTTTCTCTCAAAACTTATTGTGACATTACTCGTCAACACTTCCTTACTTGCTTCGATCGCCTGGACTATAGCTCATACTTGCTATACCAGAATCTCTCAAAACTCATCGTGACATCACACGTCACATACAAAAAACCTCCCCTATTCGTGGTATAATCCCACATCTTCTTACTGTTACAGGTCACCTCTTACTGACCAATAACACATTAAATTTCAGCTAAAAAAAATCTTTCATGCTTCGACTAACTCCTTGGAATAATAACATCACACTTTGTTTTCCTCACTATTGTCTTCCTAAAATAATGACAGTGTTCCAGTTGATAGTCAATAACACCGACACTCCTAATTGGCAAATATTATCCCATAATCACTTCATAAAGCAAGTCCTGAGTCATAAAACAGTTCAGACACTCTCTGCTCTACCAAATTAAATGCGTAAACTTCACCTGCCTTTAATTGAAACTTCATTATTACCCCTTAGGTATACTCACCTTACATTACTAACTTATTCTTGTCCTCAAAATATTAAACTTATCTTTACTAACTCCGTATGACATAAATAAAACTTTAATTCCTCGTCTACTAAAAAAATGATTTATCTTTAAATCCTAAAACGTCGAATTATAACAAATTCCTTTCAATACTAGTAAATATTATGTCAACCATCTAATTATTATTATAATCTTTACTTTTACCTGTGTAGGACAACAATCTACCACATCATTAATTCGTTATTAACTTTTTTACTAAAAGTGGTTTAGCTCGATAACAAGCCTTTGTAATATCTTTAAACCGTGCGTAACTGTAACTAAAACTTGGACCATCTTACCTTTATAATCCCTTTGTACCTTTGTATGCGTATAACCATATATACTTTTCAAAACCTCCCAACCTTAACTTCACGTAGTCCCGTAGACACCATAAAAAAATCTCATTGCTCAACGGAATATACCTCGCTGACCTACTTCATCCTCCAAAAACTTCTTAAAACTTCATTTGGCATCTTACCAAAAACTTCCTCCATTATAACTCCATTTGGCATCTTACCAAAACTTAAAAACCACATTGCTCAACGGCATTACCTTCGTTGGCTTACTTCTTCAAACTCACGTCCATTTACGTGAAAATACACACATACACACACACACATATCTGACAACAAGTATCAGATGTCCTAATTAGTTACTACTTCCTCATTTCAACCCGATGTTGGTTAATTCATACAACGCATTACCATAAACTATTCTAAACCACTTCTAAATTTCTCAAATATATCCACTGATAACCTCGCTGTCCTCAAAATGAAACTTCTTAATTAAATCAATACATCTTCAACTAATTAATTTTATTACCACTGAATCATGAAGCCTCCGTGGCTTAGGCGGCAGCACGCCGGCCTCTCACCGCTGGGTCCGTGGTTCAAATCCCGGTCACTCCATGTGAGATCTGTGCTGGACAAAACGGAGGCAGACAGGTTTTTCTCCGGGTACTCCGGTTTTCCCTGTCAAAATTTCATTCCAGCAACACTCTCCACTATCATTTCATTTCATCTGTCATTCATTTAATCATTGCCCCGGAGGAGTGCGTCAGGCCTCGGCAGCCGGCACAGTTCATATCCTCGCCGCTAGATGGGGACTTCATTCATTCCATTCCTGACCCGGTCGGAGACTGGAAGCAGGCTGTGGATTTTCATTTTCACCACTGAATCATCTTATCTTCTCTCATTTTTAGAATTAAATCTTCATTACCATTATATTCATAATTATGGTTGCCATAATAATTATTACTTTCTTTCGATTACTTACTTTTGTAATAATCTTCCCAACTTTTTAAATTTAATTCTCACTTCATCCAACTTACCTGCAGTTTAAGGACCCACATTCAACTTACCTGAATTGCTCAATAGCACGACAACCTCTGTCTTCCAAATTAAATTATTTTAGTCAATCTAAATCAATAAGCGTAGGCACTACGCGCCCCTTACCATCCTAACTTCACGACTGAATTAAAATTACACACAGCAGGTTTCTTATCTACCTCTGTTAAATCCTATAAAACTTCATTACTTAATATTTAAGTCATACGGAACAGTAACTATCGGTAATACCAACTTATATCACTACTTTCTCTGGCATTTCACAGTTCTTACCACATTCATCTTCAATTCTATCTTTAACTAGAATCCCACATTCTTCCTTCCTTGTTACATTAGTTTCTACTTCCTCTGTACTACATTCATCCATAGTAACACAGTACTTAGGTTTTCTCCCACTCACTTTCCCAAGTCTGGCTAATTCAGTACGCCACTGCACATCATATGCTTTCTTTCTTTCCTTCATCTTTCTTTCTTTTCCCTCTATCAACTCAATTCTCTTTTCTTTCATTTTACTTCTAAAATATCTACCTTTAGGTTTCATTTTCATTTCTCCGTTACTATCACTTAATGCTCTCTTTAGCCGTGGACTATTGCTTCTGCTCTTATCTATCTCTCTCCTCCTCTTAACCTGTTTACTAATTATGTTCTTCTGACTATGACTTAACGCACGCTTCTCTGCCACTAATAATTTCACATTAATTTCCGCTACACCATCATTAAATTCTTCCCTAGTCAACATATCCTCTTCACCTAAGATTTTCTGCATCTTAATTTCTTGAGTGCCTAGTACTTTCTTTATCTTACCTACTTCTATCCCTATCTCTTCTCTCATCTTCTCCACTTCTTTTTCACTACGTTCTATAGTCTCTTCTACAGCTATCCTGCTTTCATCTATCATCTCCGCTGACTCTAATCTGCTTTCTCCTGTTATCTCTTCTGACTCCAATCTGCTTTCACCTAAAATCTCGTCTGACTCTAATCTGATTTCACCTAAAATCTCCGCTATTTGCCGTTCCTCACCTAAGATCTCCTCCGATTCCAATCTGCTTTCACCTACAATCTCCACTGACTCTAATCTACTTTCAATTACAGTCTCCTTCCAGACAGTCTTCACTGATTCTACTGCAGTATCCCCTAAATCTACTCTCACCTGCCTAGTTTTCGCTTCTACCAATTTGCTAAAACTTTCACCCTGGGTTGCTATTTTCTCTTCAATCACAGTTACTATTCTTTCCTGAATCCTACTTTCTGCTGCTTCTAATTTCTTATATACTGTCTTAATAATATCTTTAGCCTTCATCTCTACCTCCTCCTTAATTTCACCTCTGATTTCCTGTTTCACCCCCTGAATACTCTCCTGTAGCATATCATACTTCATACTTAATTCTCTATTCATCGTTTCCACAATATCTAGTTTTACATTATACTCTTCCAATTTTTGATTTATTTTACTCATATCCTCTCTCATCTCTTGATTACTCTTATCTAATATATCACCTAAATCTCTACTCAATTCCTTCCTACTTTCCAAATTATCTTTCTTACTCTCTTCCATATTTTGATTTAGCCTACCCATATCTTTATCTAATTTCTCAAATTTATCATTGAATTCCTTTCTACTTTCCAAATTCTCTTCATTATTTTTATCTAGCTTAATATTCATATATTTACTATTTCTATTCATCTCCCTCATGATATCAGCTAATGAAATTTCAGGGACCTCTATGAACTTTTCTATATCCTGACTACCACTAGTCTCAGGATGTACCTCTGTATTCGTCTCCAGATTTACCTCTGTATTCGTGTCAGGGTTAACCTCAGGATTATTTTCAGGATTACTCTCAGGATTATTCTCAAGATTTACCTCCGACATCTTGGTATTATTCTCTACGCTCTCAACATCGCTACCGCTATCAACCTCCTTATAATTAACTTACTTGACTGCATCCCTACTTCTCAACTGCCTCTGTTCCTCCTCCGACATCTCGAAGTACCCCGTATAAAAATTTGCCCTTCCAAAATTTCACTTCACTTCACTGTCCCCCAAAAGCACTGACAATTTGCACTGAAATTATACACTCCTCTCCTAAATACCGAATGGTTTTCGTGTCCGACGTTGTAGCGCCAAATGTATCATTTTTAATGGGTCCTTTAACGTGGTGTTAACTATTGTGGTTCAATAACAAACATGATAATAATAAACAATATACACTGTGGTGTGACCTTACCTGTGATAGTGTAATATAATAAGTGTTGTTGAGCGCCAGATTCCTATTTAAGACAGTGAATCGAAATTTATGAATTAACCTCGGCTATCAGCAGTAGAGTGAGACCTAATTATCCCTGGTCGTGGTGAGACAAAGTCATCTAACCAATCCAGTATTTAATCAAGGAGTATGATTGCCTTAAAGTACTAACTACAATGAAAGAAATAGGCATTATGTTGAAGAGAATGAATTTATTCAATGCAAAAACAAAATATTAATAAAACAGAATAGTGATAGTCACACAATTTAATTTAACATTACTCAATGCGGCAATTAATTTAAAAGAAAAATAAACATTAATGAATTGAATCTATCTTGAAGTTACATATTACAGAGACGTCGGATATTTAATTGTTTGCTCACCCTTTTGAAGTATCATCATAAAAAAGTGTGCAAGATGATCTCGATGTTGCGTTTCATATTTCTAAAAAAAATGTTGTAGTATGTCATTTGATACTGTTTAACATAACCAAGTCCGTTGCGACTTGTAGATTGATTGTAAAATTGATCTATAAGTCAGTGCGGACTGATATGTATCTTGGGTAGACATCACGCTGTATGGTTTGAAGTCGGAAGTCGAATATTGGCTCAGCTCATTAGCTAAGACCCTCAGTTGACGCTCTCCTATTGTGGTCAGAACAATTGTTCTCTAATGACTTGTCGTTCACTAATAATGTTGTAGACGCGGGTTACAGCTTATATCTTCCTTGTCACGTGGTGTCACAGCTTCCCTCTCTTTAGAAGCAAGCTACCCCCTATCTTCATGACTCCTTACTCGCAATATCTTGACGCGTACGTACATTAGAAATGGCATGTTAGTTGCACCATGCGTGAAATATTTGTTCCATTCCTTCTCGAAGGAACTAGATGGTGCGCACGTGATGGTTACTCATGACAGTGACTCTTAGCCGTGGTGAAATAACTACTACGACGTTCTATTTGTGACGCATAGGGTTGATCCTTATTGGCAATCTTGTTGCAATATACATTACTTCGTCTCTTTACAAGTAAATGGATATTAATAAAAATCTTTCTAACTATAATAATAAAAACCGCTTACAATTATCTGATATAAAAATCATCTCATCGATGTACTAATTAATAAGAATAATAAATATGATAATAAATGAATGAATAACCCTTTATATCTAACAGGTATGGGATCGAATCGTTACAACATTTCAGAACTCTCACAGTTCCAACAAATGTGGACAACATTTCCGTCACAAGTTACCCAATACTAGCTCCTGAAATGAAACCCAACAAGTACTTCAACTTACAACTTAATCACTCTAAGCAACATCAAGATCATCAGGCTTACGTTCTCCTGCAGCTTTACAGTACGACAGGTGAGTTCTAAATATGCGTCTCCTCTCTGCATCTTCCAATAAAACAGTTACTTCTGTAGGAAATGCCAACAATTTATATGGATCGGTATATTTCGGGATCAATTTTCCTGAGACTTTATTTCCGGGAGTTTTCGTCCAGAAATTCTTGACAAACACAAGATCATTTACCATAAACTTCCCTTGAATTCGACCCTTGTTATAGCGAACAGCAAGCTTGTCGTGTGAAACTTTAATATCTTCCTGAGCCCCCTTCCATATCTCCTTCACTTTCTCGGGAGTCGGTTGACCAGGCAACAAATCATTTAACGACCACAGATTAGTCAACGACGATTTACGAGTGAAAGCACACACTAAGGAAAATGGTGTCTTTCCATGCGACTCTTGATCTGCCGTATTGAACGCATAAGCCAACCAATGCAGCGATGAATCCCACCTTGCATGGTTGTCCCTATGGTATGCTATGAGTGCAGCTCTCAAATTTCTTTTCACCCTTTCCGCCAAACTGGGGTTTGGGTAATACGGGGTCGTAGTGACATGCGATATCGAGTACTCGAAGCAAAAATTTTTAATTTGATTTGATGTGAAAGTCTTAGCATTGTCAATAATGAGGTACTGACACGGACCAAAAGATGTGAAAATACTCTGTAAGCATTTAATTACACAAGTTGAGTTACTGATTCTAGTAGGAAAGATCCAACAGAATCTAGAAAATCCGTCGACACAAACCAACGCAAACCTATTTCCAACCTTGGACCTCGGGAAAGGCCCGACGAAATCCACGTACAAGCGCTCCATGGGTCTTGATGGGGGTTCTGATAATAAAAATCCCACCTTGCGCGAGACTGAGGGTTTACTCACATTGCATGAACGATATCCTAGCAAAAACTTTCGAATATCACGATCTATTTTTTCCAAGTGAATGATTTACGAATCTTTTGCCTGGTTTTAAATACACCCAAATGACCTCCCACTGGAGACTCGTGGAAATACCGAAGCATACCATCTACCAACTGAACAGGTAACACAACTTTTGGTCTCTTATCATGTCGAGCGACACAACACAACACTCCAGAACGCAGAAAAATAAGGATGAACAGCCTCTCCTTTAGTTAATTTACTGATGATACCTTCTAAGTTAGGACTTCTCTCTAGTGAATGGCAATATCTGTGAAAAGTAAGGGTGAGTTATTCAAGATATGTTGAGCGGAACTGGCTCCAACTACAACATTACCTATAGATACCGGCTCAACTCCCTTCTTGCCCAACGGAACTTCTTCATATATCCTACTCAGAGAGTCGGCCACCACATTCTCTGAACCCTTGATGTGTCGCACCTTGAACTTAAATGAAGATATGCGTGTTGCCCACCTGGCAATGCGCCCGGTCTTCCTCTGCCTGGCTAACACCCAACTCAATGCCAGATTATCAACTTCAAGTTCAAATTCCACATGTTCGATGTACATTTTTCCAACGCGAACATCACGGCAAGTCCTTCCAGTCCGTAGACAGAATATGAAGATCCAGGTTTAGTTAATGTTCGAGAAGCGAACGCAATCGCCCTCCTACCATCATCTCCTTCCTGAAGTAAAACTGCAGCTACAGCTCCCAATGAAGCATCGGTCTGAATAATAAACGTTTTGTTGAAATCTGGGCCAGCCAGTACTGGTGCGTTGCATAGAGCTTCTTTAAGATCGTCAAATGCAGCTTGCTGCGACTCACCCCACACGAATGGAACATTCTTCTGCCTCAACTGATTCAACGGAATGGCTCGACGAGCAAAATCCGGGATGAACTTTTGAAAAAAAAATATCATGCCGACAAACCGAGCTACTCCCTTGACTATGACCGGTACATTGTAGTCTCTTATACTCTTCGTACGAGATGGATCGACAGAGACCCCTTTAGCTGACACAATGTGTCCCAAGAACGAGATCTGAGACTTGGCAAAGGAAGTCTTAGATATTTTCACAGTTAACCCAGCTGTTTTGAGTCTCTCAAACACTTCTCTTAAGTGGCGGACATGATCCTCAAAATTGTTACTGAACACCACCACATCGTCTAAATAGTGCTACAAAAATTTAAATTTTATCCCTAAGAAGACACGATCCAATAACCTGCTCAGAACAGCTCCTCCGGTGCTCAAACCGAACGGGAGACGATTGTACTCAAACAAACTCCAGTCCGTGGCGAATGCAGTTAAATGCTTTGACTCTTCGGCCAACGGCACCTGTTTATATGCTTGCGTCAAATCAAGCAGAGAGAAAAAAAACGAGCGTCCTTGAAACAACAGAAGCAGTTGTGGAGGTCCGGCAAAGGAATAGACTCTTGAACCACTTTCATGTTAAGTCTCCGATAATCGGCTACTGGGCGAAAACCCCCGTCAGGTTTCGGGACCAAAAATATCGGCGATGAGTATGCGGAAATTGATAGTCGTATAACACCATCAGCTAGTATCTTATCAATGATCTTTATCAATTCTGCCATCTTGGGCGGAGGCGAACAGGAATGTCTTCCTCGACAATTACATTCTTGAAACATTAAATTTCACATTAGCAGCATGGAAAGATTAAAATGAAACCAAAGACCTCTCGAAAGATGAAGTAAAACAAGTTCATTTTCTCTGCTAAAGAAGAGAAGGTGTGTTATGAATATAAAATAATCTTGGGCCACATTATAATAGACCCATCAAAAATATAAATTGAACAAATTAGCACATCTAAGAAAACGCCTTGATATAAAGAAGAATAGCGTCCTTTTGGGGAATGGAAAGTTTTTTCGATGCATCCGACCAGAAGACACTTGGCCTCTTAAAAATTCACAAACTGAAATCCCATTTTCATGAACTGTCATAAATATTTTGTCTGACGGTTCTCGAGTTCCTACAGTTATTATCCAACAGTTTTCCCATATTCTCGGACCAAGATTTAGGTGGTGATCCGAGGCCGCCACAAAACACGTCCTTTCACCAAGTTCACGTACATGAAGTTGCTCTGTTTGATTTTGGTCAAATTATGGTCTGAAGGGACCTAACTACTAATATTTTTGGTGCTACGAGTTCCTTAATGTGTTTCTCTGCTGTGTAACCGCTCCGGTTACAAGGAACTGAACCCGTGTTCTGGGGAGTTACGGATTTTATTAATGTGATGTTTATATTTTTATTTGAGGTCTTTTTATGTTTTATAATTATTTAGCAGAATGTGTATTATGTCGTGCTTGATTTACAAGTAATTTGTTTAGCGTATAAGTATTGTAGTTTAGCAGGATCCAAATCTAGGGAACTCGGAATATTTTAACATTGAGATAGTGTATAAGTTTTGTAACTGGAAAATGTACTTTTACGAGGAAATACGAGTTGGTGCTCTAACCCTGGGTAAAACCCGAGCACCAGTAAGGGTGAGTCAGGGGAGAGACTTGGCATCTATGTATGAGCGAGGACGATGGACTGTGTTCCATATTTGATAATGTTGAGAATCAGGCGTTGGGGTTGGTTGGAGTCCGTGGATCAACCCAGGTAAACCAGTGATTAAGGAGGCGGATGATGACGGGTACTTAGATTTTGTGGAAGCTAGTGAGGACACTCAATTTAGGACCGCGGTGCGGTGTGTACTCAATTTTGGAACTCGGCGGGAGGAGGTAGACTAATTTTTGGGCCACGGTGCGGTTGACTTAGTTTTCAGACCGCGTGTGAGCGGAAAGTATTAGACAGTAGGACTTTTCTTTTGGTTTTGTGTGTTGAGGAAGATACATTACAGTATAACACTAGTCGTGTTTGATACAATAACCAAGTTGCTGGCTATAAGTTCTTGATTGAATGATGAATCTAGTCTTAAGTATATCGCCAAGATTACTTGATTCGAACAGCACAAATTATTGGAATCTGATATCTGTAAATCTGCATTTCAACTATAGCGGCAATTTATTCGTACAGGAATGCTGGTCAAATATGCCAAGCATTATTAAATTCACAAGCGGAGTTAATGCGACGATCCAAAACGGATTCCAAGCATTGGGATGATACTAGATCCACGACGCAAATTAAATCGTTGGATGCTGGTTACAAAAGTAACAAACATAATAGTAATCATAAAAGTAGAAATGGTGTGTGAAACAAAATTAATTGTGCTGCGAGTTATAGGACTAATTCTTTAGGAGCAATAACCCCAGAATTAGTAGAGCTAGGTCACCACTGCTGAAGCCAACATCTGTAAGTACCGGTCAACTTTATTCCTGAGGGTCATCTATATCATGTCATATAAGTATCTGTGTAAATACGATAGGGAGTGTTATTATTCTGTACGAGGAGGATCCTGAGAAATGTGTGTTCTATGTCTGGTATAACAATATATTATCGATTTTACCAGAAGCTGAAGGGCTTTATTTATTAGGTCACTTAGGAGTAGTTAGGTGTGAATGTCTATTGCTGTTGGTATTATCGTACAGGTGTTTAACCCCCTTACATCCCGGGGTTATTACAGTTGGGGAAAATTTGTTTTAAATACGAAACTCAGTTTTCGTTAGTTTTCTGATGGTTTGGTGCAGCATGCTTCTGCATGATCTAAGCGTTCTTTCTAACGCCATCTTGAGTTTTTTGGCTGTTCTTAACTTCAAGTTAACTTATCTTTATTGTTTGGTGCCAAATGCTAACTAATTTTATTGCCAAATGATTGCGCGCGTTTTTGGGTATGTGTGGAATTATTTCGACAGAAATATTGGTGATATTTCTAATTGGGAACTTGATCTTGCTATCTGCGTTAGTGGGTTTTTCGTGGATAGAAGCCACGTTTGTGATTTGGTGTGGTTTCCTGTTATATTTAGTGATATTTCATGGTCAGTTTATTTAATCTCGGTCTTTTCATTTAATTCTTAACCTAGTAATTTGTTGAGTTTTCCGCGTGTTCGTTGGCCTTGCCATTTTTCAGTGTAAGTGGGTTCCTCCTCCTTTTCTCAGGAGTGTGTTGTCTATTTGTTCAACTGCCAAAAGTACCTGTATTTTCTTGTTACTTTGGTTTTCAATATATGTATTTTACAAGTTTGAACCAAGTTATTTTTTGGACGACCACAAGGCTCGCCTCTGGAAGGTTAGCTCTCCCGCCACTCAACGACCATTGTCTTGAAAATCCTTTAAGGGGCACCACAGTTTGATAGCTATATAGCATGGTTGCGATTTTCTGTAACTGGCTGTCTGGCGTCGGGCTGTTGGTGCAGTTTTGAGCCGATTGGTTTCGAATCACAATATTTCGCCGCCCCCCCCCCCTTGTGCCCCCGCCGCCCCATGCTGCCCCTGCCGCCGCCCCCATGTGACCCCGCACCCGTTCTTCAGTCGGCGCCCCTGGTCACTAAAGGTGACAAATCATTACTGGATCAAGAAGAAGGAAGTAATATTTCAATACTATTATTTGATGACAAAATATATTAACAAAATTTCCAGTCTTTATTTGGGTGAATGTAGCCATTGTTGACCGTCTTGTGCATTGTTGATGTGTGGAACTGTTTCGGAAATTTGGCGCTTTTAAATCACACTAATATTACGATTTGATAGCCAATCAGTGGTGGACACATCTATGCAGATTTGTGTTGCCAAGCTGACTTTGGTTCTGAACTTGTTTTCAAGGATGTAATTGTCAGGATTAATGGTGTGGGGATCTTGATAGTTTTAACAATGACAAACGGTCCTTTGCTCTTCGTTTGTCAGAGATGGCATCATTTTGGTCAATTATGGCCGCATAAGCACAGCATCCATTCTGGTTGCAAAACAGTTTCGGAAGCCTATTTGAAAGAATGTAATGAGTAATTACTTGAAATGAATTTTAAAGAGACTGTAGTAGTTTTCGGATATTTAATTTGAAAAGTTTAAAAGAATTTATATTTGTTGAGAAGTGTAATCACGTAAATGTGACCAGTCTAAAGTGCGGCGTTGCCATTTAATTTGGGATTAATATTGACCTCCAACCTTGGTTAACGTAGGAGTGCATCTCAAGTGTTCTCCCCCCCCCCCCCTTTTCAGCCATTCGGCATTGTATTTTTCAAATCCCTTTCAGAATATATTTTGATCTTGCCTTTCTGAACCCATGGTTTTATTTGTGTTGTGCATCAGAATGATGATGATGATGATGATGATAATTGTTGTTTTAAGGGGCCTAACATCTAGGTTATCGGCCCCTGATGGTTTGGGTGATCGTGAAGACATCAGAATGATATTTTAGATTGCTGGTAAAGACCACATCGGACTCGGGTAACCAAAACCCACCCTCACTTACCCTTAATTAATAAATCACGACTACACACCATGTCGTTGTTCAATTATTGTGACAGACATGCCTTTGAATCTGCGTGGAAGATCGTCAATGAGTATGGCAATCATATGATCCTTTATTGCCATCGGTGATCTGTTCCGGTTGGTCACGTGAGTGATGTGATCACTCACCACTTGTGGCAGTAACTACTGTCGACCAAAGTATTATGTGCACTCGAGTTTGAAGGTTGTTTGTGAAGTAACCAATGGACCTACATAAAATCCAATAACATCATCATTTTCGTCGTTCTATTTTACGTTAAGTCATGTAGGTTTGGAATTTTTAATTTATATTTTAATATTTTTAATCGCAGTTGGAACACAAAAAGTGCACGTTTTTAAGCGTGTTTCAACCATGCGTCATATTTACGAATTATTATCTCAAAAACCCGTCATTAGATCGAATCCAAATTTTAACACAATATACATAGGAATGTTTTATAACTGTTTTATTAATTTCAACATTTTGTGTGTCCAAGAAACAAAGTTGTTATCATTTTTGTAAGGTAACTTTTTCTCGGCTCGGGGTGGTTGGAAAATGTAGTTCTTGGTTGCATTGTATTCCTTATACATCGAAAAGTTATGCTGTATGACTGTGAAATACGTAAATTAATTCACTTATTTTATATCGGTTTGTGTTTCTACAGGGAAATAACACATGTTTCACCTGCTAGCCGCTCCGGCAAAAGCTGTACAGCGTTGCCGTAATGGTGCCGACACGCATCATGGCGCATCTCGCTCGGAAGTGATGGGCTCCATCTCAGCAACGCTGTACAGCTTTTGCAGGAGCGGCTAGATGGAGAACCATGTGTTATTTCCTCGTACAAATACAAACCAATATAAAATAAGTGAATTAATTTACGTATTTCACAGTCATACACCGTAACGTTTTGATGTATAACGATTACAACGCAACCAAGAACTACATTTTCCATCCACCCCGAGCCGAGAAAAAGTTACCTTACAACAATGCTAACAACTGTGTTTCTTGGAGACACAAAATTGTGAAATTGATAAAGCAGTTATACAACATTCCAATGTATATTGTGTTAAAATTTGGATTCGATCTGATGACGGACTTTTGAGATAATAATTCTTAAATGTGACGCATGGTTGAAACACGCTTAAAAACGTGCACTTTTCGTGTTCCAACTGCGATAAAAATATTAAAATATAAATTTAAAAATCCAAACCTATATAAACTAACGTAGAATAGAACGACGAAAATGTTGATGGTATTGAATTGTATGTACGTCTATTGGTTACTTAACAAACAACCTTCAAACTCGAGTACACATAATACTTTGGTCGACAGTAGTGCACAGGTTAATGTCACCATGCACGACACTACATCTTGTGGAGGTGTCCGCCATTCTGCTGGTCGGAGTGGAGGCACCTGCCACGACTACGTGAAATGTCCAGCTGTAACAGTCCGGAGAGGCTGTATTGGTTAGCTGGTTCCATCCTTCTAGCCTGTATCGTCGGGGATCATCATTTGACCCCCTAGCGGTGGAATGCAGAGGGCGGCTGAGCTGATTGGTTTCGACTCACAATACTTCGCCGCCCCCCCCCCCCCTTGTACCCCCGCCACCACCATGCCGCCCACGCCGCCGCCCCCGTGTGACCCCGCCCCCTTTCTTCTGTCGGCGCCCCTGGTCACTAATGGTGACAAATCATTACTGGATCAAGAAGAAGGAATAAACATTTCAATACTATTATTTGATGATAAAAAATGTTATCAAAATTTCCAGTCTACATTTGGGTGAATCTAGCCATTGTTGACTGTCTTGTGCATTGTTGATGTGTGGAACTGTTTTGGAAATTTGGCGCTTTTAAATTACACTAATATTACGATTTGATAGCCAATCAGTGGTGGACACATCTATGCAGATTTGTGTTGTCAAGCTGACTTTGGTTCTGAACATGTTTCGGATATTTAAAAGTCAAAGATAAATTAATTCACAATTTTCATTGCCAACCTTGTGAACGAGATTAAATAAAATGACCATGAAATATCACTAAATATAACAGGAAACCGCACCAAATCACAAACGTGGCTTCTAACCACGAAAAATCCACTAACGCAGATAGCAAGAACAAGTTCCCAATTGGAAATACCAAGTTCCCAATTGGAAATACCACCAATATTTCTGTCGAAATAATTCCACACATACCCAAAAACGCACGCAATCATTTGGCAATAATATTAGTTAGAATTTGGCACCAAACAATAAAGATAAGTTAACTTGAAGTTAAAAACAGCCAAAAAACTCATGATGGCGTCAGAAAGGACGCTTAGTTCATGCAGAAGCATGCTTCACCAAACCATCGGAAAACTGACGAAAACTGAGTTTCGTAATCAAAACAAATTTTCCTCAAAAGAGAAACACATTAAGGAACCCGTAGCACCAAAAATATTAGTAGTTAGGTCTCTCCAGACTATAATTTGACCAAAATCAAACAGAGCGACTTCGTGTACGTCTGTACGCACGGCCATCTTGCCAACAACCTTTTTTAAATAATAATGAAAACAAAATACTAGCGACAAAACAAGAAACAGGTTCTTCGAACAATTCAAGAAAACAGTATTACATCACAAACCTTAAGCTAGAAAGCCTAAATTAAGTTGACGCCAATCAAAAGTTGGTAGCAAGAATTTTAATAAAATTAAAATAATTAAGACAAATCGGGACCTATTAATTGCGCAATTTCAGGCCCGTAAGGAATTCAAATAATATTAGACCATATTTAAAATAACAGCAAGAAAATATTAAAGCTTGCCTGCACTACCAGAAAAATGCTAAAGTCTTTGTCCCTAAGTGGCGCAACGGAACCATGAACGACACAATGGTTCCACAAAACTAAATATTTGAAATCATAATGAAAATAATAATAATGTTCAGAATACGAAAATTGATGATATTTGAAGTTAATAAATCATTGCCGAAAGTTTTTCAAATCTCCATACCTCTTCACTTGGCCAGGGCCGGAGACCCGGCCACCAACGTCCACTCACATCTCACGACATTTTAGGAAATATCAAGCCGTCACCTTGTCCACAAACAGTTAGCCCATAAGAGCGACCTCGCGCATGCGCGCAACTCACGCAGTGCTGCCGAAGTTATACAGTGGCAGTTTTGGAACTAACAAACAAGCGATGACATTGAAATATTTCTGCAGGTTCACCAACTTAACTTCCCATTTAAAGGCGCTTCTTAAATGTCCGAAAACACTTCAGTTCATCATTTATGCTGGTACTGAAAGAGCGGGAAATTTCTTCGTGCTGATTGGTAACACGGCTACTGCGCAGGATGAATCTGCGGCGAATTCAGTACATAAATGTTCATAATTAGTTACTTCCAAAGTCAATACTGTAAATTTGAAGTTCTATTGTCAACAGTCAACATTGAGACAATGCATTTTGAGGAAGATTTCACATTGGTACCTTTTGGGAAAGTTTTATTTCTTCTTGGGGTCCGTGAATCACTCCATTGACCACTGGGTCTGGAGCTGGGCCCAGGGTTTAAGTGACCCCTGGGTTTAGAACTGGGTCCAAAGTTCTTTTCCAAAAGTAGGGCTGGCGAGAGTTCGGGCAGGAGTAAAGTGTGCAGATGCAATCGGCACAGCCTTCCACCACGAGACGTCTACCAGGGGTGACGAGAGAGGGCAGACGAGCATTTTGGAAGATCCATGCATAGTTTGGCTTGGGCTCACCAACTGACAGTATCACAATCTGTCACAGCTGTTCCAGGAGGCCAAACATGACAGTGTTGCCAAAATAATTTTAAGCCATCTGATAGGTCCAATTTTTAAATGCATATAACTTCTAAACTATCACTTGGATTTCAACCAAATTTTGTATGTAATGTGTGTTTATACACAGATATGACTGAGCGTATTCATAAGAGCCACCAGGGCTGCCAACTGTTAATAATTGCTCTCTCTCTCTTTTTTTAATATCCAAATACCAATATATCAGAAAGTATGCAAGCCGACAGCTTTAAACTATGCATACATATAGTACCTGACATATTAGATTAATTTGGAGAAACTTATATACCTTAGTTCTACCAACATGATTCTAAGCCTGCTGATAGGACCAATTTTTAAATACATGTATCTTCTATACTATCAGTTGGATTTCAACCAAATTTCGTACGTGCTATTTGTAACATAACACATATGACTATAAATATTCTTAAGAGCAATCAGGGCTGCCAATTGTTAAAAACGCTGTGTATTTATTTTTTACCCTAATATCAATATATCAGAAAATATGCAAACCAACAGCTCTATACTTTGCACACGTATAACACCTGACATTCTAGATTAATTTGGAGTAATTAATATAAGTCAGTGCTGCCAACTTGATTCTATGCCTGCTGACAGGTCCAATTTTAAAATACATGTAACTTCTATACTAACAAATGGATTTCATCCAAAATTGGCACAACAAGATATCATAATGTTTCAGTTTATTTCTGAACAGCACACGCATGACATTGTTGCCAACATGCTTTTACGCGTGCTGATAGATTCAATGTCTAACTGCATGTAACGTCCATTTGACTTCAACCAAATTTTGTATTCTGAACCTTAAGAGATGGAACTAAGAATATATTCAGTCACCAGGGCTGCCAACTGTAGTGCTCTATTAGGCTACATTATACCAGGTATATTTCGAACTAATTAGACATTTCGATATTACCAAATTAATTTTGTCATTCTAGATAGGTTCATATACTGTAGATTAATCATTGGCATGCATCTTAATTTTAAGAAAAGTAGGCTCTTTAGTTAGTCACGGAACTTCTTGTTGCTGGTATGTATTCTGAATATTGTTGTGTTATACAATGTGTTGCCATACGATGAATAAATAATAGCCCTGTTATATCGGTTTTCTCACAATTTTGCGTTACACGTTGAAATTTACACAATAAAACGCTTTAAAAATATATCAAATATCTTAGAGTAAAGTGGGAATAATTTATTGTATTAATGGCCAAACAGCTAGGTCATATACCCCGAATGACGTGAATGAAAGTTGTCTATGGAGATCTTTTCATGTCAGTCCGATAGATGGCTCTGTAAAATAAAGTTATCACCAAAATCACTAGAATGTACATAATTTTAACATGTAACACAACATTGCAAGGAAACCATAATAGGTAATCCCGCAGAATTACTACAAATGCAAATGCATATAACGATGAATACTACTGATTTTATATACTTTGGCCATCTATGGACCATGTAAAATAACATTCTAATGATTTTGTCTCATCCCATCATTTCAAGTTTCTCCAGTAGGCTATTTATTCATATTTTACACACACAGGTCGTTCTAGCAGCCAAGTAAGACGGAAGCTACTACGCCGAGCTCCAGCCACGATCAGCTAATTGATGGCCACCTCCTGCCGAGGCTACGATTCATCTCTACCATCTAGCCCTACCCAACCATTAGTCAATTCCCTTCCCGCCCTGCATTATTCAAGAAACAGTACCATTTCCAACCGTTACCCATTGTCGTTCGCAAAGAAGCTTATAGCCCACCCTCAGACAATCCAAGTCAAGAAAATCCTATCACCATGATTTGCTGCCAAGCTGTATTCATCCTTTCTCACCCCAGCAGCCAATAATTAATTAATAAATTGTTAATTAATTATTACATTTAAATTCAACCAGCTCGTCCACTGTCGCAGCCCCTCTGCTTAATAACTGGAAACCTTGGACGATTGGTATTTCTCTTGGGCGAATCCAAACAACGTTCTAACAGGTCAACGACATTTGACCGACCTTTCACACACTACATTCATGCAGCTACAGTCACTGCACAGACATGAACTCCTCACGCAGACACGACCCTGGAGTATGATCCAGCCGATCCTGCCTGGGATACCTGCCGATCCTAGCTGGGATACCTTCAGGGACACAACACGCTCATCTACGCGCTCAAAGTGGATCTTAGCAATAGATATGTCTGAACAGCTCTATGCTATTGCTTTAAAAAAAACAGTTTCACAATGGACACCATGGTTTTGATCCACCCTCCCCGCAATCTATATCCCACTACTCTCAGACAGGTCATATGCCAAGCACTAGATCCACATTCCAGACTCATAGCATGCATTGCGGACACTGTTCTAACGCATGACAGACACCTTAACACCCTAGGCACAGCGCTCAGTGAACACTCAGCCATTCCACCAATCATCTACCTCAGTCCACACGCTCCATATTATTACAAGCACTCACAAACCGATTCCAGCCTTAACTCAGAACAGGACACTCAAACAATACCTATCCTACCACCTATGCCCATATACGTACATACTAGGGAAACCCAAACAGTCCATTCGCCAACAGTCACTCCAATAGCATAAATCTCACTGGTCCCTGACAGAAAACACACTACACGAAAACTCCATGAGCAAACAACAAAAACTAAACGTAAACATAAAGCCAACCAAACCCAAAATTCACAGCCCAACTCAACAGAAGAAACTAGTCCTGACACAAGCATCATGGAAACTCCCCCTCTCCCTCCAGTCGAAACGGTGGCTTCACTACCACAACCAAGTACACGGGTGACTAGTCGCCCCCCTCCCAAACCACACGCTACACTAATCATACTATGTTACAACTGTCTATGACTGCACCATAATGCTGCAAGCTGCCCTCATGATACCCGCTGCAATAGGTGCGGTGATTCTCATCACCACCCTACTTGCAAGGTACCTCGTGACAAGCCTAAGTGCGTCACCTGTGGGGGAGCCCATGCAGCCTCTTATAATGGTTGCAGATACATTAAAACAGCCATCAGGCAAAGACAGTTGCAACTCAGACAACGCTCTAACACAAATCCCCCAGCCCTCATGTCTTTACCACTGCCCCCCCCCCCCCCCTCCTACACAGCCCGTCACTGCTCTCACACAGTTGCTGAGCCCGCCTCAGCAACTCACCGCCATTACTATGTGAATCATAGCTTAATCGAACCCAGAACGCGACTCCCAAGTACATTTTAACAATTAGACTACCTTTACACACATAACAGACCCCTGGCTCCGTGGTTTTACTACCTGGGGGCTAAAGGCCACGGCGGACCCCACCCGGGATGTCGAACCACGGACCTGCGAACTCCAAACACATCCAACTTCACTGGAGCCATCACAGCAGGAAGCCTAGACGGGCGCGGCCAGCCTATGGCTGAACTGCGTTCGGCTGACTCAAAAAACCAATAAATATACTCCGTTCACTCCAAAAAAACAACGAACTACATTAAAACCAAACCCGAATAACAACAATTAATCATAAAACAACAATATTTCGACACATAAGTACATATAAATAACACTTAAGCAATAGCCAATCACAGCGCACCTCCAGCCAATCAGCGCACAGCACATATAAATTCAAACTCCCCGCTCCAGTGACATACATTACACTACAATTACAGAGTCCATGAATACTCTACACAAATTTAAACCATAAGAGGCGGAAGCTGGGGCCTTTTAAAAGCAATATGTTGTGGCCAAACAATGCCAAACCTACTACAGGTCTTTATTTTTCATCTCTCCTAGAGCACTATTAAATTTCAACCTACTACTTTCAATTGAAGCTGCTGCATAACTTAAAACCAATACACACACTAAAAAATCTCACACACAGCTAATCAATGGCGAGTCTAGCGATAATAATAACATCTACAGCATCGGCAGGAGGGTGTACTGGTCAAAAATGGCCAACATTCACATCCTGACCGGAACTTAAGCTGAAATGGACTGCTACTCTTATTTTTAACTTGCACTGCCCCTAGTTAATTAATTAATTATTCCAATAATTAATTAATTAATTAAACTAATTATATATTATCCTTGCACAACTAAAAACCATTGCACTACAATGGCTATCAGTTATCTGATATACTATAGCCAGAAGTAATTTATTCAACTCATTATTATTATTATTATTATTATTACCCTCCAAACTTTCTTCCCTCAAACTAGAATAAAAGGAGTCCGGGTTACGGGCAACAGACTCTTTATTTTCTTCCTGCATTCACCTTTTATAAGGTGTTATGCTTGTCACTGCCTAAGAGTAGTAGTTTTTTCATCCTTTCACCATATTATTTTCTTCGAACATGCCGTTTCTCCACACAGTTGAGCGCATTTTATGTATATTCCAAAAAAAACTATTTTCAAAATAAGAATATCTGGGTTATCGACCCTTAGTGGTCGAGATGACAGGGAAAAGAAAAAAGTAGTAGCTTGTAGTTTAACGTGATCTCGCGATCATGAGCCACGGGACATCCTTTTTACGTGGAATCCGAACCACAGGACATGGCATTTCACTTCGAAAATCTCACATATATTGACCGGGAATCGAACCCGGTCCGCCTTGGTGAGAGGCAGAGAGCTTGACCGCTGCGCCACCACGACCCTACAGGGAAAAGAAATTGAATCTATAACAAACTAACAAAATACTAACTAAAACTAAATACTGAAGAAGAAATTGAAAAAAAAAAGGACAGAAGAAAATTTCCTCAACCCTCGAGAATGATGATAATTGTCGTTTTAAGGGGCCTAACATCTAGGCTATCGGCCCCTGATGGTTTGAGTGATCGTGAAAATGAAATGCAAACTTAAAACTAAAACTAACAACTAACCTACATACTAGAAGAAGAAATGGAAGACTGAAGGAGAATAAGGCAAATAAAGGACAGGAGGAAAAGAAATGCCCTCAACCCTCGAAGAATGCGGATTGAGGGACTTGGAAGGAAGGAGAGCCATGAAAGGCAGATAGGAAAGTGAAAGATGAGAGGGTCCACCCCACAGGTAAGGGACAAAAGGGAAAAACAGACCCAGTTCAGGAATCCCTCGGGGTCGCCAACTCCCGAACTCACCAGCCGTGAGCCCCTGAGGGTGTAGCATTATCTAGGGTGCACCAAAAGTGGTGAGGCTACATACACCCGGCTTCCTTGAGGGCCTTGAGCGGAAGGCAGGAGATAACGTGAAAAGAAAAAGAAGGCTGACCCCTTGCAGAAGGAGGGAATCAGAAAAGATGAGACAAGGGCCAATTAAGGCGGGAAAGTGAAATACTCCCTAGGCCTCGGATACCCTAATACCGTCGGGGTCGGAAAAGAACAAGAGTTGACCAAGGAAGGTCGACACGAAAGAAGACAGAGAAGAGCCCAGCACAAGTAAGTGGAAGCACCTCGAGAATGAGAATTGAGGGACTTGGAAGAATGGAGAGACAGGAAAAGGTTCGCCTCAGAGGCACGGGAAAAAGTGGTAAAAACTGATACATCTCAGGAATCTCTAGGGATCGCGAACACTGTAACCAGCCGAGAGTCCTAAAGGGTGTAGAACTATCCTGGGAACACCCTTAGTGGTCGGGCAATATATACCCTGCCTCCTTTCATTGGGGCCTTGAGCAGAAGGCAGGAGATAACATGAAAATTAAAATAAAATTAAAAGTGTGAACCCTCGAAGAATGAGGGGATCAGGAAAGATGATTTAAGGGCCAATTAAGGCGGGGAAGGGAAATACTCCATAGGCCACGTATATCCGAATACCGTCAGAGTCGGAAGATAACAAGAGTTGATCAAGGAAGGTCGACAGGAAGGATGATAGAGAGCAGCCCGACAACAAACTAAGTGAAAGCAATGCAGGACTTGTATCTCGTGGTCGCCAACTCACGTTCCAATAGTCGGGAGTCCCCGGGGTTAGCGGGGGAGGGTGGCAGGGAGGTGTGGGGAAGCACTTGTTATGAGCACGAGGCAGTTTCTAACCGATCCATTGGTAAATGATGATGATGATACTTGTTGTTTTAAGGGGCCTAACATCTAGGTTATCGGCCCCTGATGGTTTGGGTGATCGTGAAGAAAATCCATTGGTAAAGCAAGGAGTTTTTTATATACCGGTAGTTAAGTCCCTACTGTTTATTTCATCACGAGAGGGGAAGTTGCTACTGGTAAACTGTACTCCCCTTTGCTTGCTTTCAGCCCTCACCTGGAAGATCTCATCTTCCACAGAATATACCAGCCGCATAGGCCCACGTTCACACAAATGATAACCATTACTTAGAATCTAATTATTTTCTTAAGTAATTCTCTGTAGTAATTTCAACATTTCCATTTAGGTCTGGTTTCTGATGTACGGTGGGTTATTTTGAGGCGAGCTAACGAGAATTTGGAAGCGCTAGTTTCGTAATCTCGTTTCGCAGAACAGAGCAGCGCAGCCGTGTCACCAATGGCAAACAGACGCAATCACAATGTATTATTTATTTATAGCTCCAAGTGAACCTATTAACTTAAGGTGACATGAGGAAACCCGGGGAATTGTGTTCGTGCCATGTTGCCCATCAAATGAGGTTGTGGACTTTGAATCCCTTTTCCTCTTCCCATGAACACTACACACACTTCAGGTAAATTAAATAACGTACTTTGCAAACTAACCAGTCTATTTTCAGAGTGGCAAACTACGGCGATACTATAACATTGCCAATCAAGACGAAAGCTACCCGTACTCTCCTAGCCGCCTAAGTACAAATTATGTACGTAAGCTATATATTGAGGTATTATTGTGCGTTAGGGCTAACAATCTAAATTTTCAGGTGTACGTTTAATGAAAGTCTTGTTATTTTTAGCCTATTTTAATTTTATGAAAAAAAAAATAGGCTAATGAGATAACCTTTTTGTCCGTGTGTGTGTATGTGTGAGCGTATATCTGTGTGTCCCTAATAACGTCTAAACGGCTGGAGCGATTTCAATGAAACTTGGTAAGGTCATAGTTCTATATTGGCCGACCCAGACAGTGCCCCTCAAATTTTATAAGGTCTCATCAATCCAACATGGCGGCTGTGCGAAATATTTCACCGGCATTCTATATCTCCGAAATTGAGCCTGATATCACCCTGAAATTTTGTACGGTGCTAAAGGGCACTACTAGATGTTCATCTATGGGACTTTTAAAATCCTGTTCACAACGAAACGAACATGGCGGCCAAGCGAGTTTGAAACTTTTAAATAGACTTTTCTCGCGGTTTAACCATCCAAACGCAACGAAACTTGGTACAGCAAATATTTAAGCACATTGTAATGCATTGGCCTCTCATCTAGTTCAATTACACTGGTCAACAGTGATTTTGGTTCCGGGGCCTTTTAAGCTGATTTTATATGGATTTGATGCCCTGAATTCAAATATGCCATCAGCTTTTGCCTAGCAGCTCTAGTTTGTGAGATATTATATTTTTGCAAAATATACATTACACTATCGCATGGTAATAAGAAACTAAACACGGTATTTTCATTATTATATTATACAAATATTATTATACACAAACCTAGAGGAAAAAGTCATGAATGAAACCAACCAGTCACTGGACACTTCGGAAACTTCTTTTCCGTGACATTCTTGAATATATTTTGGAACAGTCCCTTTTTATCAAGCTCCAGCAGTCATTTGCCATCATGTGCATGTCCTATCTTCCTTGGTAGCAGTCCTCCACAGTTTTAATATCCTGGTGAAATCGTTCACCTTGTTCCTCAATGTTGTCTACTAAATTTTCAGGAAAATGGTCTTAAGTGGCTGTGTAAATAGTGCACCTTAATACTCATGTTGCACCAAAGAGATTTGAAACTGTTAAGTATCTCGTTTACCAGTTCAACATAGTTTTCAGCTTTGCGTTTGCCTAGAAAATGTTTTACAACTGACACAAATGAAGTCCAGGCTTTTATCTCAGATTCATTCATTGAATTTACGAAGTCAGGATCCTTTATGAGTTGTCTTATTTGTGGGCCATCAAATATCCCTGCTTTACGTTTTTCCATACTCAAGTGAGGAATTCTATCCTATAAATGCAAAGCATGATCCGTTCCTAACAAGAGCCTTCACAAACTGCTTCATAAAGCCCAGCTTGATATGCAGTGGAGGAAAGATGATTTTCTCTCGTTCAACATTTTTTTCTCAACATCGATGTTCCCTCTCTTAGGCCACTCTTTTCTAACCCAGTAGTGTGTTTTGCCTCTGCTATCCTATAGGCACAAGAAGCAAGGATATCAGACTGACGATGCGACACAATACATTTGACCCAATCCTTGTATATTATGATTGAGAATTGCACAAAATGGAGTTAGAACTGAACATAAAAACAACACAGATCTAGACAAATAGAGGTGATGGAAGAAAACTGATATATAAATAAATAGAGCTGTTAGAGAAAAATTGATTTTATATTTAAATTCAGCGACCCAAGTATACCTAAAATCAGTTACAAAAACCCCGGCACCATTTTTTTTTTTTTTGTAGGCAGTGTTATTTACATAACCTTAAGATGACGGCTGTGAGAAATATTTCACTGGCGTTGTATATCTCCGAAACTATTCCTGATATCAGCCTAGTATCACCCTGAAATTTTGTACGAAGATTAAGGGCACTACTAGAAGTTCAGTTATGAGACTTCCAGAAACCTGTAGAATACAAAACGAACATGGCGACCAAGCGAAGGTGAAACATTTTAATAGACATTTTTCTCGCGATTTAGCTGAGTGCAGTGAAATATGATACAGTAAATGTTTATACACATTGTAATGCACTGGCATCTAATTTAGATCAATTGTTCATTTAATCTCAAGATGGCTGCTATGCGCAATGTTAAAATTAAGTTTCTATTTCTTGTTTATTAATCATGCGATCGAGGTGAACGTTTGAAAAATGAACCTACGCAAAAATCGTCCTCGAATAGTACATAACTCTATGGCCTACATGGCGACCAACCGAAATATTTAGACGGTTCTCAGTATCTATTAATCTATGATAGCAATTAAACTGAAATATAGTATGTTGATAGAGGAAGGAAGCTTTTAGTTTTAGGTGGCCATTAATCATGCGATAATGAGCCTCGGGACCTCCTTTTTACGTGGAATCCGAACCACAGGACATGGCATTTCACTTCGATGATCACACAGGCATTGACCTGAAATCAAACCCAGTCCACCTTGGTGAGAGTCCAACAGCTTGACCGCTGCGCCACCACGCCCCCTGTTGATATAAGCTATAAACATAAATTCACTTATGAGACTTTCAATATCCTGGTGAGCAGAAATCCAACATGGATGATGATAATGAAGATGATAATTGTTGTTTTAAGGGGCCTAACATCGAGGTTATCGGCCCCTAATGATCTGGGTGATAGCAAAAATGATAATGAAATGGAAACCAGAATAAAATTATCTGAGACGGAAAATACGTACAAAAAGGAACTCAGATGGAAACTACTCACAATATGGTCTTACAAAAGGGAATTTAGAACGAAAAGTTGCACAAAAAGAATAGATTAAAAAAGACCCACAAAACGTAGGCTAGATTCAAAATACGTACAAAATGCAATGTAGCGTCGAAATACTTCCAAAATGCCACTGAAAGTCAAAATACTTACAAAATGCAAATGAGACCGAAAATACGTACAAAATGCAATTGAGGTTCAAAAGACTTACAAAATGCAATTGAAATTGAAAATACACAATGGAATTCAGATTGAAATAGGCCCTATCCCAGTTCCAATCCAAATTATTCACAAAGTGCAATGGAAATTCAAAATACTTACAAAATGCAATTGAAATTGAAAATGCTTACAAAATGTACGGTAGATTCAAAGGACTCATGTGGATTGACAATACTTACAAAAAGCAATTTAGATTGAAAATACTTGACAAAATGTAATTTAGATTCAAAATACCCACAAATTCAATTGAGAATCAAAATATGTGCAAAATGCCCGCCAAACAAAATGAAATTTAGATTCAAAATTCGTGCGAAATGCGGCTTTGGTTGAAAATACTTACAAAATGCAATTGAAATTCAAAATACTCACCAAGGTCCCTCCTCCATATTGAAAGACTTACTAAAAAGCAATTTAGATTGTCAATCTTTACAAAATGCAATTGAGGTTGAAAATAATCGCGAGATGTAATTTAGATCGAAAAAACATACAAAAAGCAACGTAGATTAAAAATGCCTTAAAAATCGCTACAAGGGAATTTAGAAACCCGGTGAACCAAGTAACAAAAACAGTGCGGGAATCTTAAAGAGAAAAATAAATATAATGAAAAAAGGAGAGGAGAGAGGAGGATAGGGGAGGAGAGGAGAGGAGAGGAGAGGGGAGAGAGGAGAAGGTCCACCCCAAAGGGAAGGGACAAAAGGGGAAAACGGACCCAGCTCAGGAATCCCTCGGGGTTGCCAACTCCCGACCTCACCAGCCGTGAGCCCCTGAGGGTGTAGCATTATCGACGGTGCACCAGAAGTGGTGGGGCTACATACACCCTGCCTCCTTAAGGGCCTTGAGCACAAGGCAGGAGGTAAAAGGCAAAGAAAGAGAAGGTTGACCCCTCACAGAAGGAGGGTATCAGGAAAGATGAGACAAGGGCCAATTAAGGCGGGAAAGTGAAAGACTCCCTAGGCCTCAGATAACCTAATACCGTCGGGGTCGGAAGAGAACAAGAGTTGACCAAGGGAGGTCGACAGGAAAGAAGACGGAGAGGAGCCTGGCACAAGTAAGTGGAAGCAATGCTGGACTCAGCTGGGGTCCCGTGGTCGCCAACCCACGCCCCACTAGATCTGAGCCCCTGGGTGGGGGGGGGGGGAATCCAACATGGCCGTGACGCGAAATATAAATATTGAAATGGACGTTTCTCGCGATTAAGCATCCGAGCGCAGTGAAACTTGGTACGGTAAATGCCTATACACATTTAAATCTACTGTCATTTAATTTATTTTAATAGTTTTCATAACCACAAGATGGCGACTGTGCGAAATTTTATAATCTGATTTTCATTTCTTGGTTCCTAATCATGCTTTTGAATTTTGAATACTACACCTACACAATAATCTTCATATGAAAAATGAAAATCCACAGCCTGCTTCCAGTCTCCGACCGGGTCAGGAATGGAATGAATGAAGCCCCCATCTAGCGGCGAGGATAAATCTTCATGTAATAGTACTTAACTCTAAGACCTGGATATACCAGGTGTGTCAGCCGCCCCTTATAATATAGCTTTTATGCAGCCCAACTAACGTGTTATGTCATGATGGTCGATATTTCTGTGCTTGCATCCCGTATGGTACTTATGGACTGTAAGTTTATCCCGCAAACGATACTGAACCCTATTATTCCCCCACCTGATATGACTACAAACCGTTCCAATAATATTATGTACCTGCAGTCAATTATTGCAGTGCAACATATCGTCTGCGTTAAGATGTAGTGCCAAGTGGCTGGGTAACGCAAAACATGGAATTAACTCTTAAAACTATGATATAATGGCGTGGAGAGCGTTTGAAACAGGGAACTGGAGGAGTAACGTATTCTAACAGGTTCGTAATACAAGTTCCTTCCAGACCTGAAGCATAGCTCAAGTAGATAGTCACTGGACTACCAATTAGTGGACCGGAGGAGCGAAGGTTGGAATCCCCCATTGGTGAAATGTTTGCAATGTTATGACTCTTCAATGCTACAATCACATGGCATTGTGTGCCGCAGACACGCAGTTTTATATTCATGCTGAAAACAATTGCTGTTCCGGTACACACAATCAACAGAGTACAACGGATATCTTTACATTCACGGCCGACACAATAGCATCCAAGACGTTAATGAAACCTCAGTAGAACATGGAATGGCATTGCAACCATTTTGAAACTCTCACATGAGCTGGAATCTACTAGCATCTTGACCTGGTACAGTATAGCTCATGTGGTAAGCACGAGGCGAATATGGCCAAGAGCCAATCGTACATGTGAGAAGTTCTTATTGAAGTTTTACTTAGGTTGTTACCATCTCGTAATATCCCCTTGTATGCAAATTGTCAGGAAATGAAAGTGTAGCCTATGTGGCCGAAAGAAGGGCCGATTTGTCATCAGGGTCAGGGCCCAGCAGAAGTGGGAGCTCATGGCGTAGAAAATGTAGATAGCTTGTGCCTGTCAGATGGCCTTAAAAATACGGCCCAATAAGGCGATCACACAAAATTCCACACCATACATTCACTACCCATTGCACTTGATGGGCCGTCAGTCGAAACCAGTGGGGACTGTCAGCACTCCAGTAGTGCATGTTATGGCGGTTGACGGTACCATTATTCTTGAATCTCGATTCGTCCGAGAATAGGATTTTTGATTAAAAAAATGCTACATCATCTTCTACATTTCCTAAGAGCCACTGACAGAAATTCATCCGAGCTTCGAAATCTCTCCCATGGAGCTCCTGGTTTATTTGTTGACGGTAGGGATGATATTTATGCGCATGCAATATACGGCTTACGGACGACTGTATAATGTTCACCTGTTGTGAAATTGCTCTTGTACCAGTGTGAGGGTCATTGTGAGCTGCGTCCATAATGATGATTATGATGAAGATGATAATTGTTGTTTTAAGGTGTCTAACATCTATGTTATCGGCCCCTAATGGTCTGGATGATAGCGAAAATGACAATGAAATGGAAACCAGAACGAAAATTATGTGAGACTGAAAATACTTACAAAATGGAACTAAAATTTAAAAAACTCACAAAATGGAGAGCGGAAGTACAAAAGGTAATTTAGAAGGAAAATACGCACAAAACGAATAAAAACGCTAAAAATGTAGCTGAGATTCAAAATACAGACAAAATGCAACGTAGATTCGAAATACTTACAAAATGCAATTTAAATTCAAAATACTTACAAAATGCAAATGAGATTGAAAATACATACAAAATGTGTGGTAGATTCAAAATACTCACAAAATGCAATTTAGAATCAAAATACTTACAAAATGCCCACCAAACAAAATGCAATTTAGATTGAAAATACTTGAAAAATGCGGTTTAGGTTGAATATACTTACAAAATGCAATTGCAATTCAAAATACTCACAAAAGTGCCGCCCCCTACATTGAAAGACTAAAAAAAGCAAGTTAGATTGTCAATCCTTACAAAATGCAATTTAGATCGAAAATACTCGCAAAATTGAATTTAGAGGGAACATACGCAAGAAAAAGAATTTAGATTTAAAATACTCACAAGATGCAATTTAGATTCAATATACTTACAAAACGCAATTCAAATTCAAAATACCCACGAATTGTAATTTAATTCAAAATACTTTCCAAAAATGCAATTGGGGTTGAAAATACTTACAAAATGCAATTGAAAATAATAAATAAAATCACAAAATGCAAGGGAAGATCAAAATGCTTACAAAATGCAATTGAAAATAATAAATAAAATCACAAAATGCAAGGGAAGATCAAAATGCTTACAAAATGCAATTTAGATTGAAACTACGTGCAAAATGCTATTAGATTGAAAAATGATGATGATGATGATAATTGTTGTTTTAAGGGGCCTAACATCTAGGTTATCGGCCCCTGATGGTTTGGGTGATCGTGAAGATGAAAAAGAAAAGCGAACTTAAAACTAAAACTAACTACTAACCTACATACTAGAAGAAGAAATGGAAAACTAAAGGAGAATAAGGCAAATAAAGGACAGGAGGAAAGTAAATGCCCTCAACCCTCGAAGAAGGTGGATTGAGGGACTTGGAAGGAAGGAGAGCCATGAAAGGCAGATAGGAAAGTGAAAGAGGAGAGGGTCCGCCCCAAAGGTAAGGGACAAAAGGGGAAAAACGGACCCAGCCCAGGAATCCCTCGGGGTCGCCAACACCCGAACTCACCAGCCGTGAGCCCCTGAGGGAGTAGCATTATCTAGGGTGCACCAGAAGTGGTGGGGCTACATACACCCTGCCTCCTTAAGGGCCTAGAGCACAAGGCAGGAGGTAAAAGGAAGAGAAAAAGAAGGCTGACCCCTCGCAGAAAGAGGGTATCAGAAAAGATGAGACAAGGGCCAATTAAGGCGGGAAAGGAAGAGACTCCCCAGGCCTCGGATACCCTAATACCGTCGGGGTTAGAAGAGAACAAGAGTTGACCAAGTGAGGTCGACAGGAAAGAAGACAGAGGGGAGCCCGGCACAAGTAAGTGGAAGCAATGCCTGACTCAGCTGGGGCCCCGTGGTCGCCAACCCATGCCCACAAGATGTGAGCCCCTGGGGGATAGATTGAAAAAGAAACATAAAACTTACAAAACGAAATTTACATTGAAAAGACGTACAAAATATAAAAGATAAAGAAGTCGGAACCCTCGATGAATGAGGGGTCCGCAAAGATGAGAGTAGGGCCAACTAAGGCGGGAAAGGAAAATACTTCCTAGGCCTCGGATACCCTAATACCGTCGGGGTCGGAAGAGAACAAGAGTTGGCCAAGGGAGGCCGACAGGAAAGAAGACGGAGAGGAGTTCAGCACAAGTAAGTGGAAGCAATGCCGGACTCAGCTGGGGTCCCGTGGTCGCCAACCCACGACCCACTAGAAGTGAGCCCCTCGGGAGGCGTCCATAACTGCCTCCTCATTATCTTCTCACCAGACGTTATGGTCCTCTGTCGGACAGGTGTTATCGCCCCAAGTTCCCCTGTTGTTCGTAAACGTCTTTCAATATTGCGTCTAGTATTTCCACTCGGACGTCGCCTGTCTGGGTATCTTTCCCGATACAGACGTAGTGCCTGCAAGGAATTCCCTTTCGCCTTCCCGTATGCAAGACACACATTCGTCCGTGGAGTACATGACGAATGAATGAAGTGACTTCAATCCCACTGTGTCGCTGCGCAGAGTGGGTAGAGCACAATTACTGTATTAACGGCAATAGACTGCATGTTGTGGCACACAATAACATGTGAATGTAGCATTGATGCCTCATAACGTTGCATAAGTCCAGTGACTTTCTACTTGAGCTACGCCTCAGCTTTGGAAGGAACTTTTATTACGAGCCTGTTAGAGTACGTTACTCCTCCAGTTCCCTGCTTCAAACGCTCTCCACGTCATTATATCATAGTTTTAAGAGTTAATTCCATGTTTTGCGTTACCCAGCCACTTGGCACGACATCTTAACGCAGATGATATGTTGCACTGCAATAATTGACTGCAGGTACATCATATTATTCGAACGGTCTGTAGTCATATCAGCTGGGGGAATAATAGGGTTCAGTATCGTTTGAGGGATAAACATACAGTGCATTAGTACCATATGGGATGAAAGCACAGAAATATCGACCATCATGACATACCACGTTAGTTGGGCTGCATAAAAGCAATATTATAAGGGGCGGCTGACTCACGTGGTATAAGAATCCAGCATGGCGACCATCCAAAATGGTATCAATATCTACGAATGTATTGCAGCAATCAAACTGAAATTTTGTATGTTGATAGAGGCAATTAATATAAGCAGGATACATGAAAATAGGCGGTATAGTTCTTCACGGAACTACTTTGTTTTGTTCTGAATGCTCCGAGGGGGGTGAGAGATTTCACGAGTCCTTCATCCAGGAACGCAACCAACAGCAATGAGGTTCAGTCATGCTTTGGGGTGGAATCATGTTAGGTTGACGTACGCCTCTAATTCCTATACACGATAACATGACTGGTCTGGTGTAGGGGGCGTGGTGGCGCAGCGGGCCATCTGTTGGCCTCTCACCAAGGTTGATCGGGTTCGATTCCCGGTCAATTCATGTGAGATTTTTGAAGTGAAATGCCATCTTCTGTGGTTCAGATTCCACGTAAAAAGGAGTCCCGTCACTCTTGATTGCATGCTCAACGGTCACGTAAAAATAAAAGCTGCCATTTGGTCTGGTGCTCAGAGACAACAACCTTGAACCTGTCATTACATGATTCGCTGCCACAATGGATGAGGTCTTTACATTAGTGGACGATAATGCTCGTGCCCATCCAGCTAGGGTGTTCAATCAGTTCCTTCACACGCATGTCATACAGAGAAAGGAGTGGCCTGCCAATTCTGCAGACATGAACTGTGTTGAACTTGCATGGAAAGAGCCCAAGAGGGTAATTCCGCACCGTCCCAATCCTCCAACTAACAGCAACTGATTGAAGCTGCTGTTCAAGATTGGGATAATCTGCCCCCAAACCACGTTGGATTCGTTAGTGCTTAGTATGCCTCGTCGTCTGGGAGAATTCCTTAAGAGATCTTGGTGACCGTACACGGTATTGATATGCCCCAACATGAATAGTTAGCTTTCTAATGAAATCTACCTAAAATGACGTTTGTGTCCTCGGTCCCACATTATCACTTTGTTATTCGTTGTGTGTTTCTGTCTCTTGTGTGTTTCTGTCTCTTTTGCACAGCAGGTTGAGTGTTGATTTTCTTTGTATGTACCCTATATTGTATGTTATGTGATTACATCCACATTGCAAAATAAACAAGTCACTAAATTGCAATACGTAAAACTTTGTTTGGACACAGTAGCATGAACGAAGATTGTCCGACTCCGTAACTAATTGGTTAGCGTGCTAGGCTTTGGCCCGAAGGGTCCCGTGTTTGATTCCCGGCCGAGCTGTGGGGTTTTTAATCTCCTATGGTTACCCACCCAGGCCCGGAGACTTGGTGTTTGTGACGTCTTAATAATATAAATACCAAAAGTAAAAGAGAAAAAAAAGCAAGATAAATACAGTAAAATAAACCGAGAAAAAATAACATAGAGGTTCCAGTTGGAGGTGATAGCACGTGGCAGGCAGATAAGCGACGTGATTGGTGGCTTGGAAAAGTAACTAATCAGCGACAGTCAGATGATGAAACGATGACCGCAGCGTGCATGGCAGCCATCTTACGGAGCAATCAGTATGATGATGATGATGATGATGATGATGATAATTGTTGTTTTAAGGGGCCTAACATCTAGGTTATCGGCCCCTGATGGTTTGGGTGATCGAGAAGATGAAAATGAAATGCAAACTTAAAACTAAAACTACTAACCTACATACTAGAAGAAGACATGGATAACTAAAGGAGAATAAGGCAAATAAAGGACAGGAGGAAAAGAAATGCCCTCAACCCTCGAAGAATGTGGATTGAGGGACTTGGAAGGAAGGAGAGCCATGAAAGGCAGATAGGAAAGTGAAAGAGGAGAGGATCCGCCCCAAAGGTAGGGGACAAAAGGGGAAACGGACCCAGCTCAGGAATCCCTCGGGGTCGCCAACTCCCGAACTCACCAGCCGTGAGCCCCTGAGGGTGCTGCATTATCTAGGGGGCACCAGAAGTGGTGGGGCTACATACAGCCGGCAACCTTGAGGGCCATGAGCAGAAGGCAGGAGATAACATGAAAAGAAAAAAATCCTCTCGGCACGTCGGAAGGCGGAGGTAGATTTCACCGGGCAAACTAGGGGATAGGCTAAAATAGGCAAAATGTGCAGGTTTTCGTAGAAATATCAGACCTCATTTACTGCGAGAAAGTATTTTACAATGTAATTGGAGTTCAATTAACTTTTCTTTCGTCTTACTATGCATATTTTTAACATTTTATTGTCTTAGGGGTACGGTAACCTTCTTGTTATTTGGGGTCCATTTTTATACTTGTGGTCACACCGTCCTTATGCAAGGTTTGGAACTGATGTGTAACTATCTAACAGTCTGTTATGTCTTCACGTCAAATTTTATCTCCCGCAGAGATTTTGGTTGATTCCTCAGTTTAGGGCTGCGACAACGCGGTCATGTAACCCCGTGTACTTTGGGTGTGTGTAGAATCTGTCTGATAAACGGTGTTAATTGTGATGGCTGTATTAATCTGTAATTCAGGTAAGGACTGCAGAAGGTCAATTTCAAGTAGTAGTTCCTAATGTTGGTACCAAATATACCGTCAACGACACCTAGCTGTGAACTTGGCTACTAGATGCCACCGCAACCAGTAACTTGCAACGAACGTTGGACTTCCCCTCTGAAGGAAAGCGTACCGAGGGATTTTCAGCGCTCTTTGAAAATCCGACGACTTCGGCCGGCTTTGAACCAGCGACCTTGGGCATAGAAGTTCAGCAGGCTACCAGCGAGGCTACGTCATCGAAGCCGCTTCCCACATAGTCAGATGGAAAACTGAATGTGATCTCGTTGTCATGGCAACCTCTGATAGCTCATCCCTCATCAATTTAGAAGCGTTGCCATGGTAACCTCTGATGGCTCTTGGCATTTTCTTCTAATTCCGAAATCATTTTTCTCATCCCTTGGCGTAATGGTGGGTTGTATCAAAAATTATTTCCGACATAAGTTTTAGGTAATTATCAGGGGAATATCATCCATTTTTTACGGTTTTGATATTGTGCCTATTAAGAGAGTTATGATTAATGTTTCCCGAAAAAACCACTTTGTTCCACCCCATTGGTTAATGGTTGGTGCTATCAAAAAACTTTTTAAACATAAATTTGTGGCACTTATCCGACACATAATATGAACTTTGAACGGATTCGATATTTCACATATTAAGAGAGTTATAGTGATATTTCACTTCTTCGAAAAATGCCCCCCATTTTTACCCCCTTCGGCCGATTTTACCTATTAACGAACTCGACCGAGATTTTATAGGGATACATATTATGTAAAAAATTCAAAGTGATTGGTGCAAAATTACGGCAGTTATCGTGTCCACAAGAAACTGATATATATATAGATACATGTATATATAAATTATATATAAAATTTTGAACTGATGGTGGTTTTGGGGTCTGGGGGATGTGAAACGCGAAGATATGTCGATATTTTCTGGAAGTCGAAACATGGTACCCATTGCAATAGTTAGCTTTCTAATGAAATTACCTAAAAGAAGGCTGACCCCTCGCAGAAGGAGGGAATCAGAAAAGATGAGACAAGGGCCAATTAAGGCGGTAAAGGACGAGACTCCCTAGGCCTCGGTTACCCTAATACCGTCGGGGTCGGAAGAGAACAAGAGATGACCAAGTGAGGTCGACAGGAAAGAAGACAGAGAGGAGCCCGGCACAAGTAAGTGGAAGCAATGCCGGACTCAGCTGGGGCCCCGTGGTGGCTAACCCACGTCCCACAAGATGTGAGCCCCTGGGGGGCAATCATTATGAACACGCTCGTGAAGCAGGAAGTAAATGTCTGTAACAGCGCTTTCACGAAAGTCTTAGCGAAAGGCCCATACTACTGGTAAAGGTAGCTACATATTATGTAAGTTAAGATTGACTGTTTTATATAAAAACAAGATGTTCAGCAAAGAACATATAGCCTACTTTCTCCTAAATGTATGGGTATCTTTATGTTCGACCCCCACTATTATGTGTCAGGAAACTGTATCATAATGATGGTCATTATAACACTCTTTTTCATTATGATACAGTTTCTCCAGCCAATCAGAGCTCGTTCATTGACCAATTAGGTAACGATACCTACTCGCGTGCGCTCAAAATCCAACATGTCTATATAAATTACCGAAAGTGCACCGTCCATAATGTTCTCGTAAATAAACTGGTTAATATGAGACACTGTACCTTAATATCCTTAAATCCAATTTCTACACAGCGGGTTGTTTTCAAACGATTTCCGTGACATTTTTACTGAATACTGATGCTCAATCTGCACATACGGCATTGAAGTTCACAGAGCGCATGCGTCGGTCGGTCAGTGAGCTTGGACATCAGAGATATCCTACCCTGCGCAGCACCCGATCACAAAATTCTAGTGACAATCTCAACAGATATTTATGAATATTTATGTTAAAACATATAATAAAGTTGTAATTATCGTCGAACATAAACAGTCGTATGCAACTCGCCTATAATGGTAATTAAGACACTAGTATGGAAATTATAAAACTCGCATACGCTCGTTTTATAAAAAATACTCGTGTCTTAATTATAGCCATTATAGGCTCGTTGCATAATGTACTATTATCTTGTACGCCTATGCACTGCCATCGTAATGTACTACGATGGCAGTGTTCTATGGGTGTTGAATGAGTAGGCATTTTAAAGTAGCCAAGAGGGAGGCGATCCAGCTGGCAGTGTTTAAAGGTATTCGGAGCGCGATCGTGGCTAATAGTTGAACTACCAGTATTAAAAAATTGCCATACTTCAGGAAGCCAGCTCAGGCATTTACACAGCGTTATGTTTGGAGCAATATTACCCACATAACCCACAAGAGGACAGCACCGTACAGAGGCATTAAGAAGGCTGTGGTTAATGACAACGTGTATCTAGTTCTTCTATTCTCCTTTTTCTAATGTCTTCTGTTTATGTGCGATGCTGGGACTGTGATTTTATTAATATACGAGTGTATACTTTATCCTCTCCTTTGAGCTAAATGACATTTTATTCAGTGTCTGTGGAAAAAGCTCGTGCACATCATTTGTAAAAGAATTCAAGAAAAAAAATCTAACTGTAGCAGTACTCGATCCCCAGTCAACTGCGTGTCAGACTAACATGCTACCCAGAGCTAACCCTATCCATGACGTCAGGTGTTCTTAACTGAGATATTAGATACAAACTGTTGGCAAATAATGACTTTAAATAAACGATTTCTTCACAGCAGTACATCTTCATTAAAGATCATTTCATACAAAGTTTATATTATTGTATCAGTACGGTATATCACATACAACATACTAAAACTACTGAAATATAAGACAGGCACATGAGGACAGCTGCCATCTTGTCGTGTGACACAACGGCTCAGCTCTTTTAAGCCACTCATACTGTATAATATTATAATATTAAATTATAATAAATAACGGATCACGACCTTCAGGATAGCTTAAACCCCCCTAGACTCGATAATCGGAATTGGTGGGTCTTAAAATGGTTGCATAATTCACACGGCCGCCATCCTGAAATGGCATGGCCGATGACCTTGAATTTTGGGTGAAAGACGCGTCCTATATAAAGGTATGTTGTCACCAAATTTGGTAGAGATCGAATGATTAGTTTAGCCGTAATTTGATTTTACGTTTTGAACATTTGAGTGGCCGCCATTCTGTTTTGGTAAAGATGGCGGCGATATAAAGTATGACACTGAGGTGTCCTGTACTAGTGCTACCTCTGTACCAAATTTCGTTCAATTCGGTTTCACCGTGTTCGAATTGATAGGGGGGGACAGACATTCAGAGTACACACACAGACTCACACACACACATACACACACACACACACAGACTCACACACACACATACACACACACAGACAGACACACTTTTTTCGCCCTGTGTTGATCTCATAAGTCTACTTTCAGTTTTTGCAAAAATCGAAAGTAGGCTAATAAAAACTAGCAACCAACCTCGGTTTCGCCTTGTATCTTTAACTGTTTACCCAGCGTAAGCTTAAAAGGCTTCAGAAAAGCCGAGGTGAAGAGCGAAACCCTGAACACATTATTATACTCTTCTCTGAAGTCTTAACTCTACACGACTAGACAGTTTGATGCTGGTCGAAGCTGGGGTGATAGGCTCGTATGGTAGCTCGTACACTCCCTTGGAAGCTAGTAATTTAATTTCTACTGAATGGAGATTGTTGGAAGGAAGAAAAACATAAAAACACTTATAATGGGTGATTTATTAAATATAGAGATATGCTGTCACAGACGTTTTTGTAGAACGTTTCATGCTAAACAACTCTTACACTCATAGGAGGGCCTATTGTGCCCGTTTGACTGGGGTCGCACGAACACACATGTCTGAATTTTGAAATCAGCGGTAGCACGAGATCAAAAGTCTCAGGGTCTATCTGGGCACACAATAAGTTAACTAACTAGCTGGCTGATTCTAAAATCCACACATCAGTATGGAAGAAAGGGAATTTAGGAAATGCCACAAATAACACAGTTTTAAAATTATATTTTCTATTTATTTGGTCCTTCTCGAGCACCCTGAACTAAAATAAACTCCTCCCAAGATGAAACGAAAACTAAAACACTCTCATGAAAATAAAAATCCTATCTCCCTGGGTCCCTGTATAATATCAAAATTCTATGAGATATCATATTCAAATTGACAATATTCATAAAATAGATGGTGGTGAAGTGAGCAGAAAAAATCAGTCCAACTGTCACTCAACCTTAATCTGATATTAACAAGTTGCTTTAGATGTTGAGATCCATTATCATTTCTCTCTGATATCTATGAAAACAAATCACGTTAAATCATTGTTCGAGCACTTTCTTTCACATTTACACACTAGTATTTCCAAAATATTATCCAACCTTATTTGTTAAGTTCATGTAATTTTTGTCCATCATAGTTACAATTCAATTTTCATCTATTGGATACAGACAAATGGTTTCAAATCAACCTTCCATAATATGGAATAAATTGTATGCTTTCAAAATCAACTCATGAATAACAATAATGAATTAGGCATCGTGATGTTGATTGGTTGGTTCTTTCATAATAATAACAAATTTATCAATTTGCAGTATTCACTCAATTGTGTACCCAATTTGAGACAATACCATATGGATATTCATACGATGTCACATATTCCTAAAATGTCTGAATCAGTCGTGCAACATAATGGAAATTATGATTTAATTTTATCCTCCTTCATGGGATTTTGTAAGGTTATCTCAAAACTAATGGGATTTTACCACCCATCAAGTTAGGTTTACATTGAGCATTGGAAGTGGTGAGTGAGACGTTTACTTTACAAGAAGTAAGTAGGGGTTCGTATCCTGGCGCAGTCAGCTGGCATTTGAGGGTGCGCAAATGCGAGGGAGCCGTGTCCGTAGATTTGCTGGCACGTTAAAGATCCCCCTCGGGGCAAAATTCCGGCACCCCGGCGTCTCTAAAAGCCAGTGTAGTTAAAAGGGACGTAAAACCAATAACATTATTATTAAATAAATAGGGAAACTAACCATCTAGACGCGCCTCGTATATCCCCCGTTTGGGTGTGAGATGAGCTGTGAACGAGAACGGACGCCGTATAGGATTCAGGTTTCAAATACCAGCTAAGTTTACATAACCTTAATCCACTCTAGTGCATTCATTAATGTGTATTTGCCACAATGACAACATTACAACAGGCCACCAGTTTAATGATAAATGGCCGATGTAGAATCGTAAATAACAAAATAGTGTAATCATCATTAGTGAAGTTAGTCACAACAATAATTCAATAGAACACAGGCTATCATACTCCAACAACATTAGTTTAATAATAACATGATGATAATTATTGTTTTAAGGGGCCTAATGATGATGATGATGATAATTGTTGTTTTAAGGGGCCTAACATCTAGGTTATCGGCCCCTGATGGTTTGGGTGATCGTGAAGACGATAATGAAATGTAAACTTTAACTAAAACTAACTTCTAACTTGTATACTAGAAGAAGAAATGGAAAACATAAGGAGAAGAAGGCAAATAAAGGACAGGAGGAAATAAATGCCCGCAACCCTCGAAGAATGCGGATTGAGGGACTTGGAAGGAAAGAGAGCCATGAAAGTCAGATAGGAAAGTGAAAGAGGAGAGGGTCCGCCCCACAGGTAATGGATACAAGGGGGAAAACCAGACCCAGCTCAGGAATCCATTGGGGTCGCCAACTCCCGAACTCACCAGCCGTGAGCCCCTGAGGGTGTTGCTATATCCAGGGTGCACCAGAAGTGGTGGGGCTACATACACCCTGCCTCCTTGAGGGCCTTGAGCAAGGCAGGAGATAATATGAAAAGAAAGAGAAGGCTGACCCGAGGCAGAAGGAGGGTATCAGAAAAGATGAGACAAGGGCCAATTAAGGCGGGAAAGAAGAGACTCCCTAGGCCTCGGATACCCTAATACCGTCGGGGCAGAAGAGAACAAGAGTTGACCAAGTGAGGTCGACAGGAAAGAAGACGGAGCGGAGCCCGGCACAAGTAAGTGAAAAGCAATGCCGGACTCAGCTGGGGCCCCGTGTTCATCAACCCACGTCCCACTAGATGTGAGCCCCTGGGGGATAATAATAACACAACAACTGTAGAAGTGATGATGATGATGATGATAATTGTTGTTTTAAGGGGCCTAACATCGAGGTTATCGGCCCCTGATGGTTTGGGTGATAGCGAAAATGATAATGAAATGGAAACCAGAACAAAATTATCGAAGACGGAAAATACGTACAAAAAGGAACTCTCATGGAAACAACTCACAATATGGTCTTACAAAAGGGAATTTAGAACGAAAAGTTACACAAAAAGAATAGATTGAAAAAGACCCACAAAACGTAGGCTAGATTCAAAATACGTACAAAATGCAAAGTAGCGCCGAAATACTTACAAAATGCAACTGAAATTCAAAATACTTACAAAATGCAAATGAGATCGAAATTACGTACAAAATGCAATTGAGGTTCAAAATACTTACAAAATGCAATTGAAATTGAAAATACACCATGCAATTCAGATTGAAATATCCCAGTTCCGATCCAAATTATTCACAAAGTGCAATTGAAATTCAAAATCCTTACAAAATGCAATTGAAATTGAAAATGCTTACAAAATGTACGGTAGATTCAAACGACTCATGTGGATTGACAATACTTACAAAAAGCAATTTAGATTGAAAATACTTGACAAATGTAATTTAGATTCAAAATACCCACAAAATGCAATTGAGAATCAAAATATGTGCAAAATGACCACCAAACAAAATGCAGTTTAGATTCAAAATTCGTGCGAAATGCGGTTTTGGTTGAAAATACTTACAAAATGCAATTGAATTTCAAAATACTCACTAAAAGGCCCGGCAACCTGCACTGAAAGACTTACTAAAAAGCAATTTAGATTGTCAAGCTTTACAAAATGCAATTGAGGTTGAAAACAATCGCGAGATGTAATTTAGATCGAAAAACTTACAAAATGCAACATAGATCAAAAATGCCTTAAAAAATCGCTAAAAGGGAATTTAGATACATGGTGATTCGAGTAACAAAAACAGTGCGGGAATCTTAAAGAGGAAAGGAAATAGAAGGAAAAGAGGAGATGAGAGGGGAGAGAGGAGAAGGTCCGCCCCAAAGGGAAGGGACAGAAAGGGGAAAACGGACCCAGCTCAGGAATCCCTCGGGGTCGCCAACGCCCGAACTCACCAGCCGTGAGCCCCTGAGGGTGTAGCATTATCGACGGTGCACCAGAAGTGGTGGGGCTACATACACCCTGCCTCCTTAAGGGCCTTGAGCACAAGGCAGGAGGTAAAAGGAAAAGAACAAGAAGGCTGACCCCTCACAGAAGGAGGGTATCAGGAAAGATGAGAGAAGGGCCAAAGAAGGCGGGAAAGTGAAAGACTCCCTAGGCCTCGGATAACCTAATACCGTCGGGGTCGGAAGAGAACAAGAGTTGACCAAGGAAGGTCGACAGGAAAGAAGAAAGAGAGGAGCCCGGCACAAGTAAGTGGAAGCAATGCCGGACTCAGCTGGGGCCCCGTGGTCGCCAACCCACAACCCACTAGATGTGAGCCCCTGGGGGGATGTAGAAGTGAGCAATATTTTCTGTCAATAAGAATGACGCGTCACACAAGTTTTTACAAACTTATGTGATCGAAACATTGTATATACAGAGTGATTCTTATTAACGTTTAGGGGGCGTGGTGGCTCAGCGGTCTAGCTGTATGCCTCTCACCAAGGCGGTCCGGGTTCGATTCCCAGTCAATGTATGTGAGATTTTCGAAGTGAAATGCCATGTCCTGTGGTTCGGAATCCACGTAAAAAGGAGGTCCCGCTGCTCCTGATCTAGAGATTAACGGTCACGTTAAAACTACAAGCAGCAGCTTATTAACGTTTAAAACTCTCTGTAGCGACGTAGATGGCATTGAGACAAGTAATTTGATATAGGTGTCCGGAAATACCTTAAAAGTAAACCACAACTGTTAAACATATGACGTCATCAGGTGACGGCTCAGCTCGAGCGGTCAGGCCCGTGCACTCTTAACGCACACCAAAGCATCCCCAGCAAACGTTGAATATCATATCACTCTGGCCCAGTGTCTGAGAGTGTGACTCGGGCGCGTGGGGTTCGAGGTTCGAATCCGGGGCCTATCCATCATCTTCTTTTGTTCTCTCTCTTCTTCTGCCAAGTGGAAGCAGATTGTTAGTTGACATTCAGAACGCTTTGTATTACGAATGTGATCGGAAGCGTTCGTGAATTTTACACATGATTTTTTATTTAGTCAATTTACCCTCTAGGTTGGTGGTTCCCACGGACTCAGCGAGGGAACTCACCACTACCGCCTCTATGGGCAGTGTCCTGGAGCTTGGAACATCTGGTCGAGATGGATACAACTGGGGAGGTGTGATCAGCACTTCGCCCAGGCAGCCTCACCTGCAAAGCGAACAGGGGCCTCATGAGGGATGGGAAGGGATGGAAGATTGGGATGGATAGGCTAGGAAGAGGGAAGGAAGCGGCCGTGGCCTTACAGTAGGTACTGAGCCAGTATTTTTCTGTAAATTTGAACCCTGATACGACAGCGAGACGTATTTTGAAATTATTGTTTGGCATTAATTTGGCTGCAGGCTTGAGGAGCAATACACTCGTCATTCACTTAGGAGATAGATAGGCAATCCCGCCATGCTCTTGATCACGTGGACAGGACATGCTCACTAACTTATTTCTGCAACTATCTGATGTATATATAAGATGATAATCGACAGAGTTCGATTGTCAACCTCGATACAAGGGGAGATGTATCATGGGTAGACTGCCAGCTGTGGCGTGTCTGCGAGCAGTTCTGAAATCACAGACACTTGAGTTTTGTGACACACGGAGTGAACGTGCTATCGTCTCTGTAAGAAAAGTTTCGTTAAACACGCAGTCGTACGAGTGTACTCTAATCACGGCGCGGAGCGAACAGGCGGATTGTTTCATAGCAACATGCGGTTGTTCGTATTTCTGGCGTGATTGGCATAACCCAGAAAATAGATATATGCGAGTGAGCTTAGTTATTGCATGGACTTGTCAGTACAAACTCCACGATGAGGAAATCTACTACATATATGGTTGAAATGCAGGACAGCATTAGTATTATCAAGAACAATACGACGGGACTTTATTGTGAGAATCTAGCTGCTGTGACAATGTTGGGCTAAGCAGATAGTACAGGAATGCAATGCAGAGGCAGGATAGATCATGTGGAATGACAACCTTATAAATACTACAATGAAGAAAAAGAAACGATTGTAGGCGTTCGTTCTGATCGAGTGGTTTTGAAGTACATGAGAATGAAGAAACAACTCCAAATGAACGAAACTACTTTACTGATAACGTCGAGGGAGCCTTGTACAAGTAATATGTAGGAACTCCGTTTCGTAGACAGTGGTTTTCGAGTTAGGAGGAAGTTGGTTCGACGACTTACAGCTCCAGCCATGGACTACTCAGGGATGAGGGTCCAGTTCCTGAAAGGAATGTATATTCCTTTACTTTCTTCAATCTGAACCATAACATAGCCCAAGGTAGCTGGAAAACTTTTCTTTCTTGTAGACAGTAGACTTTGCCACTTTTAGTTCGTCACTTTTCACCAATATTTTATTAAATAGAATGAAATTCATTCGAAGACTAGATTTGGTTCTTTGTATCATTTATGTCGGAGAGTGTAATTTATTTTGTAGTTAACAGTAAACGTAATGCTATTTAGAGCATTACTTGTGTTTGGTTTTTTTTTTGAAAATTTTGGAAATAAAACCAAGCATTGAATTTTGTTGGGAAGACATCTGCTGCATAATTAGGATCAAGACGACGATATTTTTGTATAAGAATAGCGATTAGGAAGAAGATGGCCACACACACGTGCACTTGAACTATTCCAAAAATATTTCAGTGATATTCTTCGTTTGGACTTTTGACATTCTAGTAGACATTTCTTTCTTTCTTTTAGAAATGATAGTTCATTTTCATCATTATTTTCCATGGGTATGGAATCGTAGAAATCGTCCAGCGAGAACAATTGTGAATTGATTGTCGAGGCATTTGTAGCCTACTTTCATATTTCTTTTAGATTAGAGATTTTTTTAAACTGAAACTTTAGTTCGTTCAGTCTTCAGCTTGTGTTATTTTAATTCGTTTTTGGTAGGCTCTTGGCTAGATCATCGTTTGATTTAATGGTTTGCGTGTATCTATTGATACGATAATAGACTCCTTTCCATGGTGTAAATCTCACGTGTTTTCTTCTGAGTAGTTACGCCGTTTTTCGTGTTTGGATGGGCGAAACTGAACCGACTATTTTACTAGTGTCTATCTACGATTTTTTATATATAAGTTATTATGGAAATAATTATATATATATATATATATATATATATATATATATATATATATATATATAGGAATAGTGAACTAAATTAACAGTTCAAACAAGTATAACAGAATTTGTCATTGACTTAAATGACGATAATTCATGGAAGTAGATAATACAACTTATCTAATAAATTGTTGCAACTTGTTGAGTGAAGTTGGGAAAGAGGTACTCTGTGACACTTCTATATTCGTCTACGATAAGGCGTGATATCTTCAGAGTAATTATTGAAAGGTTTTGAGTTTAATTACGTTTGGGAAAAATTCTTGACAGCTTTGGAAAGCTGAATTAATGTATTGCAATTTAATGAATACGAATTTATTGTGCTAATGAAGCGAATATTTGACATCATTGGATGATCAACATTAATATTGTATAATGTACTCGAAGTCTTATGTGAAGACATTAACGTAGTCATTTCGTTTTGTAAGAGTGAAATTAGCTTTTGAGCTATCACTAATTTGAATAGGAAGTTGTTGTGAACGTGAATTGGAATCACGAATGTTTCTCTTAAATGCCAGTATTAATTCAAGTAACCCTACGTTTTCATTCTTGCCTATTAAGATTTGCCGGAGATGGATTGCTTATATCGTGACACACATATTTAAGTGACACGGCCACTTTTGAATAAGTTTAATTAATTCATGCAATATAATACATTTGATATTTCAGCGATTTTAACAAAAATATACTGCATTCATTGAAGCATCTGGATAGTTAATAAACTATTTTCTAACTTGTAACACTATTCGATTATCTTAATTGATTGTTGACTGCAACAAATTAAGAGAATTATAACCTTGAGATATACTTGTCGAATTAAATGGAAATGGGCAGCGATAATAACAAAATCCTAACTAAGGATATAATCTGTATATAAAATGTAAGATATGTATAAATTTTTAATAAGGGTATAGCATCAGTGCATGATTTAATATTGTATTTTTCATGTAATGTGTTCAATGAATGAGATATTTAAATACTGCGATTTAGAGCAGTAAGATTGGGGCCTTATTATAGGCGTTTATTGAAACTATTTTCGTCATTTGATTTAGAGAAGCTTTCTTCATTTTTGTCTAATTGACAGACATACACCATTTGCCAGTTAATAAACTGAATTTTTTTTTTTTTTAATCTTTGAACGACTAGTGTTTTCTATTAGAAAAGGGAGTGCGTTAGGAGGACCAGTGGGTGGTTTTTTCTTGAGATTGCTTAAAATTAACGCCCGAGATACTTTCGTTTTCTTTTAGAGTCTCTTGTTCGAGTTCTTTTAAGAGTTTCGTTTCATTGTAATATATACACCACTGGCATCTTCGTATCGCATTCTTTAATATCGACGTATCCTAATCCCTGGTTGATCCTAGTTGGTAGACTTTTAGGGGTTATTTCAGTCGGGAACTTCCAGAATCTACGATCCAGCTTTTCCATCGGATTTCAACAGGTAAGACCACGTGGATTACGGGTACATCTATATATGGCGTCCCAACTTATGGGGCTTTCGAATTGGCATTCTCGAGTTCTCCAATGCTAAACCCATGTGTGAGAATCCATTTTTATGAGGTTATTGAGTTTAGCAGTTTTCGAACGATGTAGTCGTTAGCAAAATTTTCTTTGGCACTGCTACGATTATACACGTCGAATTCGTGGGGAATTCACGTTTCTTCAAAACGTGAAGATGAGTTTACTCAATCTACCTGGCATACAGATAGAATTATCGCCATTGCATAAATTTATTTGTTTTGTGTGTGCCTAGTAAATTGTAATTTGATTGATTACGACATGATCATAAAAGACATTTCTAGGAATTTTTTATGGATCAGCGTGGTCAGATGGGACATGACATGGGGCCATTTTTCACTCCATGCTTGTCGGCCATTTCGTGTTAGTCACCGGCGATGATTATTTGTACATCATCTGTAATGATAGAATCAATTTCTTTAATAATAAAATAAATAATTCAGCATCTCAACTTTAATTTAAACCGTTGCTAATATAAATCACCGTCGTTGCATTCCTCCTCTTTTCTTATAGACTTAATTTATATAATAAGTTTAGAAGCAAAACGAAATACAATGCTTGTATTGGTGAAAAGGGTCATTCTAAATGTGTCAATTCTGCTATTTATGTATTGCATTCCTGGGTTTTCTATAATTGTATTTATCATGACAGCTGTGTCAAATGAGGACATTGCCAATATGTTGACGGCAATACAGGAGAAGATGGGCAGTCACACCAATGAATTAGCTGAGATCAGGAGTAATTGCCAAACTAGTTTTGACAATATCAACGCCATTGTCAATAAGAATACTGAATTAGTTCAGGAATCTGTAGGGGAGAATTTGAAGGCAGAGATTAGTCAAATGCACTTGTCCCTCAAATATCTTCAAGATAGTAATCGCAAGATTTCTGCTAAAACTAAAGATATAAAAGAAAAGATAGATGATATAGAAACGGGCATCGACAGTGTGACGGCCGATGTCAGGCTTGTTCAACTTGATATTAGTAATATTAATGTAGAAGTTAGCCATGTTAGATCTAATGTTGCATCATTAGAAGTAAGAGCCATAAGCACTGAAAATAAATTAGATTCAACTGAAGGCAAATTAGATGCAGCTCAAGTTGATATAACTGCAATGCAGGATAAAATAAATTCAACTGAAAATAAAATAGATTCGACTGAGAAAAAGATAGATGCCACTCAGGCTAAAATTAACCTAACAGAAGACAATGTAACTGGTATACGATCTAGTATTTCTACCATAAAGGAGGATGTTAGAAATATTAAATCGGAACTAGACAGTAACCAAAAAGAAAAGAAAAATAGCTTAGATGCATTGCAATTGCAGTTTTCAAACGAAGCAATTACAACGCAAGATACTCTAGCCAAATTAGAGGGTGATATGGCCCAACTTAAGGAAAAGGTTGAAGAACACAACAAGGTCTTGAGAAAGGATATAGAGATCGATCTCAAGGCTATTGTTAACGATCAAGTGACCATCTTAAGGGGGGAAATCACAAAAATAAATGAAGACGTCATTAAAAGTATTAAGTCAGATTTTGAATTAAAGATTAACAGAATGGAAATAAGACTTAACCAAGATATGTCCCAGGCTAGAAAAGACACTGATAAACGAATCGATTCAGTACAGACTATGCAAGTCGAAAGCGTCACTGTTCTTATGATGATGATGATAATTGTTGTTTTAAGGGGCCTAACATCGAGGTTATCGGCCCCTAATGATCTGGGTGATAGCGAAAATGTTAATGAATTGGAAATCAGAACAAAATCATCTGAGACGGAAAATACGTACAAAAAGGAACTCACAATATGGTCTTACAAAAGGATATTTAGAACGAAAAGAGTCACAAAAAGAATACATGGAAAAATACCCACAAAACGTAGGCTAGATTCAAAATACGTACATGATGATGATGATAATTGTTGTTTTAAGGGGCCTAACATCGAGGTTATCGGCCCCTAATGATCTGGGTGATAGCGGAAATGATAATGAAATGGAAACCAGAACAAAATTATCGAAGACGGAAAATACGTACAAAAAGGAACTCACATGGAAACAACTCACAATATGGTCTTACAAAAGGGAACTTAGAACGAAAAGTTGCACAAAAAGAATAGATTGAAAAAGACCCACAAAACGTAGGCTAGATTCAAAATACGTACAAAATGCAAAGTAGCGTCGAAATACTTACAAAATGCAACTGAAATTCAAAATACTTACAAAAAGCAAATGAGATCGAAATTACGTACAAATGCAATTGAGGTTCAAAATACTTACAAAATGCAATTGAAATTGAAAATACACAATGCAATTCAGATTGAAATAGGCCCTATCCCAGTTCCAATCCAAATTATTCACAAAGAGCAATTGAAATTCAAAATACTTACAAAATGCAATTGAAATTGAAAATGCTTACAAAATGTACGGTAGATTCAAACGACTCATGTGGATTGACAATACTTACAAAAAGCAATTTAGATTGAATATACTTGACAAATGTAATTTAGATTCAAAATACCCACAAAATGCAATTGAGAATCAAAATATGTGCAAAATGCCCACCAAACAAAATGCAATTTAGATTCAAAATTCGTGCGAAATGCGGTTTTGGTTGAAAATACTTACAAAATGCAATTGAAATTCAAAATACTCACTAAAAGGCCCGGCAACCTGCATTGAAAGACTTACTAAAAAGCAATTTAGATTGTCAATCTTTACAAAATGCAATTGAGGTTGAAAACAATCGCGAGATGTAATTTAGATCGAAAAAACTTACAAAATGCAACATAGATCAAAAATGCCTTAAAAAATTTCTAAAAGGGAATTTAGATACACGGTGATTCGAGTAACAAAAACAGTGCGGGAATCTTAAAGAGGAAAGGAAATAGAAGGAAAAGAGGAGATGAGAGGGGAGAGAGGAGAAGGTCCGCCCCAAAGGGAAGGGACAAAAGGGGAAAACGGACCCAGCTCAGGAATCCCTCGGGGTCGCCAACACCCGAACTCACCAACCGTGAGTCCCTGAGGGTGTAGCATTATCGACGGTGCACCAGAAGTGGTGGGGCTACATACACCCTGCCTCCTTAAGGGCCTTGAGCTCAAGGCAGGAGGTAAAAGGAAAAGAACAAGAAGGCTGACCCCTCACAGAAGGAGGGTATCAGGAAAGATGAGACAAGGGCCAATTAAGGCGGGAAAGTGAAAGACTCCCTAAGCCTCGGATAACCTAATACCGTCGGGGTCGGAAGAGAACAAGAGTTGACAAAGGAAGGTCGACAGGAAAGAAGAAAGAGAGCAGCCCGGCACAAGTAAGTGGAAGCAATGCCGGACTCAGCTGGGGCCCCGTGGTCGCCAACCCACAACCCACTAGATGTGAGCCCCTGGGGGAAAAATACGTACAAAATGCAATGTAGCGTCGAAATACTTACAAAATGCAACTGAAATTCAAAATACTTACAAAATGCAAATGAGTTCGAAAATACGTACAAAATGCAATTGAGGTTCAAAATACTTACAAAATGCAATTGAAATTGAAAATACACAATGCAATTCAGATTGAAATAGGCCCTATCCCAGTTCCAATCCAAATTATTCACAAAGTGCAATCGAAATTCAAAATACTTACAAAATGCAATTGAAATTGAAAATGCTTACAAAATGTACGGTGATTCTTACGACTCATGTGGATTGACAATACTTACAAAATGCAATTTAGATTGAAAATACTTGACAAAATGTAATTTAGATTCAAAATACACACAAAATGCAATTGCGAATCAAAATTTGTGCAAAATGCCCACCAAACAAAATGCAATTTAGATTCAAAATTCGTGCGAAATGCGGCGTTTGTTGAAAATTCTTACAAAATGCAATTGAAATTCAAAATACTCACTAAAAGGCCCGGGCACATGCATTGAAAGACTTACTAAAAAGCAATTTAGATTGTCAATCTTTACAAAATGCAATTGAGGTTGAAAACAATCGCGAGATGTTAATTTAGTTCGAAAAAACATACAAAAAGCAACGTAGATTAAAAATGCCTTTAAAAAAAATCGCCAGAAGGGAATTTAGATACACGGTGAACCAAGTAACTAAAACAGTGCGGGAATCTTAAAGAGAAAAGTAAATATAATGAAAAGAGGAGAGGAGAGGGGAGAGAGGAGAAGGTCCACCCCAAAGGTAAGGGACAAAAGGGGAAAACGGACCCAGCTCAGGAATCCCTCGGAGTCGCCAACTCCCGAACTCACCAGCCGTGAGCCCCTGAGGGTGTAGCATTATCTAGGGTGCACCAGAAGTGGTGGGGCTACATACACCAATTACATTACATACGCCTCCTTAAGGGCCTTGAGCACAAGACAGGAGGTAAAAGGAAAAGAAAAAGAAGGCTGACCCCTCACAGAAGGAGGAAATCAGGAAAGATGAGACAAGGGCCAATTGAGGCGGGAAAGTTAAAGACTCCCTAGGCCTCGGATAACCTAATACCGTCGGGGTCGGAAGAGAACAAGAGTTGACCAAGTGTGGTCGAAAGGAAAGAAGACAGAGAGGAGGCCGGCACAAGTAAGTGGAAGCAATGCCGGACTCAGCTGGGGCCCCGTGGTCGCCAACCCACGTCCCACTAGATGTGAGCCCCTGGGGGGTCACTGTTGTTAGGGAGGATTTAGAAACGCAGATTAAAGGCGTAATTCTGAAAGTAAACCAAGTTAAGATAGATCTAAACTCAGAGCGTGAAAAGAAAACATCGGAATTAATCGAGATTTGACAAGAGTTGCAAACTTTCAGTTTAAAGGATCACATAGACATAAATAAATTAAGAGAGGAAATCAAGTCACAATTGGACGCGTTGGGGAAACCTACAAATTCCGATGGGGAAGGAACGGTACACTATTTAAGGGACAGGATGGACACCACCACTTCAGCTAGAAACTATTTAGCGAGGTTGAATAAGGCACGTGAAACAGAACAGTGTCAGGCTAGATCAGAGATCCCGAATGAGGCTAGATCATAAATAAATCCCAGAGTTTTAGGACATCAACGCCTAATGACAGATCTAATGTCATGATAGTGAGGAATTACGAGGAGAAAATTAAGAAATTTTCGAATACGGAGGGCTTAACTCCCATAGAATTCATTAGAAATCTACAGGATCATTTTGCGGAACAGCATGTTACAAGGGACAGAAAACTGCGGATTGTTGAGAAGCATCTGGCAGATGCACCGCTAAATTGGTTTTTTGCGCTTTCCGATACACTTTCGATAACTTCGAACAGTTTTCGGAAGCATCTATTAAAAGATTCTGGTCGATAGAGATACAACACGCAGTGAGGGCGGAAGTATATTCAAGGAAGTATAGTAGTACTGGACCCACCAGTTACTCTGAATTCTCACATCTCATTTAGCCCGCCTTAGATATCTTCAACCCCCACTGAGACAGGAGGAAATTCTCGAGACAATTTCACGCCAGTTACCGGTGGAAGTTAGAAGGAATTTAATCTCATCAGGCGTAGAGGATTTAGCGGCAATGGACGACTTGCTGCGTAGGCTCGACCATACTTCTATGTCGCCTACCATAGTCAAAAGCGGAAGGACGGAAACTAAGGCCGTGAACGCGGTAGTCGTTGATCAAACTCAACAAACAGAAAGGTCAAATAGGACAGAATCTAGATGGGAAGGTCCGATGAGGAACAGTAGAACGTATAGTCGGAGGTTTGATGATAGAAACAACCAGCGACCATATGGAAACTACCAACAGAGATATGACCGAGACCGGGATAGTCCTAACCAAACAGATCGTAATCAAGAAAGATATAAACCTTACGAAGGTAGAAATAGGAATGACAGGTATATGAATGGAAATCAGGAAAGGGAACAATACCAACCTAGGAACAACAGGTATCGAGGTTATCAGAACAATAACCGATACTACGATAATAGGGATAGACAAGGCCAGTATCAGCAACAGAACAGAGGTCAACAAGGGTTTGCCAGATACAAAAACTACCGAGACAAGAACTATCATAACCAGGAAGATAAAGAACAGTCTAGAAAGGACAGGGATAGGCGTGAAGAAAGGAAGGATCGAAAGGACACAGAAAGTGAGCCAGAACCTAACACTAGCCATCACACTAGTGACAATGAAAGGGGTTCATAAGAAAAAAAAACGCCAATTACGAAATCCCGGAAGGATTAAACAGCCAGCCGTCTCCATTTGACATAATTATACAAGATGTTTATGAGGGCACGGACGAAGATTTGTTGTGCGAAGAAAAGGAAGGAATTGTGAGCGAACGAGCTGAATTGCCTATTATTGAAATCTCTGTGGGTAAACAACATTGTAGGTCTCTCATAGACACGGGAGCGGTCATTTCAATCATGTCCGAAGATTTCTTTTTGAAATTAGAAAAGGAACAACAATTTACCACGTTGCCACCTTCATCGATCAAAGTTAGAGGACTATTTCAGGATAAGTCGATGAAATGTAAATTACAAGTCCAGATGAAGTTCAGTATAAATGAAAGATGTTTTGAACATATTTTTGTGGTGCTCAAAAATATCAATTCGAAATAATCCTAGGGATTGATTTTATTACCCGTGCCAGAATCACCATTGACATGGACAGGAGAATTATCAGGTTCCCAGAGAAAACTATTAGGAAGATAGTACCTGAAGATATTGATTCCAATGAGGATGTGGAAAATTTGATCAGGGAAGAAGTGTTAGAAAATATAATAAACCAGACCGAGCAAGGAAGAGAGCATTATGCACTTTACGTCGAGGGATTTACAGAAATAGAAAAATAATTCAAAGACTTAATCGAGGAGTTTACTGATATCTTCGATGATAAGCCAGGCCTAATTAAAAACTTCAAGTATCAGATTAGATTAAATGATGACACTCCATACCAGGCCAAACTGTATCCCATTCCGGATAAATATTATGAAGAGGTCAGGGAGATCATTAAGAGAATGGAAGCAGAGGGAATCATTAAGAAACAAGCCTCTTCCTACTTAAACCCTATTACGGTGGTAAAGAAAAGCAATGGTGAGCTTCGTCTATGTTTAGACGCTAGGAAAATAAATTCCCGGATATTTTTAGAAATGGACCGACCTCCCAAAATCAGAGATTTGTTACGGAAATTTAAAGACAAGGCATGTTTCAGCGTACTCGATTTAACAGCATCCTTCTATCAAGTAGAACTTGCCGAGGACAGCAGGCAGTACACAGGGTTTCTGTTTGACCAAACAACCTTCGTGTTCTGTCGTGTACCGTTCAGTATGATAAATAGCGGTCCAGCGCTCATTAGGGCTCTCGACAGTAAGCTTTCTGATGAAGTCAAACGCAGCGTCACGTGCTACATTGACGATCTCATCATCGCTTCAGTTAATGTTCAAGAACATCTGAAAGAACTTAGAAAGTTGTTCCTAGAGCTTCGAGAGGCCAATTTTAAGGTCAACTACGATAAATGTCAAATGTCACTTCATGAAGGAACGTATAAATTTCCTAGGCCACACTATAGATCAATACGGTTATCATCCCAAGAAGATTGAGGAAATTGCAAAATTCCCTAGACCAAAAAGAATCAAGCACCTACGCCAATTCCTTGGGATGTGCCAATTTTTGAGTAGTCACTGCCCAGGATACTCAGTGACCATGGCACCGTTATATGAACTGTTGAAGAAAAATAATCGGTGGAAGTGGACGGACTTAACTGAGCAGGCCTTTGAGAATGCGAAGACTATGCTGAAGGAATGCATTAAGTTAGAGTATCCGGAATTCAGCCGCACTTTTTATATTGAATCTGACGCTTCCAGAGTAGGTTTAAGTGCGGTCCTGTATCAAAAGGATGAACAGGGGAATAAGCACTACATTGATTTTTACAGCAGGAAATTAAAGCCTCATGAGGAGAATTATTTCACTACAGAGCTTGAGGCTCTGGCCTTTGTCTCAGCTTTGCAGAAGTGGAAAAAAATAGTTCTAGGTCATCAGATTGTATATAATTACAGATCACAGAGCTCTGCAGTTCATACTTCAGTCCGATTTGTCTTCTGATCGTCTGACGAGATGGACGTTGTTTATACAGCAGTTTAACGCCACCATCAGACATCAGCCAGGCAAGGACAACCTTCTTGCTGATGCTCTTTCGAGAAACCCCTCTAATAAATTAGCAGTAAACTTGGTACAATTGGAGGAGGGAGATGAGGCAACCCTGGAAAAGCTACGCAAATTAGCTGTGTCACAGAAGAGACACACTCCAATAAGGAACATGTACAGATATTTAAAGGGCCACATGGATGACTCGGATGAGTATTTTCAGGCAACTAGGAGATGTTCTGACAGATTCGCTCTTTGTGGAGAAGTTGTTTGTAAATTTGTGGACAAGCACAAGAACAAACTTAGAATAGTGGTGCCTCCCAAATTGAATGTACCTTTGATCTGGTTAACACACAATAGTATCGGCCATGGTGGCCTGGATAAGACCATGAAAACGCTTCAGGAGACGTTTTATTGGTCTAAGTTGCGTCAGTCCGTTGCGAGGGTTATTAGGTCATGTGACAGTTGCCAGAGGAGCAAATATCCTTCGGCATTATCTAAGGAGGAGCCGAGAGCAATTATCCCCTATAGATCACGTGAATTAATGGCTTGTGACCTGTTTGGCCCTTGTCCAAAAGGTGCCAGGGGTAACCAGTTTCTACTTGTTACCGTGGATTTGTTTTCGAAATTCGTCACCCTAGACCCCTTGCAGAACGCAACAGCAGCGCAAGTTATAAGTCGCTTAGTTAAGAATATATTCACAAAAGCTGGAAGACCAGAAACGATTCTTTCAGATAATGCATCACAATTTACTTCCCATGAATTCAAAGTCGCTATGGAGAGATATGGAATATGTCACGTGCTTTCCAACATCAGATATCCTGAGTCCAACAGTTCAGAACGTCTAATTTCAGAGGTTGCCAAGTTTGCACGTTTATACTGCCCTCAAGATCATCCTAGCTGGGTAAAATATGTACCTCTGATGGAGACATGCCTAAATACGACATATCATGAAAGTCTGAGAGATATTCCAGTGTTAGTTCATCATAACAGAAAGCCAGAAAGAGCTTGGGATGAAATAACACAATTCTTAACTAAAGATGCTGAACCGTCAGAGCAGGAAAGGGAGGATAATGCCCGAGAAAGCCTGATGGATGCGGCGGAAAAAGACAGAAAATAAATGAAGGAAAGCGCTACAACCCGCCTCTAGAAACTAATGACTTAGTTCTCGTACGTAAATCCACTAAAACAGATGCAGCGAGGAAGATATACATGAAGTTTAGTAGCCTGTACATTGGCCCCTACAAGGTAGGCAGAGTGTCCGGGCATAATAGTTACCAAGTCCTAGACATCCACACGAACGAGGAAATAGGAAAATTCAATGCGAAGAACCTCAGAAAGTATTTTGAGAGAGTGAAATAAAACACAAAATACTGTTCATTAGCGAATAACTAGAATGGTGTAATAAAAGTATTTGCACATTTTTATTAGCTAGGTTGGGAAGAGGATGAGCCAGTATTTTGCTGTATACTTGAACCCGGATACGACAGCGAGGCGTATTTTGAAATTATTGTTTGGCATTAATTTGGCTGCAGGCTTGAGGAGCAATACACTCGTCATTCACTTAGGAGATAGATAGGCAATCCCGCCATGCTCTTGATCACGTGGACAGGACATGCTCACTAACTTATTTCTGCAACTGTCTGATGCATATATAAGATGATAATCGACAGAGTTCGATTGTCAACCTCGATACAAGGAGAGATGTATCATGGGTAGACTGCCAGCTGTGGCGTGTCTGCGAGCAGTTTTGAAATCACAGACATGATGATGATGATGATAATTGTTGTTTTAAGGGGCCTAACATCTAGGTTATCGGACCCTGATGGTTTGGGTGATCGTGAAGATGAAAATGATAAGCGAACTTGAAACTAAAACTAACTACTAACCTACATACTAAAAGAAGAAATGGTAAACTAAAGGAGAATAAGGCAAATAAAGGACAGGAGGAAAAGAAATGCCCTCAACCCTCGGAGAAGGCGGATTGAGGGACTTGGAAGGAAGGAGAGCCATGAAAGGCATATAGGAAAGTGAAATCACAGACACTTGAGTTTTGTGACACATGGAGTGAACGTGCTATCGTGTCTGTAAGAAAAGTTTCGTTAAACACGCAGTCGTACGAGTGTACTCTAATCACGGCGCGGAGCGAACAGGCGGATTGCTTCACAGCAACATGCGGTTGTTCGTATTTCTGGCGTGCTTGGCATACCCCAGAAAATAGATATATGCGAGTGAGCTTAGTTATTGCATGGACTTGTCAGTACAAACTCCACGATGAGGAAATCTACTACATATATGGTTGAAATGCAGGAAAGCATTAGTATTATCAAGAACAATACGACTGGACTTTATTGTGAGAATCTAGCTGCTGTAGCAATGTTGGGCTAAGCAGATAGTACAGGAATGCAATGCAGAGGCAGGATTGATCATTTGGAATGACAACCTTATAAATACTACAATGAAGAAAAAGAAAAGATTGTAGGCGTTCGTTCTGATCCAGTGGTTTTTAAGTACATGAGAATGAAGAAACAACTCCAAATGAACGAAACTACTTTACTGATAACGTCGAGGGAGCCTTGTACAAGTAATATATAGGAACTCCGTTTCGTAGACAGTGGTTTTCGAGTTAGGAGGAAGTTGGTTCGACGACTTACAGCTCCAGCCATAGACTACTCAGGGATGAGGGTCCAGTTCCTGAAAGGAATGTATATTCCTTTACTTTCTTCAATCTCAACCAGAACATCGCCCAAGGTAGCTGGAAAACTTTTCTTTCTTGCACACAGTAGACTTTGTCACTTTTAGTTCGTCACTTTTCACCAATATTTTATTAAATAGTATGCAATTCCTTCGAAGACCAGATTTGGTTCTTTGTATCATTTATGTCGGAGAGTGTAATTTATTTTTAGTTAACAGTAAACGTAATGCTATTTAGAGCATTACTTGTGTTTGTTTTTTTTTGAAAATTTTGGAAATAAAACCAAGCATTGAATTTTGTTGGGAAGACATCTGCTGCATAATTAGGACCAAGACGACGATATTTTTGTATAAGAATAGCGATTAGGAAGAAGATGGCCACACACACATGCACTTGAACTATTCCAAAAATATTTCAGTGATATTCTTCGTTTGGACTTATGACATTCTAGTAGACATTTCTTTCTTTCTTTTAGAATGATAGTTCATTTTCATCATTATTTTCCATGGGTATGGAATCGTAGAAATCGTCCAGCGAGAACAATTGTGAATTGATTGTCGAGGCATTTGTAGCCTACTTTCATATTTCTTTTAGATTTGAGATTTTTTTAACTGAAACTTTAGTTCGATCAGTCTTCAGCTTGTGTTATTTTAATTCGTTTTTGGTAGGCTCTTGGCTAGATCATCGTTTGATTTAATGTTTTGCGTGTATCTATTGATACGATAATAGACTCCTTTCCATGGTGAAAATCTCACGTGTTTTCTTCTGAGTAGTTAAGCCGTTTTTCGAGTTTGGATAGGCGAAACTGAACCGACTATTTTACTAGTGTCTATCTACGATTTGTTTTATATATAAGTTATTATGGAAATAATTATACATACATACATATATATATATATATAGGAATAGTGAACTAAATTAACAGTTCAAACAAGTATAACAGAATTTGTCATAGACTTAAATGACGATAATTTATGGAAGTAGATAATACAACTTATCTAATAAATTGTTGCAACTTGTTGAGTGAAGTTGGGAAAGAGGTACTCGGTGACACTTCTATATTCGTCTACGATAAGGCGTGATATCTTCAGAGTAATTATTGAAAGGTTTTGAGTTTAATTACGTTTGGGAAAAATTCTTGACAGCTTTGGAAAGCTGAATTAATGTATTGCAATTTAATGAATACGAATTTATTGTGCTAATGAAGCGAATATTTGACATCATTGGATGATCAACATTAATATTGTATAATGTACTCGAAGTCTTATGTGAAGACATTAACGTAGTCATTTCGTTTTGTAAGAGTGAAATTAGCTTTTGAGCTATCACTAATTTGAATAGGAAGTTGTTGTGAACGTGAATTGGAATCACGAATGTTTCTCTTAAATGCCAGTATTAATTCAAGTAACCCTACGTTTTCATTTTTGCCTATTAAGATTTGCCGGAGATGGATTGCTTATATCGTGACACACATATTTAAGTGACACGGCCACTTTTGAATAAGTTTAATTAATTCATGCAATATAATACATTTGATATTTCAGTGATTTTAACAAAAATATACTGCATTCATTGAAGCATCTGGATAGTTAATAAACTATTTTCTAACTTGTAACACTATTCGATTATCTTAATTGATTGTTGACTGCAACAAATTAAGAGAATTATAACCTTGAGATATACTTGTCGAATTAAATGGAAATGGTCAGCGATAATAACAAAATCCTAACTAAGGATATAATCTGTATATAAAATGTAAGATATGTATAAATTTTTAATAAGGTGTATAGCATCAGTGCATGATTTAATATTGCATTTTTCATGTAATGTGTTCAATGAATGAGATATTTAAATACTGCGATTTAGAGCAGTAAGATGGGGCCTTATTATAGGCGTTTATTGAAACTATTTTCGTCATTTGATTTAGAGAAGCTACAGCTTACTAACTAGAAGAAGAAAATAAAATAGGAGTAAAGTAAATAAAAGAAAGGGGGAAATAAATGCCCTCAGCAATCGAAAGGAGGATTGAGGGACTTAGAAAGAAGGCAGATAGGAAAGGGAAAGAGGAGAGTGTCCGCCCCAAAGGCAATGGAAAACGGGGGGGGGGGGGGGGGAACCAGACCCAACTCAGGAATCCCTCGGGGTTGCCAACTCCCAAACTCACCAAACATGAGCCCTTAAGGGTGTAGCACTATCCAGGATGAACCATAAACGGGGGCTACACACACCCTGCCTCCTTGAAGGCCTTGAGCAGAAGGCAGGAGATATAATGAACTGAAAAAGAAGGATGATGATGATGATGATAATTGTTGTTTTAAGGGGCCTAACATCTAGGTCATCGGCCACTAATCATCTGGGTGATAGCGAAAATGATAATGAAATGGAAACCAGAACAAAATTATCTGAGACTGAAAATATGTACAAAAAGGAACTCAAATGGAAACAACTCACAATATGGTCTTACAAAAAGGAATTTAGAACGAAAAGATGAACAAAAATAATAGATTGAAAAAGACCCACAAAACGTAGGCTAGATTCAAAATACGTACAAAATGCAGTGTAGCGTCGAAATACTTACAAAATGCAACTGAAATTCAAAATAATTACAAAATGCAAATGAGATCGAAAATACGTACAAAATGCAATTGAAATTCAAAATACACGATGCACTTCAGATTGAAATATCCCAGTTCCAATCCAAATTATTCACAAAGAGCAATTGAAATTCAAAATACTTTCAAAAAGCAATTGAAATTGAAAATGTTTACAAAATATACGGTAGATTCAAAGGACTCATGTGGATTGACAATAATTACAAAAAGCAATTTAGATTGAAAATACTTGACAAAATGTAATTTAGATTTAAAATACCCACAAAATACAATTGAGAATCAAAATATGTGCGAAATGCCCGCCAAACAAAAAGCAATTTAGATTCAAAATTCGTGCGAAATGCGGTTTTGGTTGAAAATACTTACAAAATGCAATTGAAATTCAAAATACTCACAAAGGTCCCTCCGCGATATTGAAATACTTACTAAAAAGCAATTTAGATTGTCAATCTTTACAAAATGCAATTGAGGTTGAAAACAATCGCGAGATGTAATTTAGATCGAAAAAACTTACAAAAAGCAACGTAGATTAAAAATGCCTTAAAAAATCGCTTGAAGGTAATTTAGATACACGGTGAACGAAGTAACAAAAACAGTGCGGGAATCTTAAAGAGAAAAGTAAATATAATAAAAAGAGGAGATGATGATGATGATGATAATTGTTGTTTTAAGGGGCCTAACATCTAGGTTATCGGCCCCTGATGGTTTGGGTGATCGTGAAGATGAAAATGAAACGCGAACTTAAAACTAAAACCAACTACTAACCTACATACTAGAAGAAGAAATGGAAAACTAAAGGAGAATAAGGCAAATAAAAGGACAGAAGGAAAAGAAATGCCATCAACCCTCGGAGAAGGCGGATTGAGGGACTTGGAAGGAAGGAGAGTCATGAAAGGCATATAGGAAAGTGAAAGAGGAGAGGGTCCGCCCCAAAGGTATGGGACAAAAGGGGAAAACGGGCCCAGCTCAGGAATCCCTCGGGGTCGCCAACTCCCGAACTCAGCAGCCGTGAGCCCCTGAGGGTGTAGCATTATATACGGGGCACCAGAAGTGGTGGGGCTACATACACCCTGCCTCCATAAGGGCCTTGAACACAAGGCAGGAGGTAAAATGAAAATAAAAAGATGGCTGACCCCTCACAGATGGAGGGTATCAGGAAAGATGAGACAAGGGCCAATTAAGGCGGGAAAGTGAATGACTTCCTAGGCCTCGGATAACCTAATACCGACGGGGTCGGAGGAGAACAAGAGTTGACCAAGGGAGGTCGACAGGAAAAAATACTGAGAGGAGCGTGGCACAAGGAAGTGGGAGCAATGTCGGACTCAGCTGAGGTCTCGTGGTCGCAAACTCACGTCCCACTAAATGTGAGCCCCTGGGGAGGGTACACTATCTATGCCTAAGTGAGATGGATCTGTTGACCATCGTTTGACTATCGAAACATGCCATCCAATTATGTGATCCCCCCACCATTTTTAGGCTACTTTCGATTTTTGCAAAAATGAAAGTAGATTTATGAGATCTACACAGGGCCAAAAATTGTGTGTCTGTCTGTGTGTATGTGTACTCAATGTCTGTCCCCCCCCCCCTCCTAACAATTCAAACACGGTGAAACCGAATTGAACGATAGTTGGTACAGAGGTAGCACTAGCAAAGGGCACCTCAGTGTCATGTTTTATATCGCCGCCATCTTTACCAAAACTGAATGGCGGCCACTCAAATGTTCAAAACGTAAAATCAAATGACTACTAAACTAATCATCCGATCTCTACCAAATTTGGTAACAACATACCTTCATATGGGACGCGTATTTTACCTAAACTGAAAGCTCATCAGCCGTAGCATTTCAGTACGGCGGCCGTGTGAATTATGCATACTTTATAATCCATAACATGGAACCCACCAATTCCGATTAGCGAGCCAAGGGTGGTTTAAGCTATCCTAAAGGACGTAATAATAAATTTATTAGAGCACAAAATATGCAATTGAATTCAACATGACTTATCTTTTCCTCGAACATCATCATCATCATCATTAATTACTTATCACTAGTACAAAACTGACTGTGACAGAGATAACTTCCTATGATCACACTGCATTATATGAAATCTGTCACATGCTTTGCCGCAGAGGGCACACACGCACCAGCAATCCGGCTGATGGTACATTTTGTTTGCACACACGCTGAAGTGGAATCCATGCACCGCGAATCTGGTTATCAAGTGTCTCATCTCATAGAAACCCCTCGTCCAAACCCGCGATGTCATCGCATCCGTGATATAATATTCCTGCCATATGCTTCCTCTCTTTAACTTCATTTCCTGCATTAGTCTCACATAACCCGATGTAGATGGCAGGAGCAGCTGTTATCTGAGGTCTTCAACAAAAGGAGGCTCTTTCGCGAGTACATAGACCAACCGAGAAAGAATGAATTTCGAAACACACATTACCCTTTTCAAGTAGGTAGCTTTCACCATCTCCAACTCTACGAGGTGCTTATACTTAAGGTGATGCCAAATACTTTCCAAACCATACGCAACTACAGGAATGATCTTCAGCGAGAAAAGTCTCATCGCTGTCTGTAATGACAGTGTTCGGAGATGTCGTATGTCACTCATGGCCTTTATAGCCGCGTTTGTTATGTCCTTGATGTGAATAGTGAAGACGTTTCCGTGAGTCTGGAACGTCACCCCCAGATACTTGAAGTGCGTAACACATTCCAGCGGTCTATTTTTGTAGAGAATTGTCGCTCCTCTGGTGTCCGGACAGTTCCCCACACTGACACTTCCACACACTGCCCAAAATACTGACACTTCCACACAGTCCTTGAACGTGGCTATCTGTGTAATGACTCAGAAATAATCTCGACTGACATTTCCACACACATCTCCCCTCTCCCCCAGGGCTACTATGGAAAAGATCAAGTTGACTACTTCGTTGACAACTGGCTAGATAACCAAGACATTCCAATCGAGATGTGGAACTGCCACCAAGCACGACACAGGACAACGAATGCTGTTGAGGGCTGGAACAACCGACTCAACAATCTTGTCGGGAGACCTCACCCCAAATTAAAAGAGGTTGTCAAAGTGTTCAAGACGGAAGCTGAGAATACAAACTGCGCATTTGTAAAGGCCGAGCTCAACATGGAAGGAAAAAAAGAAGACGAAAATATGTCAAACTGGACGGACGGATTGAGAACATTCAGAAAAAGTTCGAAAATGACAAAAATATGAAAAGTTTTGTGAAGGCAGTTAGTTGCCTATTCACAGAAAATGGAGTAGGTTAATATTATTGTTGAACAAATATGACAAAAAAACAACAAAAATAAATAAAAAATGCAAAATACAAAACAACTGACGAAGCCTAGAAAGCTGATTTTAAACACGCCAAAATGATAACAACACCAAACTGATCGGTTTTGTTATTATTTTGCTAGTCCACAGCCTGAATAAAGTGTGATGGAAATCTGACTCTGCATTTATTTTATTTTGATGGTAATTACACTACATCAGAATTATATTTTCGAGACCGTGGTATGTAATGAAGTATATAGGCCGAGCGCTTTTCTTCACTCCAAATGAGTATTATGTTAAGGTGCATTGTCACAGGTGCGGCAGTAACGATGATCACTGAAGCCTATAGCCTTAGGGGTGGGGGGATGTGTGTGGAACTGTCAGTCGGGAATATTTCTGAGTCATTAAACAGGTAGCCGCGTCCAAGGACTGTGTGGAAGTGTCAGTATTTTGGGCAGTGTGTGGAAGTGTCAGTGTGGGGAACTGTCATGTAATCGCTCCTCTTCCCCCTTTTCTGAAAGTCATTGCAACTGTTTTCCTTTCATTCAGATAGAGTTCATTCTCTTCCGCCCACTCCGCAACTCTGTCAAACGCCTGCTGTAAATCCTTTTCACTGGTTGAAATTAGAGCCATATCGTCTGCGTAAATGTATATTTCTACATTTGGGGGTAATATTTCCACCACATCTGCCGTAGCAAGAGCGAAGAGGATGGGGCTTAAGGGATCCCCCTGCAGTACTCCAATTGTCTGCTGTATTTCCTTGGAAGTTGTAATGTTGTCCGAAATAACGATGTAGTTTTCGCTCAACAGGGTCCTAACAAATCTCGCCAAGTAGTTGCCTTCACCTATCATGTTGTCTAATTTCCTTACTAGCATTTGTATATTGATGGTATCAAAGGCCTTTGCATAGTCCAAGAATACCACATGTAGTTTTCCCCCGGGTGGTTTCAGGGCTTCTTCTATGTCAGCCTGCAGACATTGTATAGCCAGAGTTGCAGCTCGTCCCCTCCTAAAACCAAATTGCTCTTCCGGTATCTGAGATTCTATTGCCTTTGTCAAACGAATGCAAACTATATTGCTGAGGAGTTTCAATACCGTCGATTCTAGGGCAATTCCTCTGTACGAGTTAGGGTCCCCACAATCTCCCTTTCCTTTATACAGCTTCTTTATTGTCGATTTTCTCCACCTGTGAGGATTGTACCATATCTTAAACATGCATTTAAAAGAGCGACTAAGCATCTACTCAGTTCTATTGATGCAAGCTTTAGGTGCTCGTTGTATATGAAAAAAAGGAAGGAAGATTGTAGTTATACGTGACCGTGAATCTTGTGATTATGAGCCACGGGACCTCCTTTTTACGAGGAATCCGAACCTCAGGGCATGGCATTTCACTTCGAAAATCTCACATGCATAAACCGGGAATCAAACCCGAACTGCCTTGGTGAGAGGCATACAGCTAGACCGCTGAGCCACCACGCCCCCTCGTTGTATATGAGGTCAGGCCCACACGCCTTGTTATTCTTTGATTTTCGTATAGCCATCATGACCTCCATGTCCGAGAGCAGCTCTGATTCCTCTAGTAAAATAGGGAAGGGCGGTGATTGATTAATAGGACGGGTATCCCTGCCTTGTAAAACTACTGTCAGGTGGTCTTCCCAAGTCTCTATTGGAATGTTTCTAGGATATTTTGGTTGCCTAGGGTTCAGCGCCTTATAAGGGTTATCTTCTGCTTCGTCAATTAGTTTCCATTATTTATTATAATTTAATATTATAATATTACACTGTATTAGGGACTTAAATGAGCTGAGTCGTCTCTTGTCACATGACAAGATGGCAGCTGGCCTCTTGTGCCTGTCCTATATTTCTGTAATTTGAGTATGTTGTATGCGATATAGCTTATTGATAGTATTAATATAAACTTTGTATGAAATGATTTATAATGAAGATGTACTGCAGTGAAGAAATAGTTTATTTCAAGACTTGCAAACACGTTGTATCTAATTCACGTAATAACAGGAACGTTTTGAAGTCATGTTTGGCTCTGGGCTAGCGTGTTGGTCTCTCACGCGGTTGACTGGCGATAGTATCCTACTATCGGTGATATATTTTTTTTAAACATGAATTCTTTTACAAATGTTGTGGACGTGCTCTTTACACAGATACTAAATAAAATGCCATTTAGCTCAAAGGAGAGGCTAATGTATACACTCGTTTATTAAGAATAACAGCTCCAGCATCGCACATAAACAGAAGCCATTAGAAAATGGAGATTCTAGTAAGTACAAGATACACGTTATCATTAACCACAGCCTTCTCAATGCCTCTTTACGGCGCTGTCCTCTTGTGGGTTACATGGGTAATTGTTTCAGACATTCCGCTTTGCAAATGATGATGATGATGATAATTGTTGTTTTAAGGGGCCTAACATCGAGGTTATCGGCCCCTAATGAAATGAAATGGCGTAAAATGAAAGGATGTAGATAAAAACAACTCACTGCCACGGATGAAACGAAAATGGTGTTTATAAAACAGACAGTGATCCCCAACAATTATGCCTTATTTGAATAAAAAGAATAAAAGGCGGATGGTAAAAAAGGATAAAAAATAAGGCATAGTGAACAATAAAATAGATGAACACAATAAAAAACATAAAACAGATTTAACCTGAATTAAAAGTCGTAACTACACATTAAAACTTTAAAAAGTAACCACTCTCCCTCATGAACCGGATGACGAGGTCAGCTCACGGCCCGTCATCACGGAGAATAAGGTAGAGGGTATTAGGCAGTTTAAGAGTCCTGCGCAGATCGGCCAGATCCACACACTCCAAGGGAAGGTGTGCCACAGTGAGATGGGCACCGCAAGTACACACAGGAGGCTCTTCTCTCTTTAGCAAGTGGGAGTGCGTAGCAATCCCATGGCCGATCCGGAGTCGACAGAGTACCACAGCTTCCTTCCGGAGAGATAGGAAGGAAGATTTCAACACCTTCGTTGTCTCCTTGATGTCTCTCAGTTTGTTGCGTCAAGGCCTGGCACGCCACGCCTCCTCCCAATGCGACAGGATCAAATGCCGCAACTGGGAGCGCACATCACTAGCAGGCACCTTATACGGTAGTGAGGGCAGTGCGACTGCCTCTCTCGCCGCCTGATCAGCAAGCTCGTTTCCCGCAATACCCATGTGGCTAGGAAGCCACACAAATGTCACCCCGGTACCCACGTTACACGCACTGACGAGCAGGTCGTGTACACGCTGGACCAACGGATGCTTCGGGAAACACACATCGATCGCTTGCAGCGCACTCATAGAGTCAGTACACACAAGAAAGTGCTGGTGATCGTCTGATAACGTGTACCGGAGAGCCTCTAAGATGGCATAGAGCTCCGCTGTGTACACGCCACAGGCCTCGGGAAGTGAAAAGAGAAACCGGCGATCCTCAACCACAAATGCACAGCCTACTTTCTCGTTTACCCTCGATCCGTCCGTGAATAGAAGCTCCGATCCTGGATACCGGCTCACCACAGACTGGAACAGCCTCCGATGGAGGGAGGAGTCCGTGTTCGACTTGGGGCCGGTGTGCAGATCCAGGATGATATCGGGGCGAGAGACCATCCAGGGAGGGGCCTTGCTAGGTACTCGGACAATACAGGAGACAGCAGGAAATCGGAACTGACGGTATAAGTCATCCAAGCGAATCCCCGCCGGCCGAGTGGCTCGGGCGCGCGCATCATACAGCCGGCGATGCGGATTGGAAAACAAACATGGATAGCTTGGATGAAGTGGCATCTGTCGAATAGTTGCAGCATAGGTCAGCAGTACTTGTTGTCGCCTCAGGTGTAAAGGAGGTACGCCAGCTTCGGCGAGCAAGCTGCCGACTGGGCTCGTCCGAAAGGCTCCCGTCGCCAGCCTCACACCGCCGTGGTGGACACTGTCCAGTTTAACAAGCACTGACTTACGGGCCGAACCATATGCTACACTGCCATAATCTAATCGAGATAAAATCAGTGCCTTATAAAAACGTAGGAGCACCGTGCAGTCCGCCCCCCCCCCCCCCCCACGATGTGCCGCCAAGAAACCGCAACATGTTGAGCTTCTTAGCACAGGCAGTTTTCAAACACCGCACGTGTGACTCCCATGTTAACTTATTATCGGAAAGCAGCCCAAGGAACCGGTACGTAGCAGCAACAGGCAAAGCTACATTGCCCAAATAGAGCTCAGGATCAGGATGGAGAGTGCGCTTTCGGCAGAAATGGACAACCGAGGTCTTAGCGGTTGAGAACCGAAAGCCATGCTCTAGTGTCCAGCGTTCCACTCTCCAAATAGCTTGTTGTAGCTGTCGTTCAGCGACCGCCATGTTGTGCGCACTATAATGTAGAGCGAAGTCATCTACATATAGCGACGGTACCACTGCTGGACCAGCAGCAGCGACTATACCGTTTATGGTAATCGCAAATAAGGTTACGCTAAGCACCGATCCCTGTGGGACTCCGTTTTCCTGTATATGATATTGCGAATATGTCCCCCCTATGCGGACACGGAATCGGCGAAGGGACAGAAAATTCGCAATAAAAACCGGCAAGTTACCTCGGAATTTCTATTGATGCAGGGTAGAGAGGATGCCGTAACGCCAAGTGGTGCCATAGGCCTTCTCGAGGTCAAAGAAAAGAGCGACTAGGTGCTGTCTCCGGAGAAAAGCGTCCTGTAGGGCGGTCTCCAGGCGCACCAGATGGTCGTAGGTACACCGAGACGCCCTGAATCCACACTGGTATTGAGACAGGAGTCCTCGCTTCTCCAGGACCCACACCAGGCGCCGATTGACCATCCTCTCAAAGAGCTTGCACAGGCCGATAATGAGAGAAATAGGTCTGTAACTCCCTGTCAAATTGGGATTCTTATCGGGCTTCAGGATAGGTATGATGATACCTTCCTGCCATTGCGCTGGAAACACACCTTCCAACCAGATACGATTAAACACCCTGAGCAAATAACGAAAGCTCTCATCGTTAAGGTGTTTAATCATCTGGTTGTGAAAATTATCCAGCCCGGGAGATGATGATGATGATGATAATTGTTGTTTTAAGGGGCCTAACATCTAGGTTATCGGCCCCTGATGGTTTGGGTGATCGTGAAGATGAAAATGAAATGCAAACTTAAAACTAAAACTAACTACCAACCTACATACTAGAAGAAGAAATGGAAAACTAAAGGAGAATAAGGCAAATAAAGGACAGGAGGAAAAGAAATGCCCTCAACCCGCGAAGAATGCGGATTGAGGGACTTGGAAGGAAGGAGAGCCATGGAAGGCAGATAGGAAAGTGAAAGAGGAGAGGATCCGCCCCAAAGGTAAGGGACAAAAAGGGAAAACGGACCCAGCTCAGGAATCCCTTGGGGTCGCCATCTCCCGAACTCACCAGCCGTGAGCCCCTGAGGGTGTAGCATTATCTAGGGTGCACCAAAAGTGGTGGGGCTACATACACCCGGCCTCCTTGAGGGCCTTAAGCAGAAGGCAGGAGATAACATGAAAAGAAAAAGAAGGCTGACCCCTCACAGAAGGAGGGAATCAGAAAAGATGAGACAAGGGCCAATTAAGGCGGGAAAGGAAAAGACTCCCTAGGCCTCGGATACCCTAATACCGTCGGGGTCGGAAGAGAACAAGAGTTGACCAAGGGAGGTCGATAGGAAAGAAGAAAGAGAGGAGCCGGCACAAGTAAGTGGAAGCAATGCCGGAATCAGCTGGGGCCCCGTGGTCGCCAACCCACAACCCACTAGATGTGAGCCCCTGGGGGAGGCCCGGGAGACGTGTCCTTGCAGAGCGCCAGCGCTCTGCGGAGTTCCCACTCCGTAAAGGGCACGTTATACTCCTCCGAAGAGGGGGAAGCAAAACTGAGCTGGAAACGTTCTGCCTCGCGCCTCAGGGCCACGAAGGCAGGATCATAGTTATCGGAACCGGATATATCCCCAAAATAAGATGCGAGATGGTTTGCAACGCGGTAAGGATCTGTAACCAATTCATTATCAATGGAAATTCCCGGTACAGTAGAAGATGTCTGAATGCCCGAAATGCGTCGTAGTTTAGTCCACACTTGAGAGGAGGAGGTATGTGCCGTGATAGACCACACATACCGTTCCCATGATTCTTTCTTACTCTGGCGGATAAGAAACCGTGCCTTGGCACGACATTTCTTAAACGCCACCAAATTGGCCATGTTCGGGCGTCGCCGATAATGCTTATGAGCGCGACGACGGTCTCTTATTGCCGCGGCAATGTCCTCAGTCCACCAGGGGACGAGTCTGCGACGACGAGTCCAAGAAAAGGATGGAATGGACTCTTCGGCGGCAGCAAGAAGCACATCGGTGACGTGTTGTACCTCGTCATCGACGCTCCGGCAACTAAGATCAACGAACACAGCTCGTTCTTGAAACGAGGGCCAATTTGCCCGCTTAAGTACCCAACGACTGCGAAACGACACGGGCTTATGGCTAAGAAGAGTGAGAACGATCGGGAAATGGTCACTGTCACAGAGGTCATCGTGTACGTACCAACCAAAATGGGGAACTAACGCACGGCTACACACACTCAAGTCAATGTGGGAATACGTGCCGTGCGTTAAGATAAAATGAGTGGCTTCCCCTGTATTTAACAATGATAAATCCAGTCCTTGAATTAAGCCCTCCACGTCCCTGCCTCTGGGGCACGAAGATGGTGATCCCCATTGTGTGTGACGTGCATTGAAATCACCCACGAGTAGGAAAGGGGCGGGAAGCTGATCTACAAGATCTAAAACCGCGTTAATATCAAGGAGCTGGTTCGTTGGAAGGTACAAGTTACAAACAGTCGTCATAACAGGCAACGACACGCGAACTGCAATAGCTTCCAAAGGAGTAGTTAATGGAAACTCTTCACTATAGTAGTCAGAGCGAACTAAAGTGCAGACGCCCCCGGAGGCCCGGGCGGCGTCTGTTCGCTCTTTCGAGTAAAGTTGGTAACCCCTCAGGACCGTCTGATGGTCAGGCCTGAGATTTGTCTCCTGTAAACAAACTATACTCGCTGCGTATTGGGCTATGAGCTGACGGAGCTCAGGCAAACGCCTGTCATAACTGTTACAATTCCACTGTAACAGTGCCATAGTGTGAACTTTGAAACTAAGGAAAAGAAGTAGCAGGCTACAACTTAACCATTATCAGGTGACCACAATCTCCATGTCCTCGTGTGGGGACATGGAGCGGGCGACCCAGAGGACGATTTCCGGGACGCATGTTGGTGGCGGGGGGACGTCCGTGGGGAGCGCGCAGACCTGGGGACCGGAACGTCCCCAGGCGCAGAAGTATCCGCAGCTGGTGGGGCGGATGGCTTCCCCTTGTTCGGAGGGGGAGGGGATCGCGTGGTACGTGATCCCGTCTTCCATGCCTCTCTCCTAAGTTTAAACGGGCCAAGAGAATTACTCCTGGCCCTGGTCGACGATGCCGCCTCCGCCTGCTTAGGCACGGCTTTCGCCGACCGTTGGGGTGGGGGAGATATCTGGGACATCCCCCCCCCCTGCTGTGCGAGCGGAGGATCCTGCGCCCGCACAGTCTGTTTGGTGGTCGGAGGTGGGACAGGACCCACCTTCGAGCTGATGTTCAAGTTCTCGGGTGCTGATCTCGGGATCGTAGGAGTCAATACTGAGGGTTTCACAACTGGTGCAAAAGATGAGGTTGATGGAACCAAGCCAGGTATAATTTTACGATAATCAATCGTGGGAGCAGGAGCAATCGTAGTGTGGTACCTCTTGCGAGCCCCCTGGTAGGAGAGACCTTCCAGGGTTTTGTTCTCCTGGTTTTTCTTCTCATTCAGGAACACGGGACAGTCCCTGTCCCGAGGAGAATGAAATCCAGAGCAGTTGGTGCACTGATAGGGCTTTGTGCACTGCTCGTCATCATGAGGCACCTTACCACACGTTCCACAGATTGCCAAGTTCGAGCAACGAGATACCATGTGCCCGAACTTCTGGCACTTATAACATCGCATAGGTGGCGGAATGTACGGCCTGACATCACAACGATAGCTTGTGACCTTAACCTTCTCCGGGAGTACTGAGCACTCAAAGGAAATGATGAAAGCATCCGTGTCAACGTCCTGACCGTTGACCTTGCGCGTAATGCGCCGGACATCGGTCACGTGACGGTGCCTCATATCCTCCTTGAGTTCCTCGTCAGTATTCATAATCAGGTCCCTATGGAAGATAACTCCCCGGACCTGATTGAGAGACTTACGTTTTTCCACTTTGACGGGAATTTCGCCAAAAGTGGTCACACGTCAAAAGTTTGTCTACCTGCTCAGCCATTCTGGTCTTGAGCAACATGCTACCGTTTCACATCTATTGTACTTTCTCTAGCTCACCATAGACACCTTCTATGTGGCGAGAAAACAAAATCGATTTGACCAGCTTGAAATCATCCCCATCGGTTCTGGTCGCGACCTGAAACTTGGGGGTATTAGCACCCATATTCGAACGTACAGACTGTTCCCAAGGAGTAGAACCCCTTAGGGAATCAAAATTTAAAGATGATGATTATGATGATAATTGTTGTTTTAAGGGGCCTAACATCTAGGCTATCGGCCCCTGATGGTTTGGGTGATCGTGAAGAGAATCAAAATTTAAAGACTTGGGTGGGGGAAGATGCGCTTTTTTCCCATGGCCATTTCTTCCTCCCTGAATGCCACCGACTCCAATCACGGACTGTCTCTGTAGGCGCTACCCAGCCAAGGCAAGGTCCGCCTAGCTTGGAAGGCATTGCCCGGGGGTCCGATGTTTGACATGCCATACAGGCATGTACCCCTTGGCATATACTAGAGAGTTCTTCCAGCACAGGCATGCAGCTGTGCGGGGACCTGCGTTGTCAGGCGGATACTACTGCAGGGTACATGGCGCACCCACCGGTCGGTGTGGCCAGACCGAACAGGCTCTCGAGCGTAGTCGCACACTTAGGTGGCCCTTCCCCTGACAGCACGCACATATAATTTTGAGTGCCAGACCTCAAAAACATGAACGGAAAAGAAGTGCGATATAACCTAATGAGAGTTATATCGCACAAGGTGGGGCGATTAGAGCTGGCTGTCAAACCCGTAAAGGGGACCTGGGCCAAGAAACCTTTTTAGTCGCCTTCTACGACTGGTAGGGTATACCTGTGAGTGTATTCCATCCCTCCCACCCACGGGAGGTCCAATTCGCAAGACAAGCCGGAAACCTATAAGAATAGCCAAGGTCTCCCCTTTTAATCGCCTAGTACGGCAGTCAGGGGATACCGTGGGTGTATTCTAAACCCCCCACCCACAGGGGGACGCTTTGCAAATGCCTCCTGAAGTATGGAAATTTCGTAATAGTTCAATTTTTAGCCACGACCGCGCTCCGATTACCTTTAAGCACTGCCAACTGGATCGCGTCATTCCTGGTCGCTTTAAACTGCCTGCCCATTCAACACTCAGAGGCATACAAGATTATAGCCTATATTAATTCACTGCTGGGTTGCAGCACTTCGCGTTACTAGCTCGGTACTCTCAGTGCTCAGCGTGCAAATAAACAGCAGGCTGTGGAACTGCATTGAGCTTACATCTTTTATTGTAGGTTAAGCACAATGTATTATGTACTTTAAATAAAACTACATTCATAACATTCTGTAAAGAGATGAATAATAATAATTTTCAATTACATCAATTAACAAGGTAGTTCGTCAACTAAACAAATTAATCACAGTAGTACAAATTTAACGCTAGTGTTCCACAACACAAGTCATGAATGAATAAAATAGGTACCAAAATGAGTCCTCGGTGTGCTGGATCGTTAACTAAACAATTTAATTACTGAAGAATTACAAAGCTTGTACTGTAGCACGAATAACTGACAATGGAGGGAAAATCCGAGCTAACGCGAGGTTTGCCGATAACAGGCGAAGGGTCCCAAAGCCCCGCTGACATCTTGGTAGCTAGACGCAAGTGGTTGCAGCATCAACCTACTGTGATCGCCGCATATTTCGAAAGGGGAAGATACCTAAGACGAAGGATTCTTAAGTTTGGAGGCTTAATATCGAGATTAACGGATGTGAATCCATTACAGTAAGTTAGTAGTTTTGATATTCAATCATCATAAAGTATATAACTTAATATTGATTTTGACACTTACTGGCTAATCTATCTATATATATAAAGCTCAATGTTGTATGTCTGTCTGTCTGTCTGTTATGTATACAAATCCACACCGTTTCACCGATCTGAACCAACATTTGTATACTTACCCTTCGGATCCCTGCGGGTAACCCTGTCCACTTGAAATTTCTGACAGACCACCCCATTCCCTGCATTTAGGCCCTTTGTCCCAAATCTACACCGTTTCACCGATCTCAACCAAAATTTGTATACTTACCCTATGTAACCCTGTGAATAACACTGTCCACTTAAAATTTCGGACAGACCACCCCATTTCCTGCATTTAGGCCCTTTGGCAAACTTCTACACCGTTTCACCGATCCGAACCAAAATTTGTATACTTACCCTTTGCAACCCTGCGGGTAACCCTGTCCACTTGAAATTTCGGACAGACCAACCCAATCTCTGCATTTAGGCCCTTTGGTCCAAATCTACACCGTTTTACCGATAAGAACCAAAATGTGTATACTTACCCTTAGCAACCCTGCGGGTAACCCTGTCCACTTGAAATTTCGGACAGTCCAACCCAATCTCGGCATTTAGGCCCTTTGGTCCAAATCTACACAGTTTCACAGATCAGAACCAAAATTTGTATACTTACCCTTTGGTACCCTGCGAGTAACACCGTCTGCTTGAAATTGCGGACAGACCACTCCATTCCCGGAAAGTGGACAGGGTCCGTCCCAAAGGCAATGGAAACAAGATGTTCAGTAAAGAACATATAGCCTACTTTCTCCTAAATGCATGGGTATTGTTATAACTCTTTGTCCTTTTCAAGGAGTATGATTGAATGTTGGTTGTAGTAGCTTGTTGAAATACAACGTGCTATAGGGATATTAAACATGAATATGAGGTGCCCTTTGCTAGTGCTACCTCAGTACCAAATTTCGTTCAATTCGGTTTCACCGTGTTTGAATTGATAGGGGGAATCGATTTGCACACATACTTGGCCACCATCTGCAAACTATTGGGCTGATGTTCTTGCAGTTTGGTCTGAATATGTTTCCCACATAAAGATATGGTGTTGCAAAATTTGGTAGAGACTAGATTATTAGGTTGGTCGTAATTACATTTTAGCTTTTAACATTTGGGTGGCCGCGATTACGTTTCCGTCAAGATAGCGGTGATATAAAACATGACACTGAGGTGCCCTTTGCTAGTGCTACCTTTGTTCCAAATTTCGTTCCATTCGGTTTCACCGTGTTCGAATTGATAAGGGGAATCGATTTTCACACAAAGATGGCCGCCATCCGCAAAATATTAGCTGATGACCTATTAGTTTGGTCAAAGTATGCTCCCTCCATAAAGGTATGTTGTTGCTAAATTTGCTAGAGATCGGATGATTAGGCTAATCGTAATTTGATTTAAGCTTTGAACATTTGTGTGGCCGCCATTACGATTCCGTCAAGATGGCGGCGATATAAAACATGACACTGAGGTGCCCTTTGCTAGTGCTACCTCTGTACCAAATTTCGTTCATTCGGTTCCACCGTGTTCGAATTAATAGGGGGAATCAATTTTGACATAAAGATGGCCGCCATCCGCAAACTATTAGCCTAATGGCCTATTAGATTGGTCAAAGGATGCTCCCTCCATAAAGGTATGTTGTTGCAAAATTTGGTAGAGATCGGATGATTAGGTTAATCGTAATTTGATTTAAGCTTTGAACATTCGTGTGGCCGCCATTACGTTTCAGTCAAGATGACGGCGATATAAAACATGACACTGAGGTGCCCTTTGCTAGTGCTACCTCGGTACCAAATTTCGTTCCATTCGGTTCAACCGTGTTCGAATTAATAGGGGGAATCTATTTTGACATAACGATGGCCGCCACCCGCAAACTATTAGGCTAATAACCTATTAGATTGGTCAAAGGATGCTCCCTCCATAAAGGAATGTTGTTGCAAAGTTTGGTAGAGATCGGATGGTTATGTTAGTCGTAATTTAACTTAAGCTTTGAACATTTGTGTGGCCGCCATTACGTTTCTGTCAAGATGGTGGCGATATAAAACATGACACTGAGGTGCCCTTTGCTAGTGCTACCTCGGTACCAAATTTCGTTCATTCGGTTCCACCGTGTTCGAATTAATAGGGCGAATCAATTTTGACATAAAGATGGCCGCCATCCGCAAACTATTAGGCTAATAACCGATTAGATTGGTCAAAGGGTGCTCCCTCCATAAAGGAATGTTGTTGCAAAGTTTGGTAGAGATCGGATGGTTATGTTAGTCGTAATTTAACTTAAGCTTTGAACATTTGTGTGGCCGCCATTACGTTTCTGTCAACATGGCGGCGATATAAAACATGACACTGAGATGCCCTTTGCTAGTGCTACCTCTGTACCAAATTTCCTTCCATTCGGTTTCACCGTGTTTGAATTAATAGGGGGAATTGATTTTCACACATAGATGGCCGCCATCCGCAAACTATTAGGCTAATGACCTAGTCGTTTGGTCAAAGGATGCTCCCTCCATAAAGGTAAGTAGTTGCAAAATTTGGTAGAGATCGAATGATTTGGTTAGTCGTAATTTGATTTAAGCTATAACATTTGTGTGGCCGCCATTACGTTTCCGTCAAGATGGCGGCAATATAAAACATGACACAGAGGTGCCTTTTGTTAGTACTACCTCTGTACCAAATTTCGTTTCATTCGGTTGCACCGTGTTCGAATTAATAGGGGGAATCGATTTTCACACAAAGATGGCCGCCATCCGCAAACTATTACGCTGATGGCCTATTGGTTCGCTCAAAGGATGCTCCCCCCATAAAGGTATGTTGTTGCAAAATTTGGTAGAGATCGGATGATTAGGTTAGTCGTAATTTGATTTAAGCTTTGAACATTTGTGTGGCCGCCATTACGTTTCCGTCAAGATGGCGGCGATATAAAACATGACACTGAGGTGTCCTTTGCTAGTGCTACATTTGTACCAAATTTCGTTCAATTCGCATTCACCGTGTTCGAATTGATAGGAGGGACAGACATTCAGAGTACACACACTCACACACACACACACACACACACAGACTCACACACACACACACACACACAGACTCACACACACATATACACACACACATATACACACACACAGACTCACACACACATATACACACACACAGACAGACACACTTTTTTCGCCCTGTGTTGATCTCATAAGTCTACTTTCATTTTTTGCAAAAATCGAAAGTAGGCTAAAAAGGGGTAAAACTGGACCCGCTCAGGAAACCTTCAGGGTTGCCAGCTCCTGAACTCACCAGCCATGAGCCCTTGAGGATGTAGCACTATCCAGGGTGCACCAGGGCTACACTCACCCTGCCTCCTTGAGGGTCTTGAGCAGAAGATATGAGATATTAAGAAAAGAATGAGGCTATCAGGAATGATTAGACAAGGGCCAATTAAGGCGGGAAAGTGAAAGAGTCGCTAGGCCTCGGATAACCTGATACCATCGGGGTCGGAAGAGAACAAGAGTTTGACCAAGGGAGGCTGACAGGAAAGAGAACTGAAAGGTGCCCGGCACCAGTAAGTAGAAGCAATGCCGGACTCAGCTGGGGTCCCGTGGTCGCAAACCCACGTCCCACAAGTTGTGACCCTGGTGGGTGGAGGGGGGAAGAGGGGCCAGGGGTGAGAATAGCTTGCTCATTCATCGCGAGGTGACGTGAGAAAAATGTCCAGACCCCGCCGTGTTACCTGTTATTGCTGACTATGGTGATGTTCATACAGGGTCTTTGCTCAAACCGCTGTAGTGTTACGAAAGAATGAGTGATTCACCGGTCAATGTGAATAGGACCGGGAACCCCCCCGAACGTCTGTCATCATATATCGTCATCATCTGCAATATTCTCAGCTACGTGCAGTTTGGACCCGAGCAGTACTCGATAAGCTCTTTCACTACACGCATCGAGTATAGGCCTAAGCCAGAATATAACGTTCAGACTTTGGAAGACATCGAAGGTAGTAATCTGAATTACCTATATCAGATTATAATTACACCATGTTCGTTTAGTAGTCATTTTTCATTACCTTATTATTATCATAAGAGCAAATGACCTAGATGTTACACCCTTTATACTGTGCCCAATCAGTCACGGCAGTCTGGCATCGAACTCAGGTCTCATCAGAGAAGACCAGGCACATGGTTATGCCTAGAGTCGAACCATTGATCTCTGAGGGGGAGAGATTACCGGGAACCCAAAGAGCAATGAGAGGTATACTGACATATAATAATGTAGCGTGATTTCACGCTCTATATGTGAATATCATAGCAATTTAAGGGAAGAACTGTAGCCAAATGCAAGGAAATATACATTTTCAGAGCATACGAGTATGAGAGGAGGCCAGTTTGAAGTTTTACAAATTACCCTTAGCAAGTGGGCGGAGAGCTTAGGCGCCGACCGCACTATTTACGTCTGGAGCAGGAAGACAGCTCAAAATTAATGACCCGGGTATCCACCGCTTGACAACGGGAAACTTAGAGTAGGGATGATGGCTCACGGAAATTAATTAATTACAGCCAAGTGGAGCATTGAAATGCATTGAAATATACACCCAGGTGAATATATTCACGGAGAGGTAATTTAGGAGTGGTTTTTCACCTAAATTAAGGCCTATATCTTCAAATGAACGAATTACAACCTAGCCTACGCTCGAGAGCAGTGACTTTGTGACCAGTCAACGGGGAATTACCACGATGGCGTCCCCACGCGCTGAACTAAGGCAATTAATTGTAATTAATTGGCCGAAGCGATCGCCGGCACGCGAATGTTTTTGAAACCTCCACACCTAAATAAACAAGATGTAGATGTCATTTCGGATGAAGAGGAATTATTTCAAGAAAGGAGTCGCTCTCATGTGTCCAGTGGACTATTTTGTACGAGAAACCTTTATATAGGGGGAGTAAGGCAAGCCAAGCCAGTTGTTCTACAGTTGTTCTCCAGTCTTCAGCAGTTCGCCTAGAGTTATTCTACAGTATACACGTAACTAAGACGCTGCTAGTAGCGCGCCAAATGTTAAAGTATCAACGCGCCGCCGTTGAAGAACAATAGAAGCAAGTTATAAGCTTCATAAGTAATCATGAAGTGCGTCGAAAGTAAATTAATACAGATATTTACCTATTATCTGACGCAAATATAAATTCGCCACAGCGAAAAGGGAACTTATAAGGTTTTTGAACAGTTCTTATACCGGGAGGTATTGTCAGAATTATATACACACATCAAAAAAAGTTTTGCATCACCTCGGTTCCCAGATCTCCGGCATATAGACGTTGACTGTGTATATTGTATCAAAGATACAGTCCCTTTGACTGTTCATAGATGTCACTAAAACTGCTCAAAGATGTAAACAACCATGCATGAGCAGGGCCTATTAGACGGAGGGGGTACGACAGCCGATCAGTTCCAGTCATTCCACCAGGACGAAGGTACGCTGCTCATGTTGTCTGTAGTTCTACCATGCCTAGAAGGTCAATACCGCAGTTCGATCGCGTCCGCATTGTTACTTTGTGTCAAGAAGGGCTCTCAACAAGGGAAGTTTCCAGGCGTCTCAGAGTGAACCAAAGCGATGTTGTTCGGACATGGAGGAGGTACAGAGATACAGGAACTGTCGATGACAGGCCTCGCTCAGGCCGCCCAAGGGCTACTACTGTAGTGGATGACCGCTACTTACGGATTGCCGCTCGGAGGAACCCTGACAGCAATGCCACCATGTTGAATAATGCGTTTCGTTCAGCCACAGGACGTCGTGTTTCAACTCAAACTGTGCGCAATAGGCTGCATGATGCGCAACTTCACTCCCGACGTCCATGGCGAGGTCCAGCTTTGCAACCCCGACACCATGCAGCGCGGTACAGATGGGCCCAACAACATGCTGAATGGACCCCAGAGAATTGGCATCACGTTCTCTTCACCGATGAGTGTCGCATATGCCTTCAACCAGACAATCGTCGGAGACGTGTTTGGAGGCACCCTGGTCAGGCTGAACGTCTTAGACACACTGTCCAGCGAGTGCAGCAAGGTGGTGGTTCCCTGATGTTTTGGGGTGGCATTATGTGGGGCCGACGTACGCCACTGGTGGTCATGGAAGGCTCCGAAACGGCTTTACGATACCTGAATGACATCCTCCGACCCATAGTGCACCCATATCGGCAGAATATTGGAGAGGCATTTGTCTTCATGGACGACAATTCTCGACCTCATCGTGCACATCTTGGGAATGCGTTCCTTCAAGATAACGACATCGCTCGACTACAGTGGCCAGCATGTTCGCCAGACATGAACCCTATCGAACATGCCTGGGATATGTTGAAAAGGGCTGTTTATGGACGTCTTGACCCACCAACCACTCGGAGAGATTTACGCCGAATTGTCGTTGAGGAGTGGGACAATTTGGACCAACAGTGTCTTGATGAACTTGTGGATAGTATGCCACGACGAATACAGGCATGCATCAATGCAAGAGGACGTGCTACTGGGTATTAGAGGTAGTGGTGTGTACTGCAATCTGGACCACAAATGCTGAAAGTCTAGCTGTATGATGGTACAACATGCAATGTGTGGGTCTCATGAGCAATAAAACGAGCTGCAATGTTGTTTGTGTTGATCTCTATTCCCTTTGTATTTAAAGGTTCCGGAACTCTTGGAACCGAGGTGATGCAAAACTTTTTTTGATGTGTGTATAACATCATCATCAGGATCACTACAATGATGGGAGCTTGGAAATCATTGCCACCTAATCTGGATAGTGAGCTGAACAAGATTGCAGGGAACGAGGATCGAACGTCCGTAAAACGCTGTTAGATTTTCACGGAGACCAGCGGTTGTCATAATTGCATCGCATCTCTGAGATCAGGCGTAGGAGAAGTCCAATTTAAGGATCAACAGGTGAAGTAGTGGATAAATGTACATAAATTGTGTAATAGTGATTTAAAAGTGTTCATGTGTATAGTGATTAATATGCAGTGTGTAGCAGTGATAAAGGCCACTGATAAAAATATGGGTATCATGTGGAAAGTGTGTGAATCTAAGTGTTGTGTAAAGGATAACATGATGGCTTAAGTCAAGCGTCATGGTAGCGCTAATGCTGAAGCGCTGGCACTATCCAGCAAAGAGGAAAAAGTGAGTACCCATTTTATAATGTCATTATAACTAAATAGTTCACCATATAACGATGCATCACTTTGAGAATAAGATGTAATAGTCACTTACTGAACGAGTTTTCACCACTCGTCTTGAATAAAATATGGCTTGGAAGGTGATTTGTTTCAGGCCATTCAGGCAAAAATAGTGATGGATGTAACGGTAACGTTAAATGAATGATAATAATAATAATATTATGGGGTCGGCAACAGTAAAGTAATAGGCATTTTTGGCCTAAATAATGTTCAAATAGTGTCATGTCTAAGATAAAGATACTGTATTTTGGTAAACAGTACGAATGTAACATGGAATATAGAGAAATACGAGAGCTTTTTCAGTGTCAGTGAAATATGAATGAATATTGATATGGTCAATCCTTAGGATTATGTTTGAGGACCATTAAAGTAAAGTAAGCCAGTAAATTTATTACATTTGGTTAGGAGCTATGTAAAGCTTTGGCTTAAGTGGTATGACAGAGAGAACGCGGGTGCCTTAATAATTGAGTCATCTATGTGAAGTATTGTTTGAGCCGCATGTAAGCGTGCAGAATTAACGTAGAATCCAGTGATTTACGTAATAAATATTGCGGGGACCAAACTAGTATAGCTTGCGCGTTAGGTGAGAAGTTGGCTAAATCTACGAGTAGTATCGCCCATGAGCATACTGTATTATTTGCAGCGAATTGGACAGAGCCTGTCTGTATCCAACGCTTGAATGAATTATGGCCACTATTGACGTCCGTCGAGACGCAGTGAGCATGTGTGTATAATGACCTACCCTGAGAGGTAAGGATCATATTCGTCGCTTAGGAAACGCAGATTTTCCTTATATTTTATTGACAGCCACTGGTGAAAGTCGTGGATTTTCACTATGATGCGCGTCCAATGCCACTAGTAGTCACCATAGAACGGCAAGGCTATCACTAGAATTCCACCCCAGCCATGAATGTTAATTAAGGAGCCAGTTGAGCCCAAGACACTATAAGGATAGGTGTTAAATATTTAAATGACTCAATTACTTAGGAGCCACACTTAGCGTTACTCCAGTACTGCAATTTGTAAACAAACTTGACCTTGACGGCAGACACAGGAGGGGTCATAGACCACTTCTGCGGCCAGCCATCTTGGCTAGCCAGCTGGAACGAATTTTATTGCCTGCTGAGGGGGAGGAAGGTCGTTCGACCGGTCCCTTGGAAATTAGAGTCACAATAGGACACTGAGGAATCTCGATATTTCAATATGCAATTAAGATTTGGGTATTATGATGATGCCAATTGAATTGAACGGTGGATTGCAACTCACATACGTTGTTGGATCTTAGAAATCAGATAATATTAGGCTCAGTTATTCTCTGAGGAGGAAAGCTGAACCAAAATAATGTAGGCATCTTCTTTAGAGTGCATTTTGCCAGTTCCTGCTAATTTATGCAGACGGGTATGTGTTTTCCCAGAACATGACACATTTGTAACGATGATAAGCTCGACAAGACCCAGAAAATCGTTATAGGGTGAAACTATAAAATATTCTATCCATGTTTATTTTGGAAGGGATAAGTACCACTTTTCTTAAAGCGTTCATATGGATGGAAAGAAGGAAGATGATTCACACGACACAACAAATATTTGTTAATGATTGCAGAAAATAATGAATTCATGCTAATCAAGGTAAATGCCAAAGAAATGGAGTAATGTTTTATTAATATCATTTTTATGTGATATGTGATTTTGTGTTATGATACTCCCATTAACTAAAATTGTGTCACTTGATGAACACTATGGAAACCCATGGAAGTCTGAAAATATCATTGACAGGATGCTAGAATTAGATTTGAGTGCAGTGTAGCACTATTTTAAGAAGAAAGCTCACAGAATAACCCTATTTTTATTTGTGGGAATTAAATATAATTTGTCCTTTATTTGTATTTGTTGTATAGCCATGATTTTAGACCACTAAATTGTTCATTTTAGGAAAATGTTGTGTATTTCCTGTAGAGTAGTTACCTGGTAGACTCAAATCCTGAGCATGTGGTCGTATGGTGGGCAGGAACGTCCCATACCTCGAAAGACCGTGAGTTAGTTGGGATTAGAACACATGGTCCACATGATGACAGATGGGTACAATACCACTAATCACCACACACAATACGTCTTCATCGCCTGTGAATTTTGAAATATTTCTTTCTGTCACGATAGTTTGTAAGTTTGTCGTGTCAATTCAACAGTAGTTTTCATTACCATCCTCATCAAAAGGGCAAATGACCTAGATGTTACGTCCATTATACTACTAAGTAACACCACAGTCTTCATCGCCTGTGATTTTTAAAATGTGTATTTCCATTAGTTTGTAAGTTTTATATATCCGTTCAGTAGTAGTCGTCTTCATTATCATCCTCATCAAAGGGGCAAATGACCTAGATGTTACGTCCATTATACTACTAAGCAACACCAGAGTCTACCTAGCCTGTGATTTTAAAAATGTGTATTTCCTTTAGTTTGTAAGTTTGATATACCCGTTCAGTAGTAATCGTCTTCATTATCATCCTCATCAAAGGGCCAAATGACCTAGATGTTACGTCCATTATACTACTAAGCAACACCAGAGTCTACCTAGCCTGTGATTTTAAAAATATGTATTTCCATTAGTTTGTAAGTTTGATATACCCGTTCAGTAGTAGTCGTCTTCATTATCATCCTCATCAAAGGGGCAAATGACCTAGATGTTACGTCCATTATACTACTAAGCAACACCAGCGTCTACCTAGCCTGTGATTTTAAAAATACGTATTTCCATTAGTTTGTAAGTTTGATATACCCGTTCAGTAGTAGTAGTAGTATTAGTCTTCATTGTGATCCTCATCAAAAGGGCAAATGACCTCTCATTCCTTTAAAGTATCAATTATTCCCATTCGTTGATAAGTTACATGTGCCAGTAGTCGCTTCTATGTTCATCATCACTATGTAGAAGATGTTTTGCGTCAGAAGAAAAGACAACTGGATGCTCAGGAACGTTAACGATATATCGACTGCGAAATCTGGAAGCTTCTCTTTGAGGAATTGCTTCAGACATTTATCGTACAGTTTAAACCTTAACAAGACGAAAATTTAACCAGATAGCGATCTAAGTGGGAGCTCTTTGGCAAAAAATAATCAAGTCTTTCCTGAAATGTGAGTCCTAAAAATAACTTTTTCTATTATTTTCTAAGTTTTGTATGCCAGTTATGTAGTAATTTTCAATATCATCCTGATCAGTAGGGCAAATTACCTAGATGTTACGCCCTCAACGTCATTTGGGGTAAATGACCTAGATTTTAAGTCCATTATATTTCTAATCACCACCACATAAAGTCTTCTACGACTGAGATGTCACGAATTCTGGGACCGCTAACGACATATCTCGACTCGGACTGAAGACAAATATCACGAGAATGATCATTATTTTACAGAGCCTTCCCATAGTGACTTAAGTATAAACATTGTCACTGGGTTTGATAATGTAAGAAATGAATACATAAATAAATATAATTTATGACGTTGAGTGTTAAGGAGACTGAAATATTATCATCTTTCCACCGGGCTAAGCCGGGTACTACTGCTAGTTATCAATATAAAGGAAAACAAAAATATGATGATGATAATTGTTGTTTCAAGGGGCCTAACATCTAGGTTGTCGGCCCCTGATGGTTTGGGTGATCGTGAAGATGAAAATGAAATGCAAACGATAACTAAAAACTACTTATATACTAGAAGAAGGAATGGAAAACAAAAGGAGGAAAATGCAAATAAAGGACAGGAGGAAAAGAAATGCCCTCAAGCCTTGAAGAATGTGGATTGAGGGACTTGGAAGGAAGGAGAGCCATGAAAGGCAGATAGGAAAGTGAAAGAGGAGAGGGTTCTCCCTACAGGTAAGGGACAAAAAGGGAAAACGGGACCCAGCTCAGGAATCCCTCGGGGTCACTAACTCCCGAACTCACCAGCCGTGAGCCCCTGAGGGTGTAGCAATATCCAGAGTGCACCAGAAATGGGGGGCTACATACACCCTGCCTCCTTGAGGGCCTCGGGTAGAAGGCAGGAGAGAACATGAAAAGTAAAAGATGGCTGACCCCACGCAGAAGGAGTTTATCAGAAAAGAATAGACAAGGGTCAATTAAGGCGGGAAATGAAGAGACTCCCTAGGCCTCGGATACCCTAATACCGACGGGGTCTGAAGAGAACAAGAGTTGACCAAGTGAGGTCGACAGGAATGAAGACGGAGAGGAGCCCGGCACAAGTAAGTGGAAGCAATGCCCCGTGGTCGCCAACCCACGTCCCACTACATGTGAGCCCCTGTGGGGAGGGTTCTTTGCCGAACATCTTGTTTTACTTAAAAGCGTGTTATTTTGTGATAAATATCATATGTAATATTTCTTCCTGGTTAGAGTATATAAATACTTGTTTCCCCGCCTAATGTAATTGGGCACAATTTGTGTTTAACGACTGGAAAGCTTTCTTTAATAATGAAAATCTCGAACACACCACATAAGAAAAGAAAACACCCGTCTAAGGAATCTCTCGGGATCACTAACCCCGGAACTCACCAGCCGGGAGCCGTTGCGGTTGTACCACTATCCAGGGTAAACCATTCATGGCGAGGTTAAAGACATCCTGAGTTCTTCTTCATGGTCTTTGCAGAATACAGGATTATGATGAAAAGAAAAGAGTAGGTGTAACTCCTCGAATAAAGAAAAGGGTGTCAGGAGAGAAAAGGAAAGAAGCAATTGAGGCGTAAATATCGGATGAGAAAAGGCGTTAACATTGGGAGGGCAAAATGGAAGTTGAAAGACAGGAGCCCGACGTCAGTAAGTGGAAGCAATGCCCGAGTAAGTGAATCGACATTTTACAAAGTGTCCATGTATATTGACCACCCCTTGGTGTAGAGGTTAGCAATATTGGCTGTCACCCAAGAGGTCAAGGTTCAATTACCTGCTCTGCCAAGAAATGTAATTCTGGTCTGAGGATTGGAACAGAGTAGCCTACACTCAGCCTCGTGAAGCAAAATTGAGAAGAGATGGGTTCATTCCCTCTCAGCCATCTTGGAGATGGTTTTCCGTGGTGTCCTTACTTCTATTCCATGCTAATGCTGGGGTTGTTCCTAGCTTCAGACCATGGCCGCCACCTTTCCAAATGCAACCTGAAAGTTAACACTCACACTTCAACCGACATGACAATAATACATTATTTACCAAACAAATTCTAGACACACAAGTTCACGGGGCTAAATGTCTACGATGTCCAAGCCCATCATATGGAACAAGAGCATCAACTCCAAGTATACTACATCATTGATGATAATTGTTGTTTTAAGGGGCTTAACATCTAGGTTATCGGCCCCTGATGGTTTGGGTGATCGTGAAGATGAAAATGAAATGTAAACTATAACTAAAGCTAACTACTAACTTATAAACTAGAAGAAGGAATACCAAACAAAATGAGAATAAGGCAAATAACGGAGAGGAGGAAAAGAAATGCCCTCAACCCTCGAAGGATGTGGATCGAGGGACTTGGAAGGAAGGAGAGCCATGAAAGGCAGATAGGAAAGTGAAAGAGGAGGGGCTCCGCACCAGAAGTAATGGATACAAGGGGGAAAACCAGACCCAGCTCAGGAATCCCTCTGGGTCGCCAACTCCCGAACTCACCAGCCGTGAGCCCCTGAGGGTGTAGCAATATCCAGGTTGCACCAGAATTGGTGGGGCTACATACAGCTTGCCTCCTTGAGGATCTTGTGCAGAAGGCAGGAGATAACATGAAAAGAAAAAGAAGGCTGACCCCTCACAAAAGGAGGGTATGAGAAATGATAAGACAAGGGCCAGTTAAGGCGGGAAAGGAAGAGACTCCCTAGGCCTCGAATACCGCAATACCGTCAGGGTCGGAATAGAAAAAGAGTTGGCCAAGATAAGTCGACAGGAAAGAAGACAGAGAGGAGCCCGGCACAAGTAAATGGAAGCAATGCCGGACTCAGCTGGGGCCCCGTGGTCGCCAACCCACGTCCCACTAGAATGCTACATCATTACAGCACTTCAATTCTCGTTTGAATTTTTCTTTTGGCTCCGTTAATTTCTGTTGGCAACGTTTTGTTGGGCTCTTTGCCTTGTTAACGGAATGAACTTACAGTGCCTTTTCATCTCATTGGAGAGGAAGTGAAGTGTTTCTCCTCGAATGTTGAACTTCACTAACTTGGTAATTACCAGACAGTGGAACATCCCATTTCAAATGCACCATCCCATTACGTACTGGGAAACCTTACTAACTACAACCGAGTTGCCATTTAAATCCCAAACACAAAACTAAGGAAGCTACAGCCCATATTTGAGAACATAGTGACTGTTGCTGTAAAAGTGCTAAAACTTCTAGGTAATCCGCCCTTGAAAATGAAAATCCACAGCCTGCTTCCAGTCTCCGACCGGGTCAGGAATGGAATGAATGAAGCCCCCATCTAGCGGCGAGGATATGGACTGTGCCGTCTGCCGAGGCCTGACGCACTCCTCTGGGGCAATGATTAAATGAATTGACAGTTGCAATGATATGATAGTGGAGAGTGTTGCTGGAATGAAGTTTTTTGACAGGGAAAACCGGAGTACCAGTAGAAAAACCTGTCTGCCTCCGTTTTGTTCAGCACAGATCTCACATGGAGTGACCGGGATTTGAACCACGGACCCAGCGGTGAGAGGTCGGCGTGCTGACGCCTAAGCCATGGAGGTAATCCGCCCTTAATGATTGATAATTGTCGTTTTATGGAAGCCTTACATTCTCAAGGTTTGGATGATGATGGAAAAAATATGATTAAAAATAATTCAATACTAACTTACAAATAACGCATTAGAATAGCATAAGACAAAAATAGGGGGAATAAACGACAGGGAAAATAAATGCACTCACCTCTTGAAGAATGATTCAGGAATTTTTATTGAAGTAGAGCCATGAAAGTTAGTGGGGAAAGGGAGTGTGTGCGCACCAAAGCCAGTGAGAAAACCGGACTCAACTTAAATTTCCTGGTGGTAGCTAGCTCCCAAACTTGTGCCATTGACGGCGTAGACTATCCACCATTGTGGTGGGGCTACATACACCCTACGTGTATCAGGAAAGATGAGAGAAGGCGGGAAAGTGAAAGACTCCCTAGGCCTCGGATACCCTAATACCGTCGGGGTCGGATGAGAAAGAAGACGGAGAGGAGCCCGGCACAAGTGGAAGCAATGCCGGATTCAGCTGGGGCCCCGTGGTCGCCAACCCACGCCCACTAGATGTGAGCTCCTGGGGGGGGGGGGGAGGATGCACCAGAAGTAGTAGGGCTCAGGGCTGACTTGCGATACTAAATGCATGGCTGTAGGGGCGTAAATAATTTAATTTCGCCGTGAGCACGATATTCGGTAGCGAAATGATAATGATTGTCGGCGCGTAATTAAATCAAAGCGAAACTTAATTCGAAGCGAAATAAATTTCGTTCCAAACTTTTAATTTCGCTCCCGGCGCGAAATTAATTTCGTTACAGACTTTTAATTTCACTCCCGAGACGAAATACAATTCCCAAACGGTATTTAGTTTCGCCCCCCGACGTGAATTTAAAATGCATGAAACATTTAATTTCACTGTTGAAATTAAAATATATTCGTTTCGATACATAAATTATGTTCGGTACGGTGTTCAAGGTCCTGACGTTGGCAACAGTATTTGCGTAGACCACCTGCACAAAATGCTGGGCTCGCAACAGCAACGTGAGTCATTCAATGGTCATCACTCCAGTGTAGGAGATGATGATGATGATATTTGTCGTTTTAAGGGGCCTAACATCTAGGTTATCGGCCCCTAATGGTGTGGGTGATCGTGAGGATGATAATGAAATGTGAACTACAACTAAAACTAACTAGTAACTTATATACTAGAAGATGAAATGGAAAACAAAAGGAGAATAAGGCAAATAAAGGACAGGAGGAAAAGAAATGCCCTCGACCCTAGAAGAATGCGGATTGAGGGACTTGGAAGGAAGGAGAGCCATGAAAGGCAGATAGGAAAGTGAAAGAGGAGAGGGTCCGCCCCAGAGGTAATAGCCGTGAGTCCCTGAGGGTGTAGCAATATCAGAGGTGCACCAGAAGTAGTGGGGCTACATACACCCTTCCTACTTAAGGTCCTTGAGCAGAAGGCAGGAGATAACATAGAAGGAAAAAGAAGGCTGACCCCTCACAGAAGGAGGGTATCAGAAAAGATGAGACAAGGGCCAATTTAGACGGGAAAGGAAGAGACTCCCTAGGACTTGGATACCGTAATTCCGTCGGGGTCGGAAAAGTATAAGAGTTGACCAAGGGAGGTCGAAAGGAAAGAAGACGGAGAGGAGCCCGGTACAAGGAAGTGGGAGCAATGCCGGACTCTGCTGGGGCCCCGTGGTCGCCAACCCACGTCCCTCAAGATGTGAGCCCCTGGGGGGAGCGGACAAGAAAATAAATGTGCCGTGCGGACAGACATTGAAGGTAAGTGAACAACTCCCACAGTTCGGAAGTGGAACTACAGTATTTAGAAGGAATTGTTATTGTTTATAGGAAACATACTTCATACCTATACTGAACGTGTTTTCCATGGGAGGTGTTCCTGCTAATTATATTGTAATTGTTGACTGTAAGCAGTTGAAATGTAAAATTGTGACGACATTCATTCGGTGTTGCCAATGCAAACCGTCAGTTGTAACTCTTCAGTCGGTCAACACTAATTTGCCCAATGACTGGGCGGGCTACAATATAACACCTATATACAAATAGCTTGCCACTGAGGCTGAGTGGATAACGTATCGGTCTACTAACCCCAAGATTGCAACATTGCCGTGGTAAGTGATTTTTGAAAGGCGGCAAAAATACGAAACGCATGTCAGACGATGTTGGCATGTCAAAGAACCCATTTGAATTCAGTAGGCCGTGTTCATAATGGCAAAATTAATCTCGGGAGTTTCCGCCAACACAAAGTTCCTCATTTCTCTACTAGAAAGCGGTATAGTGTTCAAGGGGCTTAGATATCTAACCTCCCTGACTTTCATAGTGATTCAAGGAACAACGAAATACGACATGCAACCTACCCTCTGGGTGTCAAATTTCAATGCTTGCACCCGGCACCCGAGGCCATACGATATTATTATTATAAATAAGCAAGTTACACTCTTAGAAAAAAATACATGTACAGTATTAGTTACGACCACATTATAAAGGGGCCAAATATAGGTTACGCGTTTCGACCTTCAAGCGGTCATAAGCTGATCCCGATCACTGGGTTGAGGTTTAAATGTATACAGTATATTGTGCAAATACTCTCTAATTTCAATAAGTGTTGTGCGTTAATTTGGTGTTTTTGTTTTGCGGCTTCGGTGGCGTAGTTGGTATTATGCTGAGCTTCTATGCCCAAGATCGCCGGTTCAATTCCGGCCAAAGTCATCGGATATTTTAAGATCGTTAAAAATCCCTCAGTATGCCGTCCTTCGGAGGGGAAGCCAGCGGTTCCATGTCATAGATTTATGGCATATTAAAGAACCTTGCACTAATTACACCTGTGTGAAACTAAATTGTATAGATTAAGAATGTAAACAGCGCTCTTAGGTTCCTACGTTCGTTGCCAAGAGCCGACTGTGGTGGCGTCTGGTAGCAAAGTTCTGAACTAGTAGCCGTTTACGGTGGCGTTTGGTAGTAAAAGTAGGAATTATTTGAAAAATTCAAAAGTCTGTAGTACCTACTTGAATTAAGAAACAGATAACACACACTAACAGTCATCACAATTAACACCGGTTATCAGACAGATTGTACACACACCCAAAGTACACGGGGCTACATGACCGCGTTGTCGCAGCCCCTAAACTTAAGAACCAACCACAACAACTATTTGGTGTTTATATTACGATTCACAGTTTGAATCTCGTTCTATAAGGGTAGTTTGTTTTATAAGGGTTTGTGAACTACCCTTACAACTAACATGCACGTTTAGTTCAGGGGTGTCCATACAGCACGCCACCGTGCCTCTGGCGGGGAAGGCCGTGTAGCGATGGTTTTATGTCCCTCCCTCTCTCTTTCCCGTCTCACTCCCTCCCGTATTGCCTTCGCTGTGTTGTGTAGATAGGTCAAACGTCAAACATTCGCGTTGCGGTGTTCCTTATTTCACGAACTTTTAAGTCCATAAATTAGCGGCTGACAACAAAATGGAGATAACTACGAGTAAATGTAGTCTCATGAGAATCGGTAGAGGACAATGACTTGATTTTCAATATAATATCGGCTCCGAAATTCTTGTAAAAGAAGAATCGTGCAAATACTTTGGGTATCCATGTAAGAAATAAGAAATGGAGTACGTATGTGGAATGGGTCGTCTCCAAAGCGTACAAATCACTTCATTTTGTAATGAGGGTATTAAAAGGAAGTACTTCCGTGGCTTAGGCGGCAGCACGCCGGCCTCTCACCACTGGGTCCGTGGTTCAAATCCCGGTCACTCCATGCGAGATCTGTGCTGGACAAAACGGAGGCAGACAGGTCTTTCTCCGGGTACTCCGTTTCATTCCAGCAACACTCTCCACTGTCATTTCATTTCATCTGTCATTCATTTAATCATTGACCCAGAGGAGTGCGTCAGGCCTCGGCAGCCGGCACAGTTCATATCCTCGGCGCTAGATGGGGGCTTCATTCATTCCATTCCTGACCCGGTCGGAGACTGGAAGCAGGCTGTGGATTGTTCAATTCCAACGCAGAAGAATTATGATATTTGAACCTTGCGATGCCAATCTTGGAATAAGGCTCAGCAGTTTGGGACCCATATCAAGTAGGGCTCATCAATGAACTGAAGATGGTACAGAGGAAGTCTTCTGGGATAAGTAACGTAGGGGGGGGGGGGAGGGGATGTTAACCCCCAAACACCTCATCTATGTACGCCACTGGATAGAACTATTGCCGGTGAAATACATGACTCGCGGAAATACTCCCTGCTCCCTCGAAGTATCGGAGAAGCTTGGCATTCCTTACTACTTTCTTCTTACCCTCAGCGCATTTATACTTGCCGTGGTACAACAACAAAATATACCTAGGTATATTGTGACCAAAATCCAGTCATGTGACCTGGCTACCCCAGCCGTGAGCCACAAGGGAACGAAGGATCGCTGGCCGATCTACCCTGAGAGCCTAAGAAAGAGTCTCTGAACCCAGGAATAATTTATTTTGTATGTCCGGCATGAAACTCCATTTTTATGATATCTTGCTAATCATAATTAATATAACTTCATATAATGAATCTGAGTTCCTTATTATTGTCAAACAAAGATAAAAGAAGATATCAATTGACTAACGGTCAATTGTTGTAGCAGAATGCCGAATACTTATTATCAATATTATGTCACGCTTCCCATTATGTGACGACTGCAAGAGGGATGATTTGTCCTTACCCATCCCACCCCACGTGACGAGGAAGCGAGTCTTCGATACGATGCCGTGCCGGAATGCTGTTCATTCGCAGACAGTCTACGTTTGAATATCAAACCTAACTAGCCTAGGTTATGATTATAGACGGATCGCGTTCGCGAAAGTTAAGTTCGCCACTGAACGTGAGTTCGATACAAAGACGAACGAACGGTAACTTGATATTCTACAGGTGATAAATTCAGTGTAAAACGTGTGAATATGCAGAGGCTGGTGTAAGTAAATTTTACGATATTACACCACACCACAATGGACTTATCATTAAACATAATGCAGGCTAACTGCACACAATAGTTCTACACATAAGCACAGTTATGCCATGAGAAGTCGTAAGCTTCTTATAGCAAGACATTCACACTATATTATTCAAGAGTGTAGGCCTACTATTCAATTGAACATATTTCTAAACAGAACACAATTCAATGAACAATACAGTAAATGATGATGATAATTGTTGTTTTAAGGGGCCTAACATCTAGGTTATCAGCCCCTAATGGTCTGGGAGATAGCGAAAATGACAATGAAAGGGAAACCAGAACGATAATTACGTGAGACGAAAAATACTTACAAAAAGGAACTCAGATTGATACTACTCACAAAATGAAGAGCGGTAATACTTACAAAAGGGAATTTATAACGAAAATACTCACAAAAGGAATAGACTGAAAAATACGCACAAAATGTAGGTCAAGATCAAAATACGTACAAAATGCAATGTAGAGTCGAAATATTTACTAAATGCAATTGAAAATCAAAATACTTACAAAATGAAAATGAGATCGAAAACACGTATAAAATGCAATTGAGGTTCAAAATACTGACAAGATGCAATTGAAATTGAAAATACACAAAGCAATTTAGATTGAAAACCGCCCATTTAAGATTCTAAATACTCACAAAGTGCAATTGAAATAAAAAAATACTTACAAATTGCAATTGAAATTGAAAATGCTTACAAAATGTATGGCAGATTCAAACTACTCATTTGGATTGACAATACTTACAAAATGCAATTTAGATTGAATATACTGACAAAATGTAATTTAGATTCAAAATACCCACAGAATGCAATTGAGAATCAAAATACTTGCAAAATGCCCACCATACAAAAAGCAATTTAGATTTAAATTTCTTGCGAAATGTGGTTTAGGTTTAAAATACTTACAAAATGCAATTGAAATTCAAAATACTCACTAAAATGCCCTGCTCCAACATATGAAGACTTACTAAAAAGCAATTTAGATTGACAATCTTTACAAATTGCAATTGAGGTTGAAAAACACTCGCGAAATCAAAATTTAGATCGAAAAAACTTATAAAATGAAACGTAGAATTAAAATACCTAGAAAATGTAGTGTAGATGCAACGATCAATAAATCGCTAATGGGTATTTAAATACACGGGGAGCCAATTAACAAAAGCAATTCAGGAATCTTAAAGAGAAAATGAAATATAATGAAAAGAAAACAAGAGGTCTGACCCCTCGAAGAAGGAGGGATCAGGAAAGATGAGACAATGGCCAATTAAGGCGGGAAAGTGAAAGACTCCCTAGGCCTCGGATACCCTAACACCGTCGGGGTCGGAAAAGAACAAGAGTTGACCAAGGGAGGGGGTCGGAAAAGAACAAGAGTTGACCAAGGGAGGTCGACCGGAAAGAAGACGGAGAGGAGCCCGGCACAAGTAAGTGGAAGCAATGCTGGACTCAACTGGGGTCCCGTGGTCGCCAACCCACGTCCCACTAGATGTGAGCCCCTGGGGGAAATACAGTAAACCTTATGGAGGACATGAAGATTAATAATTTGTGGAATAATAAACCAGCAGTGACGAACATTCAGATGAACTTGTGGGGATTGGTGTATTCTTTGGAATACACGGCAAGACAGAGTTAGCCTTCGCTGCTCTTTGCTTAACTTATTTCTTCTCTTTTTTCTCAAACACCAACAGTGATTTCTTACTTGTTCTTTTATTTGAGCACCTTGTTTACTTTCTTTATAAGTTTGTTGTAGATATAACTTCCTTGATCAACCTAGCGGCATCTAGCAGCTAACTGCTGAAGTTCCTCAACATCTCTATGCTCAAGAGGACTTCCTTCTCCATCCAGCCACAATATGTCGTCGCTATCTCCAGCTAACATCTCCATGCTCAAGAGGACTTCTTCATCATTCCAATCCTCCAGACGTCGACATCATCGCCTGCTAACTTCTCCTATAAGATCACTCCATCTAGAAAATTAGTATCTAAGAAAGCAATGTATCATTGTTAGGTTGGTAATTTTTATGTATGTTCCTTTGTCTGTTTCCCCATCCTCCTCCCTCCTTGGTACCTTCGTGCTTCGTCGAGCAGCTCTCACTTCTGGGCCAGTCGTCAAACCATACAGTTGGAGCCTACTCCAGGCTTGTCTCCTGTCTACTTGAGACACATTTAAATCAAGACGCCATGTCTTAATTTTAACGTCAACCGTCATCCAGATCATCATCGTTCTTCAAAATGAGCTAAGTACTACTTCAATGGTTTTCACCAAGTTTTAAATGTTTTAAATTGCTTATAGCATTTCATTTGATTTTATAGACAGTGTGAAATTGATAAATGTGATGCAATATCTGCCTTCAAAATATCTTCCTGATCTAGTTGAGGCTACTTCAGCTAACTTTTCAAAATGAAAAAGTACTTCTTGTACTGATTATCTGAGATATTATCTCACACCGAGGGATAATTTAAAGTACCCACTGTCTATAGAATTCAGATTTCCGCCGGGGGACTTGTTTTGCCCAATTCAACCGATATCATTGCTCTAGAACTTTCTACATCAAGTTATCTTTCTACAAGTGAAATAGCCTGGTATTTCTTTAAATATGGGAACACATTTTCCTGATTGAGAAATTCATGTTGTATAACCTCTAATCAATATAATTTGTCTTCCTTCGTGGGCTTTTCCGTTGCATTCAGCTACAATCTACGGATTTCTAAAGAAATAAACTTTCTCTAACTAAAATTCAACTAGTGATCTCCACAATTGCAATAACTTTACGTCTGATAAACTTTCCTTGTTGCAATAGTGAACTTTTCAACGGACTACAGTGCATAACAGTGCCCATTCAACAACCATCCGTGTCGCGTTCGAACGAAAGCATTAAATACGGCCATAAACTTTCTCCTGAAGTTCCTATTTCCTTTTCCTAAACACCTTACTAACTTTATCTAATTAAGTTTTAAATTTAAGTACTGATGTACCTAGCTGTTTAAACTACAACTTATGTCAATTTCTAAGAGGCCTCGCTTGATATCAAGCGCCCACCCCCCAACTTTTCTTCGCATTTAATGAATCAATTTCTGTATAATCGGTATTGTATTCCCACTTTTGTTAGCGAATTCAATTATTTCTACTCACAAGTGAGTTTTCCAACCATGGTTAAGAAGAGACTGGGAAGAGAAATGTTGGAAATTGTGCAAGCAATGTAAAACAACTGTGTTAGCAGGGTACTGACCCCAGTTGGAAAGACAGATTGGTTTACGAACAAGACTGGACTAAGACAGGGGAGTGTGCTGTCACCTCTCTTGTTCATAATGGTGATGGATGAAATTGTTAAGGAAACAAAGGAAGCATATGGACATAAAGAAATGAAGATACTGTTATTTGCAGATGATATTGTGGTCTGGGGAAGGAACACCGAAGAAGTGCAAAAACAAATAGAAGCATTGAAGTAAAATATTCAGAAGTACGGCCTGAAAATCAGTATAGAGAAAAGCAAGACCATGGTGATGACAAGAGGGGAAAGACAAGGAAAGAGCACTGTGAAAATTGGAAGTCAAGAGTTTGTAAATTGTGGACGCGTTCAAATACCTAGGAAGTGAATTGATGCAAACTGGTAGGTTGGACATGGAGATTGGCAGGAGGGTACAGCAGAGCAATGCATTCTATCAAAGTGTAAGAAAACTTGTTTGGGATAAGGAAGTACCAAGGAAAAGCAAGGAGGTAATGTATAAAGTGTTCTATGTTCCCATGTTAACTTATTCAGCTGAGACTTGGACCCTGACTAGCAGGCAAGAGAGTAGAATCCAAGCCAGTGAAATGAAATTCCTAAGAAGTATGATAGGAAAGACAAGGAAAGACAGAGTGGGGAATGAAGATGTTAGGAAGGAAGTTGGGATGGGTAAACTAAATGAGAGAATTGAGAAGAATAAACTAAGGTGGTTTGGACATGTAAAGAGGATGGAGGAAAATAGAATACCAAGACAGATGCTGGAGGCAAAGTGCAAGGGTAAGAGAGCAAGAGGAAGACCTAGAACAAGGTGGATTGATTCAGTGAAGAACAGCGTAAGAAAAAGAAATCTGGACTGGGACAAGGTCATGGAAGAAGAATGGTGGAAGTAAAGAGGAAAGTGGAGAAGTGCCATAAATACCCCGACCCGGCAGGAGCTGGATAACGGGAAATGATGATGATGATGATGATGACAAGTGAGTTTTCCAACTCTCTTTTTCCACGTTTCACGAAAGGGTAATTGGCCCCATTTTTCTCGTGATCCCTGCTTCAATACAAGGAGTTATAGAAACTTCTTCTTAATTCTCTCTTTTCTTGTTTTAATTTCATATTTAATATTTGTTCATACTTTAAGATTTCCACATAGGAATTCTCAAAGTGCATATATTGTACCTGATTCAGGCCCCGGGCTAAGGTGATAGACGCCCTGGGCAAATAGTCTACTGGCGCCCTTTTTCTCATTTATGTGTTGTAAAAATAGCATAATAGTTTTTTGCAAACAACTACGTTACTAATATAGCATCACAGGAAATAATAAGAGAAGTAAGTCGTTCATGCAATTTTGTAGCCATTTATTGATACATTAATCACACTAAAACCCAAGATTACAAATTTAAACCATTAGAGGTAGATCCTAAACGTTCATTGTCACCTTGAAAAGGGAACCCTCTAACTGAGAGAAATTTCACTACTGACACAATTCTGAGTAATACACTTCGCCAATATGCGACCTCCTGCTCATATTGTGTTGAAAGAAGAGTAGTCTATTTATTTCCTCTTTATGTTTTCGTTTATTAATGTAAGTTAGCATGTTGGAACGATAGTCTGCTGATTCTTCATGTTGTTTAATCAACTCATTTCCATGTTTCCAATCATTGAACCCGGATGAAAATTCAGTTTTCTTGTCCAACGGCTGAAACAAGCAGCAAGGAACACAGAAGACTTTTCCAGACGATTGTGAGTAGATCAGCCAATCTCTAACATAAGATTCACCATTGGAACGTGTACATTATTTAAACAGTTTTACAGTAAGTGTACGCTTAGTTCCGTCATTGTAAATACGCTCAGATCTAGAAAAATCCGCTTGAAAGTTTGAGGGTTGACAAGATCACGCAGCGCATGCGCCAGTTGTAAATCCATGAGTATTGCCAACAGCGTCAACCGTGCATCACAACTTACATTATTGCCAACACTAGTATTCTTTACAGATAATATTGATTATATTATTATACTGTATTATAATAATTATAATCATGATTAAACATAAATACTACGAATGTATGTGATATTTAATATAACTTTTATTTTATATTCATCTAAATTATAGTTCTTTTATCCTAGTTTTTAAGATTTCCATGTCATACGTATTTTCAATGTTGGGATTGTTGGGTAAACCTATTTCTGCGTTCAACGTCACCTAAATTTCGGCACCCCCTAAAATTTGGCGCCCTGGGCAAATGCCCAGTATGCCCGTTTATAGCCCGGGGCCTGACCTGATTCTCTGTCATAGCTTTAATTATGTATAATTCTCGTTATAAACTTTAAAGTCTGCTATTTTTTGCACAACTTTTAAAATCTTTTTCAGATTTGTGCTCGAAGCAAGTTTTAAATTTGCATCCCCTTTAAAATCGATAAAAAATTTACAATTTGTTAGTATTAAGTCTCAGACTTTTGTATGTTAAAATTGTTCATCGGTATTAATTGTAATATTAATCAGCTTTATATGGTTTGTTACGTCAACTCCAAGTATTGTTAAATAAATTAAATTCCATTTTTTTTCGTTTTATAAATTCCTAGAGAAAAACGGTCAGGCAGGTCCTTGTCTTCCCTGGCTCTTCCTTGGCCTTCCTTGGTCCTTTTGAGAAAATTATTTAAAAAAGTGATTAAAGTTTCGCTACTTGTTGCATTTAACTGGAAACTTCAAAAATCTTGTTTAAAGCTCGTTTTAGTTTTCATAACTAATTCTAATAAGCCATCGAGGCGAGCATAGCTAGCTCATCAAGCTTCCTGCTCGTCGAGATTTTCTCTATAACACATGGTTTGTTTTCCAAATTCATAGTTTTCCTCTAGTTTGAACTTTTAATCGTCACTCCGCTGGTTACAAGCTCAACTTATCTTAGGTGCAACAATTGGCATTCTTCCAACTCATCAAGAAGAAATAAAATCCTTACTAAAAGCACTCATATTGCTTCATCACTTCCCTTTTTGGGAGTATTTGGTTGGTCTAACGGAGATCCAACAGTACCCAAAATTAAAGTTATCGCGGCAAATTTAAATTATTTTCGCCTTTCAAAACCGTCGATTAAACCTAACTCCATTGAAAGGATATACAATAAATCTGTCATTCTTTGCATTGCCAGACTACCACCCTTCCACATATTACCCAATTTTAAGCTTGGAAGGGAAAGCACAAAGGCCGCTTGCTTGCAAATAGCTCAAGCTCCAGCCGCATTTCCCGTTAGTTACGACCAGGTCCGTACCTACTGTAGGTGTTTCACGGGCTTTGCAGTGACAATCGTCACTAACTCATTTAAATTTATTTTGTTTGATGATGATGATGATGATGATGATGATGATGATAATTGTTGTTTTAAGGGGCCTAACATCTAGGTTATCGGCCCCTAATGATCTGGGTGATAGCGAAAATGAGAATGAAATGGAAACTAGAACGAAAATTATGTGAGACGAAATATACGTACAAAGAGAAACTCAGATGGAAACAACTCACAATATGGTCTTACAAAAGGGAATTTAGAACGAAAAGATGCACAAAAAGAATAGATTGAAAAAGACCCACAAAACGTAGGCTAGATTTAATATACGTACAAAATTCAATGTAGCGTCAAAATACTTACAAAATGCAACTGAAATTCAAAATACTTACAAAATGCAAATGACATCGAAAATACGTACAAAATGCAATTGAGGTTCAAAATAGTTACAAAATGCAATTGAAATTGAAAATACACAATGCAATTCAGATTGAAATAGGCCCTATCCCAGTTCCAATCCAAATTATTCACAAAGTGCAATTGAAATTCAAAATACTTACAAAATGCAATTGAAATTGAAAATGCTTAAAAAATGTACGGTAGATTCAAACGACTCATGTGGATTGACAATACTTACAAAATACAACGTAGATTGAAAATACTTAACAAAATGCAATTTAGATTCAAAATACCCACAAAATGCCCACCAAACAAAATGCAATTTAGATTCAAAATTTGTGCGAAATGCGGTTTTGGTTTAAAATACTTACAAAATGCAATTGAAATTCAAAATACTCGAAAAGGGTGCACCAAAAGTGGTGGGGCTACATACACCCTGCCTCCTTAAGGGCCTAGAGCACAAGGCAGGAGGTAAAAGGAAAAGAAAAAGAAGGCTGACCCCTCACAGAAGGAGGGTGTCAGGAAAGATGAGACAAGAGCCAATTAAGGCGGGAAAGGAAGAGACTCCCTAGGCCTCGGATACCCTAATACCGTCGGGGTCGGAAGAGAACAAGAGTTGACCAAGGGAGGTCGACAGGAAAGAAGAAAGAGAGGAGCGCGGCACAAGTAAGTGGAAGCAATGCCGGACTCAGCTGGGGCCCCGTGGTCGCCAACCCACGCCCACTAGATGTGAGCCCCTGGGGGGCAAAATACTTACAAACTGCAATTGAAATTGAAAATGCTTACAAAATGTGCGGTGATTCTAACGACTCATGTGGATTGACAATACTTGACTAAATGTAATTTAGATTCAAAATACCCACAAAATGCAATTGAGAATCAAAATATGTGCAAAATGCCCACCACACAAAATGCAATTTAGATACAAAATTCGTGCGAAATGCGGCGTTGGTTGAAAATTCTTACAAAATGCAATTGAAATTCAAAATACTCACTAAAAGGCCCGGGCACATGCATTGAAAGACTTACTAAAAAGCAATTTAGATTGTCAATCTTTACAAAATGCAATTGAGGTTGAAAACAATCGCGACATGTAATTTAGATCGAGAAAAACATACAAAAAGCTACGTAGATTGGAAATGCCTTAAAAAATCGCCAGAAGGGGATTTAGATACACGGTGAACCAAGTAACAAAAAACAGTGCGGGAATCTTAAAGAGAAAAGTAAATATAATGAAAAGAGGAGAGGAGAGGAGAGGGGAGGGGTGGGGTGGGGAGGAGAGGAGAAGAGTGGAAAGGAGAGGGGAGGAGAGGAGAGGAGTGGAAAGGAGAGGGGAGGAGAGGAGAGGGGAGAGAGGAGAAGGTCCGCCCCAAAGGTAAGGGACAAAAGGGGAAATCGGACCCAGCTCAGGAATCCCTCGGGGTCGCCAACTCCCGAACTCACCAGCCGTGAGCTCCTGAGGGTGTAGTATTATCTACGGTGCACCAGAATTGGTGGGGCTACATACACCCTGCCTCCTTAAGGGCCTTGAGCACAAGGCAGGATGTAAAAAGAAAAGAAAAAGAAGGCTGACCCCTCACAGAAGGAGGGTATCAGGAAAGATGAGACAAGGGCAAATTAAGGCGAGAAAGTGAAAGACTCCCTAAGCCTCGGATACCCTAATACCGTCGGGGTCGGAAGAGGACAAGGGTTGACCAAGTGAGGTTGGCAGGAAAGAAGACGGAGAGGAGCCCGGCACAAGTAATTGGAAGCAATGCCGGACTCAGCTGGGGCCCCGTGGTCGCTAACCCACGTCCCACTAGATGTGAGCCCCTTGGGGGGGGGGGGGGGGGCAAGAGATGTATTAAAGATGAAATGTGGAGAAATGGTGTAATTTTTATATTTATTTATTAGGAATTATATAGTGAGCTGATAATGAGGAGAGAGTTCGTGATGTTGGGGAGCATATGGGTGTTGGGTGTGGAGAAGGAGCTGGTATTTTTTGTAAGGTGGGTGAGGATGATTGGGACAATGCGTAGATGATGGTAATGCAAGTGTAGGTGATGGGGATGGAAAGACGAGATGGTGATGTCAGAGCTCAATGTTTTATGTGTGTTAAGAGTGAGGTGAATAGGGGCTGATTTTCTTTTTGTCATTATGTGAAGGCTGGGGATGAATGAGACAATGACCAGATGATGGCAATGCAACTATAGATGATGGGGATACAAGAGGGAAATGGTGGTGTCAGAGCGCAATGATGAATGAGAGAGGAGTATAGTTAAAGGGGTAAAGGGGCTGTTTTTTTTTTTTTTTTTGCAGAGTTGACGTCGAAAAATAGGGTGCACTCAGTCAGGCGCCGGGAGAAGGGCTTTGAGAGTGTAGATGCCCAGTTTAGAGTGAAGAGTTCGAAGAGGCCATGTCAGTAGTGAGCCGACAACGGAATTGGTCTGGGTGTGAGCCCTGAGGATCTAGCGGCGTTGAAGAATCTCGACGTATGAAGTGAGGGGCGGCAAGGGCATGCGGGAGCGGTAGTTGAAGGGGAGGCTCATAGCAAAGCGGACAAGGCGGTGCTCTAGTTATCGGAATGATAAATGGGTGGAGCATTGATTTATAGGTGTGTATCAACGTCTTTGGGCTGTTTGCCATCTCTTGATGAATGCAGAACATTTTGTATTTGTCTGTTGGCACAGGCTACAAATTTCATTGATCTGTAAGGAGATCGGTCAAAGATATTGCTTGAAAATGATTTGGTATTTCAAATTGAGTCGACAGTGGGAGATTCGTCACAGGAAGAAAGAATACGATAGGGCATTTTCCCAGCAAAGGCTTGAAGCCTGGTATCCAGTACGAGAGGATGGTTGCAAATTGAACCCCGAAGAAGGTTTGGAGCTTTCCAGGCAGGAACCTCTTCCTTACCTGAGAAGCAGCTTCATGGTTTGGGCAGATCTACAATCGAGTCGATCTTCAATGGAACTATGTACATCAGGGTATTTTCCAAATACCGATATGATCTTCAAGATGTCTACATAAGGTAGAAATGAACCAGCTTTCATTATTGCATTTAGTATTTTGATGGCATTGCGAGCAACATATTTCTCCACGTTTTTAATGTATTTTCACTTCAACCTTCATTGGATTTATACTTAGAGATGATTGTCTTTTCTTCATCTATACATGAACATTATCAACGATGCAGTTTCTGAACTGACATGCGTTAATTATTTGGAATTTATTTCCATAATTTCATTTTTCAGATCATCTGTTCTATCTTCTCACAACACTTTTGACAGAAAATGACCTGGCACCACTAAGAGATGCCCTCATACGTCACATGGATTCTTTACCTGGCCACTTCAGGAAGTTTCAAGAACACATAATACATGAGAGAGCAGACAATCTTTCATTAGCTACCCATCATCTCTGCCTGCTGATGGAGAATCCTCAAATTCTTTTAGATGACCACCTCTCTAGATCAAAACAGCTGCTAAGTATTTTGGTTGATGTTGTGTAAATTTTTAAAGGAAATGATATCTTGAAGTATTATATTTTCACGACTGTTTGAATAGCAAGTGTGGTCTTCACTTATTAGGTCACGTTGTGTGCATGAAATACATACAAGCCTCATTATGTTAACCAGAGCGTGACCAGCACTCGAACCTTCGTATTTCTGGCCCAATGCTCTATCCAATTGAAATACCGGTAGAAGTACCATATTGCCTCGCATAACCGTCAGACTTCTACTTTTTGAATACAAATTTGGGTTATAAAATGTCATCGCATAATCGTCACACCGTATCTTTCGAATAAATATGTCGTTCACAACATTCACCGTTAGGTGAGTCAACAACCGCAATGACTTTCCTAACATCTCATCCGTCGAATAAAATTGCCGTGAGGATCAGGTGAACTTCCAAATAGGCTAAAGCGGCACGAGAGTCTGTAGTCCACAGGGATCGTGGAACATGGTGACGATGGTCATAGACTGCCTAAGGAAAGGTTCACCTTAAAAACTAGACTGAGAAAATAAACATCCAGACTTATGTAAAACACCGTGAAAATTTATTGATAAAATTCACAAGCCCCTAGCCTAGTTCGGAGGGTTTCAATCGGCTAGTCCGCAAGTTAATAAACAAACAAAAATAAAGAGCAGATCCCTACCTGAGAAGTTACGGAAAACCCTCGCGAAAGATCTAACTCACAATAATAAAGCAACAACAGCAACACTAGGAAAATGGTATGACGCAAGTCCCTAGGTCAAGTTACAAAATCAAGCTAATATCAGAATTTACATTTAACAGGGTAGCAAAACAAATCTAAGTTAGGATGATACCATCTCCACATTTACATTTAACGTTAATTATCTAGCTAAGTCCTATCAGTTAATAACAAAATTTACGGCGATGACGTCCGTCACAGAAAACAATTACATTCAAATCTAAGTGTACAGCCATGTAAAAAACATTTAATTATTCTTAGAAACTACGTGCTAACAGCACACAATAAGGAAACATGTAGGATTCATACACTTGTACATCATAAATAAGTAATGAAATAGACACAGTAGTTTAAAAAAAATGCCTGCCTGCACCTTGGTTTACTCTTTGTAAGCCATAGTCATCTAATGTGTGTAGTTACGGTGACGACTGCGTAGTTGAGACTACGTCTAACATCGCATGGCCTGTGCTCCACAAGCTACGAACTCAAGGTTCGTGCATGCTTCAGGTCGCTTCAAAAGTGTCAGCTGTCCTAGTCATTTCCACACAAGGAAATACCTTCATCTGCACGGTTATGTCAACAGTTCCAAAATGCAAAGAACAAAGTTAGATAGAAAGAATTCGTTAGTTAGCTTTTGTTTTACCAAAAGTATGCGTTTTATTATTAAGATGTCGATTTAGGTTTATCGTTGGTTTATGGCGAATAATACTGACAATAGCCTGGGCACGGAGCGTCTTCACTGAGATCATTCTCCACCAAAAAGCCTCTACTCAAAAGTCGGAATATAATCAACGAGCAATAACAACTCGGACACACAATAACACAAGTTACCAGAGGCGCGCAGCTCACATTCAATAACTCGGGGATAGGCCTGTACAACAATCACCTTCCAATAACATCTGGTCAACGGGGACAATCCCGGACGAGGTAATCACAAAATACCTTCATACAATAAATTCCTGCTATAACAGGGTCGCCTGCAACGTACTATAGAAACTTGACATAACTGTACACGTCGAACGACGGTACACGCAAAAGTGCGTTTAACTAACAAAAAGCAATCTATAAAACATGTGATCAGATACAAGGTTAGACACTGGGTTCCATGAGCTAAGTTGCAATGAAAGTAAGAGCGGATACAACAAGCATTCCGTCTCTTGTCAAAGTAGTTCTGTCTCACAAACAAAAGAAGCGTGCTCTCAAGGGCACTGGATCACAAACCAGTTTATGTCGCTGGCAGGTTACAACATTCCAGCGTTCGGCTGACACAACACAGTAACTATTCAAGGCCGGCGATTAAGCAAAAATAAAACTGTACATCTGGCCTCTTCATTAAAAAAACTCTACCATGGGTCATAAACCTCGAAGAATACGTGTATAAAAATACGCTATAAATCTGAATAGAATAATATAATTCTGTCTTCACACCGAAGACATCTAAATGATAGTAATGCCACTATTACTGGAGCTCTTTGCTCTCAAATATATATTTCAATAGTTGCTTGTACAACATCAAATAAAAACGTGTCCTCACATGACACTAACAAAATAACAATTGTGACGCAGATTCCACACTCTGGATCTGCTTAATGATACGTTAGGAACTGAGTTCGATGCTAGACAACGAAACATTCCTTCTAATTGTTAGGTCCACACTTGACCAAATATAGCTTCTGAGCTTATTCAAAATGAAATATAATGCAGTTACAAAACTGGTAATTACAGTCGATTACCTAAATGATACGACTGTTCTAACGAAAGTCAGGGGTGTAACAAAACTGGCTGCAAAGAATGCAGTTAAAGAAATAACGAAAGTCAGCAAAGACTTGAAAAATCACCCCAAATAGGGTTGAACAAAATAGCCTCAAATGACTACGGTCACGTTTAGCAAAAGATAGGCTTTGACGTTCTACGACGTTCATCAAGCTGCACCAGGGCTGACCAAAATGTCTGACCCAAGGGTGTCACACTCTAACTGAAATAAATGACATCTAATTAGACTAGTTACATTCCCTACCTATAAAAATGGCTGACACTGAGTTCGTTTGGTTCACAAACTACATTAAACCTAATATACCACCAGAAACTAGAACAAGAAAGGGGTGTCCAAAAACTCACGAAATGGAGAAGCTATCACTCAGCTCTCTGTTCAACGACAAGGGTAGTACAAATTCCTCTCTGGCTCTCTGGAACGGTATTATCCTCATCAGGATTCCCATCTGGACTCCTCCAAAGACCAGGGTTCGATCTGTCCCTGTCGACAACTTCGTGGATGTACTGGATATGCCTGGAAATGGCATCTTGGATTCCTTCCTTCTCGTTCGCTGTTCTGGAAGTTCCACCATCATGCTGGTTCCAAAAGAAACATCACCCTCATACCAGGATGGTATTAGCCCATGATGACGGTCTCAAACATGGTGTAGAATATTCTGATCACGTGGGTGGTGAAATAAATTATGTAGTAGTTCATTTTTTCACTTTCAAAATACAATGTTCGTAGTAAATGTTATAGGCTTTAATTGCAGTAGATAACACAGCCTTTATGTCGTAGATGTGAATTAGTACGTGGACAAGCACTGTTCTATGGTCCTTCACGTGCTAATGACGCCACTTTTATATCACGTAGCATCCGTGAAACGTGCGTTGTTTTTGAATTGATGATGATGATGATAATTGTTGTTTTAAGGGGCCTAACATCTAGGTTATCGGCCCCTGATGGGTTGGGTGATCGTGAAGATGAAAAATGAAAAGCGAACTTAAAACTAAAACTAACTAATAACCTACATACTAGAAGAAGAAATGGAAAACCAAAGGAGAATAAGGCAAATAAAAGGACAGAAGGAAAAGAAACGCCCTCAACCCTCGGAGAAGGCGGATTGAGGGACCTGGAAGGGAGGAGAGCCATGAAAGGCATATAGGAAAGTAAAAGAGGAGAGGGTCCGCCCCAAAGGTAAGGGACAAAAGCGGAAAACGGACCCAGCTCAGGAATCCCTCGGGGTCGCCAACTCCCGAACTCACCAGCCGTGAGCCCCTGAGGGTGTAGCATTATCTAGGGTGCACCAAAAGTGGTGGGGCTACATACACCCGGCCTCCTTGAGGGCCTTGAGCAGAAGGCAGGAGATAAAAGGAAAAGAAAAAGAAGGCTGATCCCTCGCAGAAGGAGAGAATCAGAAAATGATGAGACAAGGGCCAATTAAGGCGGGAAAGGAAGAGACTCCCTAGGCCTCGGATACCCTAATACCGTCGGGGTCGGAAGAGAACAAGAGTTGACCAAGTGAGGTCGACAGGAAAGAAGACAGAGAGGAGCCCAGCACAAGTAAGTGGAAGCAATGCCGGACTCAGCTGGGGCCTCGTGGTCGCCAACCCACTTCTCACTAGATGTGAGCCCCTGGGGGGTGTTTTTGAATTGAAATATTCACTGTGGCAATTTAAATATGTTATTCATTCATAATCACACTTAATCAAAGTAGTTGTAACACTTTTAACTGTATATTTTCCACCAGGCACTTGGCCCTCCACAAACACGTGGGTACAAGAATGTGGTGTTACGGTAATGTTATGCAATTCACTATACTTGCCAATTATTAATTCCCAATATGCTTCTTGTGGCTCACTGTGCATAAATAACAGTGAATTTCAATATTCTCGTGCACGATGGCAGCAGATTGTAATTTCCTCGCTAAACAGCGGATACTTCCTACGTCGTACAAGACGGATGTGATATCACGCCTACACAGGGCGGATTATCCAGACGTAGTGCAAATAGCTCACTATAATTCTTACTTATAACTTGTATCGTTGTTTATTCGTGCTCGATGGCAGCTGATTGTAATTTCCTCGCTAAACAGCGGATATTTCCTACGTCGTACAAGACGGATGTGATTTCACGCCTACACGGGGCGGATTCTCCAGACGTAGTGCCAGGCACTGGGTGTCTCTAGGAAGAAGGTCGTCAAACCGAAGTCGTTGAGCGACTACTTACGTTCCTGTTTGCGTATCTGCAAGGGTATTACCTTACCTTGAGCGAAAATAACATTCTCCAAAATGTTTTAATAATGCAGCATGACGAAATGGAATATTCTGAGTCTTGTGGAAAGATAAAATTAATTAATAAGACCTCAGATAAATAATTAGCAGATTTCACCAAAGTCAAAAGTGCGATTCACCGCTACTTCAAAGAGTATAGCGTGAGCTCTCAGCTCCACGTGGCTTTCTGGGTGTGTTCAAAGGTACAACATCCCATCATAAATGTGCTGTTATAAAAAATATCACATGAACCATAGCTCAGCGGGTTCAGTATTACCCTTCATATTGGTCTGTATTGACTTAATATTCTTTGACAGTTTGTTCAATACTCATTCATTTTCATATTATTGTATTAAAAGATGATGATGATAATTGTTGTTTTAAGGGGCCTAACATCGAGGTTATCGGCCCCTAATGATCTGGGTGATAGCGAAAATTATAAAGAAATGGAAACCACAACAAAATTATCTGAGTCGGAAAATACATACAAAAAGGAACTCAGATGGAAACAACTCACAATATGGTCTTACAAAAGGGAATTTAGAACGAAAAGAGTCACAAAAAGAATACATGGAAAAGTACCCACAAAACGTAGGCTAGATTCAAAATACGTACAAAATACAATGTAACGTCGAAATACTTACAAAATGCAACTGAAATTCCAAATACTTACAAAATGCAAATGAGATCGAAAATACGTACAAAATGCAATTGAGGTTCAAAATACTTACAAAATGCAATTGAAATTGAAAATACACAATGCAATTCAGATTGAAATAAGCCCTATCCCAGTTCCAATCCAAATTATTCACAAAGTGCAATTGAAATTCAAAATACTTACAAACTGCAATTGATATTGAAAATGCTTACAAAATGTACGGTAGATTCAAACGACTCATGTGGATTGACAATACTTACAAAATGCAATTTAGATTGAAAATACTTGACAGAATGTAATTTAGATTCAAAATACTGTAACCTATAGTTTATGTGTTCCCCATGACAATTTTAATGTAGGCTAGTGGGTTTATTATTTCTTTATATCTATGTTATCGTGTTGGCAACGTGTTCAATTGCATTGGACACGCCTGCAGGAGATGCAGTGTCATTATTATTATTATTACTATTATCATATACGTATACTTTTTATTATTAATTATTCAATGTATTTTAGGTCACTTTTGACGAGATTCTGGAGCTTGCTTTGATTCTATGTTGTAAAGAATATAGTATGTTTCATTTGTACAGTTTTGGTATATTTAAGTACGGAGAATGGTGGGGGAGGTAATTGCCTGTCACTTGTTGGTGAAATATGTGTCTGCTGCTGGTCATGAGGAAACTGACGAGCAAGGGGTGTGCTATAAGTGGTTTGGACAGACAATAATGATTCTGAGAAGGGACTACCTGGCAGAGGTGCGGCTTGAGGGACGGGCTGTGGCATTGAGACGTGCGGTAGCAAGCTACCCGGGAGCACTGCTGGGGTGATTGTCTCTCTAGGCATTGAGATTACTGGTTGGATAGTGTGTCTCTCTTGAGCTGAGTGCTTCGTTTTTCGACGAAGGGTGATTGGATTCTGGCTGTTATGCCACAATCACAGTAGGGCTGATGCCTATGCAAATAATTGTGCAACGTTGAAGAGAACCGTCAAATGTGAAGGCATGGCTGACCAGCTTCAAAGTGTTGTAGAGGTGAAATGGACATATTGGGCAGACGACGGCATTACCGGTAATGTGAAAACAAACTAAGAAATTTTTACAGGCCTAAATATTATTATTATTATATTATTATATATATTTTAATTGCATTTCTTGTGTGTCACCCTTTTTATTATATTTATCCATTTCTTGCATGCTGCTTCAGAATATAAAGTAAATTTAAATTGGATAGTTTCTTTTTAGTTAGAGGCATGTAAACCTTCCTTCGTCTTTATTAATTTATAGGAGGTTTTGGTAAGGCCTATGTACGAACCAGACCTTTCAGAATATCTGCATACGCCTGGAGATAAGAAGAGTTTCAAAAAGGTGGATTTGTTCAATTACAGTACTAATTATGTCATTTGCTTAAATTATAAAGAAAGGCCATTTATGAGGCAGAATATTCATTTTTTCATTTAATTTTTCTATCTTCAAAGTTACAAATGCCTTCTCTGGGTGATGCTATCTTGTGGCAAGAATTGATAGATTACAATAACCACAAAATGCAATTGAGAATCAAAATATGTGCAAAATGCTCACCAAACAAAATGCAATTTAGATTCAAAATTCGTGCGAAATGCGGTTTTGGTTGAAAATACTTACAAAATGCAATTGAAATTCAAAATACTCACTAAAAGGCCCGTCTACCTGCATTGAAAGACTTACTAAAAAGCAATTTAGATTGTCAATCTTTACAAAATGCAATTGAGGTTGAAAACAATCGTGAGATGTAATTTAGATCGAAGAAACTTACAAAATGCAACGTAGTTCTAAAATGCCTTAAAAATCGCTAAAGGGAATTTAGATACACGGTGAACCAAGTAAAAAACAAGATGTTCAGTAAAGAACATATAGCCTACTTTCTCCTAAATGTTTGAGTATAGTTATAACTCGTTATTATCAAAGAGTATAATAGAACTATTCTTTGTTGAAGACCTTAGAAACGATTTACCTCTACCAAACGCCACAACCTAGATGAAAACTGCTACCATCATTGAAGAAAGAAAGAAAGAAAGAAAGAAAGAAAGAAAGAAAGAAAGATAAGAAGTATATCAAGAATGTTATGGATCTGGAGACATAATCGACCGGACTGGCTGCGTGGCTCAGCGGTAACGTTCTCGCTTGCTGGGCCCTAGGTTGCAGGTTCGTATCCTGGCGCAGTCAGCTGACATTTGAGGGTGCACAAATGCGAGGGAGCCGTGTCAGTACATTTACTGGCACGTTAAAGATCCCCTTCGGGCCAAAATTCCGGCACCCCGGTGTCTCCAAAAGCAGCAGTAGTTAAAAGGGATGTAAAACCAATAACATTATTATTATTATTATTATTATTATTATTACATATACGACCTGCCGTGGGCAACATCCAACTTTGAGTTGAGGCATGTCTTTACACGTCTGGTTGTGCATGGCTTTCACAACCCTAATTGAATTAACAAATCTATCCATGACCCTACAGAGACGTGTGTATACAAACTATGTGGATATTTTCGATTGCTATTTGCCTGAAATAAAAGTAGTAATGAATAACCTGAACTAACCTGAACAACACCAACGGCTTGAATTCAGTTACTATGTGAAATCGTTTTGTTCTTTACTTCAAATAACATTTTCAAGTAACGCAAAATAGGCTGTTACAAACCCTTTAAAATAAAAAGTAAAAATGTATCGTAGTATCATCTTGTCATTCTTCAAATTCGATGCGCATAGAATGCCAATGGTATAGTAATCAATGGAGCCCCACGTAGACTAGTCGTGACATCTAGTGGTGAAATATCGAACAATATAATCCTAACAGAGCGAGTGCATTCTAGCGGCCAGAAGAAGAAACTTTTCAATAAAATCTGGAAGTTAATAAGTAGGTCAGCGTGCAGTTACCTTTTTGGCAGCTAGATGTCTCGAGTAAATCTGCTGGCGAATTATGTTTTAATTAAATATATATTTTACACCATAATATGCACAATATAACGCTTAATTTTAAAACATCTGAGTCATTACAAAACACTAAACATATAACATTTCAAGCAAAAAACCTAGCTCTGGTCGGGTTTGAACCATAGGCATTTGAGCGATAGGCTAACGCTCTACCACTGAGCTAATTGTGTCAACGAATATCGTTCTATATAAAATGACTTACATAGAACTTGTTAGCAAATAATGATTTATACTAAACGATTTCATCACTGGAGTATATTATTTATATATAAAGCATTTCATACAAAGTTTATTTATTTTGTATCAGTACGCTATATTGCATGCAATACAGATCTGATAACGCAGCATCCTTAACAAACATGTTTGTTACAACCATGGCAAGGTTATCTTTGGTCTCGATCGCCACTAACCCACAAGTGAGCATTCTCCTACCTCCAGTGAGAATTTTACCAGCAATGTCAGCTCCAATTAAAATTTCTATAGGCCCTAAACATTGCAAATCAGTCTGATATTTTGCTTAGCAAGCTCGTCAATCCATGGTCCTGGTTTGACAGGAGAAATATTACCACATATTGTACTTTGATCTAATGCTTGAAAATTACATCTATACTTATTGTCTGAACTTGAGAGAAGAACGCTAAAAACATTGTGCTGGATCACACTCGTACTAGTACCCCCAAAACGTGAATGCTGGATTATTTCCTCGCCTTTCGATTAGTAGCCCATTTCTGTCGCTGTGCTATTCTGGGTGTTTGTATTTCCCTCCCTAAAACTAGGTCTATCAAGCACCTGAGGTAGGGTATCACAAACAATCACAAAATGTGACTTGCCACAAACAATACTCTTTGGTCGACTTTTGCACCTTTTAGCTTGATGACCTTGTCTAAGACAACAAAAACAAGCCCTCTTACTGTCTGAAATGTGACGTCTTTCTGCCATAGTCATAGCCTGGGCCTTTATACAATCCTGCGCTCTGTGGTTGGATGAACAGAAGATGCACTCAGATCCTCCCTTAGCAATAGTAACTAACCCAGCAGCCGTAGGAATATCTTTACTAGTGGGAACAGATTGCTTTGATCCCCTTTTCTTTTCATTCACTTTATTATTTGAGGTCACTGATAAGCCGAACCCAGACAGAGCAAGGGTTATTTCCTGTTCCCCTTCAACCTCCACCCTGAGGAACTATATAATATTCTCGAAGACATCTTTCGAAGACGACTCAGGATTTTTCGATCTCTGCGAGAAAAGGGTACTACTCCTCTACCACACCTTCAAAATATCCTCTGGTAGACATGAGGATACTAAAAGAAAAAGTATGGGACCACATTTTTCTGATGTTACACCTAGCGTATGAAGATTTCGAAGGTGACACAAACTTATCGTACAGAACAGATAAAGGCATCTTCTTGATGGAAATCGTGTTCTGCAAGATGATTTCCAAAAGTTCCCTAATATAAAATTCAGTCAACAAGTCTTCCCTTCCAAAACGATCTTTCAGTGCTTTTATCACCTCTGGACACATCTCAGATGTACCAGGGTAACTCTCAACAACTTCTCTAGCAACAGAGTGGGGAACTGTGGCCATGACTAGATACTGCAATTTATTACTCGGGTCCATATTAGGATCACTGTCAATCTTTTTAAACTGGGACCAAAACGGCAACCAATCTTTCAACTCACCATTGAATTCCTAATGTTTCAACTGAGGGAGTTTATAAGCACAACTTGAAGCATTTACATTGGATGAAGTTCAGACTGTTGGATTGGACTGAGTAGACCTAACCTCATCTTCATCTATCTTATTGACTTTATGTTTCATCCTAAAATACTTCATAACGTATTCTTCCCCTTTATCCATCTCCGACTCGAGCTCTTTCTCGGGCAAAGCACCAACATTGATCATATGATCATCAATGATTGCATCCTTACCTTGCAATTCCTGAAAACGTAACTCGAGCACATCCATATGTGTACGTATTTGCTCACGATTTAACTCTGCTCCACCGACTAGTAACTCTTCGAGTTCTCTGTATATCTTATTGAAGGATCTTCTTATAATCGTACGTGATCTCTTCTCTATTTCAATCGGCATGATGTCTTAAATTAAACTGCTTACTGTGTTCAGAATAACAATTCGTCGTTAATTACAATATCCTGTCCGCAGCGCCAAATGTTGTTAAGTGATTGCGATAAACGAGAATTCAACTCCACATTATCAATATATACGTCCGCTTTTATTATTCTCCAGCACAGCCTATCAACATAAAACAATTTAATGTACGAAGAGGTAACAAGTTTTATTGCAAAAACAATTACTAAAGAACTGAGCAACTGAGCATCAGAACCCTCAGAACATGCAATTTACATATAATACACAGAACACGCGGCCATGTTTGTGCTCGGTAACAAGATTCCATCTTCAGGCTGAAATTAGCCAAACGAACATGACAGCACCAATGGTGGGATAAAAACGGGTGCGGAGGAGATAGTTGTCGAGGTGTGCAAGGGCGGTGAGAAGAATGGGAAGTGCCTCTTTGAGGTGAAGGTCGGGGCCAGGGGTTGTGTTGGTGGTACGGGTCAGGGTGGAGGAAATATCGAGTTCAGTGAGGAGGGTATCGAGAGGATAGAGGTGGGTCGTGGTGGGTGGAGGGTTGAATGTGGCGGCGGGAGGGCGAGATGGCAATGGAGTCATCATGTTCGTGGGTGTGGGAGAGGTCGTGGGATATCGAAGGATGCGGGAGAAGCGGTAAGCAAATATGTCTAGTTTGGCTGCACCGTCTGGTGGTGCCGTTCCATTATATACAGTAGAATGGGGTAGTGTGGTGTGGAGGTCTAGCCGGTTAGCCGGTTTAGGTGTCACCAGTAGGTAGACAGAGAGAGAGAGAAGGAGACACTCGGTTGAGTTGGGAGCAGATGGTGTGCCACGAAAGGCGCGTGTGGACCTCGATGTTGGATTTGACTCGCCAAAGTGACTCTCTGTGGCGCTGTAGGAAATAGTGGTCACGGGTCCGTAGATATGAAGTGTAGTAGGAGTGGGATAAAGTTAGGTGACGGCGTGCTTTGGGGAGGATAGCGGGACGAGACGGGGTCGTTGGGATGAAAGGAATGGCTAGCTGGGAGGCTTGTTGCAGTGTAGTTTCTTTGTGTGCAGTACATGCATCGACCGTCGTCTGGTCATCTAGTGGGAGATGGTTCGTACGGAAACAATCGTTAATGTGGGCGCGGTATTCCTGCCAGTTTACTGTGCAGAAATTATGGACCATCCTGGGAGGTGGTAGTAGGGTATTGCGAGGGGGAAGAGGTTGATGATGATAATTGTTGTTTAAATGGGCCTAACATCTAGGTTATCGGCCCCTGATGGTTTGGGTGATCGTAAAGATGAAAATGAAAGAGGGGGAAGAGGGAATTTGGGTAAAACGAGGGCGTGATCACCTCCTTTGAAGGGCAGGACAGACACGTCAACAGATCGAGGAGAGATTTATGAGTAATGACTGCGTCGGGGGTGGTATTAATGATGATGATGATAATTGTTGTTTTAAGGGGCCTAACATCGAGGTTATCGGCCCCTAATGATCTGGGTGATAGCGAAAATGATAATGAAATGGAAACCAGAACAAAATTATCTGAGACGAAAAATACGTACAAAAAGGAACTCAGATGGAAACAACTCACAATATGGTCTTACAAAAGGGAATTTAGAACGAAAAGGTGCACAAAAAGAATACATTGAAAAAAGACCCACAAAACGTAGGCTAGATTCAAAATACGTACAAAATGCAATGTAGCGTCGAAATACTTACATAATGCAACTGAAATTCAAAATGCAAATGAGATCGAAAATACGTACAAAATGCAATTGAGGTTCAAAATCAAAATACTTACAAAATGCAATTGAAATTGAAAATACACAATGCAATTCAGATTGAAATAAGCCCTATCCCAGTTCCAATCCAAATTATTCACAAAGTGCAATTGAAATTCAAAATCCTTACAAAATGCAATTGAAATTGAAAATGCTTACAAAATGTACGGTAGATTCAAACGACTCATGTGGATTGACAATACTTACAAAAAGCAATTTAGATTGAAAATACTTGACAAATGTAATTTAGATTCAAAATACCCACAAAATGCAATTGAGAATCAAAATATGTGCAAAATGCCCACCAAACAAAATGCAATTTAGATTCAAAATTCGTGCGAAATGCGGTTTTGGTTGAAAATACTCACAAAATGCAATTGAAATTCAAAATACTCACTAAAAGGCCCCGCAACCTGCATGGAAAGACTTACTAAAAAGCAATTTAGATTGTCAATCTTTACAAAATGCAATTGAGGTTGAAAACAATCGCGAGATGTAATTTAGATCGAAAAAACTTACAAAATGCAACATAGATCAAAAATGCCTTAAAAATCGCTAAAAGGGAATTTAGATACACGGTGATTCGAGTAACAAAAACAGTGCGGGAATCTTAAAGAGAAAAGGAAATAGCAGGAAAAGAGGAGAGGAGAGGGGAGGGGAGAGAGGAGACGGGAGGGGGGAGAGGAGAAGGTCCGCCCCAAAGGGAAGGGACAAAAGGGGAAAACGGACCCAGCTCAGGAATCCCTCGGGGTCGCCAACGCCCGAACTCACCAGCCGTGAGCCCCTGAGGGTGTAGCATTATCGACGGTGCACCAGAAGTGGTGGGGCTACATACACCCTGCCTCCTTAAGGGCCTTGTGCACAAGGCAGGAGGTAAAAGGAAAAGAACAAGAAGGCTGACTCCTCACAGAAGGAGGGTATCAGGAAAGATGAGACAAGGGCCAATTAAGGCGGGAAAGGAAGAGACTCCCTAGGCCTCGGATACCCTAATACCGTCGGGGTCGGAAGAGAACAAGAGTTGACCAAGGTGGGTGGTATTAAAGGAAGGACGGGTAGGTATTGGGAGGAGGACGAGGGTGATGTCGATGTGACGTAGGTAGATGTCTTAGGCTATGGAGTTCTAGGGCCGAACGGGAATGAAGGTTGAGGTCGGCCATTAGAATAAAATTGGGGAAGACTTCAGCCACGTGGGCAATAAAGTCTTTGGGGATTGGGTGATAGGGACGAATGTAGATGGTGGCTAGGTGTAGGCCGCGGGAGAGGAATAGACGGAGCAAATAAGGCTTTCCGGGAAGAAAAGAAATCGATTTCATTTTAGACACGAAATGAAATGTTCCATGCATTTTAATTTCAGGCCTGGGAGGGGAAGGGGACTAAATGCCGAAAACGAAATTGATAGTCGTTAGCAAATTTTATTTCGCACCAGGAGCGAAATTAAACGTCTGTAACGAGTTTTATTTCGCGCCAGGAGCGAAATTGATGATGATATTATGATGATGGTAATTGTTGTTTTAAGGGGCCTAACATCTAGGTTATCGGCCACTAACGGTCTGGGTGATAGCGAAAATGTCAATGAAGTGGAAACCAGAACGAAAATTAAATGAGAAGGAAAACACTTACAAAACGGAACTCAGACGGAAACGACGCACAAAATGGAGAGCGGTGATACTTACAAAAGGGAAGTTAGAACGAAAAAAAAAAAAAAAAAAAACTCAAAAAAGGAATAGATTGAAAAATACGCACAAAATGTAGGTTAAGTTCAAAATACGTACAAAATGAAATGTACAGTCAAAATACTTACCAAATGCAAATGAGATTGAAATGCAAATGAGATTGAAAATACATGGGTTGGTTTCTTAGTTTTGGCACCAATGCTTCAGTGCCAAGTTGGAACATGTTGGGCGCTGCCACTTTTACCGACAGTTGCTACCCTGCATCCCCTCCCTCAGAGCACATGACCTCGCCCGTCCTCACCACCGCTCGCGCGCAGTCGTGCCTGTTAGATGAGTAGTGTGAGACCAGCGCTCGCGAAATACATTCGCAATGTTTCCAAGCAGGAGCAGAGAACGTGGATAAAAATTCAGTGTGCTAGGGGTCGCAGTGCTAAACAGTGTCACCGAGGATTGCAGGAAGCGTGCGGTGCAGCTGCGTTACCGTTCAGAACGGTAGCAAGATGGGTTGCAGCCTTTCGAGATGGGCGCGAACGTGTGGAGCACATGCCTCGATCTGGTCACCCACCAGTAAGTGATGACAGTGTACATATGGTGTCCGCGTTAGTAGAGGTGATGATGATGATGATGAGGATTGTTGTTTTAAGGGGCCTAACATCGAGGTAATCGGCCCCTGACGAAATGAAATGGCATGAAATGAAAGGATGAAGATAAAAAACAGCTCGCTGCTATGGATGAAACGAAAATGGTTTAGATAAAATAGACAGTGAGCCCCAACAATTATGCCTTATGTAGCAGGAAAAATACTTACAAAAAGGAACTCAGATTGAAACTACTCACCAAATTGAGAGCGGTAATACGTACATAAGGGAATTTCGAACGAAAATACTCACAAAAGGAATAGATTGAAAAATACGCACAAAATGTAGTTTAAGTCCAAAATACGTACAAAATGCAACGTACAGTCGAAATACTTACAAAATGCAAGTGAAATCAAAATACTTACAAAATGCAAATGAGATTGAAAATACGCACACAATGTAATGTAGATTCAAAATACCCACAAAATTGCAATTGAGACTTGACTACTTGAACAAAGCGGGGTAGGTTGAAAATACAAAATGCAATTGAAATTCAAAATACTCACAAGAAGATGATGATGATGATAATTGTTGTTTTAAGGGGCCTAACATCGAGGTTATCGGCCCCTAATGATCTGGGTGATAGCGAAAATGATAATGAAATGGTAACCAGAACAAAATTATCTGAGACGGAAAATACGTACAAAAAGGAAGTCACAATATGGTCTTACAAAAGGGAATTTAGAACGAAAAGAGTCACAAAAAGAATACATGGAAAAATACCCACAAACCGTAGGCTAGATTCAAAATACGTACAAAATGCAATGTAGCGTCGAAATACTTACAAAATGCAACTGAAATTCAAAATACTTACAAAATGCAAATGAGATCGAAAATACGTACAAAATGCAATTGAGGTCCAAAATACTTACAAAATGCTATTGAAATTGAAAATACACAATGCAATTCAGATTGAAATAGGCCCTATCCCAGTTCCAATCCAAATTATTCACAAAGTGCAATCGAAATTCAAAATACTTACAAAATGCAATTGAAATTGAAAATGCTTACAAAATGTACGGTGATTCTAACGACTCATGTGGATTGACAATACTTACAAAATGCAATTTAGATTGAAAATACTTGAAAAAATGTAATTTAGATTCAAAATACCCACAAATGCAATTGAGAATCAAAATATGTGCAAAATGCCCACCAAACAAAATTCAATTTAGATTCAAAATTCGTGCGAAATGCGGCGTTGGTTGAAAATTCTTACAAAATGCAATTGAAATTCAAAATACTCACTAAAAGGCCCGGGCACATGCATTGAAAGACTTACTAAAAAGCAATTTAGATTGTCAATCTTTACACAATGCAATTGAGGTTGAAAACAATCGCGAGATGTAATTTAGATCGAAAAAACATACAAAAAGCAACGTAGATTAAAAATGCCTTAAAAATATCGCTAGACGGGAATTTAGATACACGGTGAACCAAGTAACAACAAGTAGTTCCGTAAAGAACTATACAGCCTATTTTCATACATCCTGCTCATGTTAATTTCTTCTAACAACATACAAAATTTCAGTTTAATTGCTGTAACAGATTCGTAGATATTGAGAACCGTCTAAATATTTCAGATTGTCGCCAGGTTGGATTTTTATTTTTGTACTATTACATTAAGATTATTGTGTACGTGTGGTATTCAAACTTCAATCGCATGATTAGTACACAAGAAGTAAAAACGAGATTTTAAAATTACGCACAGCAGCCATCTTGTGATTATGCAAACTATTGAAATAAATTAGATGCCAGTGGATCAACATTTGTATAAGCATTTAACGTGCAACGTTTCACAGCACTCGGATAGTTAATTCGCGAGAATCGTCCATTTAAATATATATACTTCGCGTCGCCGCCATGTTGGATTTGTGCTCACCAGGTTAATGAAAGTCCTATAGGTGAACATATGTTCATAGTCTCTATTAACATAAAAAAATTCAGTTTGGTTGCTGTAAATGATTCATAGATATTGAGAACCGTCTAAATATTTCGGAAGCTCGCCATTTAGGATTGTTATATGTATAGGCCATAGAATTATGTACCATTCAAGGACAATTATTGCCTAGGTTCATTATTCAAACTTTCACTTCGATCGCATGATTACGACACAAGAAATAAAAACTTAATTTAAAAATTTGGCACAGCCGCCATATTGAGGTTATGTAAACAATTGATTTAAATTAGATGGCAGTGCATTACAATCTGCAAAATCATTTACTGTACCACATTTCACTGCGCTCAGAGAGTTAAATCACGAGAAAAGTCTATTAAAATATTTCAAATTCGCTTGGTCGCCATGTTCGTTTTTTACTTTACAAATTTATGAAGTATACATAGATAAACTTGTACTAGTACCCTTTATCACCGTACAAAATTGCAGGGTAATATCTGTAATAGTTTCGGAGATATAGAATGTCAGTGAAATATTTCGCACAGCCGCCATTTTGAGGTTATGTAAACAATTGAACTAAATTAGACTCCAGTGCATTACTATGTGTATAAACACTTGCTGTACCTTGTTTCATTACGTTTGGACGGTTAAATCGTGCGAAAAGTCTATTTAAAAGTCTCAACTTCGCTTGGTCGCCTTGTTCGTTTTCTACCTTACAAGTTTATGAAATATACATCGGTAAACTTGTATCAGTACCCTTTATCACCGTACTAAATTGCAGGGTGATATCTGTAATAGTTTCGGAGATATAGAATGTCCGTGAAATATTTCGCACAGCCGCCATTTTGAAGTTATGTAAACAATTGAACTAAATTAGACTCCAGTGCATTACAATGTGTATCAACATTTGCTGTACCAAGTTTCATTACGTGTGGATAGTTAAATCGCGAGAAAAGTCTATTTAAAGTCTCAACTTCGCTTGACCGCCATGTTGGTTTTGTAGTCACCAGGTTTTTGAAAGTCTCATAGGTGAACTTCTAGTAGTACCCTTTATCACCGTACACAATTTCAGGGCGATATCGGTAATAGTTTCGGAGATATTGAATGCTAGTGAAATATTTCGCACAGCCGCCATTTTGCATTGGTGAGACGTAACAAAATTTGAAGGGCACGGTCGAGGTCGCCGGGAATAGTGCTATGAACATACCGAGTTGCATTGAAATCGCTCCAGCCGTTTAGATTTTATTAGGGGGACACACACACACGAATCACACACACACACACACACACACACACACACACGGACAAAAGGTGATCTCATGAGCCTATTTTTTCAAAATTGAAAATAGGCTAAAAACAGTCCGGGAATCTTAAAGAGAAAAGTAAATATAATGAAAAGAGGAGAGGAGAGGACAGGAGAGGAGAGGGGAGAGAGGGGAGAGAGGAGAGGGTCCGCCCCAAAGGTAAGGGACAAAAGGGGAAAACGGACCCAGCTCAGGAATCCCTCGGGGTCGCCAACTCCCGAACTCACCAGCCGTGAGCCCCTGAGGGTGTAGCATTATCTACGATGCACCAGAATTGGTGGGGCTACATACACCCTGCCTCCTTAAGGGCCTTGAGCACAAGGCAGGAGGTAAAAGGAAAATAAAAAGAAGGCTGACCCCTCACAGAAGGAGGGTATCAGGAAAAATGAGACAAGGGCCAATTACGGCGGGAAAGTGAAAGACTCCCTAGGCCTCGGATAACCTAATACCGTCGGGGTCGGAAGAGAACAAGAGTTGACCAAGGGAGGTCGACAGGAAAGAAGACGGAGAGGAGCCCGGCACAAGTAAGTGGAAGCAATGCCGGACTCAGCTGGGGTCCCGTGGTAGCCAACCCACGCCCACTAGATGTGAGCCCCTGGGGGTCACAAGAAGACCCCCCTATATTGAAAGACTTACTAAAAAGCAATTTTGATAGCAATCCTTACAAAATGCAAGTGAGGTTGAAAAACACTCACAAAATGCAATTTATATCGAAAAAACTTACAAAATGCAATGTAGATTAAGAATACCTATAAAAAGGTGCGGGAATCTTAAAGAGAAAAGGAAATATAATGAAAGGCGGAGAGGAGAGGAGAGGAGAGGAGAGGGGAGAGAGGAGAGGGTCCACCCCAATGGTAAGGGACAAAAGGGGAAAACGGACCCAGCTCAGGAATCCCTCGGGGTCGCCAACTCCCGAACTCACCAGCCGTGAGCCCCTGAGGGTGTAGCATTATCGAGGATGCACCAGAAGTGGGGGGGCTACATACAACCTGCCTCCTTGAGGGCCTTGAGCACAAGGCAGGAGGGAAAAGGAAAAGAAAAAGAAGGATGATGATGATGATAATTGTTGTTTTAAGGGGCCTAACATCGAGGTTATCGGCCCCTAATGAAATGAAATGACGTGAAATGAAAGGATGTAGATAAAAACAACTCACTGCCATGGATGAAGCGAAAATGGTGTTTATAAAACCGACAGTGAGCCCCAAAATTTATGCCTTATTTGAATAAAAAGAATAAAAGGCGGATGGTAAAAACGGATAAAACAAGTAAGGCATAGTGAACAATACAATACATAACACAATAAAAAACATAAAACAGATGTAACCACAATTAAAAGTCGTAACTACACATTAAAACTTAAAAAAGTAACCACTCTCCCTCATGAACCGGATGACGAGGTCAGCTGACGGCCCGTCATCACGGAGAATAAGGGAGAGGGTATTAGGCAGTTTAAGAGTCCTGCGCAGATCGGCCAGATCCACACACTCCAAGAGAAGGTGTGCCACGGTTAGGTGGGCGCCGCAAGTACACACAGGGGGATCTTCTCGCTTCAGCAAGTGGGAGTGCGTAGCAATCCCATGGCCGATCCGGAGTCGACAGAGTACCACAGCTTCCTTCCGGAGAAATCGGAAGGAAGATTTCCACACCTTCGTTGTCTCCTTGATGCCTCTCAGTTTGTTGGGTGGAGGCGTGGCACGCCATGCTTCCTCCCAATTCGACAGGATCGAATGCCGCAACTGAGGACGTACATCACTAGCAGGCACCTTATATGGTAGCGAGGGCAGTGCGACTGCCTCTCTCGCCGCCTGATCAGCAAGCTCGTTTCCCGCAATACCCATGTGGCTAGGAAGCCACACAAAGGACACCCCGGCCCCAGCGGAACGCGAACTGACGAGCAGGTCGTGCACACGCTGGACCAACGGGTGCTTCGGGAAACACACATCGATCGCTTGCAGCGCACTCAGAGAGTCAGTACACACAAGAAAGTGCTGGTGATCGTCTGATAACGTGTACCGCAGAGCCTCTAAGATGGCATAGAGCTCCGCTGTGTACACGCCACAGGCATCGGGAAGTGAAAAGAGAAACCGACGATCTTCAACCACAAATGCACAGCCTACTTTCTCGTTTACCCTCGAACCGTCCGTGAATAGAAGCCCTGATCCCGGATGCCAGCTCACAACGGACTGGAACAGCCTCCGATGGACGGAGGAGTCAGTGTCCGACTTGGGGCCGGGGTGCAGATCCAGGATGATATCAGGGCGAGAGACCATCCACGGAGGGGCCTTGCTAGGTACTCGGACGATACAGGAGACAGAAGGAAATCGGAACTGACGGTATAAGTCATCCAAGCGAATCCCCGACGGCCGAGTGGCTCGGGCGAGCGCATCATACAGCCGGCGATTCGGATTGGAAAACAAACATGGATAGCTTGAATGAAGGGGCATCTGTCGAATAGTTGCAGCATAGGTCAGCAGTACTTGTTGGCGCCTCAGGTGTAAAGGAGGTACGCCAGCCTCGGCGAGCAAGCTGACGACTGGGCTCGTCCGAAAGGCACCCGTCGCCAGCCTCACACGGCCGTGGTGTACACTGTCCAGTTTAACAAGCACTGACTTACGGGCCGAACCATATGCTTCACTGCCATAATCCAATCGAGATAAAATCAGAGCCTTATAAAAGCGTAGGAGCACCGCGCGGTCCGACTCCCATGATGTGCCGCTAAGAAACCGCAACATGTTGAGTTTCTTAGCGCAGGTAGTTTTCAAACACCGCACGTGTGGCTCCCACGTCAATTTCTGATCGAAAAGGAGCCCAAGGAACCGGTACGCAGCAACGACCGGCAAAGCTACATCGCCCAGATAAAGCTCAGGATCAGGATGGAGAGTGCGCATTCGGCAGAAATGGACAACCGAGGACTTAGCGGTAGAGAATCGAAAGCCATGCTCTAGTGTCCAGCGTTCCACTCTCCGAATAACTTGTTGTAGCTGTCGTTCAGCGACCACCATATTTTGCGCACTATAATGTAGAGCGAAGTCGTCTACATATAGCGACGGTACCACTGCTGGACCAGCAGCAGCGACTATACCGTTTATGGCAATCGCAAATAATGTTACGCTAAGCACCGATCCCTGTGGGACTCCGTTTTCCTGTATATGATGTGATGATGATAATTGTTGTTTTAAGGGGCCTAACAACTAGGTTATCGGCCCCTAATGGTTTGGGTGATCGTGAAGATGAAAATGAAAACTTAAAACTAAAACTAACTTACACACTAGAAGATGAAAAGGAAAACCAAAGGTGAGTAAGGCAAATAAAGGACAGGAAGAAAAATAAATGCCCTCAAACCTCGAAGAAGGCGGATTGAGGGACCTGGAAGGAAGGAGAGCCATGAAAGGCAGATAGGAAAGTGAAAGAGGAGAGGGTCCGCCCCAAAGGTAAGGGACAAAAGGGGAAAACGGACCCAGCTCAGGAATCCCTCGGGGTCGCCAACTCCCGAACTCACCAGCCGTGAGCCCCTGAGGGTGTAGCATTTTCTAGGGTGCACCAGAAGTGGTGGGGCTACATACAGCCTGCCTCCTTAAGGGACTAGAGCACAAGGCAGGAGGTAAAAGGAAGAGAAAAAGAAGGCTGACCCCTCGCAGAAGGAGGGTATCAGAAAAGATGAGACAAGGGCCAATTAAGGCGGGAAAGGAAGAGACTCCCTAGGCCTCGGATACCCTAATACCGTCGGGGTCATAAGAGAACAAGAGTTGACCAAGTGAGGTCGACAGGAAAGAAGACGGAGAGGAGCCCGGCACATGTAAGTGGAAGCAATGCCGGACTCAGTCCTGTATATGATATTGCGAATATGTCCCCCTTATTCGGACACGGAACAGGCGAAGGGACAGAAAATTCGCAATAAAAACCGGCAAGTTACCTCGGAATTTCCATTGATGCAGGGTAGAGAGGATGCCGTAACGCCAAGTGGTTTCATAGGCCTTCTCGAGAACAAAGAAAACAGCGACTAGGTGCTGTCTCCCGAGAAAAGCGTCCTGTATGGCGGTCTCCAGTGGTACCAGATGTTCGTTGGTACACCGAGACGCCCTGAAACCACACTGGTATTCAGACAGGAGTCCCCGTTTCTCCAGGACCCACACTAGGCGCCGATTGACCATCCTCTCAAAGAGCTTGCACAGACCGTTAGTGAGACTAATAGGTCTGTAACTCCCTGTCAATTTGGGATCCTTATCGGGCTTCAGGATAGGTATAATGATACCTTCCTGCCATTGCGCTGGAAACACACATTCCAACCAGATACGATTAAACACCCTGAGCAAATAACGAATGCTCTCATCGTTAAGGTGTTTAAGCATCTGGTTGTGAATATTATCCGGGCCAGGAGACGTATCCCTGCAGAGCGCCAGCGCTACACGGAGTTCCCACTCCGTAAAGGGCACGTTGTACTCCTCCGAAGCGCGGGAAGCAAAACTAAGCTGGAAACGTTCCGCTTCGCGCCTCAGGGCCACGAAGGCAGGGTCATAGTTATCGGAACCGGATATATCCGCAAAATACGAGGCGAGATGGTTTGCAAAGCGATAAGGATCTGTAACCAATTCATTATCAATGGAAATTCCCGGTACAGTAGAAGATGTTTGAATTCCCGAAATGCGTCTTAGTTTAGTCCACACTTGAGAGGAGGGGGTATGTGCCGTAATAGAAGACACATACCGTTCCCAGGATTGTTTCTTACTCTGGCGAATAAGAATCCGTGCCTTAAACGCCACCAAATTGGCCATGGTTGGACGCCGACGGTAGTGCTTATGAGCTCGACGACGGTCTCTTATTGCCGCTGCAATATCCTCTGTCCACCAAGGGACGAGTTCGCGACGAGGACTCCCAGAAAAGGATGGAATGGACTCATCGGCGGCAGCAAGAAGCACATCGGTGATGTACTGTAACTCGTCATCGACGCTCCTGCAACCAAGATCAACGAACACAGCTCGTTCTTGAAACGAGGGCCAATTTACCCGCTTAAGCACCCAACGACTGGGGAACTCCACGGGCTTCTGGTTCAGAAGTGTAAGAACGATCGGGAAATGGTTACTGTCACAGAGGTCGTCGTGTACATTCCAACCAAATAGGTGGACCAGCGCACGGCTACACACACTCAAGTCAATGTGTGAGTACGTGCCGTGCGCTAAGCTATAATGTGTAGCTTACCCTGTATTTAATAGACATAAATTCATCCCTTGAATTAAGCCCTCCGCGTCCCTTCCTTTGAGGTGATCCCCAGTGGGGGTGATGAGAGTTGAAATAACCCACGAGAAGGAAAGGGACTGGAAGTTGATCAACAAGATCAAAGACGTCATTAATATCAAGGGGCTGGTTCGGTGGAAGGTACACGTTACATACAGTTGTCATAGAAGGCAAGGACACGCGAACTGCAATAGCTTCCAGACGAGTGTCGAGTGGAAACTCCTCACTATAGCAGTCAGAGCGGCGGCGTCTTGTCGCTCTTTAGAGTATAGTCGGAAACCTCTCAGAACAGTCTCGTGATCAGGTCTGAGGTTCGTTTCCTGTAGGCAGACTATACTCGCTGCGTATTGGGCAATAAGCTGACGGAGTTCTGTCAAATGCCTGTCATAACTGTTGCAATTCCACTGTAACAGTGCCATTGTGTGGACTTAGGGAATAAGTTGGAGCAGCAAGCTACAACTTAGACTCTGGAGGATCATCATCCACTACGTCGACTATAATCTCCATGTCCTCAGGCGAGGTCATGGAGTAACTCGACTCGGTGGAAGATTTCCTAGACGCAGATCGGCGGCGGGGGGAACTCCGTGGGGAGCGCGTAGATCTGGGGACCGAAACGTCCCCAGGCGCAGAAGCATCCGCAGGTGTGGGCACGGATGGCTTCCCCTTTTTTGGAGAAAGGGAATGCGTAGTGCGGGGTCCCTTCTTACCCGCCCCCGCCTCTTTAAGATATATAGACGGGTCAGGAGCCGAATTCCTGACCCTGGTCGACGATGCCGCCTCCGCCGTCTTCGGCGCTGCTTTCGCCGGCCGTTTGGGTGGGGAGGAAGACTTCGACTTCCTGCCGAGTGGGGAGTAAGTCTTCAAATTCCTCCCCTGCTGTGCGGGCGGAGCAGCCTTCGCTCGCACAGCCTTCGTGCTGGCCGAAGGTGGAGTTGAAGTCACCTTCGGGCTTTCCGTTATAATCTTAGGAGCTGGTTTCGGAACAGGAAACTCAGTTGCAGGTTTCACAGCTGGTACAAAAGATGAGGTAGCCGGGACCAAATTTGGTATTATGGCTATATAATCAATCGTTGGAGAAGGCGAAGTCGTGGTACGGTACTTCTTGCGGGCCTCCTGGTAGGTGAGACCATCCAGAGTTTTGATCTCCTGGATTTTCTTCTCACTCAGGAAGACAGGGCAGTTCCTGTCCCGAGGAGAATGGAATCCAGGGCAATTAGTGCACTGATGAGGTGTTGTGCACTCTTCCGCTTCGTGTGGTACCTTACCGCATGTTCCGCAGACGTCAGGGCTCGAGCATCGGGATAACATGTGCCCGAACTTTTGGCACTTATAACACCTCATTGGTGGAGGGATATAAGGCCGTACGTCACAACGGTAACTTGTAACCTTGACTTTCTCCGGGAGCACTGAAAGCTCAAAAGAAATAATGAAAGCACCAGTATCCACGATTTGACCATTGACCTTGCGCGTAATGCGCCGGACATCAGTCACGTGACGGTGCCGCATATCCTCCTTGAGCTCCTCGTCAGTGTTCAGAATCAGGTCCCGGTGGAAAATAACTCCTCGGACCAGATTCAGGGACGTTTGCTTTTCCACTTTGACGGGAATGTCGCCAAAGTGGTCACATTGCAAAAGTTGTTCAACTTGCTCTCCAGTCCTAGTCTTGAGCAACAAGCTACCGTTCCTCATCGTTTGTACTTTCTCAAGCTCACCATAGACACCTATGTGGCGAGAAAACAAAATACTCTTTACCAGCTTGAAATCACCCCCATCTGTTCTGGTAGCTACCAGAAACTTGGGGGTGTTAGCCCCCAGATTTTCACGCACAGATTGTTCCCAGGGGGTTGATCCCCGTAGGGAATCAAATGTTAAAGACTTGGGTGTAGGACCACCCTGTTTGGGTGTAGGTCCACCCTGGTTGGGGATTTTTCTTTTTGAACCCATGGCCAGATCATCCTCCCCGAATGCCACCGACATCCGATCACGGGCCGTCACAGTAGGTGCTACCCAACCAGGTCAAGGCCCGCCTAACTTGGAAGGCATTGCCCGGGGGTCCGATGTTTTACAATGCCGTATCGGCATGTACCCCTTGGCATATACTGGATTTTACAGCTCAGACATTCGGCTGTGCGGGGACCTGCGTAGTCAGGCGGATACTACTGAACGGGTACATGGCACACCCACCTGTCGGCGTGGCCAAGACCGGAACATGCCTTCGAGCGTAGTCGCTAGCGTAAGTGGCCCATCCCCTAACAGCACGCACATATAGAAAATTTGGTTGCCAGACCCTGAAAGCAGTGACGGAAAGAAGTGCGATATAACCTAATGAGAGTTATACCGCACGGGTGTATTTCTTTTAGAGCTGACTGTCAAACCCTCGAAAGGGGACCGTTCCGAGAAACCCTTTTAGTCGCCTTTTACGACTGGCAGGGAGTACCGTGGATTTATTCGCTTCCTCCCACCCACTGGGGGTCCAATTCACAAAACAACGCGGAGTCCTTAAAGTATAGCCAAGGTCACCCCTTTTAGTCGCCTCTTACGACAGGCAGGGGATACCGTGGGTGTATTCTAAACCCCCCACCCACAGGGGGGAGGAAAAGAAGGCTGACCCCTCGCAGAAGGAGGGAATCAGAAAAGATGAGACAAGGGCCAATTAAGGCGGGAAAGGAAGAGTCTCCCTAGGCCTCGGATACCCTAATACCGTCGGGGTCCGAAGAGAACAAGAGTTGATCAAGTGAGGTCGACAGGAAAGAAGACGGAGAGGAGCCCAGCACAAGTAAGTGGAAGCAATGCCGGACTCAGCTGGGGTCCCGTGTTCGCCAACCCACGTCCCACTAGATGTGAGCCCCTGGGGGTTTAGTAGAGGTGGATAGGAACGTAACGATTCGTCAATTAGAGCAAGATACAGGACTGGCGTATTCAACTTATCCACATCCCGAAGGACTTACTGAAAATGAGGAAGATTGCGTCCAAATTGGTTCCGCATGACTTAACCGACATGCACAAATGGCTGCGATATGACGCTTGTCGTATGCACTTGCAGCGTTATTAGCCCGAAGGAGAGGCCTTCTTACGGCGTATCATAACCATTGACGAGACGTGGGCCAAATCTTATGAGCCACAGTTAAAACGCCAATCGAACGAGTGGCGGCACCACGGATCACCACGCAAACAACAGTTCGACCAACCCCCACCATTGTGAAAGTAATGTTGATTCTTGCCTATGATTGGGATGGTGTGATCATTCACCATACTGTTCCCCGAGGGCAAACCGTTAATGCGGTGTACTATTGTTCGTTTCTGCAAGACCATCTCCGAGGAACTCGGAGAAGGAAACGGCGCCACCACATGGTTACACCACCCATCGTTCTGCATGACAATGCTAGGGCACACACAGCAGGCGTTGTGTCGGCATTGTTGGATCGCTGGGGCTGGGAGGTCCTCTATCACCCCCCATATTCTCCCGACATCAGTCCCTGCGACTATGATCTCATCCCGAAGATGAAGATGACAATGCGTGGGGAGCGCTTCCGTACCATTGAAGACGTTAAGCAGGCTGCCGAGCGCTCTCTTCGTACCATCAATAGATTGGGCAGTGCCAACGGGATCCAACGACTTCCGCATCGCTGAGAACACGTTGTACGCAACGGTGGGGACTACATCGAGGGCCTTTGAAACTTGGAACCATCTAAGTGAGTTGATAATCCAGTTATAACTAAGGTGCCAAAACTAAAAAACCAACCCATGTACATACAAATTGCTAGTGAGGTTAAAATACTTACAAAATGCAATTGAAATTGAAAATACACAATGCAATTCAGATTGAAAAACTCGCATTTCAGATCAAAGATACTCACAAAGTGCAATTGATATTCAAAATACTTACAAAATGCAATCGAAATTGAAAATGCTTACAAAATGTATGGTAGATTCAAGTTACTCAATTGGATGGAAAATACTTACAAAATGCAATTGAGAATCAAAATACTAGCAAAATGCTCCCCCTAAAAAATGCAATTCAGGTTGAAATTACTTGCAAAAAGCAGTTTAGATTGAAAATACAAAATTCAATTGAAATTCAAAATACTCACATATGACCCAGCCACTATATTGAAAGACTTACTAAAAAGCAATGTAGATTGTCAATCCTTACAAAATGCAATCGAGTTTGAAAAACACTCACAAAATGCAACGTAGATCGAAAAGACTTACAACATGCAACGGAGATTGAAAACGCCCACAAAATGGTGTGGAGATGCATAAATAACAGTGCGGGAATCTTAACGGGAAAAGGAAATATAAGGAAAAGAAAAACAACAGGAAAGTGAACTAGGAGAGGGTCCACCCCACAGGTAAGGGACAAAAGGGGGAAACCGGACACAGTTCAGGAATCCCTCGGGGTCGCCAACTCCCGCACTCACCAGCCGTGAGCCCATGAGGGTGAAGAACTTTCTAGGGTGCACCAGAAGTGGTGGGGCTACATACACCCTACCTCCTTGAGGGCCTTGAGCACAAGGCAGGAGATAACAGGAAAATAAAAACAAGATGTTCAGTAAAGAACATATAGCCTACTTTCTCCAAAATGTATGAGTATAGTTATAACTCGTTATTATCAAAGAGTATAATAGAACTATTCTTTGTTGAAGACCTTAGAAACGATTTACCTCTACCAAACGCCACAACCTAGATAAAAACTGCTACCATCATTGAAGAAAGAAAGATAAGAAGTATATCAAGAATGTTATGGATCTGGAGACATAATCGACCGGACTGGCTGCGTGGCTCAGCGGTAACGTTCTCGCTTGCTGGGCCCTAGGTTGCAGGTTCGTATCCTGGCGCAGTCAGCTGGCATTTGAGGGTGCACAAATGCGAGGGAGCCGTGTCAGTACATTTACTGGCACGTTAAAGATCCCCTTCGGGCCAAAATTCCGGCACCCCAGTGTCTCTAAAAGCAGCAGTAGTTAAAAGGGATGTAAAACCAATAACATTATTATTATTATTATTATTATTATTATTATTATTACATATACGACCTGCCGTGGGCAACATCCAACTTTGAGTTGAGGCATGTCTTTACACGTCTGGTTGTGCATGGCTTTCACAACCCTAATTGAATTAACAAATCTTTCCATGACCCTACAGAGACGTGTGTATGCAAACTATGTGGATATTTTCGATTGCTATTTGCCTGAAATAAAAGTAGTAATTAATAACCTGAACTAACACCAACGACTTGAATTCAGTTACTTTGTGAAATCGTTTTGTTCTTTACTTCAAATAACATTTTCAAGTAACGCAAAATAGGCTGTTAAAATAAAAAGTAAAAATATATCGTAGTATCATCTTGTCATTCTTCAAATTCGATGAGCATAGAATGCCAATGGTATAGTAATCAATGGAGCCCCACGTAGACTAGTCGTGACATCTAGTGGTGAAATATCGAACAATATAATCCTAACAGAGCGAGTGCATTCTAGCGGCCAGAAGAAGAAACTTTTCAATAAAATCTGGAAGTTAATAAGTACGTGCAGTTACCTTTTTGGCAGCTAGATGTCTCGAGTAAATCTGTTGGAGAATTATGTTTTAATTAAATATATATTTTACACCATAATATGCACAATATAACGCTTAATTTTAAAACATCTGAGTCATTACAAAACAATAAACATATAACATTTCAAGCAAAAAACCTAGCTCTGATCGGGTTTGAACCATAGGCATTTGAGCGATAGGCTAACGCTCTACCAGTGAGCTAATTGTGTCAACGAATATCGTTCTATATAAAATGACTTACATAGAACTTGTTAGCAAATAATGATTTATACTAAACGATTTCATCACTGGAGTATATTATTTATATATAAAGCATTTCATACAAAGTTTATTTATTTTGTATCAGTAGGCTACGCTATATTGCATGCAATACTCAAATTAGTGAAATATAAGTCAGGCACAAGATATCCGCTGCCATCTTGTCTTAATACCGAATCAGCTCAGCTTTTTAAAATCACGTCTGCACTATAGTATTACAAAATAAACTTTTAATTTCGAACGTGCCTCTTCCTTTAGAACAGTTAAAACGATTCTCGGCTCGATAATCGGAACTGGTGGGTCCCATGATATGGATTATAAAGTTTGCATAATTTGCACGGCCGCCATCCTGAAATGGTATGGCGGACGACCTTGTAGTTTGGTCACAAGACGCATCCTATACGAAGGTATGTTGTTACCAAATTTGGTACAGATCGGATGATTTGGTTAGTCGTTATTTGATTTTACGTTTTTAACGTTTGAGTGGCCGCCATTCAGTTTTAGTAAAGATGGCGGCGATATAAAACATGACCCTGAGGTGTCCTTTGCTAGTGCTCCCTTTGTACCAAATTTCGTTCAATTCGCATTCACCGTGTTCGAATTGATAGGGGGGGACAGACATTCAGAGTACACACACTCACACACACACAGACACATACACACACACAGACTCACACACACATACACACACACACACAGACTCACACACTTTTTCGCCCTGTGTTGATCTCATAAGTCTACTTTCATTTTTTGCAAAAATCGAAAGTAGGCTAAAAAGGCTGACCCCTCCCAGAAGGAGGGGATCAGGAAAGATGACACAAGGGCCAATTAAGGCGGGAAAGGAAGAGACTCCCTAGGTTTTTGATTCCCTATTACCATCGGGGCCGGAAAAGAACAAGAGTTGACCAAGGGAGGTCGACAGGAAGGAAGACAGAAGTCCGGCACAACTAAGTGGAAGCAATGCCGGACTCAGGTGGGGTCCCGTGGTCACCATCCTAAGTCCCTCTAGATGTGAGCCTCTGGGGGGGGGAGCGAAATTGAAGTCTACAACGAATTATATTTCGCGTCAGGAGCGAAATTAAAAGTCTGTAAGGAATTTTATTTCGTGACAGGAGCGAAATTAAAAGTCTGTAACGCATTTTATTTCGCACCAGGAGCGAATTGAAAGTCTGTAATGAATTGTATTCCACGCCAGGAGCGAAATTAAATGTCTGTAAGGAATTTCATTTCATGCCAGGAGCGAAATTAAAACTCTGTAAAAAATTTCATTTCGCGCTGGGAGCTAAATTGATGATGATGATGATGATAATTGTTGTTTTAAGGGGCCTAACATCTAGGCTATCGGCCCGTAATGCTGTGGGTGATCGTGAAGATGATTACTAACTTATATACTAGCAGAAGAAATGGAAAACGAAAGGAGAATAAGGCAAAAGAAATGCCCTCAACCCTTGAAGAATATGGATTGAGAGACTTGAAAGGAAGGAGAGCCATGAAAGGCAGATTGGAAAGTGAAAAAGGAGAGGGTTCGCCCCAGACGTAATGGATAGAAGGGGGGAAACCGGACCCAGCTCAGGAATCCCTCAGGGTCGACAACTCCCTAACTCACCAGCCGTGAGTCCCTAAGGGTGTAGCAATATCCAGGGTGCACCAGAAGCGGCAAGGCTACATTTACCATGCCTCCTTGAGGACCTTGAGCAGAAGGCAGGAGATAACAGGAAAAGAAAAAGAAGAGTGAACGCTCGCAGGAAGAGGGTAACAGAATAGATGAGACAAGGGCCAATTAAGGCGGGAAAGGAAGAGACTCCCTAGGCCTCGGATACCCTAATACCGTCGTGGTCGGCAGAGAACAAGAGTTGACCAAGTGAGGTCGGCAGGAAAGAAGACGGAGGTGATCCAGGCGTAGGTGGAAGCAATGCCGGAGTCAGCTGGGGTCCCGTTGTCGCCAACCCACGTCCCACTACATGTGAGCCCCTGGGGGGAAATTTCACATAAGATACGGGGTAACGAAGTTGGTTTAAGTCCTGAAATGATAGAAACATTGCTCTTGATGATGATAATGATAATTGTTGTTTTAAGGGGCCTACAAGCTAGGTTTTCGGCCCCTAATGATCTGGGTGATAGCGTAAATGACAATGAAATGGAAACCGGAACGAAAATTAAGTGAGACGGAAATTACTTAGAAAAAGGAACTCAGATTGAAACAACTCACAAAATGTTCTTACAAAAGGGAATTTAGAACGAAAAGATTCACAAAAGAATAGATTGAAAAAAACGCATAAAATGCAGGCTAGGTTCAAAATGCAATGTAGTGTCGAAATACTTACAAAATGCAAATGTGATCGAAAGTACATACAAAATGCAATTGAGGCTCAAAATACTTACAAAATGTAATTGAAATTGAAAATACACAATGCAATTCAGATTGAAAGATCCCATTTCCAATACAAAATATTCACAAAGTGCAATTGATGTTCAAAATACTTACATAATGCAAGTGGTTGGTCATCAAGCTCTAGCTCGTTTGAGGCGTCTTTCTACTATTTAGCAATACGGAAAGAGAATGCTGACGAGGGGAAGACCATTGAAACTAAATAAGACATCTTCATTAATGCACTAGAAAATGAGTTCTTAGAAAAGACTTCAACAAAGGGAATAGTAATATGGAAAAGATGATGATGATGATGATGATAATTGTTGTTTTAAGGGGCCTAACATCTAGGCTATCGGCCCCTGATGGTGTGGGTGATCGTGAAGATGAAAATGAAATTTAAACTTAAAACTAAAACTAACTAATAAGGAAAAGAGGAGAGGATTGGAGAGGAGAGGGGAGGGGAGAGAGGGGAGGGGAGAGAGGAGAGGGTCCGCCCCAAAGGGAAGGGACAAAAGGGGAAAACGGACCCAGCTCAGGAATCCCTCGGGGTCGCCAACTCCCGAACTCACCAGCCGTGAGCCCCTGAGGGTGTAGCATTATCTAGGGTGCACCAGAAGTGGTGGGGCTACATACACCCTGCCTCCTTAAGGGCCTTGAGCACAAGGCAGGAGGTAAAAGGAAAAGAAAAAGAAGGCTGATCCCTCACAAAAGGAGGGTGTCAGGAAAGATGAGACAAGGGCCAATTAAGGCGGGAAAGGAAGAGACTCCCTAGGCCTCGGATACCCTAATACCGTCGGGGTCGGAAGAGAACAAGAGTTGACCAAGTGAGGTCGACAGGAAAGAAGACGGAGAGGAGCCCGGCACAAGTAAGTGGAAGCAATGCCGGACTCAGCTGGGGCCCCGTGGTCGCCAACCCACGCCCACTAGAAGTGAGCCCCTGGGGGGAATATGGAAAAGATACGTAGATGATGTAATTTGCATCGACGTTACTGAACTAACAAGCGAAGAAACAATTCTCCATTCCAGTAATAGCCTACACCACTCAATCAAATTCACTAAGGAATCCGAAACAGACCGAAAAATAAATTATTTCGACATAACCATTGAACGTAAAGATAACGAACTTTCCTATTCCATATTCCGGAAAGCCACACAAACCTCGCATACAATCGATAATCAGTCTAATCACCCCAGTACGCACTAGTTAGCGGGGTTCAACTTAATGGTGCACAGGGCTTTAAACATACCCATGTGAAAAGACAACTATAATAAGGAAATAAGAACCTTTAAGCAAATAGCAAAGGAAAACAATTTCCCGCCAAGCAAAATAGACCAAATTATAGCCAAACATAAAAATAAGGATAAAACAATTCCCGAACCGGAAAATTATGAGAAAAAAATTGCGCGCTTCAACTATATGAATACGAACACACATAAAATCACTAATCTTTTCAAAAAGCAAGGCTTAAAAATAGCATTCACAACGAACAATACAACCGGTAGGCACCTGCAAAATAGTAATCTAAATCTTGGTCTAGGTATGCGGAATGTGTCCTGGATTTGGTGCCGTACATTTTTGTTACACCCTGTATAACCATAAATCAGAGACTTGAAATATATTGAATCTTCTCTTTATAAAAATTATGATCCGCCTATTGTTGGAGTTCTCTGAAGTCTCTAACTAAAGCTCTCAAGTGTGCGGTTCATATGAAAGAATTCAAAAGGCATCTCATAACGTTCCGTATCACATGTCAGTGTTTTGACGAGTGTAAATAGACGTGTCTACAGACAGTACATTACAACTTGTAATGTATTCTGACATTGTCCTTGTTTCCATCCTGTCAGAATTTTGCTTTCTCGTTTAGTGTGAACTTTACTATTGTTCCTTGTGTTTCTCAAATTCTGCTACAAAAATAACACCAAAATAAAAACGTCATGAATGTGCTACATATCATGTTTTTAAACAAAGGACCTCCATAAAATCTACGAAGACATGACAAGCACGTTGCAACTGAGGATCGTGAAATTAATATCTGTAGGCCTACTATAATATTGTGAGTGTTCTAGAGCATAGGAAGTGTTTTGGAGGGGTAGGGATAGTTCTTTTAAGAGGCAGTGACAGTGAAAATAAATATGAAATGTGAGCCGTAACTACAAACAACCTTTCCTTCTCTCTTTCCCCCAGGGTCTCACACCTAGTGGGCCGTGGGTTAGGGACCACGGGACCCCAGTTGAGTTCGGCATTGATTCCACTTACTTGTGACGGGCACCCAGTTATCTTTTCTGTCGATCTTATTTGATCAACTCTTGTTCACTTCCGACCCCGACGGTATTAGGGTATCCGAGGTCTAGGGATATTTTCACCTTCCTGCCTCAATTGGCTCTTGTCTCATCATTCATGATCCCTTATTCTTCGAGGAGTCAGACCTCTTCTTTTTCTGATCATTGCATCACCTGCCTTCTTTTCAAGGCCCTAACCATTTGCGGTGCACTCTGGATAGCGCTACACCTTCAAGGGCTCACTGATGGTGAGTTCGGGAGTTGAAAAACCCGATGGATTCCTTAGTTGGATCAGTTTTCCTCTTTTCCACTGCCTGCGGCGGCCACCTTACCGTGGCACTCACTCTCTTGGAGTGTGTAGACCTGGCCGATCTGCGAAGAACACTCAAACTGCCCAAAACCCTCTCCCTTGTTCTACATGATGACGGGCCGTCAGCAGACCTCGTCATCCGGTTCATGAGAGAGAGAGTGGAAACTTTATAAAGTTTCAATATAGTTAAAGGGTTTTAGTTTGTTTTATGTTTTTATTATGATCATATTTATTTTATTGTTGTAGCCCATTACTTATTTCTTTTATTTGTTTTACTATCATCCAGGTTTTTCTTCTTTTTATCCTAATAAAACATAACTATTGGGGCTCACCGTCTGTTTTATACAAACCATTTTTGTTTTCATCCCTGGCAGTTGGCCGATATTATCTTCATGCTTTCATTCATCATTTCATTAGGCGCCGATACCCAAGATGTTAAAACCATTAAAACAAGAATTAACATCATTTTCCATTGACTTTGGGTCGGATCCTCTCCTCCCTTTCCTATCAGGCTTTTATGGTTCACCTTCCTTCCAATTCCCTCAATCCTCATTTTTCGAGGGTTGATGATGATGATGATGATAATTGTTGTTTTAAGGGGCCTAACATCGAGGTTATCGGCCCCTGATGAAATGAATTGGCGTGAAATGAAAGGATGAAGGTAAAAAACAGCTCACTGCTATAATGGATGAAACTAAAATGGTTTAGATAAAATAGAGAGTGAGCCCCAACAACTATGCCTTATGCAGCACGGACAATACTTAGAAAAAGGAACTCAGATTGAAACTACTCACCAAATGGAGAGCGGTAATACGTACATAAGGGAATTTCGAACGAAAATACTCACAAAAGGAATAGATTGAAAAAATACGCACAAAATGTAGGTTAAGTCCAAAATACGTACAAAATGCAACGTACAGTCGAAATACTTACAAAATGCAAGTGAAATCATAATACTTACAAAATGCAAATGAGATTGGGAATACACACAAAATGTAATGGAGATTCAAAATACCCACAAAATTGCAATTGAGACTTAACTACTTGAACAAAGTGGGGTAGGTTGAAAATACAAAATGCAATTGAAATTGCTTACATAATGTATGGTAGATTCAAACTTCTCATTAGGATGGAGAATACTTATAAAATGCAATTAGATTGAAAATATTTACAAAATGTAATTTAGATTCAAAATACCCACAAAATTGCAATTGAGACTTCACTACTTGAACAAAGCGGGGTAGGTTGAAAATACAAAACAAGAGGTTCAGTAAAGAACATATAGCCTAATTTCTCCTAAATGCATGGGTATTGTTATAACTCTTTGTCCTTTTCAAGGAGTATAATTGAATGTTGGTTGTAGTAGCTTGTTGAAATACAACGTGCTATAGGGATATTAAACATGAATATGAGGTGCCCTTTGCTAGTGCTACCTCTGTAAAAAAATTCATTCAATTCGGTTTCACCGTGTTTGAATTGATCTGGGGAATGTATTTGCACACATACATGGCCGCTATTTGCAAACTATTGGGCTGATGACCTTGTAGTCAGTCATAAGATGCTTTCCACAAAAGGTCATGTTGTTGCAAAATCCGGTAGAGATCAAATTATTAGGATGGTCGAAATTTGATTTAAGCTTTTAACATTTGGGTGGCCGTCATTCCGTTTCCGTCAAGATGGCGGCGATATAAAACATGACACTGAGGTGCCTTTTGCTATTGCTACCTCTGTACCAAATTTCGTTCAATTCGGTTTCACCGTGTTTGAATTGATAGGGGGAATCGATTTGCACACATACTTGGCCACCATCTGCAAACTATTGGGCTGATGATCTAGCAGTTTGGTCAGAATATGCTTCCCACATAAAGATTTGTTGTTGCAAAATTTGGTAGAGACTAGATTATTAGGTTGGTCGTAATTACATTTTAGCCTTTAACATTTGGGTGGCCGCGATTACGTTTCCGTCAAGATGGCGGTGACATAAAACATGGCACTGAGGTGGCCTTTTCTAGTGCTACCTCTGTACCAAATTTCGTTCCATTCGGTTTCAGCGTGTTCGAATTAATAGGGGGAATCGATTTTCACACAAAGATGGCCGCCATCCGCAAAATATTAGGCTAATGACCTATTAGGTTGGTCAAAGGATGCTCCCTCCATAATGGTATGTTGATGCAAAATTTGGTAGAGATCGGATGATTAGGTTAATCGTAATTTGATTTAAGCTTTGAATATTTGTGTGGCCGCCATTACGTTTCTGTCAAGATAGCGGCAATATAAAACATGACACTGAGGTGCCCTTTGCTAATGCTACCTCTGTACCAAATTTCATTCCATTCGGTTTCACCGTGTTCGAATTAATAGAGGTAATCGATTTTGACACAAATATGGCCGCCATCCGCAAACTATTGGGCTACTGACCTATTAGAATTGTCAAAGGATGCTTCCTCCATAAAGGTATGTTGCAAAATTTGGTAGAGATCGGATGATTAGGTTAGACGTAATTTGATTTAAGCTTTGAACATTTGTGTGGCCGCCATTACGTTTCCGTCAAGATGATGATGATGATGATGATAATTGTTGTTTTAAGGGGCCTAACATCTAGGTTATCGGCCCCTGATGGTTTGGGTGATCGTGAAGATGAAAAATGAAAAGCGAACTTAAAACTAAAACTAACGACTAACCTACATACTAGAAGAAGATGATGATAATTGATGATAATTGTTGTTTTAAGGGGCCTAACATCTAGGCTATCGGCCACTGATGGTTTGGGTGATCGTGAAGATGAAAATGAAATGTAAACTTAAAACTGAAACTAACTACCAACCTACATACTAGAAGAAGAAATGGAAAACTAAAGGAGAATAAGGCAAATAAAGGACAGGAGGAAAAGAAATGCCCTCAACCCTCGAAGAATGCGGATTGAGGGACTTGGAAGGAAGGAGAGCCATGCAAGGCAGATAGGAAAGTGAAAGAGGAGAGGGTCCGCCCCGAAGGTAAGGGACGAGAGGGTCCGCCCCGAAGGTAAGGGACAAAAGGGGAAAACGGACCCAGCTCAGGAATCCCTCGGGGTCGCCAACTCCCGAACTCACCAGCCGTGAGCCCCTGAGGGTGTAGCATTATCTAGGGTGCACCAGACGTGGTGGGGTTACATACACCCTGCCTCCTTAAGGTGATGATGATGATGATAATTGTTGTTTTAAGGGGACTATCATCGAGGTTATCGGCCCCTAATGATCTGGGTGATAGCTAAAATGATAATGAAATGGAAACCAGAACAAAATTATCGAAGACGGAAAATACGTACAAAAAGGAACTCACATAGAAACAACTCACAATATGGTCCTACAAAAGGGAATTTAGAACGAAAAGTTGCACAAAAGAATAGATTGAAAAAGACCCACAAAACGTAGGCTAGATTCAAAATACGTACAAAATGCAAAGTAGCGCCGAAATACTTACAAAATGCAACTGAAATTCAAAATACTTACAAAATGCAAATGAAATTGAAAATGCTTACAAAATGTACGGTAGATTCAAACGACTCATGTGGATTGACAATACTTACAAAAAGCAATTTAGATTGAAAATACTTGACAAATGTAATTTAGATTCAAAATACTCACAAAATGCAATTGAGAAACAAAATATGTGCAAAATGCCCACCTAACAAAATGCAATTTAGATTCAAAATTCGTGCGAAATGCGGTTTTGGTTGAAAATACTTACAAAATGCAATTGAAATTCAAAATACTCACTAAAAGGCCCGGCAACCTGCATTGAATGACTTACTAAAAAGCAATTTTGATTGTAAATCTTTACAATATGCAATTGAGGTTGGAAACAATCGCGAGATGTAATTTAGATCGAAAAAACTTACAAAATGCAACATAGATCAAAAATGCCTTAAAAAAATCGCTAAAAGGGAATTTAGATACACGGTGATTCGAGTAACAAAAACAGTGCGGGAATCTTAAAGAGAAAAGGAAACAGAAGGAAAAGAGGAGAGGAGAGGGGAGAGAGGAGAAGGTCCGCCCCAAAGGGAAGGGACAAAAAGGGGAAAACGGACCCAGCTCAGGAATCCCTCGGGGTCGCCAACGCCCGAACTCACCAGCCGTGAGCCCCTGAGGGTGTAGCATTATCGACGGTGCACCAGAAGTGGTGGGGCTACATACACCCTGCCTCCTTAAGGGCCTTGAGCACAAGGCAGGAGGTAAAAGGAAAAGAACAAGAAGGCTGACCCCTCGCAGAAGGAGGGTATCAGGAAAGATGAGACAAGGGCCAATTAAGGCGGGAAAGGAAGAGACTCCCTAGGCCTCGGATACCCTAATACCGTCGGGGTCAGAAGAGAACAAGAGTTGACCAAGTGAGGTCGACAGGAAAGAAGACAGAGAGGAGCCCGGCACAAGTAAGTGGAAGCAATGCCGGACTCAGCTGGGCCCCGTGGTCGCCAACCCACGCCCACAAGATGTGAGCCCCTGGGGGGCCTCCTTAAGGGCCTTGAGTACAAGGCAGGAGGTAAACGGAAAATAAAAAGAAGACTGACCCCTCACAGAAGGAGGGTGTCAGGAAAGATGAGACGAGGGCCAATTAAGGCGGGAAAGGAAGAGACTACCTAGGCCTCGGATACCCTAATACCGTCGGGGTCGGAAGAGAACAAGAGTTGACCAAGTGAGGTCGACAGGAAAGAAGACGGAGAGGAGCCCATCACAAGTAAGTGGAAGCAATGCCGGACTCAGCTGGGGCCCCGTGGTCGCCAACCCACGCCCACAAGATGTGAGCCCCTGGGGGGGGGGGGGCAGTCAAGATGGCGGTGATATAAAACATGACACTGAGGTGCCCTTTGCTAGTGCTACCTCTGTACCAAATTTCTTTCCATTCGGTTTCACCGTGTTCGAATTAATAGGGGTAATCGATTTTGACACAAAGATGGCCGCCATCCGCAAACTATTAGGCTAGGACCTATTAGATTTGTCAAAGGATGCTCCCTTCATAAAGGTATGTTGTTGCAAAATTTGGTAGAGATCGGATGATTAGGTTAGTCGTAATTTGATTTAAGCTTTGAACATTTGTGTGGCCGCCATTTCGTTTCCGTCAAGATGGCGGCGATATAAAACATGACACTGGGGTGCCCTTTGCTAGGGCTACCTCTGTACCAAATTTCATTCCATTCGGTTTCACCGTGTTCGAATTAATAGGGGTAATCGATTTTGACACAAAGATGGCCGCCATCCGCAAACTATTAGGCTAGGACCTATTAGATTTGTCAAAGGATGCTCCCTTCATAAAGGTATGTTGTTGCAAAATTTGGTAGAGATCGGATGATTAGGTTAGTCGTAATTTGATTTAAGCTTTGAACATTTGTGTGGCCGCCATTTCGTTTCCGTCAAGATGGCGGCGATATAAAACATGACACTGGGGTGCCCTTTGCTAGGGCTACCTCTGTACCAAATTTCATTCCATTCGGTTTCACCGTGTTCGAATTAATAGGGGTAATCGATTTTGACACAAAGATGGCCGCCATCCGCAAACTATTAGGCTAGGACCTATTAGATTTGTCAAAGGATGCTCCCTTCATAAAGGTATGTTGTTGCAAAATTTGGTAGAGATCGGATGATTAGGTTAGTCGTAATTTGATTTAAGCTTTGAACATTTGTGTGGCCGCCATTACGTTTCCGTCAAGATGGCGGCGATATAAAACATGACACTGAGGTGTCCTTTGCTACTGCTACCTTTGTACCAAATTTCGTTCCATTCGGTTTCACCGTGTTCGAATTAATAGGGGCAATCGGTTTTCACACAAGGATGGCCGCCATTATTAGGCTGATGACCAATTAGTTTGGTCAAAGGATGCTGCCCCATAAAGGTATGTTGTTGAAAAATTTGGTAGAGATCGGATGATTAGGTTAGTCGTAATTTGATTTAAGCTTTGAACATTTGTGTGGCCGCCATTACGTTTCCGTCAAGATGGCGGCGATATAAAACATGACACTGAGGTGTCCTTTGCTACTGCTACCTTTGTACCAAATTTCGTTCAATATGCGCTCACCCGTGTTCGAATTGATACGGGGGACAGACATTCAGAGTACACACACTCACACTCACACACATACACACACACACAGACTCACACACACACACACACACACACACACACACACACACACACACACAGACAGACACACTTTTTTCGCCCTGTAGTGATCTCATTAGTCTACTTTCATTTTTTGCAAAAATCGAAAGTAGGCTAATGCAGTTGAAATTCAAACAAGATGTTCAGCAAAGAACATATAGCCTACTTTCTCCTAAATGTATGGGTATATTTATGACTCTTTGTCCTCATCCCTAACACAATCACCTCTACCACCATGCAGTGTTTGTTTTCTTTTATATTGATAATTAGCCAGTAAGTGTCAAAATCAATATTATATACTTTATGATGATTGAATAACAAAACTACTAACTTATTGTAATGCATTCACGTCCGTTAATCTCTATGTTAAGCCAGCCTGCTAAGTTAAGAATCTTTCGTTTTGGGTATCTTCCCCTTTAAAAATCCGCGCCGTTCACAGTAGATTGGTGCTGCGACCTATCAGTGAATTAATCTTTATGTTGTACGCCTATACACTGCCATCGTAATGTACTACGATGGCAGTGGCCTATGGGTGTTGAATGAGTAGACAGTTTTAAGTAGCCAAGAGGGAGGCGATCCAGCAGGCAGTGTTTAACGGTAATCGGAGCGCGATCGTGGCTAATAGTTTAACTACCAGTATTACAAAATTGCCATACTTCAGGTGGCCAGGTATTTACACAGCGGTATGTTTGGAACAATATTACCCACATAACCCACAAGAGGACAGCACCGTACAGAGGCATTAAGAAGGCTGTGGTTAATGACAACGTGTATCTAGTTCTTCTATTCTCCTTTTCCTAATGTCTTCTGTTTATGTGCGATGCTGGGGCTGTGATTTTATTAATAAACGAGTGTATACATTAGCCTCTCCTTTGAGCTAAATGACATCTTATTCAGTATCTGTGGAAAGAGACGATGATGATGATAATTGTTGTTTTAAGGGGCCTAACATCTAGGTTATCGGCCCCTGATGGTTTGGGTGATCGTGAAGATGAAAATGAAAAGCGAACTTAAAACTAAAACTAACTACTAACCTACATACTAGAAGAAGAAATGGAAAATTAAAGGAGAATAAGGCAAATAAAAGGACAGAAGGAAAAGAAATGCCCTCAACCCTCGGAGAAGGCGGATTGAGGGACTTGGAAGGAAGGAGAGCCATGAAAGGCATATAGGAAAGTGGGAAGGAGAGCCATGAAAGGCATATAGGAAAGTGAAAGAGGAGAGGGTCCGCCCCAAAGGTAAGGGAAAAAAGGGGAAAACGGACCCAGCTCAGAAATCCCTCGGGGTCGCCAACTCCCGAACTCACCAGCCGTGAGCCCCTGAGGGTGTAGCATTATCTAGGGTGCACCAGAAGTGGTGGGGCTACATACACCCTGCCTCCTTAAGGGCCTAGAGCACAAGGCAGGAGGTAAAAGGAAGAGAAAAAGAAGGCTGACCCCTCGCAGAAGGAGGGTATCAGAAAAGATGAGACAAGGGCCAATTAAGGCGGGAAAGGAAGAGACTCCCTAGGCCTCGGATACCCTAATACCGGCGGGGTCAGAAGAGAACAAGAGTTGACCAAGTGAGGTCGACAGGAAAGAAGACAGAGAGGAGCCCGGCACAAGTAAGTGGAAGCAATGCCGGACTCAGCTGGGGCCCCGTGGTCGCCAACCCATCGCCCACAAGATGTGAGCCCCTGGGTGTCTGTGGAAAGAGCTCGTGCACATCATTTGTAAATGAATTCAAGAAAAAAAAAGTTAACTGTAGCAGTATTCGATCCCCAGTCAACTGCGTGACAGACTAACACGCTAACTCAGAGCTAATCCCATCCTTTACGTCATGGTGTTCTTAACTGACATATTAGATACAACCTGTTGGCATGACTTTAAATAAACGATTTCTTCACTGCTGTACATCTTCATTAAAGATAATTTCATACAAAGTTTATATTATTGTATCAGTAGGGTATATCACATACAACATACTAAAACTATTGAAATATAAGACAGGCGCATGAGGACAGCTGCCATCTTGTCAAGTGACACAGACGGCTCAGCTCTTTTAAGCCACTCATACAGTATAATATTATAATATTAAATTATAATAAATAACGGATCACGACCTTCAGGATAGCTTAAACCACCCTAGGCTCGATAATCGGTATTGGTGGGTCTTAAGCTATTGATTAAAATGGTTGCATAATTCACACGGCCGCCATCCTGAAATGGCACGGCCGATGACCTTGAATTTTGGAAGAAAGACGCGTCCTATATAAAGGTATGTTGTCACAAAATTTGGTAGAGATCGGATGATTACTTTAGCCGTAATTTGATTTTACGTTTTGAACGTTTGAGTGGCCGCCATTCCGTTTTGGTAAAGATGGCGGCGATATAAATTATGACACTGAGGTGCCCTTTGCTAGTGCTACGTCTGTACCAAATTTCGTTAAATTCGGTTTCACCGTGTTCGAATTGATAGGGGGGGACAGACATTCAGAGTACACACACACACAGACTCACACACACACATACACACACACAGACAGACACATAATTTTTTTCGCCCTGTGTTGATCTCATAAGTCTACTTTCATTTTTTGCAAAAATCGAAAGTAGGCTAAAAACTCACAAAAGCCCCGGCCCGGATATTGAAAGACTTACTAAAAAGCAATTTAGATTGTCAATCCTTACAAAATGAAATTGAGATTGAAAAACACTCACAAAATGCAATCTAGATCGAAAAGACTTACAAAATGCAACGTAGATTAAAAATACCTACAAAAAATCGCTAAAAGGGAATTTAGATACATGGGGAACCAAGTAACAAAAACAGTGCGGGAATCTGAAAGAGAAAAGGAAATATAAGGAAAAGAGGAGAGGATTGGCGAGGAGAGGGGAGGGGAGAAAGGAGAGGGTCCACCCCAAAGGGAAGGGGCAAAAGGGGAAAACGGACCCAGCTCAGGAATCCCTCGGGGTCGCCAACTCCCGAACTCACCAGCCGTAAGCCCCTGAGGGTTTAGCATTATCTAGGGTCACCAGAAGTGGTGGGGCTACATACACCCTGCCTCCTTAAGGGCCTTGAGCACAAGGCAGGAGGTATAAGGAAAAGAAAAAGAAGGCTGACCCCTCACAGAAGGAGGGTGTCAGGAACGATGAGACAAGGGCCAATTAAGGCGGGAAAGGAAGAGACTCCCTAGGCCTCGGATATCCTAATACCGTCGGGTCGAGGGTTGAGGGCATTCCTTTCCTCTGTCGTTTATTTACCTTATTCCTGTTTCGTCCTTTTCTTGTTTTCTTCCTCTTCTATCGAATAACCCATTTGGAGGGTGCGATGAATCAACATTGGCTATTGTCCAATGTATTCAATTTCTGTTGTTTTCAAATTTCTTTCATCCTTCTAGAGTGACAATCTTTCTCCTCTTGGGTCCACTTTCTGCGAGTTGTTTGTTTCTTCCTTTCTTGAAATTTTGCCTTTTGAATAGCTTCTCTGTTTGCTATTGTGTCTGTATGAATTTTGGCGCTTGTCAAATATTTGTCAATGTCTTCTTTTAGTATATAAGTTAACATTAAGTCAGCAGTTGGATGTAGGTAGTTTTTCATTTCATTATAATTTTCTTCACTATCAACATTTCATTAGGGGCCGATAACCTAGATGATGATAATGATAATTGTTTTAAGGGGCCTGACATCTAGGTTATCGGCCCCTAATGGTTTGGGAGATAGTGAAACATGAGATGAGAATGAAAACTATAACTAATACTAACTACAGACTTACATACTAGAAGAAGAAATGGTAAACAAATAGAGGATAAGGCAAATAAAGGACAAGAAGAAATGAAATGCCCTCAACCCTCGAAGAATGAGGGTTGAGGGACTTGGAAGGAAGGAGAGCCATGAAAGGCAGATAGGAAAAGGAGAGAGAAGGGCCCGCTCCCAAGACAGTGGAAAGAGGGGGAAAACGGACCCATCTCAGGAATCCCTCGGGATTGCCAACCCCCGAACACACTTGCCATGAGCCCCTGAGGGTGTTGCACAATCCAGGGTTCACCATAAGTCGTGGAGCTGCACTACACACACCCTGCCTCCCTCAGGGCTTTGAGCAGAAGGCAGGAGATAACATGAAAAGAAAGAGAAGGCTGACCCCTCGAAGAATGAGGAAAGATGAGACAAGGGCTAATTAAGGCGAGAAAGGAAGAGACTCCCTAGGTCTCGGATACCACTAATACCGTCGGGGTCGGAAGATAACAAGAGTTGACCAAGAGAGGTCAACAGGAAAGAATACGGAGAGGAGCCCGGCACAAGTAAGTGGAAGCAATGCCGGACTCAGCTGGGGCCTCGTGTTCACCAACCCACGTCCCACTACATGTGAGCCCCTGGCGGTCGATAACCTAGTTGTTAGGCCCCTTAAAACAACAATTATCATCTTCTTTCCTCGTTCCCTTTACCTTCTCCTCTCCTCTTCTCTTCTTTCCTATCAATTTGTGAATCCATTGGATACTCAAATGGTAAAATTGCTTAGCGCACGGCGACGAAGGTTAGTTAATCAATGTTGTGGTTCACCTGATCGTTGGTGGGGATTAAATTGCCTCATTTTATATTTCTCGGAATTGGCATTATACAACAACAGTCTGCAAATTAGAAGCCATTCTCTTGATTCCATGCAAGTATGTTTCATTAAGCCCTTAAGAGAACATAGTTTGCGTGAATGCCGAGAACAGTTTGTCTGACAGCACAATAGACGTACGTGACGGGATGAACTGTTAACGAAGTTTGTAACATTGTTCTCTGATTCAATCTCAAGCAAGAGGAATTCGTAGCATCTCATGCTTAATAAAACATAGAAGTGAGCTGTGTTACATAACGCTTTACGTGAGCACTTTGCTAGGCATTTCATCGCTGGGAGATCATTTACCGTAACTCATCTGTCAGCATTCCTAATAAATTGAAGTAAGATAAACTCACATGTTTGATGCTTACCATTTATGTTGATGTTCTTTCTGTTAAGGAACTTGGACATCGTGGTCATTAATCCCCGTATACTTTGTTGAGTGAGAAATATTTATCTGATAACCTGTGTTATTTCGGTGGCTGTATTAGTATGTGTACCGTATTTGTAATTACGGTGAGGATAGGGAAGGAATTTAATAATAATAATAATGTTATTGGTTTTACGTCCCTTTTAGGGAAGGAAGTGGCCGTGGCCTTATGATAGGAATCATCCCAGAATTTGCCTGGAATAGAAGTGAGAAACCACGGAAAACCACTTCCAGGATGGTCGAAGTGGAAATCAAACTCACCTCTTTTCAATATTGTCTCACGAGGCTGAGTGAACCCCTTTCCAGCTCTCAGACCTAAAACAAATTTCTTGGCAGAGTCGGGAATCGAAGCTGAGCCTCCGTGGTGATAACAAAGAAAACTAGCCACTACTCAGCGAGGCGGCACTATTTTATGTGAGTATGATAATGATAATTGTTGTTTTAAGGGGCATAATATCTAGATTATCGGCCCCTAATGATCTGGGTGATAGCGAAAATGATAATGAAATGGAAACCATAACCAAAATTAAGTGAAACTGAAAAAACTTTTAAAATGGAACTCAGATTGAAACGACTTACAGAATGGAGTGTAGTAACTTAATACTTACAAGAGGGATTTTAGAAGGAAAATACTCACAAAAGGAATAGATTGAAAAATACGCACAAAATGTAGTTTAGGTTCAAAATACGTTTGAAATGCAATTGAAATTGAAAATACACAATGCAAGTTAGATTGAAAAAGGCCGGTTCAGAATCATAATATTCACAAAGTGCAATTGAAATTCAAAATACTTACAAAATGCAATTGAAATTGAAAATGCTTACAAAATGTATGGTAGATTCATACTACTCATTCGGATTGAAAATACTTACAAAATGTAATTTAGATTGAAAATACTTACAAAATGCAATTGAGAATCAAAATACTTACAAAATACCCACCATACAAAATGCAATTTAAATTGAAAATACTTGCAAAATGCGGTTGAGGTTGAAAATAATTACAAAATGCAATTGAAATTCAAAATTCTCACTAAAGTTCCACCACCTACATTGAAAGACTTACTAAAGAGCAATTTAGATTGTCAATCCTAACAAAATGCAATATTGGTTGAATAGACTATACTTGTAAAATGAAATTTAGAACTAAAAGACTTGCAAAATGCAACTTAGATTGAAAATACCTACGAAATGTAGTGTAGATTCAAAAAATTGGTTAGGTAATTTAGATAAACGTGAGTCAATTATCAAGAACAGTTCGGGAATCTTAAAGACATAATGAAATATAATGAAAAGAAAACAAGAGGTCTGACCCCTCGAAGAATGAGGAATCAGTAAAGATGATACAAGGGCCAATTAAGGCGGGAAAGTGAAAGGCTCCCTAGGCCTCGGATACCCTAATACCGTAGGGGTCGGAAAAGAACAAGAGTTGACATCTAGGTTATCGACCTCTGATAAAATTAAATATTATGAAATGACAGCATAAATATAAAATAGTCAACTACCAGGGGATGAAAACGAAAATTGTTTATATAAAACAGCCAGTGAGCCCTGCCAATAATGCCTTATTTGGATAAAATGAGAAAAAACGTGGATGATAAAGTTGATGATGATAATTGTTGTTTTAAGGGGTAACATCTTGGTTACCGGCCCCTAATGGTCTGGGTGATAGCGAAAATGTCAATGAAGTGGAAACCAGAAAGAAAATTAAGAGAGAAGGAAAATACGTACAAAAAGGAACTCAGATTGAAACTACTCACAAAATGAAGAGCGGTAATACTTACAAAAGGGAATTTAGAACGAAAATACTCACAAAAGGAATATATTGAAAAATACACACAAAATGTAGGTTAAGTTCAAAGTACGTACAAAATGCACAGTCGAAATACTTACAAAATGCAAGTGAAATTCAAAATACTTACAAAATGCAAGTGAAATTCAAAATACTTACAAAATGCAATTGAAGTTCAGAATACTTACAAAATGTAATTGAAATTGAAAATACACAATGCAATTTGGATTGAAAAATGCACATTTCAGATTCCAAATAATCACAAAGTGCAATTGATATTCAAAATACTTACAAAATGCAATTGAAATTGAAAATGCTTACAAAATGTTTTTAGATTCAAACTACCCACAAAATGCAATTGAGAATCAAAATACTTGCAAAATGCGCACCCTTGCAATTTAGATTGAAAATACTAGCAAAATGAGGTTTAGGTTGAAAATACAAAATGCAATTGCAATTCAAAATACTAACAAAAGTCCAGCCCCTATATTGAAAGACTTACTAAAAAGCAATTTAGATTGTCAATTCTTAAAAAATGCAATTGAGGTAGAAAACACTCACAAAATGCAATTTAGATTGAAAAGACTTACAAAATGCAACAACTTATAAAATGGAGTGTAGATGCAGAAAAAAATCGCTAAATGGAATTTAGATACACGGGGGTCCAATTAACAAAAACAGTGCGGGAATCTTAAAGAGCAAAGGAAAGATAATGAAAAGAAAACAAGAGGTCTGACCCCTCGAAGAAGGAGGGATCAGGAAAGATGAGACAAGGGCCAATTAAGGCGGGAAAGTGAAAGACTCCCTAGGCCTCGGATACCCTAATTCCGTCGGGGTCGGAAGAGAACAAGAGTTGACCAAGGGAGGTCGACAGGAAAGAAGACAGAGAGGAGCCTGGCACAAGTAAGTGGAAGCAATGCTTGACTCAGCTGGGGTCCCGTGGTCGCCAACCCTCGTCCCACTAGATGTGAGCTCCTGGGAGAGAAAATATGATGATGATGATGATTATTGCTTTTTTAAGGGGTCTAACATCTAGGTTTGGGTGATCGTGAAGATTAAAAAATTGAAATGCAAACTTAATACTAAAAACTATCTACCAACCTACATACTAGAAGAAGAAATAGAAAACTAAAGGAGAATAAGGTAAATAAAGGACAGGAGGAAAAGAAATGCCCTCAACCCTCGAACAATGCGGATTGAGGGACTTGGAAGGAAGGAGAGCCATGAAAGGCAGATAGGAAGGTGAAAGAGGTAAGGGTTCCCCCACTGGTAAGGGACAAAAGGGGGAAACCGGACCCAGCTCAGGAATCCCTCGGGGTCGCCAACTCCCGAACTCACCAGCCGTGAGCACCTGAGGATGTAGCATTTTCTAGGGTACACCAGAAGTGGTGGGGCTACATACACCCGGCCTCCTTGAGGGCCTTGAGCAGAAGGCAGCAGATAACATGAAAAGAAAAATAAGGCCGACCCCTCGCAGAAGGAGGGAATCAGAAATGATGAGACAAGGGCCAATTAAGGCGGGAAATGAAGAGACTCCCTAGGCCTCGGATACCCTAATACCGTCGGGGTCTGAAGAGAACAAGAGTTGACCAAGTGTGGTCGACAGGAAAGAAGACGGAGAGTACCCGGCACAAGTAAGTGGAAGCAATGCCGGACTCAGCTGGGGCCCCGTGTTCGCCAACCCACGTGCCACTAGATATGAGCCCCTGGGGGGGGCATACAAAATTCAATTGAGGTTAAAAATACTTACAAAATGCAATTGAAATTGAAAATACACAGTGCAATTTAGATTGAAAAATGCCCATTTCAGATCCAAAATACTCACAATGTGCAATTGAAATTCAAAATGCTTACAAAATGCAATTGAAACTGAAAATTCTCACAAAATGTATGGCAGATTCTACTGTAACTACTCATTTGGATGGACAATACTTTCAAAATACCCACAAAATGCAATTGAGAATCATAATACTTGCAAAATGCCCTCCATACAAAATGCAATTTAGATTGAAAATACTTCAAAAAGCGGTTTAGGTTGAAAATAGTTACAAAATGCAATTGAAATAACCACAAAAGTCCCAGCTGCTTTATTGAAAGACTTACTAAAAAGCAAATTAGATTGTAGTCCAGTCAAAGAAGGCTTCAAGCGAAAAAACGAAAAATGGGACCTTCGACCCCCCACCTTAACCCCCGCTCAATGGCTTCGGGTGGACACTTTTGATATGTTCACCTCCTAAGTAGTCCAAACAAAGTTCCGAAGTCAAAAATTGTGTTCCAAACATTTCCCTTTATACCTTTTCTTTGCCTGGACTATTGTCATTCCGTACAAAATGCAATTGAGGTTGAAAATATTCGCAAAATGCAATTTAGATCGAAAAGACTTACAAAATGCAACGTAAGTGGAATCAATGCCGGACTCAGCTGGGGTTCCGTGGTCACCAACCCACGTCCCACTAGACGTGAGCCCCTGGGGGAGGATGTTAAAGAAAACAATAAAACAAATAAGGCATTTTTGACAGAAAAAAAAGATGTAGGCTACACAGAAAGAACATAAAACAGTCTAAACCGAGACCAAAAGTCTGTAACTAATTTCAAACATAAAACAGTAACCACTCTCCCTCATGAACCGGATGACAAAGTCTGCTGACGGCCCGTCATTATGTAGAACAAGGGCAGTTTTAGAGTCCTTCGCAGATCGTCGAGGTAGGAACCAATGATAGAGAGGAGCCAGGCATAAGTAAGTGGAAGCAATGCCGGACTCAACTGGGGTCCCGTGGTCGCCAACCCACGTACCACAAATTGTGAGCCCCTAGGAGGCTAATAATTGATTGAACTTCGTAGTTATTTATACGTTTCCCTTGTAAGCCACTGATATCTTGATACAGGGTTCTTAGTCTTACTTTTCTTCTGTAGATGATTTATGAGTAAGATGTATTCATTAATCATTCATCTTTAAGCCATGAATCAGGACTGACATTATTGATCGATGTCTTCCTTTATATCAGCCATTGTAGTGAGCACTTGTTTGATCTTCATTCCAACACGGCCATTCAACAAGTTCATACCCATTGCACAGGAATCAGACCCAAATTAGCTGCTGTCACGTTAATGCATTCCACTAGCCAAGAACACGACGGAAGAATGCACTGTAAGAACGGAATCCTGCTCACATTTCATTCCCCTTATAGTAATACTGCAGTATATTATAGACACATTTCGTACTGTGCCCGTTAGTCAGGCAACCAACGTCCACATATGCGTGAACCTCGAGACTCTGAAAACACTCGGGGAAATTTGGGTAGAAATATGGTGCCAAACTGAATTTGAGTTCGACACGTGAATAGGAAAGGATTAACACAAAATTCTGAAAGAGAACACTCCACATTTATTTAATAAGAATACCACACAAAAATTATGGCATTCCTGCCTAAGCCACAGGGTTGTAATAAATAGTATTTTACCCTGAGATTCCTAAACCGAAATAAATTGGTTAACCTTCACTTTCAATCGTATCCACACGCAATATATTACTCACACGGGTCATTTATTCAACATGAGTACTTGTTTTCAACCATTCACAAATTACTAATCGTTGCACACAAATTGTCATAATAACATGATAATGATGATAATTGTTGTTTTAAGGGGCCTAACATCTAGGTTATTGGTCCCTAATGATCTGGGTGATAGCGAAAATGATAATTAAATGGAAACCAGAACAAAATTATCTGAGACGGAAAATACGTACAGAAAGGAACTCAGATGGAAACAAATCACAATATGGTCTTACAAAAGGGAATTTAGAACGAAAAGATGCACAAAAAGAATAGATTGAAAAAGACCCACAAATCGGAGGCTAGATTCAAAATACTTACAAAATGCAATGTAGTGTCGAAATACTTACAAAATGGAACTGAAATTTAAATTACTTACAAAATGCCAATGAGATCGAAAATACGTACAAAATGCAATTGAGGTTCAAAATACTTACAAAATGCGATTGAAATTGAAAATACACAATCCAATTCAGATTGAAATAGGCCCTATCCCAGTTCCAATCCAAATTATTCACAAACGGAAATTGAAATTCAAAATACTTACAAAATGCAATTGAAAATGAAAATGCTTACAAAATGTACGGTAGATTCAAAGGACTCGTGTGGATTGACAATACTTACAAAAAGCAATTCAGATTGAAAATACTCGACAAAATGTAATTTAGATTCAAAATACCCACAAAATGCAATTGAGAATCAAAATATGTGCAAAATGCCCGCCAAACAAAGTGCAATTTAGATTCAAAATCCGTGCGAAATGCTGTTTTGGTTGAAAATACTTACAAAATGCACTTTAAATTCAATAATCTCATTAAAATGTCCTGCGCCTACATTGAAAGAATTACTAAAAAGCAATTTAGATTGTCAATCTTTACAAAATGATGATGATGAGGATGATAATTGTTGTTTTAAGGGGCCTAACATCGAGGTTATCGGCCCCTAATGATCTAGGCGATAGCGAAAATGATAATGAAATGGAAACCAGAACAAAATTATCGAAGATGGAAAATACGTACAAAAAGGAACTCACATGGAAACAACTCACAATATGGTCTTACAAAAGGGAATTTAGAACGAAAAGTTGCACAAAAAGAATAGATTGAAAAAGACCCACAAAACGTAGGCTAGATTCAAAATACGTACAAAATGCAAAGTAGCGTCGAAATACTTACAAAATGCAACTGAAATTCAAAATACTTACAAAATGCAAATGAGATCGAAATTACGTACAAAATGCAATTGAGGTTCAAAATACTTACAAAATGCAGTTGAAATTGAAATTACACAATGCAATTCAAATTGAAATATCCCAGTTCCAATCCAAATTATTCACAAAGTGCAATTGAAATTCAAAATACTTACAAAATGTACGGTAGATTCGAACGACTCATGTGGATTGACAATACTTACAAAAAGCAATTTAGATTGAAAATACTTGACAAATGTAATTTAGATTCAAAATACCCACAAAATGCAATTGAGAATCAAAATATGTGCAAAATGCCCACCAAACAAAATGCAATTTAGAATCAAAATTCGTGCGAAATGCGGTTTTGGTTGAAAATACTTACAAAATGCAATTGAAATTCAAAATACTCACTAAAAGGCCCGGCAACCTGCATTGGAAGACTTACTAAAAAGCAATTTAGATTGTCAATCTTTACAAAATGCAATTGAGGTTGAAAACAATCGCGAGATGCAATTTAGATCGAAAAAACATAACAAGAATTTCCGTGACGAACTAAACAGCCCACTTTTCTTAAAATTTAAGATTCATGCCAATGATTAATCTATATGGATCTATCTAGAATAATGACGAAATGAAGTTGGTAATATCGAAATTTCTAATTACTTCGAAATACTGTATACCTGGCATAATGTAGCCTAATAGAGAACTACAGTTGGCAGCCCTGGTGACTGAATATATTCTTAGTTCCATCTCTTAAGGTACAGAATACAAAATTTGGTTGAAGTCCAATGGATAGCATGGACGTTACATGCAGTTAAACATTGGATATAACAGCGCGCGTAAAATCGTGTTGGCAACAATGTCATGCATGTATTAGTCAGAAATAATCTGAAATAATATGATCTATTGTTGTGTCAATTTTGAATGAAATCCATTAGTTAGTATAAAAGTTACATGCATTATAAAATTGGACCGATCAGCAGGCTTAGAATCATGTTGGTAGCACTGACGTATATAAGTTACTCCAAATTAATATAGAATGTCAGGTACTATACGTGTGCATAGTTTAAAGCTGACGGCTTGTAGACTTTCCGATATATGGGTATTTGGATTTTAAAAAATTGAGAGCATTTATTAACAGTTGGCAGCCCTGGTGGCTCTTAAGAATGCACTCTGTCATATCTGTTTATGTACATATGGCACATACGAAATTTGGTTGAAATCCAATTGATAGTGTAGAAGTTATATGCATTTAAAATTTGGACTTATCAGCAGGTTTATAATCATTTTTGCACCACAGCCATGTATGTCCTCCTGGAAATTAAACTGCAATTGTATTATCTATACGTGTGCCAATTTTGAAATAGCTCCCATTTATAACTTCCAAGATATCCATCATGGAGCTCAAATTTCAATTACAATTTTTCAGCAGTTGGTAGCATTGACATAATTTTCAAATACGGACGTGAGATATTCAGGGATAGATCTTTACTCCTACCAAATTTTGTTTCGATTGCTGCAGCCATTTAGGAGTTGATAGGGGGACACTCACACACAGCCAGCCAGACAGACAGACAGACAGACAGACAGACAGACAGAAGGACAGACAGACAGACACACATTTGCCCGATCCCATAAGTCTACTTTTTCCTCATTTTTGCAAAATGTGAAAAGTAGACTAAAATGCAATGTAGATTAAAAATGCCTTAAAAATCGTTAAAAGGGAATTTAGATACATGGTGAACCAAGTAACAAAAACTGTGCGGGAATCTTAAAGAGAAAAGTAAATATAATGAAAAGAGGAGAGGAGAGGAGAGGGGAGAGAGGAGAAGGTCCGCCCCAAAGGTAAGGGACAAAAGGGGAAAACGGACCCAGCTCAGGAATCCCTCGGTGTCGCCAACTCCCGAACTCACCAGCCGTGAGCCCCTGAGGGTGTAGCATTATCTACGGTGCACCAGAATTGGTGGGGCTACATACACCCTGCCTCCTTAAGGGCCTTGAGCACAAGGCAGGAGGTAAAAGGAAAAGAAAAAGAAGGCTGACCCTTCACAGAAGGAGGGTATCAGGAAAGATGAGACAAGGGCCAATTAAGGCGGGAAAGTGAAAGACTCCCTAGGCCTCGGACAACCTAATACCGTCGGTGTCGGAAGAGAACAAGAGTTGACCAAGTGTGGTCGAAAGGAAAGAAGACAGAGAGGAGGCCGGCACAAGTAACTGGAAGCAATGCCGGACTCAGCTGGGGTCCCATGGTTGCCATCCCACATCCCACTAGATGTGAGCCCCTGGGGGGTGTCATAATAACCGTCTTGGATTTACATAATCAATTATTAATGTAAGTTGACTCTTGGCAATAACCTTCTAATTTGCATTTTAGATATTTGACTAATAGATTGCTCAACATCAATTCACACTTCCATCTTAACATGACTGTACTGGAAAATATTCAAATTCAGAATACTCATTCTCAACATTTAAAAGACTACCTTCTGAATACCTCAATTTCATTGTATCGTGACATAATGAACTTCAAATAGGCTATTACCCTTCTAATAATAATAATTCTTATTCATAAATACGCACAATTTATTTCACGCAGCTCCATAATACCAATAGCAATAATAATTTTCCATAATATGATTTTCAAGCCACTGTGCTTGACCCCTACTATTCTCAACATAACGATGCCATGTCCTCGACATGCCCGTTCAAATGAGGCTTTATCCCCCATTCAATGAATGGGGGGCGTGGTGGCTCAGCGGTCTAGCTGTATGCCTTTCACCAAGGCGCTCCGGGTTCGATTCCCGGTCAATGCATGTGAGATTTTCGAAGTGAAATGCCATGTCCTGTGGTTCGGATTCCACGTAAAAAGGAGGTCCCGTGGCTCATAATCACAAGATTCACGGTCACGTAAAACTACAATCTCCCTTTTTTCCATTCAATGAATGCAAAAATTCAACTTCTTTACTCATGTTAAAACTCATCCAAAAATAATATCAAAATATACTCAAAAATTAGGTATATGAATTTTTGCTTTACGACAGAATGAGAATTTAAATACTCCAGAATATGAAAAATCTTCTGTCGGTCATCGTATTAGCCACAGATCTCACCAATGATTTATAATGCTGATGATTTTTGTTGTTAAAAGGGGCCTAACATCTAGGTTATTGTCCCCTAATGGTTTAGGTGATAAGTGATGATGATGGTAATTGTTGTTTTAAGGGGCCTAACATCTAGGTTATCGGCCCCTGATGGTTTGGGTGATCGTGAAGATGAAAATGAAATGCAGACATAAAATTAAAACTAACTACTAACCTACATACTAGAAGAAGAAACGGTAAACTAAAGGAGAATGAGGCAAATAAAGGACAGGAGGAAGAGAGATGCCCTCAACCCTCGAAGAATGCGGATTGAGGGACTTGGAAGGAAGGAGAGCCATGAAAGGCAGATAGGAAAGGGAAAGAGGAGAGGGGAGAGGGTCCGGCCAAAGGTAAGGGACAAAAGGGGAAAACGGACCCAGCTCAGGAATCCCTCGGGGTCGCTAACTCTCGAACTCACGAGCCGTGAGCCCCTGAGGGTGTATCATTATCTACGGTGCACCAAAACTGGTGGGGCTACATACACCCGGCCTCCTTGAGGGCCTTGAGCAGAAGGCAGGAGATAACTTGAAAAGAAAGAGAAGGCTGACCCCTCGCAGAAGGAGGGAATCAGAAAAGATGATGATGATGATGATGATGATAATTGTTGTTTTAAGGGGCCTAACATCGAGGTTATCGGCCCCTAATGATCTGGGTGATAGCGAAAATGATAATGAAATGGAAACCAGAACAAAATTATCGAAGACTGAAAATACGTACAAAAAGGAACTCACATGGAAACAACTCACAATAGGGTCCTACAAAAGGGAATTTAGAACGAAAAGTTGCACAAAAAGAATAGATTGAAAAAGACCCACAAAACGTAGGCTAGATTCAAAATACGTACAAAATGCAAAGTAGCGCCGAAATACTTACAAAATGCAACTGAAATTCAAAATACTTACAAAATGCAAATGAGATCGAAAGTACGTACAAAATGCAATTGAGGTTCAAAATACTTACAAAATGCAATTGAAATTGAAAATACACAATGCAATTCAGATTGAAATATCCCAGTTCCAATCCAAATTATTCACAAAGTGCAATTGAAATTCAAAATCCCTACAAAATGCAATTGAAATTGAAAATGCTTACAAAATGTACGGTAGATTCAAACGACTCATGTGGATTGACAATACTTACAAAAAGCAATTTAGATTGAAAATACTTGACAAATGTAATTTAGATTCAAAATACCCACAAAATGCAATTGAGAATCAAAATATGTGCAAAATGCCCACCAAACAAAATGCAATTTAGATTCAAAATTCGTGCGAAATGCGGTTTTGGTTGAAAATACTGACAAAATGCAATTGAAATTCAAAATACTCACTAAAATGCCCTGACGCCTGCATTGAAAGACTTACTAAAAAGCAATTTAGATTGTCAATCTTTACAAAATGCAATTGAGGTTGAAAACAATCGCGAGATGTAATTTAGATCAAAGAGACTTACAAAATGCAACATAGATCAAAAATGCCTTAAAAAAAATGGTAAAAGGGAATTTAGATACACGGTGATTCGAGTAACAAAAACAGTGCGGGAATCTTAAAGAGAAAAGGAAATAGAAGGAAAAGAGGAGAGGAGAGGGGAGAGAGGAGAAGGTCCGCCCCAAAGGGAAGGGACAAAAAGGGGAAAACGGACCCAGCTCAGGATTCCCTCGGGGTCGCCAACGCCCGAACTCACCAGCCGTGAGCCCCTGAGGGTGTAGCATTATCGACGGTGCACCAGAAGTGGTGGGGCTACATACACCCTGCCTCCTTAAGGGCCTTGAGCACAAGGCAGGAGGTAAAAGGAAAAGAAAAAGAAGGCTGACCCCTCGCAGAAGGAGGGAATCAGAAAAGATGAGACAAGGGCCAATGAAGGCGGGAAAGGAAGAGACTCCCTAGGCCTCGGATACCCCAGAAAAGATGAGACAAGGGCCAATTAAGGCCGGAAAGGAAGAGACTCCCTAGGCCTTGGATACCCTAATACCGATGATGATGATAATTGTTGTTTTAAGGGGCCTAACATCTAGGTTATCGGCCCCTAATGATCTGGGTGATAGCGAAGATGATAATGAAACGGAAACCAGAACGAAAATTAAGTGAGACGGAAAATACTTACAAAAAGGAACTCGGATTGAAACGACTCACAAAATGTTCTTACAAAAGGGAATTTAGAACGAAAAGATTCACAAAAGGAATAGATTGAAAAATACGCACAAAATGAAGGCTAGGTTCAAAATACGTACAAAATGCAATGTAGCGTCGAAATACTTACAAAATGCAACTGAAATTCAAAATACTTACAAAATGCAAATGAGATCGAAAATACGTACAAAATGCAATTGAGGTTCAAAATACTTACAAAATGCAATTGAAATTGAAAATACACAATGCAATTCAGATTGAAATAGGCCTTATCCCAGTTCCAATCCAAATGATTCACAAAGTGCAATCGAAATTCAAAATACTTACAAAATGCAATTGAAATTGAAAATGCTTACAAAATGTACGGTGATTCCAACGACTCATGTGGATTGACAATACTTACAAAAAGCAATTTAGATTGAAAATACTTGACAAAATGTAATTTAGATTCAAAATACCCACAAAATGCAAATGAGAATCAAAATATGTGCAAAATGCCCCCAAACAAAATGCAATTTAGATTCAAAATTCGTGCGAAATGCGGTTTTGGTTGAAAATACTTACAAAATGCAATTGAAATTCAAAAAACTCACTAAAAGGCCCCGCAACCTGCATTGAAAGACTTACTAAAAAGCAATTAAGATTGTCAATCTTTACAAAATGCAATTGAGGTTGACAACAATCGCGAGATGTAATTTAGATCGAAAAAACTTACAAAATGCAACATAGATCAAAAATGCCTTAAAAATCGATAAAAGGGAATTTAGATACACGGTGATTCGAGTAACAAAATCAGTGCGGGAATCTTAAAGAGAAAAGGAAATAGAAGGAAAAGAGGAAAGGGGAGGGGAGAGAGGAGAAGGTCCGCCCCAAAGGGAAGGGACAAAAGGGGAAAACGGACCCAGCTCAGGAATCCCTCGGGGTCGCCAACGCCCGAACTCACCAGCCGTGAGCCCCTGAGGGTGTAGCATTATCGACGGTGCACCAGAAGTGGTGGGGCTACATACACCCTGCCTCCTTAAGGGCCTTGAGCACAAGGCAGGAGGTAAAAGGAAAAGAACAAGAAGGCTGACCCCTCACAGAAGGAGGGTATCAGGAAAGATGAGACAAGGGCCAATTAAGGCGGGAAAGGAAGAGACTCCCTAGGCCTCGGATACCCTAATACCGTCGGGGTCAGAAGAGAACAAGAGTTGACCAAGTGAGGTCGACAGGAAAGAAGACAGAGAGGAGCCCGGCACAAGTAAGTGGAAGCAATGCCGGACTCAGCTGGGGCCCCGTGGTCGCCAACCCACGCCCACAAGATGTGAGCCCCTGGGGGGAGGTGATAGTGAAAGATGATAGGAGAATAAATACTACAGTATAACTAAAACTAACTACAAACTTACATACTAGAAGAATAAATTTTAAACAAATCAAGGAAAAGGAAGGACAGGAAGAAATGACATGCCTCCAACCTCGAAGAATGAGGATTCAGGGACTTGAAGGAAGGAGTGCCATGAAAGGCAGGAAAGGGAAAGAGGAGAGGGCCCGCCCCAAGGTAAAAACGGACATAGCTCAGGATTCCCTCGTGTCACCGGGAACCCTTGAGGGTGTGGCGCTATCCATGGTGCACCAGAAGTGGTGGGGCTACATACACCCTGCCTCCTTGAGGGCCTTGGGAAGATGGCAGGAGATAACATGAAAAGAAAATGAAGGCTGAACCCTCGCAGGAAAGATGAGACAAGGGCCAATACAGGTGGGTAAGTGATGATGATGATAATTGTTGTTTTAAGGGGCCTAACATCTAGGCTATGGGCCCCTGATGGTTTGGGTGATCGTGAAGATGAAAAATGAAATGTAAACTTAAAACTAAAACTAACTACCAACCTACAAACTAGAAGAAGAAATGGAAAACTAAAGGAGAATAAGGCAAATAAAGGACAGGAGGAAAAGAAATGCCCTCAACCCTCGAAGAATGCGGATTGAGGGACTTGGAAGGAAGGAGAGCCATGAAAGGCAGATAGGAAAGTGAAAGAGGAGAGGGTCCGCCCCGAAGATAAGGGACAAAACGGGAAAACGGACCCAGCTCAGGAATCCCTCGGGGTCGCCGACTCCCGAACTCACCAGCCGTGAGCCCCTGAGGGTGCAGCATTATCTAGGGTGCACCAGAAGTGGTGGGGCTACATACACCCGGCCTCCTTGAGGGCCTTGAGCAGAAGGCAGGAGATAACAGGAAAAGAAAAAGAAGGCTGACCGCTCGCAGAAGGAGGGAATCAGAAAAGATGAGACAAGGGCCAATTAAGGCGGGAAAGGAAGAGACTCCCTAGGCCTCGGATACCCTAATACCGTCGGGGTCGGAAGAGAACAAGAGTTGACCAAGTGAGGTCGACAGGAAAGAAGAAAGAGAGGAGCACGGCACAAGTAAGTGGAAGCAATGCCAGACTCAGCTGGGGCCCCGTGGTCGCCAACCCACTTCTCACTAGATGTGAGCCCCTGGGGGATGGTGGGTAAGTGAAAGACTACCTAGGCCTCGGATAACATAATATCTTTGGGATCGGAAGAGAACAAGAGTTGACCAAGAGAGGTCGACAGGAAAGAAGACGGAGAGGAGCCCGGAACAAGTAAGAGGAATCAATGCCGAACTCAGCTGGGGTCCCATGGTCGCCAACCCACGTCTCACTAAATGGGAGCCCCTGGAGGGGATTTATAATGAATAATTACAGGCTATGATTATTATAATTATTATATCTCATCATATTCCATATGTCTGATAAGTTTTATAACATTTTGATATAAGTTATGCTATGAGAGATTACAAACATAACTACTGTTATTTTCACTTAATCCCGTTCTGATACAAACGTATCATTTGAAGACAAGAAATAACATGGAGATTCCAGTTCGAATTCCACTACTCAAATTTAAATCAGGAAAAGATCCCAAAAATATACTGACACAAATCTACATTGAATCTCGAGGCGTATTTGAGTGTCAAATAAGGTATGCGATGTATGTAGCAAAACGTCACTAAAGAATAAGACTGGGAATTTCTGAATAATATTTGACACGTGGGCTAGGCTAGGATGAATACTTGAATAATGTTTGGAATAAGCTCAGCTAAAATAATAGAACTGATCTTGGGTACGCATGACTACGCTAGACAAACTACAAAGACATGGGACGGTCTTATTTCAGATTCTCTAGAGCCTTCAGGTAGGCTACGGTTGCTGTGGGCCGGTTCCTCCATTTGTTGGTTCGTGCACCCCATAGCACTTATGACTGCTTCAATCCCTAGCCGGAATCGGCAACGGCTTAGGACAGCTCTCCATTCGATCGCCCATCATGGATGTTCATGGTCCCCTTAATCAGCCGGAATGGATATCTGCTTTTCTCTTCTCGTCTTCTGTTTTCATGCTCCCCGAACCCAACCTAATGATCTGGGAACAGCGAAAATGATAATGAAACGGAAACCGGGACGAAAATTAAGTGAGACGGAAAATACTTACAAAAAGGAACTCGGATTGAAACAACTCACAAAATATTCTTACAAAAGGGAATTTAGAACGAAAAGATTCACAAAAGGAATAGATTGAAAAAAAATGAAGGCTAGGTTCAAAATACGTACAAAATGCAATGTAGCGTCGAAATACCTACAAAATGCAATTGAAATTCAAAATACTTACAAAATGCAAATGAGATCGAAAATACGTACAAAATGCAATTGAGGTTCAAAATACTTACAAAATGCAATTGAAATTGAAAATACACGATGCAATTCAGATTGAAATATCCCAGTTCCAATCAAAATTATTCACAAAGTGCAATTGAAATTCAAAATACTTACAAATTGCAATTGAAGTTGAAAATGCTTACAAAATGTACGGTAGATTCAAACGACTCATGTGGATTGACAATACTTACAAAATGCAATTTAGATTGAAAATACTTGACAAAATGTAATTTAGAGTCAAAATACCCACAAAATGCAATTAAGAATCAAGATATGTGCAAAATGCCCACCAAACAAAATGCAATTTAGATTCAAAATTCGTGCGAAATGCGGTTTTGGTTGAAAATACTTGCAAAATGCAATTGAAATTCAAAATACTCACTAAAAGGCCCGGCTACCTGCATTGAGAGACTTACTAAAAGCAATTTAGATTGTCAATCTTTACAAAATGCAATTGAGGTTGAAAACAATCGCGAGATGTAATTTAGATCAAAAAAACTTACAAAATGCAACGTAGATTAAAAATGCCTTAAAAATCACTAAAAGGGAATTTAGATACACGGTGAACCAAGTTACAAAAAACAGTGCGGGAATCTTAAAGAGAAAAGGAAATATAAGGAAAAGAGGAGAGGAGAGGGGAGACAGGAGAGGGTCCGCCCCAAAGACAAGGGGCAAAAGGGGAAAACGGACCCAGCTCAGGAATCCCTCGGGGTCGCCAACTCCCGAACTCACCAGCCGTGAGCCCCTGAGGGTGTAGCATTATCTAGGGTGCACCAATAGATAAAAGAAAATCTGATGTAACTATTCGTCGGAGAGTCACACATTTCGGAATTGTCACTGTACTAGCGTTCTGGAATGTCTGGTGAACCAATTTCCACTATTTCACTCGCTTGGCTGACTTATGAAAATGGCACGATGCATACGCTGAAATTTCAACTTTGACTTCGCCACTTAAAACTTATCGCTGTTCACTACCTGATTCGTTTCTTGCACTGTTAAGTTGCTAACTTTTATCATGCGCGCTTTTCAATGAATGTTCATAGCCTTCCACATCCTGCAATATCACTACGGCACTCTCACATGCAATCACCCTTCACTGTTAATGACTTATTGCTTTGGCCCTCAATACAGTCCTGGTGCACTCAAAATGTTTCCACAATAGATCATAAATTCCAAAGCAAACCATAAACATTAAATTGAAAATATCAAGTAATATAGCAGTTTCACTCACTCCTGCATATTGGCACCCAAGTCTATATTTTCTGCAATACTCCAAGCGATCGTACTGGTAGTGCGATGCATGGCCTAACTTCCCGGCGCACACGTAACACTTAGCACTCCCTGTGTTAGGTCCCGAACTTGGTAACTTTTGTTACCAACCTCGTATTGTCACTAAATTTTAGGGACTTTCCGTTTATTTTGTTGGTCTTTGGGAATATCAACGCAACGTGATGGACGGTGCTGGGAACGTGTGAAGAGAAGCTCGGAAATCTCTAAGGTAATATTGTCTGGACATTTGGTGATTTACTGAAAGGTAATGGTAGTTTCAGTCGATAAAATGACAGTTTATTGCCTGATTATTTTGTGCGTTTTCAGTCGTGCTAAATTTATAACAGAGGCTTAAAGATATCCTCTATAGCTTAACCACCTATATTCATTGCCCTTTAATATTTAAGAACTAGTTCTTTCATCCTAGAAGATCATTGCGATGAATGAGGTGTGTATTTGTGTTGTTCTTAATCCAGCCATAGAAGTTTAGAAAATCTGCCTGCATATGAATGGGAAATTATTTTTATATATCTTGAAATTGTGTTGACACATACTAGCACACTAATTTTTCTATTGGGATTAATGGTGTGCATTATATTGATTGTTGTTCTTGTTGTTGTTAGGGGAAGGATGAATATCCTTTTTAACCTCTACATGTACATTCTAATCATGTCTCAAATTATTGTTTCACTCTTTGTTCATAATGAAGAGAGTGCCAGTTTATTTTAGAATTACCATGCCTGCGATGAAATGCTGTGCTGCTCTCAATTGTAGGAGCAGCTATGAAGACACTGAATTAGGCCAGAAATTGTTCATGTAACCAGGGGATATCCAACGGTGAGCATATCAGTATAACATTTGTACTTCTCGTACTTACCCTCTTTCCTCTTGTCATTGACGACAATATTCAAAGAAACACGTGTGAGTGCTGGTGTTGCATTTTTTTTGAGAATAGAAATGTCATATTTCTACAATAACTTATTGCATCCGCGTTTACTAGTTGCTGGACGCGGATTAAGGGCAGTGGAAACCAAAAGCTTCTTTCAATGCCATTGAAGAAATTATGGAAGCTGGGGCTCCTCTGTTCTAACCACTCTCCGCTGACCAATTCAGTATCGAGCGTCACATTCGGCTGAGGAGGTTCGAGTGTGATCCTCTGACGGATGTTCTTCAGACATAATAGCCTCCTAGCAAGAGACATCGAAGGGATGTTAGAAGGGAAAAACACAAGAGGACGACCACCACTTGCATACATCACACAGTTAATAACGGACACGAACACAAAATCATATCGTGAATTGAAGAGGATGGCGGAGAATAGAGAAGATTGGCGAGTTGCTGCAAACCAGCCCCAGGGCTGTTAACTTAAGAGAGAGATGTTCTTCCATACCCTATCTACTATTGGTACCAGTTAATACTACGGTAAAAATAACAACATATTATGCTTGAAGTGCATACTAATGTGGAAGGTGTTAGTTAGACCAACTAGTATATTTGTTGCAATTGTGGAATAATATATTGTTTATTAATGATTCATGGTAGTTCTTACATTTCAGAGAATGGTACCTCTCATGTTCAAACATATCCTGCACAGGAACCTAAGTAGATTGCCCTTGGAGTATGGTAGTATCGATTAACACAAATCTTGTGGCAGTAGTCAGATATTGAATATGTATCGGGAGGAATTCAGCGATGAGCTTATGATATTGTTCCCACAAGATATAGGCCAATGCTTACAATGACCATTCTATGATGGCTTATTCTTAAGACATTTGTAGGCTTGTATATGAAGGTTTATAACTTGTAATTGGAACACCTTTGTTTGGTGGTGTCATTTGCCATGATGATTGTAAAAAGTACCATAGTAATTGATAATTTTGCTAGGCAGAAGGTGTTGAAACATTTTATCACATTAGGGTGTTGCTTGTGTTTCGTTGTTAATAAGACTCAACATACAATACAAAAATAGGCCTACTCCGGAAGTTACTCCAAGACCCCCCTCACCTTTCCAGTTCGTCTTGTGGTTCGGATTCCACGTAAAAAGGAGGTCCCGTGGCTCATGATCTCAAGATTGACGGTCACGTTAAACTACAAGCTTCCTTCCTTTTTCCTTTCCAGTTCAAACAGTAATCCACGGCGGACGAACCAAGCACAGACTTGTGGTTTCATGTAAACGCTGGTCCAACCCAACAGCGACCAACAGCTTTAGTGGAGTGAGGTGATATGAAGTGATATGGAGGCATGCCGCATCCGACACGGTACTGATGTGTCAGTCAGTTTATTACTGCAAAGTTAAGATGTTGAGCATGTCTTTGTTGATGGATAAGGGTGATGTTTCATGAATGCAGTGTGCCACAAGAACTGGGAAAGCTGGGCAGAGCAACAGATTAAATGAATGATTGATTATATAAATCAATACGGACCATCAACGAGTCAATTATTCCACGAGAGCAAGAGATACCATACAAAATTGTTAATTATTAGCAAGAGACACTGTCTGTGAAACTTAAGCCTAGTAAATATTGTGCGATATTGGCAATGACACCGCTACACATTTGGCCAAACACCTTCACTGTATTCCCAACATACATCCCATTGTCTTGTGATCTAGGTTTATTATTGTTCGGTTATTACATTATCGTCTTCTTCCACTGTTCTATCTTCTAATTTATATGGTAAGTTAATTAAGAAAATCAATGTGTATATTTTGTCCTATAGTATTCTACCATTAACATCATTAATAATTGCTAAAAGTTATGATGATGATGATGATGATGATGATGATGATGATAATTGTTTTTTTAAGGGGCCTAACATCGAGGTTATCGTCCCCTTATGATCTGGGTGATAGCGAAAAGGTTAATGAAATGGAAACCAGAACTAAATTATCTGAGACGGAAAATACGTACAAAAAGGAACTCACAATATGGTCTTACAAAAGTGAATTTAGAACGAAAAGAGTCACAAAAAAGAATACATGGAAAAATACCCACAAAACGTAGGCTAGATTCAAAATACGTACAAAATGCAATGTAGCGTCGAAATAATTACAAAATGCAACTGAAATTCAAAATACTTACACAACGCAAATGAGATCGAAAATACGTACAAAATGCAATTGAGGTTCAAAATACTTACAAAATGCAATTGAAACTGAAAATACACAATGCAATTCAGATTGAAATAGGCCCTATCCCAGTTCCAATCCAAATTTTTCACAAAGTGCAATCGAAATTCAAAATACTTACAAAATGCAATTGAAATTGAAAATGCTTACAAAATGTACGGTGATTCTAACGACTCATGTGGATTGACAATACTTATAAAATGCAATTTAGATTGAAAATACTTGACAAAATGTAATTTAGATTCAAAATACCCACAAAATGCAATTGAGAATCAAAATATGTGCAAAATGCCCACCAAACAAAATGCAATTTAGATTCAAAAATCGTGCGACATACGGCATTGGTTGACAATTCTTACAAAATGCAATTGAAATTCAAAATACTCACTAAAAGGCCCGGGCACATGCATTGAAAGACTTACTAAAAAGCAATTTAGATTGTCAATCTTTACAAAATTCAATTGAGGTTGAAAACAATCGCGAGATGTAATTTAGATCGAAAAAACATACAAAAAGCAACGTAGATTAAAAATGCCTTTTAAAAATAATCGCCAGAAGGGAATTTAGATACACGGTGAACCAAGTAACAAAAACAGTGCGGGAATCTTAAAGAGAAAAGTAAATATAATGAAAAGAGGAGAGGAGAGGGGAGAGAGGGGAGAGAAGAGAAGGTCCGCCCCAAAGGTAAGGGACAAAAGGGACCCAGCTCAGGAATCCCTCGGGGTCGCCAACTCCCGAACTCACCAGCCGTGAGCCCCTCAGAGTGTAGCATTATCTACGGTGCACCAGAATTGGTGGGGCTACATACAACCTGCCTCCTTGAGGGCCTTAAGCACAAGGCAGGAGGTAAAAGGAAAAGAAAAAGAAGGCTGGCCCCTCACAAAAGGAGGGTATCAGGAAAGATGAGACAAGGGCCAATTAAGGCGGGAAAGTGAAAGACTCCCTAGGCCTCGGATAACCTAATACCGTCGGGGTCGGAAGAGAACAAGAGTTGACCAAGTGTGGTCGAAAGGAAAGAAGACAGAGAGGAGGCCGGCACAAGTAAGTGGAAGCAATGCCGGACTCAGCTGGGGTCCCATGGTCGCCATCCCACGTCCCACTACATGTGAGCCCCTGTGGGGGGGGGGGGGGCTTAAAGTTATACTGATGTAGATGTGAGCGGTTTTGTTTTAAGTTAATTGCTGACCAATTGCTTCCATACTCATTTGGAGTCATGGTTGTTATATTTCAGAAGGTACCTGAAACTAATGGTGACATCTAACCAACATGGGCACCTGTGTAGATTTACCGTGGATTATGGTGGTAGTTTTATACAGATCCTTTGTATAAATCAGGTATTGTCTATTTGAGTTGTCTTTATCTGTGATCTGCATTTGTGTTCATTCATCCGTATGGTTGGGCTATTATCAGTAGATAGCATAAGCTTCGCCCAGATGTGTTCCATGAGGTAGTTGTTTTTCTATTTTGGCAAGTCATGATCATGTCTGTGTTGACACGTTGAAAGAATTATACATGTAATTGCGGGTTTCGATGGTTAACATAGAGCAAAATTTTGGCGTGTGACTGTTTGGAGTGTTCTAATGATGGAGTGTGATAGGTTATAAGCAGGTCCCGTATGATCGTGTACTTAACTCCCTACTCACAACTGCCTTGTTGCCGGTAGGTTGCAATGTCTGGACTTGTAGCGATAAATTCATAGACTTGCTCCGTGGCTCTTGATCAGGAGACTAACGGACATGTAAAACTATAAACTTTACTTTTCCTAGTCTTGCTATTGTAACAAAATGCCTCTGCAGTCTTGTCCCTTCATGGTAGGGACAAAATTGTTAATTATTGGCAAGAGACACCGTCTGTGGCACTTAGCCTACTAAATATTGTGTGATGTCGGCAATGACACTCAACCTCGTGAAGCTAAATCTGAGAAGATGTTTATTTTGTAGGTCGTTTTGAAAATTAACGCAACGTGATTGACGATGATGGAAACGTGTGAGGAGAAGCTCGGAAATCTGTAAGGTAATATTGTCACGACATTTAGTGATTTATAGAAAGGTAATGGTAGTTTCAGACGATAAAATGGCAGTTTATTGTTTGTTTATTTATTTTGTGTGCTATCGGTCGTGCTAAATTTATAATAGATACTTAATGAGATCCTGGATTGGTTAACTGACCTTAATTCATTGCTCTTAGATATGTGAGAAGTACCGGTAGTTCATTCATCCTAGAAGATCATTGTGATGGATGATGATGATGATTATTATTATTATTGTTGTTCTAAGGGGCCTTACTTCTAGGTTATCGTCCCCTAATGGTTTGGGTGATCGTGAAGATGATAATGAAATTTAAACTACAGTATAACAAAAAGTAACTACTAATTTATATACTAGGAAAAGAAATGGAAAACAAGGAGAATAAGGTGAATAAAGGACTGGGGGAAAAGAAATGCCCTCAACCCTCGAAGAATGCGGATTGAGGGACTTGGAAGGAAGGAGAGCCACAAAAGCCAGATAGCAAAGTGAAAGAGGAGGAGTCTGCCCCACAGGTAATGGATGAAAGGGGAAAACCGCACCAAACTCTTGAATCCCTCGGGGTCGCCAACTCCCGAACTCACCGGCCGTGAGCCCCTGAGGCCGTAGCAACAGCGAGTGTGCACCAGAACTGGTGGCGCTACATACACTCTGCCTCTTTGAGGGCAATGGGCAGAAGGCAGGAGATAACATGATTAAAAAAATGCAAAGCTGCCCCCTCGCAGAAGGAGAGTATCAGAATAGATGAGACAAGGGCCAATGAAGGCGGGAAAGGAAGAGACTCCCTAGGTCTTGGATATCCTAATACCGTCGGGGTCAGAATAGAACAAGAGTTGACCAAGTGAGGTCGACAGGAAAGATGACGGAGAGGAGCCCAGCACAAGTAACTGGAAGTAATGCCGGACTCAGCCGGGGCCCTGTGGTCGCCAACCCACGTCCCAACAGATGTGAGCCCCTGGTGGGTGGCAGGGGGGTATGCATTTGTATTGTTCTTATTCCAGCCATAGAAATTAGAAAATCTGTCTGCGTAAAGATGGGAAATTATTGTTATATATCTTGAAATTGTGTTGACACATACTAGTACACTATACTTTTCTATTGGGATTAATGGTGTGCATTATATTGATTGTTGTTGTTGTTGTTGTTGTTGTTGATGCTGTTGGAGGAAGGATGAACATTCTCGATATCCTTTACTAGTACATTCTAATCATTTCTCAAATTATTATTTCACTGTGTGTTCATGATGAAGAGAGAGTCAGTTTATTTTAGAATTACCATGTGTGCGAGGTTGTGCTGTGCTGCTCTCAATTGTAGGAGTAGCTAAGAAGACCCAGAATCAGGGCACAAATTGTTCATGTTCCCAGGGGATATCCAACGGAGAGCATATCGGTATAACATTTGTACTTCTCGTACTTATCCTCTTTACTCTAGCCATTGAAGACTTATAGATATTCAAAGAAACAGTGTGAGTGCTGGTGTTGCATTTTTTTTTGAGAATAGAAATGCACATTTCTGCAATAACTTATTACATCCTCGTTTACTAGTTGCTGGACGCGGATTAAGGGCAGTGGAAACCAAAAGCTTCTTTCAATGGCATTGAAGAAATTGTGGAAGCTGGGGCTCCTATGTTCTAACCACTTCTCCGCTGACCAATTCAGTACCGAGCGTCACATTCGGCTGAGGAGGTTTGCCATCCCGACAAGGTTCGAGTGTGATCCACTGACTGATGGGCAGATGGAATCATGGCTGGAAGTAGATGACTGTATGTTGATCTTTAACAATTAATTTGCAATTATGTTCATCCATACCCTATCTACTATTGGTGCCAGTTAATGCTTCGGTACAAATAAGAATATACTATGCTTGAAGTGCATACTAATGTGGAATGTGTTAGTTAGACGTACTAGTTAATTTGTTGCAATTGTGGCATAATATGTTTTTTACTAATGAGTCATGGTCGTTCTTACATTTCAGAGAATGGTACCTCTTATGTTCACACATACCCAGCATAGGCACCAATGTTGATTGCCCTTGGAATATGGTAGTATCGTTTAACACAAATCTTGTGGCAGCATTTATCGGGAGGAATTCAGCGATGAGCTTATGATATTGTTCCCACAAGATTGAGGCCAATGCTTACAATGACCATTCTATGATGGCGTACTCTTAGGAAATGTGTAGGCTAGTATATGAAGGTTTATAACTTGTAATTGAAACGCATTTGTTTGGTGGTGTCATTTGTCATGATGATTGTAAAAAGTAACATAGTAATTGATAATTTTGCTCAGCAGGAGGGGTTGAAACATTTTATCATATTAGGGTGTTGCTTGTGTTTCGTTGTTTATAAGACTCAACATTCAATACAAAAATAGGCCTAATCCGGAAGTTACTTCAAGACCCCCTCACCTTTTCAGTTCAAACAGTAATCCACAGTGGAAGAAACAAGCACAGACTTGTGGTTTCATGTAAAGGCTGGCCCAACCCAGCAGCGACCAATAGCTTTATTGGAGTGAGGTGATATGAAGTGATGTTGGAGGCAAGCCGCATCCAACACGGTACAGATGTGTTCATCAGTTTATTACTGCAAAGTTAAGATGTTGAGCATGTCTTTGTTGAAGGATATGTGTGATGTTTCATGAAAGTGTGCCACAAGAACTGGGAAAACTGGGCAGAGCAACAGATGAAATGAATGTTTAATTATACACACATCAAGAAAAGTTTTGCATCACCTCGGTTCCCAGATCTCCGGCATATAGAAGTTGACTGTGTATATTGTATCAAAGATACAGTCCCTTTGACTGTTCATAGATGTCACTAAAACTGCTCAAAGATGTAAACAACCATGCATGAGCAGGGCCTATTAGACGGAGGGGGTACGACAGCCGATCAGTTCCAGTCATTCCACCAGGACGAAGGTACGCTGCTCATGTTGTCTGTAGTTCTACCATGCCTAGAAGGTCAATACCGCAGTTCGATCGCGTCCGCGTTGTTACTTTGTGTCAAGAAGGGCTCTCAACAAGGGAAGTTTCCAGGCGTCTCAGAGTGAACCAAAGCGATGTTGTTCGGACATGGAGGAGGTACAGAGATACAGGAACTGTCGATGACAGGCCCCGCTCAGGCCGCCCAAGGGCTACTACTGTAGTGGATGACCGCTACTTACGGATTGCCGCTCGGAGGAACCCTGACAGCAATGCCACCATGTTGAATAATGCGTTTCGTTCAGCCACAGGACGTCGTGTTTCAACTCAAACTGTGCGCAATAGGCTGCATGATGCGCAACTTCACTCCCGACGTCCATGGCGAGGTCCAGCTTTGCAACCCCGACACCATGCAGCGCGGTACAGATGGGCCCAACAACATGCTGAATGGACCCCACAGAATTGGCATCCCGTTCTCTTCACCGATGAGTGTCGCATATGCCTTCAACCAGACAATCGTCGGAGACGTGTTTGGAGGCACCCTGGTCAGGCTGAACGTCTTAGACACACTGTCCAGCGAGTGCAGCAAGGTGGTGGTTCCCTGATGTTTTGGGGTGGCATTATGTGGGGCCGACGTACGCCACTGGTGGTCATGGAAGGCTCCGAAACGGCTTTACGATACCTGAATGACATCCTCCGACCCATAGTGCACCCATATCGGCAGAATATTGGAGAGGCATTTGTCTTCATGGACGACAATTCTCGACCTCATCGTGCACATCTTGGGAATGCGTTCCTTCAAGATAACGACATCGCTCGACTACAGTGGCCAGCATGTTCGCCAGACATGAACCCTATCGAACATGCCTGGGATATGTTGAAAAGGGCTGTTTATGGACGTCTTGACCCACCAACCACTCTGAGAGATTTACGCCGAATTGTCGTTGAGGAGTGGGACAATTTGGACCAACAGTGTCTTGATGAACTTGTGGATAGTATGCCACAACGAATACAGGCATGCATCAATGCAAGAGGACGTGCTACTGGGTATTAGAGGTAGTGGTGTGTACTGCAATCTGGACCACAAATGCTGAAAGTCTAGCTGTATGATGGTACAACATGCAATGTGTGGGTCTCATGAGCAATAAAACGAGCTGAAATGTTGTTTGTGTTGATCTCTATTCCCTTTGTATTTAAAGGTTCCGGAACTCTTGGAACCGAGGTGATTCAAAACTTTTTTTGATGTGTGTATAAATCAATACGGACCATCATCGAGTCAATTATTCTAGGAGAGCAAGGGATAACATACAAGATTGTTAATTAATAGCAAGAGACACTGTCTGTGGAACTTAAGCCTAGTAAATGATGTGCGATATTGGCAATGACACCACTACACATTTGGCCAAACACCTTCACTGTCTTCCCAACATACATCCCATTGTCTTGTGATCAGGGTTTATTATTGTTCAGTTATTACATTATCTTCTTCTTCCACTGTTCTATCTTCTAATTTATATGGTAAGTTAATTTTTAAAATCAATATGTATATTTTGTCCTACATTAGTCTACCATTAACATCATTAATAATTGCTAAAAGTTATACTGATGTAGATGTGTGCGGTTTTGTTTTAAGTTAATTGCTGACCAATTGCTTGCATACTAATTTTGAGTCATGGCTGTTATATTTCAGAAGGTGGTACCTTACTCTAATGGCGACATCTAACCAATATAGGCACCTGTGTAGATTTACCGTGGACTATGGTGGTAGTTTTATACAAATCCTTTGTATAAACCAGGTATTGTCTATTTGAGTTGTCTTTATCTGTGATCTGCATTTGTATTCATTCATCCCTATGGTTGGGCAATTATCAGTAGATAGCATAAGCTTCGCCCAGATGTGTTCCATGAGGCACTTAGCCTACTAAATATTGTAAGATATAAATTTATAATAGACTCTTAAAGTGATACTGTATTGGTTAACCGACTTTAATTCATTGCTTTTAATATTTGAGAAGTAGTTCTTTCATCCTAGCAGATTATTGTGATGGATTAAATGTATTTGTGTTGTTCTTAATCCAGCCATAGAAATTTAGAAAATCTGCCTGCGTAGGAATGTGAAATTATTATTATATATCTCGAAAATGTGTTGACACATACTAAAACACTATATATTTTTTCTATTGGTATTAACGGTGTGCATTATATTGATTGTTGTTGTTGTTGTTGTTAGGGGAAGGATGAACATTCTCGTTATCCTATACATGTTTGTACATTCTAATCATTTCTCAAATGATTGTTTCACTCGATGTTCATGATGAGGAGAGTGTCAGTTTTTTTTTAGAATTACCATGCCTGCGAGGATGTGCTGTGCTGCTCTCTATTGTAGGAGGAGGTATGAAGGCCCTGAATCAAGGCACAAATTATTCAAGTTCCCATTTTTGTAGTTCTTGTACTTATACAAAGTCATTGAAGACTTATAGATATTCAAAAAAACAGTGTGAGTTGCATTTTGCATGTTGCATTTTGTTTGAGATTAGAAATGTCATATATTTCTACAATAACTTATTGCATCCTCGTTTGCTAGCTGCTGGACGCGGATTAAGGGCAGTGAAAATCAAAAGCTTCTTTGAATGCCATTGAAGAAATTATGGAAGCTGAGGGTCCTCTGTTTTAACCACTTCTCAGCTGACTAATTCAGTACCGAGCGTCACATTCGGCTGAGGAGGTTTGCCATTCCTACAAGGTTCGAGTGTGATCCTCTGACTGATGGTCAGATGGAATCATGGCTGGAAGTAGAAGGTGGTATGTTGATTTGTAATTATGTTCTTCCGTACCCGATCTACTATTGGCACCAGTTAATGTTACGGTAAAAATAAGAATACACATGAAACGATACACTAAATTTTGGCAAATCTGAGTCCAAGGAACTGGTGTTCAGAATTGCCCTGGCGTTAGATTTGCAGAAGCTTTCGGTACAGGTTACACGGTCTATGTTCGTAAAATGGAATGTTTTCCTTTGACAATGCATCTACGCCAGGGACTGGGGCAAAGTTGTTCAAAGATCTCTAAAAACACAATAATCTGGAAGGTAAAAGTTAAAAGGGTTGTTGGAGAATTACAAATCCCTGGGATGTAACACTGGAAGAGGCTGCACGATGTTAATCAGCGGCCAATGTGAGATATATTTTAGCTATAAGTCTCTTAATAGCGACATGTTGACGTTCCAATCATCAATAATTGTGGGAAAGGTAAACAAAAATGTTGGTGCTTTTCAGTCGGTCAACACGAATGTACCCAAATAAGTTGGGTTATACCTTAATTCTGAAAGGAATTACCTGAGATTAATAGTGTGATTCAGGTTCAAGGTGTGGGTTCAATAGTGGGTACTGTGACCGCTTTTGTATTCCCGTTTATAGATGTTTTGAGAGACCGTCTTGTGGCGCGGCGATATGCTTGTGTTTCTTGATCCGGCTTGGTTTAAAACATCTGTGTGTGACGTAATCACGGGGTCATCGCCTTCTTGCTATTCTCGGAACCTATGTCTGTCGCCGAGCCAAGGTCGAATGACGTCAGGAACTCTCAGTGGAGAGGGTAGTCTGGCTAGGTGGGAAAACGATGATGATGATGATGATGATAATTGTTGTTTTAAGGGGCCTAACATCTAGGTTATCGGCCCCAGATGGTTTGGGTGATCGTGAAGATGAAAATGAAAAAGCGAACTTAAAACTAAAACTAACTACTAACCTACATACTAGAAGAAGAAATGGAAAACTAAAGGAGAATAAGGCAAATAAAAGGACAGAAGGAAAAGAAACGCCCTCAACCCTCGGAGAAGGCTGATTGAGGGACTTGGAAGGAAGCAGAGCCATGAAAGGCATATAGGAAAGTGAAAGAGGAGAGGGTCCGCCCCAAAGGTAAGGGACAAAAGGGGAAAACGGACCCAGCTCAGGAATCCCTCGGGGTCGCCAACTCCCGAACTCACCAGCCGTGAGCCCCTGAGGGTGTAGCATTATCTAGGGTGCACCAGAAGTGGTGGGGCTACATACACCCGGCCTCCTTAAGGGCCTAGAGCACAAGGCAGGAGGTAAAAGGAAGAGAAAAAGAAGGCTGACCCCTCGCAGAAGGAGGGTATCAGAAAAGATGAGACAAGGGCCAATTAAGGCGGGAAAGGAAGAGACTCCCTAGGCCTCGGATACCCTAATACCGTCGGGGTCAGAAGAGAACAAGAGTTGACCAAGTGAGGTCGACAGGAAAGAAGACAGAGAGGAGCCCGGCACAAGTAAGTGGAAGCAATGCCGGACTCAGCTGGGGCCCCGTGGTCGCCAACCCACACCCACAAGACGTGAGCCCCTGGGGGAGGTGGGAAAACGATGTATTCTTTCTTGGTTGCTTGAGCGGAGCGAAGCCGGTTTGTGCGATGTTCGCGCCGGGTGATTCGTAAGTTCCTGCAGGAGGACTTAGCTTCTCGTGGACTTGTGTGAACACATTATATCACAGTACGTGAAGTCGTTATACGCACACGAGAACTCTGTATGATTCAAACCTTCATAAAGTTTCTTTAAACTTTATTCTTGCTATGATTTAGATCTGCTGATATTCTATTCAGGTAAATCGCCATGGAAAACAGGACTGACGTGAACTGTGAGATTTAAACGCTGCCTGAATTTTATTCACACTCCAACATGCATTGTAAGCGGTTGGCGAAAGGAACAATATTTTGGTGCTCTTTCTACACGACAATGAACGCTTAAAATGGAATACAGGAACACGGTACGAACGAGTGGAGTTCTGACGTAATGAAGTAACTGTGGAGTACATCTAGCCAATGTTCTTAGAGCATTTCCAGAATACCTTCGCCATGAACTGTAACTCACTCAAATTCATGGATGAGACGGGGATGAAATGCGGAAGTACTGTGAAGCTACTTTTGTGCTACCATATGAAGATCGTCAAGGAACAATGATGCTGTCGACAATATTATAGTAAGAACTTCTAAAAGATGCCGAATCGGGTGCATGGTTCCAGCCGAGGTGTGGCCATATGGAGACGTGGGTCCAGGTTCGGGGCCAGGTTGATGAGTAATTGTACTGAAAGCCAGGATTCTTCTGGAAACCAGACTCGGGCAAATTTTTCCCGAATGACGCCTATCCATCATCTGAAAATAAGGTATAAATCTGACAATCTTTGGTAGTAGTTGAGCATTTGCATTTGTTGTATCCAGTTGCCAATTAATTTGTGTAATTAGATTCTGGGATGACGGGATTTTAAGTCAGATAAATTATTGTCTTTCTTGATCCTAGTTTTTCTTTCTTTTTGGGTTCGTTTGACGAACAAAATTATTCATGTCTGACAGGATATAATATTTCCTTCTTTGCTTCTGCGTTAATTTTCCGTTCGTTGTAATTTTCTGCAATTTTCAATCGTTGTGAAGACCATCAGCTAGGAAGAAGATTTGCGTTTAGTAATATGATATATTAGCCAATTTTTGCATCGTTATGGTTGTGATTCTGTAATTTCCAGTAAGCAAATTTTCCTTCACATTTAAATCGTTTGACGTTATAAATAACTTCAGCATCATGGTTACGTGATGGGTTTTTGATTGATATTTACTTTAAAATATTATTATGATTCCAAACTCAAGGATGTATATTTAAATCTTGGTGTTCTAACAGAAAGAGTTATTCGAAAATGTATTTTTGCTAAGCCATAAAGGAATTTGATCCTTGGATAATACTGATATGAGAGATCTTTCTTGTTAATTAGCTGTAGTGTTAATATTATTATTATTATTATTATTATTGAAGTAAAATTGATGTGAAAATGAGTTCGTGGATTATTGGAACCACGTGATACATTGTTAAGTTGGAAGAAGTTTTTTGGATCACTGTGAGAGTGATTATGAGCATGGGATTTATAAAATAAGTTTGATAGAAGTACAGTGTGACCGACAAGTGTTGGAAGATATGTAACTAAAGTTTGTGAAATGTTTCGTTGAGTTGTAACATACTTTAAGAAAGTATGTTGAAGTTTAATGGATGTACTAGGTGTACATAATTTCGTCTTGATAGAATAGAATACGTCATCGAGTGACGTTTGTAATTTTTATTTTTTCAAATCAATAGGAGCTAGTATCTCTTAAGATATTTACTGTTGTATAATTTTATCGTCACTTCAAATTTAATATCTTTGAAATTTAATGAGACTTGTGGCGATTTCCGAGATATCTCTTAAGTACAGTCTTTTCCTTGTAATCTTTTTAAAATTTATTTGCATTTTCGTTTAACAATGTGTGAACATAATTATATTTAGCTGAGCTTTGCCACTTGGCTAAATTGCGTCTACAGTGACGATTTCATATTGTATTTAACCAAATAGGATGGTGTATTAATAGTGAAAGTGATTATTGGAGTTAGTTTCATTCAGAAATATACATATACATATCTATACAGGGTTATTCACCTAAGATGTTACACGGCAATAACTTCTAAACCATTAAAGATATCGGTAGGCCTATTCTGTTTTCAATTTTTTGAATGGTGCTAAGGGGCTCATAAATTAACGTACACTATTTTTTCCTTTTATTTTGAATTGCTGAGATATTGGTATCAACTTTGTTTTTTAATGGAACTATACTAATTTTTGCATACAGGGTAACAGATTTCACTGAGACAAATTTAACGGTGTCATTATTTCCCAAATCGGACAAGTACTTTTTGAGAAATCGAGGATATGAACATTGTGCCAGGCCACGCCTTGTTTAATGACGAAGACCCTTGTCTCAGCATACAGTCTCATAGTAAGATATAATCTATCTTTCTTCAACATTATTCGCATTATGAGACTCTGCACTATCTGAACACTTTTTAGTACATTTTCATAGGCACCTCCCCAGGCACATATCCTGCATAGGCACCAATGTAGATTGCCCTTGGAGTATGGTAGTATCGTTTAACACAAATCGTGTGTCAGTATATTGAATAAATCGGCAGGAATTCAGCGATGAGCTTATGATATTGTTCCCACAAGATTGAGGCCAATGCATTGCATACAATGACCATTCTATGATGGTCTATTCTTAGGACATGTGTAGGTTAGTATATGAAGGTCATACAACCTGTAACTGAATAACATTTGTTTGGTGGAGTAATTTTCTATGATAATTGTAAACATTTACCATAGTAATTGATAATCTTGCTCAGCAGAAGGAGTTGAATCATGCTATCTTATTGGGGTGTTGCTTGTGTTCCGTTATTAATAAAACTTAACATACAAAAATAGACCTAACCCGGGAGTTAAAACAAGACCAGCCCCCCCCCCCCCCTCCTTGCATGCAGTACGAACAGTAATCTACAGTGGAAGAACCAAGTACAGACTTATGGTTTCATGTAAACGCTGGTCCAACCTAGCAGCGACCAACAGCATTGGTGGAGTGAGGTGATACGAAGTCATGTTGTAAATATGCCGCATCCAACACGGTGACTGATGTGTCCGTTAGTGTATTTCTGCAAAGTTTAGATTTGAGGATGTCCTTGTTGAAGGATGAGAGTGCTGTTTCATGAAAGCAGTGTGCTACAAGAGTTGGGATAACTGGGCTGAATAACAGATTAAATGGATGTTTAATTAAATAAGTCAATACGGACCATCATGGAGTCAATTATTCCACGAGAGCAAGATATACCATTCAAAATTGTTAATTATTAGCAAGAGACACTGTCTGTAGATCTTAAGCCCAGTAAATATTGTGTGATATTGGCAATGACACCACTACACATTTGTTCAAACACCTGCCACTGTATTCCCAACATACATCCCATTGTACTGTGATCAGGGTTTATTATTGTTCAGTTATTCCATTATCTTCTTCTTCCACTGTTCTATCTTCTAATTTATATGCTAAGTTAATTTTAAAAAATCAGTTCCACGAAGAAATATATAGCCTATTTTCATATATCCTACTTATGTTAATTGCCTCTATCAACATACAAAATATCAGTTTGATTGCTGTAATAGATTCGTAGATATTGAGAACTGACTAAATATTGCGGATGGTCGCCATGTTGGATTTTTATATATGTAGGTCTTAGAGTTATGTACTGTTACATGAAGATTATTGTGTAGGCTACGTGTAGTATTCAAATTTTAATTGCATGATTAGGACACTAGAAGCAAAAACGAGATTTTAAAATTTCGCACAGCTGCCATCTTGTGGTTATGGAAACAATTGAAACATGATGATGATGATGATAATTGTTGTTTTAAGGGGCCTAACATCTAGGTTATCGACCCCTGATGGTTTGGGTGATCGTGAAGATGAAAATGAAAAGCAAACTAAAAACTAAAACTAACTAATAACCTACATACTAGAAGAAGAAATGGAAAACTAAAGGAGAATAAGGCAAATAAAAGGACAGAAGGAAAAGAAATGCCCTCAACCCTCGGAGAAGGCGGATTGAGGGACTTGGAAGGAAGGAGAGCCATGAAAGGCATATAGGAAAGTGAAAGAGGAGAGGGTCCGCCCCAAAGGTAAGGGACAAAAGGGGAAAACGGACCCAGCTCAGGAATCCCTCGGGGTCGCCAACTCCCGAACTCACCAGCCATGAGCCCCTGAGGGTGTAGCATTATCGAGGGTGCACCAGAAGTGGTGGGGCTACATACACCCTGCCTCCTTAAGGGCCTAGAGCACAAGGCAGGAGGTAAAAGGAAGAGAAAAAGAAGGCTGACCCCTCGCAGAAGGAGGGTATCAGAAAAGATGAGACAAGGGCCAATTAAGGCGGGAAAGGAAGAGACTCCCTAGGCCTCGGATACCCTAATACCGTCGGGGTCAGAAGAGAACAAGAGTTGACCAAGTGAGGTCGACAGGAAAGAAGACGGAGAGGAGCGACAAAATTCGAAGGGCACGGTCGGGGTCGCCTGGATTTGTTCAATAAACATACCGAAGTTCATTGAAATCGCTCCAGCCGTTTAGAAGTTATTAGGGGGGACACACACCATCCCTGACGCACACACAGAGAGGCTAAAAATGCACATTTTGTCTTATAATAGTCTGCCAGTAACATTATTAATAATTGCTAAAAGTTATACTAATGTAGATGTGTGTGGTTTTGTTTTAGGTACATTGCTGACCAATTGCTTGTTTACTCATTATGTGTTATGGTTGTTACATTTCAGAAGGTGGTACCTGTCTCTAATGGCGACATCTAACTAACATACAGTAGGCACCTGTGTAGATCTGTCTTGGATTATGGTGGTAGTTTTATACAAACCATTTGTATAATCCAGCTATTGTCTATTTCAGTTGCCTTTATCTGGGATCTAGATTTGTGTTCGTTCATCCCTGTTGTTAGGCTATTATCAGTAGATAGCATAAGCTTCACACAGATGTTTTCCATGAGGAAGTTGTGTTTCTAGTTGACAAGTCATGATCATGTCTGTGTTGACACGTTGAAAGAATTATACATGTAATTGCAAGTTTCAATGGATAACATGGAGCAAATGATTGGCGTGTGACTGTTTGAAGTGTGCTATTGAAAGAGTGTGATAGGTCATAAGCAGGGCCCCGATGATCGTGTACTAAATTCCCTACTCACAACTGCCTTTTGCCGGTGGTTTGTAATATCTGAACTTGTAGCCATGAATTCATAGACTTGCCCCGTGGCTCATGATCACGAGATTAACGGTCATGTAACACTATAAACATTACTTTTCCTAGTCTTGCTATTATTACAAAATGCCCCTGGAGTTGCGTCCCTATGGAGGTAGGGATAAAATCGTTAATTATTGGCAAAAGACACCGTCTCTGGAACTTCGCCTGGTAAATATTGTGTGATATCGGCAATGACATTCAGCCTCGTGATGATGATGATGATGATGATGATGATGATAATTGTTGTTTTAAGGGGCCTAACATCTAGGTTATCGGCCTCTAATGATCTGCCTGATAGCGAAAATGAGAATGAAATGGAAACCAGAACGAAAATTAAGTGAGACGGAAAATACGTACAAAGAGAAACTCAGATGGAAACAACTCACAATATGGTCTTACAAAAGGGAATTTAGAACGAAAAGATTCACAAAAAGAATAGATTGAAAAAGACCCACAAAACGTAGGCTAGATTCAAAATACGTACAAAATGCAATGTAGCGTCGAAATACTTACAAAATGCAAATGAGATCGAAAATACGTACAAAATGCAATTGAGGTTCAAAATACTTACAAAATGCAATTGAAATTGAAAATACACAATGCAATTCAAATTGAAATATCCCAGTTCCAATCCAAATTATTCACAAAGTGCAATTGAAATTCAAAATACTTACAAAATGCAATTTAAATTGAAAATGCTTACAAAATGTACGGTAGATTCAAACGACTCATGTGGATTGACAATACTTACAAAATGGAATTTAGATTGAAAATACCCAAAAAATGCAATTGAAATTCAAAATACTCACTAAAAGGCCCGGCCACCTGCATTGAAAGACTTACTAAAAGCAATTTTGATTGTCAATCTTTACAAAATGCATCGCGAGATGTAATTTAGATCGAAAAAACTTACAAAATGCAACGTAGGTTAAAAATGCCTTAAAAATCGCTAAAAGGGAATTTAGATACACGGTGAACCAAGTAACAAAAACAGTGCGGGAATCTTAAAGAGAAAAGGAAATATAAGGAAAAGAGGAGAGGAGAGGGGAGAGAGGAGAGGGTCCGCCCAAAGGTAAGGGACAAAAGGGGAAAACGGACCCAGCTCATGAATCCCTCTTGATCGCCAACTCCCGAACTCACCAGCCGTGAGCCACTGAGGGTGTAGCATTATCTATGGTGCACCGGAAGTGGTGGGCTACATACACCCTGCCTCCACAAGGGCCTCGAGCACAAGGCAGGAATTCAAAGGAAAAGATTAAGAAGGCTGACCCCTCACAGAAGGAGGGTATCAGGAAAGATGAGACAAGGGCCAATTAAGGCGGGAAAGTGAAAGACTCCCTAGGCCTCGGATAACCTAATACCGTTGGGGTCAGATGAGAACAAGAGGTGACCAAGGGAGGTCGACAGGAAAGAAGACGGAGAAGAGCCCGTCACAAGTAATAGGAGCCCGTCACAAGTAAGTGGAAGCAATGCCGGACTCAGCTGGGGTCCCGTGGTCGCCATCCCACGTCCCACTAGATGTGAGCCCCTGGAGGATCAGCCTCGTGAAGCAAAAACTGAGAAGAGGTTAATTTGTTTGGCCCTTTGGAAAATTAACGCGACATGATGGCCGGTGATGGAAACGTGTGAGATATAGTTCGGAAATCTATAAGGTAACAAGCTGACCCGGCAGACGTTGTCCTGCCAATCAAAGAAAGTGTTGTAACTTTGTTTCTTGAAGTGCATTTGGATACACAATATTTTTCCAATTTCTGTTAACTGCCTCTAAACTATCGTGAATTGAATTAACTAATTTAGAAACATTCGTCGGAGCGTGCACAACAACTCCCCAAAGTTTCATCGCAAACAGATAAATGGCATTTAACGCATACTCGATTTGGTTTAAATGATTCGTGGGCTGTCACTCATTTGTTGAATCTACCCGCACTCTTCCAACTGCGAAATGGATTTACTAAATTAGGAAGCTTCACGTAAGTGTACACAACAACTCATCAATGTTTCATCGCAATCGATGAATAGTATATGAATGCTTACAGGATTTTGTTGGAACGCTTCTTGCGTCGTCACTCATTTGTTACATCTACACGTGCGCTACCAATATTGTTAATTGGATTTACCAAGTTGAACACCTTCCCTGGCGTGTACACAACAACTCATCAAAGTTTCATCGGAATCAGATGAATGACATATGAACGCAAAAGTGATTTTCTTTAAATGATTCGCGTGCCGTCACTCATTTGTTGAATCTACTCATGCGCTACCTATTGTAAAATAGATTTACTAAGCCTGAATCCTTCTCAGGCGTGTACTCAATGATTCACCAAGGTTTGATCGCAATCGGATGAATGATATATGACCGCATACGGGACATTGTGGAAACGATTCGCATGCCATCGCTCATTTGTTGAACCTACTCGTGCGCCACTTATTAAAACCTGGATTTACTAAGACAGAAACATTTCCTGGAGTGTACACAACAATTCACTAAAGTTTCATCGCAATCGGATAAATGGTATATGGACGCATACTGTACTTTGTTGAAATGATTCGCGTGCCGTCACACATTTGTTGAATCTACTCGTTGGCTACCTATTGTAAAATGGATTTATTAAGCCAGAAACCTTCTGTAGGGTGTACACAACATCTCACCCAAGTTTCATCGTAATCGGACGAATGGTATTTGAACGCATACGGGACTTTGTTGAAACGCGTCGCGCGTCGTCGCTTATTTGTTGAATCTACTCGTGCGAAACCTCCTGTGAAATGGATTTACTAAGTTGGAAACCCTCACGTAAGTGTACACAACATCTCACCCAAGTTTCATCGCTATTGGACGAATGGTATTTGAATGCATACGGGACTTTGTTGAAACGCTTCGCACGTCGCCGCTCATTTGTTGAATCTACTCGTGTGCAACCTCCTGTGAAATGGATTACTAAGTTTGAAGCCTTCACTTAAGTGTACACAACAACTCATCAAAGTTTCATCACAATCTATGAATGGAATATAAACTTATACGGGATTTTGTTGAAACGCTTCGCGCGTCGTCACTCATTTGTTGAATCTAGTCGTGCGCTACCTAATGTGAAATTGATTTACTAAGCCAGAAGCCTTCCCTGGAATGTACACAACATCTCACCCAAGTTTTATCGCTACCGGAGGAATGGTATTTGAACGCATACGGGACATTTTTGAAACGCTTCGCGCGTCGTCGCTCATTTGTTGAATCTATTCGTGCGCTATCTATTATAAAATCGATTTACTAAGCCAAACACCTTCCCTTGAGCTCACTCAACGTATCACCCAAGTTTCATGGCAATCGGATGAATGGTATATGAACGCATACGGGACTTTGAAACGCTCTAACGTGCAGAGACAAACAGTAGAATTCGACATCACTGCCACCTTTGGTATAAAACACAACTTTCCGCCACGGGCGGAGTGTATGTTATGGCGGTAGTTGCACAGGTTGCAACCAGGTGGCTCTAACGTGCAGAGACAAACCGTCCAAAGACATCAGCTTTACCAAGGCCAAGGCTAGTGGTTTCCATGACGACTGTTTTTGACTGTATATTGTGGTTCTAAAATTGTGTGTAAATTGTGGTTCTAAAATTGTGTTAATTCCACCTACCGGGTCAGATTGTGAATCTAAACCATACATGGACCCACCCTAATATACATACCAAATTCCATCAAAATCGGTTGAGTCGTTTAGGAGGAGTTCAGTCACATACACACGTGTCGAAGAATTATATATATAAAGATATTGTCTCGACATTTGGTGAGATTTATAGAAGGTTAATGGTAGTTTCAGACGACAATTTGGCAGTTTATTTTTTGTTTATTTTGTGAGTTCTCGGTCGAGCTAAATTTATAATAGAGACTTAAAGAGATCCTGTATAGGTTAACCGACCTTAATTCACAGATCTTTAATATTTGAGAAGTAGTTCTTTCATCCTAGAAGATCATTGCGATGGTTGAGATCTATTTGTGTTGTTCTTATCCAGTCATAGAAGTTTAGAAAATCTGCCCGCGTAAGAATGATGATGATGTTGTTTTAAGGGGCCTAACATCTAATTGTTTTGGTTCAACGTAAGAATGGGAAAGTATTTTTCTACAGTATATCTGGAAAATGTGCTGACAAATACTAGTACACTATATTTTTCTATTGGGATTAATGGCGTTCATTATATTGATGTTTTTTAGGGGAAAGATGAACATCCTCTTTATCCTCTATATGTACATTCTAATCATTTCTCGAATTATTGTTTCACTCGATGTTCATGATGAAGAGAGTGTCAGTTTATTTTAGAACTACCATGCCTGGGAGGACCACGAACCTGCTATGGTGTCATAGCAGGGGGAGAGGTGATACTCCCACGTGGCGCGTCCCAGGTCGCGGATAGGGGGGTCCTCACCGGCTTGCTGGCGGACTTGAACGAAATAAAATAGCTCTCGCGGACCAAACACAATTAACCCTGAATAGTGAACGTCTTGGAGGGCGGAAGAAGATGACTGGTAATATCCTAACGGCGGGCAAGACGGAGGAACCATCAGATACCACCTGCTGCCTTGCAGTTAGTAAGGGGACTTCCAAAGGCCACCCCGATGTTAATGGGCAGCAATCCGGAAGGCTGGAAGGGGCAGCCCCCTAGTAGGTTGCGCGTGAGCCCAATGACCCCACCGTGGAAAATAACTTACGAAATCTCAATCACAATGAAACCGGACGGAACAACGACGATGACATTTGCGAATAAAGGACAACGAGCTGAACATAGTGTACTCGTAAAAAATCAAGGAGGTATTCGCTGGTCATCCAAAGCGAAGCTGGATTTTTGAAAATTGAAAGTCCCGGCTAAAGATCATATCACAGTCCCGCCAGTGAGCTCTCCTAGATTATACACAGCAAGCTTGAAACATGTTATGGATATAACAAAGTAGCTCTTATACGTAAGTGTACAAACTTACCTGCTTACCTCGGGGCTTTGTCGGAAGGGAAAAAGACATCCTATCTAGTTTAGGCTGTTCAATAACATGTCTCCATTTATAGAGTAATAAAGGAACACCGAAGAAACGTGTAGAAAAAAATTATAAATATAACTAAATAACAATCAATAATCTACAGAACAACCCTAAAATTAAACATTCATTTACGCCTCTGTCACTAAAATAAAAATTCCTCACATTCATACAAGCGTAAACTGTTGAAATTTAAAGATGCTCTGTCGTCTGCAAGTGTTAAAAAGAAATATCTACATTTTACAGCGGCGCCTTCAAAACGAGCATTCCATTTAAATTACTGGCGTATTTCAGTCGCGTGTCCATGAACAACACTGGACTGGTTATGTCATAGCCATATTGTCCGTCCTTCACACCACAGGTGTGAGAACTTCATTCATTTGTTTCTCGACCCTGTCAGAAACGGGATCGGCTCGTTTCTCAGCTGGCGTGGTCGCCTCTGAACACACCATGCTTGCAATGAACACGCTAAACGCAGTTCTCGCGTTTCATAAAATAATGTTTACAAAAACTGTTCTATCTCAGCTAATTCTACTTGAAATTCATTCATACTTGAAACAATCATTCTTACAATCGCTATCGTTGTTCATGACCAACGATGCTAGCATACACACTATATTACCAATAAAATTTCAAGCACTCATTTGAAAAACATTCACGCTCTCTAGCTAAAACATTTAAAAATAATGATTATTAGCAAAAATTCAATACCTTAAATATTAGCAAATATAAATGTTTATACACTATACACAAGTGTCTATCGCTTCTAAGACTTATTCTTGAGCGATACGACCGCGTTAGTTTCATTATCAACGCTCCTTTCTAATAGTATAATTAACTATAGCCTTCTATTTACACAATGCTTGACCACTTTCTGTTATATCAGGTTAATAGACATTATCGTATACCAATGACCGATAATTCAAGATGAGTTCATTGTTGTTACAACTCCAGTTTAATATACTGTAGTTAATAATAATTTAGAGAACAGGGATATTATATCTTTTCCCAATGAAGTTCCGCCAATAATGGACATTCGTGTCGCAGATCTGATCACATGAGAAGTCTTCACTGACTCTCCTTAAAATACAACAATGCTACTTTTATACAATCCTCAGTACTTCATGACAATGAATACGGTAATCCCCTTCGTATTACAAACAACTATTTTTGACAAAAACCTCCATAACTTTCCACAATAAAACTCACATGTCATTAACTCACTAGTTCTCGACAATGGTTCCACTGTACTGGCATAGCTTTCTCCTAGCTTAGATCTTATTGTTGTTACAACTCCACAACTTATCAATGAATAGCGATATCTGTTCTACAATTACATTGATCGTTCTCAAACGATGGTATTAATAGATCTTTCATGGTTTACAAAACAAAATTACTCAAGACATAAAACATCATGTCTCCAAATATTTAATAAAAATATATACGTTTCCTCTTACTGGTCATTTCTAAAAAGTGCTCGGTTGCAATACTACGATAATACATAATGTAGTGTTACACGTGTGTCTTGATAACATCTCGTGTTATCTTATCGCTCAATATGGATCGATCACAACCGGAAAAGGTTTCAACTAAACTTTCCTATGATCGCGAATAAATTATCATTCAAAAGATATATCTCAAATCATTTACATTTAATGAATAGCAAAGCCCTTCTTTTAATTCAATATTGATTTGTTATTAACGAATGTATCTTCATTCTACACAAAGAATGTTCATAACTATTCACTTTCACGTCGTATTCATAATGAATGTAGCTTGCTAGATCGCCGAATTGTTTATAATAATAGGTGATATTTCACATTGTATCACTCGTAGATTTCTTCTCCTAATTATACATTTCTTCTTACAGAAAGAACACCCAAGTTCATTTTAAACAAAATGAATTAATTGGATGTCTTAGACTAAATGTCTGAAGTATTAAAACATCGAAATCGTTGAATACATACTTCCTTAAAGATTTTTCCAATGGAAAATAAATTTCTCAAACAATGACTTCAGTTCAGAAACTGAATCCTGAAATATTTAACAAGTATAGATGATGACTGACTTTCATCTTATACCGACTCGAAGAATAAAATTTACTAAATATCGAAGTGAAAATACATGAAACAAATATGGAGAATTGTTGTTTCAAAATGCCATCAAAACACTCAAACAAAATAATAATGGAAAATTGAAGTTCATTGTCGGGAATCAGAAAATACCCAACTGGATCGTATGATCTGTTGAAATCAAACCCAGTCCCCTCCATCGGATACGAGCTGTGACCTCGAGATGAAAAGGATTCCTTCTCGGCATATTCGTCTCCTCCTGGTATCGAACTTCGTTCCTCGGACTTTAATTCCATCTCGAACAATCATCGGGCTGATATCTTCTGTCTTCCGCTGATGACTCTTCAATCGCCACTCTTCAATCGCCGACATCTCTTGAAGTTCCTCCATCATTATTGATCAATACGAATATATTCTGGATAGCATCATCGTTACAAAATAAATTCGTAAGTTGAATGTCGATTCACTATCATATATGTTAAAGTTCATTTGGTTGGTCAATGAAAGATTTATCTGCTCATAGTCGAGAATGAATGTACATGAAAATACTTTAAATGTACTGGATGGAAGTGTACATAATGCACCATGTTGTCACGGCATTCTATCTATCTGGATGTTATAGATCTTCTCATTGTTTCTTAATGTTGTTCCATCGCTGCTATCATAACCTTGTCTTGATTTATCCCAAACGCGTAATAGTTTAATTCATCATCACACACATACTTAAAAAGTCATAAACCAATTCCACTTCATAATTGTCTGTAGCCATCACAATGTTCATAAAGTCAGAATGTTCATAAAGTCACAATGTTCATACAATATCACTGTATTTACTTCGTGCTACAACGTGGACTTGCTTGGGTTGAAGTCGCACTGCACTAAAATTATATTCGCCGCTCGGAGTTGAGTAACTTTGTCAGACAATACAAAGTCTCTAATATCTCTGAAAATACACGATGGATTTTAATGAATCTTCTTGTGGTGAAGCCTTATCACTGGATAAGTAACACGAATACTCTTATATCTCGACAATGTCGAACACTTGTCCGCTATAAGTAAAATATCCACCGCTCAACTTCACCTAGTTTGATGCGGGGCTCTCGAAACTATTGGCCGGTAATACCGCTGCCTCTTGTGTCACGTAGGACCTCACTCTGTATCACGTCTACGGGATTGAACTACCTCCGGACGATACGTCTTGTCGCTATCAAGTCAGTCGAGAGAAGAACACTCTTGGCTGTCGTTCCCCCTTCAACTGGTCTAAAATTCGCGCCATTGTTAGTCCCGCGGAGTTAGTTGCGCGTACTTGTAATAATACTTAATTACGGTGAAATTTTTCCATTTAACATCATTCAAAGTAGTAGTAATATCTCCTTTTAGTTTTCTTAATGTTTTCAATGGAGTAACATTATTACATAGGGCTTAAATGGCATAGTTAATCACATTAACTAGGTAAAATCCATGTCTGCTTCCATAAACCCTCCTCTCATTGGCTGAAAGCATATATCCAATGATATATTTTACAACAATTAACTGGTAATATTTCGCGCTATTTCCTTTCCAATGATCTAGTATATTCTGGGCGTCTCTGATCACGTGATGGGTTTCTCCCATAGCTTGCGTTCGCTAACGAATCGCGCCTTGAGCCAACATCCAAAATTTATTCTCCAATGTTAAACTGTATCATGGGCTCGGATAATAATATAATTTTAATCATAAATCTCCCAAATTTCGGGTGCAATAGGAACATGGAATGTTCTAAGTCTACATAGGGCGGTTGCCCTAAGTAACTTAATGGAGGTAATGAAGAAATATGACATGAGTATTGTAGCCATTCAAGAAATACGGTGGTCAGGTACGGATATACTTAAATAGAAAGATTATACCATCTTTTACATTGGAAATGAGAAAAATACCTTTGGAACTGGTTTTATAGTAAGCAATAAAAAAGTAAATGCAGTAATACGCTTTAGACCAGAGGACGAAAGATTATGCTCCATCCGCCTGAAAGGCAAGTTCTCTTAAAGTTTATACGTGGGCATGTCCCCACAGAGGATACTGAGGATGGAGAGAAGGATACATTCTATGGAAAACTGGAGAAATTGTACGATTTGGCGCCAAGGCATGATATTAAAATCGTATTGGGAGATATGAGTGCTAAAATTGGAAAGGAACAGGAATTTAGAGACATCATTGGACGGAACAGCCTACACGGGAAAAGTAACGAGAACGGACAAAGGCTGATAGACTTTGCCGCGAGCAGAAGGATGATAGTTGTTAGTACTCGATTCACAAGAAAGGACATTCATAGGGCTACGTGGTGCTCACCGGACGGATTCACTAGTAACCAGTTAGATCATACCCTAATTGATGGGAAACATGGAACAGATATACAATATGTACTGTGCCCAACTCTAGGAATGGGTATTCCAAGATTCAGACACCTAGATATCAAGGGAAAGGCTACAGCCGCTTTTGAAAGTTGAGATATTTGAATATCGCGCTCCATTGCTTCTAGAAGCAATTGGAAATTTTATGCAGCTAAGAGCATGTCAAGTGACGTAGCAAGTAGTAGCAGAGGTCGAGACTATTTATTGATTAAATAGTTAGCCATGGAGTAGAGACTTGAGACTTGGATCAGATTACTGGCACGGCCAAATGAAAGAGAATGCACTTAGTATCAAGTAAATTGGACCAGGGATACCATAGATATGAGGATTTCCAGATTTAAGCTGATTCAGCGTGACCCAGACCGTTTTGAATAAAAGCCGGCCGGCTCAAGCAACTTCAGCTCACTTCGAAACAAGCACTTGCCTAGCAAGGTGCCGCTACGCTGAGCCAAGGCACATGGTTGCCGGATCTACGCAGAAGTTATTTTCAAAATTGTGATAGTCACAAAAGTGCTGCGATACATGTGGAACTTAGTAAGTTTCCGGCAAGAGAGAATCACTAAGGTGATTGGTATTTTTCTACGGACACTGGTGAAATATTTTATTTCTACATGGACATATGCTAGACTTTGTCTAGAAAAGTACTTTGCCACAGTCCAGTAATAATCTAATACTTGGATATTTTAGTCCAATTCAGTCAGTTTCATATTTGTAACGTGATAACCACTCCGATATTTCAGTATATTGAAAGCCAGTCTATCACGGTGTTGTTCATTAGCCGACGATGGGAAACTATATGTTGCTTCGCGCATGATAGATGGTGATAAGCCATGCCCAGGGAACGATCTTCAGAACAGCCGTTGATTGGTTGATGATGATGATGATAATTGTTGTTTTAAGGGGCCTAACATCGAGGTTATCGGCCCCTAATGATCTGGGTGATAGCGAAAATGATAATGAAATGGAAACCAGAACAAAATTATCTGAGACGGAAAATACGTACAAAAAGACCATATTTGGTCTTACAAAAGGGAATTTAGAACGAAAACAGTCACAAAAAGAATACGTCATGGAAAAATACCCACAAAACGTAGGCTAGATTCAAAATACGTTCACAATGCAATGTAGCGTCGAAATACTTACAAAATGCAACTGAAATTCAAAATACTTACAAAATGCAAATGAGATCGAAAATACGTACAAAATGCAATTGAAGTTCAAAATACTTACAAAATGCAATTGAAATTGAAAATACACAATGCAATTCAGATTGAAATATCCCAGTTCCAATCCAAATTATTCACAAAGTGCAATAGAAATTCAAAATACTTACAAAATGCAATTGAAATTGAAAATGCTTACAAAATGTACGGTGATTCTAACGACTCATGTGGATTGACAATACTTACAAAATGCAATTTAGATTGAAAATACTAGAGAAAATGTAATTTAGATTCAAAATACCCACAAAATGCAATTGAGAATCAAAATATGTGCAAAATGACCACCAAACAAAATGCAATTTAGATTCAAAATTCGAGCAAATGCGGCGTTGGTTGAAAATTCTTACAAAATGCAATTGAAATTCAAAATACTCACTAAAAGGCCCGGGCACATGCACTGAAAGACTTACTAAAAAGCAATTTAGATTGTCAATCTTTACAAAATGCAATTGAGGTTGAAAACAATCGCGAGATGTAATTTAGATCGAAAAAACAGACAAAAAGCTACGTAGATTAAAAATGCCTTTAAAAAAATCGCCAGAAGGGAATTTAGATACACGGTGAACCAACTAACAAAAAACAGTGCGGGAATCTTAAAGAGAAAAGTAAATATAATGAAAAGAGGAGAGGAGAGGAGAGGAGAGGAGAGGAGAGGAGAGGGGAGAGAGGTGAAGGTCCGCCCCAAAGGTAAGGAACAAAAGGGGAAAACGGACCCAGCTCAGGAATCCCTCGGGGTCGCCAACTCCCGAACTCACCAGCCGTGAGCCCCTGAGGGTGTAGCATTATCTAGGGTGCACCAGAAGTGGTGGGGCTACATACACCCTACCTCCTTAAGGGCCTAGAGCAGAAGGCAGGTGGTAAAAGGAAGAGAAAAAGAAGGCTGACCCCTCGCAGAAGGAGGGTATCAGGAAAGATGAGACAAGGGCCAATTAAGGCGGGAAAGGAAGAGACTCCCTAGGCCTCGGATACCCTAATACCGTCGGGGTCGGAAGAGAACAAGAGTTGACCAAGTGAGGTCGACAGGAAAGAGGACAGAGAGGAGCCCGGCACAAGTAAGTGGAAGCAATGCCGGACTCAGCTGGGGCCCCGTGGTCGCCAACCCACAACCCACAAGATGTGAGCCCCTGGGGGGGCCGTTGATTGGTTTAGACTGTCAGTGTTTTCTTGTACTGAAACGATTACCGTGAGTTATGTTACAACTGACATATTTGAGAATAGATCATTTAGATCTGACCCCATTTAAGCGAACGGCTATGGTTTTAACAGAAGCCAATATTAAAATGGATCAGCAGTTACTTCAAACGTCAAGAGATATTACCACTATGTCTTGTTAGACAGATTGTGGGTATATAATGGCGGCCGATACAAGGATTAGACGTGCGTGTCCGACAGGGCATGTATCTGGATAAATCTGGTACAGACCAGGTTCACTACGCTTCAAGACCATCAAGAAATGTAAGCAACTTTTGACTTTATATTATGCCTAGCTAATTGGAACAAACTATTTTTCTGCAGATGACCAACACATTTATTTTTCTTCGTATTTAAATCTTGCAATGATTTACGCAAGACATATTAGAGTTATTCTGAGTATTTTAAGCACTCAGAACAGTTTAGGATCGATGACCGAGCATAACGAGGATTTATTTGAATATTTCATATTTTTGGGAAGTCACGGAAAACCGTCGATGTAACTGTAAAAGTTAATAATTATTTTTTGTTGAGAAATGGATATTTTATCCATATTCGAAGGTTCGAACATGTGGATTCTCACATAATGAAATAATAATTAAATATATTTAAAATAATATAACTAATAATAATAATAATAATCCACTAATAATAATAATAATGATTTTCATAACTTTTCTAAATAATTTTTGGATCTTATATTTTTCTAATAATCACATTTATTGAGAGAGAGCCTATGAAGTAGTTTGATCATTTCTAGTTTGGAACAGGTGATTTTCCGAAGGAGAGTGGTTAGCGCAAGCCCGCATTCAACCAACATTTCAGTTCTGGTTGAACAGTTAATATTTGCAATGAGCAAAGTATATTTTTCAGATAACACGGAGAGGCATGAAAGGGGAAGCAATTGATAATTGTATCAAATAGGATATTTTTGTATTTATATAAAATCATGACGTAGATACACATTCGAAAGTGAAGTAAAGGTTATCATAAGTGTGGTAAATTCATGGGTTGAACTGAATGGTAAAATAAAATAAACTTGTAAGTTTATAAATCTTCCAGTGTTGATAACAAGCAGAGGCTTGATTTAGTGTATAAATTTTGGGAAGAAAATTTATGTGTGTGGAGTATTTGAAATGCCATTCCCAGGTGCGCATGTTTAAGTCGCAGGAATGAGGAGGTTTTTATTGAGCATCAATCAAATAGCAGGTTCGATGGCTCAGGTTTGTAGAAGGAGTATTGGAACTACACATTTCGTCGTATGAATGACCCGAAGGTTATTTCTTAAAAACCATCAGTTCTTATTTCAACCTTGTTTACGGATTCCATTAAGACTTTGATTTTGCTAGAACCCGGATTTGTCATGATAGTATTTTATTCTTCTTCAGAGGAAGACCTTTGCCGTTGTTGTTGGAATGTTGTGTTCTTATAAAAATAATAGAATGGGCCACTGCCAATTAAAAATAATTATATAACCACGAATAACTTGAAGGATGTTTTCAATCCTAGTGCCATGAACTAAATGAATTCATTATGAAGCTACAATTCTTATTTCCGCATTCTGTCGAAGAATTGCAAGTTGTGAAAGTTATTAAAATGGCCACAAATATAAATATTTTTCTTAATGATGATTCCAAGTGGAAAATTAAATAGTTGAATGGTTCAACAATTTATTGATCAAGTTGATGATTCATAAATCATATATTTTGTTAGGAACTTGAAGTTCATAATCGAGTCACTTCTCGAAACGTTTAATGTCAGAAGAACAATTAATTTTTGTTGTGCTTCGCACAGTTCTTCGATGCTATGCTCAAGGTCAAATACTTTTCAGATGTTATTAATATGTGTACATAATTTGTGTTGATTCAGAGATAATATTTTTTGACGATATTTTTTGGAAACTGGAAAAATAAGTGAAAGTATAAATTCTATGAACATTTATTCTACGAGTGTTAATATTGTGTAAAAATTCAGACAGTGAACTATAGTATTTCCAGTTAAGACAATTAAATTTGAACTGGATTTAATCATGAATAATGAATATAATTTTGGAACACAGTCTACAGGACTAATAATCAGATTTGTGTTTCCAAAAATAATTGTCCAATGTGTTGGGAAAATTTCTGTATATTGTGTAAATAGGAGTGTGGTTCGCCACACGTGAATGATGCTGCTTTGAGCATTTTTGCAGTCAATTTTAAATTCAAAATAAAATGAGATAATTTTACATGATGTGTTATGCCCAGTTGAATCTCCTTCTATCCTTATTGTTGCGTTGAGCCAAAAATCAGTAAAGCAGTTTTTTCATTTGATGTCGTTTTTGCGATTAGCTTTAACCCATCTGGCGCCCCGGGATATTTTGACTCTCGTGCTGACTGATTATTGGTAAAATGCATATGTGGTCGTGCGGACTCCGGTCTAAATGGGCACATAAAATAAGATAGAGAGAGAAATGGCTTCGAACGTGGGGCTCGAGTTAGACACGGTCAATCGCATGCCGATTTAAATTGTGACAATTTTTTGTATAGGTATTTTTGGAGTTGAGAGATGTCTGGTTTGGATGAATAAATTAGTAGGAAACCCAATTAGTGGGGAAAATTAAAAATTTAACTTGGTTAATAATTAGAATGGGTTTGATTATTTTTGATAATGGCTTAACCATTAGGGCGTCAAGTAAATTCAGTAGTAAACGTTCGATGACTGGACATACGCATTATTAGAATCCAGGTGGATGATATTTGAGAACTTGCATATTTTTCTTGTGATATTGTGGTAAATGTAATTCGTAAAAGTAGAGAATTTTGTTTTTCCATCACGTCGACATTAGGACAAATCTCATTTTATTAGAGTGTTCCAATTAGCTATTCATATTTCTTGTTCTAGTTTTAAGCTTGTGTCTGCCGACATGTATACCCCTAAGTTTTTAATAATAATTGAAAATTATGGAAGAGATGATGAGGATGATGAGGAGTTTGGAAGAGAGTTCCAAAGAAGCTGGACTGCGTGTAGCAGCCATTATGAAAGAAAATACAGAGGCTTTGGAAAGGAAACTTAAAGAAAATTCTGATAAACTTAAAGAAAGTTTAAATGAGAAACTTAAAGAAAATTCTGATTCTTTAGAAAATAAACTTAAAGAAAGTCTAAACGATAAACTTAAAGAAAATTCTGATTCTTTAGAAAATAAACTTAAAGAAAATTCTGATTCTTTAGAAAATAAACTTAAAGAAAATTCTGATTCTTTAGATAATAAACCTAAAGAAAGTTTAAACGATAATCTTAAAGAAAATTCTGATTCTTTAGAAAATAAACTTAAAGAAAATTCTGAATCTTTAGAAAATAAACTTAAAGAAAGTTCTGATTCTTTAAAAGGTAACTTGAAAGAAAATTTAAATAGTAAATTTAATTCTATGGAAAGTAAATATAAAGAGAATTCCGAAATTTTGAAAATGTCACTTGAGAGTAAACTGAATAAATTATGCGAAAAAACACATGAGCTCGAAACTTCATTAGCCACTAACGCAAGTTTAATAGACGATAAATTTCGCGATGCCGATCTAAGATCCCAAAGCTTAGCTGATAGGATAGAACATGGTCTTAGGAAAGTTGGTGAAGACATGATCAACCTAGAAGTCAGAGTGAAGAAAGAGAGTAATGAGATGGGAATTGAACAATTCAAAGAACTCGTAATGGGAGAAATAAGAGAAGGTGTGATTAATGAATTACAAACTGAAATTAAAACCACAGTTATCAATGAAATTAAAGACACACTCAAGCTGGAGAACCAAGAGGGAATCAAGGAAATTAGGGAATCTTTATCATCCCATATTCAAGTAATTTCCAAAGATATCCAAGCAACTCAGAAGGACATATCAGATATGACAGGGTCGTTGAAAAGTCACGAGGCTGTTATGAACCAGATATCCACTGATGTCAAGGAGAACTGTAAGGAAACCGAAGCAATTAAAAATGGCAGAAGAAAACCATAAGGAACTTGAGGCTATGAAAACCCAAATCAAGGACGAGAAACAGTCTGACCATCTGTTGAAAATGTCAAGTGTAAGGGGAAAAGAACAGATACAGATAAATCTAGGAGCAGCTAGAGAAACGGATAGTCAAAGACAGGATGAGGTCAGGACAGTATTTCAATCCAACCCCATAACTGTATTCAAGAATGTAGAGGATAAGCCTTCTAAATTTTCAGGGCGAGATTCTGTGACACCCGTGGAATTTTTGAGAGAAGCAGGTGATTACCTAAAAGATTCCAAGATCCCTAAGGAAAGACAGATCCGAGTGATAGGGGAATTTTTGGAAGGTCCTGCACTTCTTTGGTTTAGAGCTTTTAGGTCCACTCTCACCAATTTTGAGGAGTTTTCCCGTGGGTTATTAAAAAAGTTTTGGTCCCCGGAAACCCAACAGCAAGTCAGAGCAGAATTATATTCAAAGAGATTCTCGACGTCACAGCCTACTCGATACTCTACGTACTTTTCTGGACATCTTTCTAAACTGCAACATTTAGATCCGCCGATGCCAGATAATGAATTAATTACTGCATTAATACGTCAGTTTCCAGCAGACGTCCAAAGAACTTTGATCGCTGCTGACATTTATAATATGGAGCAATTTGACGAGGTAATGCAGAAACTTGATCACACGAACGCTCAATTCTTCCATCAGAAGGGAGGAAAGAATAACAACGCTGTGTACGCTGTTATGGCCGACAGTTATTCCCAAACACCTCGAGAGATTCGAGAGGGGCGAGAAGAGAAAACGCCGAGGGAAGAGCCCGATAAAAGAGGATGGAATCAGTACAGTAACAGATACAGTTACAAGCCTTATGCAAGACTGGATGGTGGATATCGATATAATACTCGATGGAGAAGGCCAAGGGATAATCAAGGAAGGTACCAGGAAAGAAGATACTATGGTAGAAACAACTACAATAACAGAGGGAATGTGAATACTCGTCAGTCCAATGAAGAGTTCAATAAGGAGACGAGGAAGAACTTGGAAGCAAGACACCAAGAAAACTTGCAGTTTTTGGAGCAGAGGCCCAATGAACCAGGTCCATCGGGAACACAACAATCCCGGGGGATTGGAAAAGAAAAAAAACTTCGAATTCACAGTAGAAGATAGAATTTTAAACACTTTCACTTCCAGAATTATTAAATGGCAAGCAGAGGATGATGACTTAATCCAACAGAATGATGAACGGAAAGAAATGGGTACAAGAATTAGAATGCCAATCATATCATGCGAAGTATTCGGTATGCCTGTCGATACTTGAATTGATACTGGGGCTATGCTTTGTCTTGTGAGCGAGAAGCTTTATATTCTGTGGAAGCTCAAAGAGAATTTAGAGGAGATTCCAGTATCAGGAATTAAGATCCAAGGAATAATACCCAATAAAATATCTCTGTGTAAAACACAATTATACTTATGTATTACTATTGGAGGACATGATTTCCGACATGTGTTTGTAGTAATGAAGGACATGGTTTTTGACATGATATTGGGAGCCGATTTCATTCAGAAATATCAAGCAGTGATAGACATGAAGACAGAGACGATCAGATTCAAGAATACCGAAGAGATAAACTTCGAGGGAAAAGAAGAGGAAGACATCGAGGGAGATGCTCAATGGTCTCTGATTTTTCATGAAGCTGAAGGAGGAGAAGTCTACACTGAGAAGGACTCCCCAGAACTAGGGAATATTTTGGAAGAGTATCACGAAATTTTTGATATTAAACCTGGTGAAATTAAAGATTTTGAATATCGTATTGTGGAAGTAAACAACAATGGAAGCTATGAGATCGCCAATACACGAACTGGTAACATCGTGGGAACTTATAATGCATCGAATTTGAAGATTTATTATTCAAGAACCAGATGATTTAATGTGTAGAAAGGAAAAATAAAAAAAAATCAATTTTTATTTTTTGCTAGGTGTGGGGTGGATGTGCCCAATTCTAGGAATGGGTATTCCAAGATTCAGACACCTAGATATCAAGGGAAAGGCTACAGCCGCTTTTGAAAGTTGAGATATTTGAATATCGCGCTCCATTGCTTCTAGAAGCAATTGGAAATTTTATGCAGCTAAGAGCATGTCAAGTAACGTAGCAAGTAGTAGCAGAGGTCGAGACTATTTATTGATTAAATAGTTAGCCATGGAGTAGAGACTTGAGACTTGGATCAGATTACTGGCACGGCCAAATGAAAGAGAATGCACTTAGTATCAAGTAAATCGGACCAGGGATACCAGAGATATGAGGATTTCCAGATTTCAGCTGATTCAGCGTGACCCTGACCGTTTTGAATAAAAGCCGGCCGGCTCAAGCAACTTCAGCTCACTTCGAAACAAGCACTTGCCTAGCAAGGTGCCGCTACGCTGAGCCAAGGCACATGGTTGCCGGATCTACGCAGAAGTTATTTTCAAAATTGTGATAGTCACAAAAGTGCTGCGATACATGTGGAACTTAGTAAGTTTCCGGCAAGAGAGAATCACTAAGGTGATTGGTATTTTTCTACGGACACTGGTGAAATATTTTATTTCTACATGGACATATGCTAGACTTTGTCTAGAAAAGTACTTTGTCACAGTCCAGTAATAATCTAATACTTGGATATTTTAGTCCAATTCAGTCAGTTTCATATTTGTAACGTGATAACCACTCCGATATTTCAGTATATTGAAAGCCAGTCTATCACGGTGTTGTTCATTAGCCGACGATGGGAAACTATATGTTGCTTCGCGCATGATAGATGGTGATAAGTCATGCCCAGGGAACGATCTTCAGAACAGCCGTTGATTGGTTTAGACTGTCAGAGTTTTCTTGTACTGAAACGATTACCTTGAGTTATGTTACAACTGACATATTTGAGAATAGATCATTTAGATCTGACCCCATTTAAGCGAACGGCTATGGTTTTAACAGAAGCCAATATTAAAATGGATCAGCAGTTACTTCAAACGTCAAGAGATATTACCACTATGTCTTGTTAGACAGATTGTGGGTATATAATGGCGGCCGATACAAGGATTAGACGTGCGTGTCCGACAGGGCATGTATCTGGATAAATCTGGTACAGACCAGGTTCACTACGCTTCAAGACCATCAAGAAATGTAAGCAACTTTTGACTTTATATTATGCCTAGCTAATTGGAACAAACTATTTTTCTGCAGATGACCAACACATTTATTTTTCTTCGTATTTAAATCTTGCAATGATTTACGCAAGACATATTAGAGTTATTCTGAGTATTTTAAGCACTCAGAACAGTTTAGGATCGATGACCGAGCATAACGAGGATTTATTTGAATATTTCATATGTTTGGGAAGTCACGGAAAACCGTCGATGTAACTGTAAAAGTTAATAATTATTTTTTGTTGAGAAATGGATATTTTATCCATATTCGAAGGTTCGAACATGTGGATTCTCACATAATGAAATAATAATTAAATATATTTAAAATAATATAACTAATAATAATAATAATAATCCACTAATAATAATAATAATGATTTTCATAACTTTTCTAAATAATTTTTGGATCTTATATTTTTCTAATAATCACATTTATTGAGAGAGAGCCTATGAAGTAGTTTAATCATTTCTAGTTTGGAACAGGTGATTTTCCGAAGGAGAGTGGTTAGCGCAAGCCCGCATTCAACCAACATTTCAGTTCTGGTTGAACAGTTAATATTTGCAATGAGCAAAGTATATTTTTCAGATAATACGGAGAGGCATGAAACGGGAAGCAATTGATAATTGTACCAAATAGGATATTTTTGTATTTATATAAAATCATGACGTAGATACACATTCGAAAGTGAAGTAAAGATTATCATAAGTGTGGTAAATTCACGGGTTGAACTGAATGGTAAAATAAAATAAACTTGTAAGTTTATAAATCTTCCAGTGTTGATAACAAGCAGAGGCTTGATTTAGTGTATAAATTTTGGGAAGAAAATTTATGTGTGTGGAGTAGTTGAAATGCCATTCCCAGGTGCGCATGTTTAAGTCGCAGGAATGAGGAGGTTTTTATTGAGCATCAATCAAATAGCAGGTTCGATGGCTCAGGTTTATAGAAGGAGTATTGGAACTACACATTTCGTCGTATGAATGACCCGAAGGTTATTTCTTAAAAACCATCAGTTCTTATTTCAACCTTGTTTACGGATTCCATTTAGACTTTGATTTTGCTAGAACCCGGATTTGTCATGATAGTATTTTATTCTTCTTCAGAGGAAGACCTTTGCCGTTGTTGGAATATTGTGTTCTAATAAAAATAATAGAATGGGCCACTGCCAATTAAAAATAATTATATAACCACGAATAATTTGAAGGATGTTTTCAATCCTAGTGCCATGAACTAAATGAATTTATTATGAAGCTACAATTCTTATTTCCGCATTCTGTCGAAGAATTGCAAGTTGTGAAAGTTACTAAAATGGCCACAAATATAAATATTTTTCTTAATCATGATTCCAAGTGGAAAATTAAATAGTTGAATGGTTCAACAATTTATTGATCAAGTTGATGATTCATAAATCATATATTTTGTTAGGAACTTGAAGTTCATAATCGAGTCACTTCTCGAAACGTTTAATGTCAGAAGAACAATTAATTTTTGTTGTGCTTCGCACAGTTCTTCGATGCTATGCTCAAGGTCAAATACTTATCAGATGTTATTAATATGTGTACATAATTTGTGTTGATTCAGAGATAATAATATTTGTTGACGATATTTTTTTTGAAACTGGAAAAATAAGTGAAAGTTAAAAATTCTATGAACATTTATTCTACGAGTGTTAATATTGTGTAAAAATTCAAACAGTGAACTATAGTATTTCCAGTAAAGACAATTAAATTTGAACTGGATTTAATCATGAATAATGAATATAATTTTGGAACACAGTCTACAGGACTAATAATCAGACTTGTGTTTCCAAAAATAATTGTCCAATGTGTTGGGAAAATTTCTGTATATTGTGTAAATAGGAGTGTGGGTCGCCACACGTGAATGATGCTGCTTTGAGCATTTTTGCAGTCAATTTTAAATTCAAAATAAAATGAGATAATTTTACATGATGTGTTATGCCCAGTTGAATCTCCTTCTATCCTTATTGTTGCATTGAGCCAAAAATCAGTAAAGCATTTTTTTCATTTGATGTCGTTTTTGCGATTAGCTTTAACCCATCTGGCGCCCCGGGATATTTTGACTCTCGTGCTGACTGATTATTGGTAAAATGCATATGTGGTCGTGCGGACTCCGGTCTAAACGGGCACAGTACGAACATGTAGATGATGATGATAACTGTTGTTTTAAGGCACCTAACATCTAGGTTATCGGCCCCTGATGGTTTGGGTGATCGTGAAGACGAAAATGCAATGCAAACTTAAAACTAAAACTAACTACTAACCTACATACTAGAAAAAGGAATGGAAAACTAATGGAGAATAAGGCAAATAAAGGACAGGAGGAAAATAAATGCCCTCAACCCTCGAAGAATGCGGATTGAGGGACTTGGAAGGAAGGAGAGCCATGAAAGGCAGATAGGAAAGTGAAAGAGGAGAGGGTCCTCCTCAAAGGTAAGGGACAAAAGGGGAAAACGGACCCAGCTCAGGAATCCCTCGGGGTCGCCAACTCCTGAACTCACCAGCCGTGAGCCCCTGAGGGTGTAGCATTATCTAGGGTGCACCAAAATTGGTGGGGCTACATACACCCAGCCTCCTTGAGGGCCTTGAGCAGAAGGCAGGAGATAACATGAAAATAAAAAGAATGCTGACCCCTCGCAGAAGGAAGGAATCAGAAAAGATGAGACAAGGGCCAATTAAGGCGGGAAAGGAAGAGACTCCCTAGGCCTCGGATACCCTAATACCGTCGGGGTTGTAAGAGAACAAGAGTTGACCAAGTGAGGTCGACAGGAAAGAAGACAGAGAGGAGCCCCGCACAAGTAAGTGGAAGCAATGCCAGACTCAGCTGGGGCCCCGTGGTCGCCAACCCACGTTCCACTAGATGTGAGCCCCAGGGGGCCGAACATATAGAGGTGCGGATATAAATTCAGACCATTTTCTGGCTAAGTCCTGATATAAACAGCATATATGCAGAATTAAGAATAGTAGGTCAAGAAGAATGCAGAAATATGATGGATAAAAATTAATCGAAGATAGGAAGATAGCTGACGAATTCTCTGTGACACTAGAAAGAAAGATACTGAGAGACATAAAGGTAACATGAAATATAAATGAACACTGGAAAAGCATTAAGAGGCAATTGAGAACACTGCAGAGAATATAGTGGGATTTAAAAATGATGATGATGATAATTGTTGTTTTAAGGGGCCTAACATCTAGGTTATTGGCCCCAGGGATTTAAAAAGCCAGAGATGAAAGACAAATGGTTTGATGCGAAATGTGAGCAGAAGATAAATGCAAGAAACCAAGCAAGAATTAAAATGCTACAAATGGATACAAGAGGTAACAGGAAACCACGCAGAGGCAAGAAGAGTGGCAAAACGTATGTGCACAAGAAAGAATAAAATTCGAAAAGGTAGAGAGAACTAGCAAAGGCAAAGGATTATAGAAAAATGTATGCACTATTAAGGGAAGAGAAAAGAGGATTCCAGGCCAGATCAGATATGTGTGAAGATAAAGATGGACATCTCATTGTTGAGGCCAAAAAGGTTTTGGAAGAGATGGGTGGAATATTTTCAAGAGATTCTGAATGGAACAGGAGAGAAAGGAATTGAAGAAGAAGTAGTAGTAGAAGAAGAAGAACTTTACGTACCAGGGCCTAACCCAGAAATACTAGAACCAAGTATGACTGAAACAAAAGAATTTATTAAGGGAATGAAGATATAACTGCAGAGCTGATCAAGTATGGTGGTAATTATCTACATACCCAACTGCATCAACTGAAATTCAGAATGTTGCAAGAAGAGCAGATGCCCGAAGAATGGAAAGTAGCTCTGTTATGCCCAATACACAAGAAGGGGTCTAAGCTGTGTTGCCCTAACTATAGAGGCATATCACTACTTAACATAGGATATAAAATATTTAAAAAAGTCTTAGCAAGGCATATTGAACCTTATGCAGAAAGGGTATTAACGAAGTGGTTTTAGACGAAATCTATCCACAACAGATCATATCTTCACACTACTATGTATGCTGGAGAAGTTATATGAGTACAATATACCTGTCCACCAATTATATATTTGTTTCCTGATGGCATATGATTCAGTAGATAGAAGGTATCTATACGAAACTATGGATAAGATGGGAAAAGCCAGGAAACTTATACGATTGGTTAAGATGACACTGGATCACTCAAGCTGTAAAATTAAAGCACAAAATGAGCTATCAAAAATTTCAGAGTAAGGGACTTCGACAAGGAGATTCACTATCGTGTCTACTTTTCAATCTTAACTTAGAACGAGTAGTCCGGAATATTGATGTGAGAGAAGGGGCACTGGCACGATATATAAATGTAGAAACCCTATCCAAACAGGAACGCTGTATAACCTGGCAGTGCAATATTTAGCCTACGCTGATGATATAGTAATCTTAGGAAGGACGGTAAGAGCCATATCCACAGCATACAAAGAACTGGAAGAAGGATCGGGGAAAGCTGGCTTAAATGTCAATGTGGGAAAAACAAAGTACAAGTTATTATCCCGATAAATGAGAAACGGAGCCAAGCTAGTGATGAACGGGAAAGAATTTGAAAAAGTCAACAATTTCAAATAGTTGGGATCTAGACTCACGGAAGATAATAACACAATGGCAGAAATAACGGGGAGAAATCAATGTTATTTTAGCCTCCTGAGATCTCTCGAAAGATCAAAAAGAGAATATATCGAACAATAATTAGACCAGTTGTTACCCATGCTAGTGAAACGTGGGTACTCACCAAAAGAGGAGAGGAAGCATTGGATACGTGGGAATGAAAAATTCTTAGAAGAATATATTGACCCGTCCAGGAAAATTGAAACTGGCGAGCACAATATAATAAAAAGATATATTGCCTGTATGAGGAACCTCGACTATCAGTGGAAGTAAAAAGAGGAAGGTTACGATAGGCAGGACACCTAGAAAGAATGGAGGAGAAACGGGCGGCCAGCCTGATATTTCTTCGACATCCGGATGGAAGGAGACCACGCAAAAGATGGCTGGACAATGTAGAGGATTATCTACGCCAACTAAAAGTTCGTGGGTGGACTCGACTCGCTATGGACCGTAAAGCGAGGACTGGTGTGACTGAGAAGGCCCAGGCTCTACAAGAACCGTAGCGCCGATGGGTAAGGATATGAATGCGAGGAAGCGCTGTGCTCCTCTCAATTGTAGGAGCATCAGTGAGAGCCTTGAAACAGGCCACAAATTGTTCAACTTCCCAGGGGATGTCCAACGGTGAGCATATCGGTATAACATTTGTACTTCTCGTACTCATCCTCTTTCCTCTTGTCACTGATGACTTATAGATATTCAGAGAAACAGTGTGAGTGCCTAGTGTTGATGTGGCGTTTTGTTTGAGATTAGAAATGTCATATTTCTAGATTAACTTATTGCATCCTCCTTTGCTAGTAGCTGGAAGTGGATTAAGGGCAGTGGAAACCAAAAGCTTCTTTCAATGCCATTGAAAAAATTATGGAATCTTCTCAGCTGAGCAGATCAGGTTTGTCATTCCGACAAGGTTCGAGTGCGATCCTCTGACTGATGGGCAGATGGAATCATGGCTGGACGTAGATGGTGGTATGTTGACTTCTAATGATTAATATGTAATTTGTAATTATGTTCTCCCATACCCTAGCCACTATTGGTACCAGTTAATGCTACGGTACAAATACGAATACACCTGGAACGATACACTAAATTGTGGGAATCTGTGTTCAAGGAACTGCTGTACAGAATTGGTCTGGTGTTAGATTTGCAGAAGCTTTCGGTACAGGTTACACGGTCCATGATCGTAACACGGAATGTTTTCCTTGGACAATGCATCTACGCCATGGGCGTGGGCAACGTTTTTTCAACGATCTATAAAAACAAAATAAGGAATTTTCAATATTTAGAGAGACATATGAGGCAAAAGAGAATTACAATCCCTGGGATGTAACACAGGAAAAGGTGTGATGATGATAATTGTTGCTTTAAGGGGCCTAACATCTAGGTTATCGGCCCCTAATGGTTTGGATGATCGTGAAGATGAAAATGAAATGCAAACTATAACTAAAAGCTAACCACGAACTTATATACTAGAAGAATAAATGGAAAACAAAAGGAGAATAAGGCAAATAAAGGACAGGAGGAAAGGAAATGCCCTCAACCCTCGAAACATTCGGATTGAGAGACTTTGAAGGAAGGAGAGCCATGAAAGGCAGATGAAAGTGAAAGAGGAGAGGGTCCACCCCAAAGGTAAGGGACAAAAGGGGGAAACCGGACCCAGCTCAGGAATCCCTCGGGGTCGCCAACTCCCGAACTCACCAGCCGTGAGCCCCTGAGGGTGTAGCAATATCCAGGGTGCCCCAAAAGTGGTGGGGCTACATACACCCGGCCTCCTTGAGGGCCTTTGGCACAAGGCAGGAGGTAAAAGGAAAGAAAAAGAAGGCTGACCCCTCACAGAAGGAGGGTATCAGGAAAGATGAGACAAGGGCCAATTAAGGCGGGAAAGGAAGAGACTCCCTAGGCCTCGGATACCCTAATACCGTCGGGGTCGGAAGAGAACAAGAGTTGACCAAGTAAGATCGACAGGAAAGAAGACTGAGAGGATACCGGCACAAGTAAGTGGAAGCAATGCCGGACTCAGCTGGGGCCCAGTGGTCGCCAACCCACGTCCCACAAGATGTGAGCCCATGGGAGCACTGGAAAAGGCTTCAGAATGTAGATCAGCGGTAAGGTGAGAGATATTTTAGCTATAGGTCTCTTAATAGCGGTATGTTGACGTTCTAATCATCAATAATTGTGGGAAAAGTACACACTGAATAGCTGAAGGAAAAATACTTTTAATTTCCCATATTCCGATTATTTCGATAGATTTGCCACTCCAGTGTGCAAGAATGCAGTTACCTTTCAAACATAATTCGCAATTACTATTAATAAAGCGCAATGATGATGATGATGATGAAAATTGTTGTTTTAAGGGGCCTAATATCTAGGTTATCGGCCCCTAATGAACTGGATGATAGCGAAAATGATAATGAAATGGAAACCAGAACAAAATTATCTCAGACGGAAAATACTTACAAAAAGGAACTCAGATTGAAACAACTCACAAAATGTCCTTACAAAAGGGAATTTAGAACGAAAAGATTCACAAAAGGAATAGATTGAAAAATACCCACAAAATGAAGGCTAGGTTCAAAATACGTACAAAATGCAATGTAGCGTCGAAATACCTACAAAATGTAATTGAAATTCAAAATACTTACAAAATGCAAATGAGATTGAAATTACGTACAAAATGCAATTGAGGTTCAAAATACTTACAAAATGCAATTGAAGTTGAAAATGCTTACAAAATGGACGGTAGATTCAAACGACTCATGTGGATTGACAATACTTACAAAATGCAATTTAGATTGAAAATACTTGACAAAATGTAATTTAGATTCAAAATAACCACAAAATGCAATTGAGAATCAAAATATGTGCAAAATGCCCACCAAACAAAATGCAATTTAGATTCAAAATTCGTGCGAAATGCGGTTTTGGTTGAAAATACTTACAAAATGCAATTGAAATTCAAAATTCTCACTAAAAGGCCCGGCTACCTGCATTGAAAGACTTACCAAAAAGCAATTTAGATTGTCAATCTTTACAAAATGCAATTGAAGTTGAAAACAATCGCGAGATGTAATTTAGATCGAAATAACTTACAAAATGCAACGTAGATTAAAAATTCCTTAAAAATCGCTAGAAGGGAATTTAGACACACGGTGAACCAAGTAACAAAAACAGTGCGGGAATCTTAAAGAGAAAAATAAATATAAGGAAAAGAGGAGTGGGGTGGCGAGGAGAGGGGAGGAGAGGTGAGAGAGGAGAAGGTCCGCCCCAAAGGGAAGGGACAAAAGGGGAAAACGGACCCAACTCAGGAATCCCTCGGGGGCGCCAACTCCCGAACTCACCAGCCGTGAGCCCCTGAGGGTGTAGCATTATCGACGGTGCACCAGACGGGGTGGGGCTACATGCACCCTGCCTCCTTAAGGGCCTTGGGCACAAGGCAGGAGGTAAAAGGAAAGAAAAAGAAGGCTGACCCCTCACAGAAGGAGGGTATCAGGAAAGATGAGACAAGGGCCAATTAAGGCGGGAAAGTGAAAGATGATGATGATGATAATTGTTGTTTTAAGGGGCCTAACATCGAGGTTATCGGCCCCTGATGGTTTGGGTGATCGTGAAGATGAAAATTAAAAGCGCTCTTAAAACTAAAACTAATTACTAACCTACATACTAGAAGAAGAAATGGAAAACTAAAGGAGAATAAGGCAAATAAAGGACAGGAGGGAAATAAATGCCCTCAACCCTCGAAGAAGGCGGATTGAGGGACTTGGAAGGAAGGAGAGCCATGAAAGGCATATAGGAAAGTGAAAGAGGAGAGGGTCCGCCCCAAAGGTAAGGGACAAAAGCGGAAAACGGACCCAGCTCAGGAATCCCTCGGGATCGCCAACTCCCGAACTCACCAGCCGTGAGCCCCTGAGGGTGTAGCATTATCTAGGGTGCACCAAAAGTGGTGGGGCTACATACACTCTGCCTCCTTAAGGGCCTAGAGCACAAGGCAGGAGGTAAAAGGAAGAGAAAAAGAAGGCTGACCCCTCGCAGAAGGAGGGTATCAGAAAAGATGAGACAAGGGCCAACTAAGGCGGGAAAGGAAGAGACTCCCTAGGCCTCGGATACCCTAATACCGTCGGGGTCAGAAGAGAACAAGATGATGATGATGATAATTGTTGTTTTAAGGGGCCTAACATCGAGGTTATCGGCCCCTAATGATCTGGGTGATAGCGAAAATGATAATGAAATGGAAACCAGAACAAAATTATCGAAGACGGAAAATACGTACAAAAAGGAACTCACATGGAAACAACTCACAATATGGTCTTACAAAAGGGAATTTAGAACGAAAAGTTGCACTAAAAGAATAGATTGAAAAAGACCCACAAAACGTAGGCTAGATTCAAAATACGTACAAAATGCAAAGTAGCGCCGAAATACTTACAAAATGCAACTGAAATTCAAAATACTTACAAAATGCAAATGAGATCGAAATTACGTACAAAATGCAATTGAGGTTCAAAATACTTACAAAATGCAATTGAAATTGAAAATACACAATGCAATTCAGATTGAAATATCCCAGTTCCAATCCAAATTATTCACAAAGTGCAATTGAAATTCAAAATCCTTACAAAATGCAATTGAAATTGAAAATGCTTACAAAATGTACGGTAGATTCAAACGACTCATGTGGATTGACAATACTTACAAAAAGCAATTTAGATTGAAAATACTTGACAAATGTAATTTAGATTCAAAATACCCACAAAAGGCAATTGAGAATCAAAATATGTGCAAAATGCCCACCAAACAAAATGCAATTTAGATTCAAAATTCGTGCGAAATGTGGTTTTGGTTGAAAATACTTACAAAATGCAATTGAAATTCAAAATACTCACTAAAAGGCCCGGCAACCTGCATTGAAAGACTTACTAAAAAGCAATTTAGATTGTCAATCTTTACAAAATGCAATTGAGGTTGAAAACAATCGCGAGATGTAATTTAGATCGAAAAAACTTACAAAATGCAACATAGATCAAAAATGCCTTACAAATCGCTAAAAGGGAATTTAGATACACGGTGATTCGAGTAACAAAAGCAGTGCGGGAATCTTAAAGAGGAAAGGAAATAGAAGGAAAAGAGGAGAGGAGAGGGGAGAGAGGAGAAGGTCCGCCCCAAAGGGAAGGGACAAAAAGGGGAAAACGGACCCAGCTCAGGAATCCCTCGGGGTCGCCAACGCCCGAACTCACCAGCCGTGAGCCCCTGAGGGTGTAGCATTATCGACGGTGCACCAGAAGTGGTGGGGCTACATACACCCTGCCTCCTTAAGGGCCTTGTGCACAAGGCAGGAGGTAAAAGGAAGAGAACAAGAAGGCTGACCCCTCACAGAAGGAGGGTATCAGGAAAGATGAGACAAGGGCCAATTAAGGCGGGAAAGTGAAAGACTCCCTAGGCCTCGGATAACCTAATACCGTCGGGGTCGGAAGAGAACAAGAGTTGACCAAGTGAGGTCGACAGGAAAGAAGACAGAGAGGAACCCGGCACAAGTAAGTGGAAGCAATGCCGGACTCAGCAGGGGCCCCGTGGTCGCCAACCCACAACCCACTAGATGTGAATCCCTGGGGGGGGGGGGGGGGGGTGGAAAGCGCAATGACACGCACATACAACAGCAGGTGTACATTTTAGACAAAACCATATTTTCCCATGGGCAACTGTATGCGGCGTGCTCACGAATATACCGACAACAAAATCGTTATGTCTCAGCAGAAGCTGGCAAAACCAAATACGTAATTTTCAAATATTTTCACATAAGGTAACATCGTATCCTGTAGACTTTCTCAACTCTAAGGAATTCGCACTTTGCGGCTCATACCAATATGCTGTACGTATCAGAATTTTCCGAATTGAAATTACCCACATGTAGATGAGTTTGCCGTAATAGAACATACCAATTATTAGCAATAATACATATTCCCCATTTTCTTCATCGCGTGCGAAGCCGCGGGCACCTGCTAGTGTATTTATATATTTCAAAAGCATACAATTGTTAAATATTGAAGACCCTTGTCTCAGCATACAGACTCACAGTCGGATATAATATATCTTTCTTCCACATTATTCACAGTATGAGATTCTGCATTATCTGAACACTTTTAGTATATTTTCATAGGCACCTCCCCAGGCACATAACCTGCATAGGCACCTATGTAGATTGCCCCTGGAGTGTGGCAGTATAATTTAACACAAATCTTGTGGCAGTGGTCAGACATTGAATATTTATCGGAATTCAGCGCTGAGCTTATGATATTGCTCCCACAAGATTGAGGCCAATGCATACAATGACCATTCTATGATGGCCCATTCGTAGGACAAGTGTAGGCTAGTAAATGAAGGTTTATAACTTGTAATTTAAAACATTTGTTTGGTGGTATCATTTGCCATGATAATTGAAATAATGTACCATAGTAATTGAAAATCTTGCTCAGCAGATGGTGTTAAAACATTTATCACATTTGGGTGTTGCTTGTGTTTTCTTGTTATTAAGACTAATAACATACAAAAATAGGCCTAACCCGGGAGTTATACCAAGACCCCACCTTTGCAGTACAAACAGTAATCCACGGTGGACGAACCAAGCACAGACTTGTGGTTTCATGCAAACGCTGGCCCAACCCAACAGCGACCAACAGCTTTAGTGGAGTGAGGTGATATGAAGTGATATGGAGGCATGCCGCATCCAACACGGTGCTGATGTGTCCGTCAGTTTATTACTGCAAAGTTAAGATGTTGAGCATGTTCTTGTTGAAGGATAAGTGTGATGTTTCATGAAAGTAGTGTGCCACAAAAACTGGGATTACTGGACAGAGCAACATATTCCTTTATTCCTATATAAGTCAATACGGACCATCATGGGGTGAATTATTTCAGGAGAGCAAGAGATACGATACAAAATTGTTAATTACTGGCAAGAGACACTGACTGTGAAACTTAAGCCTAGTAAATATTGTGCGTTATTGGCCGTGACACCGCTACACATTTGACCGAACACCTGTCGCTGTCTTCCAAACATACATCCCATTGTCTTGTGATCAGGGTTTATTGATGTGTAACATCTTTCCGCTCGGCTGCTGGATAGTTTTGTGGCAGTGATTTTGAAAATTGGGGACGGAAGTGAATCGGGCGGAAGTGGATCGGACGGAAGTGAAGACGCACTGCCAGGAAAATGGGACGGAAGTGAATCGGGCGGAAGTGGATCGGACGGAAGTGAAGACGCACTGCCAGCTGGATGTACAATTGAAAATGTGTGTATTGGAAACAAGGCAGTGTGTGCTCTGTAGCGCGAGAATGTTATGGCAATACAGTAGACAGTGCATTTAGCAGGCACTGGTTTTACGAGCACAGTGGTAAATGTTTCACCGACTTTCATTTGTCATTGAGCAGTTTATGAAGCTTCACGTTCAAGGTTGAATATCACATGGGGTAGGACAAAGACGACAAATGACATTTAAGTAAGTGGCATTATTGTCAAACTGTGGGTGAGTAGTCAAATATTAAATGCATAACAGAATGTTGTTATATGAGTGGAGTAGAAGCTATATTTTCATCATATGTGAGACTAGGTCATTTCATGATTGTAGGAAGCCATGTTTTGATTGTTTACGACGAACTGTAAGAGAGCCTTGAGAATAATGAATGTTATAGTTACTGAGGAATGTGCTCACAGTATTTGAGAGTACTGTCGACGCTGTGTGTCAGTTTGTTATCATGAATTATTAATGTAAAAGGAAGGAAGGAAGCTTGTAGTTTTGCGTGTTCGTTAATCTCACGATCATGATTCACGGTACCTCCTTTTTACGTGGAATGCGAACCACAGGACATGGCATTTCAATTCAAAAATCTCACATGTATTGACCGGGAATCAAACCCGGTCTACCTTGGTGAGAGACTAACAGCTTCACCACTGCGCCACAAATGTGACAGTAGCATATTACCAATTCAATCTATACATTCATCATAGTACCAGTATGGAAATGGAGTGTAGATTAACATTTTAAAAATGCCCAAGCTGTGTAGTATACGAGTAGGATAACATGTCAGATGTTACACATCATATGCGACTACTGTAAGGCTCGTATCTTTTTTATTGTTCAGTTATTACATTATCTTCTTCTTCCACTGTTCTATCTTCTAATTTATATGGTAAGTTAATTTATAAAAATCAATATGTATATTTTGTCCTAGAGTAGTCTACCATTGACATCATACTAATATATAAAAATGAGATGGTGTGTGTCTGTCTTTCTATCTGTCTGTCTGTCTGTCTGTCTGTCTGTGTGTTACTCAATAACGCAAGAACCACTGGTCCGATTTAAATTAAATTTTGCATTGATGTAGCTGATTTACCATGTTTACATATAGGATACTTTTAATTTCGATATTTTGTACTATTAAAAATGGCGACCATTTCAGTGACGTCACTACACCCTTTGGTTTCAAAATTCCATATTTCCATATCAAATAAATAGAGAACGCTAAGAAATAGCAACCTTTTGATGGCACGTATGAGCTTCAAAATTTAATTTCCTATCCGAAAGGTCCTGATCACTTTTCGTGTACCTCCAACGGTTAGCGAGTAAAACCCATATATGTGACGTCACTACACCCTTTGGTTTCAAAATTTCCTATTTCCATTTCAAATAAAAAGAGAACGCTAAGAAAAATCAAACTTTTGATGCATACACATAATTTAGCATTTAATTTGCTATCCAAAAGGTCCGTATCACTTTTCGTGTATCTCCAACGGTTAGCGAGTAAAACCTAAATTTGTGCAATAAAACACGGTCAACACCGAGCGGTGCAGTATATCTCTACATACTTAAAAATTAAAGTTTTTATGTTTTTTTCGCAATTTCTACGGAAATTTGAGTTATTTACGCGTTTCAGACTGTTTTATTATGGATGAGCGCAAAAGTAATTTTTTGGTCTGTCTGTCTGTCTGTCCGTTTGTTTGTCTGTGGACAATTTTGTTCCCTTATAACTCGAGAACGGCTGAGTGTATCAACGTAAAATTTGGTACAGATATCCATCAGAGGCACGACACTAATCATTGATGTAACCCATCTCCGTACCTCTCATAAAAGAGGGCCTACCCCCTTAAAATACATGCTGAAATAGGAGTAGAAGGACGAGACAAAGATTATTTTCAGCCCCTCAATGTGAGATACAAACTCGACATTTTAAGGCCCTAAAACCAACCGTTTTTGAGATATTCCCAGAAAACTAATTTCATTTAATAAACTAATGAACGAATTCAAGCCGGTAACCATGGCAACAGATTCTCAGAGGTCCATCTATTGCTGTTAAACGCAATGCAATTCAATTAATTACATTGGTGTGAACGTTTGCAAACGGCTAGAAGGTTATCACGGAAATAAATTAAGCTGTAAAATTCATCAATACGTATAATGCGCTTAAGGGGGTCAAGGGGTACACTAGAATTTTTTCACGCGATTTACACCTGCGGGTGTGGTACGGCAGGTCTATTATATTCCTATCCCTGTATTATATTATTATTAGTATTATATTATGGCGTGCAACGAGGAGACAAAGCCCCTCGGTGCCAGAAACAAAACTTGGGGTACTCGAAAACTACATTATAAGGCTCTAAAACCAACAGTATCTGAAATATTCCCAGAAAACTAATTTAATTTAAATTAACAATCTAATGAAGGAATGGAAATCGGTAACCATGATAACATTATCTCAAGGGGTGACATCCAACTTTCCATCTATTTCTGTAAGAAGCAATGTCACTCCATTTATACCATGCCATGGTGGGTGAGTGGATAGCGAGTCGGTCTACTAACCCCAAGATTGCAGGTTCACTCCTGGCCGTGGTAAGTGATTTTTGAAAGGCGGCAAAAATACGACTCGCATGTCATACGATGTTGGCATGTCAAAAAACCCATTTGAATTCAGTAGGCCGTGTTCATAATGACAAAATTAATCTCAGCAGTTTCCGCCAACACAAAGTTCCTCATTTCTCTACTAGAAAGTGCTATAGTGTTCAAGGAGCTTAGATATCTACCCTCCTTGACTCTCATAGTGATTCAAGGAACAACGAAATTTCGACATGCAAGCTACCCTCTGGGTGTCAAATTACGAAGCTTGCACCCGGCACCCGAGGCCATACGATATTATTATTAGGCTACTCCATTTATTACATTTCTGTGAAAGTTTGCAAATGGCTATAAGATTATCACGGAACCAACGTAGACTGTATAATTCGTCAATGCAATTAAGGGGGTCAAGGGGTAACCTAGAATTTTTTCATGCATTTACAAGTGCGACAAATAGTACAGAAAGTCTATTATATCTCCAAACAGGAACATTATTTTCAAAAATTCCTGAATTGAATCAGCATTTTTTGGGGCTTTTAGGAATGTGGCCCATTTGAGGCTAAAGAACCTGAATTTTCATGCACCACAAGCCTTTATAATTTATGAAAGAGGTCTTCCTGTGTATGGGGACCTAACACAACGTAGAGGGTAATTTTTTTATGTGAGGTGTATTGCGTTTCGTCTACAAGGCTTTCAAATCTATTTCACGTCAGGAAGTACACGTTAGGTGAATTTAGTTTGAGAGCACATTTTAACTAATCTTTTTTTTTTTTTTTTTTGTCGACATACGGGTTCATTGTAAGGATGATTTTGTTTGATACGTATGGTAGATATACCCATACTTGGATATCTGGGTGATATGTTGTAGACAATAGAATTGTCTGTCTGTCTTTCTGTGTATCTTTATGTACGCCTATAAATCGTGTTCGGATGCTTGGTGCATCGTAAAATTAGGTATGGTAAACATGAGTCAAGACACCAATCATTTATAAAACTCCTCACCGTACTTTTCATACAGTAGAAGGGTGGATATAGGGAAAAACTTCTCAAAATACATGCTAAAATAGGCGAAATTTAAAAATTATCCTAGAAGGACGATCAAAGCATATGTTGCGCTTCTCATTGTGAGACACAAAATTTGCGAGTCTATAAGGGGTCTCCGAAAATCACATTTTAAGGCCCTTAATTAACAGTGTGTGTGATATTCCCAGAAAACTAACTTCGTTCTGATAAACTTATGAAGGAGTGACAAACCGCTAACCATTGCAACAGTAGCTCAATTGATAATGTCTGGTGTTAATATATAACACCGTTCGAAGAACGGGTACTTCTGCTAGTCATTAATTATTGTTAAAAGTTATACTAATATAGATGAGTGTGGTTTTGTCTTAAGAAAATTGCTGACCAAAGGCTTGAATACTCATTATGAGTCATGGTTGTTACATTTCAGAAGGTGGTACCTGACACTTATGGCCACATCCAACCAAGATAACATAGGCACCTGTGTAGATTTACCTTGGATTATGGAGGTAGTTTTATACAAATCTTTTGTATAAACCAGGTACCTATTGTCTATTTTAGTTGCCTTTATCTGTGCTCTAGATTTGTGTTCGTTCATCCCTGTTATTGGGTTATTACCAGTAGATAGCATAAGCTTCACATAGATGTTTTCCATGAGGAAGTTTTGTTTCTATTTTGACAAGTCATGATCATTTCTGTGTTGACACGTTGAATGAATTATAAATGTAATTGCAAGTTTCCGTGGTTAACATAGAGCAAAATATTGGCGTGTGACTGTTTGGAGTGTTCTAATGATGGAGTGAGATAGGTTATAAGCAGGGCCCCGATGATCGTGTACTTAACTCTCTACTCCCAAATGCCTTGCTTCCGGTGGGTTGCAATATATGGACTTGTAGGGATGAATTCATAAACTTGGCCCGGGTCATGATCGCGAGATAAACCCATGAACGCCCGAATTAATACTTTTTGAAAATATTGCTTTTTTATTAATAAGTCATACCATACGGAGAATGGTGTTACAGGAGAATGATGAAGATCAGATGGGTAGATAGGGTAACAAACATAGAGGTATTAAGACGAGTGGGAGAGGAGAGATGTTTCTGGCGACTGCTAATGAAGAGAAGAGATAGGTTGGTAGGACGCATACTAAGACACCGAGGAATAGCAAGCTTAGTTATGGAAGGAAGGGTCGAGGACAAGAACTGTAGGGGTAGACCAAGGTTAGAATATGTTAAACAGATTGCCACAGATGTAGGGTGTGGTAGTTATGTAGAGATGAAACGATTAGCTCAGGACAGGGAGGCATGGAGAGCTGCATCAAACCAGTCAAAAGACTGAAGACTCAAACAACAACCATACGGAGTTATTAAGCTGCCCAAACCATATTTTACGAAGTTGGCATCGTAAGTTCCCGAAATACAGGGCGTCACATACATGTAACACTATGCGCTTGTGTTGTCAACACCCTTACTGCATATTCTGAATGGTGATTTATAAATGCAATAATGTACCAATTTCATATTTGTTGCTAAATACTTATCTTGATAATATTACACTTTAAAAAGCACTGAGGAAGTATTTTGACACCTTTGAACCTTCGATCATATAGTCAAGTGGCTAGTTACTTAGTGTAGAACAGAAGGAGGAATGCTATGCACAGTCCCTCATCACATTTACAATACGCAGTTCGGACACTGCTTACACACAATTCACCGGCACACCGCCTCCGCCTCCGCTTATGTCCTGGGACGTTGATGACCAGATGATCGCGTCCATCACATCACAAGTCTTCATGTCGCGGCCCTATCCTGCACTTGCTGTTGACAGCCGCCTGCCTAAACGTGGTTCTACGCCGTACAATTTCACGTAGAATTGTGCCACTTTCTTCTTGAACTCCAGTTGAGTTGTCCTTGACCGTGATATCGTAATGAGGTACCATGCGTTTTGGGGACACTCGACAAGAAGCCAAGAAAATATGGCCCACCACCACTTTTTGTTTCTTATTGACACGTGATATTAGTTCACATTTTCATCCATAAGGTTCGTTCCTCCCATGAATGTATTATAGGTGCCGATCTGGAGGGGACGTGGGAATGTAACTATTTTTTTTTCAGCCCGAGAGAACCTTTAGACCTAGTCGAGGGGGGAAAATCAGGGACAGTCGTGGAGACGTGAGAAACAAACCACGAAATGCACCCAATTGTTGGGACATCACCCAAGACATTCCCTAGTGACTAGTGTGCGTGAAAAGAATGAATCGACCTTTCGTGATCATATAAGCGCGAAGTTCGAATATCTTTAACTGGCAAAGGTCCTGTAGAGCAATAAATGCAATGACCGGTATTGCGTTACCGTATGGTAACGCTAGGCGTTTATGGGTTTTCGGCCACGAAAACTATAAATTTTACTTTTCATTGTCTTGCTATTATTACGATATGCCTCTGGAGTTTCGTCCTTTCGGAGGTAGGGACAAAATTGTTAATTATTGGCAAGAGACACCGTTTGTGGAACTTAGCCTACTGAATATTGTGTGATATCGGAAATGACACTCAGCCTCGTGAAGCAAAAACTGAGAAGAGGTGAGTTCCAATCCCACCTCCGCCATCCCGGATGTGTTTATATGTAGTTTCCCCGCTTCTATTCCAGTGAATGCTTAGTTTAGACCACAGCCGTCTCCTTCCCAACCCTCATCTGAGTTACAACTACACACACTAATACAGCCTTCAAAATAACATAGCTTATTTAACAAATTCCACACACAACCAAGTACATGGGGTTACATGACCATGATGTCGCAAAGCCCCGAAATGAATCAACAACACAATATAACTTAGTGGCTTCAACACTGCATCCCCCTGTGGGTGGGGGTTTAGAATACACCCATGGTACCCTCTGCCTGTTGTACGAGGCGACTGAAAAGGGCGACTTTTGCTATTATTTCAGGCTTCCTTCTTGTCTTGTGAATTGCCCCCCAGTGGGTGGGAGAGATGAAGTACACCCACAGGCAGAGTTGGACAAATTGCTCCCCGAAATGTATTGTAGATACAAAATACTCACAGAAATGCATTTGGCTGTAGTATATATCCCGAGTCCCGGGGTTTAGTGGGCTTTTGGTGATCTCAACGACGTCACCTATGACGTGGTAAAGATACTTACCTGGTTGGTGAGAAGAAATTCATTGTCTCGATTGTGATTGGCCAGCTCATGTGCGCCAGCTGATATGCGCCGTGGTTGTCAGGCGCCATTTTTGATTTTACTGCTTTGCCTTTGCGAGCTTTCGAAACGTTCGGGTGGGGTAGTGTTGTGTTGCTGAAATAAGAAGTAGATTTACTTGTGGTATAATGTGGATGGTATATTTATCCTAATTGTGGTGTTTCTGGTGGTTGGTAGTGTGTAGGTAAGAAGGCAGTGTCGTTGCATGGAAATTAAAAGTGACGAGGTTGGCTGTGGAATCGTTTGCTGTCGAATGGGTAAGTGTTGTATTTCTTCATATTCTTATTAGTGTGCTTCTGGTAGTTGAACGTACAACATCTACTCCAATCTTGTGATAAAATTTTCTCCGTTATACTGAACCTCGTGGCTTGTGGTAAAATTTTCTCCGTTATACTGAACCTCGTGGCTTGTGGTAAAATTTTCTCCATTATACTGAACCTCGTGGCTTCTGGTAAAATTTTCTCCATTATACTGAACCTCGTGGCTTGTGGTAAAATTTTCTCCATTATACTGAACCTCGTGGCTTCTGGTAAAATTTACTCTATTATACTGAACCTCGTGGCTTGTGGTAAAATTTTCTCCATTATACTGAACCTCGTGGCTTGTGGTAAAATTTTCTCCATTATACTGAACCTCGTGGCTTGTGGTAAAATTTTCTCCATTATACTGAACCTCGTGGCTTCTGGTAAAATTTTCTCCATTATACTGAACCTCGTGGCTTGTGGTAAAATTTTCTCTATTATACTGAACCTCGTGGCTTGTGGTAAAATTTTCTCTATGATACTGAACCTCGTGGCTTGTGGTAAAATTTCTCCATTATACTGAACCTCGTGGTGTACATTTATTCTTCTGAAATGGCAGAAGCTGTTGCTGGGCCCAGTGGCCTTTGTGGTCAGAAGCGTGTTCGAGAGTCTGACAGCGGTGGTAGTGACAGTTCTGCTAGTGGCTCTGGGTCTGGAGTTGGGTCTGGTGTAGGGCACATGACTTTAATTCTGCTGTTGAGTTTCTTGGGCACCATCGAGAGCAGTATCGAATTTGCTCGGGAGAAGGGGCTTCTAGCGAAGTCGTACTCTTGTCCGAAATGTCAGAAACTCATGTCGCCCACTAAAGTTGCTGCCACTCGCAGCATGGACTGCCAAATGTGGCGCTGTAGGAAATGTACCGTGAGGCGGTCCACTCGAAAGAGGTCCTTTTTTGAACGTTCACGTCTTACGATCAGGAACATTCTGTTCCTTGCTTATTTCTTTTGTCGCCGAATGCCCATTCATGCAGCAGTGCATGAGTTGGGTATTTCAAAGGTCACTGTAGTGGATTGGTTTGTTTTTGCCAGGGAAGTTTGCTCTGCGTGGGTGCGTGAGCGGCCATCTTTCAGCGGGGAGGGGGTGGTGGTTGCAATCGATGAAAGCTGCTATGGGAAAAGGAAATATAATCGGGGTAGGTTGCCAAAAAATACGAGGGTTTTTCGGGGGGGGGGGGGGGGAGGAGGTTCAGGGATCACATGGTAGGGATAGTTTTATGAGGTTGTGAAGAAGAGGGACAGGGATACACTTTTTCGAATAATTAAGAAATATATCAGGGTGGGTTCAACAATTTAGAGTGATAAATGGTTGGATCATGAGGGTTTTCAACATTTTAGTGTTAACCACAAAGTAGCTTTTAAAGATTCTTCCACCGGGGCCTGCACGAACACTATAGAGGGGTTTTGGTCGGCTGTAAAGCATAATATTGGGAAGGGTAAACGTAGGGAAATGTTCTTGCAGGCTCATCTTAATGAGTATATTTGGAGGAAAAGTATAGAACGCGGGGTGTGTGTGTTTGAACGTTTCCTGAGTGATTGCCGGAAGTTATATAACCCCAGGGTGCATGACTGAGTGCATGACTGAGTGAGTGTCAAGTGTATTAATATTTAGAGAATGTGTTTGTTTTATTCATTTTCCGTATTTTATAATTTTTTCTAATGTTGGAATTAAGGCCACTGTTATTTTCATTTGGTTTCATTGAGCCAGGAGAGTTCGATTCTTTTTATTTCATGTTACATTGTTTACTGTTTTCTTATATTTCTGTAAGTCAGGTTAGCTTACACTAATGTACTTTTTATTTTGTTGTATTTCATTATTAAGGGAAGTTACCTTAATATTAGTTTTTTTGTTTTGTTTTATGTCCAGTACATGATTTGTTATAAATTTATGGGAGTGAGAATTCATATTTGTTTAGTTTGTTATTTGTTGAATGATTTTTGGGGTGGGGGTTAATGATTACTTCATGGAATGAATGTGTTGTATGTGTGTTGTACCTTCTTGAGTTCACTACAGTGCCCCATTACATCATATTTAGTTGTCAGTTTTGCATCATTCAGATTTCTTTTACTTCCTCATATTACCTGTTTCTATTTTTTTTTTATTACTGCCGTTCAAAGAGGGCCCCTTTGTTAATTTCGGCATATGGACTACATTAGGTAAGTTGGTGTTGTTTCTTATGGAGATTGTCATTGCATGTTATACACCGTTTTTATGTGTTTGAAGTAAGGTGATTAGTATTGTGTTTCAACTAATGGAACGAACATAAAATATGCTCTCTGCTGAGATTTCTTGCTTGTTAGTACGGAACTGTTTTCTGGACTGGAATGGGTATACAGTATTGGTCACGGCACCATTTGAATGGAAATGATTGATTGAGCTAAAAACAAGGGGGTCTGGGGTATAAGTCCCAGACAATGAAGGTTTGAAGTTTGTGCGTAGGTGTGTGGCAGGTTGTGGGGCACTGTTCACACTAAACCATTGGTCTGGGCGGGTAGGCTATAACCATTGACAAAACCATTGGATAGGACGCAACGAAGGTTAGAAGTCTGTGGTTAGGTGTGCGGCAGCTAGTGGGGCACTGTTCACACTAAACCATTGGTCTGGACGGTTAGGCTGTAACCATTGACAAAACCATTGGATAGGACGCAACGAAGGTTAGAAGTCTGTGGGTAGGTGCGGCCTTTGGCTGTGGGCACATAGAGGGGCACCAAAATCAATTCCTCTGGGCGGTTTAGGCTGTAACTATTGACAAAAAACGTGTGTGTGAAATATTAAAAATGGACGGAAATGGCAAGTTTGTAGTGGGTATCGCGATGTTTATTTTTCTCTGCGTGGCGCGATTGTTTGAAAATGAGCTGAAATGGCAAATTTGTGATGGGTATCGGGATCTTTATTTTTGTCTGCGTAGCGCGATTGGTGGAAAATGAGCAGAAATGGCAAATTTGTGATGGATATCGCGATCTTTATTTTTGTCTGCGTAGCGCGATTGCTGGAAAATGAGCAGAAATGGCAAATTTGTGATGGGTATCGCGATCTTTATTTTTGTCTGCGTAGATTTATTGTTTGAAAATGAGCTGAAATGGCAAATTTGTGATGGGTATCGCGATCTTTATTTTTGTCTGCGTAGCGCGATTGCAAAAAATGAGCAGAAATTGCAAATTTGTGATGGGTATCGCGATCTTTATTTTTGTCTGCGTGCCGTTATGGCGTGAAAATGAGCAGAAGTGGCAAATTTGTGATGGGTGTCGCGATCTTTATTTTTCTCTGCGTGCCGTTATTGCTTAAAAAATGAGCAGAAATGGCGAATTTGTGATGGGTATCGCGATCTTTATTTTTCTATGCGTAGCGTTATTGCTTGAAAATGAGCTGAAATTGCAAATTTGTGATGGGTATCGCGATCTTTATTTTTGTCTGCGTAGCACGATTGCTTTAAAATGAGCAGAAATGGCAAATTTGAGATGGGTATCGCGATCTTTATTTTTGTCTGCGTAGCGCAATTGCAAATTTGTGATGGGTATCGCGATGTGTACTTGACCAATATAGGTGAAGTAAATATCGCAATACCTGTTTTCTTATGCGCTGTAATGCAGATTTTTTTCTGTGTATCGCGATTGTTTGAAAAACAGATGAAATGGCAAATGTTTTTTGTTTGAAGAAGAGCTGAATGGCAAAATTTTGATGGGTATCTTGATCTTTACTTAACCCATGCATTTTAGATACAAAATACACAATACTATTTTAAAATACTTACAATAAAATATACTTCTCTTCCATTCAAGCAATGATATATTACTATTATATACGTTATTGGATTGAAGATGATGTTGATGATGATCATTATTGTTTAAAGGGGCCTAACATCTAGGTTATCGGCCCCTAATGGTTAGGGTGATAGTGAAAATTAAAGATGATCAAATGAAACTTACAAATATAACTAACTATTCACTTACAAACTAGAAGAGGAAATGGGAAACAAAAACGAGAAGAATATAATGATGATGATGATGATGATGATGATGATGATATTTGCTGTTTGAGGGGCCTAACATCTAAGTTATCGGCCCCTAATGATCTGGGTGATAGCGAAAATGAGAATGAAATGGAATCCAGAACGAAAATTATGTGAGACGGAAAATACGTACAAAGAGAAACTCAGATGGAAACAAGTCACAATATGGTCTTACAAAAGGTAATTTAGAACGAAAACATTCAAAAAAGAATAGATTGAAAAAGACCCACAAAACGTAGGCTAGATTCAAAATACGTACAAAATGCAATGTAACGTCGAAATACTTGCAACTGAAATTCACAATACTTACAAAATGCAAATGAGATCGAAAATACGTACAAAATGCAATTGAAATTGAAAATACACAGTGCAATGCAGAATGAAATATCCCAGTTCCAAGCCAAATTATTCACAAAGTGCAATTGAAATTCAAAATGCTCACAAAATGTACGGTAGATTCAAACGACTCATGTGGATTGACAATACTTACAAAATGCAATTTAGATTGAAAATACTTGACAAAATGCAATTGAAATTGAAAATGCTTACAAAATGTACGGTAGATTCAAACGACTCATGTGGATTGACAATACTTACAAAATGCAATTTAGATTCAAAATACCCACAAAATGCAATTGAGAATCAAAATATGTGCAAAATGCCCAAACAAAATGCAATTTAGATTCAAAATTCGTGTGAAATGCGGTTTTGGTTGAACATACTTACAAAATGCAATTGAAATTCAAAATACTCAATAAAAGGCTCGGACACCTGCATTGAAGACTTACTAAAAAGCAATTGAGGTGAAAACAATCGCAAGATGTAATTTAGATCGAAAAAACTAACAAAATGCAACATAGATTAAAAATGCCTTAAAATCGCTAAAAGGGAATTTAGATACACGGTGAACCAAGTAACAAAAACAGTGCGGGAATCTTAAAGAGAAAAGGAAATATAATGAAAAGAGGAGAGGGTCCGCCCCAAAGGTAAGGGACAAAAAGGGGAAAACAGACCCAACTCAGGAATACCTCGGGGTCGCCAACTTCCGAACTCACCAGCCGTGAGCCCCTGAGGGTGTAGCATTATCTAGGGTGCACCAGAAGGAGTGGGGCTACATACACCCGGCCTCCTTAAGGGCCTTGAGGACAAGGCAGGAGGTAAAAGGAAAATAAAAAGAAGGCTGACCCCTCACAGAAGGAGGGTATCAGGAATGATGAGACAAGGGCCAATTAAGGCGGGAAAGTGAAAGACTCCCTAGGCCTCGGATAACCTAATACCGTCGGGGTCGGAAGAGAACAAGAGTTGACCAAGGGAGGTCGACAGGAAAGAAGACGGAGAGGAGCCCGGCACAAGTAAGTGGAAGCCATGCCGGACTCAGCTGTGGTCCCTTGGTTGCCAACCCACGTCCCACTAGATGTGAGCCCCTGGGGGTGGGGGGGTGGGGGGTATAGGATTGATACGCGCATTTACGTGCAAGGCCAAAGGGTTTAAATTGTTTTCGGGTATGAACACTCGGATAGGCCTTGGCAGCTTTCTTCAACTCCTTATCACTTATTCCCATGAATCCCTGTGATGAAGATGGCATCAGAAATGGCATCCAATCTTGAAAACCACTGCCACATAGAAACATACCTCACCTCGTCTCCAGAATCTCATAACATATGAAAGGGGCGTGGTGGTGAAGTGGTCTTTGCCCCTAGCCAGGGTAGACCGGGTTTGATTCCCGGTCAATAGACGTGAAATTTTCGAAGTAAAATATCCTGTCATGCGATTCGGATTCTACGTAAAAAGGAGGTCCCGTGGCGCATGATCGCGAGATTAACAATCCCGTAAAATTACAGGCTGCCTTCCTTCATAAAATAGAGAATATTACATATAAATTATTATTATTATTACCATCGTTGTATGACCGAAGGTACGTGGTGTACATCATTTGAGCTGGTGCCTGTAGGCAATCTACTAGGGGAGCAGTGGATTTTTCCAGCCCTCAAAATCCGACTTCAGTTGGCCGGGAATGGAGCTATCACTGATCCAGCTAGTATAGTAGGACATTTGTGAATTTTCTTTTCATATATGTGCGGTTTATACTAGGTAAAACGCTGTCTTTCAAAGAACATGAAAGAAAGACTACTGGCAAACTCAAGACACTGAATACATTGGCCGGAAGCTTCGTTGCTTTACATGCAGTCCAGCACCAATACTCTCCCCTGTTGAGTTGTTGACTCGATCAGTTCTGTCGCTGAAAACTGTGCTTTTTGTTGATTCATTTAGGGGCTTTGCGACATTGTGTTTATGTAACCCCGTGTGCTTGGGTGTGTGTAATTTGTCTAATAGCTTGTGACATTGTGATGGCTGTATTACTCTGCTAATTGAGACGCGGAACAAGGAAGGAGACAGCCGGGGCCTTAAGTTAGGTACCATACCAGCATTAGCCTGGAGTAGAAGTGGGAAACCATAGGAAACCACATCCAGGATGACAGAGTTGGGAACTGAACCCTCCTCCTTTCGGCCCTCAGACCGAAACTAAATCTGTAACTGAACCGGTTAATTGAACCCGGACTTCAGGGGTGACAGCCAAGAATGCTAACCGCTACAACATGCGGTGTACTGTTAGTGCAACTATACAAAATAAAGCGATGATAATTGTTGTTGACATGGGGTCACGACTAAACGAATAAAGAGAGAGAGAACATCTAGGTTATCGGCCGCTAATGGTTTGGGTAATGGTGGAAATGAAACCTGCAACTAAAACTAACTACTCTCTTACAAACTAGGAGAGGTAATGGGAAACAAAATAATGAAGAAGAATGTACATAAAAGACAGCAGGACAGAAAATGCCCTCGAACCTCGAAGAATGAGAATTGAGGGACTTGGAAGGAAGGAGAACCAAGAAAGGCAGATGATGATAATTGTTGTTTTAAGGGGCGTAACATCGAAGTTATCGGCCCCTAATTAAATGAAATGACGTGAAATGAAAGGATGTAGATAAAAACAACTCACCGCCATGGATGAAGCGAAAATGGTGTTTATAAAACAGACAGTGAGCCCCAAAATGTATGCCTTATTTGAATAAAAAGAATAAAAGGCGGATGGTAAAAAAGGATAAAACAAATAAGGCATAGTGAACAATACAATACATAACACAATAAAAAAAACATAAAACAGATTTAACCACAATTAAAAGTCGTAACTACACATTAAAACTTAAAAAAGTAACCACACTCCCTCATGAACCGGATGACGAGGTCAGCTGACGGCCCGTCATCACGGAGAATAAGGGAGAGGGTGTTAGGCAGTTTAAGAGTCCTGCGCAGATCGGTCAGATCCACACACTCCAAGAGAAGGTGTGCCACGGTTAGGTGGGCGCCGCAAGTACACACAGGGGGATCTTCTCGCTTCAGCAAGTGGGAGTGCGTAGCAATCCCATGGCCGATCCGGAGTCGACAGAGTACCACAGCTTCCTTCCGGAGAAATCGGAAGGAAGATTTCCACACCTTCGTTGTCTCCTTGATGCCTCTCAGTTTGTTGGGTGGAGGCGAGGCACGCCATGCTTCCTCCAAATGCGACAGGATCGAATGCCGCAACTGAGAGCGCACATCACTAGCAGGCACCATATATGGTAGCGAGGGCAGTGCGACTGCCTCTCACGCCGCCTGATCAGCAAGCTCGTTTCCCGCAATACCCATGTGGCTAGGAAGCCACACAAAGGACACCCCGGCCCCAGCGGAACGCAAACTGACGAGCAGGTCGTGCACACGCTGGACCAACGGGTGCTTCGGGAAACACACATCGATCGCTTGCAGCGCACTCAGAGAGTCAGTACACACAAGAAAGTGCTGGTGATCATCTGATAACGTGTACCGCAGAGCCTCTAAGATGGCATAGAGCTCCGCTGTGTACACGCCACAGGCATCGGGAAGTGAAAAAGAGAAACCGACGATCTTCAACCACAAATGCACAGCCTACTTTCTCGTTTACCCTCGAACCGTCCGTGAATAGAAGCCCTGATCCCGGATACCGGCTCACAACGGACTGGAACAGCCTCCGATGGACGGAGGAGTCAGTGTCCGACTTGGGGCCGGTGTGCAGATACAGGATGATATCAGGGCGAGAGACCATCCACGGAGGGGCCTTGCTAGGTACTCGGACGATACAGGAGACAGAAGGAAATCGGAACTGACGGTATAAGTCATCCAAGCGAATCCCAGCCGGCCGAGTGGCTCGGGCGAGCGCATCATACAGCCGTCGATTCGGATTGGAAAACAAACATGGATAGCTTGGATGAAGGGGCATCTGTCGAATAGTTGCAGCATAGGTCAGCAGAACTTGTTGGCACCTCAGGTGTAAAGGAGGTACGCCAGCCTCGGCGAGCAAGCTGACGACTGGGCTCGTCCGAAAGGTACCCGTCGCCAGCCTTACACCGCCGTGGTGGACACTGTCCAGTTTAGCAAGCACTGACTTACGGGCCGAACCATATGCTACACTGCCATAATCCAATCGAGATAAAATCAGAGCCTTATAAAAGCGTAGGAACACCGCGCGGTCCGCCCCCCATGATGTGCCGCTAAGATACCGCAACATGTTGAGTTTCTTAGCACAGGTAGTTTTCAAACACCGCACGTGTTGCTCCCACGTCAATTTCTGATCGAAAAGGAGCCCAAGGAACCGGTACGCAGCAACGACCGTCAAAGCTACATTGCCCAGATAAAGCTCAGGATCAGGATGGAGAGTGCGCTTTCGGCAGAAATGGACAACTGAGGACTTAGCGGTAGAGAATCGAAAGCCATGCTCTAGTGTCCAGCGTTCCACTTTCCGAATAGCTTGTTGTAGCTGTCGTTCAGCGACCGCCATATTTTGCGCACTATAATGTAGAGCGAAGTCGTCTACATATAGCGACGGTACCACTGCTGGACCAGCAGCAGCGACTATACGGTTTATGGCAATCGCAAATAATGTTACGCTAAGCACCGATCCCTGTGGGACTCGGTTTTCCTGTATATAATATTGCGAATATGTCCCCCCTATTCGGACATGGAACAGGCGAAGGGACAGAAAATTCGCAATAAAAACCGGCAAGTTACCTCGGAATTTCCATTGATGCAGGGTAGAGAGGATGCCGTAACGCCAAGTGGTGTCATAGGCCTTCTCGAGGTCAAAGAAAACGGCGACTAGGTGCTGTCTCCGGAGAAAAGCGTCCTGTATGGCGGTCTCCAGGCGTACCAGATGGTCGTTGGTACACCGAGACGCCCTGAAACCACACTGGTATTCAGACAGGAGTCCCCGTTTCTCCAGGACCCACACCAAGCGCCGATTGACCATCCTCTCAAAGAGCTTGCACTGACCGTTAGTGAGACAAATAGGTCTGTAACTCCCTGTCAATTTGGGATCCTTATCGGGCTTCAGGATAGGTATAATGATACCTTCCTGCCATTGCGCTGGAAACACACCTTCCAACCAGATACGATTAAACACCCTGAGCAAATAACGAATGCTCTCATCGTTAAGGTGTTTAAGCATCTGGTTGTGAATATTATCCGGGCCAGGAGACGTGTCCCTGCAGAGCGCCAGCGCTCCGCGGAGTTCCCACTCCGTAAAGGGCACGTTGTACTCCTCCGAAGCGCGGGAAGCAAAACTAAGATGGAAACGTTCCGCTTCGCGCTTCAGGGCCACGAAGGCAGGATCACAGTTATCGGAACCGGATATATCCGCAAAATACGAGGCGAGATGGTTTGCAACGCGGTAAGGATCTGTAACCAATTCATTATCAATGGAAATTCCCGGTACAGTAGAAGATGTCTGAATTCCCGAAATGCGTCTTAGTTTAGTCCACACTTGAGAGGAGGGGGTATGTGCCGTAATAGAAGACACATACCGTTCCCAGGATTGTTTCTTACTCTGGCGAATAAGAATCCGTGCCTTGGCACGAAATTTCTTAAACGCCACCAAATTGGCCATGGTTGGACGCCGACGGTAGTGCTTATGAGCTCGACGACGGTCTCTTATTGCCGCTGCAATATCCTCTGTCCACCAAGGGACGAGTTTGCGACGAGGAGTCCCAGAAAAGTATGGAATGGACTCTTCGGCGGCAGCAAGAAGCACATCGGTGATGTGCTGTACCTCGTCATCGACGCTCTGGCAACCAAGATCAACGAACACAGCTCGTTCTTGAAACGAGGGCCAATTTGCCCGCTTAAGCACCCAACGACTGGGGAACTCCACGGGCTTCTGGTTCAGAAGTGTAAGAACGATCAGGAAATGGTCACTGTCACAGAGGTCGTCGTGTACATTCCAACCAAATAGGGGGACCAGCGCACGGCTACACACACTCAAGTCAATGTGTGAGTACGTGCCGTGCGCTAAGCTAAAATGTGTAGCTTCCCCTGTGTTTAATAGGCATAAATCCATCCCTTGAATTAAGCCCTCCACGTCCCTTCCTCTGGGGCAGGAAGATGGTGATCCCCAGTGGGGGTGATGAGGGTTGAAATCACCCACGAGTAGGAAAGGGACTGGAAGTTGATCAACAAGATCAAAGACGTCATTAATATCAAGGGGCTGGTTCGGTGGAAGGTACACGTTACATACATGATGATGATGATAATTGTTGTTTTATGGGGCCTAACATCTAGGTTATCAGCCCCTGATGGTTTGGGTGATCGTGAAGATGAAAATGAAAAAGCGAACTTAAAACTAAAACTAACTACTAACCTACATACTAGAAGATGATGATGATGATAATTGTTGTTTTAAGGGGCCTAACATCTAGGCTATCGGCCCCTGATGGTTTGGGTGATCGTGAAGATGAAAATGAAAAACAAACTTAAAACTAAAACTAACTACTAACCTACATACTAGAAGAAGAAATAGAAAACTAAAGGAGAATAATGCAAATAAAGGACAGTAGGAAAAGAAATGCCCTCAACCCTCGAAGAAGGCGGATTGAGGGACTTGGAAGGAAGGAGAGCCATGAAAGGCAGATAGGAAAGTGAAAGAGGAGAGGGTCCGCTCCAAAGGTAAGGGACAAAAGCGGAAAACGGACCCAGCTCAGGAATCCCTCGGGGTCGCCAACTCCCGAACTCACCAGCCGTGAGCCCCTGAGGGTGTAGCATTATCTAGGGTGCACCAAAAGTGGTGGGGCTACATACACCCGGCCTCCTTGAGGGCCTTAAGCAGAAGGCAGGAGAGAACATGAAAAGAAAAAGAAGGCTGACCCCTCACAGAAGGAGGGTGTCAGGAAAGATGAGACAAGGGCCAATTAAGGCGGGAAAGTGAAAGACTCCCTAGGCCTCGGATACCCTAATACCGTCGGCGTCGGAAGAGAACAAGAGTTGACCAAGTGAGGTCGACAGGAAAGAAGACGGAGAGGAGCCCGGCACAAGTAAGTGGAAGCAATGCCGGACTCAGCTGGGGTCCCGTGGTCGCCAACCCACGCCCCACTATATGTGAGCCCCTGGGGGGTGGGGGGGGGGGAAGGTTGAAGGATGGTAGGTATCATAAGAATGTTCCAACCAGCATCATGAGGCTGATCAGAACTGTCACCGGTTTGGAGAGAATCTGGAGATATCTCCGTGACAATTTCGGCTTCCTCAATCTTCGGCAGCTGAACCAATATTCTGTGGAAAATCTGTTTTGCACAGCCAGGCAAGCTTGTGGATGAAATACGACCACAACCTGATGAGAGTTTCTGGCTGCTCCGAAGACTGTTGTTATCAACAAGTTGCGGTCAACAAAATCAAGTGGCAAGAACTATCAGGATGATGATGGATTTCTGTCGACTGATTTGAGGGATTTACTAGTGAACTCTGTGCGGGAAGGAATCGAGAAGAGCTCTTCTGATCAACTTCATCGGAACACCGCATGTACTTCTACCCCATTGGAAAGTGTAGGAAGTACCAGCGAAGTAACTGCTGCATATGAGGAGTAAGATGATGAGACAACCTCCGGCAAGTGTGTGTGGATTTGTCGTGTTAAAAATTCTATCAAATGTTCAGTTTGACAGGTGCTTCAATGACCTTACATGAGAGGAATCGGCTATGAGTAAAGACCACATGTTCACAATGCGTATGGAATATGAAAAGAAAACTAAATACCTTACATATGCCAATATACACTGTTTTCCGTTAGCCTACAAGAGAAGTCATAAGGATACCGTTTCTTGAGTTACATCAAGAGGATCTGAGACGAATCTCAATACCCTGTTGACGCAGATTCCTTTTCGCCAGGAATCAACGATCCTATATTAAGGCAGAAAAACTATCCTTTGCAATATTCCCTACAGCTGACAAGAAATGCATTGTCATGTTTGATGAAATTGCACAGAAAAATGGACTTCTCTACAATCATAGCAAAGGATGATTCACTTGTTTGAAGGATTATGGATCCTTTGGACGAATACAATTGGTAGCAATCCATGCTCTAGTCTTCACGGTGAAAGGTATTAGAATAAAGTGGAAACAGGCTGTAGGTCACTACGCCAAGAGCCATGTTAGCAAACCTGATTAGCCAAGTTCTCAGTGCTCTTCTGCGAATTGGTTCAGATGTTATTGCAAATATGTGTGACCAAGGTTCTTCAAATCACGTAGCACTGAAGGAAAAGATGAAAGGGATTAAGAAGAGTATATATGAACTTGTTTTTGAGGTTGATGACATCTCATTGTGGCTCTCTTTGATGTTCCACATTTGTTCAAGGACATCAGAAATAACCTGATGGGAGCGGATCATGTGACGGGGATGAAGACAGCTTCTTGGAATTTAAATAACAGTGCATCTTGATGGATCGTGACGAACTGTTTGTTGTTTGAACAAGCTCACCGAACAGCACCCTAATCCACAGGGAGAGGCAAAGATGCAAGTGCAATATGCTGCTGAGGTCCTTAGCCACAAAATGGCTGCATGATTGACGACGATAAGTAAAATGGTGTAGGGTAACAGATTACCAGGATATTTTGTGGCAACTGAGGACATCGAGACCTTGAATTAATTCATGAACTTGACCAATGGACTTAGTGAACCGCAGGAGATTACTCCGTTCCGCTGTAATGTCAGCGTGACATATACACATGTTGAAGAGTAGAGAGCAATGAAGGCTATTCTGAGTGCTTGTCGATACCGAAAGTTCAGAGATAGTAGGTTTCATGACTATGTTCCACCGTGCAGGGCTGATCAGAACTGCCACTAGCTTGGAGAGGATCTGGAGATCTCCGTGACAACCTCAGCTTCCTCAATCTTCGGCAGCTGAACCAAGATTCTGTGAAATTCTGTTTTGCCCAGCAAGGCAAGGTTGTGGAAGCACTACGACTCCAACCTGCTGACAATTTCAGGATTCTCTGAAGTTTGTTATTATCAACAAATTGGGGTCAACAAAATTAAGTGGCAACAACTGTCAGGATGATACTGGATTTCTATTGTATGATTTGCGGAATTAACTTTTGAACTCTGTGCGGGAATGCATCTTCTGATCAACTTCATGGGGATATCGCATTTACAACCTCCTTCACATGTGTGTAGATATGTCGTGATACGAAATCTATCAAATATTCTGTGTGACAGGTGCTTGAATGACCTTACCTGTGAGGAATCTGATTTGAGTACATACAACATGTCCACAATGTGCTTGGAATATGAAAAGGATAAGAAATGCCTTAAATATGACAGCATACACTGTATCCGCACATTTCTCAAGTGCCGAGACCTTTTCTTGAAGATGTGGCATGATGATGATGATGATGATGATGATGATATTGTTGTTTTAAGGGGCACAACATCGAAATTATCGGCCCCTAATGAAATGAAATGGCGTGAAATGAAAGGATGTAGATAAAAACAACTCATTGCCATGGATGAAACGAAAATGGTGTTTATAAAACAGACATTAAGCCCCAAAAATTATGCCTTATTTGAATAAAAAGAATAAAAGGTGGATGGTAAAAAAAAGGATAAAACAAATAAGGCATAGTGAACAGTAAAATAGATGAACACAATAAAAAACATAAAACAGATTTAACCTGAAATAAAGTCGTAACTACACATGAAAACTTAAAAAAGTAACCACTCTACCTCATGAACCGGATGACGAGGTCTGCTGACGGCCCGACATCACGGAGAATAAGGGACAGGGTGTTAGGCAGTTTAAGAGTCCTTCGCAGATCGGCCAGATCCACAAACTCCAAGAGAAGGTGTGCCACGGTTAGGTGGGCGCCGCAAGGACACACAGGGGGATCTTCTCTCTTCAGCAAGTGAGAGTGCGTAGCAATCCCATGGCCGATCCGGAGTCGACAGAGTACCACAGCTACCTTCCGGAGATATCGGAAGGAAAATTTCCACACCTTCGTTGTCTCCTTGAGGCCTCTCAGTTTGTTGGGTGGAGGCGTGGCACGCCATGCTTCCTCCCAATGCGACAGGATCGAATGCCGCAACTGAGAGCGCACATCACTAGCAGGCACCTTATACGGTAGCGAGGGCAGTGCGACTGCCTCTCTCGCCGCCTGATCAGCAAATTCGTTTCCCGTAATACCCATGTGGCTAGGAAGCCACACAAAGGACACCCCGGCCCCAGCGTTACGCGACTGACGAGCAGGTCATGCACACGCTGGACCAACGGGTGCTTCGGGAAACACACATCGATCGCTTGAAGCGCACTCAGAGAGTCAGTACACACAAGAAAGTGCTGGTGATCGTCTGATAACGTGTACCGCAGAGCCTCTAAGATGGCATAGAGCTCCGCTCTGTACACGCCACAGGCATCGGGAAGTGAAAAGAGAAACCGACGATCCTCAACCACAAATGCACAGCCTACTTTCTCGTTTACACTCGAACCGTCCGTGAATAGAAGCCCTGATCCCGGATACCGGCTCACCACGGACTGGAACAGCCTCCGATGGACGGAGGAGTCAGTGTCCGACTTGGGGCCGGTGAGCAGATCCAGGATGATATCAGAGCGAGAGACCATCCACGGAGGGGCTTTGCTAGGTACTCGGACGTTACAGGAGACAGAAGAAATCGGAACTGACGGTATAAGTCATCCAAGCGAATCCCCGCCGGCCGAGTGGCTCCAGCGAGCGCATCATACAGCCGGCGATTCGGATTGGAAAACAAACATGGATAGCTTGGACGAAGGGGCATCTCTCGAATAGTAGCAGCATAGGTCAGCAGTACTTGTTGGCGCCTCAGGTGTAAAGGAGGTACGCCAGCCTCGGCGAGCAAGCTGACGACTGGGCTCGTCCGACAGGCACCCGTCGCCAAGCTCACACCGCCGTGGTGGACACTGTCCAGTTTAACAAGCACTGACATACGGGCCGAACCATATGCTACACTGCCATAATCTAATCTAGTTAAATCAGAGTCTTATAAAAGCGTAGGAGCACCGCGCGGCCCGCCCCCCATGAGGTGCCGCTAAGAAACCGCAACATGTTGAGTTTATTAGCACAGGCAGTTTTCAAACACTGCACGTGTGGCTCCCACGTTAATTTCTGATCGAAAAGGAGCCCAAGGAACCGGTACGCAGCAACAACAGGCAAAGCTACATTGCCCAGATAAAAGTTCAGGATCAGGATGGAGAGTGCGCTTTCGGAAGAAATGGACAACCGAGGACTTAGCGGTTGAGAATCGAAAGCCATGCTCTAGTGTCCAGCGTTCCACTATCCGAATAGCTTGTTGTAGCTGTCGTTCAGCGACCGCCATATTTTGCGCACTATAATGTAGAGCGAAGTCGTCTACATATAGCGACGGTACCACTGCTGGACCAGCAGCAGCGACTATACTGTTTATGGCAATCGCAAATAATGTTAGGCTAAGCACCGATCCTTGAGGGACTCGGTTTTCCTGTAAATGATATTGCGAATATGTCCCCCCTATTCGGACACGGAACTGGCGAAGGGACAGAAAATTCGCAATAAAAACCAGCAAGTTACCTCGGAATTTCCATTGATGCAGGTTAGAAAGGATGACGTAACGCCAAGTGGTGTCATAGGCCTTCTCGAGGTAAAAAAAAAAAACTAGGTGCTGTCTCCGGAGAAAAGCGTCCTGTATGGCGGTTTCCAGGCGTACCAGATGGTCGTTGGTACACCGAGACGCCCTGAAACCACACTGGTATTCAGACAGGAGTCCCCGTTTCTCCAGGACCCACACCAGGCGCCGATTGACCATCCTCTCAAAGAGCTTGCACAGACCGTTAGTGAGACAAATAGGTCTGTAACTCCCTGTCAAATTGGGATCCTTATCGGGCTAAAGGATAGGTATAATGATACCTTCATGCCATTGCGCTGGAAACACACCTTCCATCCAGATTCGGTTAATGATGATGATGATGATAATTGTTGTTTTAAGGGGCCTAACATCTAGGCTATCGGCCCCTGTTGGCTTGGGTGATCGTGAAGATGAAAATGAAATGTAAACTTAAAACTAAAACTAACAGATTCGGTTAAACACCCTGAGCAAATAACGAATGCTCTCATCGTTAAGGTGCTTAAGCATCTGGTTGTGAATATTATCCGGGCCGGGAGACGTGTCCCTGCAGAGCGCCAGCGCTACACGGAGTTCCCACTCCGTAAAGGGCACGTTGTACTCCTCCGAAGCGCGTGAAGCAAAACTAAGCTGGAAACGTTCCACTTCTCGCTTCAGGGCCACGAAGGCAGGGTCATAGTTATCGGAACCGGATATATCCGCAAAATACGAGGCGAGATTGTTTGCAACGCGATAATGAACTGTAACCAATTTATTTTCAATGGATATTCCCGGTACAGTAGAAGATGTCTGAATTCCCGAAATGCGTCTTAGTTTAGTCCACACTTGAGAGGAGGGAGTATGTGCCGTAATAGAAGACACATACCGTTCCCAGGATTGTTTCTTACTCTGGCGAATAAGAATCCGTGCCTTGGCACGAAATTTCTTAAACGCCACCAAATTGGCCATGGTTGGACGCCGACGGTAGTGCTTATGAGCTCGACGACGGTCTCTTATTGACGCTGCAATATCATCTGTCCACCAAGGGACGAGTTTGCGACGAGGAGTCCCAGAAAAGGATGGAATGGACTCTTCGGCGGCAGCAAGAAGCACATCGGTGATTAGCTGTACCTCGTCATCGACGCTCCGGCAACCAAGATCAACGAACACAGCTCGATCTTGAAACGAGGGCCAATTTGCCCGCTTAAGAACCCAACGACTGGCGAGCTCCACGGGCGTCTGGTTCAGAAGTGTAAGAACGATCGGGAAATGGTCACTGTCACAGATGTCGTCGTGTACATACCAACCAAATAGGGGGACCAGCGCACGGCTACACACACTCAAGTGAATGTGTGAGTACGTGCCGTGCGCTAAGCTAAAATGTGTAGCTTCCATTGTATTTAATAGAGATAAATCTAACCCTTGAATTAAGCCCTCCACGTCCCTTCCTCTTGGGCATGAAGATGGTGATCCCCATTGGGGGTGATGAGAGTTGAAATCACCCACGAGTAGGAAAGTGACTGGAAGTTGAGCAACAAGATCAAAGACGTCATTAATATCAAGGGGCTGGTTCGGTGGAAGGTACACGTTACAAACAGTTGTCATAGCAGGCAAGGACACGCGAACTGCAATAGCTTCCAGAGGAGTGGCGAGTGGAAACTCCTCACTATAGCAGTCAGAGCGAACGAAGGTACAAACGCCCCCGGAAGCCCGGGCGGCGTCTTTTCGCTTTTTAGAGTATATTCGGAAACCTCTCAGAACAGTCCTGTGATCAGGTCTGAGGTTTGTTTCCTGTAAGCGGATTATACTCGCTGCGTATTGTGCAATAAGCTGACGGAGCTCTGTCAAATGCCTGTCATAACTGTTACAATTCCACTGTAACAGTGCCATTATGTGAACTTATAAACTAGGGATAAGTTGGAGCAGCAAGCTACAACTTATCCTCTGGAGGATTATCATCCACTACGTCGACTATAATCTCCATGTCCTCAGGCGAGGGCATAGAGTGAATCGACTCGGAGGAAGATTTCCTAGACGCAGTTCGGCGGCGGGGGGATCTCCGTGGGGAGCGCGAAGATCTGGGGACCGAAACGTCCCAAGGCGCAGAAGCATCCGCAGGTAGTGGGGCGGATGGCTTTCCCTTTTTTGGAGGAAGGGAATGCGTAGTGCAGGGTCCCTTCTTCCCCGCCTCTTTAAGATATATAGACGGGTCAGGAGCCGAATTCCTGACCCTGGTCGACGATGCCGCCTCCGCCGGCTTCGGCGCGGCTTTCGCCGAACGTTTGGGTGGGGAGGAAGTCGCTGAGTGGGGAGTAAGTCTTCAACTTCCTCCCCTGCTGTGCGGGCGGAGCAGCCTTTGCTCGCACAGCCTTCTTTGGGGCCGAAGGTGGGGTTGAAGTCACCTTCGGGCTCTCTTTCCGATTATGGGGTGTAGATACAGATGGAGATGGCGTTGGTACATTAGAAGGTTTCACAGCTGAGACAAAAGATGAGGTAGCCGGAACCAAATTCGGTATTATAGCCCTATAATCAATCTTTGGAGAATGCGAAATCGTGGTATGGTACTTCTTGCGGGCCTCCTGGTAGGTGAGACCATCCAGGGTTTTGATCTCCTGGATTTTCTTCTCACTCAGGAAGACAGGGCAGTTCCTGTCCCGAGGAGAATGAAATCCAGGGCAATTAGTGCACTGATATGGTGTGGTGCAGTCTTCCGCTTCTTGGGGTACCTTACCGCATGTGCCGCAGATTTGAGGGCTTGAGCATCGGGATAACATATGCCTGAACTTCTGGCACTTATAACACCTCATTGGTGGAGGGATATAAGGCCGTACGACACAACGGTAACTTGTAACCTTGACTTTCTCCGGGAGCACCGAAAGCTCAAAGGAAATAATGAAAGCACCAGTATCCACGATTTGACCATTGACCTAGCGCGTAATCCGCCGGACATCAGTCACGTGACGGTGCTGCATATCCTCCTTGAGCTCCTCGTCGGTGTTCAGAATCAGGTCCCGGTGGAAAATAACTCCTCGGACCAGATTGAGAGACGTGTGCTTTTCCACTTTGACAGGGATCTCGCCAAAGTGGTCACATTTCAGAAGTTGTTCAACCTGCTCACCAGTCCTAGTCTTGAGCAACGAGCTACCGTTTTTCATCTTTTGTACCTTCTCAAGCTCACCATAGACCCCTTCTATGTGGCGAGAAAACAAAATAGTCTTTACCATCTTGAAATCACCCCCATCCGTTCTGGTTGCGACCAGAAACTTGGGAGTGTTAGCACCCAGATTCTCACGAACAGACTGTTCCCAGGGGGTTGATCCCCGTAGGGAATCAAAAGTTAAAGACTTGGGTGGCGGACCACCCTGGTGGGAGATAATCCTTTTCTGTCCCATGGCCATTTCATCCTCCCTGAATGCCACCGACTCCAATCACGGACTGTCTCTGTAGGCGCTACCCAGCCAAGGCAAGGCCCGCCTAGCTTGGAAGGCATTGCCCGGGGGTCCGATGTTTAACATGCCATACGGTCATGTACCCCTTGGCATATACTAGAGAGTTTTCCAGCACAAGCATGCAGCTGTGCGGGGACCTGCGTTGTCAGGCGGATACTACTTCAGGGTACATGGCGCACCCACCTGTTGGTGTGGCCAGACCGAACAGGCTCTCGAGCGTAGTCGCACACTTAGGTGGCCCTTCCCCTGACAGCACGCACATATAATTTTGAGTGCCAGACCTCAAAAACATGAACGGAAAAAGGCGTGCGATATAACCTAATGAGAGTTATATCGCACAACGTGGGGCGTTTAGAGCTGGCTGTCAAACCCGTAAAGGGGACCTGGGCCAAGAAACCCTTTCCGTCGCCTTCTACGACTGGCAGGGTATACCTGCGAGTGTATTCCATCCCTCCCACCCACGGGAGGTCCAATTCGCAAGACATCCCGGAAACCTAAAAGAATAACCAAGGTCGCCCCTCTTAGTTGCCTCGTACGACAGGCAGGGGGTACCGTGGGTGTATTCTAAACCCCCCCCCCCACCCACAGGGGGAGATGTGGCATGACATTTACTGTCTCTTAACTGAATCGGGTTCAACTGAAACAGACATAGGTACTCCACGTAAAGTGATGACGGCGGAGCAAATACAACATGATCAACAGATTGCAAGGCGTCACTCTTGAAGTTGAACAGACTCCGTATCAACACCATGGCTCTGCATCGACTGTTGAAAGACAATACAACAATAGGTGAAATGGAGGAACTCGGTATCTCCAGCAACGTGGCTTCTCATAAAGAGTGACTTAGATAGTGCTAATAAGAAACCACGAGGCTGGTGGTGGTCTATGGGTATGATGACATTAGCGTTAGCCTACAAGAGAAGTCCTAACGGATACCGTTTCTTTAGGTACATCATTAGGCTACCCTCCTAGAGGACTTTCAATATTTTGTTGAGGCAGATTCCAATTGAACAAGGAATCAACGAGCCTATATTAAGGTAGATCAAACTATCCTTTCCAATATTCCCTGCAGCTGACAAGGAATGCATTGTCATGTTTGATGAAATTGCACTTAAAGGTGGACCTCTCTACAATCATTGCAATGGATGTATCAGTGGTTTTGAGGATTATGGATCCTTTGTACGAACACAATTGGTAGCAAACCATGCACTAGTCTTCATGGTGCAAGGAATTAGAATTAAGTGGAAACTGCCTTTAGCATGTATTGCGTTTAAGGACACTATGACAAATGCCATGTTAGCAACCATGATAGGCCGAGTTCTCATTGCTCTTCTGGAAATTCGTACTTATGTTGTTGCAACGATGTGTGACCTAGGTTCGTCTAATCGTAGAGCACTGAAGGTACTGATGAAAGGGAACTAGAAGAGCAAGTATGAATCTGTATTTGAAGTTGATGAACACCATTGATGTTCCAAATTTGTTCAGGAACATCAGAAATATCCTGATGGAAGCGGATTGTGTGATGGGGCAGAAGACAGATCCTTGAATCGAATATATCAGAGTACTTGATGGATCGTACGAACTGTTTTGTTGTTTGAACAAGCTCAACGAACAGCACCTTATTCCACAGAGAAAGGCAAAGACGCGAGTGAAATATGCTGCTCAGGTCCTGAGTCGCAAAATGGCTGCCTGTTAGGAGTTGATAAGTAAAATGGAGGAGGGTAATAGAATACCAGGATGATTTGTGACAACTGAGGACATCGAGACCTTGAATAAATTCATGGACTTGACCAATGACCTAGTGATCCCCAGGAGGTTTTTCCGTTTCAATGTAATGTCAGCGCGACTACTCCACATGTTGCCGAGTGAAGAGCAATAAAGGTTTCTGAGTGCGTGTTGATACCGAAAGTTCAAAGATGGTATGTATCATGATTATGTTCCACCCTGCATCAAAGGGCTGATCAGAATTATCACCGGCTGGGAGAGAAACTGGAGATCTCTCCGTGACAACTTCAGCTTCCTCAATCTTCGGCAGCTGAACCAAGATTCTGTGGAAATGCTTTTTTGCACAGCAAGTCAAGCTTGTGGATGCAAAACGACCCCAACTGGCGGGCAGTCTCAGGCTACTCTGAAGACTGTTATCAACATTTTGGGATCAACAAAATCAAGTGGCAAGAACTCTCAGGATAATGCTGGATTTCTATTGAATGGTATGAGGAATTTACTTGTGAACTCGGTGCGGGAGGGCATCGGGAAGAACTCTTCTGAACAACTTCATTGCGACTTCGAATGTACTTCAACCCCATTGGAATCTGTTGAAAGTACCAGTAATATAACTGCTGAATGTGAGAAGAAACTCTCAAAGATGAAGAGACAACCTCCGGCACGTGTGTGTGGATATGTCGTGAAACGAATTCTATCAAATGTGCTTGACTGACCTTACATGTGAGGAATCGGATATGACTACAGACCACATGTTCACAATGTGCCTGGAATGGGAAAAGGATAAGAAATACCTCACATAAGCCAGTATACACTGTATCCACACACATCGCAAGTGCCGAGAGCTTTTCTTGAAGAAGTGGCATGAATCGGGTTTAACTGAAACGGACCTAGTTACTCCACGTAACGTGATTTTTCATTCATTTCTTTATTTCTCCATGGTAATATGTTAATATACATATGGGAGTCGTCAAATCATAAAAATCATAATTATACATAATATACATAATTACAGGGGCACAGGTAAATACAATAATCAATATACAAACACTTACATCTCTACGCACATTGCCTCGAATTCTTCTACTGATTATATTGCCTTGTCTGTGAGGCAATTTTTAAATTTAAATTTGAATGTGGAAATGGTGCTGGCATTTCTTAGAGTTAGGGGCAGTAAGTTAAAATATTTGGAGGCAGTAAACAAGGGATCTTTTTTCTGAAAGCTCATCTATAGTATTGACAGTGAACATCCATTCTGCTTCTAGTGTTGTACGAATGTAGATCAGAATTTTTTACAATATTAGCATTTCCAGTTAGAATTTGTCTCTTAATATACATAGAGCAATTGAGTAAATACAATGATGGTAATGTCAATATTCTGAATTTTTTAAAATATTCCCTAGAAGATGTTAGAGGGTGTATACCAAACATAACACGTATTGCTTCTGCAGGATAAAAATATTGCCTAAAACTTCCTTTGTTGCACTGCCATATAGATTTATTCCATAAACCAGGTGGGAGTGAAACTTGATAACAGGATATTAATGTTAACTTCCTGTTCTAGCTGCTTTAATACAAATGTTGCTCTGCATAATTTAGATTATAGTTTAATTATGGGTTTTTTCCAACTATGATCCGTTTCCATTGTCATACCAAGAAAGGTTTGTTCATCGGTGCTGTGTATTTGTTGTTGGTTGAGTACAGTGCTTGGATTAATATGAAAGATGAATTAATGAAAGATGTTCAAATGAAACCTACAACTAAAACTAACTACTCTCTTACAAACTAGAAGAGGAAATGGGAAACAAAATAGAGAAGAATGTACATAAAAGACAGGAGCAAAGGAAATACCCTCGAACCTCGAAGAATGAGAATTGAGCTACTGGGAAGGAAGGAGAGCCAAGAAAGGCAGAGAGGAAAGGTAAAGATGAGATGCAAAAGCCCTTGAGGTTGTAGTACTACCCAGGGTGCACCAGAAGTGGTGGGGATACATACACCCTGCCTCCATTAGGGCCTTAAGCAGAAGACAGGATATATCATGGAAAGAAAAAGAAGTCTGACCCCTCGAAGAATGAGGGTATCAGGAAAGATGAGAGATGGGTCAATTAAGGCGGGAAAAGTGAAAGACACCTTAGGCCTCGGATGCCCTAATACCGTCGGGGTCGGAAGATAACAAGAGTTGGCCAAGGGAGGCCGAAAGAGAAGGTGACAATGGGGATCTCGGCAAAAGTAAGTGGAAGAAATGCCGGACTCAGCTGGGGCCCCGTGGTTGACAACCCACGTGAGCCACTGGAGGGACATCATAAAGTGTCTGACAATGTAATTGTATATACCAGTATTGTGACCGCTTATGAATGACTATTATGTTTCTTAAGCTACATACCATGGACCTTGACTTAGCCCAGAACTCTAGCCGCTACACCACGACTTGGTCTGTCACCCTGGAGGTCCGTGTTTGATCCCAGGTTAAGCCAATAAATTTGAATTCTTGTGTGAGGACTGGAACAGGGTACACTCACCTTCGTGAGGCAGATCTGAGACGAGGAGCGTTGGATTCCCACCTCAGCCATTCTGGAAGTGGTGTTCCGTGGTTTCTCCACTTATACGCCAGTAAAATGCTGGGATGGTTCGTAACTTCATGCCATGGCTGCCTCCTTCCCAATCCTATTCACAATATACAAAAGGCACACATGAATACAGCCATCACAATAACAGGTTATCACACAAATTCCACACATCTCCCACCCAAACTGGCGATATGACCGCGATGTCGCAGTCCCTAAGATAAACAACAACAAAACCATCGTGATTTGTTAGATATTCATTTTCAGAAGCCTCATTGGTAGTGGAGTCTGAGATCATAATCGAGGATTTCCTTCCCGATTCATCTGAAGGTAATCATTGTTTTATGCATTGTCTATCATGCATGCCAGTGGAAAATATGTGTGGAAGTGGAATTTATTGTCGTAAGGGACTTAGTTTTCGTTTCCCTCATATCTTTTGTTTTGAAGTGCCATGTAGTTCACTCAATTGAATGTGTGAATCTGTATGTGATAATCCTTGTTCTCCTATGTACTGTAGGTCTTGCTATTGGCAATCAACTTCAGACACCACCCGGAGGTTCCATTGCTCCTGGAGAGTCGGCCTATTCCACCCCAAGCCCATCAGTCGCAGTGGCTGCCGATCTGGAAGGTTGTTCGAAATGTGTATTTCGAAGTTTGGCTCAATGATGTACATGTTATTAATGTATTATGGTTGTTAATTAATGAAATACTGTAGGTGATTTCATTCTGTCTCTTTCAATAAAATGTTTTCTGTAGGAAGTACCCTGGTGCTGGAAGATAGGTCAGGCGCAAGAATAGTAGAAGGGCGACACTGTCAGGTAAGTTGGTGTCATGGCAAAAACTCATGATATTATCAAGTACTGTCAATGAAGTCAATATAATATTGAAACACATTTTGCAAAAATGAGGAAAAAGTAGACTTATGAGATCGATCCGGCGAATGCGTGTCTGTCTGTCTGTGTCTGTCCTTCTGTCTGTCTGGCTCTGTGTGTGTGTGTGTGTGTCCCCCTCCATGAACTCCTAAACGGCTGCAGCTATCAAAATCAAATTTGGTATGAGTAAAGATCTATATCTGAATATCTGATTGCCATATTTGAAAATGATGTCAGTGCTACCAACTGCCGAGAAGCCGCACTTGAAATGTGAGCTCCATGTTGGTTATCTTGGAAGGTATGCATAGGAGCTATTGCAAAATTGACACACATATAGATAATAATTCAGTATAATTTCCTGAAGGCCATACATGGCAGTGTTGCCAAAATGATCCAAGCTTGCTGACAGGTCCAATATTTGAATGCATATAACATCTACACTATCAATTGGATTTCAACCAAATTTCGTATATAATATGTGTACGTAAGTAGGGCTGCCAACTGTTAGTAAATGTTCTCTCTATTTTTTTAAATCCAAATAGCAATATATCATGATGATGATGATGATAATTGTTGTTTTAAGGGGCCTAACATCTAGGCTATCGGCATATGATAGTTTGGGTGATCGTTAAGATGAAAATGAAATGCAAACTTAAAACTAAAACTAACTACCAACCTACATACTAGAAGAAGAAATGGAAACCAAATTAGAATAAGGCAAATAAAGGACAATAGGAAAAGAATTGCCCTCAACCCTCGAAGAATGCGGATTGAGGGACTTGGAAGGAAGGAGAGCCATGAAAGGCAGATAGGAAAGTGAAAGAGGAGAGGGTCCACCCCGAAGGTAAGGGACAAAAGGGGAAAACGGACCCAGCTCAGGAATCCCTCGGGGTCGCCAACTCCCGAACTCACCAGCCGTGAGCCCCTGAGGGTGTAGCATTATCTAGGGTGCACCAAAGGTGGTGGGGCTACAAACACCCGGCCTCCTCGAGGGCCTTGAGCAGAAGGCAGGAGATAACAGGAAAAGAAAAAGAAGGCTGACCCCTCGCAGAAGGAGGGAATCAGAAAAGATGAGACAAGGGCCAATTAAGGCGGGAAAGGAAGAGACCCCCTAGGCCTCGGATACCCTAATACCATCGGGGTCGGAAGAGAACAAGAGTTGGCCAAGTAAGGTCGACAGGAAAGAAGACAGAGAGGAGCCCGGCACAAGTAAGTGGAAGCAATGCCGGACTCAGCTGGGGCCCCGTAGCAATATATCAGAAAGTATGCAAACCGACAGATTTAAATTATGCACACGTATAGTACCTGACATTCTAGATTAATTTGGAGTAACAAATATACGTCAGTGTTGCCAACATGATTCTACGCAATTTTAAAATACATGTAACTTCTAAACTAACAAATGGATTTCATGCAAAATTGGCACAACAAGAGATCATAATATTTCAGATTATTTCTGACCAACGCATGCATGACATTCTTGCCAACATGATTTTATGCACGCTGATAGATCCAATGATTAACTGCATATGTAACGTCCGTGCTATCCATTGGACATCAACCAAATTTTGTAATATGTGCTTTAAGAGATGGAACTAAGAATGTATTCAGTCACCAGTGCTGCCAACTGTAATGCTTTATTACGCTACATTATGCCAGGTATATTTCGAAATAATTAGTAATTTCGATATTACCAACTTAATATCGGCATTATTCTAGATATAGATCATAATGATATAGATTAATCATTGGCATGAATCTTAATTTTAAGAAAAGTAGGCTCATAATTCGTCACGGAACGTCTTGTTTTACTTAAAGTTACGGGCAGGTGTTAGTTTCGGCATTATATGTATACTGTGTATTCAAATGTTGCAGGTACCATGAACGCAGAAGTGCATTCAAGGTAAAGAAATCATGCTGATGGTAAGTGGCATAGATATTTGAAGTACCGTAGTAATACATTATTTTTATTTGCATGAGTGTTAATTTTGCAGGACCAGTTTCTTGGTAATGTTTGTTCTGCACAAATATTCATCTTTATAGCAGTCATTTTTTGTAGATACTTTAATGAAGAACATGTCAATAATATGCTTCTATTTACCATCATAAGACACTTAATTTCCTTCGATTGTAATTCATGATTTTTCTTTTCAGGTGCATGGTGCAAGGTATTAGAATAAATTGGAAGCAGCCTGTAGCATATTATCTCTGTAAGGACACTACGAAAAGTGCCATGTTATCAAAACTGATTAGCGAAGTGCTCAGTGCTGTGCTGGAAATTGGGGCAGATGTTGTAGCAACTATGTGTGACCAAGGTTCTTCAAATCGTGTAGCACTGAAGTAACTGATGAAAGAGAACGCGAAGAGCATAAAATGAACCTGTATTTGAGGCTAATGAACACATTTTAGCTCCTTTTGATATTCCACATTTGTTCAAGAATTTCAGAAGTAACCTGATGGGAGTGCATCTTGTGATGGGGAAGAAGACAGCTTCATAAAATCACATATATTAGTGTCTCTTGATGGATCGTGACGAACTGTTTTGTTGTTCGAACAAGATCACTGAACAGCACGTTAATCCACAGGGAAAGGCAAAGTTTCGAGTGAAATATGCTGTTCATGTCCTAAGCCACAAAATGACTGCCTGTTTGAAGATGATAAGTAAAATGGAGGAGGGTAACAGAATACCAGGTTGTTTTGTGAGTACAGAGGATATAGAGTTCTTGAATAAATTCATGTATTTGACCAATGGACCTAGTGAACCCCAGGAGGTTACTCCGTTTGGCTGTAATGTCAGCGCGACATCTCCACATGTTGAGGAGAGCAATGAAGGCTATCATGAGTGCGTGTCGAAACCGATAGTTGAAAGATGGTAGGTAACATTAGTATGTTTCAACCTGTATCGCAGGGTTGATCAGGACTGTCACTGGCTTGGAGAGAGTCTGGAAATCTCTCCGTGACAACTTCAGCTTCCTAAATCTTCGGCAGCTCCAAGAATCTGTGGATGATCCGTTTTGCACAACAAGATAAGCTCTGGAAACAATACGACCCCAACCTCCAAGCAGTATGAGGCTGCTCTGAAGACTGTCGTTATCAACAATTTGGGGTCAACAAAATCAAGTGCTAAGAACTGTCAAGATGCTGCTAGATTTCTACTGACTGATTTAAAGAATATACTTGTGAACTCTGGGCGGGAAGGCATCGGGAAGAGCTCTTCTGATCAACTTCATGGGGACATCGCATGTACTTCAACCCAATTGGAATGTGCATCAAGTACCGATAAAGTAACTGCTGCATATGAGGGGTTGCTCTCAAAGATTAGAGACAACCTCAGGAACATGTGTCTGGATATGTCGTGGTACGAATCCTATCAAATATTCAGTGTGACAGGTGCATGAATGGCCTTACATGTGGGAAATCGGATATGAGTACAGACCACATGTTCACAATGTGCCTGGAATATTGAAGAAGTAAGAAATACCTTACATATGCCAGTATACACTGTATCCGCACATATCTCAAGTGCCGAGAGCTTTTCTTGAAGAAGTGGCATAACATTTACAGTCTCTTGACTGAATGGGGTTTAACTGAAACGGACATAGGTACTCCATGTAAAGTGATGATGATGATGATAATTGTTGTTTTAAGGGACCTAACATCTAGGTTATCGGCCCCTGATGGTTTGGGTGATCGTGATGATGAAAATGAAAAGCGAACGTAAAACTAAAACTAACTACTAACGTACATACTAGAAGAAGAAATGGAAAACTAAAGGAGAATAAGGCAAATAGAGGACAGGAGGAAAAGAAATGCCCTCAACCCGCGTGAAGAAGGCGGATGGAGAGACTTGGAAGGAAGGAGAGTCATGAAAGGCAGATAGGAAAGTGAAAGAGGAGAGGGTCCGCCCCAAAGGTAAGGGACAAAAAGGGAAAACTGACCCAGCTCAGGAATCCCTCTGGGTCGCCAACTCCCGAACTCACCAGCCGTGAGCCCCTGAGGTTGTAGCATTATCTGGGGTGCACCAAAAGTGGTGGGGCTAAATACACCCGGCCTCCTTGAGGGCCTTAAGCAGAAGGCAGGAGATAACATGAAAAGAAAAAAGTCCTCTCGGCACGCCGGAAGGCGGAGGTAGATTTCACCGGACAAACTTGGAGATAGGCGAAAATAGGCAGAATATGCAGGTTTTCGTAGAAGGATCAGCCCTCATTTATCGCGTGAAAGTATTTTATAATTGGAGATTAATTAACTTTGTTTGTCTTCATTTTAAACATATTTTAAACATTTTATTGTCTTACGGGGACGGTAACCTTCTTGTCATTTGGAGTCCATTTTTAGCCTATTTTCAATTTTGAAAAAATAGGCTTATGAGATCACCTTTTGTCCGTGTGTGTGTGCGTGTGTGTGTGTGTGTGTGAGGTGTGGGTGTGTGTCCCCCCCCTAATAAAATCTAAACGGCTGGAGCGATTTCAGTGAAACTCGGTAAGTTCATAGCACTATTCCCGGCGACGTCGACCGTGCCCATCGAATTTTGTTACGTCTCACCAATCCAACATGGCGGCTGTGCGAAATATTTCACTAGCATTCAGTATCTCCGAAACTATAACGGATATCGCCCTGAAATTGTGTACGGTGATAAAGGGTACTACTAGAAGTTCACCTATGAAATTTTCAAAAACCTGGTTACTACATAACCAACATGGCGGCCAAGCGAAGTGGAGACTTTTAAATAGACTTTTCTCGCGATTTAACAATCCAAACGTAATGAAACTTGGTACAGCAAATATTTATACACATTGCAATGCACTGGAATCTAATTTAGTTCAATTGTTTACATAACCTCAAAATGGCGCACTGTGCGAAATATTTCACTGACATTCTATATCCCCGAAACTATTACAGATATCACCCTGCAATTTTGTACGGTGATAAAGGGTACTGATACAAGTTTACCTATGTATAATTCATAAACCAGTAAAGTACAAAACGAACATGGCGACCAAGCGAATTTGAAATATTTTAATAGACTTTTCTCGTGAGTTAACTCTCTGAGCGCAGTGAAATGTGGTACAGTAAATGATTTTGCAGATTGTAATGTACTGCCATCTAATTTAATTCAATTGTTTACATAACCTCAAGATGGCGGCTGTGCGAAATTTTAAAATTAAGTTTTTATTTCTTGTGTCGTAATCATGCGATCGAAGTGAAAGTTTGAATAATGAACCTAGGCAATAAGTGACCTTGAATGGTACATAACTCTATGGCCTATACATATAACAATCCTAAATGGCAAGCTTCCGTAATATTTAGACGGTTCTGAATATATATGAATCTTTTACAGCAACCAAACTGAAATTTTTATGTTCATAGAGACTATGAACATATGTTCACCTATAGGACTTTCAGTAACCTCGTGAGCACGAATCCAACATGGCGGCGACGCGAAGTATAAATATTTAAATGGACGTTTCTCGCGAATTAACTATCCGAGTGCCGTGAAACGTTGCACGTTAAATGCTTATACAAATGTTGATCCACTGGCATCTAATTTATTTCAATTGTTTGCATAATCACAAGATGGCTGCTGTGCGTAATTTTAAAATCTCGTTTTTACTTCTTGTGTTCTTATCATGCGATTGAAGTTTGAATACCACACTTACACAATAATCTTAATATAATAGTACAAAAATAAAAATCCAACCTGGCGACCGTCTGAAATATTTAGACGGTTCTCAATATCTACGAATCTGTTACAGCCATTAAACTGAAATTTTGTATGTTGATAGAGGCAATTAACATGAGCAGGATATATGAAAATAGGCTGTACAGTTCTTCACGGAACTACTTGTTATACTTGTGGTCACACTGTCCTTATGCAAGGTTTCGATGATGATGATAATTGTTGTTTTAAGGGGCCTAACATCTAGGTTATCGGCCCCTGATGGTTTGGGTGATCGGGAAGATGAAAATGAAAAGCGAATTTAAAACTAAAACTAACTACTAACTTACATACTAGAAGAAGAAATGGAAAACAATAGGAGAATAAGGCAAATAAAGGACAGGAGGAAAAGAAATGCCCTCAACCCTCGAAGAAGGCGGATTGAGGGACTTGGAAGGAAGGAGAGCCATGAAAGGCAGATAGGAAAGTGAAAGAGGAGAGGGTCCGCCCCAAAGGTAAGGGACAAAAAGGGAAAACGGACCCAGCTCAGGAATCCCTCGGGGTCGCCAACTCCCGAACTCACCAGCCGTGATGATGATGATGATAATTGTTGTTTTAAGGGGCCTAACATCTAGGTTATCGGCCCCTGATGGTTTGGGTGATCGTGAAGATAAAAATGAAAAGCGAACTTAAAACTAAAACTACTAACCTACATACTAGAAGAAGAAATGGAAAACTAAAGGAGAATAAGGCAAATAAAAGGACAGAAGGAAAAGAAATGCCCTCAACCCTCGGAGAAGGCGGACTGAGGGACTTGGAAGGAAGGAGGGCCATGAAAGGCATATAGGAAAGTGAAAGAGGAGAGGGTCCATCCCACAGGTAAGGGACAAAAGGGTAAAACGGACCCAGCTCAGGAATCCCTCGGGGTCGCCAACTCCCGAACTCACCAGCCGTGAGCCCCTGAGGGTGTAGCATTTTCTAGGGTGCACCAGAAGTGGTGGGGCTACATACACCCTGCCTCCTTAAGGGCCTAGAGCACAAGGCAGGAGATAACATGAAAAGAAAAAGAAGGCTGACCCCTCGTAGAAGGAGGGTATCAGAAAAGATGAGACAAGGGCCAATTAAGGCGGGAAAGGAAGATACTCCCTAGGCCTCGGATACCCTAATACCGTCGGGGTCAGAAGAGAACAAGAGTTAACCAAGTGAGGTCGACAGGAAAGAAGACAGAGAGGAGCCCGGCACAAGTAAGTGGAAGCAATGCCGGACTCAGCTGGGGCCCCGTGGTCGCCAACCCACGCCCACTAGAAGTGAGCCCCTGGGGGGCAAGGTTTCGACACTGATGTGTAACTATGTAACGGTCTGTTACTTCTTCACGCAAAATTATATCTCCCGCAGAGATGTTGGTTGGTTCCTCAGTTTAGGGGCTGCGACATCGCGGTCATATAACTCCGTGTACTTTGGGTGAGTGTAGAATCTGTCTGATAAACGGTGTGAATTGTGATGGCTGTATTAGTCTGTAATTCAGGTAAGGAATGCAGACCCTAAATTTCAAGCAGTAGTTCCTAATGTTGCTACCAGATACTAACGTCAACGCCACCCAGCTGTGAACTTGGCTACTGGATGCCACCTCAATCAGCAACTCGCAACGAACGTTGGAACTTCCCCTCCAAAGGAAAGCTTACTGAGGGATTTTTAGCGCTCTTAGAAAATCCGACGATTCTGGCCGGCTTTGAACCCGCGACCTTGGGCATAGAAGTTCAGCATGCTACCAGTTACGTCACCGAAGCCGCTTCACACTTAGTCAGATGGAAATCTGAATCTGATCTCGCGCAAGTGCGTTGTCATGGCAACGTCTGATGGCTCATCCCTCATCAATTTAGTAGTGTTGCCATGTCAACCACTGATAGCTCTTGGCATTTTCTTATAATTCCGAAATCATTTTTCTCATCCCTTGGCGCAATGGTGGCTCATATCAAAAATTCTTTCAGACAAACGTTTTAGGTAATTATTAGGGGAATATTGTCCATTTTGTACGGTTTTGATATTGTGCCTATTAACAGAGATATGATTAATGTTTCCCGAAAAAAACACTTTTTCCCACCCCTTTGGTCAATGGTTGGTGCTATCAAAAAACGTTTCAAACATAAATTTCTGAGCTTTATCCGACACATAGTATGAACTTTGAACGGATTCGATATTTCACATATTAAGAGAGTTATATCAATATTTCATTTTTTCGAAAAAAAAAAGTCCCCCATTTTCATCCCCTTCGACCGATTTAGCCCAGTAACGAACTCGTCCGAGATTTTATGGGTATACATATTCGGTAAAAAAATCAAAGTGATTGGTGCAAAATTAGGGCAGTTATCGTGTCCACAAGAAACTGATATACATATATTACATAAATTATATATAAACTTTTGAACTGACGGTGGTTTTGGGGTCTGGGGGATGTGAAACGCGAAGATATGTCGAAATTTTCCGGAAATCGAAACATGGTACCCATTGCAATAGTTAGCTTTCTAATGAAATCTACCTAAAATACTGCCGTCATCGACGCCTAGCTGTGAACTTGGCTACTAGATGCCACCTCAATCAGCAACTCGCAACGAACGTTGGAACTTCCCCTCCGAAGGAAAGCAAACTCAGGTTTTTTAGCGCTCTTAGTAAATCCGACGACTTCAGCCGGGTTTGAACCCGCGACCTTGAGCATAGAAGTTCAGCATGCTACCAGTTCCGATACCGAAGTCGCTTCCCACTGACATATGAAAACTGAATGTGATCTCATGCAGTGGCGTTGTCATAGCAACTGCTGATGGTCATCCCTTATCAATTAAAAGTAAAGTTGTCATGGCAACCTCTCTTGGCACTTGGCATTTTCTTATAATTTAAATCATTTTGTTCACCCCGTGGCGTAATGGTGGGTCATATCAAAAATTCTTTCAGACAAAAGTTTTAGGTAATTATTGGAGGAATATTGTCCATTTTGTGCGGTTTTGATATTGTGCCTATTAACAGAGATATGATTAATGTTTCCCGAAAAACCCACTTTTTCCCACCCCTTTGGTCAATGGTTGGTGCTATCAAAAAACTTATTTGACATAAATTTTTGGCACTTATCCGACACATATTATGAACTTAGAGGTGATTCGATATTTCTTGTATTAAGAGAGTTATAGCGATATTTCACTTTTTCGAAAAAAGCCCCCCATTTTTACCCCCTTTGACCGATTTTGCCCATTAACGAACTCGACCGAGATTTTATAGGGATACATATTATGTAAAGAATTCAAAGTTATTGGTGCAAAAGTACGGCAGTTATCGTGTCCACAAGAAACTGATATATATATATATATAGATAGATAGATAGATACATATATACATAAATTATATATAAACTTTTGAACTGACGGTGGTTTTGGGGTCTGGGGGATGTGAAACGCGAAGATATGTCGAAATTTTCCGGAAGTCGAAACATGGGACCCATTGCAATAGTTAGCTTTCTAAAGAAATCTACCTAAAAGAAGGCTGACCCCTCGCAGAAGGAAGGAATCAGTAAAGATGAGACAAGGGCCAATTAAGGAGGGAAAGGAAGTGACTCCCTAGGCCTCGGATACCCTAATACCGTCGGGGTCGGAAGAGAACAAGAGTTGACCAAGTGAGGTCGACAGGAAAGAAGACAGAGAGGAGCCCGGCACAAGTAAGTGGAAGCAATGCCGGACTCAGCTGGGGCCCCGTGGTCGCCAACACACGCCCACTAGAAGTGAGCCCCTGTGGGAATGTAAAGTGAAGTTGGCGGAGCAAATACAACATGATCAACAGATCGCAAGGCGGTTCTCTTGAAGTTGATGATAAAGATGATAATAATTGTTGTTTTAAGGGGCCTAACATCTAGGTTATCGGCCCCTGATGGTTTGTGTGATCGTGAAGATGAAAATGAAAAGCGAACTTAATACTAAAACTAACTACTAACCTACATACTAGAAGCAGAAATGGAAAACTAAAGGAGAATAAGGCAAATAAAGGACAGGAGGAAAAGAAATGCCCTCAACCCTCGACGAAGGCGGATTGAGGGACTTGGAAGGAAGGAGAACCATGAAAGGCAGATAGGAAAGTGAAAGAGGAGAGGGTCCGCCCCGAAGATAAGGGACAAAAAGGAAAACGGACCCAGCTCAGAAATCCCTCGGGGTCGCCAACTCCCGAACTCTCCAGCCGTGAGCCCCTGAGGGTGTAGCATTATCTAGGGTGCACCAAAAGTGGTGGGGCTACATACACCCGGCCTCCTTAAAGGACTAGAGCACTAGGCAGGAGGTAAAAGGAAAAGAAAAAGAAGGCTGACCCCTCGCAGAAGGAGGGTATCAGAAAAGATGAGACAAGGGCCAATTAAGGCGGGAAAGGAAGAGACTCCCTAGGCCTCGGATACCCTAATACCGTCGGGGTCAGAAGAGAACAAGAGTTGACCAAGTGAGGTCGATAGGAAAGAAGACAGAGAGGAGCCCGGCACAAGTAAGTGGAAGCAACGCCGGACTCAGCTGGGGCCCCGTGGTCGCCAACCCACGCCCACAAGATGTGAGCCCCTGGGGGAGTGAGGAAAAGAAATGCCCTTAATCCTCGAATAATGCGGATTGAGGTACTTGGAAGGAGGGAGAGCCATTAAAGGCAGATATGAATGTGAAAGAGGAGAGGGTCCGCCCCACAGGTAAGGGTCAAAAGGGGAAAACGGACCCAGCTCAGGAATCCCTCGGGGTCGCCAAATCCCTAACTGACCAGCCGTGAGCCCCTGAGGGTGTAGCATTATCAAGGGTGCACCAAAAGTGGTGGGTCTACATACACCCGGCCTCCTTGAGGGCCTTGAACAGAAGGCAGGAGATAACATGAAAATAAAAAGAAGGCTGACCCCTTTCAGAAGGAGGGCATCAGAAAATATGAGACAAGGGCCAATTAAGGCGGGAAATGAAGAGATTCCCCAGGCCTGGGATACACTAATACCGTCGGGGTCGGAATATGATGATGATGATGATGATAATTGTTGTTTTAAGGGGCCTAACATCTAGGTTATCGGCCCCTAATGATCTGGGTGATAGCGAAAATGATAATGAAACGGGAACGAAAATTAAGTGAGACTAAAAATACACACATCAAAAAAAGTTTTGCATCACCTCGGTTCCAAGAGTTCCGGAACCTTTAAATACAAAGGGAATAGAGATCAACACAAACAACATTTCAGCTCGTTTTATTGCTCATGAGACCCACACATTGCATGTTGTACCATCATACAGCTAGACTTTCAGCATTTGTGGTCCAGATTGCAGTACACACCACTACCTCTAATACCCAGTAGCACGTCCTCTTGCATTGATGCATGCCTGTATTCGTCGTGGCATACTATCCACAAGTTCATCAAGACACTGTTGGTCCAAATTGTCCCACTCCTCAACGACAATTCGGCGTAAATCTCTCAGAGTGGTTGGTGGGTCAAGACGTCCATAAACAGCCCTTTTCAACATATCCCAGGCATGTTCGATAGGGTTCATGTCTGGCGAACATGCTGGCCACTGTAGTCGAGCGATGTCGTTATCTTGAAGGAACGCATTCACAAGATGTGCACGATGAGGTCGAGAATTGTCGTCCATGAAGACAAATGCCTCTCCAATATTCTGCCGATATGGGTGCACTATGGGTCGGAGGATGTCATTCAGGTATCGTAAAGCCGTTTCGGAGCCTTCCATGACCACCAGTGGCGTACGTCGGCCCCACATAATGCCACCCCAAAACATCAGGGAACCACCACCTTGCTGCACTCGCTGGACAGTGTGTCTAAGACGTTCAGCCTGACCAGGGTGCCTCCAAACACGTCTCCGACGATTGTCTGGTTGAAGGCATATGCGACACTCATCGGTGAAGAGAACGTGATGCCAATTCTGTAGGGTCCATTCAGCATGTTGTTGGGCCCATCTGTACCGCGCTGCATGGTGTCGGGGTTGCAAAGCTGGACCTCGCCATGGACGTCGGGAGTGAAGTTGCGCATCATGCAGCCTATTGCGCACAGTTTGAGTTGAAACACGACGTCCTGTGGCTGAACGAAACGCATTATTCAACATGGTGCCATTGCTGTCAGGGTTCCTCCGAGCGGCAATCCGTAAGTAGCGGTCATCCACTACAGTAGTAGCCCTTGGGCGGCCTGAGCGAGGCCTGTCATCGACAGTTCCTGTATCTCTGTACCTCCTCCATGTCCGAACAACATCGCTTTGGTTCACTCTGAAACGCCTGGAAACTTCCCTTGTTGAGAGCCCTTCTTGACACAAAGTAACAATGCGGACGCGATCGAACTGCGGTATTGACCTTCTAGGCATGGTAGAACTACAGACAACATGAGCAGCGTACCTTCGTCCTGGTGGAATGACTGGAACTGATCGGCTGTCGTACCCCCTCCGTCTAATAGGCCCTGCTCATGCATGGTTGTTTACATCTTTGAGCAGTTTTAGTGACATCTATGAACAGTCAAAGGGACTGTATCTTTGATACAATATACACAGTCAACGTCTATATGCCGGAGATCTGGGAACCGAGGTGATGCAAAACTTTTTTTGATGTGTGTACTTACAAAAAGGAACTCAGATTGAAACAACTCACAAAATGTTCCTACAAAAGGGAATTTAGAACGAAAAGATTCACAAAAGGAATAGATTGAAAAATACCCACAACATGAAGGCTAGGTTCAAAATACGTACAAAATGCAATGTAGCGTCGAAATACCTACAAAATGCAATTGAAATTCAAAATACTTACAAAATGCAAATGAGATCGAAATTACGTACAAAATGCAATTGAGGTTCAAAATACTTACAAAATGCAATTGAAATTGAAAATACACGATGCAATTCAGATTGAAATATCCCAGTTTCAATCCAAATTATTCACAAAGTGCAATTGAAATTCAAAATACTTACAAAATGCAATTGAAGTTGAAAATGCTTACAAAATGGACGGTAGATTCAAACGATTCATGTGGATTGACAATACTTACAAAATGAAATTTAGATTCAAAATACCCACAAAATGCAATTAAGAATCAAAATATGTGTAGAATGCCCACCAAACAAAATGCAATTTAGATTCAAAATTCGTGCGAAATGCGGTTTTGGTTGAAAATACTTACAAAATGCAATTGAAATTCAAAATGCTCACTAAAAGGCCCGGCTACCTGCATTGATAGACTTACCAAAAAGTAATTTAGATTGTCAATCCTTACAAAATGCAATTGAAGTTGAAAACAATCGCGAGATGTAATTTAGATAGAAAAAACTTACAAAATGCAACGTAGAATAAAAATGCCTTAAAAATCACTAGAAGGGAATTTAGACACACGGTGAACCAAGTAACAAAAACAGTGCGGGAATCTTAAAGAGAAAAGTAAATATAAGGAAAAGACGAGTGGTGAGGAGAGGAGAGGAGAGGAGAAGAGAGGAGAGGGGAGAGAGGAGAAGGTCCGCCCCAAAGGGAAGGGACAAAAGGGGAAAACGGACCCAGCTCAGGAATACCTCGGGGGCGCCAACTCCCGAACTCACCAGCCGTGAGCCCCTGAGGGTGTAGCATTATCGACGGTGCACCAGAAGTGGTGGGGCTACATGCACCCTGCCTCCTTAAGTGCCTTGAGCACAAGGCAGGAGGTAAAAGGAAAAGAAAAAGAAGGCTGACCCCTCACAGAAGGAGGGTATCAGGAAAGATGAGACAAGGGCCAATTAAGGCGGGAAAGTGAAAGACTCCCTAGGCCTCGGATAACCTAATACCGTCGGGGTCGGAAGAGAACAAGAGTTGACCAAGGGAGGTCGACAGGAAAGAAGAAAGAGAGGAGCCGGCACAAATAAGTGGAAGCAATGCCGGACTTAGCTGGGGCGTCGTGGTCGCCAACCCACAACCCACTAGATGTGGGCCCCTGGGGGGGGGGGGGGGTCGGAAGAGAACAAGAGATGACCAAGTGAGGTCGACAGGAAAGAAGACTGAGAAGAGCTGGCACAAATAAGTGGAAGCAATGCCGGACTCAGCTGGGGCCCCGTGGTCGTCAACCCACGTCCCATTAGATGTGAGCCCCTAGGAAGTCTTGAAGTTGAACAGATTCCGTATCTACACCATGACTCTGCATCGACTGCTGAAAGGCAAGATGATTATGATGATAATAATTGTTGTTTTAAGGGGCCTAACATCTAGGTTATCGGCCCCTGATTGTTTGGGTGATCGTGAAGATGAAAATGAAAAGCGAACTTAAAACTAAAACTAACTACTAACCTACATACTAGAAGAAGAAATGGAAAACTAAAGGAGAATAAGGCAAATAAAGGACAGGAGGAAAAGAAATGCCATCAACCCTCGAAGAAGGCGGATTGAGGGACTTGGAAGGAAGGATGATGATGGTGATAATTGTTGTTTTAAGGGGCCTAACATCGAGGTTATCGGCCCCTGATGAAATGAAATGGCGTGAAATGAAAGGATGAAGTTAAAAAACGGCTCACTGCTTTGGATGAAAGGACAATGGTTTTGATAGAATAGACAGTGAGCCCCAACAACTATGCCTTATGTAGCAGGGAAAATACTTGCAAAAAGGAACTCGGATTGAAACTACTCACCAAATGGAGAGCGGTGATACGTACATAAGGGAATTTCGAACGAAAATACTCACAAAAGGAATAGATTGAAAAATACGCACACAATGTAGGTTAAGTCCAAAATACGTACAAAATGTAACGTACAGTCGAAATACCTACAAAATGCAAGGGAAATCAGAATACTTACAAAATGCAAATGAGATTGAAAATACGCACAAAATGTAAAGGAGATTCAAAATACCCACAAAATTGCAATTGAGACTTAACTACTTGAACAAAGCGGGGTAGGTTGAAAATACAAAATGCAATTGAAATTCAAAAAAACTCACAAATGCCCCGGCCCGGATATTGAAAGACTTACTAAAAAGCAATTTGTATTGTCAATCCTAACAAAATGCAATCCAGATCGAAAAGACTTACAAAAAGCAACGTAGATTAAAAATACCTACAAAAAAATTGCTAAAAGGGAATTAAGATACACGGGGAACCAAGTAACAAAAACAGTGTGGGAATCTGAAAGAGAAAAGGAAATATAAGGGAAAGAGGAGAGGATTGGAGAGGAGAGGGGAGGGGAGAGAGGAGAGGGTCTGCCCCAAAGGGAAGGGACAAAAGGGGAAAACGGACCCAGCTCAGGAATCCCTCGGGGTCGCCAACTCCAGAACTCACCAGCCGTGAGCCCCTGAGGGTGTAGCATTAACTAGGGTGCCCCAGAAGTGGTGGGGCTACATACACCCTGCCTCCTTAAGGGCCTTGAGCACAAGGCAGGAGGAAAAAGGAAAAGAAAAAGAAGGCTGACCCCTCACAGAAAGAGGGTGTCAGGAAAGACGAGACAAGGGCCAATTAAGGCGGGAAAGGAAGAGTCTTCCTAGGCCTAGGATACCCTAATACCGTTGGAAGGCAGGAGAGCCATGAAAGGCAGTTAGGAAAGTGAAAGAGGTGAGGGTCCGCCCCAAAGGTAAGGGACAAAAGGGGAAAACGGTCCCAGCTCAGGAACCCCTCGGGGTCGCCAACTCCCGAACTCCCAAGCCGTGAGCCCCTGAGGGTGTAGCATTATCGACGGTGCACCAAAAGTGGTGGGGCTACATACACCCAGCCTCCTTGAGGACCTTAAGCAGAAGGCAGGAGATAACATGAATAGAAAAGGAAGGCTGACCCCTCGCAGAAGGAGGGTATCAGAAAAGATGAGACAAGGGTCAATTAAGGCGGGAAAGGAAGAGACTCCCTAGGCCTTGGATAACCTAATACCGTCGGGGTCGGAAGAGAACAAGAGTTGACCAAGTGAAGTCGACAGGAAAGAAGACAGAGAGGAGCCCGGCACAAGTAATGAACGGCAAGACAACAATTGATCAAATAGAGCACTCGGTATCTCCAGCAACGTGGCTTCTCATAAAGAGTGACTTACAGTAGATAATGCTAATAAGAAACCACGAGACTAGAGGTGGTATATGGGTATGAAGCCATTTGCGTTAGCAGACTACAAGAGAAGTCCTAAAGGATACAATTTCTTGCGGTACAGTATGAGGATACCCTCTGACAGGACTCTCAATACTCTGTTGACGCAGATTCCATTTGAACAGGGAATTAACAAACCTATAATTAGACAGATCAAACTATCCTTAGCAATATTCCTTACAGCTGGCAAGAATGCATTGTCATGTTTGATGGAATTGCACTTAAAGGTGTACTTCTCTGCAATCATAGCAAAGGATGTATCTCTGGTTTTGAGGAATTTGGATTCTTTGGAAGAACACAATTGGTATCAATCCATGCTTTGGTGTTCATGGTGCAAGGTATTAGCTTAAAGTGGAAACAGCCTGTAGCATATTATCTCTCAAAGGATAATACCAAAATTGCCATGTTAGCAAAACTGATTAGCCAAGTTCTTAGTGCTCTTCTGGAAATTGGTGCAGATGTTTTGCAACTATGTGTGACCAAGGTTCTTCAAATCGTGTAGCACTGAAGGAACTGATGAAAGGGAACGGGAAGAGCTAATATGAACATGTATTGGAGGTTGATGGACAGCTCTCTTTGATGTTCCACATTTGTTTAAGAACATCACAAACAATCTGATGGGAGCGTATCGTGTGAAGGGAGGGAATACAGCTTCTTGGATGATGATGATGATGATAATTGTTGTTTTAAGGGGCCTAACATCTAGGTCATCGGCCCCTAATGATCTGGGTGATAGCGAAAATGAGAATGAAATTGAAACCAGAACGAAAATTATGTGAGACGGAAAATACGTACAAAGAGAAACTCAGATGGAAACAACTCACAATATGATGATGATAATTGTTGTTTTAAGGGGTCTAACATCGAGGTTATCGGCCCCTAATGATCTGGGTGATAGCGAAAAAGATAATGAAAAGGAAACCAGAACAAAATTATCTGAGACGGAAAATACGTACAAAACGGAACTCAGATGGAAACAACTCACAATATGGTCTTACAAAAGGGAATTTAGAACAAAAAGAGTCACAAAAAGAATAAATGAAAAAAAAAAAAAAAAACACAAAACGTAGGCTAGATTCAAAATACGTACAGAATGCAATGTAGCGTCGAAATACTTACAAAATGCAACTGAAATTCAAAATACTTGCAAAATGCAAATGAGATCGAAAATACGTACAAAATGCAATTGAGGTTCAAAATACTTACAAAATGCAATTGAAATTGAAAATACACAATGCAATTAAGATTGAAATAGGCCCTATCCCAGTTCCAATCCAAATTATTCACAAAGTGCAATCGAAATTCAAAATACTTACAAAATGCAATTGAAATTGAAAATGCTTACAAAATGTACGGTGATTCTAACGACTCATGTGGATTGACAATACTTACAAAATGCAATTTAGATTGAAAATACTTGACAAAATGTAATTTAAGTTCAAAATACCCACAAAATGCGATTGAGAATCAAAATATGTGCAAAATGCCCACCAAACAAAATGCAATTTAGATTCAAAATTCGTGCGAAATGCGGCGTTGGTTGAAAATTCTTGCAAAATGCAATTGAAATTCAAAATACTCACTAAAAGGCCCGGGCACATGCATTGAAAGACTTACTAAAAAGCAATTTAGATTGTCAATCTTTACAAAATGCAATTGAGGTTGAAAACAATCGCGAGATGTAATTTAGATCGAATAAACATACAAAAAGCAACGTAGATTAAAAATGCCTTAAAAATCGCTAGAAGGGAATTTAGATACACGGTGAACCAAGTAACAAAAACAGTGCGGGAATCTTAAAGAGAAAAGTAAATATAATGAAAAGAGGAGAGGAGAGGAGAGAAGAGGGGAGAGAGGAGAAGGTCCGCCCCAAAGGGAAGGGACAAAACGGGAAAACGGACCCAGCTCAGGAATCCCTCGGGGTCGCTAACTCCCGAACTCACCAGCCGTGAGCCCCTGAGGGCGTAGCATTATCTACGGTGCACCAGAAGTGGTGGGGCTACATACACCCTGCCTCCTTAAGGGCCTTGAGCACAAGGCAGGAGGTTAAAAGAAAAGAAAAAGAAGGCTGACCCCTCACAGAAGGAGGGTATCAGGGAAGATGAGACAAGGGCCAATTAAGGCGGGAATGTGAAAGACTCCCTAGGCCTCGGATAACCTAATACCGTCGGGGTCGGAAGAGAACAAGAGTTGACCAAGGGAGGTCGACAGGAAAGAAGACGGAGAGGAGCCCGGCACAAGTAAGTGGAAGCAATGCCGGACTCAGCTGGGGTCCCGTGGTCGCCAACCCACGCCCCACTAGATGTGAGCCCCTGGGGGGCAACTCACAATATGGTCAAAAGGAAAATTTGAATGAAAAGATTCACAAAAAGAATAGATTGAAAAAAAAAACACAAAACGTAGGCTAGATTCAAAATACGTACAAAATGCGATGTAGCGTCGGAATACTTGCAAAATGCAACTGAAATACTTACAAAATGCAAATGAGTTCGAAAAAACGTACAAAATGCAATTGAGGTTCAAAATACTTACAAAATGCAACTAAAAATGGAAAATACACAATGTAATTCAGATTGAAATATCCCAGTTCCAAACCAAATTACCTATTCACAAAGTGCAATTGAAATTCAAAATACTTACAAAATGAATTTGAAATTGAAAATGCTTACCAAATGTACGGTAGATTCAAACGACTCATGTGGATTGACAATACTTACAAAATGCTATTTAGATTGAAAATATCCACAAAATGCAATTTAGAATCAAAATATTTGCAAAATGCCCGACAAACAAAGTGCAATTTAGATTAAAAATTCTTGCGAAATGCGGTTGAGGTTGAAAATACAAAATGCACTTGAAATTCAATAATCACACTAAAATGTCCTCCGCCTACATTGAAAGACTTCCTAAAAAGGAATTTAGATATGCAATTGAGGTTGAAAACAATCGCGAGATGTAATTTAGATCGAAAAAACTTACAAAATGCAACGTAGATAAAAAAAAAATCGCAAAAAGGGAATTTAGATACAAGGTGAACCAAGTAACAAAAACAGTGCGGGATCTTAAAGAGAAAAGGAAATATATGGAAATGATGATGATGATGATGATGATCATTGATGTTTTAAGGGGCCTAACATCGAGGTTATCGGCCCCTGATTAAATGAGTGATGATGATGATAATTGTTGTTTTAAGGGGCCTAACATCTAGGTTATCGGCCCCTGATGGTTTGGGTGATCGTGAAGATGAAAATGAAAAGAGAACTTAAAAACTAAAACTAACTACTAACCTACATACTAGAAGAAGAAATGGAAAACTAAAGGAGAATAAGGCAAATTAAGGACAGGAGGAAAATAAATGCCCTCAACCCTCGAAGAAGGGGGATTGAGGGACTTGGAAGGAAGGAGAGCCATGAATGGCAGATGGGAAAGTGAAAGAGAAGAGGGTCCGCCCCAAAGGTAAGGGACAAAAGGGGAAAACGGACCCAGCTCAGGAATCCCTCGGGGTCGCCAACTCCCGAACTCACCAGCCGTGAGCCCCTGAGGGTGTAGCATTATCTAGGGTGCACCAGAAGTGGTGGGGCTACATACACCCAGACTCCTTAAGGGCCTTGAGCACAAGGCAGGAGGTTAAAGGAAAAGAAAAAGAAGGCTGACCCCTCACAGAAGGAGGGAATCAGGAAGGATGAGACAAGGTCCAGTTAAGGCGGGAAAGTGAAAGACTCCCTAGGCCTCGGATACCCTAATACCGTCGGGGTCGGAAGAGAACAAGAGTTGACCAAGGGAGGTCGACAGGAAAGAAGACAGAGAGGAGCCCGGCACAAGTAAGTGGAAGCAATGCCGGACTCAGCTGGGGTCCCGTGGTCGCCAACCCACGTCCCACTAGATGTGAGCCCTTGCGGGGTCACCGAACAACACGTTAATTCACAGGGAAGGCAACGATGCGAGTGTAATTTGCTCCTCAGGTCCTTGGCCACAAAATGGCTGCCTGTTGGAAGATGATAAGTAAAATGGAGGAGGGTAACAGAATACCAGGATGTTTTGTTACAGCTGAGGTCATCGACACCTTGCATAAATTCATGGACTTGACCAATGGACCTACTGGACCTCAGGATGGTACTCGGTTTCGCTGTGATGTCCGCGCGACAACTCCACATGTAGAAGAGTGGAGAGCAATGAACGCTATTGTGAGTGCGTGTCGTTACCAAAAGTTGAAAGATGGTAGGTGTCCTGAGTATGCTCCATTCTGCACCACAGGGCTGATCAGAAATGTCACCGGCTTGAAGATGATGATGATAATTGTTGTTTTAAGGGGCCTAACATCTAGCTTATCGGCCCCTGATGGTTTGGGTGATCGTGAAGATGAAAATGAAAAGCGAACTTAAAACTAAAACTAACTACTAACCTACATACTAGAAGAAGAAATGGAAAATTAAAGGAGAATAAGGCAAATAAAAGGACAGAAGGAAAAGAAATGCCCTCAACCCTCGGAGAAGGCGGATTGAGGGACTTGGAAGGAAGGAGAGCCATGAAAGGCATATAGGAAAGTGAAAGAGTAGAGGGTCCGCCCCAAAGGCAAGGGACAAAAGGGGAAAACGGACCCAGCTCAGGAATCCCTCGGGGTCGCCAACTCCCGAACTCACCAGCCGTGAGCCCCTGAGGGTGTAGCATTATCTAGGGTGCACCAGAAGTGGTGGGGCTACATACACCCTGCCTCCTTAAGGGCCTAGAGCACAAGGCAGGAGGTAAAAGGAAGAGAAAAAGAAGGCTGACCCCTCGCAGAAGGAGGGTATCAGAAAAGATGAGACAAGGGCCAATTTAGGCGGGAAAGGAAGAGACTCCCTAGGCCTCGGATACCCTAATACCGTCGGGGTCAGAAGAGAACAAGAGTTGACCAAGTGAGGTCGACAGGAAAGAAGACAGAGCGGAGCCCGGCACAAGTAAGTGGAAGCAATGCCGGACTCAGCTGGGGCCCCGTGGTCGCCAACCCACGCCCACAAGATGTGAGCCCCTGAGGGTCCGGCTTGAAGAGAATCTGGAGATCTCTCCGTGACAACTTCAGCTCCCTGAATGTTCGGCAGCTGTACCAATATTCTGTGGAATATCTGTTTTGCAAAGCAAGAAATGCTTGTGGAACCGATACGACCCCAACCTGTTGGCAGTTTTAGGCAGCTCTGAAATCAGTTTTTATCAACAAGTTGGGGTCAACAAAATCAAGTGGCAAGAACTGTCAGGATGATGCTGGATATCTATTGAATGATTTGAGGAATTAACTTGTGAACTCTGAGCGGGAAGACATCGGGAAGAGCTCTCCTGATCAACTTCATGAGGACATCGCAAGTAAATCAACCCCATCGTAATGCGTAGAAATTACCATTAAAGTAACTTCTGAATATGAGGAGAATTTATCAAAGATGAAGAGACCATCTCCGGCGCATGTGTGTGGATATGTCGTGATACGAATTCTATCGAATGTTCACTGTGACATGTGCTTGAATGACCTTACTTGTGTGGAATCAGATCACATGCTCACAATGTGCCTGGAATATGAAAGGGATAGGAAATACCTTTCATATTCCAGCGTACACTGTATCCGCACATTTCTCGAGGGCAGTTAGCTTTTCTTGAAGAAGTGGCATGACATGTACAGTCTCTTGACAGAATCGGGTTTAACTTTAACGGACATAGGTATACCACGTAAAGTGATGTCGGCGGAGCAAACACAGCATTATCAAAAGATGGCAAGGCGGCTCTCTACGATGTTGAACAGACTCCGTATCAACAGCAAGGCTGTGTATCGACTATTGAACGTCAAGACAACAGCAGATAAAATGGAGGAACTCTTATCTCCAGCAACGTTGCTTCTCATAAAGAGTGACTTAGATATTGCTAATAAGAAACCACGAGACTGGAGGTGGTCTATGGGTATGAAGACGTTTGCGTTAGCAGGCTACAAGAGAAGTACCAAAGGATAGAGATCCGACCAGCTAGGAAGAAGTTGGGCCGCGCATGCGCACTTACGACTATCCTGCCCAGCGTAGTCCCGCCTTTCAGAGCTCATGTTGCAAGGACACTTCAGTGCATAAGTTTATACTCAGCTGTTTAGACGTGCGCGCTGCCTTTCTAATTTAACGTGGTGTAACTGTGGTTTGTGGTGCACGTTAGGCCTGTCTGTGACAGTATGGAAGGCATTATATCGTTAAGTCATATTGTTTCTTCTTTTACACGAGAGAAAACATCATCTTGGCATTAAGGAGCTAGAAACGTACGTTCATATAGTCTAACGATGCTTTCTCACCTAGTAACTAAAGTAATAATATTGACTCCCGAAGACTGCTGTAATACCAAACCATGTTATACACTATACATCTACAGCGTCGTAAAGTTAATTCTACATCTAATTATAATTTAAACCATTGGCTATGCAAATTAATACACGAAAAATATTTTGACAGTTACTAGAATAAGTGGTTAAATTATGTTCTAACTCCTTAATCTATCTACCATCTATATCGCTTCTGAATAAATACATTTCGGCTAGGTATGTCTGTAATTTACAGCTGGAAAGGAATTCCACTAACTGAAAATCTGCGGAGTTACACGTCCGCTATGACAAAAATTTCGGGTCGACTATACGTCGCCACAACACCGACCGAGAAGGGGAAGTCAGCGTTCTCACTCCCACGGTTCAGCTTTCTCACTCACACATTTCCCCTCACCAGCCGTCTTCCAAAATGGCCCGATCTCTACCGTTTCTTGAGGTATATTCGTAGGCTGCCCTTTGAGAGGAAACTCAATTGCCCGTTGACGCAGACATCATTCGATCCAGGAATCAACGAGCCTATTTTAAGGCAGATCAAACTAGTCTTGGCAAAATTCCCTGCAGCTGGCAAATCATGCTCTAGTCTTCATGGTGCAAGGTATTAGAATAAAGTGGAAACAGCTTGTAGCATATTATTTCACTAAGGAAACTACGAAAAGTGCCATGTTAGCAAAACCGATTTGCCAAGTTATCAGTGCTCTTTTGGAAATTGGTGCAGATGTTGCAGATATGTGTGACCAAGGTTCTTCAAATAGTGGAGCACTGAAGGAACTGATGAAAGGCAACGAGAAGAGCAAATATGAACCAGTATTTGAGGTTGATGGACACCTCATAATAGCTCCCTTTGATGTTGCACATATGTTCAAGAACATTAGAAATAACCCGATGGGAGCGAATCTTGTAACGGGGGAGAAGCTGGCTTCTCGGAATCACATTTGTCAGTGTTTCTTGATGGATCGTGATGAACTGTTTTAGCCGATTTTCAATTTTGAATAAATAGGCTTATGAGATCACCTTTTGTCCGTGTGTGTGTGTGTGTGAGGGGGGTGTGTGTTGGTCCCCCCCCTATTAACATCTAAACGGCTGAGCGATTTAAATGAAACTCGGAAAGTTCATAGCACTATTCTAGACGACCCCGACCGTGCCTTCCAAATTTTGTTACGTCTCGCCAATCCAACATGGCGGCTGTGCGAAATATTTCACTAGCATTCAACATCTCCGAAACTATTCCCGATATCACCCTGGATTTTTTACGGTGATAAAAGAAACTACTTGATGTTCACCTATGTGACTTTTGAAAAACCGATAACTACAAAACCAACATGGCGGTCACGCGAATTTGCGACTTTTAAATAGACGTTTCTCGCGATTTAACCAACCAAACGCAATACAACTTGGTACAGTATATATTTATACACATTGTAGCCTAATGCACCGACATCTAACTTCGTTCAATTGTTTAGATAACCACAAGATGGCGGATGTGCGAAATATTTCTCCGGCATCCTATATCTCTGAAACTATTAGCGGTATCACCCTGAATTTTTGTACGGGGATAATGGGCACTACTGGAAGTTCATCTATAACACTTTTAGAAACCGGATAACTACAAAACGAACATGGCGGCCAAGCCGATTTGAAAATTTTATGATGATGATGATGATAATTGTTGTTTTAAGGGGCCTAACATCTAGGTTATCGGCCCCTGATGGTTTGGGTGATCGTGAAGATGAAAATGAAAAGCGAACTTAAAACTAATTAATAACCTACATACTAGAAGAAGAAATGGAAAACTAAAGGAGAATAAGGCAAATAAAAGGACAGAAGGAAAAGAAATGCCCTCAACCCTCGGAGAAGGCGGATTGAGGGACTTGGAAGGAAGGAGAGCCATGAAAGGCATATAGGAAAGTGAAAGAGGAGAGGGTCCGCCCCAAAGGTAAGGGACAAAAGGGGAAAACGGACCCAGCTCAGGAATCCCTCGGGGTCGCCAACTCCCGAACTCACCAGCCGTGAGCCCCTGAGGGTGTAGCATTATCTAGGGTGCACCAGAAGTGGTGGGGCTACATACACCCTGCCTCCATAAGGGCCTAGAGCACAAGGCAGGAGGTAAAAGGAAGAGAAAAAGAAGGCTGACCCCTCGCAGAAGGAGGGTATCAGAAAAGATGAGACAAGGGCCAATTAAGGCGGGAAAGGAAGAGACTCCCTAGGCCTCAGATACCCTAATACCGTCGGGGTCAGAAGAGAACAAGAGTTGACCAAGTGAGGTCGACAGGAAAGAAGACGGAGAGGAGCCCGACACAAGTAAGTGGAAGCAATGCCGGACTCAGCTGGGGCCCCGTGGTCGCCAACCCACGCCCACAAGATGTGAGCCCCTGGGGGGTGAAAATTTTAAATAGACCTTTCTCGCGATTTAATGTTTCCAAACGCAACTTCATGTGTCCTAATCATGCGATTGAAGTTTGAATGCTGCACGTACACAATAATCTTCATGTAACAGTTCATAACTCTGGGACCTACATATATAAAATCCAACATGGCGACCGACCAAAATATTTCGTCGGTTCTCAATATCTACGAATCTATTTCAGCAATCAAGCTGAAATTTTGTATGTTGAGAGTGGCAGCTAACATAAGTAGGTTATATGAAAATAGGCTGCATAGTTCTTCACAGAACTACTTCTTTTGTTTGAACTAAATCACCGAACAGGACGTTAATCAAAAGGCAAAAATTCGAGTGATATACAGGAGCAATAGTAAATAGTTTAGGAGATGGTAGTATAGATGAATTGCAATAAAAAAATCCATATAACATGTGTCCTACTGTACCTGTATTGCGTACAGAGATACAGCTGGTAGTATGTAACACAAAGAAATGTAAAGCCAAGGCAAAAGACAACGTTCAAAGTTTCAGAAGTTTCAAAAAATCCACCACCAATGAATTTTGCACTTCTCAACACGTGAAGCTCTTTGGAGGGCGTCTTGGCGTTCTTTAATTAAGCCTGTACTATGCATAGGCCTAATCAGAACGACCAACTCTGCTCTTGTGTTAATGTTTTTCTTTTACACTTCGCTTTTCAACAGAATACCGGGATGATTAGTTACAGCTGAGGTAATCGAGACCTTGAATAAGTTCAAGCACTTCACCAATGGACCTAATGAACCCCAGGAGTTCACTCCGTTTCGCTGTAATGTCAGCGCGACTTCTCATGTTGAAGAATCGAGAGTAATGTAGGCTATTCTGAGTGCATGTCGATACCGAAGGTTGAAGGATGGTAGGTATCATAAGAATGTTCCAACCTGCATCACGGGGCTGATCAGAACTGTCACCGGTGTGGAGAGAATCTGGAGATATCTCCGTGACAATTTCAGCTTCCTCAATCTTCGGCAGCTGAACCATGATTCTGTGTAAAATCTGTTTTGCACAGCAAGACAAGCTTGTGTAAGCAATGACCCCAACCTGCTGGCAGTTTCAGGCTGCTCTGAAGACTGTTGTGGTCAACTAAATCAAGTGTCAAGAACTGTCAGGATGATGCTGGATTTCCATTGACTGATTTGAGGAATTTACTAGTGAACTCAGTGCGGGAAGGCATCGGGAAGAATTCTTCTCATCAACTTCATGGGGACATCGTATGTACTTCAACCCCATTGGAATGTGTAGCATGTACAAGTAAAGTAACTGCTGCATTCATGAGATGAATCTCTCACAGATGAAGAGACACATTCCGGCACATGTGTGTGGATATGTCATGATCCGAATTCTATCTAATGTTCAGTGTGACAGGTGCTTGAAAGACCTTACATGTGAGGAATCAGATATCAGTACAGACCACATTTTCACAACGTGTCTGGAATATGAAAAGAATATGAAATATTCTAGATATGCCAGTATACACTGTATCCGCACATTAGTGCCGATGGCTTTCCTTGAAGAAGTGGCATGGCATTTACAGTCTCTGGACTGAATCAGGTTTAACTTTAACGGACATAGGTACACCCGTAAAATGATGTTGGCGGAGCAAATACAACATTATCAACATATGGCAAGGCGGCTCTGTACGAAGTTCAACAACCTTAGAATCAACACCAAGGCACTTCATTGACTATTGAAAGACAAGAAAACAATAGATGAAATGGAGAAGTCTTATCTCCAGCAACGTGGCATCTCATAAAGAGTGACCTAGATAATGCTAATATGAAACCAAGAGGCTGGAAGTGGTCTATGGGTAGGCAGTTTACAAGAGAAGTCCTAAAGGATAACGTTTCTTGGAGTATATAATGAGGCTGCCCTCTGAGAGGAATCTCAATACCCTGTTGACGCAGATTCCATTTGACCCAGGAATCAACGAGCCCATATTAAGGCAGATCAAACTATCCTTTGCTATATTCCCTGCAGCTGACAAGAAATGCATTGTCATGTTTGATGAAGTTGCGCTTAAAAGTGGACTTCTCTACTATCGTAGCAAAGGATATATCACTGTTTTGAGGATTATGGATCCTTTGGCCGATCATCATTGGTAGCAAACCATGTTCTATTCTTCATGGTGCAAGGTATTAGAATAAAGTGGAAACAGTCTGTAGCCTATTACCTCTGTAAGGACACTACGAAAATTGCCATGTTAGCAAAACTGATTATCCAAGTTCTCAGTGCTCTTCTGGAAATTTGTGCAGATGTTGTTGCAATATGTGTGACCAAGGTTCTTCAAATCATTGAGAAATAATGGAACTGATGTAGGGGAACTGGAAGAGAAAATATGAACCTGTATTTAAGTTTTATTAACACCTTATTGTAGCTCTCTTTGATGTTCCATATTTGATCAAGAACATCGGAAATCACCTGATGGGAGCAAGGTGAAGGGGGAGAAGGCAGTTTCTTGGGATCACATATATCAGTGTTCCTTGATGGATCATGACGAACTGTTTTGTTGATTGAACAAGCTCACCGAACTGCAAGTTAATCCACAAGGAAAGGAGAAAATGGGAGTTAAATATGCTGCTCAGGTCCTTAGTCAGAATATGCTAACTGTTTGATAAGGAAAACGCAGGAGGGTAACAGAATATCAGGATATTTTGTGACAACTGAGGTCACTTTAATACATTCATGGACTTGACCAATAGACCTAGTGAACCCCGGGAGTTTACTCGGTTTCCCTGAAATATCAGCGTGACAACTCCACGTTTTGATGATGATGACGATGATGATAATTGTTGTTTTAAGGGGCCTAACATCCAGGTTATCGGCCCCTAATGATCTGGGTGATAGGGAAAATGATAATGAAACGTAAACCAGAACGAAAATTAAGTGAGACGGAAAATACTTACAAAAAGGAACTCATTGAAACAACTCACAAAATGTTCTTACAAAAGGGAATTTAGAACAAAAAGATTCACAAAAGGAAGAGATTGAAAAATACCCACAAAATGAAGGCTAGGTTCAAAATACGTACAAAATGCAATGTACCGTCGAAATACCTACAAAATGCAATTGAAATTCAAAATACTTACAAAATGCAATTGAAGTTGAAAATGCTTACAAAATGTACGGTAAATTCAAACGACTCATGTGGATTGACAATACTTACAAAATGCAATTTAGATTGAAAATACTTGACAAAATGCAATTTAGATTCAAAATTCGTGCGAAATGCGGTTTTGGTTGAAAATACTTACAAAATGCAATTGAAATTCAAAATTCTCACTAAAAGGCCCGGCTACCTGCATTGAAAGACCTACCAAAAAGCAATTTAGATTGTCAATCTTTACAAAATGCAATTGAAGTTGAAAACAATCGCGAGATGTAATTTATATCGAAAAAACATACAAAATGCAACGTAGATTAAAAATACCTTTAAACAAGATGTTCAGTAAAGAACATATAGCCTACTTTCTCCTAAATGCATGGGTATTGTTATAACTCTTTGTCCTTTTCAAGGAGTATGATTGAATGTTGGTTGTAGTAGCTTGTTGAAATACAACGTGCTATAGGGATATTAAACATGAATATGAGGTGCCCTTTGCTAGTACTACCTCTGTACCAAATTTCGTTCAATTCGGTTTCACCGTGTTTGAATTGATAGGGGGAATCGATTTGCACACATACTTGGCCACCATCTGCAAACTATTGGGCTGATGTTCTTGCAGTTTGGTCTGAATATGTTTCCCACATAAAGATATGGTGTTGCAAAATTTGGTAGAGACTAGATTATTAGGTTGGTCGTAATTACATTTTAGCTTTTAACATTTGGGTGGCCGCGATTACGTTTCCGTCAAGATAGCGGTGATATAAAACATGACACTGCGGTGCCCTTTGCTAGTGCTACCTCTGTACCAAATTTCGTTCCATTCGGTTTCACCGAGTTCGAATTGATAAGGGGAATCGATTTTCACACAAAGATGGCCGCCATCCGCAAAATATTAGGCTGATGACCTATTAGTTTGGTCAAAGGATGCTCCCTCCATAAAGGTATGTTGTTGCTAAATTTGCTAGAGATCGGATGATTAGGCTAATCGTAATTTGATTTAAGCTTTAAACATTTGTGTGGCCGCCATTACGTTTCTGTCAATATGGCGGCGATATAAATCATGACACTGAGATGCCCTTTGCTAGTGCTATCTCTGTACCAAATTTCGTTCCATTCGGTTTCACCGTGTTTGAATTAATAGTGAGAATCGATTTTGACACAAAGATGGCCGCCATCCGCAAACTATTAGGCGAATGAGCTATTAGATTGGTCAAAGGATGCTCCCTCCATAAAGGTATGTAGTTGCAAAATTTGGTAGAGATCGGATGATTAGGTAAATCGTAATTTGATTTAAGCTTTGAACATTCGTGTGGCCGCCATTACGTTTCAGTCAAGATGGTGGCGATATAAAACATGACACTGAAGTGCCCTCTGCTAGTGCTACCTCTGTACCAAATTTCGTTCCATTTGGTTTCACCGTGTTTGAATTAATAGGGGGAATTGATTTTCACACAAAGATGGCCGCCATCCGCAAACTATTAGGCTAATGACCTAGTTATTTGGTCAAAGGATGCTTCCTCTATAAGGGTATGTTGTTGTAAAATTTGGTAGAGATCGGATGATTAGGTTAATCGTAATTTGATTTAAGCTTTGAACATTTGTGTGGCCGCCATTACGTTTCCGTCAAGATGGCGGCGATATAAGACATGACACTGAGGTGCCTTTTGTTAGTACTACCTCTGTACCAAATTTCGTTCCATTCGGTTGCGCCGTGTTCGAATTAATAGGGGGAATCGATTTTCACACAAAGATGGCCGCCATCCGCAAACTATTACGCTGATGACTTATTAGTTATGTCAAAAGATGCTCCCCCCATAAAGGTATGTTGTTGCAAAATTTGGTAGAGATCCGATGATTGGGTTAGTCGTAATTCGATTTAAGCTTTGAACATTTGTGTGGCCGCCATTACGTTTCCGTCAAGATGGCGGCGATATAAGACATGACACTGAGGTGCCTTTTGTTAGTACTACCTCTGTACCAAATTTCGTTCCATTCGGTTGCGCCGTGTTCGAATTAATAGGGGGAATCGATTTTCACACAAAGATGGCCGCCATCCGCAAACTATTACGCTGATGACTTATTACTTATGTCAAAAGATGCTCCCCCCATAAAGGTATGTTGTTGCAAAATTTGGTAGAGATCCGATGATTGGGTTAGTCGTAATTCGATTTAAGCTTTGAACATTTGTGTGGCCGCCATTACGTTTCCGTCAAGATGGCGGCGATATAAAACATGACACTGAGGTGTCCTTTGCTAGTGCTACCTTTGTACCAAATTTCGTTCAATTCGCATTCACCGTGTTCGAATTGATACGGGGGGACAGACATTCAGAGTACACACACTCCCACACACACAGACACACAGACTCACACACACACAGACAGACACACTTTTTTCGCCCTGTGTTGATCTCATAAGTCTACTTTCATTTTTTGCAAAAATCGAAAGTAGGTTAAAAATCGCCAAAAGGGAATTTAGATACACGGTGAACCAAGTAACAAAGACAGTGCGGGAATCTTAAAGAAAAAGGAAATATAATGAAAAGAGGTGAGGAGAGGAGAGGGGAGAGAGGAGAGGGTCCGCCCCAAAGGTAAGGGACAAAAGGGGAAAACGGACCCAGCTCAGGAATCCCTCGGGATCGCCAACTCCCGAACTCACCAGCCGTGAGCCCCTGAGGGTGTAGCATTATCTAGGGTGCACCAGAAGTGGTGGGGCTACAGAAGAGGTGGGGCTACATACACCCTGCCTCCTTAAGGGCCTAGAGCACAAGGCAGGAGGTAAAAGGAAGAGAAAGAGAAGTCTGACCCCTCGCAGAAGGAGGGTATCAGAAAAGATGAGACAAGGGCCAATTAAGGCGGGAAAGGAAGAGACTCCCTAGGCCTCGGATACCCTAATACCGTCGGGGTCGGAAGAGAACAAGAGTTGACCAAGTGAGGTCGACAGGAAAGAAGACGGAGAGGAGCCCGGCACAAGTAAGTGGAAGCAATGCAGGACTCAGCTGGGGTTCAGTGGTCGTCCACGTTTTGAATAGTGGAGAGAAATGAAGGGTATTCTGAGTGCGTGTAAATACCTTGTCCCCGATATGTCATGTGTCAACATGTCAGAACGCACCACGTGATCTAAGGGCGGACAGATGACGTATATGAATGCTTGAAACGTCACTGCAATGGCCAGGTTGATTCCAAGATGTAAAGAGACCTTGATTATGAAAGGATATATACGGCTCATAATTTTACAGTTATTATCTGAGGATTTGTGAGAGAGTCTCCAAATGACGTAGTAACGTATGGGACTAGTAAGGGAAGAAGCAGACCACGTGATCAAGTAGGACTCTGTAGAGGGGGACGTACTCGGAAAGTGAGCTTTGGAGGTGAGCAGATGACTTGAGGTCAGCCACTTGATTTCTATACGCCGACTAGTCAACAGAGTTCCGCGAACGCGAAGTCTAGTCTAGTGGCGAAGGACTTTCCGCATCGCTGTGCCAACATGGCAAATATTCTAAGTGATTTATACAATCAGTCAGAACAAGTTATAGAACAGAGTTTACGCAGTACAATGAGGCTTCATAGTTCAAAAGGGCGGACAGTACGTGTACGGTGACAGCCTATATGTTTTCACGAAGTTACGATCCGTAGAAAATGCTGTTAGGGCTAGGCTGGACAATGAATCTCAATGATATCAGTGAATATGTAAGCTGCTTGAAGCGAGACACTGTTTACGGAGATGCGAGGTAATTGTGCCGAAAGACAGTATTTGAGCCAAGGCCAACCGCTTGTGACGTACGCAACACACCTGTGTTTCGAGGCCACGCTTGAGACGGCAATCTCACGGGATATTTCCTACGAACTTTGCTTTTTGGAAACAGCTCTAATTCGTCAACCGAAAGGTTTGTCAAAGTGCGGTTTGCGCGACTGTATCCAGAAACTTGTTAAATGTCATATTAGACGGGCGGGAATTTTGTGAAATTTTGGACATGATGGTAATCAGACCTGGCAACTATTCGTATCTTGCGAATAACTTCCAATACCGCAGGATGGCGCACTAAGGAGCACGCGACATGGGGGATTTAGGAGACGGAGACGAGCATGGAGGCCCACAATCAATCGCAAGTCGACCACGAGGCTTGGAGATGGGTCAAGACCAAATGGCGAGAACGACGGGAGTCACCATTGGTCCTACAAGAACTCCATACTTCTTCAAGAAGAATTCTCAAGTACAGATGACATCGCCATGATTCTACATAGCTAGAATTAAGTGAAGTAGATTTTAGTGGTTTGGAGAGCACTCATCAAATTCTATTGCGATAACTTAAGGGGGTCTATAGTGATGATGATGATGATAATTGTTGTTTTAAGGGGCCTAACATCTAGGTTATCGGCCCCTAGGGGGGGGGTCTATAGTCATCAATTAGGCGGTGACATTGAAACATTTTTCCTTACGTTTTCTAGAGAAACAACTGTTTTTTACAGATATCGTGGATATAATTTTAGTTAAATAGTAGATATGAAACATTAAATTAGTGAGTTTTTAAGGAGATGCTGTTAATAAACTTGATCATAGTAACATCATGACATCAGTAAATTGGTAAGGAATGTTTGACGTATAATAACCATTTGAACTAAATATGCAATGAAATTTACCTAATGCTGCATAATTTTGCACAATTTAAACATTTAAATAAGATAATTAAATCTTTCTTTAAACACACTGCTAGCTTAGAATGGTAGAGCTAGACGCGACAATATGTTATAAAGATGATGATGATAATTGTTGTTTTAAGGGGCCTAACATCTAGGCTATCGTCCCCTGATGGTTTGGGTGATCGTGAAGATGAAAATGAAATGTAAACTTAAAACTAAAACTACCAGCCTACATACTAGAAGAAGAAATGGAAAACTAAAGGAGAATAAGGCAAATAAAGGACAGGAGGAAAAGAAATGCCCTCAACCCTCGAAGAATGCGGATTGAAGGACTTGGAAGGAAGGAGAGCCATGAAAGGCAGATAGGAAAGTGAAAGTGGAGAGGGTCCGCCCCGAAGGTAAGGGACAAAAGGGGAAAACGGACCCAGCTCAGGAATCCCTCGGGGTCGCCAACTCCCGAACTCACCAGCCGTGAGCCCCTGAGGGTGTAGCATTATCTAGGGTGCACCAGAAGTGGTGGGGCTACATACACCCTGCCTCCTTAAGGGCCTTAAGCACAAGGCAGGAGGTAAAAGGAAAAGAAAAAGAAGGCTGACCCCTCACAGAAGGAGGGTGTCAGGAAAGATGAGACAAGGGCCAATTAAGGCGGGAAAGGAAGAGACTCCCTAGGCCTCGGATACCCTAATACCGTCGGGGTCGGAAGAGAACAAGAGTTGACCAAGGGAGGTCGACAGGAAAGAAGAAAGAGAGGAGCCCGGCACAAGTAAGTGGAAGCAATGCCGGACTCAGCTGGGGCCCCGTGGTCGCCAACCCACGCCCACTAGATGTGAGCCCCTGGGGGGAATATGTTATAAAGCTTCAATGATTCAGTTAGTGAGAATGAATGACAGGTAATTAATTATAACTCTGCAATGAGGTAGTCAAGATGATAAAGTGTAACGCAGGTAAAATGTGGCGAATTAATGATGTGATCAAAAGATTATAAATAAGAAATAAGAAATAATAGTGTGATCAAAAGGTCACTCTGATATAACGAGGCATGTAATTAAGTGAGAATAGGCAAAGTATGGTAGCTTTGGTTGAGAATAAGCCTGTGAATTGTGTAGAATAAAGCCATGAGGGCCATTTAAAATATGTGTGTGAATTAAGTGAAAGGTCACTATGTAAAGGTTGTAGCCAATAATTTTGCCTGATGAATATTTTTATTGTTCTTTCTGAAATAAAATTACTCAACATCAATGAGAGTTACGTCAGTCAAAGATACCCGTGGAAAAATGTAATAACAATGATTCAAAATGTGAATCAAGACAATATTAACTAATTGTGAGAAGTTTTAGAACTTGAATAATGACTAAACATTTATACAGTCAAAGATATTTTGGATCCATTTCGAGTTAAGAGAAATGGTGCTATGATGTGATGTGAATATTCATATGTTGAAATTTTTTGGTAGAATAAGCATGAATATCCACTATGCACCAGTCGTTATTTAGTTAGAAGGAGATCTAATGGAATAATCCAAGTGATTTTGTTTCTGTTTTCTTTATAATCCAGTCAGTTTTCTAGAATATCCAAATATGATCTCTATATTAAGTTATGGATGAAAAATAAACAGTGAAACTAAAACTTAATCCATTGGAGTCAATATGCGGGATCTCCGTAAGTTTAATTATTCCCAAAGGCAGGCCACAAGGAGATTTTGTCCCAATTAAAAATGCATTTCATATTTTTTTGTTGTTTGCACATCAAGACTTAACTTAGTCAATCTCCAAGTGCAGGGGACAAAAATGATTATTTTTATTGCCTGTATTAGTGCTTCGGTGAATAAAAATGTAGAGGTTTTATGTTATTTGTGCATATTCTTTCCGTGGCTTCGCAACGTAACGTGGATGATTGGGGATGACGTTAGGCGATAATATCTGCACCCCAGTTCATATTCACACCCCGAGGTCACTTGAGGTCTCAATATTTTTATCTCATCTTCATGCCGACGAATATCTAATCATCCACGATTTTCTTTTTGGTAAAATTTTCTACTAATTGTTTTATCGAATTTCAACCTGGGATGGCGATGAGTCGGGCCACGCAATCCAAGGTTGGAATATCGGGCACAACCTTAAGTTCAAAGATGGTAGGTATCATGAGTATGTCCCACCCTGCATCACGGGGCTGATCAGAATTGTCACCGGCTTGGAGAGAACCTGGAGATCTCTCCGTAAAAACTTCAGCTTCCTGAATCTTCGGCAAGTGAACCAAGATTCTGTGGAAAACCTCTTTTGCACAGCACGACAAGCTTGTGGAAGCAATACAACCCCAACTTGCTGGCAGTTTCAGGCTGTTCTGAAGACTTGTCACCAACAAGTCGAGGTCAACAAAATCTACTGGCATGAACTGTCAATATGATGCTGAACTTCTATTGAATGAATTGAGGAATTTACTTGTGAACTCTGGGCGGGAAGGCATTCGGAAGAGCATTTCTGATGAACTTCATGCCGCCATAGCATTTACTTCAACCCCATTGGAATGTGTAGGAAGTACCAGTGAAGTAACTGCTGCATATGAGGAGTAAGATGATGAGACAACCTCCGGCAAATGTGTGTGGATGTGTCGTGATGTGAATTCTATCAAATGTTCAGTTAGACAGGTGCATGAATGACCTTACATTAGAGGAATCGGCTATGACTAAACACCACATATTCACAATGTGTCTGAATTATGAAAAAAAGAAATACATTACATATGCCAAATCACACCGTTTTCCGTTAGCCTACAAGACAAGTCATAAGGATACCGTTTCTTGAGGGACATCATGAGGATCTGAGACGAATCTCAATACCCTGTTGACACAGATTCCTTTTCAGCCAGGAATCAACGATCCTATATTAAGACAGATAAAACTATCCTTTGCAATATTCCCTACAGCTGACAAGAAATGCATTGTCATGTTTGATGAAATTGCACATAAAAGTGGACATCTCTACAATCATAGCAAAGGATGATTCACTTGTTTTGAGGATTTTGGATCCTTTGGACGAATACAATTTGTAGCAAACCATGCTCTCGTCTTCATGGTGCAAGGTATTAGAATAAAGTGGAAACAGCATGTAGCATATTATCTCTGTAAGGTCACTACGAAGAGATCCGTGTTAGCAAAACTGATTTGCCAAGTGCTCAGTGCTCTTCTGGGAATTGGTGCAGATGTTGTTGCAACTATGTGTGACCAAGGTTCTTCAAATCGTGTAGCACTGAAGGAACTGATGAAAGGGATTAAGAAGAGTATATATGAACTTGTATTTGAGGTTGATGGACACATCATATTCAATCTCTTTGTTGTTCCACATTTGTTCAAGGACATCAGAAATAACCTGATGGGAGCGGATCATGTGACGGGGCTGAAGACAGATTCTTGGAATCTTAAATAAAAGTGTATCTTGATGGATCGTGACCAACTGTTTTGTTGTTTGAACAAGCTCACCGAACAGCACCTTAATCCACAGGGAGAGGCAAAGATGCAAGTGCAATATGCTGCTGAGGTCTTAGCCACAAAATGGCTGAATGTTTGACGACGATAAGTAAAATGGAGTACGGTAACAGAATACCAGGATGTTTTGTGACAACTGAGGACATCGAGACCTTGAATAAATTCATGAACTTGACCAATGGACTTGTGAACCCCAGGAGAATACTCCGTTTCGCTGTAATGTCAGCGTGACATCTCCACATGTTGAAGAGTGGAGAGCAATGAAGCCTATTCTGAGTGCGTGTCGTTACGGAAAGTTCAGAGATAGTAGGTTTCATGACTTAAATTCCACCGTGAATCACAGGGCTGATTAGAACTGCCACCGGCTGGGAGAGAATCTGGAGATCTCTCCGGACAACCCCAGCTTCCTCAATCTTCGGCAGGTGAACCAAGATTCTGTGAAAATCTGTTTGCACAGCAAGGCAAGTTTGTGGAAACAATACGACTCCAACCTTCTGACAGTTTCAGGATTCTCTGAAGACTGTTATTATCAAAAGGTTGGCGTCAACAAATGACGATGATGATGATAATTCGTGTTTTAAGGGGCCTAACATCTAGGTTGTCGGCCCCTGAGGATCTGGGTGATAGCGAAAATGAGAATAAAATGGAAACCAGAACGAAAATTATGTGAGACGGAAAATACATACAAAGAGAAACTCAGATGGAAACAACTCACAATATGGTCTTACAAAAGGGAATTTAAAACGAAAAGATTCACAAAAAGAATAGATTGAAAAAGACCCACAAAACGTAGGCAGGATTCAAAATACGTACAAAATGCAATTTAGCGTCGAAATACTTACAAAATGCAACTGAAATTCAAAATTCTCACAAAATGCAATTGAGGTTCAACATTCTTACAAAATGCAATTGAAATTGAAAATACACAATGCAATTCAGATTGAAATATCCCAGTTCCAATCCAAATTATTCACAAAGTGCGAGTGAAATTCAAAATACTTACAAAATACAATTGAAATGGAAAATGCTTACAAAATGTACGGTAGATTAAAACGATTCATGTGGGTTGACAATACTTACAAAATGCAATTTAGATTGAAAATACGTGAGAAAATTTAATTTAGATTCAAAATATCCACAAAATGCAATTTTGAATCAAAGTATTTGCAAAATGCCCGCCAAACAATATGCAATTTAGATTCAACATTCTTGCGAAATGCGGTTTAGGTTGAAAATACAAAATGCACTTGAAATTCATTAATCTCACTAAAATGTCCTGCGCCTACATTGAAATACTTACTAAAAAGCAATTTAGATTGTCAATCTTTACAAAATGCAATTTAGGTTGAAAACAATCGCGAGATGTAATTTAGATCGAAAAAACTTACAAAATGCAACGTAGATCAAAAAGCCTTAAAAAAAGGCTAAACGGAATTAAGATACACGGTGAACCAAGTAATAAAAACAGTGCGGGAATCTTAAAGAGAAAAGGAAATATAAGGAAAAGAGGAGAGGAGAGGAGATGAGAGGCGAGAGAGGAGAGGGTCCGCCCCAAAGGTAAGGGACAAAAGGTGAAAACTGACCCAGCTCAGGAATCCCTCGGGGTCGCCAACTAGCGAACTCACCAGCCGTGAGCCCCTGAGGGTGTAGCATTATCTAGGGTGCACCAGGCGATATAAAACATGAACCTGAGGTCCCCTTTGCTAGTGCTACCTCTGTACCAAATTTCGTTCAAATCGGTTTCACCGTGTTCGAATTGATAGGGGGGAGGACAGACATTCAGAGAACACACACTCACACTCACACACACACACACACACACACACAAACACACATGTTTTCGCCCTGTGTAAATCTCATAAGTCTACTTTCATTTTTCAAAAATCGAAAGTAGGCTAAAAATGATGTTGATATTTGTTGTTTTAAGGGGTCTAACATCCAGGTTATCGGGCCCGAACGATTTGGGTGATCATGAAGATGATAATGAAATGAAAACTATAAATAAAACTAACTACTAGCTCATATACTAGAAGAAGAAATGGAAAACAAAAGGAAAATAAGATAAATAAAGGACGGGAGGAAATGAAATACCCTCAACCCTCGAAGAATGCGGATTGATGGACTTGGAAGGAAGGAGAGCCATGAAAGGCAGATAGGAAAGTGAAAAGAGGAGAGGGTCCACCCCACAGGTAATGAACAAAATTAGGAAACCAGACCCTGCTCAGGAATCCCTCGGGGTCGCCAACTCCCGAACTCACCAGCCGTGAGCCCCTGAGGGTGTAGCATTATCCAGGGTGCACCAGAAGTGGTGGGGCTACAACACCCTGCCTCCTTGAAGGCCTTGAGCAGAAGGCAGGAGAGGACATGAAAAGAAAAAGAAGGCTAGCCCCTCGCAGAAGGAGGGTATCCGAAAAGATGAGACAAGGGACAATTAACGCGGGAAAGGAAGTGACCCGCTAGGCCTCGGATACCCTAATACCGTCGGGGTCGGAAGAGATCAAGCGTTGACCAAGTGAGGTCGACAGGAAAGAAGATATGATGATATGATGATGATAATTGTTGTTTTAAGGGGCCTAACATCTAGGTTATCGGCCCCTGATGGTTTGGGTGATCGTGAAGATGAGAAAAAAAAATGAACTTAAAACTAAAACTAACTACTAACCTACATACTAGAAGAAGAAATAGAAAACTAAAGGAGGATAAGGCAAATAAAGGACAGGAGGAACAGAAATGCCCTCAACTCTCGAAGAATGCGGATTGAGGGACTTGGAAGGAAGGAGAGCCATGAGAGGCATATAGGAAAGTGAAGGAGGAGAGGGTCCGCCCCAAAGGTAAGGGACAAAAGGGGAAAACGGACCCAGCTCAGGAATCCCTCGGGGTCGCCAACACCCGAACTCACCAGCCGTGAGCCCCTGAGGGTGTAGCATTATCTAGGGTGCACCAAAAGTGGTGGGGCTACATACACCCTGCCTCCTTAAGGGCCTAGAGCACAAGGCAGGAGGTAAAAGGAAGAGAAAAGGAAGGCTGACCCTCGCAGAAGGAGGGTATCAGAAAAGATGAGACAAGGGCCAATTAAGGCGGGAAAGGAAGAGACTCCCTAGGCCTCGGATACCCTAATACCGTCGGGGTCAGAAGAGAACAAGAGTTGACCAAGTGAGGTCGACAGGAAAGAAGACAGAGAGGAGCCCGGCACAAGTAAGTGGAAGCAATGCCGGACTCAGCTGGGGCCCCGTGGTCGCCAACCCACGCCCACTAGAAGTGAGTCTCTGGGGGAGGGGTCGGAAGAGAACAAGAGTTGACCAAGGGAGGTCGACAGGAAAGAAGAAAAGAGGAGCCCGGCACAAGTAAGTGGAAGCAATGCCGGACTCAGATGGGGCCCCGTGGTCGCCAACCCACAACCCACTAGATGTGAGCCCCTGGGGGTAGAAAAAGAAGGCTGACCCTTCGAAGAATGAGGGTATCAGGAAAGATGAGAGATGGGTCAATTAAGGTGGGAAAAGTGAAAGACACCTTAGGCCTCGGATACCCTAATACCGTCGGGTTCGGAAGAATACAAGAGTTGGCCAAGGGAGGCCGAAAAAGAAGGTGACAGTGGGGACCCCGCCACAAGTAAGTGGAAGCAATGCCGGACTCAGCTGGGGCCCAGTGGTTGGCAACCCACGTGAGCCACTGGAGGGACATCATAAAGTGTCTGACAATGTAATTTTATATACCAGTATTGTGACTATTTGTGAATGACTGTTATGTTTCTTAAGCTACATACCATGGATCTTGACTTAGCCCAGAACTGTAGCCGCTACACCAAGACTTGGTCTGTCACCCTGGAGGCTCGTGTTTGATCCCCGGTTAAGCCAAGAAATTTGAATTCTTGTGTGAGGGCTGGAACCGGGTACTCTCACCTTCGTGAGGCAAATCTGAGACGACGAGCGTTGGATTCCCACCTCAGCCATTCTGGAAGTGGTGTTCCGTGATTTCTCCACTTATACGCCAGGAAAATGCTGGGATGGTTCGTAGCTTCATGCCATGGCTGCCTCCTTCCCAATCCTATCCCCAATTTACAAAAGGCACACATGAATACAGTCGTCACAATAACAGGTTATCACACAAATTCCATACATCTCCCACCCAAACTGGCGATATGACCGCGATGTCGCAGTCCCTGAGATAAACAACAACAAAATCGTCGTGATTTGTTAGATATTCATTTTCAGAAGCCTCATTGGTAGTGGAGTCGGAGATCATAATCGAGGATTTCCTTCCCGATTCATCTGAAGGTAATCATTGTTTTATGCATTGTCTATCATGCATACCAGTGGAAAATATGTGTGGAAGTGGAATATATTGTCATAAGGGACTTAGTTTTCGTTGCCCTCATATCTTTTGTTTTGAAGTGCCATGTAGTACACTCAATTGAATGTGTGAATCTGTATGTGATAATCCTTGTTGACCTATGTACTGTGGCGATCAACTTCAGACTCCACCCAGAGGATCCATTGCTCCTGGAGTGTCGGCCTATTCCACCCCAAGCCCATCAGTCGCAGTGGCTGCCGATCTGGAAGGTTGTTCGAAGGCTGGGATGTGGTTCGAAATTTGTATTTCGAAGTTTGGCTCAATGATGTACATGCTATTAATGTATTATGGTTGTTAATTAATGAAATACTGTAGGCGTTTTCATTCTGTCTCTTTCAATAGATTGTTCTCTGTAGGAAGTACCGTACCTGATCCTGGAAGATAGGTCAGGTGAAGAATAGCTGATGAAGGGCGACACTGTCATGTAAGTTGGTGTCATTGCAACAACTCATAATATTATCAAATACTGTCAATGAAATCAATATAATATTGAAACACATTTTGCAAAAATGAGGAAAAAGTAGACATGAGATCGATCCGGGCAAATGCGTGTGTCTATCCTTCTGTCCTGTCTGTCTGGCTGTGTGTGTTCCCCCCCCCCCTCCCCCCCCCCTATGAACTCCTAAACGGCTGCAGCTATCAAAACCAAATTTGTTATGAGTAAAGATCTATATCTGAATATCTCAAGGCCATATTTGAAAATAATGTCAGTGCTACCAACTGCTGAGAAACCGCACTTGATATTTGAGCTCCATGTTGGATATCTTGGAAGGTATGCATGGGAGCTATTCCAAAATTGGCACACATATAGATAATAATAATTCAGTTTAATATCCAGGAGACCATACATGACAGTGTTGCCAAAATGATTCAAGCTTGCTGACAGGTCCAATATTTGAAAGCATATAACATCTACACTATCAATTGGATTTCAACCAAATTTCGTATATAATATGTGTACGTAAGCAGATATGACAGCGTATTCTTAAGAGCTACCAGGGTTGCCAACTGTTAGTAAATGCTCTCTCTATTTTTTAAAATCCAAATATCAATATATCAGAAAGTATGCAAACCGACAGATTTAAACTATGCACACGTATAGTACCTGACATTCTAGATTAATTTGGAGTAACAAATATACGTCAGTGTTGCCAACATGATTCTAAGCAATTTTAAAATACATGTAACTTCTAAACTAATAAATGGATTTCATGCAAAATTGGCACAACAAGAGATCATAATATTTCAGATTATTTCTGACCAACGCATGCATGACATTGTTGCCAACATTATTATACGCACGCTGATAATCCAATGTTTAACTGCACATGTAATGTCCATGCTATCCATTGAACATCAACCAAATTTTGTATTCTGTACCTTAAGAGATGGAACTAAGAATATATTCAGTCACCAGTGCTGCCAACTGTAATGCTTTATTAGGCTAGATTATGCCAGGTATATTTCGAAATAATTAGTAATTTTGATATTACCAACTTAATTTCGACATTATTCTAGATAGGTCCATATAGATTAATTGGCATGAATCTTAATTTTAAGAAAAGTAGGCTCATAATTCGTCACGGAACTTCTTGTTTTACTTAAAGTTACGGGCAGGTGTTAGTTTTGGCATTATATGTATACTGTGTATTCAAATGTTGCACGTTCCATGAACGCATGAATGCATTCAAGGGAAAGAAAGCATGCTGATGGTAAGTGGCATAGATATTTGAATTTGAATTACCGGCTGCGGCGACCGAGCTTGTGAGGGTCAGGTGTTCCCTGGGCGACTGCCGGGCTGTAGCGGGAAGGTTCTTCAGGTTGACGTGTGAGTGATTTCTTGGCCTTGGTGTTACTAAGGGCCGGGATCCATGTATTACGCACACGTTCAATTTCTTCCTTCCGATTAAAATTGTCGGGGTGTTTGAAGATTTCTATGGCTTTCCGTTGCAACCTGGCGTGGTAGTGTGTGGTCGTGAAGAGTATCTCCGTGTCCCCGTACTGTACATCGTGACCGGGCAAGAGAGAATGCTCAGCGACTGACGATGCAAGCCGGTGCACGCACCGCACTCTGCAACATGTAGGTGAGACCAGACGATCCAGCCGATATGCGAAGAGAACGCTCGGCTCACCATGCTATTTGAAGATCCAAAAACTACATTCCAGCCGTTAGTTCATCGCCAGATCCACCCAACCAACAGTCGTATTCAAACAACAATACCCCACTACAATCCGTTGCCATTATTTCAAGCCTCTTCCTCATTCCACTGCTGACCAAGGTAAGGAGCGGAACCCTTGATAATGCCGGACGCAGTTTCCGGTGAAACGTTGGGAGATATCCTGTCTGGACCACGGCCTACAAGCCCGAAAAACTTGTATCTCATTACAGTAGTAATACATTATTTTTAATTGCATGAGCGTTAATTTTGCAGGACCAGTTTCTTGGTAATGTTAGTTCTCCTCAAATATCCATATTTATAGCATTCATTTTTTGTAGATACTGTAATGCAGAACATTTCAATAATTTGCTTCTATTTAGCATCATCAGACATTTAATTTCCTTCGATTGTATTTCATGGTTTTTCTTTTCAGGTGCATGGTGCAAGGTATTAGAATAAATTGATGATGATGATAATTGTTGTTTTAAGGGGCCTAACATCTAGGTTATCGGCCCCTAATGATCTGGATGATAGTGAAAATGTTAATGAAATGGATACTTAAAACTATAACTAACTACTAACCTACATACTAGAAGAAGAAATGGAAAACGAAAGGAAAATAAGGCAAATAAAGGACAGGAGGAAAAGAAATGCACTCAACCCTTCACGAATGCGGATTGAGGGACTGGGAAGGAAGGAGAGCCATGAAAGGCACATAGGAAAGTGAAAGAGGAGAGGGTCCGCCCCCACAGGTAAGGGACAAGAGGGGGAAACCGGACCCAGCTCAGGAATCCCTCGGGGTTGCCAACTCCCGAACTCACCAGCCGTGCGACCCTGAGAGTATGGCATTTTCTAGGGTGCTCCAAAAGCGGTGGGGCTACATACACCCGCCCTCCTTGAGGGCCTTGAGCAGAAGGCAGGAGATAACATGAAAATAAAAAGAAGGCTGACCCTTCGCAGAAGGAGGGAATCAGAAAAGATGAGACTAGGGCCAATTAAGGGAGGAAAGGGAGGAAGGCCTTGGATACCCTTAAACCATCGGGGCCGGAAAAGAACAAGAGTTGACCAAGGGAGGTCGACAGGAAAGAAGGCGGAGAGGAGCCTGGCACAAGTAAGAGGAAGGAATGCCGGACTCAGTTGGGCCCCGTGGTCGCCAACCCACGTCCCACTAGATGTGATGATGATGATGATAATTGTTGTTTTAAGGGGCCTAACATCGAGGTTACCGGCCCCTAATGATCTGGGTGATAGCGAAAATGATAATGAAATGGAAACCAACACAAAATTATCTGAGACGGAAAATACGTACAAAAAGGAACTCACAATATGGTCTTACAAAAGGGAATTTATAACGAAAAGAGTCACAAAAAGAATACGTCATGGAAAAATACCCACAAAACGTAGGCTAGATTCAAAAAACGTTCAAAATGCAATGTAGCGTCGAAATACTTACAAAATGCAACTGAAATTCAAAATACTTACAAAATGCAAATGAGATCGCAAATACGTACAAAATGCAATTGAAGTTCAAAATACTTACAAAATGCAATTGAAATTGAAAATACACAATGCAATTCAGATTGAAATAGGCCCTATCCCAGTTCCAATCCAAATTATTCACAAAGTTCAATAGAAATTAAAAATACTTACAAAATGCAATTGAAATTGAAAATGCTTACAAAATGTACGGTGATTCTAACGACTCATGTGGATTGACAATACTTGACAAAATGCAATTTAGATTGAAAATACTTGACAAAATGTATTTTAGATTCAAAATACCCACAAAATGCAATTGAGAGGCAAAATATATGCAAAATGACCACCAAACAAAATGCAATTTAGATTCAAAATTCGTGCAAATGCGGCATTGGTTGAAAATTCTTACAAAATGCAATTGAAATTCAAAATACTCACTAAAAGGCCCGGGCACATGCATTGAAAGACTTACTAAAAAGCAATTTAGATTGTCAATCTTTACAAAATGCTATTGAGGTTGAAAACAATCGCGAGATGTAATTTAGATCGAAAAAACATACAAAAAGCAAGTAGATTAAGAATGCCTTAAAAAAATCGCCAGAAGGGAATTTAGATACACGGTGAACCAAGTAACAAAAAAAACATGATGATGATGATAATTGTTGTTTTAAGGGGCCTAACATCTAGGTTATCGGCCCCTGATGGTTTGGGTGATCGTGAAGATGAAAATGAAAAGCGAACTTAAAACTCAAACTAACTACTAACCTACATACTAGAAGAAGAAATGGAAAATTAAAGGAGAATAAGGCAAATAAAAGGACAGAAGGAAAAGAAATGCCCTCAACCCTCGGAGAAGGCGGATTGAGGGACTTGGAAGGAAGGAGAGCCATGAAAGGCATATAGGAAAGTGAAAGAGGAGAGGGTCCGCCCCAAAGGTAAGGGACAAAAGGGGAAAACTGACCCAGCTCAGGAATCCCTCGGGGTCACCAACTCCCGAACTCACCAGCCGTGAGCCCCTGAGGGTGTAGCATTATCGACGGTGCACCAGAAGTGGTGGGGCTACATACACCCTGCCTCCTTAAGGGCCTAGAGCACAAGGCAGGAGGTAAAAGGAAGAGAAAAAGAAGGCTGACCCCTCGCAGAAGGAGGGTATCAGAGTAGATGAGACAAGGGCCAATTAAGGCGGGAAAGTGAAAGATTCCCTAGGCCTCGGATAACCTAATACCGTCGGGGTCGGAAGAGAACAAGAGTTGACCAAGTGAGGTCGACAGGAAAGAAGACAGAGAGGAGCCCGGCACAAGTAAGTGGAAGCAATGCCGGACTCAGCTGGGGCCCCGTGGTCGCCAACCCACGCCCACAAGATGTGAGCCCCTGGGGGATAACAAAAAAACAGTGCGGGAATCTTAAAGAGAAAAGTAAATATAATGAAAAGAGGAGAGGAGAGAAGAGGAGAGGGGAGAGAGGAGAAGGTCTGCCCCAATGGTAAGGGACAAAAGGGTAAACGGACCCAGCCCAGGAATATCTCGGGGTCGCCAACTCCCAAACTCACAAACCGTGAACCCCTGAGGGTGTAGCAGTATCTAGGGTGCACCAAAAGTGGTGGGGCTACATACACCCGGCCTCCTTAAGGGCCTTGAGCACAAGGCAGGAGGTAAAAGGAAAAGTAAAAGAAAAAGAAGGCTGACCCCTCACAGAAGGAGGGTATCAGGAAAGATGAGACAAGGGCCAACTAAGGCGGGAAAGTGAAAGATTCCCTAGGCCTCGGATACCCTAATACCGTCGGGGTCGGAAGAGAACAAGAGTTGACCAAGTGTGGTCGAAAGGAAAAAAGACAGAGAGGAGGCCGGCACAAGTAAGTGGAAGCAATGCCGGACTCAGCTGGGGTCCCATTGTCGCCATCCCACGTCCCACTAGATGTGAGCCCCAGGGGGGGGGACTCAGATTGAAACAACTCACAAAATGTTCTTACAAAAGGGAATTTAGAACGAAAAGATTCACAAAAAGAATAGATTGAAAAATACCCACAAAATGTAGGCTAGGTTCAAAATACGTACGAAATGCCATGTAGCGTCGAAATACTTACAAAATGCAACTGAAATTCAAAATACTTACAAAATGCAAATGAGATCGGAAATACGTACAAAATGCAATTGAGGTTCAAAAAACTTACAAAATGCAATTGAAATTGAAAATACACAATGCAATTCAGATTGAAATAGGCCCTATCCCAGTTCCAATCCAAATTATTCACAAAGTGCAATCGAAATTCAAAATACTTACAAAATGCAATTGAAATTGAAAATGCTTACAAAATGTACGGTGATTCTAACGACTCATGTGGATTGACAATACTTACAAAATGCAATTTAGATTGTAAATCTTTACAAAATGCAATTGAGGTTGAAAACAATCGCGAGATGTAATTTAGATCGAAAAAACTTACAAAAAGCAACGTAGATTAAAAATGCCTTTGAATAAATAGGCTTATGAGATCACCTTTTGTCCGTGTGTGTGTGCGTGTGTATGTATGTGTGTGTGGGTTTGAGGGGTGGGTGTGCCGCCCCCCCCCCCCCCTTATAACATCTAAACCGCTGGAGCGATTTAAAGGACACTCGGTAAGTTCATAGCACTATTCCGGACGACCCTGACCGTGCCTTCCAAATTTTGTTACGTCTAACCAATCCAACATGGCGGCTGTGCGAAATATTTCACTAGCATTCAATATCTCCGAAACTATTCCCGATATCACCCTGGATTTTTACGGTGATAAAGGTATCTGGTACAGAATATGTTCATACACATTGTAATGCACTGGTATCTAATTTAGTTCAATTGTTTACATAACCTCAAGTTCACCTATGTGACTTTTGAAAAACCGGTAACTACAAAACCAACATGGCGGTCACGCGAATTTGCGACTTTTAAATAGACGTTTCTCGCGATTTAACCAACCAAACGCAATAAAACTTGGTACAGTATATATTTATACACATTGTAGCCAAATTCACCGACATCTAACTTCGTTTAATTGTTTGCATAACCACAAGATGGCGGATGTGCGAAATATTTCACCGGCATTCTATATCTCTCAAACTATTAGCGGTATCACCCTGAATTTTTGTACGGAGATAAAGTACACTACTGGAAGTGCATCTATAAGACTTTCAGAAACCGGTTAACTACAAAACAAACATGGCGGCCAAACCAATTTTAAAATTTTAAATAGACCTTTCTCGCGATTTAATGTTCCAAACGCAATGAAATCTGGTACAGAATATGTTCATACACATTGTAATGCACTGGTATCTAATTTAGTTCAATTGTTTACATAACCTCAAGATGGCGGCTGTGCGAATTTTAAAATCAAGTTCTACTGTCCATGTTTGGAAGTGTGCATATAGGCTACCTTGCCGTGTTTCGTATAATTTAGCAGCTTTGCATTATAATATTTGTGAATCGTGAATCTGATTCAACGTTTAGGTGGATGGTGATGTTTCTTCTAGCTGTTTACTATCTCTATATATAAAAAAAAAGTCCTCTCGGCACGCCGGAAGGCGGAGGTAGATTTCACCGGACAAATAGGCAGAATATGCAGGTTTTCGTAGAAGGATCAGACCTCATTTATCGCGTGAAAGTATTTTATAATTGGAGATTAATTAACTTTGTTTTTCGTCATTTTATGCATATTTTAAACATTCTATTGTCTTATGATGACGGTAACCTTCTTGTCATTTGGAGTCCATTTTTATACTTGTGGTCACACTGTCCTTATGCAAGGTTTCGACACTGATGTGTAACTATGTAACGTCTGTTACTTCTTCACGCAAAATTATATCTCCCGCAGAGATGTTGGTTGGTTCCTCAGTTTAGGGGCTGCGGCAACGCGGTCATGTAACCCCGTGTACTTTGGGTGAGTGTAGAATCTGATGATGATGGTGATGATAATTCTTGTTTTAAGGGGCCTAACATCTAGGCTATCGGCCCCTGATGGTTTCGGTGATCGTGAAGACGAAAATGAAATGAAAACTTAAAACTAAAACCAACTACCAACCTACATACTAGAAGAAGAAATGGAAAACTAAAGGAGAATAAGGCAAATAAAGGACAAGAGGAAAAGAAATGCCCTCAACCCTCGAAGAATGCGGATTGAGGGACTTGGAAGGAAGGAGTGCCATGAAAGGCAGATAGGAAAGTGAAAGAGGAGATAGTCCGCCCCGAAGGTAAGGGACAAGTGTATAAAACGGACCCAGCTCAGGAATCCCTCAGGGTCGCCAACTCCCGAACTCACCAGCCATGAGCCCCTGAGGGTGTAGCATTATCTACGGTGCACCAGAAGTGGTGGGGCTACATACACCCTGCCTCCTTAAGGGCCTTGAGCACAAGGCAGGAGGTAAAAGGAAAAGAAATAGAAGGCTGACCCCTCACAGAAGGAGGGTGTCAGGAAAGATGAGACAAGGGCCAATTAAGGCGGGAAAGGAAGAGACTCGCTAGGCCTCGGATACCCTAATACCGTCGGGGTCGGAAGAGAACAAGAGTTGACCAAGTGAGGTCGACAGGAAAGAAGACGGAGAGGAGCCCGGCACAAGTAAGTGGAAGCAATGCCGGACTCAGCTGGGGCCCCGTGGTCGCCAACCCACGCCCACTAGAAGTGAGCCCCTGGGGGGAGTGTAGAATCTGTCTGATAAACGGTGTGAATTGTGATGGCTGTATTAGTCTGTAATTTAGGTAAGGAATGCAGACGGTCAATTTCAAGCAGTAGTTCCTAATGTTGCTACCAGATACTACCGTCAACGCCACCTAGCTGTGAACTTGGCTACTAGATGCCACCTCAATCAGCAACTCGCAACGAACGTTGGAACTTCCCCTCCAAAGGAAAGCTTACTGAGGGATTTTTAGCGCTCTTAGAAAATCCGACGACTTTGGCCGGCTTTGAACCTTGGGCATAGAAGTTCAGCATGCTACCAGTTACGTCACCGAAGCCGCTTCACACTTAGTCAGATGGAAATCTGAATCTGATCTCGCGCAAGTGCGTTGTCATGGCAACGTCTGATGGCTCATCCCTCATCAATTTAGTAGTGTTGCCATGTCAACCACTGATAGCTCTTGGCATTTTCTTATAATTCGGAAATCATTTTTCTCATCCCTTGGCGTAATGGTGGCTCATATCAAAAATTCTTTCAGACAAACGTTTTAGGTAATTATTAGGGGAATATTGTCCATTTCGTACGGTTTTTGACATTGTGCCTATTAACAGAGATATGATTAATGTTTCCCGAAAAAAAAAAAACTTTTTCCCACCCTTCTGGTCAATGGTTGGCGCTATCAAAAAACGTTTCAAACATAAATTTTTGAGCTTTATCCGACACATAGTATGAACTTTGAACGGATTCGATATTTCACATATTAAGAGAGTTATAGCAATATTTCATTTTTTCGAAAAAAAAAAGTCCCCCATTTTCATCCCCTTCGACCGATTTAGCCCAGTACCGTAACAAACTCGTCCGAGATTTTATGGGTATACATATTCGGTAAAAAATTTAAAGTGATTGGTGCAAAATTACGGCAGTTATCGTGTCCACAAGAAACTGATATACATATATATATATATACATATTGAACCCGAGGAGGTTATGCTGACTGGAATCGAACGTGGTTCTCAGAGACTGTGATCTCAGTATAAAGGTTCCACCAGGGAACGAACCCGAAGTCTGTGGAGGGAGTTTCATTGTAAAAACCCCTAGAGAGAAGTGTATATTAAATCACTGGTGTGATTTCAGTTGCAGTGACATTATTTATTAAAATAATGAAGGGAAATTGAGCAGAATACAGTACTATTAGACTACTTGGTGTAGGCTATATGGGGCTTGGAGCACTGCAAGTGCAGAGTTGACATTTTACAAATAGGCCCAGAATTGTGGGAGGTGTTCAGTGGAGCCAAGTCACTCATTCTGTCGTCTGGAAGAGGGTGAGGGCCTGAATAATGACCCAGTTCTTCCCCGACGGAGAATGGATTTGAGAATGGTGGGGAGAGATCACCAGGAAAATCATTGATTACTCGTGATTGGAGTAACGAAATGACATGAGAGTTGCCCACAGGTGAATCTTTAGACAGGAGGCTAATTTTAGAGCCTTTAATCTGCGAAATTGACGCATATTTAAGGAAGTGCGGAAGGACCGTAGGACTATCATTGTTCGCGGCGGGATTTGAGAAGGTTGCCAGGGAATCCCCGGGAGATAGCGTCCCCACGCTATAGAGAAAGGAATTAATATTAATTAATTGGCCGAGCGATTCTTTTGCACGCAGTCAGTTCTGGGATCAGTGAAAGAAAAGGAACCCAATGAACATGGTTTCGAGACCAGAATCATGCTGGGAGAGGAGCCGAGATCACGCGGGAAGATTTCGCTCTATTTTTTGTGGGAAACTAATATAAGGAGGTCGACCCTTAGCAGAGACGTTAGTTGCATTTAGTCTTAAGCCAGTCTCACACCAGTTCGTCACAGTTTGTCAAGAGAGGCGCAGACAGTCGTCATGGCGGAACATATGTTGGTCCGGCTCATGAAAGGACGCCCGCACAAAGAGTTCTACATTTGAGTGAAGCATGTAATAAGCTGTTAATAATAATCGTGCTGCAGGTATACTCAGCAGTACGAACAATGGCGTGTTCACTTAGGAAGCACCGTGTAAGATGAGTGGCAGAACTATTATTAATAATAATAATAATTTGTGTAAAGTTATGGACAGTGTTAAGCGCAATGTATCAAATATCGACTGATCATTCATGTCTAATTACGCTGGAATGCGCTGGGAGAAACTTTACGAAGCATTTGGTAATGTTTTAAGGATACCAAATAATAACGCTCAGGACGGAAGTTAGCATATCTATGCAACGCAGGAAGCTTACCGTAGGAGTATGTATAAAAACTGTTGGTGAATTCCGAGGGCAGGTAAACCAGACTTTCAATCAGGAGTTGATAGGAGCACGGGAGATGCCGTCGACACCTGCAATTTTGATATCTTTGCTAGGGAATTTCAAGCAATGAAAAGTGTACAAAGTGACGTGTGTTATGTATAAAGCATATGTAAAATATCTTTTGAAGTAGTGGTTTAATAAGTGTTATAAAGTGTCACATGTTTGGAAGCAATAGCTTCAGTATAGAAATGCTAAGTGCCGTGTGGTTAACGGAAAATATGTGTGTATTCAGATAAAAATGTCGCGTTAAACCTGCATATGGCAGGTGACTTGGAAGGATATGATTGGTTGAAGCCACCATGAGGAGCCTAGAGATATGTGAGTACCCCACAAATTATGGTTAATTAGAGAATATGGGCCACTGCATGTTATGTGATTTCAGTAAAGATGCCAGTAAGAATCAGATTAGGAGGTAGACCCTCCAGGTTTAATCATTATTGTATTGATTTTTATACAGATGAGATGTTAATGTGCATCAATAAGTGGAGTAATCATTACCACTATTAATTAAGATGGCAATCAGTTATGTAAATGTTACGAGCACAGTTGTTCGAGTTTTGAGATGATTGGTTGTGTCGGATTTTGGTAAATTATGTCAGAAATATAATAATAATACTAAGGAAGGATTTGGTAATTTATTTCAGTGAGAATAATGATAATAAGGAATGATTTTGGTAAATTTATGTCAGTGAGAATAATGATAATAATAATTATGAATATTAAAGGTATTAATGAACGCATCAGGTAATTGTTGTAAACAGGAAATAGTTACGCTAATTGCAAGACTTATCGATCCAAGCAGTAAGATTATACAGTAAGATTACATTACGGGATTAAAGAAAGAGTTTGATATCAGAATATTGTATTAATGGGAATATAATTATGCCAGGAATGGAAGAGCTTTTAGTGAATTGAATTTGCAGCTTATGTGAGAAGCTTATAGAGTAATTGATAGATTTCTCTTAATATTAGAGGACGAAGTCGTAACATTAGGTAAGGAGCCAGGTGGTCTATTCTAAGTATGAAATCTCCTATGCCGGGGGCATAAGCGGAGATATACTTTGTGCCAGAGGGTTTAGTGTTGGACCCTAACTCTGATGATGGATGAAATGTTCCGGATTGGAATCCCACGATAGGTGCGAGGCAAACATTAGACACCTCGACACTTTATGGATCCCCGAGAACTTATTGTTGAGTGATTCGGCTTGTTGAAGCGAACCTCAAATGTCGGCAGCTTGGACTGACCGCATAATTTATTTAAGACACCGGTTGCCTACTAGAGCAATGTTTTACGAACCTCGTACCTTCATGTTGAAATGGGCCTAGTTTGGTGCCAGTTATTAGTTTCCTCGGGGTAGGAATAAATATAAAGCTCATTCTCTACCTGTGTGCATAATATTCAGTTAAAATCCATTGAGATATGTGTGTCATTGGGAGCACAGTACTGTCTTGTAAAATCTTATACTGCTTTGGAAATAAGCCTTCAGACATAAAACGAGGGTCGAGTTAATGTTGGAACCCCCTTCCTCACTCCTATTGTATGCCGACCACTCGGGGAGAGGGTCTGGGGACGGCCAGACGGACCGTAAAAGTAAGGTTGAAAGGAACAGATTTTAGACCCTGTTAATGACTTAAAGTGAAATATTGTTATGTTGAGTAATGAAGCCATGTGGTTTAAGAACACATTGATATTTATATATTATCCTGATGGTTCATGATTTTAGCTATCTAACGAATGGTTAGACGTTGCATTTGTACTGTCACTGACAACTTTTTCAGAAGTTGGTTACCAGATTCCACAGGCTACGCGCGCAAGGTAGTTTGATTGTACCATCCGACACAACAATAACATAACGGTTTTAAATTGAAATCACAAACGGCATGCAGTGGAACTATATAAATAGTGGAGTAGGGGTAGCTTACATAATTATGGAGTTGCACGTAGTCTGCTGTGCAACACCAGAATAGGCTAATGCATGTGAAGCATTTGGTGGGAAAAGAAAGATCAAAACACACACGGTACACATAATTGTCAAATTAAGAAGGTTTAATGAATCAGTAATTTTGGTGATATTAAAGAAGTCACATTGTATGACAGTAGTACCAATGTACAGTTTGTTTCTTAAGTTATACGTGCATCAGCGCACTAGAATATCTTTGTGAAGTTCACATAAGGGTAAAGGTTTGTGGTATGATATGATTTTATTATGATTATATTTGTTTATATTGGTGGATTGTGGAAAGTAATTTTTCTTGGCTTTTGTTTTATGGTTATGGGGATTGTTTTATTTGTTAAAAGCCATGATTTTATTTACTGAATTAAAGTTTTAGAATAGAGTTGTGCCTTATCATTGTAGAGTTGATACCTTTTAGCCTCAAAAAGTATGCAACTGCTCAGTGGGAGGACGGTACACCCTCGAGTCCTGAAGCTAGCTGGAGGCAGAAGGATATTTTCCATCGAGATTATACACATGGGTACAATATATTACATAAATTATATATAAACTTTTGAACTGACTGTGGGTTTGGGGTCTGGGGGATGTGAAACGCGAAGATATGTCGAAATTTTCCGGAAATCGAAACTTGGTACCCATTGCAATAGTTAGCTTTCTAATGAAATCTACCTAAAATACTACCGTCAACGACACCTAGCTGTGAACTTGGCTACTAGATGCCACCTCGATCAGCAACTCGCAACGAACGTTGGAACTTCCCCTCCGAAGGAAAGCAAACTCAGTTTCTTTTAGCGCTCTTAGTAAATCCGACGACTTCAGCCGGGTTTGAACCCGCGACCTTGGGCATAGAAGTTCAGCATGCTACCAGTTCCGATACCGAAGTCGCTTCCCACAGACAGATGGAAAACTGAATGTTATCTAGTGCAGTGGCGTTGTCATAGCAACTGCTGATGGCTCATCCCTTATCAATTAAAAGTAAAGTTGTCATGACAACCTCTCTTGGCACTTGGCATTTTCTTATAATTTAAATCATTTTGTTCACCCCGTGGCGTAATGGTGGGTCATATCAAAAATTCTTTCAGACGAAAGTTTTAGGTAATTATTGGAGGAATATTGTCCATTTTGTGCGGTTTTGATATTGTGCCTATTAACAGAGATATGATTAATGTTTCCCGAAAAACCCACTTTTTCCCACCCCTTTGGTCAATGGTTGGTGCTATCAAAAAACTTTTCAAACATAAATTTTAGGGCCTTGTCCGACACATAGTATGAACCTCGAATGGATTCAATATTTCAGATATTAAGAGAGTTATAGTGATATTTCACGTTTTCGAAAAAAGCCTCCCATTTTCACCCCCTTTGACCGATTTTGTCCATTAACGAACTCGACAGAGATTTTAAGGGGATACATATTATGTAAAAAATTCAAAGTGATTGGTGCAAAATTACGGCAGTTATCGTGTCCACAAGATGATGATGATGATAATTGTTGTTTTAAGGGGCCTAACATCTAGGTTATCGGCACTTGATGGTTTGGATGATCGTGAAGATGAAAATGAAAAGCGACTCTTAAAACTAAAACTAACTACTAACCTACATATTAGAAGAAGAAAGGGGGGAACTAAATGAGAATAAGGTAAATAAAGGACAGGAGGAAAATAAATGCCCTCAACCCTCGAAGAAGGCGGGTTGAGGGACTTGGAAGGAAGGAGAGCCTTGGAAGGCAGATAGGAAAGTGAAAGAGGAGAGGGTCCGCCCCAAAGGTAAGGGACAAAAGGGGAAAACGGACCCAGCTCAGGAATCCCTCGGGGTCGCCAACTCCCGAACTCACCAGCCGTGAGCCCCTGAGGGTGTAGCATTATCTAGGGTGCACCAGAAGTGGTGGGGCTACATACACCCTGCCTCCTTAAGGGCCTTGAGCACAAGGCAGGAGGTAAAAGGAAAAGAAAAAGAAGGCTGACCCCTCAGAGAAGGAGGGTGTCAGGAAAGATGAGACAAGGGCCAATTAAGGCGGGAAAGGAAGAGACTCCCTAGGCCTCGGATACCCTAATACCATCGGGGTCGGAAGAGAACAAGAGTTGACCAAGTGAGGTCGCAGGAAAGAAGACGGAGAGGAGCCCGGCACAAGTAAGTGGAAGCAATTCCGGACTCAGCTGGGGCCCAGTGGTCGCCAACCCACGCCCACTAGAAGTGAGCCCCTGGGGGAGTGTCCACAAGAAACTGATATACATATATATATATATACATATATATAAATTATATATAAACTTTTGAACTGATTGTGGTTTTGGGGTCTGGGGGATGTGAAACGCGAAGATATGTCGAAATTTTCCGGAAGTCGAAACATGGGACCCATTGCAATAGTTAGCTTTCTAATGAAATCTACCAAATTGTGAAGGTTTTGAAGTAAAGTAGCAAGTTGTTGTTGTACAGAATTCCTTATTATGTCTGAAAATAGACAAATGACCATAATTAAAATTGGATACAGAATACCTGGAGTTATTCATGTGTGAACCTAGCTCTAGCTTTAAACTTTTAATATGAGAAGAATAATAATAAAGCTGTTGTAAAATTAGCTTACTAAGTTATGATGAAGCTTCAAAATGATGAGTGATATTTCTATGCATTAAGGAGAAAGAAGATTTTGAGTTAGGCGTATGAATAGGTTGTACCATTTCTATAGAGATGATTTGCAGTGCAGTGTTGAAGTTCTTTTAAGCATCATGTGATGAGAAAATAAAGGGGGGAGAAATGATGCTAAATGTTGGAATTACCGTGAATAAAATTTAACCAAGCATATCGTGTTTACAGAAGAGTTATCAAATTGAGAGAACCCAGGCATTTCTGCCATCAGGAGCCAATCTTGCCTATAAGTACTGACTACATTTGCACAAGAAATCTAAGTAATGCTTATGATTTTTTAAATGACTCTTTTTGTTGTAGTTAAATGCTTATTTTTGGTGAAATAAATACATTAGGATTTACCGTACCTTTAATGGGACAGAGTTAACAACTGTACTGCAGTTTCTTCTCCTTGGATGGGTGTAAATAAACTTTTTAACAATAAGGGAAGTAGACGTGCTTTTGAATATTCTTTTGTGCTTTTGTATCATAAAAATAACCAAACTAACTTACCTATTGTTTAGTATGACTGATATTTCTTGCAACTATACGATGCAGGAAAATACATTAGGTTGTTCATGGAAGATATCCAGAAAGTTCTTCCCCTTCATCTTCCTTAAATTTATTTTAGAAGTCGAGGATTTTCTGCTTCTTAAAAATTAATGTAAACAAAATTTACTACTTTTTTTTATTTCTCTTCCAGAGACCAGACTTCTGTAGTAAATAATAGTGTGATACAAAATACGTATGAGAGCATGCGTTTTTCCTTTGCCCTACTCATTTGGTTGGTCTTTGAAGGAATTTGCATGACCCGTCTAGTCTATATATTGCATTTATTATACACGTCAGTGTTCAATAATTTAATGTGCATTATTACATTATCACTGGCTTATAACTGCAAAGTTTATAAAGAATAAAGAAAGAATTATTTTTTCTCTTAAGATCTGGATATTCTGAAGAGAATCACTGTAAAAATTTACTTTCCTGTGCTGGTAAATTATAAGAATAATATTTTAGCACTTATCTATTCGTTATCATGATACAAAATTAGATTTTTTTAATAAATCTCTGGTAATTTGTAGTAGCAATTAAGACAAATATCTGTACTTTTGCCTATAAATTTATTAATTAATTCCAACAGGGGTCGATATTTAAGTGAAATTTCTCGCCCTGTAGCTCATAATGGTGATATTAACGGTTAATTGAAAAACTAAAAGCCTCCTTCCCACTAGTCAAAATTAAGATCGAGACTGCATTTTTTTTTGCCTGCTAATTTATATTATTTCAGATGCCTCCCTCATTCAAGGGCTGTCGCATGGACAAAGTGTATTACATAATATTCTTTTATTTAAGAGTTGAGATGTTTCAAAATTGTCCTATTTAACAAGTGGAAGGTGATTGTATAAATTTGCTGTCAAGTAAGACTGCACCAGACCATAGTTCAATTCTGCAAGTGTGATGTGTTGGCAGCATGATTGGTTGGCTGCATAGATATAGAGTTCTCTTGATCTATTCAGCTGCAGCTTGATGCATTTGAACCTTTCGACGTTGGGTGCAAACCCCTACTTTCAATTCAGTTGATGCAAGTTTCTCTTGAAAAGCCATTATTTATTTGACACTTCCATATTGTTCCAGTTTCTCATTATCCGAACCTAAATATTGATTCATTTTAAGATTCTTCAAATACAGTCTTCAGCAATCAATAATATTTAGGCTCCAGAAGCTTGACAACAAAAAGCAAAACAAAAGTAAAAATATATATATTGGTATATTTAATTTTTCTCCCCCTCAGTTATGGATCCCAATGGATAAGTTACTTTGGTTTCTCCTACAATTTTTTTTACGTAAGACTAATTACTATATTTTAAAGTAAATTTATGATTGTACATATACCAATGGTAATATTTGTTAAGAATAATTAAATGTTATTGAGTTGTATATTAATTGAGAAAAAACTATCAAGATAATCCAGGAATATGATGTTTATAGCAAGTTTTTGAATGTTTATTTAATAATAAAAACTATCTGCTTCGCAGCATCATTTGGACATTTGTGCTCTCCCTTCCCATTACCAGATCTGTGAGCCTAAGGTTATTCATTACCACCTCTGTCTCCTAGCCTTTTTGAAGCCTTCAGTTCTGTTACAACTTTTCATTCCGTCCTAAGCGTCTTATGGGTTGTGGTGACACTTTCTGCAGGATCAGCTTGTTGTAAGCTAGTCTTTTAAAGATAGATTGATTTTGTCAGGCAAGATTAGGGCCATTGGGCCCTCTCTTCCTTCTAACCAGATTGTACAATTGATACATAATAAACAATGCAAATACTACTTAAATCTAACAATAATACAATGTTGATACAATATAAAATACATATTAAAACAGATTAGCTTGGTATAGGCAGTAAATTGTTGTATTGCTAGGATGAATAAGCAAGATACTTAGAAGTAAGTTTAAAATTAGAGTAAGGTAAGGAAATACTGATAGAATGTAGACTAATGAAGGTGATGATGATGATGATGATGATGATGATAAGTCATTACTGAAGAAGGTTATTTATATGTCTACATGGGGAGTAAATAAGAAAGTAAGAATTGAAAAGATTGAATATATCAAATACGACATAAGAATAGAAGCATAAGTTTTGAGTTCAACTTTCATTTACTTAGTGATTATGTACTGCTGGCAACGCTGCTTGAAGCTGGACGGGGTTGCTCCTTTGACAGAGCGAGGCTGATTCCACAGTCGTGCAGTAGCAACAACGAAGGAGTTGGTATAGCGTACTGTGCGGTGGGATTCTCCACGCGAATGAGCACAAGGCACCGCCATCTTCATTACATTTTTTTTTCTCTTTACATTGAAGTAAATAAGTGTTAACTGTATTTATGTATCTCCTTTATTTCAGGACAGCCTACACCACCTGGGTCAGTCAAAATCATACGTATGCTAATCCAACAAATTTCACCATATTTTTATCTGCAGATATGTTTTTAACCTACAAAACGAAGCCGTGCATAATTTTCTTTGTGAACTATCATCATCATCATCGATTTTCATTTTCCAGCTTTGGTCAGGTCGGAGCAAATATACAAATATCTATTTCCCACTTTACTCTGTGTGTCCACCATCCTTCCTCAATCACTGAACTCCACTCCAGGTTCCGTTCTCTCACACTGTCCTTAACCAAATCTATCCACCATCTAGGTTTTCCTCGTTCTCTTTCCAGTCATCCGTCTCTCCATCACTTGTTTTGGCATTCTTTCATCATTCATCCTTTTCACATGTCCATACCATCTCAATCTGTTCTACTCCAGCTTATCATTCAGCTTCTGTACATTCACTTCCTTTTGAATGTCTTAATTTCTCACGCTCTCTCTCCTAGTCTTCTGTACCATACTCTCAGGAATTTCATTTTGTCTGCCTGCAATCTACTTTCATCTCTCCTCGTCATCGGCCAAGTTTATGCTCCTTACGTCATTATTGGTAAGTAATAGGTCTTGTACTTCACTTCTTTAGCCTTCCTGGTATGTCTTTATCCCAAATTAAACTCCAAACATGATGATCGAAAACGCTTCCATATTCTATTCTCTTGTTGATCTCCATATCCAATATTGCATTTTCCATCAATTCACTTCCTAAATATCTGAAGTGCTCTGCTACTTCCAGATCTACATCTCCAATTTTAATCATCCCTTTTTCCTCTTTCTTTTCTTCTTGTCATTACCATTGCCTTACTTTTCACTACACTAATTTTCATTTCCCATTTCTCTATATTTTCCTTCAGTACATCCAGCTGTTCTTGGACCACATTCTCATTCAATCCCGAAATCAGATCATCAGCAAATAGGATTATGTTGATTCTTGCACCTGTGTACGCTTCCTTAGTTGCCTTTGTGATCTATATAGAAATTTATAAAGGTCTGTAATAAATTGTTAAATATTTTTACTGCTTTAAACTTTGATAACCGTCTTCTTCCTGTCTCCTCATCTCTGAAATAGATTACATCCGCGTCCCAGCCATTTCTCTACCTCTGATGTCCATAAACCCAGGGAATTTAGGCCTAAATCAATTTTTATTAAATGTTTTGTATGACTGTAAAAAATCCACTTCAATATTATATATTTAGGTGAGTAAATCGTAAGTACAGTACCTTCAAGATCAATATATTTTGTACATTTATTTATTTGTTTATTTATTTATTGTCAGGCATTTCCACAGAAAAGATGATGATGATGATGATGATAATTGTTGTTTTAACGGGCCTAACATCTAGGTTATCGGCCCCTAATGATCTGGGTGATTGCGAAAATGATAATGAAACGGAAACCAGAACGAAAATTAAGTGAGACGGAAAATACTTACAAAAAGGAACTCAGATTGAAACAACTCACAAAATGTTCTTACAAAAGGGAATTTAGGCGGCTTCGGTGGCGTAGTTGGTAGCATGCTGAGCTTCTATGCCCAAGATAGCGGGTTCAAACCAGGCCGAAGCCGTCGGATTTTTTAAGAGCGTTAAAAATCCCTCAGTATGCCTTCCTTCGGAGGGGAAGTAAAGCCGGCGGTCCCATGTCATAGATTTATGGCATGTTAAAGATCTTTCCACTAATTACACCTGTGTGAAACTAAATTGGATAGGTTAAGAATATAAACAACACTCTTAGGTTGCTACGTTCGTTGCCAAGAGCCGACTGCGGTGGCGTCTAGTAGCTAGTTCTGAACTAGGCCTAGTAGTCGTTGACGGTGGCGTATGGCGGCAAAAGTAGGAACTATTTGAAAATTCAAAGTTGCAGTCCCTACTTAAATTAAAAAACAGATACACACACTAATACAGTCATCACAATTAACACCGGTTATCAGACATATTCTACACACACCCAAAGTACACGGGGCTACATGACCACGTTGTCGCAGCCCCTAAACTAAGGAACCAACCAACCAAAAGGGAATTTAGAACGAAAAGATTCACAAGAGGAATAGATTGAAAAATACCCACAACATGAAGGCTAGGTTCAAAATACGTACAAAATGCAATGTAGCGCCGAAATACTTACAAAATGCAATTGAAATTCAAAATACATACAAAATGCAAATGAGATTGAAATTACGTACAAAATGCAATTGAGGTTCAAAATACTTACAAAATGCAATTTAAATTGAAAATACACGATGCAATTCAGATTGAAATATCCCAGTTCCAATCCAAATTATTCACAAAGTGCAATTGAAATTCAAAATACTTACAAAATGCAATTGAAGTTTAAAATGCTTACAAAATGTACGGTAGATTCAAACGACTCATGTGGATTGACAATACTTACAAAAAGCAATTTAGATTGAAAATCCTTGACAAAATGTAATTTAGATTCAATATACCCACAAAATGCAATTAAGAATCAAAATATGTGCAAAATGCCCACCATACAAAATGCAATTTAGATTCAAAATTCGTGCGAAATGCGGTTTTGGTTGAAAAACTTACAAAATGCAATTGAAATTCAAAATTCTCACTAAAAGGCCCGGCTACCTGCATTGAAAGACTTACCAAAAAGCAATTTAGATTGTCAATCTTTACAAAATGCAATTGAGGTTGAAAACATACGCGAGATGTAATTTAGATCGAAAAAACTTACAAAATGCAACGTAGATCAAAAATGCCTTAAAAATCGCTAAAAGGGAATTTAGATACACGGTAAAACAAGTAACAAAAACAGTGCGGGAATCTTAAAGAGAAACGGAAATATAAGGAAAAGAGGAGAGGAGAGGAGAGGAGAGAGAGGAGAGGGTCAGCCCCAAAGGTAAGAGACAAAAGGGGAAAACGGACCCAGCTCAGGAATCCCTCGGGGTCGCCAACTCCCGAACTCACCAGCCGTGAGCCCCTGAGGGTGTAGCATTATCTAGGGTGCACCAGAAGTGGTGGGACTACATACACCCTGCCTCCATAAGGGCCTTGAGCACAAGGCAGGAGGTAAAAGGAAAGGAAAGCGAATTCTGACCCCTCACAGGAGGGTATCAGGAAAGATGAGACAAGGGCAAGTTAAGGCGGGAAAGTGAAAGACTCCCTAGGCCTCGTATAACCTAATACCGTCACTATGCATAGGCCTAATCAGAACGACCAACTCTGCTCTTGGGTTAATGTTTTCCTTTTATACTTCGCTTTTCAACAGAATACCGGGATGATTTGTTACAGCTGAGGTAATCGAGACATGAATAAGTTCAAGCACTTCACCAATGGACCTAACGAACCCCAGGAGTTCACTCCGTTTCGCTTTAATGTCAGCGCGACTTCTCCTCATGTTGAAGAATCGAGAGCAATGAAGGCTATTCTGAGTGCATGTCGATACCGAAGGTTGAAGGAAGGTAGGTATCATAAGAATGTTCCAACCTGCATCACGGGGCTGATCAGAAATGTCACCGGTTTGGAGAGAATTTGGAGATATCTCCGTGACAATTTCAGCTTCCTCAATCTTCGGCAGCTGAACCATGAATCTGTGTAAAATCTGTTTTGCACAGCAAGACAAGCTTGTGGAAGCAATGACCCCAACCTGCTGGCAGTTTCAGGCTGCTCTGAAGACTGTTGTGGTCAACTAAATCAAGTGTCAAGAACTGTCAGGATGATGCTGGATTTCCATTGACTGATTTGAGGAATTTACTAGTGAACTCAGTGCGGGAAGGCATCGGGAATAATTCTTCTCATCAACTTCATGGGGACATCGTATGTACTTCAACCCCATTGGAATGTGTAACATGTACAAGTAAAGTAACTGCTGCATTTATGTGACGTATCTCTCACAGATGAAGAGACAAATTCCGGCACATGTGTGTGGATGTCATGTTACGAATTCTATCTAATGTTCAGTGTGACAGGAACTTGAAAGATGATGATGATGATGATAATTGTTGTTTTAAGGGGCCTAACATCTAGGTTATCGGCCCCTGATGGTTTGGGTGATCGTGAAGATGAAAATGAAAAGCGAACTTAAAACTAAAACTAACTACAAACCTACATACTAGAAGAAGAAATGGACAACTAAAGAAGAGAAGAATAAGGCAAATAAAAGGACAGAAGGAAAAGAAATGCCCTCAACCCTCGAAGAAGGCGGATTGAGGGACTTGGAAGGAAGGAGAGCCATGAAAGGCATATAGGAAAGTGAAACAGGAGAGGGTCCGCCCCAAAGGTAAGGGACAAAAGGAGAAAACGGACCCAGATCAGGAATCCCTCGGGGTCGCCAACTCCCGAACTCACCAGCCGTGAGCCCCTGATGGTGTAGCATTATCTAGGGTGCACCAGAAGTGGTGGGGCTACATACACCCTGCCTCCTTAAGGGCCTAGAGCACAAGGCAGGAGGTAAAAGGAAGAGAAAAAGAAGGCTGACCCCTCGCAGAAGGAGGGTATCAGAAAAGATGAGACAAGGGCCAATTAAGGCGGGAAAGGAAGAGACTCCCTAGGCCTCGGATATCCTAATTCCGTCGGGGTCAGAAGAGAACAAGAGTTGACTAAGTGAGGTCGACAGGAAAAGAGACAGAGAGGAGCCCGGCACAAGTAAGTGGAAGCAATGCCGGACTCAGCTGGGGCCCCGTGGTCGCCAAACCACGCCCACAAGATGTGAGCCCCTGGGGGAGAGCTTGAAAGACCTTACATGTGAGGAATCAGATACCAGTACAGACCACATGTTCACAACGTGTCTGGAATATGAGACGGATATGAAATACTCTAGATATGCCAGTATACACTGTGCCGATGGCCTTTCTGGAAAAAGTGGCATGGCATTTACCGTCTCTGGAATGAATCAGGTTTAAGTTTAACGGACATAGGTACACCACGTAAAATGATGTTGGCGGAGCAAATACAACATTATCAACATATGGCAAGGCGGCACTGTACGAAGTTCAACAACCTCAGTATCAACACCTAGGCACTTCATCGACTATTGAAAGACAAGAAAACAATAGATGAAATGGATGAAGTCTTATCTCCAGCAACGTGGCATCTCATAAAGAGTGACCTAGATAATGCTAATATGAAACCAAGAGGCTGGAAGTGGTCTATGGGCAGGCAGTTTACAAGAAAGTCCTAAAGGATAACGTTTCTTGGAGTATATAATGAGGCTGCCCTCTGAGAGGAATCTCAATACCCTGTTGACGCAGATTCCATTTGACCCAGGAATCAACGAGCCCATATTAAGGCAGATCAAAGTATCCTTTGCGATATTCCCTGCAGCTGACAAGAAATGCATGGTCATGATTAATGAAGTTGCACTTAAAAGTGGACTTCTCTACTATCGTAGCAAAGGATATATCACTGTTTTGAGGATTATGGATCCTTTGGCCGAACATCATTGGTAGCAAACTATGTTCTAGTCTTCATGGTGCAAGGTATTAGAATAAAGTGGAAACAGTCTCAAGCCTATTACCTCTGTAAGGACACTACGAAAATTGCCATGTTAGCTAAACTGATTGTCCAAGTTCTCAGTGCTCTTCTGGAAATTTGTGCAGACGTTGTTGCAATATGTGTGACCAAGGTACTTCAAATCATTGAGAACTAATGGAACTGATGTAGGGGAACAGGAAGAGGAAATATGAACCTGTATTTAAGTTTTATTAACACCTTATTGTAGCTCTCTTTGATGTTCCACATTTGATCAAGAACATCAGAAATCACCTGATGGGAGCAAGGTGAAGGGGGAGAAGGCAGTTTCTTGGAATCACATATATCAGTGTTTCTTGATGGATCATGACGAACTGTTTTGTTGATTGAACAAGCTCACCGAACTGCAAGTTAATCCACAAGGAAAGGAGAAAATGGGAGTTAAATATGCTGCTCAGGTCCTTAGTCAGAAAATGGCTAACTGTTTGATAAGGAAAACACAGGAGGGTAACAGAATACCAGGATATTTTCTGACAACTGAGGTCACTTTAATAAATTCATGGACTTGACCAATAGACCTAGTGAACCCCGGGAGTTTACTCGGTTTCCCTGTAATATCAGCGCGACATCTCCACGTTTTGAAGAGTGGAGAGAAATGAAGGGTATTCTGAGTGCGTGTAGATACCTTGTCCCCGATATGTCATGTGTCAACATGTCAGAACGCACCACGCGATCTAAGGGCGGACAGATGACGTATATGAATGCTTGAAACGTCACTGCAATGGCCAGGTTGATTCCAAGATGTCAAGAGACCTTGATTATGAAAGGATATAAGGCTCATAATTTTACAGTTATTATATGAGGATTTGTGAGAGAGTCTCCAAATGACGTAGTAACGTATGGGACCAGTAAGGGAAGAAGCAGACCACGTGATCAAGTAGGACTCTGTAGTGGGGGACGTACTTGGAAAGTGAGCTTTGGAGGTGAGCAGATGACTTGAGGTCAGCCACTTGATTTCTATACGCCGACTAGTTAACAGAGTTCCGCGAACGCGCAGTCTAGTCTAGTGGCGAAGGACTTTCCGCATCGCTGTGCCAACATGGCAAATATTCAAAGTGATTTATACAATCAGTCAGAACAAGTTATAGAACAGAGTTTACGTTGTACAATGAGGCTTCATATTTCAAAAGGGCGGACAGTACGTGTACGGTGACAGCCTATATGTTTTCACGAAGTTACGATGCTGTTAGGGCTAGGCTGGACAATGAAACTCAATGATATCAGTGAATATGTAAGCTGCTTGTAGCGAGACACTGTTTACGGAGAGGCGAGGTAATTGTGCCGAAAGACACTATTTGAGCCAAGGCCAACCGCTTGTGACGTACGCAACACACCTGTGTTTCGAGGCCACGCTTGAGACGGCAATCTCACGGGATATTTCTTACGAACTTACCTTTTTGGAAACAGCTCTAATTCGTCAACCAAAAGGTTTGTCAAAGTGCGGTTTGCGCGACTGTATCCAGAAACTTGTTAAATGTCATATTAGACGGGCGGGAATTTTGTGAAATTTTGGACATGATGGTCATCAGACCCGGCAACTATTCGTATCTTGCGAAGAACTTACAATACCGCAGGATGGTGCACTAAGGATCACGCGACATGGGGGATTTAGGAGACGGCTGACGTTCCTGGAGACTAGCATGGGGGCCCACAATCAATCGCAAGTCGACCACGAGGCTTGGAGATGGGTCAAGACGTGAACGACGGGAGTCGCCATTGGTCCTACAAGAACTCCATACTTCTTCAAGAAGAATTCTAAAGTACAGATGACATCACCATGATTCTACATAGCTAGAATTTTAAGTGAAGTAGATTTTAGTGGTTTGGAGAGCACTCATCAAATTCCATTGCGATAACTTAAGGGGGTCTATAGTCATCAATTAGGCGGTGACATTGAAACTTTTTTTCCTTACGTTTTCTAGAGAAACAACTGTTTTTACAGATATCGTGGATATAATTTTAGTTAAATAGCAGATATGAAACATTAAATTAGTGAGTTTTTGAGGAGATGCATAGTAACACCATGACATCAGTAAATTGGTAAGGAATGTTTGACGGATAATAATCATTTGAACTAAATATGCAATGAAATTTACCTAATGCTGCATAATTTTGCACAATTTAAACATTTAAATAAGATAATTAAATCTTTCTTTAAACACACTGCTAGCTTAGAATGGTAGAGCTAGACGCGACAATATGTTATAAAGCTTCAATGATTCAGTTAGTGAGAATGACAGGTAATTATAACTCTGCAATGAGGTAATCAAGATGATAAAGTGTAACGCAGGTAAAATGTGGCGAATTAAAGATGTGATCAAAAGATTATAAATAAGTGAAGAAATAAGAAATAATAGGTTGATCAAAAGGTCACTCTGATATAACGAGGCAAGTAATTAAGTGAGAATAGGCAAAGTATGGTAGCTTTGGTTGAGAATAAGCGCGTGAATTGTGTAGAATAAAGCCATGAGGGCCATTTAAAATATGTGTGTGAATTAAGTGAAAGGTCACTATGTAAAGGTTGTAGCCAATAATTTTGCCTGATGAATATTTTTTATATTTCTTTCTGAAATAAAATTACTCAACATCAATGAGAGTTACGTCAGTCAAAGATACCCGTGGAAAAATTTAATAACAATGATTCAAAATGTGAATCAAGACAATATTAACTAATTGTGAGAAGTTTTAGAACTTGAATAATGACTAAACATTTATACAGTCAAAGATATTTTGGATCCATTTCGAGTTAAGAGAAGTGGTGCTATGATGTGATGTGAATATTCATATGTTGAAATTTGTTGATAGAATAAGCACGAATATCTACTATGCACCAGTCGTGATTTAGTTACAAGGAGATCTAATGGATTAATCCCAGTGATTTTGTTTGTGTTTTCTTTATAATCCAGTCAGATTTCTAGAACATCCAAATATGAACTCTATATTAAGGTATGGATGAAAAATCTACTGGCATGACCTGCCAATATGATGCTGAAATTCTATTAAATGAATTGAGGAATTTACTTGTGAACTCTGGGCGGGAAGGCATTCGGAAGAGCTTTTCTGATGAACTTCATGCCGCCATAGCATTTACTTCAACCCCATTGGAATGAGTAGAAAGTGCCAGTCAAGTAATTGCCGCATATGAGGAGAATCTCTCAAAGGTGAAGGGACAACCTCCAGCACATGTGTGGATATATCGTGATGAGAATTCTATCAAATCTTCAGTGTGACAGGTGCTTGAATGACCTTACATGAGAGGAATCGGATATGAGTACAGACCACATGTTCACAATGTGTTTGGAATATGAAAAGTATAAGAAATACCATACATATGCCAGTATACCCTGTATCCGCACATTTCTCAAGAGCCGGGAGCTTTTATTGAAGAAGTGGCATGAAATTTACAGTTTCTTGACTGATACGGGTTCAACTGAAACGGACATAGGTACTCCACGTTAAGTGATGTTGGCGGAGCAAATACAACATTATCAACATATGGCAAGGCGGCTCTCTACAAAGTCGAACAGACTCCGTATCAACACCAAGGCACTGCATCGAAGGTATGTATGATGAGTATGTTCCACCCTACATCACAGGGCTGATCAGAACTGTCACCGGCTTGGGGAGAATCTGGAGATCTCTCCGTGACAACTTCAGCTTTTTCATTCTTCGGCAGCTGAACCAATATTCTGTGGAAAATCTGTTTTGCACAGCAAGGCAAGCTTGTGGATGAAATACGACCACAGCCTGATGCGAGTTTCTGGCTGCTCTGAAGACTGTTGTATCAATAAGTTGCGGTCAACAAAATCAATTGGCAAGAACTATCAGGATGATGATGGATTTCTATCGACTGATTTGAGGGATTTACTAGTGAACTCTGTGCGGGAAGGAATCGAGAAGAGCACTTCTGATCAACTTCATGGGGACATAGCATGTACTTCTACCCCATTGGAATGTGTAGGAAGTACCAGTGAAGTAACTGCTGCATATGAGGAGTAAGATGATGAGACAACCTCCGGCAAATGTGTGTGGATATGTCGTGATAAGAATTCTATCAAATTTTCAGTTTGACAGGTGCATGAATGACCTTACATTAGAGGAATCGGCTATGACTAAACACCACATATTCACAATGTGTCTGAATTATGAAAAAACGAAATACATTACATATGCCAAATCACACCGTTTTCCGTTAGCCTACAAGACAAGTCATAAGGATACCGTTTCTTGAGGTACATCATGAGGATCTGAGACGAAACTCAATACCCTTTTGACACAGATTCCTTTTCAGCCAGGAATCAACGATCCTATATTAAGACAGATAAAACTATCATTTGCAATATTCCCTGCAGCTGACAAGAAATGCATTGTCATGTTTGATGAAATTGCACATAAAAGTGGACATTTCTACAATCATAGCAAAGGTTGATTCACTTGTTTTGAGGATTATGGATCATTAGGACGAATACAATTTGTAGCAAACCATGCTCTCGTCTTCATGGTGCAAGGTATTAGAATAAAGTGGAAACAGCCTGTAGCATATTATCTCTGTAAGGTCACAACGAAGAGATCCGTGTTAGCAAAACTGATTAGCCAAGTGCTCAGTGCTCTCCTGGGAATTGGTGCAGATGTTGTTGCAACTATGTGTGACCAAGGTTCTTCAAATCGTGTAGCACTGAAGGAACTGATGAAAGGGATTAAGAAGAGTATATATGAACTTGTATTTGAGGTTGATGGACACATCATTGTCGATCTCTTTGTTGTTCCACATTTGTTCAAGGACATCAGAAATAACCTGATGGGAGCGGACCATGTGACGGGGCTGAAGACAGCTTCTTGGAATCTTAAATAAAAGTGCATCTTGATGGAACGTGACCAACTGTTTTGTTGTTTGAACAAGCTCACCGAACAGCACCTTAATCCACAGGGAGAGGCAAAGATGATGATGATGATGATGATGATGATAATTGTTGTTTTAAGGGGCCTAACATCTAGGTTATCGGCCCCTGATGGTTTGGGTGATCGTGAAGATGAAAATGAAAAGCGAACTTAAAACTAAAACTAACTACTAACCTACATACTAGAAGAAGAAATGGAAAACTAAAGGAGAATAAGGCAAATAAAGGACAGGAGGAAAAGAAATGCCCTCAACCCTCGAATAATGCGGATTGAGGGACTTGGAAGTAAGGAGAGCCATGAAAGGCAGATAGGAAAGTGAAAGAGGAGAGGGTTCGCCCCAAAGGTAAGGGACAAAAAGGGAAAACGGACCCAGCTCAGGAATCCCCTCGGGGTCGCCAACTCCCGAACTCACCAGCCGTGAGCCCCTGAGGGTGTAGCATGATCTAGGGTGCACCAAAAGTGGTGGGGCTACATACACGCTGCCTCCTTAAGGGCCTAGAGCACAAGGCAGGAGGTAAAAGGAAGAGAAGAAGAAGGCTGACCCCTCGCAGAAGGAGGGTATCAGGAAAGATGAGACAAGGGCCAATTAAGGCGGTAAAGTGGAAGACTCCCTAGGCCTCGGATAACCTAATACCGTCGGGGTCTGAAGAGAACAAGAGTTGACCAAGTGACGTCGACAGGAAAGAAGAAAGAGAGGAGCCCGGCACAAGTAAGTGGAAGCAATGCCGGGCTCAGCTGGGACCCCGTGGTCGCCAACCCACAGCCCACTAGATGTGAACCCCTGGGGGGTAACCCAAAGAAATGTTAAGCCAAGGCAAATGAGGACGTTCACATTTTCAGAAGTTTCAGAAATTCCACCACCAATGCATTTTGCACTTCTCAACCCGTGAAGCTCTTCGGAGGGCGTTTTAGCGTTCTTTGATAAGGCCTGATAAGGCCTGAACTATGCATAGGCCTAATCAGAACGACCATCTCTGTTCTTTTGTTAATGTTTTCCTTTTATACTTCGCTTTTCAACAGAATACCGGGATGATTATTTACAGCTGAGGTAATCGAGACCTTGAATAAGATCAAGCACTTCATCAATGGACCTAATGAACCCCAGGAGTTCACTCCGTTTCGCTGTAATGTCAGCGCGACTTCTCATGTTGAAGAATCGTGAGCAATGAAGGCTATTTTGAGTGCTTGTCGATACCGAAGGTTGAAGGATGGTAGGTATCATAAGAACGTTCCAACCTGCATCACGGGGCTGATCAGAACTGTTACCGGTTTGGAGAGAATCTGGAGATATCTCCGTGACAATTACAGCTTCCTCACTCTTCGGCAGCTGAACCATGATTCTGTGTAAAATCTGTTTTGCACAGCAAGACAAGCTTGTGGAAGCAATGACTCCAACCTGCTGGCAGTTTCAGGCTGTTCTGAAGACTGTTACCGTCTCGAAGACTGTTGTCATCAACCTGACAGTTCTTGACACTTGATTTAGTTGACCGCAACTTGTTGATAAGAACTGTTTTCAGAGCTGCCTAAAACTGCCAACAGGTTGGGGTCTTATCGGTTCCACAAGCTTTTCTTGCTGTGCAGAACAGATTTTCCACAGAATGTATAACAATAACCATGAATTTAGGAGAAAGTAGGCTATTTGCTCTTCACTGAACAACTTTTTTTTATTGCAATTCATTTATCCTACCGCCTCCTAAAATATTTACTGTTCCTCCTGAAACACCATGTATCTTGCTCAGGTCCTTATCCACAAAATGGCTGCCTGTTTGAAGATCGTAAGTAAACTGGAGGACTTATACCTTGCCATAAGTTGATAATGTTGTATTTGCTCCGCCAATCACTTTACGTGTCCGTTAAATACCAACGTCTGTATCTCTTTACGCAATAAAAATGGGACACATGTTATATGTCCGTTAAAGTTAAACCTGATTCAGTCCAGAGACGGTAAATGTAAAAAAGGAAGGAAGCTTGTAGTTTAACGTGACCGTTAATCGAGAGATCATGAGCCACGGGACCTCCTTTTTACGTGGAATCCGAACCACAGGACATGGCATTTCACTTCGAAAATCTCACATGCATTGACCGGGAACCGAACCCGGACCGCCTTGGTGAGAGGCATACAGCTAGACCGCTGAGCCACCACGCCCCCCTACGGTAAATGTCATGCCACTTCTTCGAGAAGAGCCATAGGCACTAATGTGCGGATACAGTGTATACTGGCATATCTAGGGTATTTCATATGTTAGGTTTAGATGTTGTATCACCAGACGACTAGAATGTGCAAGGCCCCGTCATGCTGGAAGAACATACGCATTCTTGTAACCAATGAATCTCTTCCAATAATGCTGGAAGTTCATTAACAAGAAAGTGTAGATAATGGGGTCCTGTTAGACGATGCGGTAACACAACATGCCCAATCAACTGATTGTCAATCCACCCACACCACACATTTACAGAGAAGCGTTCCTGAAAATGTTTGTCCACAATGGCAAGTGGGTTTTCATCTGACCACTAATGTTCATTCCGAGTGTTATTGATGCCGTCACGAGTGAACGTGGCTTCATCAGTGTAGATTAGAAATGGGATTACTTGGCGATTTGCACGTATCCAACTACAAAATTCCAGTCGTCTATCAGCATCTCCGGCTCGAAGTGGTTGAACCGGCTGGTATTGACACGGATGCAATCGGTGCATACGTAATGTCCACCATACTCTTGTACATGGAACACCGATACGCGCAGAAAGTCTACGTGTACCAACACACGAAACGACAACTGTTCTGGATAAATACCAACGTCTGTATGTCTTTACGCAATAAAAATGGGACACATGTTGCGGTCAACTAAATCAAGTGTCAAGAGCTGTCAGGATGATGCTGGATTTCCATTGACTGATTTGAGGAATTTACTAGTGAACTCAGTGCGGGAAGGCATCGGGAAGAATTCTTCTCATCAACTTCATGGGGACATCGTATATACTTCCACCCCATTGGAATGTGTAGCAAGTACCAGTAAAGTAACTGCTGCATATGCGACGAATCTCTCAAAGATGAAGAGACAACTTCCGGCACATGTGTGTGGATATGTCATGATACGAATTCTATCAAATGTTCAGTGTGACAGGTGCTTGAAAGATCTTACATGTGAGGAATCAGATATGAGTACAGACCACATGTTCACAACGTGTCTGGAATATGAAAAGGATATTAAATACCCTAGATATGCCAGTATACACTGTATCCGCACATTAGTGCCGATGGCTTTACTTGAAGTGGCATGGCATTTACCGTCTCTGTACTGAATCAGGTTTAATATTAACGGACATAGGTACACCACGTAAAGTGATGTTGGCGGAGCAAATACAACATTATCAACAAATGGCAAGGCGGCTCTGTACAAAGTTGAACAGGCTCCGTATCAACACCAAGGTTCTGCATCGACTATTGAAAGACAAGAAAACAATAGATGAAATGGATGAACTCGTACTCCAGCAACGTGTCATCTCATAAAGAGTGACCAAGATAATGCTAATAAGAAACCACGAGGCTGGAAGTGGTCTATGTGTAGGCAGTTTACAAGAGAATTCCTAAAGTATAACGTTTCTAGAAGTATATAATGAGGAGGCTGCTCTCTGAGAGGAATCTCAATACGCTGTTGACGCAGATTCCATTCGACACAGGAATCAACGAGCCCATATTAAGGCAGATCAAACTATCCTTTGCGATATTCCCTGCAGCTGACAAGAATTGCATTGTCATGTTTGATGAAATTGCACTTAAAAGTGGACTTCTCTACTATCGTAGCAAAGGATGTATCACTGGTTTTGAGGATTATGGATCCTTTGGACGAACACCATTGGTAGCAAACCATGTTCTAGTCTTAATTGTGCAAGATATTGGAATAAAGTGAAAACAGCCTGTAACCTATTACCTCTGTAAGGACACTATGAAAATTGCCTTGTTAGCAAAGTTCTCAGTGCTCTTCTGGAAATTTGTGCAGATGTTGTTGCAACTATGTGTGACCAAGGTTCTGCAAATCATTGAGCACTAATGGAACTGATGTACGGGAAAAGAAAATATGAACCTGTATTCGAGTTTTATTAACACCTTATTGTAGCTTTTTTGATGTTCCACATTTGATCAAGAACATCACCTGATGGGAGCAGATCTTGTGAAGGGGGAGAAGACAGCTTCTTGGAATCACATATATCCGTGTTTCTTGATGGATCGTGACGAACTGTTTTGTTGTTTGAACAAGCTCACCGAACTGCAAGTTAATACACAAGGAAAGGAGAAAATGGGAGTTAAATATGCTGCCCAGGTCCTTAGTCAGAAAAAGGCTGCCTGTTCGATGATGATAAGGAAAACGCAGGAAGGTAACAGAATATCAGGATATTTTTTGACAACTGAGGTCACTTTAATAAATTCATGGACTTGACCAATAGACCTAGTGAACCCCAGGGAGTTTACTTGGTTTCCCTGTAATATCAGCGCGACATCTCCACGTATTGAGGAGTGGAGAGAAATGAAGGGTATTCTGAGTGCGTGTAGATACCTTGTCCCCGATATGTCATGTGTCAACATGTCAGAACGCACCACGTGATCTAAGGGCCGACAGATGACGTATATGAATGCTTGAAACGTCACTGTAATGGCCACGTTGATTCCGAGATGTCCAGAGACCTTGAATTATGAAAGGATATAAGGATCATAATTTTACAGTTATTATCTGAGAATTTGTGAAAGAGTCTCCAAATGACGTAGTAACGTATGGGACCAGGAAGGGAAGAAGCAGACCACGTGATCAAGTATGAGACTGTAGAGGGGGACGTACTCAGAAAGCGAGCTTTGGAGGTGAGCAGATAACTTGAGGTCAGCCACTTGCTTTCTACACGCCGACTAGTCAACAGAGTTCCGCGAACGCGCAGTCTAGTCTAATGGCGAGACTTCCCGCATCGCTGTGCCAACATGGCAAATATTCAAAGTGATTTTTACAATCAGTCAGAACAAGTTAGAACAGAGAGTTCACGCAGTAGAATGAGCCTTAATATTTCAAAAGTGCGGACAGTACGGTGACAGCCTATATGTTTTCACGAAGTTACGATCCGTAGCAAATGCTGTTGGGCCTAGGCTGGGCATTGAAACTCAATGATATCAGTGAATCTGTAAGCTGCTTGAAGCGAGACACTGTTTACGGAGAGGCGAGGTAATTGTGCCGAGAGACAGTACGTGAGCCAAGGCCAACCGCTTGTGACGTACGCAACATACCTGTGTTTCGAGGCCACGCTTGAGACGGCATCTCACGGGATATTTCTTACGAACTTTGCTTTTTGGAAACAGCTCTAGTTCGTGAACAAACGGTTGGTCAAAGTGCGGTTTGCGCGGCTATATCCAGAAACTGGTTAACTGTCATATTAGACGGGCTGAAATTTTGTGAAATTTTGGACATGATGGTCATCAGAGCCGGCAACTATTCGTATCTTGCGAAGAACTTCCAATACTTTAGAATGGCGCACTAAGGAGCACGCGACATGGGGGATTTAGGAGATGACGATGGGCCTAACATCTAGGCTATCGGCCCCTGATGGTTTGGGTGATCGTGAAGATGAAAAATGAAATGCAAACTTAAAACTAAAACTAACTAACAACCTACATACTAGAAGAAGAAATGGACAACTAAAGGAGAATAAGGCAAATAAAGGACAGGAGGAAATGAAATGCCCTCAACCCTCGAAGAATGCGGATGCATTTAGGAGACGGCTGACGTTCCTGGAGACGAGCATGGAGGCCCACAATCAATCGCAAGTCGACCATGAGGCTTGCAGATGGGTCAAGACCAAATGGCGAGAACGACGGGAGTCGCCATTGGTCCTACAAGAACTCCATACTTCTCCAAGAAGATGATGATGATAATTTTGTTTTAAGGGGCCTAACATATAGGTTATCGGCACCTAATGATCTGGGTGATAGTGAAAATGAGAATGAAATGGAAACCAGAACGAAAATTATGTGAGACGGAAAATACGTACAAAGAGAAACTCAGATGGAAACAACTCACAAAATGGTCTTACAAAAGGGAACTTAGAACGAAAAGATTCGCAAAAAGAATAGATTGAAAAAGACCCACAATACGTAGACTAGATTCAAAATACGTACAAAATGCAATGTAGCGTCGAAATAATTACAAAATGCAACTGAAATTGAAAATACACAATGCAATTCAGATTGAAATAGGCCCTATCCAAGTTCCAGTCCAAATTATTCACAAAGTGCAATTGAAATTCAAAATACGTACAAAATGCAATTGAAATTGAAAATGCTTACAAAAAGTGCGGTAGATTCAAACGACTCATGTGGATTGACAATACTTACAAAATGCAATTTAGATTGAAAATACTTGACAAAATGTAATTTATATTCAAAGTACCCACAAAATGCAATTGAGAATCAAAATATGTGCAAATTCCCACTAAACAGAATGCAATTTAAATTCAAAATTCGTGCGAAATGCGGTTTTGGTTGAAAATACTTACAAAATGCAATTGAAATTCAAAATACTCACAAAGGTCCCTCCGCCATATTGAAAGACTTACTAAAAAGCAATTTAGATTGTCAATCTTTACAAAAAGCAATTGAGGTGGAAAACAATCGCGAGATGTAATTTAGTGTGCCCATTTAGCAAGAAATATGCCAATCACAGTATACCAGCGTAGCTCAATTCGGGATTTCGGGGCAGCGGTAAGTTCCCCCACTCTGTGACTCACATATTTTGGATTAATTAGAGGATACACTTGCAAAAATAACAACAAAATCAACTCCTATATAAACACATTTATTTAATAAAATTAATGGCGCTACAAACATTTAAATAATTTAATTACTGACCCAAATATCAACTGCTTGTTCCAAATGAACAAGGGATCACAAAATAAAATAAACAAATATTGTATTCAAAACTTGTGGTTTTTACATAAACCAACAATTCTTACTTAGTCTCACTTCCATAAAGCACTAACATTAAGTTTACATAACTCTGAGCTCTTTGGCTCCATGCATTTACATTATTACGGTGTCATTCTTGTACACATCAAACATTAGCTTTTATATTTTCTTATTTCTCAAAAACAAATATATAATTATATTTAAAAATCTATGTTAATTATCTAATTCAATATTTTGGGCATGTCCACACATTCAGTTGTTATCATTTCTCTTTATTTCACAAATATATTAAGGTAATCAGAAAATCAATTGTGTACTCCAGAGCGTGAAGGTACTTGACACAGTCAAAAAACTATAGTTACTCCCGAACTCAGTTGCCTTCAATCAACTCGTGGAATCCCACGTCCATACATTATTACCATAGGGATTGTTATTTATCTCTTATGTCTTAATAGACCATTATCATATAAGAAACTACGATCTGAACCGGCAAACGAAATATCCATCTTTAAGGACCTCGGTTCAACGCCCGGGTCGTTTACAACTTTAAACACTCCTGGTGTATTTATTTCTCTTTTACAACAGCTTACGAGACGGTCTCTGTTCCCCCTCGCTTTAAGAAAGCTAGACTCTACTACATGGGGTGCGATTTATGACACGTTAGGGTGGCGGCGACATCCCGTCTGACCCAACATTAGTAGCTTATTTTCAAGGCTTTCAAAACAAACCTTCCCATTCTATCCAGTTCTGGGGAGACCGGGCTTTATTGTACCGTATACATTCAAACAACTATTCTTTGGTTCAAAGACCATTTTCATATCCTTGGAATTTATTAATTATGAGAGGGTCCTCATTGATTGGGAAGATTAAATACACATACGACGACGGAGAATTACAGGGGCTTTTATCATAAGAAGATCCTGCATTCGAATCTCTTCAGGTGCCTCGGGAACCAATTCCGTACAGAGGACTTATACAAAATGCGATTTAGAGTCGGCCGTGGCCCATATGACATACGCTCAATAATACCATATATTAGCTCCCTTTTTAAATACATACACAATGCCTCGTGATACTAATGTCACAAATAGAGGACTTACACAATTATCAATTCACTGCAATCAACTACCCTCCATAAGTAATGTACCAAGTATTTAACCACTACGCGTTCCTAGCGTGACACTTTAATATTATATTTGCGCTCATTATGCGCTATGCATTATTTTAAGCCGAAAAAGTCTTCCCAAGAACTGATAAAATCTCTTTAGTAACAATTCATATTATTTTAATTCACATATTAATCTTTCCGTGGTCGATAAATCGCTCCCTGTTTTAAAATATTCCATTGAACCTCATTTCTTTTACACATACGTTAAGGCTTAACGTTCTTATGTTCATATCAATTTATTTGATTTTTATTTAACATTTCCATATTTAATTATTATTATTATTATCTTTATTCTTTATACAAGCTCAAAAGCTATTTCTTTCATATCTCAACTTTACTTTATTTCAATGTCTTTCATGATAATTAAATGATATTTCGCTTGCTCTTATGACATTTGTTAAATACTTTAACCCTTTATTCACCTATTTCCTCTACGGGAATTATTCTTTACATAATTATTCATAATTTCTCTATTTATTTTATTATTGTTCAGACCGTATTCTTGATTATTCAGTATTCATTCATTAAAACACATCCCTTTCACTCAAAAACTCCGGTGAGTTTTGTACACAATCAATTTCTGACACCAAAATAAAAATGAATTTTGTACTCACATATTTTTCAGATCATCCCATGATCTTAAATCTGGTGTGGTGTTTCATTTTTGGGCCCACTTCGAACTTTTACACCATATTAAAGGTATTCATCTTACGTAAAAACACTTTTTGACCTATATCTAGAACACTTAATATTGACGACATTTTTATATACTGGTGTGTCCCTTTGAACACATAATAACACTAAAAATATTATCTAACACACAATCTTGATTATTTTACACTTCACAATTACTCGATCACTAGGCCGTACTTCTGAGCCTATCACACGTGATCTTCTTAAATTCCCGTTTCCAAGGGTGAAATTTATCCGATGTCGGCTTCCTATTCTGAAGAATGCGAAAGTCCCGAAACATCTACTGTTCCCTGGAGTTCAATTCTGCTATTCCTATCCTGGATAACTGGCTATTTATCTAGCTTGAACGGCTTGTCTGTAGATCTGTCTATCGATCCTAACAAAAGTCTATATGGATCGAGGTCTCCTCTAAGACCTATAGATTTAGTTTATAGCAGCTGGCACTTCTCGATTCTAGTACTATTAGAATTGTTCGTCTGCTTTCTGGAGCTAATGTTTATAGTCTCCTATCCTATTTGTTTGAACTGTTTTAACACTCCTACGTTCGAACCTTATTCTGTTCTTCCCTTTAGGTTGCTTCAATTCAAATAACAATTTATATGTCTGGTACGATACTTCCGTACGTTATGATCTGTTCGTTCGAACATTTAACGACCTATCGCCTTTAAGTCCGACGTTCGCAGCCTGCTCTGACTATATCTTGCGAATTTTCACTTTAACTTGTATGCAGTCGGGCCTAAATCCTATAATTAGGATTTTCCTAATACTTCACTACGGCGATACTTTGAATTTTCGTCTTGACTGCTCCTTATGGAGGCAAGCAAGTCGTTACTACTGTGACGCCTGTGGCTATTGGATCTTACTTCGGTGATGTAAAACAGCGTTTCCCCCCTCAAGGAGTACTGGTAGCTGTTATCGATGTAACGCAGAGTTACGTCCCCTCACGGACTGTCGGAATGATTACTTCTACGTCGTGGAGCAGCACTTCCCCTCACGGAATGCTCGTAGGACTGCATGCGATGTGACACAGTGACGTGCCCTCTGGCTGTCTGAATACTGCGTTCGGTGCTTATACTTGTTGCGCAGTATGACCTCCCCTGAGGTTCATACGTTTGAAGACTTTGATGCAGCACCTCCGGTCACGGAGTGCTCGTTGTAACTGCATTCAATGTGATGTGATACAGCGTTACGCCCCCTCACGGGCTCTCAGAATAACTGCATGCTTGGCTTGGAAACGCCCGAAGCTTTATACTGTTTTACTACAAAAAAATAAGACTCAAGCCTTTTCTGTGGTCAACTTCTGAAATAATGGTGCCACAAATATAAAAATTATACCTTCCGAAAGCTCGTCTTCTCAATGTCTAATGATCTTATTGCACCTAAGAATCGATCGTGCAATTCGGAGATATTAATTAATTTCTCGTCCTCAATTGTGTGGGTGTTGCATTCTTTTTGCTTTCTCCCCTCCACAGAGGCTTAGGTAATTCCCCTATGACGTCGTCTTACGTCGGCAGTTTATTTCTGCACAATTATTACATGGTTTCTCTATACTGAAAAATCTCTCATTCAAAATGATTCACTGTACTGTGCTTGTTTACTCATTATTATGCTCGTAAACGTGTTAATTTTAATTATTCCTCTTCTGGCGCGTATGCGACGTTGTCAATTTCCAGCCACGTCAGCTTGAATTCCGATTCAGGCTTCTCTTTCTAACACGGTGGAAAATTCCACTCAGTTATTAATACTCGTGACCAGCCCTCTCTGAAATGTCGAGTGGGGTGATCTCATCTAAGGAGCATCTGTCCCTAGTCGCTTGCACAATGTTAAGCTATATTCCTGGCTTAAAATCTCTCTCCGTTCCTTTAAGAAACTATACGTTTCTTTCATTTCTTCCTTAAGGACATTGGTTCGACCGTCATGGACCCTATGGCCCATGGGTTCATCTCTCCCCTCCTTAGGTAAATAAATTTTCAAAAATTTTGAGGAAATTTATTTCAATTTTATTTGTATTTCCTTTCCGTCGAATCCATCATAACGTCATCCGTATTTACTGTTATTTTATTTTCTTAAGGTTCCTTCCACTAATTGTGTAGGTTGGGTGTGCTCAATCTTTACCCTTTTCTCCTTTATTACATTCAAATTTTCCTTTTCAATAAAATCAATTACTTCTTTAAAGTTCCTTTCCTTTCTGGTCGGTGTTTAGGTTGGGTCTCCAAGAGTTCCCATTCATTCATTTATTCCCTAGTGGACGTCTCCACTCAGGCCATAAATCTCTTGTCACGTTCAGTGTTTACAACTCTCTCCCCTCGTCTGGCGCATGCTTCTCCAAACTCGAGTCAACAGTTGGTTTCCTTTCTTCTTTTCTCAGGTCAGACTTCAAATCGGTCTGTTCTTTATTCATTATCTTTTTTTTTTCAACTTAATGACTTTATGTTAATTATCTTGCGGGTGCAATTAGCTTTACCCGTAACTTGCTTCATTACAGTTATCAGACTTCAAGTCTGTTACCCTTCATTTAAAAATTTTTTTAAGAGCTCAGTCTGACTTCACCTGACTCTTTCTAGTTCTCTTCCCTATTCCTCATCTCTCTTTGAGATGGTATTTCAGCACATATTATACTTATTTCTCATATTCTTTGATGGTTGCAAATATCTTTACCCGTTTGTTCCAATGGGATAATTCTCTTCCTTCACCTCGTATTGAGATGGCACTTTCCAAGAGTATTTCTTTTTCCTACTCTTCCAATTCTTTAGATTTTCCAAATCTCCTTTCTTTCTCTTCTTTTTATCCTTCCCTTTCTTCTTACGATGCTTCCAGCTGAAATATGCCTGGGCATCCTCTTTTTCCAAGACATCGTTGGTTATCTCACCTCCTTTCCTTGTTTCCATGGGGTATCCATTTCCTGGTACACCAATTATCAACGGCGGTTTTCCTCCTTTTGGCTCTTCTTCAGAGACGTCTCCTCTCATTTTTTCATTGTTTCCAACAATCTCATCCTTTTCCTTTAGGGTTTCCTGGCTCTTATTAGCACTTTCCCTTTCTCTGTTCTTTTGTTGCCAGTTCTGGTATTTAATCAACAATTCAAGGATCTGAGCTTTCAATTTTGGTCCTTCTAATGCCGTTTCATCTTCTTGATCCTCCTGAATGTCTTCTAGGTTTTCTTTTTCCATTTCCTTCTTTTCTTCGGAGTTTCCTTTTTCAATTCCTGTGAATTCTTGAACCTTTGTTTCCATCGATGCTTCGTTGAAATTTTCTATATTTATTTCATTTAATTTTTCTATTTCTTCTGGAATTATCATTTCTGTTTCTTCAACTATCAATTCCTTTAGTATCTCCTGTTCCGAGATTACTTCTTGTTCTTCCAGCTAACTTTTTCATAAAAATGAGTCTCTTCCGTTTGGGGCTCATTTTCATTTTGGCTATCCTCCTGTTCTGGAGTTACGATTTCTTCCTGAATTTCCATTGGTTTCTCTGGAAGGATTTCCAAGTTTCCTTCAATTTCCCCTGGAGTCATGATGATTTCTATTTCTTGCTCCTCTTCTTTAATATCAATTTCGGGCTCCTCTGGCACCGTTACTTCTTCTTCTTTAATTTCAGCCTGTTTTTCAACTTCCGTCTGGACAGCTGTTTCATTTTCCTGACAGTTCTGCGCCACCATGTATTCCTCATATACCTTCTGAGCAGCCTCTACTATCTTTGTATATTCTGGAATCTTGACTTTCCTCAATTCAGCTAACTCCTGAATAGTTATTATTCCATTTTCATCATACATGCTCATTATGAAGCAATGCATCTGATCATGTTCTTCTTGTAAGTAATCCCTTTGTTCCTGAATATATTTCTTCCGGTCGTGCTCTTTATAATCGGTATCACGCTGAATCTGCCACCATTTATCTTTTATTTCCCATAGTTGATCCTTTATATCACTTACGTCATCAGTAAATATTTCTATCTGTTTCCACGGAGCTATTTCTATTTTTCCTTCTTTCACCATACGTTTGACAAATTCCTTCTTCGTTTCACTTAAGGACTCCTTCACATTAGGGATTTCTTTGGACAATTCCTCTAATTCCTGTTTAGATATCTTATACCAATTTTTACTTGCCCTTTCACGAAGTTTGTCTATCTCCTTCATTTCTTCAGAGATCCTATCTCTTTGTTCCTCAATTCCTTCCTCCTTTCTTGAATTGTAATCTTTTAATACCCAAAGTTCACCCTTCATCTTCTCATGCTCATTCCGCATTTCTCTTATTATATCCAAGAATTCTTTTACTTCATCCCATTCCGCCATTTCTACCTTTTCCTGATCCTGAACGTCAGTACTATCGCTCTTTTTCCCTTCGTTTTCTGAGCCTACCTGAACCGACATTACTACGTGAGACTTTGTATTATCCTTATTCTTATCAATATCCATTACATTTTCCCTTGGAATTGGTTTACAACTTTCCTTTTCCTTTCCGAGCTCTAAAGGCTCAACATTTATTACCCTTTTGTCTGCAGACATGTTACCATCTCTTCGTGTATCTATGTCTCCAGGTGCACGCATGCTTTCTACAGAAACATTTATCATTTCTTTGGTTGGGTACTCTTTCTCACCTGTAGTTTTACCTTTCCCTGGGCTCTCGGCCCTTACATTCTCAGAGAACCTCCGCCTCTCTTCACTTAACAACATCATATCAAAATACAGTGGGCCTCTAATGCCACCACACTAGTACATGTTTGAGAGATGATACTCTGAATTAGTGTGTCCCAATTTCTTTAAAAATTTTACTTTGGTACGGGTATTCACTTACAACGTACCCTTTTACTACTTTTATTCAATTTCATAAACCTTTATGGAAGTGTTTAAAATTCAAAATTTCGAAAAACCATTTTTTTCAAAAAAATGAAAATTTTGATTTTTCGAGAAAAACTCGGGTTTTCCCTAGGAAAACTCAGCCCCACGTTGGGCGCCAAAATCTAGAAGAGGTGGTTTTGCTAGAAGCCCCACGTTGAAGCCACTACACAAATTAAGCATTGCTAGGGGGTTTAATATGTAATATATTCAGGGCTGCTCGGTATGAGTTTCCAGGGACCCATGCGGTCAGTTAATATTTTACGTTGTAGCTATTCCTATTATTACTTTAATCTTACATGATATGACCGACTTAAGTGTTCCTCTAGTTATTAATCCAGCACAGTATTTATATATCCCCCTGTGCCCATTTAGCAAGAAATATGCCAATCACAGTATACCAGCGTAGCTCAATTCGGGATTTCGGGGCAGCGGTAAGTTCCCCCACTCTGTGACTCACATATTTTGGATTAATTAGAGGATACACTTGCAAAAATAACAACAAAATCAACTCCTATTTAAACATATTTAATTAATAAAATTAATGGCGCTACAAACATTTAAACAATTTAATTACTGACCCAAATATCAACTGCTTGTTCCAAATGAACAAGGGATCACAAAATAAAATAAACAAATATTGTATTCAAAACTTGTGGTTTTTACATAAACCAACAATTCTTACTTAGTCTCACTTCCATAAAGCACTAACATTAAGTTTACATAACTCTGAGCTCTTTGGCTCCATGCATTTACATTATTACGGTGTCATTCTTGTACACATCAAACATTAGCTTTTATATTTTCTTATTTCTCAAAAACAAATATATAATTATATTTAAAAATCTATGTTAATTATCTAATTCAATATTTTGGGCATGTCCACACATTCAGTTGTTATCATTTCTCTTTATTTCACAAATATATTAAGGTAATCAGAAAATCAATTGTGTACTCCAGAGCGTGAAGGTACTTGACACAGTCAAAAAACTATAGTTACTCCCGAACTCAGTTGCCTTCAATCAACTCGTGGAATCCCACGTCCATACATTATTACCATAGGGATTGTTATTTATCTCTTATGTCTTAATAGACCATTATCATATAAGAAACTACGATCTGAACCGGCAAACGAAATATCCATCTTTAAGGACCTCGGTTCAACGCCCGGGTCGTTTACAACTTTAAACACTCCTGGTGTATTCATTTCTCTTTACAACAGCTTACGAGACGGTCTCTGTTCCCCCTCGCTTTAAGAAAGCTAGTCTCTACTACATGGGGTGCGATTTATGACACGTTAGGGTGGTGGAGACATCCTGTCTGACCCAACATTAGCAGCTTATTTTCAAGGCTTTCAAAACAAACCTTCCCATTCTATCCAGTTCTGGGGAGACCGGGCTTTATTGTACCGTATACATTCAAACAACTATTCTTTGGTTCAAAGACCATTTTCATATCCTTGGCATTTATTAATTATGAGAGGGTCCTCATTGATTGGGAAGATTAAATACACATACGACGACGGAGAATTTCAGGGGCTTTTATCATAAGAAGATCCTGCATTCGAATCTCTTCAGGTGCCTCGGGAACTAATCCCGTACAGAGGACTTATTTCAAAATGCGATTTAGAGTCGGCCGTGGCCCATATGACATACGCTCAATAATACCATATATTAGCTCCCTTTTTAAATACATACACAATGCCTCGTGATACTAATGTCACAAATAGAGGACTTACACAATTATCAATTCACTGCAATCAACTACCCTCCATAAGTAATGTACCAAGTATTTAACCACTACGCGTTCCTAGCGTGACATTTTAATATTATATTTGCGCTCATTATGCGCTATGCATTATTTTAAGCCGAAAATGTCTTCCCAAGAACTGATAAAAATCTCTTTAGTAACAATACATATTATTTTAATTCACATATTAATCTTCCCGTGGTCGATAAATCGCTCCCTGTTTTAAAATATTCCATTGAACCTCATTTCACACATACGTTAAGGCTTAACGTTCTTATGTTCATATCAATTTATTTGATTTTTATTTAACATTTCCATATTTAATTATTATTATTATTATCTTTATTCTTTATACAAGCTCAAAAGCTATTTCTTTCATATCTCAACTTTACTTTATTTCAATGTCTTTCATGATAATTAAATGATATTTCGCTTGCTCTTATGACATTTGTTAAATACTTTAACCCTTTATTCACCTATTTCCTCTACGGGAATTATTCTTTACATAATTATTCATAATTTCTCTATTTATTTTATTATTGTTCAGACCGTATTCTTGATTATTCAGTATTCATTCATTAAAACACATCCCTTTCACTCAAAAACTCCGGTGAGTTTTGTACACAATCAATTTCTGACACCAAAATAAAAATGAATTTTGTACTCACATATTTTTCAGATCATCCCATGATCTTAAATCTGGTGTGGTGTTTCATTTTTGGGCCCACTTCGAACTTTTACACCATATTAAAGGTATTCATCTTACGTAAAAACACTTTTTGACCTATATCTAGAACACTTAATATTGACGACATTTTTATATACTGGTGTGTCCCTTTGAACACATAATAACACTAAAAATATTATCTAACACACAATCTTGATTATTTTACACTTCACAATTACTCGATCACTAGGCCGTACTTCTGAGCCTATCACACGTGATCTTCTTAAATTCCCGTTTCCAAGGGTGAAATTTATCCGATGTCGGCTTCCTATTCTGAAGAATGCGAAAGTCCCGAAACATCTACTGTTCCGTGGAGTTCAATTCTGCTATTCCTATCCTGGATAACTGGCTCTTTATCTAGCTTGAACGGCTTGTCTGTAGATCTGTCTATCGATCCTAACAAAAGTCTATATGGATCGAGGTCTCCTCTAAGACCTATAGATTTAGTTTATAGCAGCTGGCACTTCTCGATTCTAGTACTATTAGAATTGTTCGTCTGCTTTCTGGAGCTAATGTTTATAGTCTCCTATCCTATTTGTTTGAACTGTTTTAACACTCCTACGTTCGAACCTTATTCTGTTCTTCCCTTTAGGTTGCTTCAATTCAAATAACAATTTATATGTCTGGTACGATACTTCCGTACGTTATGATCTGTTCGTTCGAACATTTAACGACCTATCGCCTTTAAGTCCGACGTTCGCAGCCTGCTCTGACTATATCTTGCGAATTTTCACTTTAACTTGTATGCAGTCGGGCCTAAATCCTATAATTAGGATTTTCCTAATACTTCACTACGGCGATACTTTGAATTTTCGTCTTGACTGCTCCTTATGGAGGCAAGCAAGTCGTTACTACTGTGACGCCTGTGGCTATTGGATCTTACTTCGGTGATGTAAAACAGCGTTTCCCCCCTCAAGGAGTACTGGTAGCTGTTATCGATGTAACGCAGAGTTACGTCCCCTCACGGACTGTCGGAATGATTACTTCTACGTCGTGGAGCAGCACTTCCCCTCACGGAATGCTCGTAGGACTGCATGCGATGTGACACAGTGACGTGCCCTCTGGCTGTCTGAATACTGCGTTCGGTGCTTATACTTGTTGCGCAGTATGACCTCCCCTGAGGTTCATACGTTTGAAGACTTTGATGCAGCACCTCCGGTCACGGAGTGCTCGTTGTAACTGCATTCAATGTGATGTGATACAGCGTTACGCCCCCTCACGGGCTCTCAGAATAACTGCATGCTTGGCTTGGAAACGCCCGAAGCTTTATACTGTTTTACTACAAAAAAATAAGACTCAAGCCTTTTCTGTGGTCAACTTCTGAAATAATGGTGCCACAAATATAAAAATTATACCTTCCGAAAGCTCGTCTTCTCAATGTCTAATGATCTTATTGCACCTAAGAATCGATCGTGCAATTCGGAGATATTAATTAATTTCTCGTCCTCAATTGTGTGGGTGTTGCATTCTTTTTGCTTTCTCCCCTCCACAGAGGCTTAGGTAATTCCCCTATGACGTCGTCTTACGTCGGCAGTTTATTTCTGCACAATTATTACATGGTTTCTCTATACTGAAAAATCTCTCATTCAAAATGATTCACTGTACTGTGCTTGTTTACTCATTATTATGCTCGTAAACGTGTTAATTTTAATTATTCCTCTTCTGGCGCGTATGCGACGTTGTCAATTTCCAGCCACGTCAGCTTGAATTCCGATTCAGGCTTCTCTTTCTAACACGGTGGAAAATTCCACTCAGTTATTAATACTCGTGACCAGCCCTCTCTGAAATGTCGAGTGGGGTGATCTCATCTAAGGAGCATCTGTCCCTAGTCGCTTGCACAATGTTAAGCTATATTCCTGGCTTAAAATCTCTCTCCGTTCCTTTAAGAAACTATACGTTTCTTTCATTTCTTCCTTAAGGACATTGGTTCGACCGTCATGGACCCTATGGCCCATGGGTTCATTAGATCGAAAAAACTTACAAAATGCAACGTAGATCAAAAATGCCTTAAAAATCGCTAAAAGGGAATTTAGATACACGGTGAACCAAGTAACAAAAACAGTGCGGGAATCTTAAAGAGAAAAGGAAATATAAGGAAAAAAGGAGTGGAGGGGGAGAGGTGAGAGAGGAGAGGGACCGCCCCAAAGGTAAGGAACAAAAGGGGAAAACGGACCCAGCTCAGGAATCCCTCGGGGTCACCAATTCCCGAACTGACCAGCCGTGAGCCCCTGAGGGTGTAGCATTATCTAGGGTGCACCAGAAGGGGTGGGGCTACATACACCCTGCCTCTTTAAGGGCCTTGAACTCAAGGCAGGAGGTAAAAGGAAAAGAAAAAGAAGGCTGACCCCTCACAGAAGGAGGGTATCAGGAAAGATGAGACAAGGGCCAATTAATGCGGGAAATTGAAAGACCCCCTAGGCCTCGGATAACCTAATACCGTCGGGGTCGGAAGAGAACAAGAGGTGACCAAGGGAGGTCGACAGGAAAGAAGACGGAGAGGAGCCCGGCACATGTAAGTGGAAGCAATGCCAGACTCAGCGGGGGTCCCGTGGTCGCCAACCCACGTCCCATTAGATGTGAGCCCCTGGGGGGTGCATGTTTGAGGACGATAAGTAAAATGGAGTAGGGTAACAGAATACCAGGATGTTTTGTGACAACTGAGGACATCGAGACCTTGAATAAATTCAAGAACTTGACCAATGGACTTAGTGAACCCCAGGAGATTACTCCGTTTCGCTGTAATGTCAGCGTGACATCTCCACATGTTCAAGAGTAGAGAGCAATGAAGGCTATTCTGATTGAGTGTCGATACCGAAAGTTCAGAGATAGTATGTTTCATGACTAAGCTCCACCGTGTATCACAGGGTTGATCAGAACTGCCACCGGCTTGGCGAGAATCTGGAGATCATTCTATGTCAACTTCAGCTTCCTCAATCTTCGGTAGCTGAACCAAGATTCTGTGAAAATATGTATGGCACAGAAAGGCAAGCTTGTGGAAACAATACGACTCCAACCTGCTGACACTTTCAGGATTCTCTGAAGACTTATTATCAACAAGTTGGGATCAACAAAATGAAGTGGAAACAACTGTCAGCATGATACTGGATTTGTATTGTTTGATTTGCGGAATTAACTTGTGATCTCTTTGCGGGAATGCATCAGAAAGAGCTCTTCTGATAAACGTCATGGGGATATCGCATGTACAACCTCCTACACTTGTGTGTGGATATGTCGTGATACGAAATCTATCAAATGTTCAGTGTGACAAGTGCATGAATGACCTTACATGTGAGGAATCTGATATGAGTACAGACAACATGTTCACAATGTGCTTGGAATATGAAAAGGATAAGAAATGCCTTACATATGCCAGTATACACTGTATCCGCACATTTCTCAAGTGCCGAGAGCTTTTCTTGAATATGTGGCATGACATCTTGTCTGAATCGGGTTCAACTAAACCGGACATAGGTACTCCAGGTAAAGTGATGTTGGCGAAGCAAATACAACATGATCAACAGATTGCAAGGCGGCTCTCTTGAAGTTGAACAGACTCCGTATCAACACCATGGCTCTGCATCGACTGTTGAAAGAAAAGATAACAATAGATGAAATGGAGGAACTCTTATCTCCAGCAACGAGGCTTCTCATAAAGAGTGACTTATATAATGCTAATATGAAACCACGAGGCGAGAGGTGGTGTATGAGTTTGAAGATATTTGTGTTAGCAGCCAACACGAGAAGTCCGTAAGGATAACGTTTCTTAATGTATATCAAACGGCTTCCCTCTGAGAGGACTCTCAATGCCTTGTTGACGTAGATTCCATTTGAACCAGGGATCAACGTGCCTAAATTAAGGCAGATCAAACTATCCTTTGCAATATTCCCTGCAGCTGACAGGATATACATTGTCATGTTTGATGAAATGGCACATAAAAGTGGACTTCTCTACAATCATAGCAAAGGACGATTCACTTGTTTTGGGGATTATGGATCCTTTGGACGAATACAAACGGTAGCAAACCATGCTCTAGTCTTCATGGGGCAAGGTATTAGAATAAATTGGAAACAGCCTGTAACATATTATCTCTGTAAGGTCACTACAACAAGAGCCATGTTAGCAAACCTGATTAGCCAAGCTCTCAGTGCTCTTCTGGGAATCAGTGCAGATGTTGTTGCAAATATGTGTGACCAAGGTTCTTCAAATCGTGTAGGACTGAAGTAACTGATGAAAGGGATTAAGAAGAGTATATATGAACTTGTATTTGAGGTTGATGGACACCTCATTGTCGATCTCTTTGATGTTCCACATTTGTTCAAGGACATAAGAAATATCCTGATGGGAGCGGATCATGTGACGGGGCTGAAGACAGCTTCTTTGAATCTTAAATAACAGTGCATCGTGATGGATCGTGACGAAGTGTTTTGTTGTTTGAACAATCTCACCGAAGAGCACCTTAATCCATAGGGAGAGACAAAGATGCCAGTGCAATATGCCAGTGCAATATGATGCTGAGCTCCTTAGCCACAAAATGGCTGCATGTTTGAAGACGATAAGTTAAATGGAGTAGGGTCAGGATGTTTTGTGACAACTGAGGACATCGAGACCGTGAATAAATTCATGAACATGACCAATGGACTTAGTGTACCCGAGGAGATTACTCCGTTTCGCTGTAATGTCAGCGTGACATCTCCATATGTTAAAGAGTGGAGAGCAAAGAAGGATATTCTGAGTTCGTGTCGATACGGAAAGTTCAGAGATAGTAGGTGTCATGACTAAGTTCCGCCGTGCATCACAGGGCTGATCAGAACTGTCACTGGCTTGGAGAGAATCAGGAGATCTCTCTGTAACAACCTCAGCTTCCTCAATCTTCGGTAGCTGAACCAAGATTCTGTGAAAATCTGTTTTGCACAGAAAGGCAAGCTTGTGGAAACAATAAGACTCCAACCTGCTGACAGTTTCAAGATTCTCTGAAGACTTATTATCAACAAGTTGGGGTAAACAAAATGAAGTGGCAACAACTGTCAGGATGATACTGGATTTCTATTGTATGATTTGCGGAATTAACTTGTGAAGTATGTGCGGGAATGCATCAGAAAAAGATCTTCTGATCAACTTCATGGGGATATCGCATGTACAACCTCCTGCACTCGTGTTTGGATATGTCGTGATACGAATTCTATCTAATGTTCAGTGTGACAGGTGCTTGAATGACCTTACATGTGAGGAATCTGATATGAGTACATACAACATGTTCACAATGTTCTTGGAATATGAAAAGGATAATAACTGCCTAACATACGCCAGTATACACTGTATCCGCACAAGTGCCGAGAGCTTTTCATGAAGATGTGGCATGACATTTACAGTCTCTTAACTGAATCGGGTTCAAATGAAACGGACATAGGTACTCCATGTAAAGTGATGTTGGCGGAGCAAATACAACATGTCAACAAATTGCAAGGCGGCTCTCTTGAAGTTGAACAGACTCCGTATCTACACCATGGCTCTGCATCGGCTGTTGAAAGGCAAGACAACAATTGATGAAATAGAGTTGCTCGGTATCTCCAGCAACGTGGCTTCTCATAAAGAGCGACTTAGATATGATGATGATGATAATTGTTGTTTTAAGGGGCCTAACATCTAGGTTATCGGCCCCTGATGGTTAGGGTGATCGTGAAGATGAAAAAGAAAAGCGAACTTAAAAATAAAACTAACTAATAACCTACATACTAGAAGAAGAAATGGAAAACTAAAGGAGAATAAGGCAAATAAAAGGACAGAAGGAAAAAAATGCCCTCAATCCTCGGAGAAGGCGGATTAAGGGACTTGGAAGGAAGGAGAGCCATGAAAGGCAGATAGGAAAGTGAAAGAGGAGAGGGTCCGCCCCAAAGGTAAGGGACAAAAAAAGGGAAAACGGACCCAGCTCAGGAATCCCTCGGGGTCGCCAACTCCCGAACTCACCAGCCATGAGCCCCTGAGGGTGTAGCATTATCTAGGGTGCACCAAAAGTGGTGGGGCTACATACACCCGACCTCCTTGAGGGCCTTAAGCAGAAGGCAGGAGATAACATGAAAAGAAAAAGAAGGCTGACCCCTCGCAGAAGGAGGGAATCAGAAAAGATGAGACAAGGGCCAATTAAGGCCGGAAAGGAAGAGACTCCCTAGGCCTCGGATACCCTAATACCGTCGGGGTCGGAAGAGAACAAGAGTTGACCAAGTGAGGTCGACAGGAAAGAAGACGGAGAGGAGCCCGGCACAAGTAAGTGGAAGCAATGCCGGACTCAGCTGGGGCCCCGTGGTCGCCAACCCACGCCCACAAGATGTGATCCCCTGGGGGTGCGACTTAGATAGTGCTAATAAGAAACCACGAGGCTGGTGGAGGTCTATGGGTATGAAGACATTTGCGTTAGCAGCCTACAAGAGAAGTCCTAACGGATACCGTTCTTTAGGTACATCATTAGGCTGCCCTCCTAGAGAACTCAATATTTTGTTGAGGCAGATTCCAATTGAAGAAGGAAACAAAGATCCTATATTAAGACAGATCAAACTATCCTTTGCAATATTCCTGCAGCAGAGAATGTTTGATGAAATTGTATTTAAAAGTGGACCTCTCTATAATCATTGCAAAGGATGTATCACTGGTTTTGAGGATTATGGATCCTTTGGGCGAACACAATGGGTAGCACACCATGCTCTAGTCTTCATGGGGCAAGGTACTAGAATAAAGTGGAAACAGCCTTTAGCATGTATCCTGTATAAGATGATGATGATAATTGTTGTTTTAAGGGGCCTAACATCGAGGTTATCGGCTCGTAATGATCTGGGTGATAGCGAAAATGATCATGAAACGGAAACCAGAACGAAAATTAAGTGACACGGAAAATACTTACAAAAACGAACTCAGATTGAAACAACTCACAAAATGTTCTTACAGAAGGGAATTTAGAACGAAAAGATTCACAAAAGGAATAGATTGAAAAATACCCACAAAATGAAGGCTAGGTTCAAAATACGTACAAAATACAATGTAGCGTCGAATTACCTACAAAATGCAATTGAAATTCAAAATACTTACAAAATGCAAATGAGGTTCAAAATACTTACAAAATGCTATTGAAATTGAAAATACACGATGCAATTCAGATTGAAATATCCCAGTTCCAATCCAAATTATTCACAAAGTGCAATTGAAATTCAAAATACTTACAAAATGCAATTGAAGTTTAAAATGCTTACAAAATGTACGGTAGATTCAAACGACTCATTTGGATTGACAATACTTACAAAAAGCAATATAGATTGAAAATACTTGACAAAATGAAATTTAGATTCAAAATACCCACAAAATTCAATTAAGTATCAAATTATGTGCAAAATGCCCACCAAACAAAATGCAATTTAGATTCAAAATTCGTGCGAAATGCGGTTTTGGTTGAAAATACTTACAAAATGCAATTGAAATTCAAAATTTTCACTAAAAGGCCCGGCTACCTGCATTGAAAGACTTACCAAAAAGCAATTTAGATTGTCAATCTTTACAAAATGCAATTGAAGTTGAAAGCAATCGCGAGATGTAATTTAGATCGAAAAAACTTACAAAATGCAACGTAAATTAAAAATACCTTAAAAATTCGCTAAAAGGGAATTTAGATACACGGTGAACCAAGTAACAAAAACAGTGCGGGAATCTTAAAGAGAAATCAATATAATGAAAAGAGGAGAGGAGAGGAGAGGGGAGAGAGGAGAGGGTCCGCCCCAAAGTAAGGGACAAAAGGGGAAAACTGACCCAGCTCAGGAATCCCTCGGGGTCGCCAACTCCCGAACTCACCAGCCGTGAGCCCCTGAGGGTGTAGCATTATCTAGGGTGCACCAAAAGTGGTGGGGCTACATACATCCTGCCTCCTTAAGGGCCCTGAGCACAAGGCAGGAGGTAAAAGGAAAAGAAAAAGAAGGCTGACCCCTCGCAGATGGAGGGAATCAGAAAAGATGAGACAAGGGCCAATTAAGGCGGGAAAGGAAGAGACTCCCTAGGCCTCGGATACCCTAATACCGTCAGGGTTGGAAGAGAACAAGTGTTGACCAAGTGAGGTCGACAGGAAAGAAGACAGAGGAGCCCGGCACAAGTAAGTGGAAGCAATGCCGGTCTCAGCTGGGGCCCCGTGGTCGCCAACCCACGCCCACTAGAAGTGAGCCCCTTGGGGAACTCATAAAGACTGACTTAGATAATGTTAATAAGAAACCACGAGGCTGGAGGTGCTCTGGTGGTATGAAGATATTTGCGTTAGCAGCCTACAAGAGAAGTCCTAAAGAATACTGTTTCTTGAGGTACATCATGAGGCTGTCCTCTTAGATGACCCTCAATACCCTGTTGAAGCAGAATCCATATAACCAGGAATCAACAAGCCTATATTAGGGCAGATCATGTTTGATGAAACTGCACTTAAATGTGGACTTCTTTACTATCATAGCAAAGGATGTACCACTGGTTTTGGGGATTATGAATCCTTTGGACGAACACAAATGGTAGCAAACCTTGCTCTAGTCTTCAAGGTGCAAGGTATTAGAATAAAGTGAAAAGAGCCTGTAGCATATTATCTCTGTAAGGACACTACGAATAGTGCCATGTAAGCAAAACTCGTTAGCCAACTTCTCAGAGCTCTTCTGGAATTTGGTGCAGATGTTGTAGCAACTATGTGTGACCAAGGTTCTTTAAATCATGTGGTACTAAAGGAACTGATGTAAGGGAACGAAAAGAGCAAATATGAACCTGTATTTGAGTTCGATGAACACCTCAATGTAGCTCTTTGTGATGGTCCACATTTGTTCAAGAGCATTAGAAATAACCTGATGGGAGCTGATCTTGTGATGGGGGAGAAGGCAGCTTCTTGGAATCACATATATCAGTGATTTTTGAAGGATCGTGATGAACTGTTTTGTTGTTTGAACAAGCTCACCGAACAGCACGTTAATCCACAGGGAAAGGCAGAGATGAGAGTGAACTATGCTGCTCATGTCCTTAGCCACAAGATGGCTGTCTGTATGAAGATAAGTAAAATGGAGGAGGGTAACAGAATACCAGCATGTTTTGTGACAACTGAGGACATTGAGACCTTCAATAAATTAGAGACTTGGCCAATGGACCTAGTGAACCCCGGGAGGTTACTCCGTTTCGCTGTGATGTCAGAGCAACGAAGGCTATTCCGTGTTAGTGTCGATACCGAAAGTTGAATGTTGGTAGGTATCATGAGTATATTCAAGCCTGCAAGTCAGGACTGATCAGAACTGTAACCGGCATGGGGAGAATCTGGTGATCTGCGTGCCAACTTCAGCTACGCCCTTTAAAACAACAATAACTAACTTCAATCTTCGGCAGCTGAACCAATACTCTGTTGAAAATCTTATTTGCACAGCAAGATGAGCTTGTGGAAGCAATACGACCCCAACCTGCTGGCAGCTTCTGGCTGCTCTGAGGACAATTGTTATAACAAGTTGGGGTCAACAAAATCAAGTGGCAAGAATTGTCAGGATGATGCTGGATTTCTATTGACTGATTTGAGGAATTTACTTGTTAACTCTGCGCGGGAATCATCAGGAAGAGCTCTTCTGATCAACATCCAGGGTACATCGCATGTACTTCAACCCAATTGGAATGTGCAGCAAGTACCAGTAAAATAACTGCTGCATGTGAGGAGAAACTCACCAAGATGATTATGATAATGATGATTGTTGTTTTAAGGGTCCTATCATCTACATTATCGGCCCATTATGGTCTGGTGGATAGCAAAAATTACAGAGACTGATAATACTTATAAAATGGGGAGTGGAAATTCTTACAGAACGGAATTTAGAAGTAATCAATTACAAAGGGAATAGATTGAAATACAAGCACTAAATTAAATTAGGTTCAAAATACGTACAAAATGCAATGCAGAGTCGAAATACTGTACCCGTAATTGATTACAGAGAATGCATGGTCATACTCCAGCGTAGCTCAATGGCATTCGGGGGTGTTACGTTCATCCCAACGTATGGCCGTACATCCAGATATTGAGCAACTTCAGGTCAACAAGACTACACAAATAATCACAAGTTACTTTAAATTGTATTTATAAGGGAAGCCTCCAAAATCATACATGAACAAAATTATATTTGGAATAAATCCAATCAATCATTCAATTCAAATACAAAAGCCTTCAATAAAACATCAAAACATCTTTACAAAATATCCAAAATCATCCCAAAACTCATCTTGCATGATTCCCTTCTTTAATATCATTCAACTGGGAATTATTAATCATCTAATCATAAAGCGTGTCTATCACATGTTCAAAATTATTTATCTAAAGCTTGTGGAGTGTTTATTACATTCCCCTTTCGGGCATTACATTCAATTATCTTTTATTCATGAGCATTATTCATTTCAGCTTATTTAAGTTTAGTTACTGTCACTTCCATCAAGCCTTAGATCTCTATTTCTTGGAATACAATACTTCTTTTATACACACCCATGCCTGTAATCGAATCCCAATCTTCACATCACCTTCACTTCTTCTCATGCCGTTATGTTATATCACGCACTAGTCTTTACCATTTCTCAGTGGGCTTATTCCCATCTGAGTTCAAATTCAGTACATTCCATTTACCCGTTTGAGACTGTCTTGTGAGGTAGAAAATAGGTTTTATCATCAATATGATTAATTTGACAATTCCCGTCCAATTTAACACAATTCACTAAATTTTTAGCTGGTGACGCTCGTCCGATTCCCAGCAATATAAATATCTAGTTTTTATTTATGTAGCATTAGTCCTTTAATATTTATCTCTGCACTCTAATTGCCAATACGCATCCGACCCTTCTGAGAGTCAGGTCTTGTTTACTAAGCTTTTATTCTGTTGCTCACTCGAGCTCCTACTTATGGGACAAGGCCGTTCGTTCGCCACCCCCAATTGAACTGTCAAGTTAGTATTTACGATCATAAACCCCGTCTAGACCTTTTTAACTCTTCTCACTCCCTTGCTACCGCATTTTTACTGTTTCCTCTATATTGCCATCCAAGGCTTATGATACACTCTGTTCATTTCAAAATTATACTGCTTCTTCATTCATTATGACATTTATCTCGTGCATTCTTATAACAGTGCATTTATATTAGGAGATGCTAACAACACACACACACATACACCTGTCCGGGCGAGATCTTGTCTCTAACCTTGGTCGCAATTAGAGCTACCGATGAGACACGGATTGACGTGCACCCGTGTAACCCGGGACCCGTGTACACGGATAGGCACGATGATGATGATAATTGTTGTTTTAAGGGGCCTACCATCGAGGTTATCGGCCCCCTAATGATAATTTCCGTTCTGGTTTCCGTTTTATTAAGTGAGACGGAAAATACTTACAAAAAGGAACTCAGATTGAAACAACTCACAAAATGTTCTTACAAAAGGGAATTTAGAACGAAAAGATTCACAAAAGGAATAGATTGAAAAATACCCACAAAATGAAGACTAGGTTCAAAATACGTAGCGTAGCAAAGTAGCGTCGAAATTCTTGAAAATGCAACTGAAATTCAAAATACTTACAAAATGCAAATGAGATCGAAATTACGTACAAAATGCAATTGAGATTCAAAATACTTACAAAATGCAATTGAAATTGAAAATACACGATGCAATTCAGATTGAAATATCCTAGTTCCAATCCAAATTAGTCACAAAATGCAATTGAAATTCAAAATGCTTACAAAATGTACGGTAGATTCAAACGACTCATGTGGATTGACAATACTTACAAAATGCAATTTAGACTGAAAATACTTGACAAAATGCAAGTTAGATTCAAAATACCCACAAAATGCAATTAAGAATCAAAATATGTGCAAAATGCCCACCAAACAAAATGCAATTTAGATTCAAAATTCATGCGAAATGCAGTTTTGGTTGAAAATACTTACAAAATGCAATTGAAATTCAAAATTCTCACTAAAAGGCCCGGCTACCTGCATTGAAAGACTTACCAAAATGCAATAGAAGTTGAAAACAATCGCGAGATGTAATTTAGATCGAAAAAACTTACAAAATGCAACGTAGAGTAAAAATACCTAAAAAAAATCGCTAAAAGTGAATTTAGATACACGGTGAACCAAGTAACAAAAACAGTGCGTGAATCTTAAAGAGAAAAGTAAATATAATGAAAAGAGGAGAGGAGTGGAGAGGAGAGGAAAGGGGAGAGAGGAGAAGGTCCGCCCCAAAGGTAACGGACAAGAGGGGAAATCGGACCCAGCTCAGTAATCCCTCGGGGTCGCCAACTCCCGAACTCACAAGCCGTGAGCCCCTGAGGGTGTAGCATTATCTAGGGAGCCCCAGAAGTGGTGGGGCTACATACACCCTGTCTCCTTAAGGGCCTTGAGCACAAGGCAGGAGGTAAAAGGAAAAGAAAAAGAAGGCTGACCACTCACAGAAGAAGGGTGTCAGGAAAGATGAGACAAGGGCCAATTAAGTCGGGAAAGGAAGAGACTCCCTAGGCCTCGGATACCCTAATCCCGTCGGGGTCGGAAGAGAACAAGAGTTGACCAAGTGAGGTCGACAGGAAAGAAGACGGAAAGGAGCCCGGCACAAGTAAGTAGAAGCAATGCCGGACTCAGCTGGGGCCCCGTGGTCGCCAAACCACTACAAGAGTTGGCCAAGGGAGGTCGACAGGAAAGAAGACAGAGAGGAGCCCGGCACAAGTAAGTGGAAGCAATGCCGGACTCAGCTGGGGTCCCGTGGTCGCCAACCCACGCCCTCTAGATGTGAGACCCTGAGGGGGGTCGAAGTCGAAGAATCCGTGTAGCAGTAAGTACACGTGTACACGGGTATACGAGTAGTACCGTCCGTGTACCCGTGTATGAAGGTCCACGTACACGTTTTTCACGGGTATATATGTCTTATCGTGTGTCCATGTGGTTTTCTCGATTTTGGAAGAATGTTATTGACATTTTGTTGCACTAATGCCCCATTTAATTGAAAACAATTGTAGAATCAGGAATACGAACACAACAAACATAAAAATATGAAGTTTTTGCTATTACGAAGAATAAGTGAAACGACAACACTGGGTATTTTGTAAAAGGATGTTTTCGAAATACTTTGAACACGGCACCGAGTGATTCAAATTTTCGGGCACTGCGCATCCCTTATTCGTTAAGGCGCCCCTAGTGGACAGAATTCTATCCTGATCGAAGAACACGCGTTCATTTCAGTACGATCATAGTAGTCAAACCACAGCTGGCACGCGCTGCGTAGTCGAGGAGAAATGGGGAAAACTAGCAGTTGGGTACGGAAGTACGCGGAACGGAAAGGAGAAAAGGCTTATTGCTCTCCATGTTCTCCTACCGAAAACAATGAGTATTCCTGTGCTGGTGGGTCCACGGGAGCCATCGAACGCCACTTGAAAACGATACACCGGAAGATGGAAAATCAACAAACGTCGCCAAGCAAACGTGAGTAAGTAATTATGTACGCGAATTGTGTAACGCCATATGCGTAAGCGTACCGTGGTTACCACGGCCTCCTTCAGAAATGTATTTCTGATTGGACAATAAATAGTACTGTTTACGTTGGTTTTGTTTACATATGACCAACTTCTGTGAACAACACACTTGCACGGCTAGACGCAAGCGCTTCCGCGACACTCCCACCGCCTTCGGTCAGTTTACCATGTCATCAGCGCCGAAGGCGAAGTGGTGTCGTGCCGGCGCCGCGGCGCTCAGTGTGTCGAATCCCATATCTAGGTGGAAAAAAATCACTGTCGCAAATGAAAGCGAAAACTGGCTCATTTGATAGTGAGCCAACGAGATGGTGACCTTTGGTCTTCTTTCCACTTTCTGGTACGTAGGAGGGAGGTTATAGGTGCTGAAACGTCTTCCTGGCTGTTATCAGGTCATTTGATGGGAGGTGTCGGAGTGAACCGAACGTTGTGATTCTAATGAGTTCAACGAGGTGTTGTCTTCTGCAGCTCATGGAATAGTGAAAAGAGGTATGTGCTCGCAATTTTATGCGTAATACGAGCTTTCTGAGCTAAATAAATAATTTATTTTATGAGTGCCTCATAGTGCCACTTTACTTTAAACGTCATTCGATAGGAAATTTAATGTAGATTCAGGATCTGTAGTGGTTTGGTTGCGCACGAATGTGCATGAATGTATATTTTCTTATTTTCAGTGACTATGGGGGCATTACCGCGAGAAGAATTTTTCAACGCGTGGCGGTCGTGTCGTAAATAGGGGCGTACAGACGTCATATTTCAATATGTTATGAATACATTTGATCCTACAACTCTTACTGACACTCAGGTGCAGGAGCTAAAAAACAAAATTAAGTTGATATCCCATAATATTAACAACAAGAAGTTCCGTGAAGAACTATACAGCCTACTTTTCATGCCAATGATTATTCTACAGTATATGAACCTATCTAGAATAATGACGAAATTACGTTGGCAATATCGAAATATCTAATTGGTTCAAAATATACCAGGTATAATGTAGCCTAATAGAGAACTACAGTTGGCAGCCCTGGTGACTGAATATATTCTTAGTTCCACCTCTTAAGGTACAAAATATAAAATTTGGTTGAAGTCCAATGGACGTTACATGCAGTTAGACACTGGATCTATCAGCACGCGTAAAAGCATGTTGCCAACAATACCATGCGTGTACTGGTCAGAAATAATCTGAATGATTATGATATCTTGTTGTGCCAATTTTGGATGAAATCCATTTGTTAGTATAGAAGTTACATGTATTTTAAAATTGGACATATCAGCAGGCATAGAATCATGTTGGCAGCACTGCCTTGTATTAATTACTCCAAATTAATCTAGAATGTCAGGTGCTATACGTGTGCAAAGTATAGAGCTGTTGGCTTGCATACTTTCTGATATATTGATATTCGGGTAAAAAGAATATAGACAGCATTTATTGACAGTTGTCAGCCCTGATTGCTCTTAACAATACTTACTAGTCATATCTGTTATGGTACACATAGCACATACGAAATTTGGTTGAAATCCAACTGATAGTATAGAAGTTACATGTATTTAAAAATTGGTACTATCAGCAGGCTTATAATCATGTTGGTAGAACTGACGTATATAAGTTACTCCAAATTAATCTAAAATGTCAGGTACTATACGTGTGCATAGTTTAAAGCTGTTGGCTTGCATACTTTCTGATATATTGGTATTTGGATAAAAATAGAGAGAGTAATTATTAACAGTTGGCAGCCCTGGTGGCTCTTGAGAATACGCTCAGTCATATCTGTTTATGTACAGATATTACATACAAAATTTGGTTGAAATCCAATTGACAGTGTAGAAGTTATATGCATTTAAACATTGGACCTATCAGAAGGCTTAAAATTATTTTGGCAACACTGTCATGGTTGGCCTCCTGGAAATTAAACTTAAATAGTATTATCTACATGTGTGCCAATTTTGGAATAGCTCCCATGCATACCTTGCAAGATATCCAACATGGAGCTCAAATTTCTAGTGCGTTTTTTCTAGCAGTTGGTAGCACTGACATAATTTTCAAATATGGACGTGAGCTATTCCGGTGCACATCTTTTCTCATACTAAATTTGGTTTTGATTGCTGCAGCCGTTTAGGAGTTGATTGGGGGGGGGGGGGGGACACACACACACAGCCAGCCAGCCAGACTGATAGACAGACAGACACACATTTTCCCGGATCGATCTCATAAGTCTACTTTTTCCTCATTTTTGCAAAATGTGAAAAGTAGGCTAAAAATGGGAGATTGCAGGAAGAACAATGCCACGTACATAGGTAATCTACCTATATAAGCTATTGAGTTACTTAATGACCCCCAAAGAACTTTGACATCAAATGATGAAGACCAGTACAGCAATGACTACGATGCTCTGGACTCTACAAAAGAATCATGTGACAAATGAACATTAGACATTTTGTTATTATTAAGGGGAGTGAGATTAATGAGAACATTACTTGACGAATGGATGTTTTCTTTTTTATTTGCAATAGGAGAAATAGGCATAATATTCAATATATGTCTTTATTTCCATGCTTTTCTAGAGAAATAATATTGTTTTCATATGTGAAGTGTGTTTACTAAAACTGCGTCATTAACAGGACTGTAAAATGAGAGTTTGTTATAAGGAAATTGTTTGTATGATGTTGACGATTATTTTATTTTATTTTTAGAAAATAAATGTTATTTTTTGTGCATATTTCGTTGTTCTACGTTTAATAACAATTTAATATACGTTTTTAATCTGGATGATTTTACATACAGTGACTTCATCTATTCCCTCAAATAAGGTGTAACAAGAATACTTGTCTGAAAGTCTCATTGTTATTCATATTTTATCCAGTTTTATATAGTATGTTTACCACTGTCACAAACTATCATATACACATCCAAATCGTGATTTTTACTACCAAAAATTGATGATTCATGTGTTGTTTTCGGTCATTTTTTACACCTCACCTTACCCATCACCCCTATATATTTATCCCCAGAAGATCGTACACTTTAGACGATGCCAGAAATGAATTCAACGACCTCGAAAACGGTATATTGCCAACTTTTAATAGAATCCCAATACTATTAACGAAGTTATTAATTTTTTCCACCTAGAATTGGGATTCGACACACTGTGCGGCGCTGCCTTCCTCGAATTGAACTGGACATATGTTGAAAATTACTGCTTTCCCAGACATTTCAGTCTAGTGCAGAATACTTGATGATGATGATGATGATAATTGTTGTTTTAAGGGGGCCTAACATCGAGGTTATCGGCCCCTAATGATCTGGGTGATAGCGAAAATGATAATGAAATGGAAACCAGAACAAAATTATCGAAGACGGAAAATACGTACAAAAAGGAACTCACATGGAAACAACTCACAATATGGTCTTACAAAAGGGAATTTAGAACGAAAAGTTGCACAAAAAGAATAGATTGAAAAAGACCCACAAAACGTAGGCTAGATTCAAAATACGTACAAAATGCAAAGTAGCGTCGAAATACTTACAAAATGCAACTGAAATTCAAAATACTTACAAAATGCAAATGAGATCGAAATTACGTACAAAATGCAATTGAGGTTCAAAATACTTACAAAATGCAATTGAAATTGAAAATACACAATGCAATTCAGATTGAAATATCCCAGTTCCAATCCAAATTATTCACAAAGTGCAATTGAAATTCAAAATCCTTACAAAATGCAATTGAAATTGAAAATGCTTACAAAATGTACGGTAGATTCAAACGACTCATGTGGATTGACAATACTTACAAATGCAATTTAGATTGAAAATACTTGACAAATGTAATTTAGATTCAAAATACCCACAAAATGCAATTGAGAATCAAAATATGTGCAAAATGGCCACCAAACAAAATGCAATTTAGATTCAAAATTCGTGCGAAATGCGGTTTTGGTTGAAAATACTTACAAAATGCAATTGAAATTCAAAATACTCACTAAAAGGCCCGGCAACCTGCATTGAAAGACGTACTAAAAAGCAATTTAGATTGTCAATCTTTACAAAATGCAATTGAGGTTGAAAACAATCGCGAGATGTAATTTAGATCGAAAAAACTTACAAAATGCAACATAGATCAAAAATGCCTGAAAAAAACGCTAGAAGGGAATTTAGATACACGGTGATTCGAGGAACAAAAACAGTGCGGGAATCTTAAAGAGAAAAGGAAATAGAAGGAAAAGAGGAGAGGAGAGGGGAGAGAGCAGAAGGTCCGCCCCCAAAGGTAAGGGACAAAAGGGGAAAACGGACCCAGCTCAGGAATCCCTCGGGGTCGCCAACTCCCGAACTCACCAGCCGTGAGCCCCTGAGGGTGTAGCATTATCTAGGGTGCACCAGAACTGGTGGGGCTACATACACCCTCCCTCCTTAAGGGCCTAGAGCACAAGGCAGGAGGTAAAAGGAAGAGAAAAAGAAGGCTGACCCCTCGCAGAAGGAGGGTATCAGAAAAGATGAGACAAGGGCCAATTAAGGCGGGAAAGAAAGAGACTCCCTAGGCCTCGGATACCCTAATACCGTCGGGGTCGGAAGAGAACAAGAGTTGACCAAGGGAGGTCGACAGGAAAGAAGACGGAGAGGAGAGAATACTTGACTGATTCGCTACGATCTGTATTATTTTCGGTTGATGCGACCATCACACTCACTTATCCACTCATCGCGCGCCACCACGGCAGCACGCCGCCGCTCACTCCCGACGCTCCGTCGCGCACCGGTATTTAGCGCACACGTTAAAAAGGAATTAAAATATTATACGAGCCTTACAGTAGTCGCATATGATGTGTAACATGTGACATGTTATCCTACTATGTGTGTCCCGGGAACGCAAATCCCTTGTTAACAATGAACTCTGTTGGTCACTGAAATAACTACTTGTAAAATTCCAGTGCCAAATCCTGACCGTAATAAATCATAATTGTTATTTGCTAAGACGTTGTATCTTAATCGATTGATAACATATTGTGCAATATGCAATGGAAAATTAAAAGTGTATTTTGTAATATTATAGTGCAGAAGTGGCTTTAAAAAGCTGAGCCGTCTCGGTTGCAGACAAGATGGTAGCTGATCTCTCGTTGTGAACTATATTTCACTAATTTGAGTATGTTGCATGCAATATAGCCTACAGATATAAAAATAATAGGAACTTAGGATGAAATGAACTTTGAATTATACTCCAGTGAAGAAATCGTTTAGTCAAGGTCATTATTGGCTAAGACGTTGTATCTTAAACGATTGTTAACATTCATTTTGGGAGGAATTATTTAGATCTGTGGTTACAGCGTTGGTCTCTCAACCGGCAGGCTGGGGTTCTAATCCTAACAGTTGTATTTTTTTGCTTTATTTTTTATATTTATTGTTTTTTGAGTACCGAGGTGTTATACAATTGAGCGTTATATATTGTGCATTTTACAATGGAAAATATATATTAAATTAAAACAAAGTTCCCCAATGGATTTGCAGTAGTGACATCTACCTTCAACTAGTTGAACCATGGTATGCGGGAGCACGGCCGACTGGATGCGCTCGCATCCAGTCAGTCGTGGCGGAAGCAATCCACTGCCTACTTGATGCGAGTTGCGCTCTATACCGGCCAGTTAGTAAACCAATGCCAGCGATGTTATTGAAAATAGCCTCTTTTTGCTGATAGAGTGCACTGCTAAGTATAGGCGTGATTAAAAATTAGGTGTGCAGAAGGTATATTAAATGTGTTTCTCCCAGTGATACGTTTAGACCAACGAAGTTTCAATTATTGTTAGTGGCCGGTGTTAATATACTGAATTCCTACGTTGTTTGGAGTGTTTGTTGATGCGATATAGATTCCACATAGCCGACAGTACATCGAGTGTTTACATTAAATAGGAATTCAGCGAAAGTATGAAGATTTAATAAATCGTAATTGCTTCCAGCATGAAAAATGATTTATTGTGGGAATACCTTAAATGGGGTCTCCAAACCTTGAACTAAACTGTATGCGATATACATTCTCCATAGCCTCATGGCCTACAGTACGTCGCTGTACCGATCTCCGCCACCACGCGCGCTCATTGTTTCAGTCCCATGCACTTCCGTCCCATCCACTTCTGTCCCTTTTCCAAAATCACTTCCACAAAAATGTCCAGCTACCGAGTGCCACGAAAATATCCAGATACCGAGTGGAACGATGTCACACATCAATAAATAGCGATAGTTCTTCGCATAAGTCATTCAACTCTTCCATGACGTATAATATTGAGATGGTGGATTGTAAAAATGAGGGAAATTGCGTGCCGTAAATTATAAAAGATCCCAACAATTAGACAGATGGGCTTATCGGAAACGCAACGGTGGCGACCTACGGGAGCCTCAGTTCGGGCGTGCGGTGGCGCGGCGGCGTGGTGTTGTGCCTGGAGGCGTGTGCTGTGTACATAGACAATCTTACAGATATTAGCGAATCAGTCGCGTCATCCTGCTCTCCACACAGAAATGGCCGGACAAGCGTGCATTTCAATCGTTGTCAAGTGCAATATTCGCGGTAGTGACACATACCGGCGAAATGGAAAGGCGGTGAACTTGTTTATCTCCAATGCAACTTTCCACGATTTGCGCTTATAATGCACAGGATCTTCCTCGTTGTGAAGGCTATCATTTCGCACCGACATTAAAAATGATATGGTTTTATGATGATGATAATTGTTGTTTTAACCCTAGAGAGGTAGCGTACGTAATTTTTACGTATAGGTTGGCTATACTGTTTCCCCCTCCCTCAATGAAACAAGCGCCTCCCTCTACCGTCCAGCAGTTCTTTCTCCAGTCAGTGCTTGTGCAGCAGTTGCAGTGAGAAGACCATTGTAGCGGTGAGTTCCCTGCTAATCACAATTTTCTGTCAAGTGGGACGTAAAATTTACGTATCGCTACCCTTTGATGAATATAACATACGTCAATTTTACGTATCACTACCTGAAAGTAGCGAGTGGAATATTTGTTTTTTGGAGTTGTTTGGTTGATTTTTAAGCTGCATGTCATCCATTATTGGTGCCCAGATCTTAATTTTTGGGTTTTATTTATATTTCACAGATTACCATGTCTGAAATACTAAAAAGTGATGAAGAAATATTACAACTAATTTGTCAATCATCTGACGAAGAAGAAGATGATGAAGTAGAAGCTGACATTCATGAAGACGATTACGACAGCGATAAGGATCCGGAATTTTTGCCAAATGAATCGGATATTGAAGATGAAGATGATGCTATTCTCCAGCGCGTCAAAATGTTCGAGTTGGTTCAAACACAGAATCAAGAAGATGATACAGTTGCAGCTGCGGATAATACAAGGAAAACGTGTAGAGGCCGGAAAGTGACGCAAGTGACAAGGCCTGTAAGCAGGAAGTGGAAAATGAGTGAGAATCATCAAGAATTTTTAAGGGAAGAGAGAATAGACAATGCCATAAGAGATCCAGAGAATGACCCAATCTTGAAGCCACAAGCAGATATTTTATTCGGAAAGAATGGTTTTGTATGGCACACAAAGGCGTCTGATAAACGATTAGGGAAAGATCCAGCAAGAAATATAGTACATGTACGACCAGGTCCGACACCAAATGCAAAGCAACAGTTAACCGCGTCAAGGTGCTTCAAACTTTTATTCACTCCAAACATAATGGAATGAATCTTGATTAATTCCAATAAGGAAATAGCCGTGCGGAGAGCACAATATAAAAACAGTTCTGACGAAACACTTCAAGACCTATGTATGGCAGAACTTGATGCAGTTTTGGGATTGCTTTCATTATCTGCTCTATTGAAGGACAACCACTTATCTACAGAGACAATGTTCGATACATCGTACAGTGGAGACAGGTATCGTGGAACTATGTCAGAAAGGAGATTTAAATTTGTTGTCAATTGCCTAAGATTTGATGACAAGAAGACCAGGGCTACTTGAAGGGAAACTGATAAACTTGCACCCAAAATTGAGATTTGGGAAATGTTTCTTCGTAATTGCAGAAATAATTACAAACCAGGAAGCTATGTAACGATTTATGAACAGCTCGTTGGATTTAGAGGGAAATGCCCGTTTCGTATGTACATTCCCTCTATACCTAACAAGTATGGGATAAAGATTGTGATACTTTGTGACAATGGAACAAAATATATGCTAGATGCTAGAGTGTACAAGGGAAAGGGGACAGTGCCAAATGGAATGACGGCCGCTGATTATTTTGTTTTGGATCTAGTGAAGGAAATTGATGGAAGCAATCGAAACATAACATTCGATAACTGGTTTACCAGCGTCCCTCTAATTCAACGTCTTCTGAAGGCCCATAAATTGACAGTTGTGGCCACAATTAAGACAAATAAACGTGAACTGCCACCGAAAGCCACTGACATCAAATATGAGGCTAGAGAGGTTGAATCGTCAATGTTTTTATTTCATGAAGACATGACAATAGTGTCATACAAACCCAAACAAAATAAGTTGGTGATATTAGCATCGAGCATGCACAGCTCTTCTTGTGTTGATAGTGCAACAAAGAAACCTGAAATTGGGAAAGTATATAATCAGACGAAAGGCGGAGTCGACAGCTTAGACCAGATGTGCCAAAATATGAATCATTGTAGAAAAACAAGGAGATGGCCGTTGTGTTTCTTCTACAACATGATGAATATCGGCACAGTAAATGCCTATGTTGTTTACGCACACAACTTCGTCAGCCGAAATAGGAAACCAGAATCAAGCAAAATGTTATGCTCTCGCTCCACAGAGAGTTGACAAGAGAATGGCAACAACAAAGACTCCAAAACACTTCACGGATGTCGAAAGACCTGAGAACATCCATCCTAAAAATTCTAGACATGAGAGAAGACCGTCCAGTCGAAGCTAATAACAAACAGCAAGGTCCTGGGAAATATTGTAGCTTCTGCCACTATACGAAGAAGAGGATGGCCATTACTTACTGCAGCTGCGGTCATCCAATGTGCGGAGAGCATCAGAAGAAAGTATGCCCAGAATGTATATAAGAAGTTTGTGCAGTTTATGTTAAGATTTTTTCATTTAACTTTTGTAGATCTAAGACATTTTATTACCTGTAATCAAGGAATTGACTTACTATGTTGCAAGGGATTTGTTCTACTTCTGAAAGTAAGTAATCTCATTACTGACATTTTATTATGGAATCTATCTATTCTGGAAATCAAGTGATATTATAAGGGAGATAAAATATGGAAGTGCATTTTCTTACTTCAAATGTATATATAAATGTATGACTTGAGTGCAAATCCTTTGCTTTGATCGCATTAATAATTTCTATGTAAATGCATAATTGAATGTAAAGAGAAATTAATTGCAAAAAAACAAATAATCTAGAATGTTTTCAAACAAAAAATTAAAATAAAGAAGCATTTGTTCAGAATACGTAAAATTTACGTATCGCTACCTTTTAAGCACGGATTACGTACGCTACCTCTCTAGGGTTAAGGGGCCTAACATCTAGGTTATCGGCCCCTAATGATCTGGGTGATAGCGAAAATGAGAATGAAATGGAAATCCGAACGAAAATTATGTGAGAATGAAAATACGTACGAAGAGAAACTCAGATGGAAACAATTCACAATATGGTCTTACAAAAGGGCATTTAGAACGAAAAGATTCACGAAAAGAATAGATTGAAAAAGACCCTCAAAATGTAGGCTAGATTCAAAATACGAACAAAATGCAATGCAGCGTCGAAATACTTACAAAATGCCACTGAAATTCAAAATACTTACAAAATGCAAATGAAATTCAAAAGACTCTCTAAAAGGCCCGGCTACCTGCATTGAAAGACTTACTAAAACGCAATTTAGATTGTCAAACTTTACAAAATGCAATTGAGGTTGAAAACAATCGCGAGATGCAATTTAGATCGAAAAAACTTACAAAATGCAACGTAGATGAAAAATACCTTAAAAAATCGCTAAAAGGGAATTTAGACACATGCTGAACCAAGTGGTGTATTCTTGGAATACACGGTACGAGAGAATATAATTTTTAATGCTCTTTGCATGTTCATTTCTTACTTTTTTATCAAACACCAACAGTGATCTTCTATTTTCTCTTTGTTGGGCAATTCTCTTATGTCTTTTATGAGTCTGTTCTAGATATATATCTTCCATGACCCACCTAGCGTCATCTAGCAGCGAATCTCTGAAGTTCCTTAATTCTTCCTGGTGCAAGAGGATTTACTTATCCATCTGGCCACCAGATCTTGTTACCATCGCCAGCTATCTTCTCCGTGAGCAAGATAACTTCTTCTACTTTTTCACTCACCATGCTGCGCTAGTATCGCCTGTTATCAACTCTTTGAAGACCAGCTCATCAAGAGAAAATCATTTTTTGTTATAATGTTGGCTATGTTTATATGTTCTCCTTTTGTCTCCAACCCCCCACTCTTTTTTCCCTTTCCTGGTCCCCTTGCGGGAATACTATTTAAAATGAGGAATCTTCCTTATAAATTACTGCAATAGCGAATTTTCTTCCACCGATGGAATGTTCTATGGCGCATTTAATTGTAATTCACAACCTTCTCAAGAAATAGACTCTCGCCTACCTAGTGCAACCAGTTATTTTCATTATTGCAATAATTTTCTTTCTCATAAACTTTCGTGTTTCTACAGTGAACTTTTCATCTATTTAACAGACTATAGTGATAACTAGTGCTTGTTCCACTTTTCTACCGCGTCGCGATCGTCCGTTTACATTAAATAAGGCCATGAACATTTCTCCTCAATCCCAATTGATCTTCCCTCAACCTTCTACTAACAAACCATATTAAAAAAATTGTAACTTTTCTATAAGGTGTCACTCTATCGAAGTGCCCTTCCATTTTGCTTGTTTATCATTAATTAATTTCTGCATAACTACGTGTCTAGCACACGTTTTAAACTTACATTGTTTCTCCCTTCTAATCAGAGAATAGAATTCTTTTAACTCATTAGTGAGTTATTTCTAGGTCTCACGAAAGGGAAACTTGCCCCATTTGTCTCGTGATTCCTATCTAAACACAGGAGGTCTAGAACCTTCCTTTTGTCTTTCTCTTCAGGTTTCACAGTAAGTGACCTGCTCTACTTTTGCATAGTTATCATAAAAGTAATTCTGTATATATATATAAGACGTTATAGGAACTTCTCCTTTATTCTACCCGCTTTTTTTTTGTTATATTCGAAGTTGTAACTTTTTCTAAAATGGTTACTTGTAAATTCCTTAAAGTATATACCTTGTACTCAATTTAATGTTTATCTTTGATTACTTCATTTGTCTTTTTAAAATCTTACTAAGATTTTAGTATATATAAAGGTTTGAAACCTAAAGGATTGTTATTTGCCTGGAGCAATCTCTAAATGTTCGGAGGTCTGCGACCCCATTTGTTAAAAGATTTAAATGATCTATATTTGTCAAAAAGATATTACCTATTTGTTATATTCATTACGCTCTTTTGCATTGTTAAAATAAAGTCAAGTTTCTTTTTTGACTCATCATTTCTCTAACACAACGGTTAGGCAAGATCCTGTCTTCCCTGACTCTTCCCAAGTTTATGCCCTCGCTAATGCCATTAAATCTATTGATAGGGATTTCACCACTTTTTGCATTTGAGCCAGAACTCTTAGTTTCCATCTCAGTAAAGTCTCTCTTAGCTTTAATAGCTATTTCTAACTGGCCAGTAAGGCAAGTAAATTTCGCTACGCCAGCTACCTGCTTGTGGAGATCCTCTCCGAAAACTTATGGTTGGTTTTCCAAAAAATAAGTGTTTCTTTTTGTCTAAACTTCTAGCCGGCTCCTTGCTGAGTAAAAGCTTAGCCATTTCCAAATGCAACCATTGGTCCACTTACCAAAATTACTCCCCAAGGTATAATTTTTTATCATTATCCTTCTTGGAAGCACTTGGTCGCTTTTTCAGGAACTCCATAACTTCGAAAACTGTAATTATCAAAATCGATGCAAATTACTGGCATTCTTCTAATTACTTGGTCAAAAAAAAAAAAATCTTTCAACAGATCTTCAATAAGTCTGTCATCATCTGCCTTGCCAGACCATCACCCTTCCCCATAGTAGGCATATACATGCTTGAGAGGGAATATACTAAAGCCACTCTCTTGCAAATCGCAAGTTCTAGCTGCGTTTCCCGTCAGCTTCGACCAAGTCCTTACCCACTTTAGGTATCAGAGAACGGATTTGCGGTTGCAACAGCCTCTAAGTGCATTTAAGGTTAAATTTATAACTTTTGTGGGACTCTCCTCTTATTTTTCTATCCTTTTTCTCCAGTCCGAAACCTATCTCCTTTTCATAATCATCTTCCCTTGGTGGTTAGGTTATTCCTCAGCCAATAATCTACCCACCAAGTAACAAAAACAGTGCGGGAATCTTAATGAGAATAGGAAATATAAGGAAAAGAGGAGAGGAGAGGAGAGGAGAGGAGAGGAGAGGAGAGGAGAGGAAAGGGTCCGCCCCAAAGGTAAGCGACAAAAGGGGAAAACGGACCCAGCTCAGGAATCCCTCGTGTTCGCAAACTCCCGAACTCACCAGCCGAGAGCCCCTGAGGGTGTAGCATTATCTAGGGTGCACCAGAAGTGGTGGGGCTACATACACCCTGCCTCCTTAAGGGCCTTGAGCACAAGGCAAGAGGTAAAAGGAAAAGAAAAAGAAGCCCCTCACAGAAGGAGGGTATCAGGAAAGATGAGACAAGAGCCAATTAAGGCGGGAAAGTGAAAGACTCCCTAGGCCTCGGATAACCTAATACCGTCGGGGTCGGAAGAAAACAAGAGTTGACCAAGGGAGGTCGACAGGAAAGAAGGAGAGGAGCCCGGCACAAGTAAGTGGAAGTATATGGTATTATTACAGGTATGAAACGGAGGCCACAAAGTAAGACACTGAAGATGGTGACCATGTTGATGATGAGTAGGAACAGGTATGTTCATCCCGAGCCAAGAGACGACGCAGGCGACGCGTGGAAGGTAACTCACACAGTCCATGCAATACCATACGCTCAGAGGAAATACATCAGGCTCTTGCAAGGATGCTTGCTGTGAACCAACTGCCTTTGTCATTTTGTGCCAGTGATGGGTTTAGGCAGTTCGTGGCAGTTGTAGAGCTCAATTACTTGTGTACTTCAGAGGATGCCCTTAAGCGGAGACTGGCTCTACTAGCCGATGGTGTCAGAGAGAATGTGTGGGATGAACTATCAGCGGCATCAAGCGTTGCCCTTACATCTGACTGTTGGACATCTCGCTTACAAACGTCTTTCCGGTCGGTAACGGCTCACACCATCGACTCCCAGTGGGTTCCAAAGGCGATGACGCTTACCACGCATGAAATGGAAGACCGCCACACTGCAGAAAATCTGGCATCGGAATTGAAATTTGTTGCAGAAGAATGGGATGTGCAGGACAAGATCACAGCCATCGTCACTGACAACGCGTACAACGTCGTCAACGCTGTGCGCGCTCTTGAGGTGCTGGAGAAGGATAAAGTGACTTGTGCTGCACATTCTATACAGCTTGCTGCAAACAAGGCTCTTGCTCATGAAAAGGCTGCTAATGTGTGTCTGAAAGCAAGAAAGATAGTTGGCCTTTTTCGGCACTCTAACGTTGCCTCTAGTGCGCTGACAAAAATGCAAGCACAACTTTCAATGCCCGCACAACCCCTGATTCAGAGCTGCAACACGCGCTGGAATTCAACTTTTGCCATGATCGAGCGCCTTTTGAAAAACAGAACCCCGTCAGCAACGTCCTAGGTGACCGGACATGCACGCCAATGGCCACAGCACAGAAGCCGCAAGTAACTGAACAGGAGTAGCATCACATGGACGTTTTAAACAAGCTCCTTAAAACTGTGGAAGTGGTAACCACTCTTGTGCGGTGACAATTTTCCCATATCGATGGTCCGGCCACTAATACAGACGATAATTAAAAATCACCTCAGCACCCAGGAGTTGTCGGACGATAGCTTCCTAGAGGACGTGCAGTCTACCTTGGTCTGAATTGAACGATCGGTTCGGCCTCCTATGGATAAATAATAGTACTGTCACAGCCAGACAGATTGCATCTTTCCTCGACCCGAGGTATAAAGGTTTGGTAGATGAGACAGCAGAGGCCCAACGATGTATTCGCGACAGAGTGCTTCATAAGCTCCAGAGCGATGCACCTGCTGAAGTCGTGGTTAATCCCGATCAACTCTCTACCAGTAGTGCCCTGGAGTTCTTGTATCAAATGCCATGTGGGAGAAGGAACAGCCCTGAATCTCAATTTGAAGATTTTCTTTCGGAGGCACAGATTCGTTTTGACATGAACCCGTTCGAGTGGTGGAATGCAAGGGAACACAAATATCCTGCGGTTACTGTTCTAGCGAAAAAATACTTGTGTATTCCAGCAACATCCACAAGCTCCGAAAGGTGCTTTTCCTCTGCTGGAAATATTGTCACAGTCAAACGGAATTGTCTTCTGCCAGAAAATGTAAACCTCTTAGTATTCTTGTTCCAAATCAATGTTTTCTTAAAGTGAATTGGTCAATCAGTCATAATTCTAGAAATTGTTGCACTTATTATACTGTTATATTTTGTATTCGTTTCCTAGGCCTGATATTTTCATTTTGTTGTTTAGTTACATTCTGGTCAAATGACAGTGCAAATAAATTATTCCGATACATATAGTTTTGTATCTACTCCTCTTTCATCCTCCGAACTAACATTTATAATCGATCAAAAATTTAATTAATTACTATCACACTGCTTCGATTCGAATAAACGCGCACGGACACAGTGCACACGCAAACACGATTTATAAATTCATGTACAAATGGCACGATATCTCCATGATCAGATGTCCGAGCAGTGTTACCAGACACGGCACTCTTTCACAATATTCGGTGTGACCCGTGTACCCGGTCTTATTTACAAGGATTGACGGGTACACGGGTAAATAGCAGAACCCGGATTCCTAGCACACGGACCTTAAGAACACGGTTGTGTGGGTACAGCGGGTAATAGGGAGCGGTAGTCGCAATCCATTTTATATTTGTCGGTAATTGGCAATGCTTGCAATTTGGGATTTGATTATAGGCGAATTGGCTTAGATCCGGCTACTTCACCGTCTCCCCTGTTGTTCGTAACGACGAAACCAATATATTCCCCCAGACTTTGAAACATTTGGCAATGCTGGCGTGGAGATTCAACAATCCTTCCCACCCAGACTTACACTGTAGTATATCAATTCATATAACACACACATAGCTATTCCGGTGAGACCCTGCCTCTCCCTTGGTCGCAACCCCGTACATTTCGACGATCCGACTTAGTAATTTATATCTCTCGAATAATACAGGTTATAGAATCACGTACACCGATCCGTAGCTTGATGATGATGATGATGATAATTGTTGTTTTAAGGGGCCGAACATCTAGGTTATCGGCCCCTAATGGTTCGGGTGATCGTTAAGATGATAATGAAATGTAAACTATAACTAAACTAACTACTAACTTATATACTAGAAGAAGAAATGGAAAACAAAAGGAGAATCAGGCAAATAAAGGACAAGAGGAAAATAAATGCCCTCAACCTCGTTGCGGATTGAGGGACTTGGAAGGAAGGAGAGCCATTGAATGCAGATAGAAAAGATGATGATGATGATAATTGTTGTTTTAAGGAGCCTAACATCTAGGTTATCGGCCCCTAATGATCTGGGTGATAGCGAAAATGAGAATGAAATGGAAACCAGAACGAAATTGATCTGAGATGGAAAATACGTACAAAGAGAAACTCAGATGGAAACAACTCACAATATGGTCTTACAAAAGGGAATTTAGAACGAAAAGATACACAAAAAGAATAGATTGAAAACGACCCACAAAACGTAAGCCAGATTCAAAATACGTACAAAATGCAATGTAGCGTCGAAATACTTACAAAATGCAAAGGAGATCGAAAATACGTACAAAATGCAATTGAGGTTCAAAATACTTACAAAATGCAATTGAGGTTCAAAATACTACAAAATGCAATTGAAATTGAAAATACACAATGCAATTCAGTTTGAAATAGGCCCTATCCCAGTTCCAATCCAAATTATTCACAAAGTGCAATTGAAATTCAAAATACGTACAAAATGCAATTGAATTGAAAATGCTTACAAAATGTACGGTAGATTCAAACGACTCATGTGGATTGACAATACTTACAAAATGCAATTTAGATTGAAAATACTTGACAAAATGCAATTTAGATTGAAAATACTTGACAAAATGCCGGCCCCGTGGTGTTGGGGTAGCGTGCCTGCCTCTCACCCGGCGGCCCCTGGTTCGATTTCCGGCTCTGTCAGGGATTTTAAAACTGGCGTGAGGGTTGGAACGGTGTGTACTCAGCCTCGTGAGGACAATTGAGTAGCTGTCTGACAGTGAGGCAGCGCCCCGATCACGAAAGCCAATATTAGCGGCCGAGGGGACCCGATGCGCTGACCACGCGTCACCCCAATATCTGCAGGCCAAATGGCTGGGCAGCTGTCGCTTGGTCGGCCTAGGCCCTTCATGGGCTGTATAGTGCCACGGGTTGGGGGGGAATACCCACAAAATGCAATTGAGAATCAAAATATGTGCAAAATGCCCACCAAACAAAATGCAATTTAGATTCAAAATTCGTGCGAAATGCGGTTTTGGTTGAAAATACTTACAAAATGCAATTGAAATTCAAAATGCTCACTAAAAGGCCCGTCTACCTGCATTGAAAGACTTACTAAAAGGCAATTTAGTTGTCAATCTTTACAAAATGCAATTGAGGTTGAAAACAATCGCGAGATGTAATTTTGATCCAAAAAACTTACAAAATGCAAGGTAGATCAAAAATGCCTTAAAAATCGCTAAAAGGGAATTTAGATAAACGTTGAACCATGTAACAGAAACAGTGCGGGAATCTTAAAGAGAAAAGGAAATATAATGAAAAAAGGATAGGAGAGGAGAGGAGAGGGGAGAGGGTCCGCCCCAAACGTAAGGGACAAAAGTGGAAAACGGACCCAGCTCAGGAATCCCTCGGGGTCGCCAACTCCCGAACTCACCAGCCGTGAGCCCCTGAGGGTGTAGCAATATCTAGGGTGCACCAGAAGTGGTGGGGCTACGTACACCCTGTCTCCTTGAGGGCCTTGAGCAGAAGGCAGGAGATAACAGGAAAATAAAAAGAAGGCCGACCTCTCGCAGAAGTAGGGTATCAGAAAAGGTGAGACAAGGGTCAATTAATGATGATGATGATGATAATTGTTGTTTTAAGGGGCCTAACATCTAGGCTATCGGCCCCTGATGGTTTGGGTGACCGTGAAGATGAAAATGAAAAGCGAACTTAAAACTTAACCTAACTACTAACCTACATACTAGAAGAAGAAATGGTAAACTAAAGGAGAATAAGGCAAATAAAGGACAGGAGGAAAAGAAATGCCCTCAACCTTCGAAGAAGGCGGATTGAGGGACTTGGAAAGAAGGAGAGCCATGAAAGGCAGATAGGAAAGTGAAAGAGGAGAGGGTCCGCCCCAAAGGTAAGGGACATAAGGGGAAAACGGACCCAGCTCGGGAATCCCTCGGGGTCGCCAACTCCCGAACTCACCAGCCGTGAGCCCCTGAGGGTGTAGCATTATTTACGGTGCACCAGAAGTGGTGGGGCTACATACACCCTGCCTCCTTAAGGGCCTTGAGCACAAGGCAGGAGGTAAAAGGAAAAGAAAAAGAAGGCTGACCCCTCACAGAAGGAGGGTATCAGGAAAGATGAGACAAGGGCCAATTAAGGCGGGAAAGTGAAAGACTCCCTAGGCCTCGGATAACCTAATACCGTCAGGGTCGGAAGAGAACAAGAGTTGACCAAGGGAGGTCGACAGGAAAGAAGAAAGAGAGGAGCCCGGCACAAGTAAGTGGAAGCAATGCCGGACTCAGCTGGGGCCCCGTGGTTGCCAACCCACAACCCACTAGATGTGAGCCCCTGGGGGATGTGGCCTTCGGACGTCGGTCTAAAAGGGGCCAATATATCCTTTCTTCAGGCCTTAAAGGGAGAGGGGTGTATGTACCCCAAATTCCTAGACCTTGGATACCTTGACACTGTCTGGGTCGGAAGAGAACAAGTGCTGTCCAATGGAAGTGCGACAATAGTAAGTTGATGCAATGCCGGACGGGCCCTGTAGGCGCCAACCCGCGTCCCACCAGTTTATGATGATAATTGTTGTTTTAAGGGGCCTAACATCGAGGTTATCGGCCCCTGACGAAATGAAATGGCTTGAAATGAAAGGATGAAGATAAGAAGCAGCTCACTGCTATGGATGCAACGAAAATGGTTTAGATAAAATAGACAGTGAGCCCCAACAATTATGCCTTATGTAGCAGGAAAAATACTTACAAAAAGGAACTCAGATTGAAGCTACTCACCAAATGGAGAACGGTAATACGTACATAAGGGAATTTCGAAAGAAAATGCTCACAAAAAAATAAGATTGAAAAATACGCACAAAATGTAGGTTAAGTCCAAAATACGTACAAAATGCAACGTACAGTCGAAATACTTACAAAAATCAAGTGAATGCAAAATACTTACAAAATGCAAATGAGATTGAAAATACGCACAAAATGCAATTGAGACTTAACTACTCAACAAAGCGGGGTAGGTTGAAAATACAAAATGCAATTGAAATTGCTTACAAAAGGTATGGTAGATTCAAACTTCTCATTTGGATGGACAATACTTACAAATAGCAATTTAGAATGAAAATAATTACAAAATGTAATTTAGAGTCAAAATACCCACAAAATTGCAATTGAGATTTAACTACTTGAACAAAGCGGGGTAGGTTGAAAATACAAAACGCAATTGAAATTCAAAATACTCACAAGAAGACCCCCCTATATTGAAAGACTTACTAAAAAGCAATTTTGATTGGCAATCCTTCAAAATGCAAGTGAAGTAGAAAAACACTCACAAAATGCAATTTAGATCGAAAATACTTACAAAATGCAACGTTGAATGCAACGTTGATTAAGAATACCTAAAAAGGTGCGGGAATCTTAAAGAGAAAAGGAAATATAATGAAAGGCGGAGAGGAGAGGGGAGAGAGGAGAGGGTCCGCCCCAAAGAAAAGGGACAAAAGGGGAAAACAGACCCAGCTCAGGAATCCCTCGAGGTCGCCAACTCCCGAACTCACCAGCCGTGAGCCCCTGAGGGTGTAGCATTATCTACGGTGCACCAGACGGGGTGGGGCTACATACACCCTGCCTCCTTAAGGGCCTTGAGCACAAGGTAGGAGGTAAAAGGAAAAAAAGGCTGACCCCTCACAGCAGGAGGGTATCAGGAAAGATGAGACAAGGGCCAATTAAGGCGGGAAAGTGAAGGACTCCCTAGGCCTCGGATAACCTAATACCGTCGGGGTCGGAAGAGAACAAGAGTTGACCAAGGCAGGTCGACAGGAAAGAAGACGGAGAAGAGCCCGGCACAAGTAAGTGGAAACAATGCCGGACTCAGCTGGGGTCCCGTGGTCGCCAACCCACGCCCCACTAATTGTGAGCCCCTGGGGGCGTCCCACCAGATGTGAGCCCCTTGGGGGGGGGGGGATAACTTATCAGGATTGTTTATTGCTATATTGATTACCTCGAGGATTGTTATTCAGTGTCATAGGAATGTCGAGTTGATCAGAGAGCAGTGATGTGTTCGTTATTACTGTTCTCTGGACTGTTATTATTCCCTTTCTCGGTTTGGTCCACTCCCGACCACAATAAATAACTCGCGCGCTCAGTCTTCTTCAGCTAACACAGATGCCCATATTTCCCACCAGGACGTACCGGCAGCTCTCTAACGATTTTTTTTTCCTGGTCACATCTAATTGGATTACAGTGACAGAAGCACACTCAGGAATTCCGCACAGCTGTGAATTCTGACACCCGAGGATTATATTGGTGATGGGTTGTGCTGCTCGATCATCTCCGTCTGTTTTGATGAGTTCGATAGTTTGACATGTATCCAATTACATTTCCCCACTCTTGGCAAATATCAGTGCCATTAATATTATAAGCTAATATATCTTATCAAAACTAAATTCGAATGGGCATACGCGCTGTGGCGTATGAAGAATTTCTTTCTGGGGGAGTTTCATTCATAGTTGAGTACATCGTTGAAAATGTTATTTGGATTATTATTCAGAAAACCCCGGAATTAAATAAACACTTTCCTTGCTAGTAAATTATTCTAATTATAGTTTGCTACACAATGAACTTAATTGCAAATACTAGTCGAAATATGCAATATTAATTTTAACAAGAAGTTACGTGAAGAACTATACAGCCTACTTTTCATGCCAATGATTATTCTACAGTATATGAACCTATCAGGAATAATGACGAAATTTAGTTGGTAATATCGAAATATCTAATTAGTTCAAAATATACCTGGTATAATGTAGCATCATAGAGCACTACAGTTGGCAGCTCTGGTGACTGAATATATTCTTAGTTCCATCTCTTAAGGTACAGAATACAACATTTGGTTGAAGTCCAATGGACGTTACATGCAGTTAGACACTGGATCTATCAGCACGCGTAAAAGCATGATGCCAACTATACCATGCGTGTGCTGGTCAGAAATAAAGCTGTTGGCTTGCATACTTTCTGATATATTGGTATTTGGATAAAAACTAAAGACAGCAATTATTAACATGATGATGATGATAATTGTTGTTTTAAGGGGCCTAACATCGAGGTTATCGGCCCCTAATGATCTGGGTGATAGCGAAAATGATAATGAAATGGAAACCAGAACAAAATTATCGAAGACGGAAAATACGTACAAAAAGGAACTCACATAGAAACAACTCACAATATGGTCCTACAAAAGGGAATTTAGAACGAAAAGTTGAACAAAAGAATATATTGAAAAAGACCCACAAAACGTAGGCTAGATTCAAAATACGTCCAAAATGCAAAGTAGCGCCGAAATACTTACAAAATGCAACTGAAATTCAAAATACTTACAAAATGCAAATGACATCGAAATTACGTACAAAATGCAATTGAGGTTCAAAATACTTACAAAATGCAATTGAAATTGAAAATACACAATGCAATTCAGATTGAAATATCCCAGTTCCAATCCAAATTATTCACAAAGTGCAATTGAAATTCAAAATACTTACAAAATGCAATTGAAATTGAAAATGCTTACAAATTGTACGGTAGATTCAAACGACTCATGTGGATTGACAATACTTACAAAAAGCAATTTAGATTGAAAATACTTGACAAATGTAATTTAGATTCAAAATACCCACAAAATGCAATTGAGAATCAAAATATGTGCAAAATGGCCACCAAACAAAATGCAATTTAGATTCAAAATTCGTGCGAAATGCGGTTTTGGTTGAAAATACTTACAAAAGGCAATTGAAATTCAAAATACTCACTAAAAGGCCCGGCAACCTGCATTGAAAGACTTACTAAAAAGCAATTTTGATTGTCAATCTTTACAAAATGCAATTGAGGTTGAAAACAATCGCGAGATGTAATGTAGATCGAAAAAACTTACAAAATGCAACATTGATCAAAAATGCCTTAAAAAAATCGCTAAAAGGGAATTTAGATACACGGTGATTCGAGTAACAAAAACAGTGCGGGAATCTTAAAGAGAAAAGGAAACAGAAGGAAAAGAGGAGAGGAGAGGGGGGAGAGGAGAGGGGAGAGAGGAGAAGGTCCGCCCCAAAGGGAAGGGACAAAAAGGGGAAAACGGACCCAGCTCAGGAATCCCTCGGGGTCGCCAACGCCCGAACTCATCAGCCGTGAGCCCCTGAGGGTGTAGCATTATCGACGGTGCACCAGAAGTGGTGGGGCTACATACACCCTGCCTCCTTAAGGGCCTTGAGCACAAGGCAGGAGGTAAAAGGAAAAGAACAAGAAGGCTGACCCCTCACAGAAGGAGGGTATCAGGAAAGATGAGACAAGGGCCAATTAAGGCGGGAAAGTGGAAGACTCCCTAGGCCTCGGATATCCTAATACCGTCGGGGTAGGAAGAGAAGAAGAGTTGACCAAGGAAGGTCGACAGGAAAGAAGATGATGATGATGATGATAATTGTTGTTTTAAGGGGCCTAACATCTAGGTAATCGGCCCCTGATGGTTTGGGTGATCGTGAGGATGAAAATGAAAAGCGAACTTAAAACTAAAACTAACTACTAACCTACATACTAGAAGAAGAAATGGAATAAAGGAGAATAAGGCAAATAAAGGACAGGAGGAAACGAAATGCCCTCAACCCTCGAAGAAGGTGGATTGAGGGACTTGGAAGGAAGGAGAGCCATGAAAGGCAGATAGGAAAGTGAAAGAGGAGAGGGTCAGCCCCAAAGGTAAGGGACAAAAAGGGAAAACGGACCCAGCTCAGGAATCCCTCGGGGTCGCCAACTCCCGAACTCACCAGCCATGAGCCCCTGAGGGTGTAGCATTATCCAGGAAGCACCAAAAGTGGTGGGGCTACATACACCCGGCCTCCTTGAGGGCCTTAAGCAGAAGGCAGGAGATAACATGAAAAGAAAAAGAAGGCTGACCCCTCGCAGAAGGAGGGAATCAGAAAAGATGAGACAAGGGCCAATTAAGGCGGGAAAGGAAATGACTCCCTAGGCCTCGGATACCCTAATACCGTCGGGGTCGGAAGAGAACAAGAGTTGACCAAGGAAAGAAGAAAGAGAGGAGCCCGGCACAAGTAAGTGGAAGCAATGCCGGACTCAGCTGGGGCCCCGTGGTCGCCAACCCACGCCCACAATATGTGAGCCCCTGGGGGACAATTATTAACAGTTGGCAGCCCTGGTGGCTCTTAATACGCTCAGTCATATCTGTTTATGTACAGATATTACATACAAAATTTGGTTGAAATCCAATTGATAGTGTAGAAGTTATATGCATTTAAACATTGGACCTATCAGAAGGCTTAAAATTATTTTGGCAACACTGTCATGGTTGGCCTCCTGGAAATTAAACTGAAATAATATTATCTACATGTGTGCCAATTTTGGAATAGCTCCCATGCATACCTTGCAAGATATCCAACATTGAGCTCGAATTTCTAGTGCGTTTTTTCAGCAGTTTGTAGCACTGACATCATTTTCAAATATGGACGCGAGATATTCCGGTGCACATCTTTACTCATACTAAATTTGGTTTTGGTTGCTGCAGCCGTTTAGGAGTTGATAGGGGGAAACACACACACAGCCAGACAGACAGACAGACAGACAGAGAGACACACATTTTCCAGGATTGATCTCATGGGTCTACTTTTTCCTCATTTTTGCAAAATGTGAAAAGTAGGCTAAAAATTATGGAAAACGAACTAAATAAACAGAAAATTAGTATTCGTATCAACATGATGATGATTTTTGTTTTAAGGGCCCTAACATCTAGGTTATCGGCCCCTAATGGTTTGGGTGATTATGAAGATGATATTATGTAAACTATAACTAAAACTAACTACTAACTACTAGAATATGAAATTGAAAACAAATGGAGAATAAGGCAAATAAAGGACAGGAGGGACATAAATGCCCTCAACCCTCGATGAATGCGGATTGAGGGACTTGTAAGGAAGGAGAGCCATGAAAGGCAGATAGGAAAGTGAAAGAGGAGACGGTCCACCCCAGAGGTAAGGGATAAAAGGGGGAAAATCGGACCCAGCTCAGAAATCCCTCGGGGTCGCCAACTCCCCGAACTCACCAGCCGTGAGCCCCTGTGGGTGTAGCGATATCCATGTTGCACCAGAAGTGGTGGGGCTACATACACCCTTCCCCCTTGAGGGCCTTGAGCAGAAGGCAGAAGATAACATGAAAAGAAAAAAATCCTCTCGGCACGCTGGAAGGCAGAGGTAGATTTCCCCGGGCAAACTAGGGGATAGGCTATAATAGTCAAAATATGCAGGTTTTCGTAGAAGGATCAGATCCTAGTTATTTCGAGAAAGTATTTCACAATTGGAGCTTAATTAACTTTTTTTCGTCTCTCTAGTTCATTTTTATACTTGTAGTCACACTGTCCTTATGCAAGGTTTGGAACGGATGTGAAACTATCTAACAATCTGTTACTTCTTCACGCAAATTTTATCACCGCAGGTGTTGGTTGGTTCCTCAGTTTAGGGGCTAATCTATATACCTTTGTTTATTGGTTTCTTTCCAATATGATCTGATTATGTATTGTAATATTTATAGAGCGTTTTTCTGGGGTCGGAAACAATACGTGATTTTGAGTCTAATTTTATACTCTGTATAATGTGAGTTACTGTCTTTGTAAGCATTTTTAAGAAGGTATAATATATAATATTTTACGCGGTGTGCTTTAATTCTGATGACGGCTTTTATTTTTCGTCAATTGAATATTTCCATTTGCCAGTACTACTTGACTGCTCTTTGCCGTTTTTTTGAAAGGAACAGCAACTTTAATTCACAGATTAATGTGATGAGAATAATTGTTGTTTTAAGGGGCCTAACATCGAGGTTATCGGCCCCTAATGATCTGGGTGATAGCGAAAATGATAATGAAATGGAAACCAGAACAACATTATCTGAAACGGAAAATACGTACCAAAAGGAATTCAGATGGAAACAACTCACGATATGGTCTTACAAAAGGGAATTTAGAACGAAAAGTTGTACAAAAAGAATAGATTGAAAAAGATCCACAAAACGTAGGCTAGATTCAAAAAACGTACAAAATGCAAAGTAGGGTCGAAATACTTACCAAATGCAACTGAAATTCAAAAAAACGTACAAAATGCAATTGAGGTTCAAAATACTTACAAAATGCAATTGAAATTGAAAATGCACGATGCAATTAAGATTGAAATACCCCAGTTCCAATCGAAATTATTCACAAAGTGCAATTGAAATTCAAAATACTTACAAAATGCAATTGAAGTTGAAAATGCTTACAAAATGTACGGTAGATTCAAACGGTAGAATCAAACGACTCACGTGGATTGACAATACTTACAAAATGCAATTGAAATTCAAAATTCTCACTAAAAGGCCCGGCTACCTGCATTGAAAGACTTACCAAAAAGCAATTTAGATTGCCAATCTTTACAAAATGCTATTGAGGTTGAAAACAATCGCGAGATGTAATGTAGATCGAAAAAACTTAAAAAATCGCTAGAAGTGAATTTAGATACACGGTGAACCAAGTAACAAAAACAGTGCGGGAATCGTAAGGAGAAAGGAAATATAATGAAAAGAGGAGAGGAGAGGGGAGAGAGGAGAGGGTCCGCCCCAAAGGTAAGGGACAAAAGGGGAAAACGGACCCAGCTCAGGAATCCCTTGGGGTCGCCAACTCCCGAACTCACCAGCCGTGAGCCCCTGAGGGTGTAGCATTATTTACGGTGCACCAGAAGTGGTGGGGCTACATACACCCTGCCTCCTTAAGGGCCTTGAGCACAAGGCAGGAGGTAAAAGCAAAAGAAAAAGAAGGCTGACCCCTCACAGAAGGAGGGTATCAGGAAAGATGAGACAAGGGCCAATTAAGGCGGGAAAGTGAAATACTCCCTAGGCCTCGGATACCCTAATACCGTCGGAGTCGGAAGAGAACAAGAGTTGACCAAGTGAGGTCGACAGGAAAGAAGATGATGATGATGATGATAATTGTTGTTTTAAGGGGCCTAACATCTAGGTTATCGGCCCCTGATGGTTTGGGTGATCGTGAAGATGAAAAAGAAATGCGAACTTAAATCTAAACCTAACTACTAACCTACATACTAGAAGAAGAAATGGAAAACTAAAGGAGAATAAGGCAAGTAAAGGACAGGAGGAAAAGAAATGCCCTCAACCCTCGAAGAAGGCGGATTGATGGACTTGGAAGGAAGGAGAGCGATGAAAGGCAGATAGGAAAGTGAAAGAGGAGAGGGTCCGCCCCAAAGGTAAGGGACAAAAAGGGAAAACGGACCCAGCTCAGGAATCCCTCGGGGTCGCCAACTCCCGAACTCACCAGCCGTGAGCCCCTGAGGGTGTAGCATTATCTAGGGTGCACCAAAAGTGGTGGGGCTACAAACACCCGGCCTCCTTAAGGGCCTTAAGCAGAAGGCAGGAGATAACATGAAAAGAAAAAGAAGGCTGACCCCTCGCAGAAGGAGGGAATCAGAAAAGATGAGACAAGGGCCAATTAAGGCGGGAAAGGAAGAGACTCCCTAGGCCTCGGATACCCTAATACCGTCGGGGTCGGAAGAGAACAAGAGTTGACCAAGGGAGGTCGACAGGAAAGAAGAAAGAGAGGAGCCGGCACAAGTAAGTGGAAGCAATGCCGGACTCAGCTGGGGCCCCGTGGTCGCCAACCCACAACCCACTAGATGTGAGCCCCTGGGGGGAGATTAATGTGACGAATCCTACCGACTTTCAGAGTTTTTATTTTATTTTTCTGCGTTAACTTTACGGTTGTATTGGACCTTCGTATTTAATATAACTGGTTCGGTATTACAGTATATCTTAGAATGATTAAAGTTGGTTTTGTTTTTGTAACTAAGTCATGAAATGATACATTGTTTCTCAGTTTAGGGGCTGCGATAACGTGGTCATGTAACCCCGTGTACATTGGGTGTGTGTAGAATCTGTGTGATAAACGGTGGTAATGGTGATGACTGTATTAGTCTGTAAGTCAGGTAAGGACAGCAGACAGTATATTTCAAGCAGTAGTTCCTAATTTTGCTACCAAATACTACCATCAACGACACCTAGCTGTGAACTTTGCTACTAGATGCTACCGCAACCAGCAACTTGCAACGAACATTGGAGCTTCCCCTCCGAATGTAAGCTTGCTGAGGGATTTTTAGCGCTCTTAGGAAATCCGACGACTTTGGCAGGATTTGAACCCGCGACCTTGGGCATAAAAGTTCACCATGCTACCAGTTACGTTACCGAAGCCGCTTTCCACAGAGTCAGATGGTGATCTCGTGCAATGGCGTTGTCATGGCAACCTCTGCTGGCTCATCTCTATCTTTATATATATCTTCGACACGTGTGTATGTGACTGAACTCCTCCTAAACGACTGGACCGATTTTGATGAAATTTGGTATGTACATTAGGGTGGGTCCATGTATGGTTTAGATTCACAATCTGACCCGGTAGGTGGAATGAACACAATTTTAGAACCACAATTTACACAAAATTTTAGAACCACAATATACAGTCAAAACAGTCGTCATGGAAACCACTAGCCTTGGCCTTGCTGAAAGCTGATGTCTTTGGACGGTTTGTCTCTGCACGTTAGAGCCACCTGATCGCAAACTATACAACTACCGCCATAACATACATTCCGCCCGTGGCGGAAAGTTGTGTTTTATACCAAAGGTGGCAGTGATGTCGAATTCTACTGTTTGCCTCTGCACGTTGGAGCGTTTCAAAGTCCCGTATGCGTTCATATACCTTTCATCCCATTGCGATAAAACTTGGGTGAGATGTTGAGTGTACTCCAGGGAAGGTGTTTGGCTTAGTAAATTATTTTACAATAGATAGCGCATGACTAGATTCAACAAATGTGCGACGACGCACGAAGCGTTTCAAGAAGGTCCCGCATGCGTTCAAATACCATTCGTCCGATAGCGATGAAACTTTGGCGAGATGTTGTGTACACTCCAGGGAAGGCTTCTAGCTTAGTAAATTCATTTTACAATAGGTAGCGCACGAGTAGATTCAACTAATGAGCGACGACGCGCGAAGCGTTTCAACAAAATCCCGTATAAGTTTATATACCATTCATCGATTGAGATCAAACTTTGTTGAGTTGTTGTGTACGCTTACCTGAAAGTTTCTAACTTAGTAAATCCATTTCACAGGAGGTTGCGCAAGAGTAGATTCAACAAATGAGCGACGACGGGCGAAGCGTTTCAACAAAGACCAGTATGCGTTCACATACCATTCGTCCGATAGCGATGAAACTTGGGTGATAGGTTGTGCATACTACAGGCAAGGTTTCTGACTTAGTAAATCCATGTTATAATAGGTAGCGCACGAGTAGATTCAACAAATGAGCGACGACGCGCGAAGCGTTTCAACAAAGTCCCGTATGAGTTCATATACCATTCGTCCGATAGCGACTAAACTTGGGTGAGATGTTGTGTACACTTCAGGGAAGGTTTCTGGGTTAGTAAATCCACTTAACAATAGGTATTGCACAAGTAGATTAAAAAAATGAGCGACGACGCGCGAAGTGTTTCAACATAGACCCATATGCGTTCAAATACCATTCGTCCGATAGCGATGAAACTTGGGTAAGATGTTGTGTACTCATCAGGGAAGGTTTCTGGCTTAGTACATCACCTTTACAATAGGTATCGCACAAGTAGATTCAACAAATGAGCGACGGCACGCGAATCGTTTCAAACAAGTCCCGTATGCGTTCATATACCATTCATCCGATTGCTATGAAACTTTGGTGAGTTGTTGGGAACACTTCCGAAATCCTTATAGGCATAGTCAATCCAATTTACAATGGGCAGCGCGCGAGTATTTTAAACAAATGAGTGTTGGCGATGCATTCATATAGCCTTCAATTCATCCGATTGCGACCAAATTTTGGTGGGTTGTTTGGCTCACTTCCGGGATGGTTATAGGCATAGTTAATCCAATTAACAATAGATAGCGCACCAGTAGTTGAAACAAATGAGTGTTGGTGATGCGTTCATATACAATTCATCCGATTGCAATCAAATGCCGGTGAGTTGTTGTGCATGCGCCAGGAAAAGTTATAGGCATAGTAGATCCAATTAACAATAGATGGCGCGCGAGTAACTTCAACAACATGGCATGCGTTTTTTTCAACAAAGTCCCACATGCGTTCATATATCATTCACCCCAATGCGATGAAACTTGGGTGAGATGTTGTATACACTCAGGGAAGGTTTCTCGCTTAGTAAATCCACTCAACAATAGGTAGCACACGAGTAGATTCAACAAATGAGTGATGATGCGTGAAGTGTTTCAACAAAGTCCCGTATGCGTTCATATACCATTTGTCCGATAGCGATGAAACGTGGGTGAGATGTTGTGTACACTTCAGGGAAGATTTCTAGCTTAGTAAATCCATGTTACAATAGGTAGCGCACGAATGGATTCAACAAATGAGCGACGACGCGCGAAATGTTTCGACAAAGACCCGTATGCGTTCATATACAATCGTCCGATAGAGATGAAACTTTGGTGAGTTGTTGTGTACACTCCAGGGAAGGTTTCTGATTTAGTAAATCCATTTCACAATTGGTAGCAAACGGGTAGATTTAACTAATCAGCGACAGCGCGTAAATCGTTTCAATAAAGTCCCGTATGCGATCATATACCATTCATCCGATTGTGATAAAACTTTGGAGAGCTGAGTACAGTCCTGCAAAGGTTCATGAATTAGTAAGTGAGTTTTTCAATGGGTGGCGCACAAGAAGATTCAACAAATGAGTGACGGCGCGAATCGTTTAAACAAAATCCCGTTTGCGGTCATATGCCATTCATCCGATTGCGATGAAACATTGATGAGTTGTTGTGTACACGCCAGGAAAGGTTTTCGAGTTAGTAAATCCATTTTACAATAGGTAGCGTACGACTATATTCCACAAATGGGTGACGGCGCTCTAATCGTTTCAGCAGTCCCGTATGCGTTCGTATACCATTCATTTCATTGCGAAGTAACTTTCGTGAGTTGTTGATCACGCTCCCGTGAATGTTTCTGAGATAGTAAATTATTATTTTTATAATAGTTTAGAGGTGGTTAACGGAAAAAGAAGAAAATATTGGGAATCCAAAAGCACTGCAACTAACAAAGTCAAAACCCCAACACTTTCTTTGATTGGCAGGACAACGTCTGCCGGGTCAGCTAGTATATATATAAAAATGGAAGTTTGTCTGTTTTTTTTTCTGAATTTCTACGGAAATTTGCGTTATTTACGCGTTTCAGACGTGTTTTATGATGGATGCGCGCAATTGTTTTTGTCTGTCTGTCTGTCTGTGGACAATTTTTTGTGTCCTTATAACTCGAGAACGGCTGAGTGGATCAACGTAAAATTTGATAGAGATATCCTTCAGAGGCACGACACCAATCATTGATGTAACTCTTCTCCGTACCTCTCATAAAAGGGGCCCTACCCCCTTAAAATACTTGCTGAAATAGGCGTAGAAGGGTGAAACACAGCTCATTTTCAGCCCCTCAATGTGAGAAACGAAACTCGGGGAAGGATCTAAAACCAACAGTTTTTGAGATATTCCCAGAAAACTAATTTCACTTAATAAATTAATGAAAGAATGCATGCCGGTAACCATGGCAACTGAATCTCAGAGGTCCATCTATTTCTGTAAGACGCAATGCAATTCCATTTATTACATTACTGTGAAGGTTTGCAAACGGCTATAAGGTTATAACGGATCCAAATTAAGCTGAAATATTCATCAATACATACTATGCGCTTAAGGGGTCAAGGGGTACTCTAGAATTTTTTCACGCGATTTACACGTGCGAGTATGGTACGGTAGGTCTATTATATCCCTATCCCTGTATTGTTATATTATTATTATTATTATTACTATTATTTTAATTATTATCATTATTATGGCGTACAACGACGAGACAAACTTATTTTCAAACCCTTGGTGTCAGAAACAAAACTCGGGGCCCCTCAAGAGCCGTAAAGGGTCACCGAAAACTATATTTTAAGGCTCTAAACCCAAAAGTTTCATAGATATTCCCAGAAAACTAATTTCATTTAATAAACTAAACAAGGAATGCAAGCTACTAACCATGAAAACAGTATCTCAAGAGGTGGCATCCAACTTTCCATCTATTTCTGGAATAAGTAATGCCACTCCAGTTATTACATTTCTGTGAAAGGTTGCAAATGGCTATAAGGGTATCACGGAACAAACTAAAACTGTAAAATTCTTCAATGCGCTGAAAGGGTTCAAGGAGTACTCTAGATTTTTTTTAACACGACTTACACGTGCGATATGTCGTACAGAAGGTCTATTATATCTCCAAACAGCAACATTATTTTCAAAAATTGAAGTAGTAGACTGTTTTTTTGCTGATTTTAGGAATTTGGGCCATTGGAGGCTAAAGAAAACTGAATGTTCATGCACCACAAGCCTTTATAATTTATAAAAGGGGTGTGCCTGTAGTTGGGCACTTGACACAACGGTTAGGGTCAGTTCGTATGTGACGTGTATTGCGATTCGTCTACGAGGTTTTCAATTTTATTTTCACGCCAGGAAGAACACGTTAGATAAATTTAGATCGAGAGCACATTTTAGCTAATCATTTTCTTTGCCAACAAACAGGTTACAAGCCCCTAAACATTGCAACAGAAATCAATTGATAACATCTGGTTATTCATACCGAAGACCATTCGAAGAATGGGTACTTCTGCTAGTCTTATTATATAAAATTCCTCTCGGCACGCCGGAAGGCGTAGGTAGATTCCACCGGGCAAACTAGGGGTTAGGCTATAATAGGCAAAATATGCAGGTTTTCGTAGGAGGATCAGACCTCATTTATTGCTAGAAAGTATTTTACAATTGGAGGTTAGTTAACATTTTTTCGTCTTTCTATGCATACTTTTAACATTTTACTGTCTTATGGGGATGGTAACCTTCTTGTCATTTGGGGTTAATTTTTATACTTGTGATCACACTGTCCTCATGCAAGGTTTGGAACTAATGTGTAACTATCTAACAGTCTGTTACTTCTTCACGCAAAATTTTATCTCCCGCTGAGATGTTGGTTCCTCAGTTTAGGGGCTGCGACAAGGTGGTCATGTAACCCCGTGTACATTGGGTGTGTTTAGAATCTGTCTGATAAACGGTGTTATTTGTGATGACTGTATTAGTCTGTAATTCAGGTAAGGTCTGCAGACGGTCAATTTTAAGTAGTACCTAATTTTGTACCAAATACTAACGTCAACGACACCTAGCTGTGAACTTGGCTGCTAGATGCCACCGCAACCAGCAACTTGCAACGAACTTTGTAACTTCCCCTCCGAAGGAAAGCATGCTGACGGATTTTTAGCGCTCTTAGAAAATCCGGCGACTTTGGCCGTCTTTGAACCAGCACCTTGGGCATAGAAGTTCAGCATGCTACCAGTTAGCCGCTTTCCTCATAGTCAGATGGAACAAGAAGTTCCGTGACGAACTAAAGAGCCTACTTTTCTTAAAATTAAGATTCATGCCATAGATTAATCTACAGTATATGAACCTATCTAGAATAATGACGAAATTAAGTGGGTAATATCGAAATGTCTTAATTAGTTCGAAATAAGATATACTAGGCATAATGTAGCCTAATAGAGCAATACAGTTGGCAGCTCTGGTGACTGAATATATTCTTACTTCCATCTCCTAAGGTACAGAATACAAAATGTGGTTGAAGTCCAAAGGACGTTACATGGATTTAGACATTGGATCTATTAGTACACGTAAAAGCATTTTGGCAACAATGTCATGCGAGTGCTGGTCAGAAATAATCTGAAATATTATATATTTTTGTGCCAATTTTGGATGAAATCCATTAATTGGTATAGAAGTTACATGTATTTAAAAATTGGTCCTATCAGCAGGCTTAAAATCATGTTGGTAGAACTGACGTATATAAGTTACTCCAAATTAATGTAAAATGTCGGGTAATTTACGTGTGCATAGTTTAAAGCTGTCGGTTTGCATACTTTCTGATATATTTGGATACAAAATAGAGAGCAATTAACAGTTGGCAGCCCTGGTGGCTCTTAAGAATACACTCAGTCATATATGTTTATGTACGCATATTACATACAAAATTTGGTTGAAATCCAATTGATAGTGTAGAAGTTATATGCATTTAAACATTGGACTTATCAGAAGGATTAAAATTGTTTTGGCAACACTGTCATGGTTGACCTCCTGGAAATTAAACTGAAATAGTATTATCTACATGTGTGCCAATTTTGGAATAGCTCCCATGCATACCTTGCAAGATATCCAACATGGAGCTCAAATTTCTAGTGCGTTTTTTCAGCAGTTGGTAGCACTGACATCATTTTCAAATATGGACGTGAGCTATTCCGGTGCACATCTTTACTCATACTCAGACAGACAGACAGACAGACAGACAGGACAGACAGACACACATTTTCCCGGATCGATCTCATAAGTCTACATTTTCCTCATTTTTGCAAAATGTGAAAAGTAGGCTAAAATTGAATGTGATCTCGTCAATGGCGTTATCTTGGCAACCTCTGATAGATCATCCCTTATCAATTTAAAAGCGTTGTTATGGTAACCTCTGATGGCACTTGGCATTTTTAGCCTACTTTTCACATTTTGCAAAAATGAGGAAAAAGTAGACTTATGAGATCGGGCAAATGTGTGTCTGTCTGTCTGTCTGTCTGTCTGTGTGTCCCCCCTATCAACTCCTAAACGGCTGCAGCAATCGAAACAAAATTTGGTAGGAGTAAAGATCTATACCTGAATATCTCACGGCCATATTTGAAAATGATGTCAGTGCTACCAACTGCTAAAAAATCGCAATTGAAATTTGAGCTCCATGTTGGATATCTTGGAAAGTATGAATGGGAGCTATTTCAAAATTGGCACACGTACAGATCATAATATTGCAGTTTAATTTCCTGGAGGCCATATATGGCAGTGTTGCCAAAATGATTATAAGCCTGCTGACAGGTCCAACTTTAAATGCATATAACTTCTATACTATCAATTGGAATTCAACCAAATTTCGTATGTTGTATGTGTACATAACCAGATATGACAGCGTATTCTTCAGACCTACCAGGGCTGCCAACTGTTAATAAATGCTCCTAATTTATTTTATACAAATACCAATATATCAGAAAGTATGCAAGCCGACAGCTTTAAACTATGCACACGTATAGTCCCTGACATTCTATATTAATTTGGAGTAACTTACATACGTCAGTGCTACCAACATGATTCTAAGCCTGCTGACAGGTCCAACTTTAAATACATGTAACTTCCATACTATCATTTGGATTTCAACCAAATTTCGTATGTGCTATGTGTACCATAACAGATATGACTATGCGTATTCTAAGGAGCAACCAGTGCTGCCAAATGTTAATATGTGCTGTCCCTATTTTTGTTACCCTAATATCAATATATCAGAAAGTATGCAAGCCAATAGCTCTAAACTTTGCACACGTATAATACCTGGCATTCTAGAGGAATTTGGAGTAACTAATATACGTCAGTGCTGCCAACATGATTCTAAGCCTGCTGATAGGTCCAATTTTAAAATGCATGTAACTTCTATACTAACTAATGGATTTCATTCAAAATTGGCACAACAATATATCATATTATTTCAGATTATTTCTGACCAATACATGCATGACATTGTTGCCAACATGATTTTACGCGCGCTGTTAGATCCAATGTTTAACTGCATGTAACGTCCATGCTATTCATTGGACTTCAACCAAATTTTGTATTTTGTACCTTAAGAGACGGAACTAAGAATATATTCAGTCATCAGGGCTGCCAACTGTAGTGCTCTATTAGGATACATTATGCCAGGTATACAGTATTTCGAACTAATTGGAAATTTCGATATTAGCAACTTAATTTCATCATTAATCTAGATAGGTTCATATTCTGTAGAATAATCATTGGCATGAAAAGTAGGCTGTATAGTTCTTCACGGAACTTCTTGTTTAAAATTCCGAAATCATTTTTCTCATCCCTGGGCGTAATGGTGGGTCATATCAAAAATTCTTTCAGACAAAAGTTTTAGTTAATTATTAGGGGAATATTTTCCATTTTGTACGGTTTTGATATTGTGCCTATTAAGAGAGATATGATTAATGTTTCCCGAAAAACCAACTTTTTCCCACCCCTTTGGTCAATGGTTGGTGCTATCAAAAAACTTATTTGACATAAATTTTTGGCACTTATCCGACACATATTATGAACTTTGAAGGGATTCGATATTTCACATATTAAGAGAGTTATAGCGAAATTTCACTTTTTCGAAAAAAGCCCCCCATTTCCACCCCCTTCGACCGATTTTGTCCATTAACGAACTCGACCTAGATTTTATAGGGATACATATTATGTAAAAAATTCAAAGTGATTGGTGCAAAATTACGACAGTTATCGTGTCCACAAGAATCTGATATACATATATATATATATACATATATATATACATACATAAATTATATATAAACTTATGAACTGACGGTGGTTTTGGGGTCTGGGGGATGTGAAACGCGAAGATATGTCAAAATTTTCCGGAAGTCGAAACATGGGACCCATTTCTAAGACTAAGGTGTATGTATCACAAAACTCAAGCTCCTAAACCAGAGGGAGTTAGGTGGTGTGGTTTGGACCAAAAACGTCCAAATCGTCTCAATGGTACAGGAAAAATCTTGCATTTCTTGAAAAGTCAACGGAAATAATTTATTTGTTTATGATGATGATGATTATGATAATTGTTGTTTTAAGGGGCCTAACATCTAGGTTATCGGCCCCTGATGGTTTGGGTGATCGTGAAGATGAAAATGAAAAGCGCTCTTAAAACTAAAACTAATTACTAACTTACATACTAGAAGAAGAAATGGAAAACTAAAGGAGAATAAGGCAAATAAAGGACAGGAGGAAAATAAATGCCCTCAACCCTCGAAGAAGGCGGATTGAGGGACTTGGAAGGAAGGAGAGCCATGAAAGACAGATAGGAAAGTGAAAGAGGAGAGGGTCCGCCCCAATGGTAAGGGACAAAAGGGGAAAACGGACCCAGCTCAGGAATCCCTCGGGGTCGCCAACTCCCGAACTCACCAGCCATGAGCCCCTGAGGGTGTAGCATTATGTAGGGTGCACCAGACGTGGTGGGGCTACATACACCCAGCCTCCTTGAGGGCCTTAAGCAGAAGGCTGGAGATAACATGAAAAGAAAAAGAAGGCTGACCCCACGCAGAAGGAGGGAATCAGAAAAGATGAGACAAGGGCCAATTAAGGCGAGAAAGGAAGAGACTCCCTAGGCCTCGGATACCCTAATACCGTCGGGGTCGGAAGAGAACAAGAGGTGACCAAGTGAGGTCGACAGGAAAGAAGACAGAGAGGAGCCCGGCACAAGTAAGTGGAAGCACTGCCGGACTCAGCTGGGGCCCCGTGGTCGCCAACCCACGCCCACTAGAAGTGAGCCCCTGGGGGGTTATTTGTTTATAAAGCGCTTTTAAACAAATAAACAAGACGATAGCCCCTGCGATAACTCTGTCGCCTACAGCCCGCAGAGCACTAAACCGAGCGGGTAGTCTGTACACATGGGGACGCACACAATCCATTATGCGAGAGTTTTCGCACGGGTCCGCTAGTTACATTTATTACATTACGGAGATAGTTTGCAAACAGCTAGAAGGTTATAACGGAACCAAATTAAGCTGTAAAATTCATCAATGTCATATAATGCGCTTAAGGGGTCAAGGGGTACTCTAGATTTTTTTCACGCGATTTACACGTGCGGGTGTGGTACGGAAGGTCTATTATATCCCTATCCCTATATTGTTATATTATTATTACAGTTATTATTATACTACGGACTACAACGACGAGACAACGCTTATTTTCAGCCCCTTGGGGTCAGAAACAAAACTCTGTGCACCTAAATAGCAGTAAAGGGTCCCCAAAAAGTACATTTTAAGGCTCTAAAACCAACAGTTTCTGAGATATTCCCAGAAAACTAATTTCATTTAATAAACAAGATGTTCAGGAAAGAACATATAGCCTACTTTCTCCTAAATGCATGGGTATTGTTATAACTCTTTGTCATTTTCAAGGAGTATAATTGAATGTTGGTTGTAGTAGCTTGTTGAAATACAACGTGCTATAGGGATATTAAACATGAATATGAGGTGCCCTATGCTAGTGCTACCTCTGTAAAAAAAATTCATTCAATTCGGTTTCACCGTGTTTGAATTGATCTGGGGAATGGATTTGCACACATACATGGCCGCTATTTGCAAACTATTGGACTGATGATCTAGCAGTTTGGTCAGAATATGCTTCCCACATAAAGATTTGTTGTTGCAAAATTTGGTACAGACTAGATTATTAGTTTGGTCGTATTACATTTTAGCCTTTAACATTTGGGTGGCCGCGATTACGTTTCCGTCAAGATGGCGGTGATATAAAACATGACACTGAGGTGGCCTTTTCTAGTGCTACCTCTGTACCAAATTTCGTTCCATTCGGTTTCACCGTGTTCGAATTAATAGGGGAATCGATTTTCACACAAAGATGGCCGCCATCCGCAAAATATTAGGCTAATGACCTATTAGTTTGATCAAAGGATGCTCCCTCCATAATGGTATGTTGATTGCAAAATTTGGTAGAGATCGGATGATTAGGTTAATCGTAATTTGATTTAAGCTTTGAATATTTGTGTGGCCGCCATTACGTTTCCGTCAAGATGGCGGCGATATAAAACATGACACTGAGGTGCCCTTTGCTAGTGCTACCACTGTACCAAATTTCATTCCATTCGGTTTCACCATGTTCGAATTAATAGGGGTAATCGATTTTGACACAAAGATGGCCGCCATCCGCAAACCATTAGGCTAATGACCTATTAGATTTGTCAAAGGATGCTTCCTCCATAAAGGTATGTTGTTGCAAAATTTGGTAGAGATCGGATGATTAGGTTAGTCGTAATTTGATTTAAGCTTTGAACATTTGTGTGGCCACCATTACGTTTCCGTCAAGATGGTGGTGATATAAAACATGACACTGAGGTGCCCTTTGCTAGTGCTACCTCTGTACCAAATTTCATTCCATTCGGTTTCACCGTGTTCGAATTAATAGGGGTAATAGATTTTGACACAAAGATGGCCGCCATCCGCAAACTATTAGGCTAATGACCTATTAGATTGGTCAAAGAATGCTCCCTCCATAAAGGTATGTAGTTGCAAAATTTGGTAGAGATCGGATGATTAGGTTAGTCGTAATTTGATTTAAGCTTTGAACATTTGTGTGGCCGCCACTACGTTTCCGTGAAGATGGCGGCGATATAAAACATGACAGTGGGGTGCCCTTTGCTAGTACTACCTCTGTACCAAATTTCGTTCCATTCGGTTTCACCGTGTTCGAATTAATAGGGGCAATCGATTTTCACACTAAGATGGCCGCCATCCGCAAACTATTAGGCTGATGACCTATTATTTTGGTCAAACGATGCTGCACACTTAAAGGTATGTTGTTGCAAAATTTGGTAGAGATCGGATGATTAGGTTAGTCGTAATTTTATATAAGCTTTGAACATTTGTGTGGCCGCCATTACGTTTCCGTCAAGATGGCGGCGATATAAAACATGACACTGAGGTGTCCTTTGCTAGTGCTACCTTTGTACCAAATTTCGTTCAATTTGCGCTCACCGTGTTCGAATTGATAGGGGGGGACAGACATTCAGAGTACACACACACACACACACACACACACACACAGACTTACACACAGACAGACACACTTTTTTCGCCCTGTAGTGATCTCATAAGTCTACTTTCATTTTTTGCAAAAATCAAAAGTAGGCTAATTAATGAAGAAATGCAAGGCAGTAACCATGACAACAATATCTGAAAAGGTGACATCCAATTGTCCATCTAAAAGCCACTCCATTTATTAAATTTCTGTGAATGTTTGCAAATGGCTATAAGGTTATTACGGAATCAACTAAAACAGTAAAATTCATCAATGCGCTTAATGGGGTCAAGGGGTATCCTAGATTTTTAGCCTACTTTTCACATTTTGCAAAAATGAGGAAAATGTAGACTTATGAGATCGGGCAAATGTGTGTCTTGTCTGTCTGTCTGTCCTTCTGTCTGTCTATCTGTCTGTGTGCCCCCCCCCCCCCATTAATTCCTAAACCGCTGCAGCAATCGAAACAAAATTTGGTAGGAGTAAAGATCTATACCTGAATATCTCACGGCCATATTTGAAAATGATGTCAGTGCTACCAACAGCTGAAAAATCGCAATTTAAATTTGAGCTCCATGTTGGATATCATGGAAGGTAATGGAAGTTATGAATGGCAGCTATTTCAAAATTGGCACCCGTATAGAAAATAATATTGCAGTTTAATTTCCTGGAGGCCATATATGGCAGTGTTGCCAAAATGATTATAAGCCTGCTGATAGGTCCAAATTTTAAATGCATATAACTTCTACACTATCAATTGGATTTCAACCAAATTTTGTATGTGCTATGTGTACCTAAACAAATATGACAGTGTATTCTTAAGATCCACCAGGGCTGCCAACTGTTAATAAATGCTCTCAATTTTTTAAAATCTAAATTCCCATATATCACAAATTATGCAAGCCGACAGCTTTAAACTATGCACACGTATAGTACCTGACATTATATATTAATTTGGAGTAACTTATATACGTCAGTGCTACCAACATGAATCTAAGCCTGCTGATAGGTCCAATTTTAAAATGCACGTAACTTCTATACTAACGGATTTCATTCAAAATTGACACAATATATCATATTATTTCAGATTATTTCTGACCAATACATGTATGTCATTGTTGCCAACATGATTTTACACGCGCTGTTAGATCCTATGTTTAACTGCATGTAACGTCCTTGCTATCCATTGGACTTCAACCAAATTTTGTATTCTGTGCCCTAAGAGATGGAACTAAGAATATATTCAATCACCAGGGCTGCCAACTGTAGTTCTCTATTAGGCTACATTATGCCAGGTATACAGTATTTCGAGCTAATTAGAAATTTCGATATTACCAACTTATTTTCATCATTATCCTAGATAGATCCATATAGATTAATAATTGGCATGAATCTTAAATTAAGAAAAGTAGGCTCTTTAGTTCGTCACGGAACTTCTTATTTTCACACGACTTCAATGTGCGTTATGTCGTACAGAAGGTCTATTATATCTGAAACAGAAACATTATTTTCAAAAATTCCTGAATTGAAATACGGTAGTTTTTTTTTTTTTGCTTTTAGGAATTTGGGCCATTGGAGTCTAAAAAACCTGAATTTTCATGCACCACAAGCCTTTATAATTTATTATAGGGGCTTCCACTGGATGGGGACTTGACACAACAGTGAAGGTCAGTTGTATTTGACGTGTATTGCGTTTCGTCTACGAGGTTTTAATTTTTTTTTTCACGTCAGGAAGTACACGTTAGGTAAATTTAGTTTCAGAGCATATTTTAACTAATCATTTTTCTTTGTCGACAAACAGGTTCCAAGTCTCTAACCATTGCAACAGTAGCCCAATTGATTACGTCTGGTTATGAATACCGAAGACCGTTCGAGGAATGGGTACTTCTGCTAGTCCCTCATAAATTTAGAAGCGTTGTCATGGTAACTTCTGATGGCACTTGGCATTTTCTTCTAATTCCGAAATCATTTGTCTCATCCCTTGGCGTAATGGTGGGTCATATCAAGAATTCTTTCAGACAAAGGTTTAGGTAATTATTAGGGGAATATGTTCCATTTTGTACGGGTTTGATATTGTGCCTATTACGAGAGATATGATAAATGTTTCCCGAAAAACCCACTTTGGTAATGGTTGGTGCTATCAAAAAACTTTTAACACATAAATTATAAAATTTTGAGATGACGGTGGTTTTGGGGTCTGGGGGATGTGAAACTTGAAGATACAGTGAAACCCCTCAAATCCGAACTAATTGGGGCTGTAGCCAGTTCGGATTTCAATTTGTTCGGATTAGCCAAAAAATATGCATAACATAATAACCAGGCCTCATTACGGTATATGACTGTACATTGAGCGAAGAAGAAGAAGAAACTTCGACAGACAATGTGACTTATACTGAAGCTGCATCTCCTCTTGACATCGCATTGCGCTTCGTAAAACAACACACAGCAGCCACGCCAAGCGATGTCGTGTTCATGCGACGCTCGCTCACAATTGCCTCGGCAGGAAGGATTTCGTCATTTGGACAATAATTGTTGATAGCTGATTTCAAGTGAAAGATTATGTGATATTTTGTGTATTTCTATGGTTATTTCATTGTTTTTGCAATGTGATTAACCTAAGGAATTACAATAAGCAACTTTTCCGTTGTTCAATCCTGGAAGAGATAAGTAAGTAGGCACATTTACACTTTGCTAACTGTACTTCTTTGTTAATTTTTCGACTAATTATGTAAAATAAAGTTATAATGTAGAATGTATCAATGTTTTATGACTGAATAAATAAGTTTCTCTTTTCTTTGCGCGTCTTTTTCAAACTTATATCTGTCGGAAAGAACTCGTTCGGATTACCCGGGATTTCAAATTTCCGGGGTTCAGATTTGAGGGGTTTCACTGTATGTCGAAATTTTCCGGAAGTCGAAACATGGTACCGGTACCCATTGCAATGGTTAGCTTTCAAAGATATCTACCTAAAAGAAGGCTGACTCCTCGCAGAAGGAGGGTATCAGGAAAGATAAGACAAGGGCCAATTAAGGCGGGAAAGAAAGAGATTCCCTAGGCCTCGGATACCCTAATACCGTCTGGGTTCGGAAGAGAACAAGAGTTGACCAAGTGAGGTCGATAGGAATGAAGACGGAGAGGAGCCCGGCACAAGTAAGTGGAAGCAATACCGGACACAGCTGGGGCCCCGTGGTTGCCATCCCACGTCCCACTAGATGCAAGCCCCTGGGGGGGAAGAGAACAAGAGTTGACCAGCAATACCGGACACAGCTGGCGCCCCGTAGTCGCCAACCCACGTCCCACTAGATGTGAGCCTCTGGGAAAAACTGAGCAAACGTTATGGTTATAATGATAATAGATGTTTTAAGCGGTCTAACATTGCCATCTAATGATTTGGGTAATTATGAAGAATGTTGAAGACATGAAAACTGAAACTAAAAGTATCTGATAACCAGGCCGCGGATATTGATAACAAGTCATATTTTAATAGGTTCGTGGCGTGGTGGCGCAGCGGTCAAGCTGTTGGCCTCTGTCCAAGGTGGACCGGGTTTTATTCCTGGTCAATGCATGTGAGACTTTCTAAGTGAAATGCCATGTACTGTGGTTCGGATTCCACGTAAAAAGGAGGTCCCGTGGCTCATGATGATGATGATAATTGTTCTTTTACGGGGCCTAACATCGAGGTTACGTCACCCTAATGATCTGGGTGATAGCGAGAATGATAATGAAATGGATACCAGAACAAAATTATCTGAGACGGAAAATACGTACAAAAAGGAACTCAGATGGAAACAAATCACAATATGGTCTTACAAAAGGGAATTTAGAACGAAAAGATGCACATAAAGAATAGATTGAAATAGACCCACAAAACGTAGGCTAAATTCAAAATACGTACAAAATGCAACTGAAATTCAAAATACTTACAAAATGCAAATGAGATCAAAAACACGTACAATATGCAATTGAGGTTCAAAGTACTTACAAAAAGCAATTGAAATAAAAAATACACAATGCACTTCAGATTCAAATATCCCAGTTCCAATCCAAATTATTCACGAAGTACAATTGAAATTCAAAATACTTACAAAAGGCAATTGAAATTGAAAATGCTTACAAAATGTACGGCCGATTCAAAGGACTCATGTGGATTGACAATACTTACAAAATGCAATTTATATTGAGATGATGATGATGATAATTGTTGTTTTAAGGGGCCTAACATCGAGGTTATCGGCCCCTATTGATCTGGGTGATAGCGAAAATGATAATGAAATGGAAACCAGAACAAAATTATCGAAGACGGAAAATACGTACAAAAAGGAACTCACATAGAAACAACTCACAATATGGTCCTACAAAAGCTAATTTAGAACGAAAAGTTGCACAAAAGAATAGATTGAAAAAGACCCACAAAACGTAGGCTAGATTCAAAATACGTCCAAAATGCAAAGTAGCGCCGAAATACTTACAAAATGCAACTGAAATTCAAAATACTTACAAAATGCAATTGAGGTTCAAAATACTTACAAAATGCAATTGAAATTGAAAATACACAATGCAATTCAGATTGAAATATCCCAGTTCCAATCCAAATTATTCACAAAGTGCAATTGAAATTCAAAATACTTACAAAATGCAATTGAAAATGCTTACAAAATGTACGGTAGATTCAAACGACTCATGTGGATTGACAATACTTACAAAAAGCAATTTAGATTGAAAATACTTGACAAATGTAATTTAGATTCAAAATACCCACAAAATGCAATTGAGAATCAAAATGTGTGCAAAATGCCCACCAAAGAAAATGCAATTTAGATTCAAAATTCGTGCGAAATGCGGTTTTGGTTGAAAATACTTACAAAATGCAATTGAAATTCAAAATACTCACTAAAAGGCCCGGCAACCTGCATTGAAAGACTTACTAAAAAGCAATTTTGATTGTCAATCTTTACAAAATGCAATTGAGGTTGAAAACAATCGCGAGATGTAATGTAGATCGAAAAAACTTACAAAATGCAACATAGATCAAAAATGCCTTAAAAAAATCGCTAAAAGGGAATTTAGATACACGGTGATTCGAGTAACAAAAACATTGCGGGAATCTAAAAAGAGAAAAGGAAACAGAAGGAAAAGAGGAGAGGAGAGGGGAGAGAGGAGAAGGTCCGCCCTAAAGGGAAGGGACAAAAAGGGGAAAACTGACCCAGCTCAGGAATCCCTCGGGGTCGCCAACGCCCGAACTCACCAGCCGTGAGCCCCTGAGGGTGTAGCATTATCGACGGTGCACCAGAAGTGGTGGGGCTACATACACCCTGCCTCCTTAAGGGCCTTGAGCTCAAGGCAGGAGGTAAAAGGAAAAGAAAAGAAAAAGAAGGCTGACCCCTCACAGAAGGAGGGTATCAGGAAAGATGAGACAAGGGCCAATTAAGGCGGGAAAGTGAAAGACAACCTAGGCCTCGGATAACCTAATACCGTCGGGGTCGGAAGAGAACAAGAGGTGACCAAGGGCAAATAAAGGACAGAAGGAAAATAAATTCCCTCAACCCGCGAAGAATGGGGGTTGAGGGTCTTGGAACGAAGGAGAGCCATGAAAGGCAGATAGGAAAGTGAAATAGGTGAGGGTCCGTCCCACAAGTAACGGACAAAAGGGGGGAAAACTGGACCCAGCTCAGGAATACCTCGGGGTCGATAACTCCCGAACCCACCAGCCGTGAGCCCCTGAGGGTGTACTGGAGCAATATCCAAGGTGCACAAGAAGTGGTGGGGCTACATACACCCGGCCTCCTTGAGGACCATGAGCAGAAGGCAGGAGATAACATGAACGAAAAAGAAGGCTGACCCCTCGCAGAAGGAGGGTATCAGAAAAGATGAGACGAGGGCCAATTAAGACGGGAAAAGAAGAGACTCCCTAGGCCTCAGATACCCTAATAACGTCCCACAATAATTGAGCCCCTGGGGGGAGCTACAGAGATTTTCAATAGTTCTAGCAAAAAATACTCTGAGCCGCTACAACAACAAGAACAAAATTAATGGGCTTCAGCTGTAGCCATCGTGAGTATCCAAGGGTTAATCAAACGACCGGGCGGCTTTGGTGGCGTAGTTGGTAGCATTCTGAGCTTCTATGCCCAAGATCGCGGGTTGCAACCCAGCCGAAGTCGGATTTTTTAAGAGCGTTCAAAATCCCTCAGTATGCCTTCCTTCGGAGGAGAGGTAAATCCGGTCCCATGTCATACATTTATGGCATGTTAAAGAACCTTCCACTAATTACACCTTTGAGAAGCTAACTTATACGTTAAACATTTGACAAACGCTCTTAGGTTCCGACGTTCGAAGCCAGGAGCCGACTGCGATGGCGTCTGGTAACCAAGTTCTGAACTACTAGTCGTTGACAGTGGCGTTTGATGGCAAAAGTAGAAACTTATTGATATTTTTCAATGTCTGCAGTCCTTACTTGAATTGAAAACAGATAACACACACTAATGCAGTCATCACAATTAACACCGGTTATCAGACGGATTCTACACTCACCCAAAGTACACGGGGCTACATGACCGCGTTTTCGTAGCCCCTAATCAATCGAACAACGTTACCATTACCATTATTAAGAATTGAAGCCGTGATTCGTTTGTGTGAATATGTAGCTGAGCACTTGTCACGAGTTGCATTCCAACACGAGTCAAAAGAAAACAGATTGAATAAATAGAAGCCCATCAGTCTTGAATGGTCGCTTGCCATGTAATATTTCCACTTTGAAGACAACCATGAACTGGTTAAGAAGTATTTGTTCATGCAGAACAAGTGGCAAGGACGTTTAATACATATTAATTGAATTCCAAATAAATCATCTCATTAAGAGTCAATGTAGTGCATGTTCTGCACGCTTTCATCGAACCGTAAAGTAATACTGCTTTACCATAAAAGACTGTCCAATATGTCATGCTATTAGGTACATAACCTTATTTAACAAGCAGAATAGTTTTCTTGTACATGACCTACTCATATGCGCAATAAACATGTCCTATCCAGGACAAGACGTTTCCCCTGTCCTGCCATCCAATAGTCTAAATGACCTCGGAATAAACAATTAGTAAGGTATCACGATGTGAATTCCTCCCTTTACGACGTTTATGAAGAATACTATAGAATTACTAACAAATAATCTTATTTTACGTCATTAGCATTACATTGAACATAATTTATGTTGCCTTGTTGCACAGAATCAATAGGCTATTTATTATATTAACTGGATGATGATGATGATGAAAATTGTTGTTTTAAGGGGCCTAACATCTAGGTTATCGGCCCCTGATGGTTTGGGTGATCGTGAAGATGAAAATGAAAAGCGAACTTAACCTCCTCTGTCCTTACGTAGCATATATGCTACATGCGGTTTTTATTTTTTTCTGACTCAAGCGCTGGCTTCTCTGCGGGTTGCCAGCTGTAGCATATAATCTACTGGCCGCGCATCACGCACATTATTTTTTTTTGTTACCCGCTCGAGCGAATAGGTGGCAGCACCTCTGTGAATATTGAAGTTGGCGGACTGGTAACCATGGAAACAAGACGTGCAGGTAATTAATATGTATTTGTATATTAAAGTAATGTAAATGTTATAAAAATTGCTTACAATTGATCAACAGTTAATGTGCTATTGAATGTAAGTTTCGGTAATATACTAAAATACTTACACGATCACGATTTGCATTACGTAGCATATACTCTACATCAGGCAATGACCTTGGCATTTTATACTTGCTACATGATTTTATGTCTGAATTTTCCTCATTTTTAGGATGTATTTCAGTGCTGTAGGTAAGGCTTAAGTCACATGTAGCTTAAATGTTGAGAAATATGCGGTCTTTAAATATTATATAGCCTACTTTCTCTTACCACATAGCCTACTTTCTCTTACCATGTTATGAAAACGGTAACATTAAATTTCACCATTTATTTCTTCAGCCTTGAATGATGCAGACATTGTGGAACTGATTGACTCTATCGATCCTGATGTGTCTGATATTGAGCTGGAGACTGGAGACGAAGAAGACGGGAGGAAAGATGACCCGAGATTGAATACGGCATCTCCAACAATGAAGATGAAGCGAATGATGTACCTGATGATGATGATGATTGTGATGAGGACGATGGAAATCGAAACTTGAGGCGCCGCAGAATACCAGCGCCTATGCCGTCTGTTTAATCCAGGAAGTTTCATGCTTTGCATCTACCAGAAATGATGAGCAGAACGCAAAAAAGTAGATCAAGATGTAGACTACCGGGCTGAAAGGGATTCACTTTTGTACAGTGCAAAAAATGCAAAATGTACCTGTACTTTACGGAAAAAGGAACTGTTTCTCAGCATTTCATGAGTCATAACTGGATATTGTGGATTTTACTCTCAATTTTTTGTTATTTTTTAATATAACTTCTTTAGTGCTTTGACTTTTTAATCAAAAATGTTTAATTATCATTTCTTAATTATTTGTATTTTAACTTTAGATAATGCAAAATAAATATAGAAAAATATTCAAAAAATTATGTTACTATTGTAAATACTTTACAAGGCATTAAACCATTAGTAATCGTGTATCACAAAATAATTTAGCATTGCAAAGTAGTGGGAGGAGAGTCGTCATTAAGTCCTGATGTAGCATATATGCTACATGTCATAATAGCCCAGTGATTTCGAAAAAAAATTTTTTTTTGATAAATATGTATTATTTTACCTAATTGCAATAAGTTAAACACAGAAAAGTATATTTCAAAGTTCTGAACTGAGCTCAGGACTGAAGAGGTTAAAACTAAAACTAACTAATAACCTACATACTAGAAGAAGAAATGCAAAACTAAAGGAGAGTAAGGCAAATAAAAGGACAGAAGGAAAAGAAATGCCCGCAACCCTCGGAGAAGACGGATTGAGGGACTTGGAAGGAAGGAGAGCCATGAAAGGCATATAGGAAAGTGAAAGAGGAGAGGGTCCGCCCCAAAGGTAAGGGACAAAAGGGGAAAACGGACCCAGCTCAGGAATCCCTCGGGGTCGCCAACTCCCGAACTCACCAGCCGTGAGCCCCTGAGGGTGTAGCATTATCTAGGGTGCACCAGAAGTGGTGGGGCTACATACACCCTGCCTCCTTAAGGGCCTTGAGCACAAGGCAGGAGGTAAATGGAAAAGAAAAAGAAGGCTGACCCCTCACAGAAGGTGGGAATCAGGAAAGATGAGACAAGGGCCAGTAAAGGCGGGAAAGTGAGAGACTCCCTAGGCCTCGGATACCCTAATACCGTCAGGGTCAGAAGAGAACAAGAGTTGACCAAGTGAGGTCGACAGGAAAGAAGATGATGATGATGATGATTATTATAATTGTTGTTTTAAGGGGCCTAACATCTAGGTTATCGGCCCCTAATGGTTTGGGTGATCGGGAAGATGAAAATGAAATGCAAACCATAACCAAAAACTAACTACGAACTTACATACTAGAAGAAGAAATTGAAAAACAAAACGAGAATAAGGCAAATAAAGGACAGGAGGAAAAGAAATGCCCTCAACCTTCGAATAATTCGGATTGAGGGACCCGGAAGGAAGGAGAGCCATGAAAGTGAAGAGGAGAGGGCCCAGCCCACAGGCAAGGGACAAAGGGGGAAACCGGACCCAGCTCAGGAATTCCTCGGGGTCACCTACTCCCGAACTCACCAGCCGTGAGCCCCTGAGGGTGTAGCAATATCGACTTAGTAAATCCATTTTACAATATTGGTAGCGCACAAGTAGATGTAACAAATGAGTGAAAACGCGTGAAGCGTTTCAACAAAATCCCGTATGCATTCATATACCATTCATCGATTGCGATGAAGCTTTGATGAGTTGTTTTGTACACTTACTTGAAGGTTTCTAACTTAGTAAATCCATTTCACAGTATGTGGCGCCCGAATTGATTTGACAAAATAGTGACAGCGCACGAATCAAAATCCCTTATGCGTCTTCTGCCATTCATCCGATTGCGATGAAACTTTGGTGAGTTGTTGTGCACGCTCCCACGAATGTTTCTAAATTAGTAAATCCATTTCACGATAGTTTAGAGGTAGTTAACGTAATTTGAAACAAATATTGTATATCCAAAAGCACTTCAAGAAACAAAATTACAAACCCAACATTTTCGTGATTGGCATTGCAACGCATGCCGGGTTCAGGTCGTGTATATATATATATATATATATATATATATATATATATATATATATATAATGATTTATAAACTCTTTAAATGACGGTGGTTTTGGGGTCTAGGGGATGTGAAACGCGGAGATATGTCGAAATTTTTCGGAAGTCGATGATGATGATGATAATTGTTGTTTTAAGGGGCCTAACATCTAGGTTATCGGCCCCTACTGGTTTGGGTGATCGTGAAGATGATAATGCAATGTAAACTTCAACTAGAACTAACTACTAACTTATATACTAGAAGAAGAAATGGAAAACAAAAGGAAGATAAGGCAAATAAAGAACAGGAGGGAAAAAAATGCCCTCAACATTCGAAGAAGGCGGATTGAGGGACTTGGAAGGAAGGTCAGCCATAAAAGGCAGATAGGAAAGGGAAAGAGGAGAGGGTCCACCCCCACAGGTAATGGATAAAAGGGAGAAAACCGGACCCAGCTCAGGAATCCCTTGGGGTCGCCAACTCCCGAACTCACCAGCCGTGAGCCCCTGAGGGTGTAGCATTATCTAGGGTGCACCAGGAGTGGTGGGGCTACATACACCCTGCCTCCTTAAGGGCCTTGAGCACAAGGCTGGGGGTAAAAGGAAATGTAAAAGAAGGCTGACCCCTCGCAGAAGTAGGGTAGCAGAAAAGATGAGGCGAGGGCCAAATAAGGCGGGAAAGGAAGAGACTCCCTAGGCCTCTGAGACCCTAATACCGTCGAGTCGGAAGTGAGATAATCATAATTGTTGTTTTAAGGGGCTTAAAATCTCGGCTATCGGCCCCTAATGGTTTGGCTGAGTGAAAATGAAAGATGATCAAATAAAACCTACAACTAAAACTAACTAGGTTACTCACTTACAAACTAGGAGAGAAAATGGGAAATAAAAAGGAGAAGAATGTAAATTAAAGACGGTAGGAAAGGAAATGCCCTCAACCGTCAAGGAATGAGAATTGATGGAGTTGGAAGGAAGGAGAGAAGAAAGGGTAAGAGGGGAGAGTCCACCCGAAAGGCAATGGAAAATGCAAAATGGGCTCCAGCTCAGGAATCCCTGCTAAATCCCGAGCTCGCCAGCCGTGAGCCCCTGAGGGTGTAGCACTATCGAGGGTGCACAAGAAGTGGTGGGGCTAGACACACTCTGCATCCCTTAAGGTGGGCGATATCAGGAATAGAAAAACAAGAGGTCTGACCCCTCGAGTAATGAGGGATCAGTAATTATGATGATGATGATGATGATGATAATTGTTGTTTTAAGGGGCCTAACATCTAGGTTATCGGCCCCTAATGGTTTGGGTGATCGTGAAGATGAATATGAAATGCAAACTATAACTAAAAACTAACTACTAACTTATATACTAGAAGAAGAAATGGAAAACAAAAGGAGAATAAGGCAAATAAAGGACAGGAGGAAAAATGCCCTCAACCCTTGAAGAATGCGGATTTCGGGAGCCATGAACGGCAGATAGGAAAGTGAAAGAGGAGAGGGTCCGCCCCACAGGTTAGCGAAAAAAGAGGGAAACCGGACCCAGCTCAGGAATCCCTCACCAGCCGTGAGCCCCTGAGGGTGTAGCAATATCCAGGGTGCACCAGAAATGGTGGGGCTACATACACCCTGCCTCCTTGAGGGCCTTGAGCACAAGGCAGGAGATAACAGGAAAAGGAAAAGGCAGACCCCTCGCAGAAGGAGGGTATCAGAAAAGATGAGACAAGGGCCAATTAAGGCGGTAAAGGTAGAGACTCCCTAGGCCTCGGAGACCCTAATACCGGCGGGGTCTGAAGAACATCTAGGTTATCGGCCCCTGATGGTTTGGGTGATCGTGAAGATGAAAATGAAAAGCGAACATAAAACTAAAATTAACTACTAACCTACATACTAGAAGAAGAAATGGAAAACTAAAGGAGAATAAGGCAAATAAAAGGACAGAAGGAAAAGAAATGCCCTCAAACCTCGGAGAAGGCGGATTGAGGGACTTGGAAGGAAGGAGAGCCATGAAAGGCATATAGGAAAGTGAAAGAGGAGATGATGATGATGATAATTGTTGTTTTAAGGGGCCTAACATCTAGGTTATCGGCCCCTGATGGTTTGGGTGATCGTGAAGATGAAAATGAAAAGCGAACTTAAAACTAAAACTAACTACTAACCTACATACTAGAACAAGAAACGGAAAACTAAAGGAGAATAAGGCAAATAAAAGGACAGAAGGAAAAGAAATGCCCTCAACCCTCGGAGAAGGCGGATTGAGGGACTTGGAAGGAAGGAGAGCCATGAAAGGCATATAGGAAAGTGAAAGAGGAGAGGGTCCGCCCCAAAGGTAAGGGACAAAAGGGGAAAACGGACTCAGCTCAGGAATCCCTCGGGGTCGCCAACTCCCGAACTCACCAGCCGTGAGCCCCTGAGGGTGTAGCATTATCTAGGGTGCACCAGAAGTGGTGGGGCTACATACACCCTGCCTCCTAAGGGCCAAGAGCACAAGGCAGGAGGTAAAAGGAAGAGAAAAAGAAGGCTGACCCCTCGCAGAAGGAGGGTATCAGAAAAGATGAGACAAGGGCCAATTAAGGCGGGAAAGGAAGAGACTCCCTAGGCCTCGGATACCCTAATACCGTCGGGGTCAGAAGAGAACAAGAGTTGACCAAGTGAGGTCGACAGGAAAGAAGACGGAGAGGAGCCCGGCACAAGTAAGTGGAAGAAGTGCTAGACTCAGCTGGGGCCCCGTGATCGCCAACCCACGTCCTGCTAGTCAAGAGCCTCTGAGGGAGGTCGGAAGAGAAAAAGAATGACCAAGGGTGGATGACGGAAAATATGCCAGAGAGGATGCCATCACTAGTAAGAGGAAGGATTGTGGATTCAGCTGGGGTCCCGTGGTCACCGATCCACGTCCGACTAACTGTGGGCGCCTGGGGTATACACCAGTTGTGTTACCTTGAGCCTTTAGCACTCCCCATGGTGCACCGTTAGTGATGAGGCTATACATATCCCACCTACTTAAGGGCCTACGCAAAAACAGGAGATATGATGATTATGATAATCGTTGTTTTAAGGGGCCTAACATCGAGGGTTATCGGCCCCTAATGATCTGGATGATAGCGAAAATGGAGAATGAAATGGAAACCAGAACGACAATTATGTGAGACGGAAAATATTTACAAAGAGAATCTCAGATGGAAACAACTCACAATATGGTCTTAAAAACGGGAATTTAGAACGAAAAGATTCACAAAAAGAATAGATTGAAAAAGACCCACAAAACGTAGGCTAGATTCAAAATACGTACAAAATGCAATGTAGCGTCGAAATACTTACAAAATGCAACTGAAATTCAAAATACTTACAAAATTCAAATGAGATCGAAAATACTCACAAAATGCAATTGAAATTCAAAATACTTACAAAATGCAATTGAAATTGAAAATTCTTACAAAATGTACGGTAGATTCAAAGGATGATGATAATTGTTCTTTTAAGGAGCCTAACATCTAGGCTATCGGCCCCTGATGGTTTGGGTGATCGTGAAGATGAAAATGAAAAGCGAACTTATAACTAAAACTAACTACTAACCTACATACTAGAAGAAAAATGGAAAACTAAAGGAGAATAAGGCAAATAAAAGGACAGAAGGAAAAGAAATGCCCTCAACCCTCGGAGAAGGCGGATTGAGGGACTTGGAAGGAAGGAGAGCCATGAAAGGCATATAGGAAAGTGAAAGAGGAGAGGGTCCGCCCCAAAGTAAAGGGACAAAAGGGGAAAACGGACCCAGCTCAGGAATCCCTCGGGGTCGCCAACTCACGTACTCACCAGCCGTGAGCCCCTGAGGGTGTAGCATTATCTAGGGTGCACCAGAAGTGGTGGGGCTACATACACCCTGCCTCCTTAAGGGCCTTGAGCTCAAGGCAGGAGGTAAAAGGAAAAGAAAAAGAAAAAGAAGGCTGACCCCTCACAGAAGGAGGGTATCAGGAAAGATGAGACAAGGGCCAATTAAGGCGGGAAAGTGAAAGAGTCCCTAGACCTCGGATAACCTAATACCGTCGGGGTCGGAAGAGAACAAGAGTTGACCATGGAAGGTCGACAGGAAAAAACAGGAGATACCATGGATAGAATCTACGTCAGATCCTTCTAAGATTGAGGGTATCAAGTAAGATATGAAAAATTGAATTCGAAAAGTGAAGAGAGACACTAGGCTTAGAATGCCCCAATACCATCAGGGTCGGAAAGGAAGAAATGTTGGCCAAGTGAGGTCAACAGGGGAGATAAAGAGGACACTTGAACATGTAGAAGCTATGCCAGACTCGGCTTGGGTCCTATATCCTCTAAACGACGTCCCACTGGTCGTTAGCCTCAAGGAGTGACCAATACCCATGATGTATCGCCAATAGTTATCCAATAAGAAGCGACACCTAGGTATATCAAAGGCTAAGCACTAAATCCACAGCTAAGTCAAGTTCAAGTAGAAAATCTACCAACACCAAAGCTCCGAACAAGTAGGAACTCTTCCAACAACCAAGCACCGAACAATCGAACTGAGTTGTGTCAACTACAGTAAATGCCACTGAAGAACTCAAAAACATGAATAGGAATAGTGGCGCCCATTCAAGTTTGTGTCATCAGACCCCACTCAACCCGTGCAAAGAATTCAACTGTCCTTGGCCAGGTCGTGTCGACCAGACCACTTCACGCATGAGCACAGACGCAGACAATACAATGTGACGACGTGCTCAACAACTAAGGTGCAATCGAATCAAAAACTGCATAATAGAGTAATAGGAGCCTAGCTGATAGGCACCAGACTCTTCCACCACATATTGACGAACATGACTAGTAATACGTCTCGCTGCTTAAGAGTAATAGTACACTGTGCGTCGGTATGAAGAGCTCCAGAATAGACTGTAACTGCACTTGACTGGTGTCGAGAAATGAATGTATAGTAGAATGACTCAGTGTGCAGTTGGAAACGTGGTTGGTGTACGAGCATGCGCCCTGATCTGACCTGCGCAGTCTTGCCCCTGGCATCTCTTGACCATACAGTGAACTTCAGCGGTTCTCTCGCAAGGCACCAGTTTTCGAATATTACATGATGATTATGATAATGGCTGTTAGTTTATGAGGCGTAACGTCTAGTTTACCGGCTTCAAATGGATTGGGTTATAGTGAAAAAGATAACATGAAACATACAACTATAACTACTGAAGAGGCAGATGACCTTGTTCTTCCGCACCTTAAAAATACAAAAAAAAACTAACTACTGAATTACAACTTACTTACGCACAGCAAGGAAGAAGAATCAAAGGAATAAGAATCAAACTGGAATATATTTAGTGGAAAGAGACGACAGTCGACAGGGAAGATGATGATGAAGATAATTGTTGTTTTAAGGGACCTTACATCCAGGTTATCGGCCCGTAATGGTTTGATTGATAGTGAAAATGAAAATGAAATGGACATCATAATTAATAATAACTTCAGACTTGCATACTAGGAGAGGACAAATATAAGGTTGACAAATGACCATGGTCTATACGCAATATCTGCAAGAATCGAAATTTTGTAATAATTAGAAATATAAGGTGATAGAATCATCAGTCTACAAACAGTGCCTGAGGCAAAAATTGCTACATTTTCATACCAATGTCAAACATATTATATTAGGCCTATATCAATCTACTAATATATAAAAAATGAGAGGGTATGTGCCTGTCTGTCCGTCAGTGTGTTACTCAATACCGCAAGAACCACTAGTCCGATTTAAATGAAATTTGGCATGGCTGTAGCTGATTTACCAGGTTTACATATAGGATACTTTTGATTTCGATATTTTGCACTATTAAAAAATGGCGAACATTTCAGTGCCGTCAAGACACCCTTTGGTTTCAAAATATTATATTTCCATATCAAATAAAAAGAGAACGCTAAGAAATAGCAAACTATTGATGGCCCATCCAAGCTTGGAAATTTAATTTTCTATCCATAAGGTCCTTATCACTTTTCGTGTATCTCCTACGGTTAGCTAGTAAAACCTAAATTTGTGCAATAAAATATGATGATGATGATGATTGTTGTTTTAAGGGGCCTAACATCTAGGTTATCGGCCCCTGATCGTTTGGGTGATCGTGAAGATGAAAATGAAAAGCGAACTTAAAACTAAAACTAAATACTAACCTACATACTAGAAGAAGAAATGGAAAACTAAAGGAGAATAAGGCAAATAAAGGACAGGAGGAAAAGAAATGCCCTCAACCCCCGAAGAAGGTGGATTGAGGGACTTGGAAGGAAGGAGAGCCATGAAAAGCAGGTAGGAATGTTAAAGAGGAGAGGGTCTGCCCCCAAAGGTAAGGGACAAAAGGGGAAAACTGACCCAGCTCAGGAATCCCTCGGGGTCGCCAACTCCCGAACTCACCAGCCGTGAGTCCCTGAGGGTGTAGCATTATCTAGGGTGCACCAGAAGTGGTGGGGCTACATACACCCGGCCTCCTTGAGGGCCTTAAGCAGAAGGCAGGAGATAACATGAAAAGAAAAAGAAGGCTGACCCCTCGCAAAAGGAGGGAATCAGAAAAGATGAGACAAGGGCCAATTAAGGCGGGAAAGGAAGAGACTCCCTAGGCCTCTGATACCCTAATACCGTCGGGGTCGGAAGAGAACAAGAGTTGACCAAGTGAGATCGACAGGAAAGAAGGCGGAGAGGCGCCAGCACAAGTAAGTGGAAGCAATGCCGGATTCAGCTGGGGCCCGTGGTCGACAACCCACGTCCCAATAGATGTGAGCCCCTGGGGGGCTTCGACTTAGTAAATCCATGTTACAATATTGGTAGCGCACGAGTAGATGTAACAAATGAGTGAAAACGCGCGAAGCGTTTCAACAAAATCCCGTATGCATTCATATACCATTCATCAATTGCGATGAAGTTTGATGAGTTGTTTTATACACTTACTTGAAGGTTTCTAACTTAGTAAATCCATTTCACAGTAGGTGGCGCCCAAATAGATTTGACAAATAGCGACAGCGCACGAATCAAAATCCCTTATGCGTCTTCTGCCATTCATCCGATTGCGATGAAACTTTGGTGAGTTGTTGTGCACGCTCCCACGAATGTTTCTAAATTAGTAAATCCATTTCACGATAGTTTAGAGGCAGTTAACGGAATTTGAAACAAATATTGTGTATCCAAAAGCACTTCAAGAAACAAAATTACAACCCCAACATTTTCGTGATTGGCATTGCAACGCATGCCGGGTTCGGGTCGTGTATAAATAAATGATTTATAAACTTTTTAAATGGCGGTGGTTTAGGGGTCTAGGGGATGTGAAACGCGGAGATATGTCGAAATTTTTCGGAAGTCGAATCGTGGTACCCATTGCAAGAGTTAGTTTATAATTAAATCTATCTAAAAGAAGGCTGACCTCTCGCAGAAGGAGGGTATCAGAATAGATGAAACAAGGGCCAATTAAGGCAGGAAAGGAACAGGAGATGATGATGATGATGATTGTTGTTTTAAGGGGCCTAACATCTAGGTTATCGGCCCCTAATGGTTAGGGTGATCGTGAAGATGATAATGCAAAGTAAACTATAACTAGAACTACCTACTAACTTATATACTAGAAGAAGAAATTGAAAACAAAAGGAGAAGAAGGCAAATAAACAACAGGAGAAAAAAATGCCCTCAACATTCGAAAAAGGCGGATTGAGGGACTTGGAAGGAAGGTGAGCCATAAAAGGCAGATAGGAAAGGGAAAGAGGAGAGGGTCCACCCCCACAGGTAATGGATGAAAGGGAGAAAACCGGACCCAGCTCAGGAATCCCTTGGGGTCGCCAACTCCCAAACTCACCAGCCGTGAGCTCCTGTTGGTGTAGCAATGTTTAGATGATGATAATTGTTGTTTTATGGGCCTAACATCTAGGTTATTGGCCCCTAATTATCTGGGTGATAGAGAAAATGAGAATGAAATGGAAACCAGAACGAAAATTATGTGAGACGGAAAATACGTACAAAGAGAAACTCAGATGGAAACAACTCACAATATGGTCTTACAAAAGGGAATTTAGAACGAACAGGTTCACAACAAGAATAGATTGAAAAAAGACCCACAAAACGTAGGCTAGTTTCAAAATACGTACAAAATGCAATTAGAGTCGAAATACTTACAAAATGCAACGGAAATTCAAAATACTTACAAAATGCAATTGAAATTGAAAATGCTTACAAAATGTACGGTAGATTCAAACGACTCATATGGATTGACAATACTTACAAAATGCAATTTAGATTGAATATACTTGACAAAATGTAATTTAGATTCAAAATACCCACAAAATGCAATGGAGAATCAAAATATGTGCAAAATGCCCACCAAACAAAATGCAATTGAGATTCAAAATTCGTGCGAAATACGGTTTTGGTTGAAAATACTTACAAAATTCAATTGAAATTCAAAATACTCACTAAAAGGCCCCTCTGCCTGCATTGAAATACTTACTAAAAAGTAATTTAGATTGTCAATCTTTACAAAATGCAATTGAGGTTAAAAACAATCGCGAGATGTAATTTAGATCGAAAAAAACTTACAAAATGCAACGTAGCTCAAAAATGCCGTAAAAAATCGCTAAAAGGGAATTTAGATACACGGTGAACCAAGTAACAAAAACAGTGCGGGAATCTTAAAGAGAAAAGGAAATACAAGGAAAAGAGGAGAGGTGAGGAGAGGGGAGAGGGGAGGGTTCGCCCCAAAGGTAAGGGACAAAAGTGGAAAACTGACCCAGCTCAGGAATCCCTCGGGGTCGCCAACTCCCGAACTCACCAGCCGTGAGCCCCTGAGGGTGTAGCGTGATGATGATAATTGTTTTAAGGGGCCTAACATCTAGGTTATCGGCCCCTGATGGTTTGGGTGATCGTGAAGATGAAAATGAAAAGCGAACTTAAAACTAAAACTAACTACTAACCTACATACTAGAAGAAGAAATGGAAAATTAAAGGAGAATAAGGCAAATAAAAGGACAGAAGGAGGAGGGTGTAGCATTAACTAGGGTGCACCAGAAGTGGTGGGTTACATACACCCTGCCTGCTTAAGGGCCTTGAGCACAAGGCAGGAGGTAAAAGGAAATGAAAAAGAAGGCTGACCCCTCGCAGAAGTAGGGTAGCAAAAAAGAAGAGGCGAGGGCCAATTAAGGCGGGAAAGGAAGAGACTCCCTAGGCCACGGATACCCTAATACCGTCGGTTTCGGATGAGAACAAGAGTTGACCAAGTCAAATCGACAGGAAAGAAGACGGTGAGGAGCCTGGTGCAAGTAAGTGGAAGCAATGCCGGACTCAGCTGGGGCCCCGTGGTCGCCATCCCACGTCCCGTTAGTCATGAGCCCCTGAGGGAGGTCGGAAGAGAAAAAGAATGGTCAAGGGAGGATGACGGAAAAGGTGCCAGAGAGGATGCCATCGCTAGTAAGAAGAAGCATTGTGGATTCAGCTGGGGTCCCGTGGACACCGATCCACGTCCGACTAACTGTGGGCGCCTGGGGTATACACCAGTTGTGTTATCTTGAGCCTATAGCACTCCCCATGGTGCACCGTTAGTGATGAGGCTATACATAGCCCACCTACTTTAGGGCCTTACGCAAAAACAGGAGATACCATGGAAAGAAACTACGTCAGATCCCTCTATGAATGAGGGTATCAAGTAGGATATGAAAAATTGAATTGGAAAATTGAAGAGAGACACTAGGCTTAGAATGCCCCAATACCATCAGGGTCGGAAAGGAATAAGTTTTGGCCATGTGAGGTCAACAGGGGAGATAAAGAGGAGACTTGCACATGTGGAAGCTATGCCAGACTCAGCTCGGGTCCTATATCCTCTAAACGACGTCCCACTGGTCGTTAGCCGCAAGGAGTGACCAATACCAATGAACTATCGCCAATAGTTATCCAATATGAAGGAACACCTAGGTATATCAAAGACTAAGCCCTAAATCCACAGCTAAATTAAGTTCAAGTAGAAATCTTCCAACACCAAAGCTCCGAACAAGCAGAAAGTCTTCCAACATCCAAGCACCGAACAATCAAACTGAATTGTGTCAACTACAATAAATGCCACTCAAGAACTCAAAAACATGAATAAGAAGAATAGCGCCCATTCAAGTTCGGATCATCAGACCCCACTCAACCCGTGCAAAGAATTCAACTGTCCATGGCCAGGTCGTGTCGACCAGACCACTTGCATGAGCACAGACGCAGACAATACAATGTGACGACGTGCTCTACAACTAAGGTGCAATCGAATCAAAAACTGATTAATAGAGTAATAGGAACCTAGCTGATAGGCACCAGACTCTTCCACCACGTATTGACGAACATGACTGGTAATACGTTTCGCTGATTAAGAGTAATAGTACACTGTGCGTAGGTATGAAGAGCTCCAGAATAGACTGTAACTGCACTTGAATGGTGTCGAGAAATGAATGTGAAGTAGAATGACCCAGTGTGCAGATGGAAACGTGGTTGGTGTACGAGCATGCGCCCTGATCTGACCTGCGCAGTCTTGCCCCTGGCATCTCTTGACCATACAGTGAACTTCATCGGTTCTCTCGCAAGGCACCAGTTTTCGAATCTTACATGATGATTATGATAATGGCTTCAAATGGTTTGGGTTATAGTGAAAAAGATAACATGAAACCTACAACTATAAATACTGAAGAGGCAGATGACCTTGCTCTTCCGCACCTTTAAATAAACAATAACATACTATATCTACTGACTTACAACTAACTTACGCACTGCAAAGAATAAGAATCAAACAGGAATATATTTAGTGGAAATAGACGACAGGGAAGATGATGATCAAGATAATTGTTGTTTTAAGGGACCTTACATCCAGGTTATCGGCCCGTAATGGTTTGAGTGATAGTGAACATGAAAATGAAATGGACACCATAATTAATATTACCTACAGACTTGCATATTAGGAGAGGACAAATATAAGGTTGACAAAACCATGGTCTACACGCAATATCTGCAAAAATCTAAATTTTGTAATAATTAAAAATATAAGGTGATAGAATCATCAATCTACATACAGTGCCTGAGGCAAAAATTGCTACATTTTCATACCTAAGTCAAACATATTATATTAGGCCTATATCAATATTTAATAAAAGTCCTCTCGGCACGCTGGAAAGCAGAGGTAGATTTCACCAGGCAAACTAGGGGATAGGGTATAATAGGCAAAATATGCAGGTTTTCGAAGAAGGATCAGACCTCATTTATAGCGAGAAAGTATTTCACATGGAGCTTAAATAACTTTATTTTCGTCTTTCTAGGAATATTTTTATCATTTTATTGTCTTAAGGGGATGGTAACCTTCTTGTCATTAATGGGTTTATTTTTATACTTTTAGTCACACTGTCCTTATACAAGGTTTGGAACTGAAGTGTAACTATCTAACAGTCTGTTACTTCTTCACACAAATTTTATCTCCCGCAGAAATGTTGGTTGGTTCCTGAGTTTAGGGGCTGCGACAACGTGGTCATGTAACCCCGTGTACATTGGGTGTGTGTAGAATCTGTCTGATAAACTGTGTTAATTGTGATGATTGCATTAGTCTGTAATTCAGGTAAGGACTGCAGACGGTCAATTTAAATTAGTAGTTCCTAATTATGCTACCAAATACTACCATCAACGACACCTAGCTGTGAACTTGTCTACTAGATGCCACCACAACCAGCAACTTGCAACGAACGTTGGAACTTCCCCTCCGAAGGTAAACTTGCTGAGGGATTTTTAGCACTCTTAGAAAATCCGATGACTTTGGCCGGCTTTGAACCCGCGACCTTGGGCATAGAAGTTCAGCATGCTACCAGTTACGTTACCGAAGCCGCTTCCCACAGAGTCAGATTGTGTTCTCGTGCAATGGCGTTGTCATGGCAACCTCTGATAGCTCATCTTGAAAGTCTGTATATATGTATGTGGGTAAGTTATGTATGTATATTTGTTCCGTATACAAATCTACACCGTTCCACCAATCTCAACCAAATTTGGCATACACATAGTTTAGGACCCAAACGGAACGGATGGCTGCATTAATTTTCGATAGGCTTTCTCATTCTTCTGATTTTGGCCTTTTTTGCACTCGAGCAAAGGCTAATTAAGTCGGAAAATAAATTGATGAAGTAATGGCAAGACCGACCATCTCCATGGCAACACTAGCTCGAGTCGAGACACGGCCGACTGGATGCGAGTTGCGCTCTCCACTACCGGTAAAGAAAATGAGTCGAGACACGTCCGACTGAATGCGAGTTGCGCTCTCCCCTACCGGTAAAGAAAATGAGGCTATTTACTTGAAATCCCGTTAGTTACTCAACTGGTCACACAGCACTGTCAACCCAGTGTAGCATAAAGACTCGACACTATTATTTGTCAATATAATTTCCGCAATATCAAAATACAAATTATATCACAAAATACAATAGTGTGATATTAAATGACAGAAACTAAACATACCCTTGCACCTTATTAAAATGTCTCGGTAAGACCTTTTCGTCGCCCATACAGGAGATCAAACAGAGTCTTCCAAGGAGTGGACATTGAATAGCGTATCCATAATGTTCTGGAATGTAGAAGACTCAACAGCGTACTCCACCCGAACCCACCAACTTTTTTCGATACAGATATTGTACTATTATCAGAAACCTTCATAACTCAAAATATTAATATAGAAGGTTATTATAGCAGCTATATCCATGCTACACAGGGTGACCAAGACTGACCCTTAGGAGGCCTATCATGCTTACTAAAACCATGGCTAACCCCGTACAAAATTATTTACAGATCTGCTAATATATTAGCAATTGAAACTAAGAACTTGAACATTATAGGAACCTATTTTCAACCAAATCACTCAGCGCAGGACATAATTGACAACATGGCGGATATGTTGAATAACATCAGACAAAATGTCAGAACTACCGTAGGAGGCGATTTTAATTGTCGGATGTATAAAGAAGTCCTCAAAAGTATTTCAGTTATTGAGTACATGGAAAGAGAAGGTTTCATATTGCAAAATGATCCACAGGACCATATATACATATATTACCAAGGTGCGAGTACGATTGACCTAATTTTTACTAGCACTTCTATCAAAACCTCAGAAATATAGGTACCGGTACTCGCAAAATCAGAGGTGGCGCCACTTAGAAAACATCTACCAGTGAATGCCAAGATATCAGTCAAAACATGCAAAATGAAGCAAGAGCCATGGAGGGACATTCGAAGAACATTATGTATCAGTAATATTGAAGAATTTACAAAAACTGAAGGATTCATTATACGACAAATACAAGGAGGGAACATCGAAGCAACAGCGCATACATTCGAGGCCGTCCTTAGAAGAGCACAGGTGAGAACCCCTCGAAGGAAAAGAAGATCCCAACCTTGGTTCGACAAGGAGTGTTTCGAAAGAAGAACTATCGTTCTTGAGCTACTTCACAAAACAAATAACTCGAATGTAGAAGAATTTCGAATAGCATACAATTGTCACAGATGTAGGTATAAGAAATTGCTAAATGAAAAAAAGAGCAAACTGGGTGGAAGAGGAGAGTAAGAAATTAGTGTTGAAAGCCATAGAAAATCATTTCACTGTTTTCAAAGTAAAACCCCCCAAGTTCGCTCAGTCGATCGCGATGGAAACATGGGAAAATCACTTCAAGAAACTCTTCAACGACGGAAACGTTTCCTTAATAAGAAACACAAGTCAAAATACGCGATTTCCCAAGAATCACGGTGGAAGAAGTACGAAAAACAATCCAGAATTTGAAAAACAACAAAGCTGCCGGGCCAGACGAAGTATTCAACGAGCATTTAAAAGAAGCTTTACACTACCTAGAAGAAATATGGACGGCACTGTTCAATAAATGCTTGGATACATCCACGAAGCCATCCAACTGGAGGACTTCAACGTTGAAAGTTCTATGTAAGGGCAAAGGTTCCCCGGACTCCCCTGATACCGGGGAATTGCGCTGGAAAATACTAAATTCAAATTATTCAGCAAAATAGTAGCCAAAAGATTATCAGAAGAGACAATTAGTATGATACCCGATAACCAATTTGGTTTTAGGTATAGGAGATCCACCCTACATGCAATCAGCAATATCCCGAAATACATTAACGAAACTCTCAGACATAAGGGAAGGAAATTCCATACCATCTTTATTGACTACCGAAAGGCTTTACAACCGGGTATCTACAGAGTTCCCTGTACTTGTGGAAAGGCTTATATCGGGCAGACATCGAGAACGATATGCACTCGCATTAAGGAACATAATAGATGTATCAGACTCATTCAACATGATAAATCAGCTGTTGCTGATCATACTTTAACACCTGGCCATGATGTCATGTTCCAAAGAGTGGACGTTCTTGCCCGTATAAAGCAATATCGTCCCAGAATCATCAGGGAGGCGGTTCAAATACGTAAACACCCAGATAATTTCAACCGCGACACCGGCTACAATCTCAGTGAGTCCTGGCTACCTGTTATCAGAACCCTTAGAAAGTAATACACTGCTGCTTTTCGTTATCCCTAACATGGGGCAAAAATGGCATTTATCTTAGGGCACCTTTTTTAATTTCTTAGTTGCTTTCTCTTAGCAGCAATTTAGTCGTATTTATGTTTATTCTTGATGAAGAAAGACATGGTTTCTTTCGAAACGCGTCGAGTTTGATTTAATGAAACACGGCATAAGCTCAAAATTCTACATTATGGATAATATGATATTTATTTATTATTTATCGTATGGCTAGCAACTAGACGAATTACAATATAATAAATGTATATATAAATAAGTAAATCATATGTACAATATATAAATCACAAGAACATAGGTTGCGTTCGCATTCACAAGCTTTTCGTTGTCCCTAACATGGGGCTAAAATGGCGTCCATATTAAGGCACTTTTTTTTTAGTTTCTTTGTTGCTTTCTCCTAGCAACACTTTAGTCGTATTTCCGTTTATTCCTGATGAAGAAAGACATGGTTTCTTTCGAACCGCGTCGAGTTTGATTAAATAAAACACGGCATAAGCTCAAAATTCTACATTATGTATAATATGATATTTATTTATTGTTTATCGTATGGCTAGCAACTAGATGAATTACAATTATAAATGTATATATATATAAATAAGTAAATCATATGTACAATATATAAATCACAAGAACAAAGGTTGCGTTCCCATTCACAACGAGATGTCCAGTTGTTGAAGCCAGTCCAGAAAGGGAGATGTAGCAGAAATAACATCTTGTGGTGATCCAGCATACTTCCTCAGCGGACATTCATGAATAATATGCTCTACGGTTTGATGATGATGATGATGATGATGATGATGATAATTGTTGTTTTAAGGGGCCTAACATCTAGGTTATCGGCCCCTAATTCTACGGTTTGAAGAGGAGCTCCGCAGTCACAGGCAGGAGAATCATGAAGTCCCCATTTATGTAGCATGGCGTTACATCTGACGTGACCTGTTCATAGGCTATTTAACTTTACCCACTGGTTTCTCTTCAGGTTAAATACCGGAAGTCTTATAGTAGGATCTAGAATACCTTGATGTTTCACAGGAGCAAACTTCCAGTTTTGGCGCCATTGTTCCGTGCAATTAATGTCAGGTATGTTATACCATATTGGGTTCCTTGATCTAAGACGAGTGGAGGGAAGATCATTAAGAACTTCATGAATTGGGAGATCCTGTAGGTGACTTTGTTGATGTAGCTTTCTCCTCTCACGTACTGTTGCTTCCTGTCGTCTTAGTTCTGGAGGTGATTTGTTACTGATAGTGTGTAATCAAGGAGTTGGGGGTGGATCTCAGTGTACCTGTTATGACCCTCGTACTTTCATTCAGATGAACATCGATCTTTTTAGTATGAGCACTACGGTGCCACACTGGGGCACAATACTCTGCTACAGGATAAACCATGGAGAGGGCAGTCGTGCGTAGTGAAGTTGCATCAGCACTCCATGATGTGCCAGCCAATTTCTTCATGATATTGTTCCGCGATATGAGTTTTTGGCCTGTGTATTCCAAGTGTTTCTTGAAGGTTAAGGAACGGTCCAAGGTGATGCCAAGATACTTAGGGCTGAAATTGTGCTTAACTCTTTGCTGGCAGAAGTTCACTTTCCTCTGTTGGTGGGCAATGCGCTTGCAAACAAGAAATTAATTTAGACACATACTTACGGGCAAATTTTCAATTTAAAGGAAAGCGAAACATACATGGTGGTGGAGGTGATTCTTTTCAAGGGGCGAAATGTCTAGCTCATTTGCCCGTAACTATACGGTATGGATGATAATAAAAATACAACTACTTCCAACTAATTTGAATCTAACTTACATACTAGACGATATGAAAAAAACAAGATGTTCAGTAAAGAACATATAGCCTACTTTCTCCTAAATGCATGGGTATTGTTATAACTCTTTGTCCTTTTCAAGGAGTATGATTGAATGTTGGTTGTAGTAGCTTGTTGAAATACAACGTGCTATAGGGATATTAAACATGAATATGAGGTGCCCTTTGCTAGTGCTACCTCTGTACCAAATTTCGTTAAATTCGGTTTCACCGTGTTTGAATTGATAGGGGGAATCGATTTGCACACATACTTGGCCACCATCTGCAAACTATTGGGCTGATGTTCTTGCAGTTTGGTCAGAATATGTTTCCCACATAAAGATATGGTGTTGCAAAATTTGGTAGAGACTAGATTATTAGGTTGGTCGTAATTAAATTTTAGCTTTTAACATTTGGGTGGCCGCGATTACGTTTCCGTCAAGATAGCGGTGATATAAAACATGACACTGAGGTGCACTTTGCTAGTGCTACCTCTGTACCAAATTTCGTTCCATTCGGTTTCACCGTGTTCGAATTGATAAGGGGAATCGATTTTCACACAAAGATGGCCGCCATCCGCAAAATATTAGGTTAATGACCTATTAGTTTGGTCAAAGGATGCTCCCTCCATAAAGGTATGTTGTTGTTAAATTTGCTAGAGATCGGATGATTAGGCTAATCGTAATTTGATTTAAGCTTTGAAAATTTGTGTGGCAGCCATTACGTTTCCGTCAAGATGGCGGCGATATAAAACATGACACTGAGGTGCCCTTTGCTAGTGCTACCTCCGTACCAAATTTCGTTCATTCGGTTCCACCGTGTTCGAATTAATAGGGGGAATCAATTTTGACATAAAGATGGCCGCCATCCGCAAACTATTAGGCTAATAACCTATTAGATTGGTCAAAGGATGCTCCCTCCATAAAGGTATGTTGTTGCAAAGTTTGGTAGAGATCGGATGGTTATGTTAGTCGTAATTTGATTTAAGCTTTAAACATTTGTGTGGCCGCCATTACGTTTCTGTCAATATGGCGGCGATATTAATCATGACACTGAGAAGCCCTTTGCTAGTGCTATTTCTGTACCAAATTTCGTTCCATTGGGTTCCACCGTGTTTGAATTAATAGGGGCAATCGATTCTGACACAAAGATGGCCACCATCCGCAAACTATTAGGCGAATGACCTATTAGATTGGTCAAAGGATGCTCCCTCCATAAAGGTATGTAGTTGCAAAATTTGATAGAGATCGGATGATTAGGTTAATCGTAATTTGATTTAAGCTTTGAATATTCGTGTGGCCGCCATTACGTTTCAGTCAAGAAGGCGGCGATATAAAACATGACAATGAGGTGCCCTTTGCTAGTGCTACCTATGTACCAAATTTCGTTCCATTCGGTTGCACCGTGTTCGAATTAATAGGGGGAATCGATTTTCACACAAAGATGGCCGCCATCCGCAAACTATTATGCTGATGACCTATTAGTTTGGTCAAAGGATGCTCCCACCATAAAGGTATGTTGTTGCAAAATTTGGTAGAGATGGGATGATTAGGTTAGTCGTAATTTGATTTAAGCTTTTAACATTTGTGTGGCCGCCATTGCGTTTCCGTCAAGATGGCGGCAATATAAAACATGACACTGAGATGCCTTTTGTAAGTACTACCTCTGTACCAAATTGCGTTCCATTCGGTTGCACCGTGTTCGAATTAATAGGGGGAATCGATTTTCACACAAAGATGGCCGCCATCCACAAACTATTACGCTGATGGCCTATTGGTTTGGTCAAAGGATTCTCCCCCCATAAAGGTATGTCGTTGCAAAATTTGGTAGAGATCGGATGATTAGGTTAGTCGTAATTTGATTTAAGCTTTGAACATTTGTGTGGCCGCCATTACGTTTCCGTCAAGATGGCGGCGATATAAAACATGACACTGAGGTGTCCTTTGCTAGTGCTACCTTTGTACCAAATTTCGTTCAATTCGCATTCACCGTGTTCGAATTGATAGGGGGGACAGACATTCAGAGTACACAAACTCACACACACACACACACACACAGACACACACACACACAGACTCACACACACACATACACACACACAGACAGACACACTTTTTTCGCCCTGTGTTGATCTCATAAGTCTACTTTCATTTTTTGCAAAAATCGAAAGTAGGCTAATAGAATAAGGGCAATAAGAGACAGGGAAAAGAAATGCCTCCGGCCGGCGAAGAAAGGGATGTTGATTAATTTACTTTAGAGGCTTTGGAACATCGTGCTCATGTAGCCCCGTGTACTTGGCGGTGTGTTGAATTTGACTGATAACCCGTCTTATTGTGATGGCTGTATTAGTGTGTGTATTTTTAAGTCAAGTGAATTGTCCGATGGTAACTCATGAAATGAGATTCCTCGGCATTCAAACTCGACCTGTTCTGATTTACAAAAGCACACACATCAATACTCCATCATAAAATACAAAACACAACTTCACCATTAACATCAATACAAAACAAGATGTTCAGTAAAGAACATATAGCCTACTTTCTCCTAAATGCATGGGTATTGTTATAACTCTTTGTCCTTTTCAAGGAGTATGATTGAATGTTGGTTGTAGTAGCTTGTTGAAATACAACGTGCTATAGGGATATTAAACATGAATATGAGGTGCCCTTTGCTAGTGCTACCTCTGTACCAAATTTCGTTCAATTCGGTTTCACCGTGTTTGAATTGATAGGGGGAATCGATTTGCACACATACTTGGCCACCATCTGCAAACTATTAGGCTGATCTTCTTGCAGTTTGGTCTGAATATGTTTCCCACATAATGATATGGTGCTGCAAAATTTGGTAGAGACTAGATTATTAGGTTGGTCATAATTACATTTTAGCTTTTAACATTTGGGTGGCCGCGATTACGTTTCCGTCAAGATAGCGGTGATATAAAACATGACACTGAGGTGCCCTTGGCTAGTGCTACCTCTATACCAAATTTCGTTCCATTCGGTTTCACAGTGTTCGAATTGATAAGGGGAATCGATTTTCACACAAATATGGCCGCCATCCGCAAAATATTAGGCTGATGACCTATTAGTTTGGTCAAAGGATGCTCCCTCCATAAAGGTATGTTGTTGCTAAATTTGCTAGAGATCGGATGATTAGGCTAATCGTAATTTGATTTAAGCTTTGAACATTTGTGTGGCCGCCATTACGTTTCTGTCAATATGGCGGCGATATAAATCATGACACTGAGATGCCCTTTGCTAGTGCTATCTCTGTACCAAATTTCGTTCCATTCGGTTTCACCGTGTTTGAATTAATAGGGAGAATCGATTTTGACACAAAGTTGGCCGCCATCCGCTAACTATTAGGCGAATGACCTATTAGATTGGTCAAAGGATGCTCCCTCCATAAAGGTATGTAGTTGCAAAATTTGGTAGAGATCGGATGATTAGGTTAATCGTAATTTGATTTAAGCTTTGGACATTCGTGTGGCCGCCATTACGTTTCAGTCAAGATGGTGGCGATATAAAACATGACACTGAGGTGCCCTTTGCTAGTGCTACCTCTGTACCAAATTTCGTTCCATTCGGTTCCACCGTGTTCGAATTAATAGGGGGAATCAATTTTGACATAAAGATGGCCGCCACCCGCAAACTATTAGGCTAATAACCTATTAGATTGGTCAAAGGATGCTCCCTCCATAAAGGTATGTAGTTGCAAAATTTGGTAGAGATCGGATGATTAGGTTAATCGTAATTTGATTTAAGCTTTGAACATTCGTGTGGCCGCCATTACGTTTCTGTCAATATGGCGGCGATATAAAACATGACACTGAGGTGCCCTTTGATAGTACTACCTCTGTACCAAATTTCGTTCCATTTGGTTTCACCGTGTTTGAATTAATAGGGGGAATTGATTTTCACACAAAGATGGCCGCCATCCGCAAACTATTAGGCGAATGACCTAGTTATTTGGTCAAAGGATGCTTCCTCTATAAAGGTATGTTGTTGCAAAATTTGGTAGAGATCGGATGATTAGGTTAATCGTAATTTGATTTAAGCTTTGAACATTTGTGTGGCCGCCATTACGTTTCCGTCAAGATGGCGGCGATATAAAACATGACACTGAGGTGCCTTTTGTTAGTACTACCTCTGTACCAAATTTCGTTCCATTCGGTTGCATCGTGTTCGAATTAATAGGGGGAATCGATTTTCACACAAAGATGGCCGCCATCCGCAAACTATTACGCTGATGACTCATTAGTTTGGTCAAAGGATGCTCCCCCCATAAAGGTATGTTGTTGCAAAATTTAGTAGAGATCGGATGATTAGGTTAGTCGTAATTTGATTTAAGCTTTGAACATTTGTGTGGCCGCCATTACGTTTCCGTCAAGATGGCGGCGATATAAAACATGACACTGAGGTGTCCTTTGCTAGTGCTACCTTTGTACCAAATTTCGTTCAATTCGCATTCACCGTGTTCGAATTGATAGGGGGGGACAGACATTCAGAGTACACACACTCACACACACACACACACACAGACACACACACACACAGACTCACACACACACATACACACACACAGACAGACACACTTTTTTCGCCCTGTGTTGATCTCATAAGTCTACTTTCATTTTTTGCAAAAATCGAAAGTAGGCTAAAAAATGTCTAACAGTGACTTGATGATGATGATGATGATGATGATAATTGTTGTTTTAAGGGGCCTAACATCTAGGTTATCGGCCCCTGAAGGAGGAAAAGATGATGATGATAATTGTTGTTTTAAGGGGCCTAACATCTAGGTTATCGGCCCCTGATGGTTTGGGTGATCGTGAAGATGAAAATGAAAAGCGAACTTAAAACTAAAACTAACTACTAACCTACATACTAGAAGAAGAAATGGAAAACTAAAGGAGAATAAGGCAAATAAAAGGACAGAAGGAAAAGAAATGCCCTCAACCCTTGGAGAAGGCGGATTGAGGGACTTGGAAGGAAGGAGAGCCATGAAAGGCAGATAGGAAAGAGGAGAGGGTCCGCCCCGAAGGTAAGGGACAAAAGGGGAAAACGGACCCAGCTCAGGAATCCCTCGGGGTCGCCAACTCCCGAACTCACCAGCCGTGAGCCCCTGAGGGTGTAGCATTATCTACGGTGCACCAAAAGTGGTGGGGCTACATACACCCTGCCTCCTTAAGGGCCTTGAGCACAAGGCAGGAGGTAAAAGGAAGAGAAAAAGAAGGCTGACCCCTCACAGAAGGAGGGTATCAGGAAAGATGAGACAAGGGCCAATTAAGGCGGGAAAGGAAGAGACTCCCTAGGCCTCGGATACCCTAATACCGTCGGGGTCGGAAGAGAACAAGAGTTGATCAAGTGAGGTCGACAGGAAAGAAGACAGAGAGGAGCCCGGCACAAGTAAGTGGAAGCAATGCCGGACTCAGCTGGGGCCCCGTGGTCGCCAACCCACACAGTGACTTGAAAAAGCGGTGAACACAGTGGGTTGGTGCTGCTATTAGTGTCTATATTTGGAAACGAGGTTGTACGCATAAACCAATACCATAACGAATAGAAAAGGAAGTGATATCACTGGCCTAGTACGCCTAGTCCGCCGCAGCGCAGTGCTGGCTCCGATCTGTGATGTAAGTTAGCATTGGCGTTTGCGAGACTTTTAAAACCTTGCGACCTGTTTTACATGTTAAAACACCGCAAGATATCGTCATAGGCGCTAACAAGTTCGACATCTCCACTTACTTTACTGTGCCCAATTATAATTTAATAAGTCGTCTCCTGTAATAGTCCAGTTTCGATAATAAGCGAAGATCGAGTGTAAGTTCAAATTGCAATAAGTTTTGCCAGTTATCGGTAAATTTAAAAAAAAGAACGGAAAAATTAACCTCGCTATCAGAAAGGATTTCTTCACATTGTTACACATTTTACATTCCCTTAATAGACTTGCAACACAGCCAAAATAAAATAGTTATTGTTGTAGTTTTTTTTAACTAAAATAAAAAAACCAGTACGAACTCAACTCGCGTAGGGCATTGACATTCAAAAGGAATATTACCTGAAATAAACAGGAACAATAAGAGAGAATATAACTCGCAGCGGAAAGTGAACACACATAATTCATTTTTAATAATAATAATAATAATAATAATAACACAATAATATCAAAACTGAGGAGTCATATTCTTTCTTTTAATTATTACCTTCAATTCGATACCTTAGAAAATATCCTGGTAGATTTGGACATTTTCCCTGATCTCAGTTCCTTCCGGAGTTCCTTCATCTTGAAGTAGAAACGACACTTCATGTAGTGAAAGATCAGTTTTGGTACAGTCTCAATTGCATGTTGCTCATTACACCCCAAGCCTGAAGATTGAATTGTAATGTTCTCCATGTTCTCCAAGCAATCATAAAACAAGTCACCCCAGAAACCAGAGGGATATGAGAGGTGGGCACTTATTGTCTCTCCTGCCTGAAGCAAGACATTAAATAATGCCTCTGAAGGGTGGCATAAATAGTTTTGTCCCACTGGGGAGCCATAGTCCCGTAAGTTTGTAAAGAGGGCAAAAATTAGTTGTTACTGCTGATGTCTTGATATCATCAACACAGGAAACACACTTCAGAATTCTGGGGGCCTGATGTACAATATAACCAGCTAAATTGTAAAACTAACATCTTTTAACACTAGCAAGGGCACTGATGGGTGGATTTTCTCCATGCACTGAAAGACTTTCACAACCACTTTCAAAATCAATCTTTTCCTCTAAACTGCCCAACACTGATGCTTTTATGTCGCTATTTTCCTTCTCAGTCTTCTTTGCAAGAATTCTGATCTGGTTGACATATGATGTTAAGGAGCATTCTGTCTTTAGTTCACAATTCCCTCCATTTTGATAAAACATTTCTTTTACTGGAACATAAATAGATTGCAACATGTGTAAGTGCAAGAAATCAACTGTTGAAGTATGGTCATCACAGGTCAATGATCGTATGATGCCAAAATGTCTCTCTAGTGGATACTGATTAAATTTGCCTGTCAATACATAGTTAAAAACCTTGACTCCACAAATAAACAGCAGTTTCCAGTGTGCCCAGAATAGTAACTCTCAATGATTATAATGTTCTGTTGGAAGCAAAAGTACTATCTGAATTACCGTATCGAGAATTACAGACATGTCTAGTAAAATTTGATGATGTTTAGAATCTTTCCTCAATGCAAATGATGGTGTGGTGGATTTTAAAGCATCAGCCATATCATTCAACACCTGCGTGAATCTTTCAGTCGCTTCACTCTCTTCAAAACCTGGAATGCCAGTTTCTATTTAAAAAAATGTAAGGCCTTTGCCATGCTAGTGCTAAATAACTGAAAGGCAAGTCGGGCATTCATTCGCTGGAAGGAGGTTGGATGTATATGTGATAAAGTCCATTTACTGCATGCCTTGACACCAGCGAGTTCTGATGAATTGTCAGTATTATACACATGTTCATAAAAGCGATAGTCCACTGTGTCTGTGTCTGTATCGATGATGATGATGATAATTGTTGTTTTAAGGGGCCTAACATCGAGGTTATCGGCCCCTGATGAAATGAAATGGCGTGAAATGAAAGGATGAAGATAAAAACAGATTGATGATGATGATAATTGTTGTTTTAAGGGGCCTAACATCTAGGTTATCGGCCCCTGATGGTTTGGGTGATCGTGAAGATGAAAATGAGAAGCGAACTTAAATCTAAAACTAACTACTAACCTACATACTAGAAGAAGAAATGGAAAACTAAAGGAGAATGAGGCAAATAAAGGAAAGAGGAAAAGAAACGCCCTCAACCCTCGAAGAAGGCGGATTGAGGAACCCGGAAGAAAGGAGAGCCACGAAAGGCAGATAGGAAAGTGAAAGAGGAGAGGGTCCGCCCCAAAGGTAAGGGACAAACGGGGAAAACGGACCCAGCTCAGGAATCCCTCGGGGTCGCCAACTCCCGAACTCACCAGCCGTGAGTCCCTGAGGGTGTAGCACCAGAAGTGGTGGGGCTACATACACCCGGCCTCCTTAAGGGCCTAGAGCACAAGGCAGGAGGTAAAAGGAAGAGAAAAAGAAGGCTGACCCCTCGCAGAAGGAGGGTATCAGAAAAGATGAGACAAGGGCCAATTAAGGCGGGAAAGGAAGAGACTCCCTAGGCCTCGGATACCCTAATACCGTCGGGGTCAGAAGAGAACAAGAGTTGACCAAGTGAGGTCGACAGGAAAGAAGACGGAGAGGAGCCCGGCACAAGTAAGTGGAAGCAATGCCGGACTCAGCTGGGGCCCCGTGGTCACCAACCCACGCCCACAAGATGTGAGCCCCTGGGGGGAAGATAAAAACAGCTCACTGCTATGGATGAAATGAAAATGGTTTAGATAAAATAGACAGTGAGACCCAACAACTATGCCTTATTTAGCAGGGAAAAATACTTACCAAAAGGAACTCAGATTGAAACAACTCACCAAATGGAGAGCGGTAATACGTACATAAGGGAATTTCGAACGAAAATACTCACAAAAGGAATAGATTGAAAAATACGCACAAAAAGTAGGTTAAGTCCAAAATATATACAAAATGCAACGTACAGTCGATATACCGACAAAATGCAAGTGAAATCAAAATACTTACAAAATGCAAATGAGATTGAAAATACGCACACAATGTAATGGAGATTCAAAATACCCACAAAATTGCAATTGAGACTTAACTACTTGAACAAAGCGGGGTAGGTTGAAAATACAAAATGCAATTGAAATTCAAAAAACTCACAAAAGCCCCGGCCCGGATACTGAAAGCAATTTAGATTGTCAATCCTTACAAAATGCAATTGAGATTGAAAAACACTCACAAAATGCAATCTAGATCGAAAAGACTTACAAAAAGCAAAGTAGATTAAAAACAAGATGTTCAGTAAAGAACATATAGCCTACTTTCTCCTAAATGCATGGGTATTGTTATAACTCTTTGTCCTTTTCAAGGAGTATGATTGAATGTTGGTTGTAGTAGCTTGTTGAAATGCAACGTGCTATAGGGATATTAAACATGAATATGAGGTGCCGTTTGCTAGTGCTACCTCTGTACCAAATTTCGTTCCATTCGGTTTCACCGTGTTCGAATTGATAAGGGGAATCGATTTTCACACAAAGATGGCCGCCATCCGCAAAATATTAGGCTGATGACCTATTAGTTTGGTCAAAGGATGCTCCCTTCATAAAGGTATGTTGTTGCTAAATTTGCTAGAGATCGGATGATTAGGCTAATCGTAATTTGATTTAAGCTTTGAACATTTGTGTGGCCGCCATTACGTTTCCGTCAAGTAGGCGGCGATATAAAACATGACACTGAGGTGCCCTTTGCTAGTGCTACCTCTGTACCAAATTTCGTTCATTCGGTTCCACCGTGTTCGAATTAATAGGGGGAATCAATTTTGACATAAAGATGGCCGCCATCCGAAAACTATTAGGCTAATGGCCCATTAGATTGGTCAAAGGATGCTCCCTCCATAAAGGTATGTTGTTGCAAAGTTTGGTAGAGATCGGATGGTTACGTTAGTCGTAATTTGATTTAAGCTTTAAACATTTGTGTGCCCGCCATTACGTTTCCGTCAAATGGCGGCGATATAAAACATGACACTGAGATGCCCTTTACTAGTGCTACCTCTGTACCAAATTTCGTTCCATTCGGTTTCACCGTGTTTGAATTAATAGGGGGAATCGATTTTGACACAAAGATGGCCGCCATCCGCAAACTATTAGGCGAATGACCTATTAGATTGGTCAAAGGATGCTCCCTCTATAAAGGAATGTTGTTGCAAAGTTTGGTAGAGATCGGATGGTTATGTTAGTCGTAATTTAACTTAAGCTTTGAACATTTGTGTGGCCGCCATTACGTTTCTGTCAAGATGGCGGCGATATAAAACATGACACTGAGGTGCCCTTTGCTAGTGCTACCTCTGTACCAAATTTCGTTCCATTCGGTTCCACCATGTTCGAATTAATAGGGGGAATCAATTTTGACATAAAGATGGCCGCCACCCGCAATCTATTAGGCTAATAACCTATTAGATTGGTCAAAGGATGCTCCCTCCATAAAGGAATGTTGTTGCAAAGTTTGGTAGAGATCGGAAGGTTATGTTAGTCGTAATTTAACTTAAGCTTTGAACATTTGTGTGGCCGCCATTACGTTTCTGTCAAGATGGCGGCGATATAAAACATGACACTGAGGTGCCGTTTGCTAGTACTACCTCTGTACCAAATTTTGTTCATTCAGTTCCACCGTGTTCGAATAAATAGGGGGAATCAATTTTGACATAAAGATGGCCGCCATCCGCAAACTATTAGGCTAATAACCTATTAGATTGGTCAAAGGATGCTCCCTCCATAAAGGAATGGTGTTGCAAAGTTTGGTAGAGATCGGATGGTTATGTTAGTCGTAATTTAACTTAAGAGTTGAACATTTGTGTGGCCGCCATTACGTTTCTGTCAATATGGCGGCGATATAAAACATGACACTGAGGTGCGTTTTGTTAGTACTAACTCTGTACCAAATTTCGTTCCATTCGGTTGCACCGTGTTCGAATTAATAGGGGGAATCGATTTTCACACAAAGATGGCCGCCATCCGCAAACTATTACGCTGAGGACCTATTAGTTTGGTCAAAGGATGCTCCCCCATAAAGGTATGTTGTTGCGAAATTTGGTAGAGATCGGATTATTAGGTTAGTCGTAATTTGATTTAAGCTTTGAACATTTGTGTGGCCGCCATTACGTTTCCGTCAAGATGGCGGCGATATAAAACATGACACTGAGGTGCCTTTTTTAGTACTACCTCTGTACCAAATTTCGTTCCATTCGGTTGCACCATGTTCGAATTAATAGGGGGAATCTTATTTCACACAAAGATGGCCGCCATCCGCAAACTATTACGCTGATGGCCTATTGGTTTGGTCAAAGGATGCTCCCCCATAAAGGTATGTTGTTGCGAAATTTGGTAGAGATCGGATTATTAGGTTAGTCGTAATTTGATTTAAGCTTTGAACATTTGTGTGGCCGCCATTACGTTTCCGTCAAGATGGCGGCGATATAAAACATGACACTGAGGTGTCCTTTGCTAGTGCTACCTTTGTACCAAATTTCGTTCAATTCGCATTCACCGTGTTCGAATTGATAGGGGGGGACAGACATTCAGAGTACACACACTCACACACACACAGACACACACACACACACACACACAGACTCGCACACACACATACACACACACACACAGACTCACACACACACATACACACACACAGACAGACACACTTTTTTCGCCCTGTGTTGATCTCATAAGTCTACCTTCATTTTTTGCAAAAATCGAAAGTAGGCTAATACCTACAAAAAAATCGCTATAAGGGAATTTAGATACAGGGGGAACTAAGTAACAAAAACAGTTCGGCAATCTGAAAGAGAAAAGGAAATATAAGGAAAAGATAATAATAATGTTATTGGTTTTACGTCCCTTTTAACTACACTGGCTTTTAGAGACGCCGGGGTGCCGGAATTTTGCCCCGAAGGGGATCTTTAACGTGCCAGTAAATCTACTGACACGGCTCCCTATAAGGAAAAGAGGAGAGGATTGGAGAGGGGAGGGGAGAGAGGAGAGGGTCCGCCCCAAAGGGAAGGGACAAAAGGGGAAAACGGACCCAGCTCAGGAATCCCTCGGGGTCGTCAACTCCAGAACTCACCAGCCGTGAGCCCCTGAGGGTGTAGCATTATCTAGGTTGCACCTGAAGTGGTGGGGCTACATACACCCTGCCTCTTTAAGGGCCTTGTGCACAAGGCAGGAGGTAAAAGGAAAAGAACAAGAAGGTTGACCCCTCACAGAAGGAGGGTGTCAGGAAAGATGAGACAAGGGCCAATTAAGGCGGGAAAGGAAGAGACTCCCTTGGCCTCGGATACGCTAATACCGTCGGGGTCGGATGAGAACAAGAGGTGACCAAGTGAGGTCGACAGGAAATAAGACGGAGAGGAGCCCGGCACAAGTAAGTGGAAGCAATGCCGGACTCAGCTGGGGTCCCGTGGTCGCCAACCTACGTCCCAATAGATGTGAGCCCCTGAAGTGTCTGTATCAAACACGACAGCACGCTTGTCATAGAAGTGGTTGCGTATACATTTTAAAATATGTACTGCGTCTGAAAAGGCCCATACTTTCCTACTTCCATCAACAGGGTTAGATAAACAACACTTAACATATCCTTTCTTTCCTGTTATTTGTAAATGCCTCCAGGCCTGTTTGTTTGATTGGCTGCCATCACATGTGAACCCTACCACTTTACACCCTGCCTGTTCAAGTTGGATTATAATTTGTACTAAATATTTTAGCCAAAAGCTCTCCAGGAGTAGCATTTTTACTAGCAAAGACAGCAACTGGTTGAACCCAACTGCGTAAGAGAGGTACAAACATAAAAACAAGGGTATTGTCAGCCAACATATTACACTGGTCTTCAGGTGTTACATTACCGAAGTCCACAAATCCATCTATGAACAAAGAGGACCCTTTAAATTGTACATCTTCTCTTAGTTTCACCTCATCAAAATTGACAATCCCTTTCTTTTTATTATCATCCCTTTCTTCACTGAAGTAGTCTTTAATGGCATCAAGAGCATTTTTATTTACACCATATGAGCATTTTAAACCCTTTAACAACCTCCTTAAATGCACCTCAGATGGAAGGGGCACAAACCATGTTTCAGGCAATGTCTATAACCCTTGGGTGATTTTATGTGTAGCAAAAAACTATCTAAAAGAAACTCACTGTCATACCTCATACCTTTGGGGTTCTTTTTCTGACACTTTTGCAACATAGTGTCCACAATAACTTTTTGTTTCCTAGATAGCCCTTCTTTACACTGACAGGCACCTTGTCCTGAAAGTCTGTGTTTCATCCTACCAAGTTCACTTTGCAGAACAGAAACTTTAGCCCTCTATAACTTATTCGTTTTGTTTGCCCTAGCCAACTTCCGTTTTAGGTTCCTTAATTGTTGTTTTAATTCTAACACTTCAGATTGAGAATTATCGGATTTAGGCATGTTGGAGAACTGGATATTGCTGATGTCACAAGCGGATTCAGAATAAAATTTCGAACATTTTGGGGATGTCTTTGCCAGAAGATTATCTGACGATTTTCTTTTTGGGGGATTTCCTTCGAGTTACAGTACTGGACAAATACTTAGGCAAATTAGGAAATATATTTTACCTAAGTATTTTAATAAGGTGCAAAGGTATGTTTAGTTAAAGTCATTTAATATCACGCTATTGTATTTTCTGATATAAATTGCATTTTGATATTGCGGAAATTATATTGACAAATAGTGCCAAGTTGTTGTTATGCTATACTGGGTACACAGTGCTGTGTGATCAGTTGGGTAAATAACGGGATTTCATGAAAAGAGCCTCATTTTCTATACCGGTAGAGGAGAGCGCAACCCGCATCCAGTCGGCCGTGTCTCGTCTTGAGCTACTGTTGCCATGGAAACGACCAGCCTTGCCATTCCTTGATGAGCTTATTTTCTGACTTTATTAGCCTTTGCTCGAGTGCAAAAGGGCCAAAATCAGAAGAATGAGAAAGACTATCGAAAATTCATGTAGCCAGCCGTTCCTTCTGGGTCCTAAACTATGTGTATGCAAAATTTGGTTGAGATTGGTGGAACGGTGTAGATTTGTATACGGAACAAATCCACATACACACATACATACATACATACATACATATATACATACAGACTTTCACTTTTATATATTAAGATGTTTTATTGCGTTAAAGCACTGAACTGCAAGGTCATTAACCGAAGAATTCTATAACCTATAATTACAAAACCCTAATTTAGGATTTAAATTATTGCAAGTTATTTTAGTATTTTTACATTTTAAATTTTAAATTAAATTTTAGATATTTTTAAATTTTATTTTTAGAAATTATAATTTAAATATTATTTTTAAGATTTAAAAATGTTATATTTTAGATTTTTACATTTTAAATTTTACATTTTACATTTTAGATTTTACATTTTAGATTTTTGTTATTAATTTTATTTTTACATTGAAGATTTTGCGAAAAAGACCAAACTACAAGGACACGGACCTGAGATTTGCTTTTAAATTAGTCTTAACTTTAAATTTTTCTTCTTCTTTCTTTCTTTCTTTCTTTCTTTCTTTCTTTCTCCGTTAGAGTCTTCTGAGGACCACGAACCAATTTCAATGTTTAGTCCTTTGTTGTTCTTTCTTCTTCCTCCAGTGCTCCTTCGTCTGTTCGCTGTGTGTCTTTATTTAATATATAATTTATTATTTTTAGCACAGGGCTAATGCGCAAAATGGTCGCTGACATCAATGACTTGCTAACCTAACATAACCTCAGTTTACCTAACGTAACGTGTCCTGACATAATCTCACCCAACCTCACCTAACCCAACCTAACCTAACCTGTAAAGCTAAGCCAGAGGCTAATGTACACACCCAAAGTACATTAGGGCACACGCAACTATCTCTATGCTAGTCTTATAAAGAGTAAAGTAAAGTTATCACTGTGGCTACTATGCAATATGACCACCACGCACAGCAAGCTCAGGATTACAAAGTCGGTTTAGTTTCAAAAAAGTAAAGGCTTTTGTACCTTTTTTTGGTAGATTTCATTAGAAAGCTAACTATTGCAATGGGTACCTACCATGTTTCGACTTCCGGAAAATTTCGACATACTTTAGCGTTACACATCCCCCGGACCCCAAAACCACCGCCAGTTTAAAAGTGTATATAATATAATTTATGTATAAAATATATATATTTATGTATATATATATCAGTTTCTTATGGACACGATGAAAATGAAAATCCACAGCCTGCTTCCAGTCTCCGACCGGGTCAGGAATGGAATGAATGATGATGATGATGATGAAAATTGTTGTTTTAAGGGGCCTAACATCTAGGTTATCGGCCCCTGATGGTTTGGATGATCGTGAAGATGAAAATGAAAAGCGAACTTAAAACTAAAACTAACTACTAACCTACATACTAGAAGAAGAAAGGGAAAACTAAATGAAAATAAGGCAAAAAAAGGACAGGAGGAAAATAAATGCCCTCAACCCTCGAAGAAGGCGGATTGAGGGACTTGGAAGGAAGGAGAGCCATGAAAGGCAGATAGGAAAGTGAAAGAGGAGAGGGTCCGCCCCAAAGGTAAGGGACAAAAGGGGAAAACGGACCCGGCTCAGGAATCCCTCGGGGTCGCTAACTCCCGAACTCACCAGCCGTGAGCCCCTGAGGGTGTAGCATTATCTGGGGTGCACCAGAAGTGGTGGGGCTACATACACCCGGCCTCCTTAAGGGCCTTGAGCACAAGGCAGGAGGTAAAAGGAAAAGAAAAGAAGGCTGACCCCTCGCAGAAGGAGGGCATCAGAAAAGATGAGACAAGGGCCAATTAAGGCGGGAAAGGAAGAGACTCCCTAGGCCTCGGATACCCTAATACCGTCGGGGTCGGAAAAGAACAAGAGTTGACCAAGGGAGGTCGACAGGAAAGAAGACAGAGAGGAGCCCGGCACAAGTAAGTGGAAGCAATGCCGGACTCAGCTGGGGTCCCGTGGTCGCCAACCCACGCCCACAAGGTGTGAGCCCCTGGGGGGTGGAATGAATGAAGCCCCCATCTAGCGGCAAGGATATGAACGGTGCCGGCTGCCGAGGCCTGACGCACTCCTCTGGGGCAATGATCAAATGAATGACAGATGAAATGAAATGATAGTGGAGAGTGTTGCTGGAATGAAATTTTGACAGGGAAAACCGGAGTACCCGGAGAAAAACCTGTCTGCCTCCGTTTTGCCCAGCACAGATCTCACAGGGAGTGACCGGGATTTGAACCACGGAACCAGCGGTGAGAGGCCGGCGTGCTGCCGCCTGAGCCACGGAGGCTTCCTTATGGACACGATAATTGCCGTAATTTTGCACCAATCACTTTGAATTTTTTACATAATATGTATACCTTTAAAATCTCGGTCGAGTTCGTTACTGGGCTAAATCGGTCGAAGGGGGTGAAAATGGGGGGCTTTTTTCGAAAAAGTGAAATATCGCTATAACTCTATTAATACTTGAAATATCGAGTCCATTCAATGTTCATACTAAGTGTCGGAAAAGTGCCAAAAATTTATGTTAAAACATATTTTTCATAGCACCAACCATTGACCAAAGGGGTGGAATAAAGTGGGTTTTTCGGGAAACATTAATCATATCTCTCTTAATAGGCACAATATCAAAACCGTACAAAATGTAGCATATTCCCCTAATAATTACCTAAAACTTTTGTCTGAAAGAATTTTTGATATGACCCATCATTACGCCAAGGGATGAGAAAAATTATTTCGGAATTAGATGAAAATGCCGAGTGCCATCAGAGGATACCATGGCAACGCTTCTAAATTTATGAGGGACTAGCTATTTTACCGGGCGTTACCCGGGAGGAGTATTTATTGCTATTGATAGATACATGCCAATATATTTCTCAAAGTATATTCACTTTGCCCCTAAGTGAGTTTAAAACATAGTTCTCAGGGCTCTGAAGTTAATCAAGTGCAATATTAACTCACTATAAATCTAGGCGAAAGGTACGGTACTGTGGAGTACAATAACGTAGTAGAGAATGCATCAATAACAAAATAAAGGGCTGTATATACACATTTCTCAAGGATCTAGTCTCACAATTACCGTACTTTCCTGATAGTCTTTACTTTTGTTGTAATGGGTGTAATTTAGACGGTTTGTTCACATAGTGCTCTTTAATTGTTAAATTGTTGTATCTACCTTTTTGAAAGGAAACAATATTTAAATTATTTAATGTTTGGAATATAAAGTCATCATTCTGGAGTCAAATATACTTACGTTTTTAACCCCGCACAAATGGTGTGATTAATAAGAAATGGCTTATTCGTGTACATAAGCCGGTATAGAGGCTACTATTGCTGCATATTAGGGAATAGTATTGCTGTATTTCCGTGCGAATTATCTCATATTGGACGGCTTTGGTGGCGTATTTGGTAGCATGCTGAGCTTCTATGCCCAAGGTCGTGGGTTCAAACCCGGCCGAAGCCATTGGATTTTTGAAGAGCGTTAAAAATCCCTCAGTATGCCTTCCTTCGGAGGGGGTGTAAAGCCGGTGAAACCATGTCATAGATTTATATGGTGTAAAATAACCTTCTATTAACTATACTCGTGTGAAGGTAAAATTTGTAGGCTAAATTTGATTAACGCTATTAAGTTCCAAAGTTCACAGTCAGGATGTGGTTGCGGTGGTATCTATTAGACAAGTTTGCAGCTAAGTGTCGTTGACGGTAGCATTTGGTGGCAAAAGTAGGAACTACTTAAAACTGACTATCTGTAGTCCTTACCTGAATTACATATAACACACAAGTAGTGTGTTTGTAACAGTTCAAGGCCCGCCTCCACCTCCCCACCTCACAAGATGGCGGTGGCACGATATCTCTCGAACTTATGGTCGTATTTTAACAAATGAGGTGTCATTGAACTCAGGGTGACACCCCCTTTCCAATGGACAACATATTTCCACCCCAAAATAAAAACCTACCCCTACTAGGGGGTGAAAATGTAATTTTTAGAGAATATCGCTTTCCAAGTGCAACATGTGAGAGTTTGAATGCCAATATGGAATTAAACGTTGTTCTACTCAAGAGACATGTATACGGTGGAAAGCCAATATGAATTAACATGCTTGTTTTTTGTTTTTTACGCATACCCACTCATAGCTTTTGTAATAGGGTGGGAGAGCGGATACCTGTGGACGGGTCATTGATGGCGGGTCATTGTTAACAGGTCATTGATGACAGGTCATTGTTGACAGGTCCTTGTGGACAATTCCTTGTGGAAAAGTCCTTGTTGACAGGTCCTTGTAGACGAGTCCTTGTTGACGAGTCCTTGTTGACAGGTCCTTTTTTTTTCAGAATTCTTATTTATTGGTAAACAATTGACCTACAGTATGTATCATTAGTTTTACATCTCTGAATGAAATAAAATATTGGTCACTTTTCATGAAAAGTTCACTTAAAGAGTTCACCAGAAGTTCTCCACTCATGTTCTGAACCGTTGTAATCATTTCTTGCATATCCATATTCCCCAAGTGTGTCTTATAACCTGAAATTATAAATAGGAACGCTCTCTCACAAGGACCAGACCCTTCGTTGCTCTTCTTAGTCATATCATTGAGTTCATTTATGAAGTCCACCCTGATGACGTCACTGTAGATCGAAACGAGCTTTCTTCTTCAGCTGTTCTATGTTTACATTTCCGTCATCGTCCACCACGTTAAAAGCTTGCATTATGCACGAAATAAATAATTTGGTATTGTCTTGTATATCTTTGCATCTAACATCTTTATAGAACTGGGTCAAATCTTTCCGAGTTGTGTTGGTTTTTGAGAGGCAGTTTTCAGTGTTTGTAACGAAACATCCCCTCAGTACTGTTTCAAAATTTGGCCGTCACATCCGACAATCAAAACTGAAACAGATGCGTTGAAACCTTCTGTACACTTTTGCTTTGTACCATTGTCCAGCGTATTCTTCTGATGGAACTTACAAAATCCCTTAAGGTGCCTCCACCTCTTTCGTGCACTGTTATGTTCCAGTCCACTGCTGCCGCTATAAACCACGTTACAGCGTTTTGTTTTGGTTTCCCAGTAAGTTCAAAATCGCAAACCATTATGCGCTCCGCTGGTAGGTGGTCTATCCCCGGATGTATTCTCCGCAGTATAGCAGTCGTCCAAGTCCAAACTGTTCGAGCCCCTTGGCAGGATGTCACTCGATGCACTAATGTGTCGACATCTCCACATCGTCTACATTGAGCATCTTCAGCCATATTGTGACGTATGCGTTTACTCGCTGTAGGCACAATGTCGTTGATCACAGAGTAGAGTGTGGATCTCCACTGTGTTGGGATGTATTTATTTGAGGCGTTCAACCAAATCGTTCTCCAATGTCTTTGGGTGAATTTATGTTCTATTGATAGCGGCTTCTGTTGCCCCTTCAGCAAATATGTGTATAGATTCTTCGTTGAATTAAATTCCCCCTGAGTTTTCCTTTCCTGAGGTAAACTGTCTATTACATTGATAACGGCACGAAAAGCCGGGTGTATGTATCTATATTACCCATTTATCGTCATAAGTGCTGGTGGGTGAAGAAAAGTCAATTCTGTTTGACTCCGCGTTCCTGACATAGATCGGAGAATGATGCGCCCTAAGAGGGCTTTACATTTCATATCGACACAGGTTAGATTGAGGCCTCCTTGGAGATTTGGCAAGTATAATTGATCGCTGTACAGCGATCCTCTCCAGAGGTAGTGACCGATACACAATTCTAAACGTTGGCTAATTTGTTTCGTTGCAGGTAAGAATTGTGCGAGATACCATATCTTGGATAAAGCAAACACATTAATGTGCCATACTTTCTGTATGAGATTTAGGGACCTGGTATTTTGCTGGAATAAGGTATGCCTCACTTTATTGATTACCATCGCCCAGTTTTCATTTATCATATCTTTAAATTTGTTCTGGAAAATAATTCCCAAAATCTTCAGCTTTTGCACAATAGGGAAAGATCGAGTAGGTGTGGGTAACGGATGTTGCCCAAGCAACATCATTCCAGACTTTGATGGATTGACTTGGGATCCAGATGTTTGCTGAAACTCGTTTATGATAGTCAGCATACGGTCTTCGTCGTTTTCCTCTGTGAGAACAATGCATACATCATCGGCATATGCTCTTACTGCCACTTTTTTCTCATTGATCGTCAGACCTGTTACATTCTGGTTTATCCTCTGGAGGAAGGGTTCCAGTGCTATGATGAACAGGATCATAGAAAGTGGGCATCCTTGACGAACCGATTTACGGATGGGTATTTTCGATGTGAGATGTCCATTAATGATTACTCTAGATTGTGCTGTTCTGTAAAGTGCTGTAATGCATTTAATCAACCCGATAGGAAACCCGAAGGTTTGCATTGTAGACCATAGATATGAATGTTTTATTCTATCAAAGGCCTTTTGAAAATCAAGACTGAGTAGTGTCGTAGGGGGAAGATTAGAAGAAGTTTTCTCATGTAGAATAATAATATTGCTTAACACCAACAAGTTCGAGATTATATTGTTTCCTGGAGTCGCACAGGATTGCCACTTCCCTATAATTTGTAGCAGTTGCGGTTTGATTCGGGATGCTATGATTTTTGTAAAGATTTTGTAATCTGTATTGAGAAGTGTGATAGGTCTGAAATCCTCCATTCCAAGTGGTCTTCTGATCTTCGGAATTAAAATAATAATTCCAGCAGTGAATTCTTCAGTTATGATTTGTGGGTTTCCCATAATCTCCTGGTAAATTTGAAGATCTTCTCCTAGTATATTTCACATTAATTGATAGAATTCATATGGTATTCCATCAGGTCCAGGAGAGCGGTGACGTTGAGTTTGGCTTAGTGCTGTGAAAATCTCCGCCGAGGTAATATCACTTACCAGCATCGATCCATCCTCTGCGGTCAGTCTGGGTAGGTTTTGTTGTAAGGTCACATCGGTTTGCTCGCTATTTAGTTGGACGTCGGCGAAAAATGTTGTGAAATACTTTGCACCAATTTGAAGGATATCATCCATGTTCGACTGAGTGCAGCCATGCTCGTCCCGAAGTTCAGTAATGGTCTTTCGCTGCCCTTTACGCCTTTCTGTTAAGATGTGGAACAGTGATGAACGTTCTTCTTCTATGACTGAGGGAATCATTGCTCGAATAAATGCACCCTTTAAATAATTTTGCTGAATATTTAAAATTGAATGCTTAACTTCTTTCATTTCACCAAGGACATCGTCGCCATTTGCTTGCTTTTGCTGAAGTTCATATAATACATAATAATAAAAGTTTAAAGTACTTCTCCTCTCCCAGGCACGCTGTTTTGAAATTTGCTGGAAAAACTTTTTTATAGCAGGTTTTACAACCTCGATCCACCAAGTCATATGATATGGATACTGCGACCTTTTAATGCGCAGCTTCATCCAAAGGGTTTCAAATTTGTTTCGCACATCTCGGTCGTGAAGGAGGGATCCGTTTAGTTTCCAATAACCGTGTCCATATATAGGTGGTCGTGACGTAGTTAAATACTTAAAGTACAGTGCGTGATGGTCACTGAAAGATACTGGCAATACTGTGGAACTATGCAGGCTATCTCGCATTCCTCGTGCTACATATGCCCTGTCTATTCTAGATGCTGATCCGGCACGATAGAAAGTAAATTGGACGTCGGTTCCATGTTTAAGTTCCCACACATCATGGAGGTTAAATCCGTCTACGAGACTTTTGAGGCTGCGGCAGTTGTTGAAAGCGCCGGTTTGATCTCGAGGGTTTGAAACACAGTTAAAATCGCCTGCTAATATGATATTATTGATCGGGCCTTGGAGAAAGTATCTGATGACATCTTCAAATAAATGTTCTCTAGCCAGACGACCTTGTGATCCAGAAGGGGCGTAGACATTAACAATTAATGTGTCCACACATTGCAGAGCAATTATTCTGCCACTCGGGTGTAACTCCACTTCCGAAACAATTAACCCTGATCTGTAAACGACAGCTGTGCCTCGGAGAGATGGGCCAACATTTGCTATGTATTCGTACCCACTCAAACAGTCCAAGTTTGGATCATTTACTTCCTGAAGCAATAAAATGTCAATATCATAAGTCCTGAGAAAATCCTGAAGTAGAAAACGTGTCGTTAAACTTATGATGCCATTGATATTTAAAGTCGCAAAACAACGCAAGACACTCATATGCAAAGAACAACAGGATGAAGGTGACGTGCATCCGTATGTTTGACTGTATTTAACTGACGATGAGCAATTATTTGAGGGGATCATTGGAGTGATGTTTTACTGGTGTGCACTTCCGGTGATTTACGGCGACTACGTGATGCAATCCGTGTTTGTGTGTTATATAATTTATCTTCTTCCCCCGCAGTGTTTTTGTTGACAGTTTTTATGGGAAGATTAAAAGGAAGCTTGTAGTTTAACGTGACCGTTAATCTCGATGATGATGATGATAATTGTTGTTTTAAGGGGCCTAACATCTAGGTTATCGGCCCCTGATGGTTTGAATGATCGTGAAGATGAAAAATGAAAAGCGAATTTAAAACTAAAACTAACTAAAAACCTACATACTAGCAGAAGAAATGGAAAACTAAAGGAGAATAAGGCAAATAAAAGGACAGAAGGAAAAGAAATGCTCTCAACCCTCGGAGAAGGCGGATTGAGGGACTTGGAAGGATGGAGGGCCATGAAAGGCATATAGGAAAGTGAAAGAGGAGAGGGTCCGCCCCAAAGGTAAGGGACAAAAGGGGAAAACGGACCCAGCTCAGGAATCCCTCGGGGTCGCCAACTCCCGAACTCACCAGCCGTGAGCCCCTGCGGGTGTAGCATTATCTAGGGTGCACCAGAAGTGGTGGGGCTACATACACCCTGCCTCCTTAAGGGCCTAGAGCACAAGGCAGGAAGTAAAAGGAAGAGAAAAAGAAGGCTGACCCCTCGCAGAAGGAGGGTATCAAAAGATGAGACAAGGGCCAATTAAGGCGGGAAAGGAAGAGACTCCCTAGGCCTCGGATACCCTAATACCGTCGGGGTCAGAAGAGAACAAGAGTTGACCAAGTGAGGTCGACAGGAAAGAAGACAGAGAGGAGCCCGGCACAAGTAAGTGGAAACAATGCCGGACTCAGCTGGGGCCCCGTGGTCGCCAACCCGCGCCCACAAGATGTGAGCCCCTGGGGGACGTTAATCTCGAGATCATGAGCCACGGGATCTCCTTTTTACGTGGAATCCGAACCACAGGACATGGCATTTCACTTCGAAAATCTCACATGCATTGACCGGGAATCGAACCCGGACCGCCTTGGTGAGTATGGGAAGATTATGGGTGTCCTTAATGTTGGCTTTATCTGTGACCTTGGGTTTTGCTCCTGTTTGTGGATGTAGGGCACTTCCACTGACGTCCGTGACTTTCTTTTTACTTACTCTGATTGCAGCATCAGAGGTGGATGTGAGCTCTGCCCCCGATGTAGTAGATAGGGTTTCCTGAACTATGTCAGTGCTTTGCACGTGAAGTAATTGGGAGCGAACGATATTGGCCAACCCTTCCCATGACCAATGAATTTACCCCAAATAAACAAAACAGAAAGGTCATTGACCTAAGATTATATCAACTAATAATCAGAGAGGGATAAGTGAGGTGTCACAAGACTCAGAATGGCCCACCCTTTTCCATGACCAACGAATTTACCCAAAATACCCAAAACAGCAAGGTCATTGACCTGAGATTTTAAAAACTAATAATCGGATATCAACATGTGAGGTGTCATAGGACTTAGAATGGTCAACCCTTTCCCATGGCTAATGAATTTACCCAAAAATACCCAATACATCAAGGTCATCGACCTGATATTTTATAAACTAATAATCGGATATGGACATGTGAAATGTTTACCGTGAGTGATGAAACATAGCTAGGTAGTGAAAGAATTATTGTAGGCTACATGTATGGTGACTGACAAGTCTTTCACCATTGGAAATTATTTTCAGATCAAACTGCAGTACAGAGTGAGTATAGGTTGTAAGTATGGGATAATAAATGACAAATGGTGTATACAAAATCTGATTTATCGATTCAAGAAATAAGAGTAGACAATCTTTAATTGATTGGTTAAAGAGGATAGCTAAAATCCAAAATGGTGACTATATCGAACTAAACTGATCCAAGCTGAATCAAAACCAACTAAACCGAACTAAACCGAACCAAACTTAATCAAAAACAAGCCAATGGTTTAAGTGCAAAACTTGTGGGTGAATGTGGTCATTGGTAATGTCAGAAAGGAAGGGATAACGCTCTACCTATAGAGGGTAAGGTAAAGCTAGTGAATCATGCTATTGCACACACACAAGTACATGAACCACACACAACTAACCTATACTGTTTTTATGGGTTGACTGTTAAAACGTGCTCAGTGGTTACTGGAACAAGACGGTCGCTACACACAACAAGTGTTAAATACTTGAGGCTAATTATCTACACACACACACATACACACACTTGTTCTAAACTGAACTGTCTTGCTGACAGTGCTCACACTGTACGCAGATGACAGAAATGCTTGGCTAACAGAAATACAATCATTACCGGTTGTCTAATGTTACCAGCTAACCATTTTGCGCTGCAGTGGCGAGCACATGTGCCACTTACACTAGAGATTTTAACTCGATTTCAAGCTCTAAGTCCTAGAACGAATCAAACTAAGAAAGAAGGGCATGGTGGCGCAGTGGTTAAGCTGTTAGCCTTTCACTAAGGTGGACTAGGGTTTGATTTCAGGTTAATACGCATGTCATAAACATATAGAAAAGCAGAGATAATGTTTTAAACCGATTACACACGTCTCTTTTCAAATTATTACTTGGATTACAAATACAAAGGTGGACTGGGTGTGATATACAGTTAATGCTGCCTATCGTACACTAGCTGTAAGGAAGCCATATGTAGAGAAATATGTAGAGATCTACCTAGCGATTTCATGAACTGGTATAGCTATGTCGCATAAACGGTGCAGGATACAATCCAGCAACTATAATTCGTATCTTGTGGAACAGAGAAAATGCACTTTTGCCTTGATGGATAACAAATGTGTGCAGACGAATGACCTACGCATTAGCCTACCAAGGGGTTATAACCACGAGGAGGAGGTGTGATTTCTATATTCTATTGTTTAGAGACATGGCTTTTGTAACCAGTAGATTTAATTGATTCAGTATTTTGTAAATATTTATTTTTGTAATTGTAAATAGTTAATTGTTTGTAAATAGTGGAAACCATTTATTTTTGTAATGGTAAATGTTAAATGTATAATTAAAGTTATTTGGGATGAGTGTGCATGTCAATGATGTTTTAGGGATAAATCGAGTGATTGTGTGGATGTATGACTACACAGAAAGAGAGAGAAAGTGTGTAAAAACAGCCTTACCTGCAGTAGTAATAGTAGACCTCTATGTTTTGCATACGCATAGACAGACTGTACCATCGCCATGGCCAAGAACTCACTTCAACACCATTTACAAAATCTTAAAATGAAAAAATCATGTTTCGCAAATATGGACTTTTGACAGAAGCAAAATAAAAATAAAATGTGTAAACAACAAATTGGAAAATCCATGTTTCCATATCATGAAATTCAAAAACTTTAAACTGACATTTAAAAGAAATGCGAATTGAAAAGTGACAAATTGTAATGTGTGAAAAGTGAAAATGAACAAATGGCTATCATTATTTAAAAAAATTTAAAAAACATTGTGCTGTATGGTTGAGGTGTGAATCAAACCCTACTTATTTTGGACCAGCCGAGACTGAGTATACTTGTTTTAGTCCTCATACCACTTTTATAATTTTGTGTTAAAGCTAGGAATTGAACCCAAGCGCTTGTAGAGGGTGACCAAGGTTAGAATATGTTAAACAGATAGTCTTGAATGTAGGGTGTGGTAGCTATATAGGGATGAAACGATTAGCTCGGGACAGGGGGGGGGGCATTGAGATCTGCAGCAAACCAGTCAAAAGACTAAAGACTCAAACAACAACATGTAAGCTCACCAAAATAATGTTGTGTAACGGTAAATGTTAGGCTACGAACAGTAATGCATTACTAAAACCCATGACACGATACCTAAGAGCGTTTCTAATATTATTTTAAAATGCCTTTAACCCTATATTAAACACCAAGTTCACAAGACTCATAACTGCAATGTTATGGTAAAAAAATCTATATTTCAAAACATGTAAGTGGTTTAATCAATGTATACTGGGAAAAGTTTTGTAAGCGCTCAAGTCCACAAGACTAATTAAATTAGTAACTGTCAGGTTGGTCGAGTGGTTAAGGTGTTTAACTTAAGATCAAATTTTCTGTACAAGGAAGCAAGGGTTCGAATCCCTTACCTGACATAACTATTGACTTAACATTGCTTGGCCACACTGTATTATTATGATACTTGGTGCACAAACCATAGACAGGGTGTATTGTTTAAGGCACTCTCTTTATGAACATAGAAACTGTTGATGGTTAACAATTGCATTAATAGTGGGACATGGGGATAGCAATTAAGAAAAAACAGCCAATACCCATACAATATTTTTATTCATTCAGTTTTTTTTTTACAATAGTTACACACTGAATACAACTTTTTATCCCTTTACCATTCTTTGATATAGATTTTAAACACAACGCTTGTTGTAGATACTTTTATAACTTTCTCCAGGTACTCTTGTTCTTAAAAACTGGGGAAGCCGCAATGGTTTTATAGACATTAAACCCTCATCCTATTCTTTTTCATCATCATCATCATCCTCAACATCACTAGAACTATCCAATTCCTTTTTTTTCCTTTTCAAAAGGGACCTCTTGAAGAGTCTGTGTTGCTTTTGATAGTGTTACGGTTGTTTTGAACGTTGACAACTGTCCTAACATGACTTTTTGAGGAGATAAATGTTTTTTCACAAGGTAGTCACTATGTTGAGTAACACTATGTTTTTGTTGGGCTTGCTTTTTCTTGTTCTTTTGATCATGTTTTGTTAACACTAACGGTGGTTCATTTGGTATACCACATTGATGAGTACCCACACTTAAGACCTCACCATGTTTACTTTTTAGATGACCTAGACATTTTGTTGTTCTTTGTTTTGAGCACTGCCAAAATATGATGCCATTCGCATTTTCTCGCTTATAGTTATAAGAGTGCCCATGATACAGGGCACGTGGTTTACCTTTATTGGTTATAGTATATTCCATAGTAGCCACTGACTTGTATAGTCGATCCGCCTACTACAAAGGTCTGAACACTTGTGGTGAAAGAATGATGTTGTGTTGACGTTTTATGCAGGATGATGTTGGTGGCATATGTAGGTGGCTTATGTGGGGGGCTTATGTTGATGACATATGTGGTTGGCTTATTTTGTTGGCTTATGTTGATGGTTTATGGTGGTGAGTTATGTTGATGACTTATGTTGGTGGCTTATGTTAGTGGCTTTATGTTGATAACATATGTTGGTGACTTATGTTGATAGCTTATGTTGATGACATATGTTGTTGGCTCATGGTGGTGGCTTATGTTGATGGTTTATGTTGGTGGCCTATGTTGGTGGCCTATGTTGATGGCTTAGGTTAATGTCTTAGGTTGTTGGCTTAGGTTAATGTCTTAGGTTGATGGCTTAGGTTGGTGGCTTATGCTGGTGGCTTATGCTGGTGGCTTATGCTGGTGGCTTATGTTACTGGCTTATGGTGGTGGTTTATGGTGGTGACTTATGTTGATGACATATGTTGGTGACTTATGTTGGTGACTTATGTTGGTGACATGTTGTTGGCGTATGGTGGTGGCACATGTTGAAGGTTTATGCTGGTGGCCTATGTTGATGATTTATGTTAATGGCTTAGGTTAATGACTTAGGTTGGTGGCTTAAGTGGGTGGCTTATGTTAGTGGCTTATGGTAGTGGCTTATGGTGGTGGCTTATGTTGATGACATATGTTGGTGACTTATGTTGATGGTTTATGTTGATGGTTTATGTTGATGGTTTATGTTGGTGGCATATGTTGATGGCTCTTAATGATTAATGATGATGGTGATGACGATTGTATCACTTTTGGAGAAGCGGAGTGTATGTATTTGTAGTTGACGCTTGTGGGATACCTGTGCATTGTAATGAGGATAAAGTGATAATGAAGTTGTAACATACACTCAGTCTTCAAGCCACAAGAATGAATCATAAGAGATTAAAAACATTCCTCCTCACCAGATGGCGTCGGCACGCAACGAGTTAGTGGAGGAATGTGGAGGAGGGTCTAGAGTTTTGCTTTCTTGTTTTTGCGCATGCCCATTCATGACTTTTTATGAGAGGGCGTGCTTTTTAAAGATGGCGACCGTAGTGTAATCTAACCGAACCTAACCCAAACCATGCGGTGTGATTAAAAAGCATTACAAGCAGCGCTTGTCGATAGGCAAACCAATAATCAAAGAGGAGTATGTCAGACCTTGAAGCGATAACCCATTTTGATTGATCCCTGTTGATTTGTCCCTTTGAACTGGTCCCTGTTGACTAGCCCCTGTTGACTAGCCCCTTTGGACAGATCCTTTTTGAAGCCCTTTTGGACAGGTCCTTTTTGAAGGGAGTCATTTTTGACGGGTCCCTGTGGACGGGTCCATATTGACGGGTCCCTGGACCCTTTGACATAATTTGGATAAATGCATGGGCCAGTCCATAGGGACTGGCGTTCAACACAGGAAGTGCGTGGAAACATACGATTACATCAGCGAAACGTGAACTCACTCGTCTGTTGTATGAGTATCACTTACAATTTCACCCCCTAGTAGGGGTAGGTTTTATTTTGGGGTGGAATTGAAACTCTAGCTGAGATGTTTCGCTGACGTAATCGTATGTTCCCCCACAGTTCCTGCGTCGCGCGCTACCGCGCGGGACCCAGGCGCACACGCCGAAGGCCACCATAGGCCACCAGCATAAACCATCAACATATGCCACCACCATAAGCACACAACATGTCATCAACATAAGCCACCAACATAAGTCACCAACATATGTCATCAGCATAAGCCACCACCATAAACCACCACCATAAACCACCACCATAAGCCACTAACATAAGCCACCAGCATAAGCCACCACCATGAGCCACCAACATAAGCCATCAACCTAAGCCATCAACCTAAGACATTAACCTAAGCCATTAACATAACCCATCAACATAGGCCACCAACATAAACCATCAACATATGCCACCACCGTAAACCAACAACACGTCATCAACATAAGCCACCAACATAAGCTAACAACATAAGTCACCTACATATGTCATCAACATAAGCCACCACCATAAACCACCACCATAAACCACCACCATAAGCCACTAACATAAGCCACCAGCATAAGCCACCACCATAAGCCACCAACAAAAGCCATCAACCTAAGCCATCAACCTAAGACATTAACCTAAGCCATTAACATAACCCATCAACATAGGCCACCAACATAAACCATCAACATAAGCCACCACCATAAGCCAACAACATATGTCATCAACATAAGCCCCCCACATAAGCCACCCACATATGCCACCAACATCATCCTGCATAAAACGTCAACACAACATCATTCTTTCACCACAAGTGTTCAGACTTTTGTAGTAGGCGGATCGACTATACAAGTCAGTGGCTACTATGGAATATACTATAACCAATAAAGGTAAACCACGTGCCCTGTATCATGGGTACTCTTATAACTATAAGCGAGAAAATGCGAATGGCATCATATTTTGGCAGTGCTCAAAACAAAGAACAACAAAATGTCTAGGTCATCTAAAAAGTAAACATGGTGAGGTCTTAAGTGTGGGTACTCATCAATGTGGTATACCAAATGAAACACCGTTAGTGTTAACAAAAACATGATCAAAAGAACAAGAAAAAGCAAGCCCAACAAAACATAGTGTTACTCAACATAGTGACTTCCTTGTGAAAAAACATTTATCTCCTCAAAACGTCATGTTAGGACAGTTGTCAACGTTCAAAAAACCCGTAACACTATCAAAAGCAACACAGACTCTTCAAGAGGTCCCTTTTGAAAAGGAAAAAAAAAGAATTGGATAGTTTTAGTGATGTTGAGGATGATGATGATGATGATGATGATGATGATAATGATGGTGACAATGACTATAATAATTATGATGATAATGATGATGAAAAAGAAGAAGATGAGGGTTTAATGTCTATAAAACCATTGCAGCTTCCCCAGGTTTTTAAGAACAAGAGTACCTGGAGAAAGTTATAAAAGGATCTACAACAAGCGTTGTGTTTAAAATCTATATCAAACAATGGTAAAGGGATAAAAATTTGTATTCAGTGTGTAAATATTGTAAAAAAAACTAAATGAATAAAAATATTGTATGGGTATTGGCTGTTTTTTCTTAATTGCTATCCCCATGTCCCACTATTAATGCAATTGTTAACCATCAACAGTCTCTATGTTCATAAAGAGAGTGCCTTAAACAATACACCCTGTCTATGGTTTGTGTACCGAGAATCATAATAATACAGTGTGGCCAAGCAATGTTAAGTCAATAGTTATGTCAGGTAAGGGATTCGAACCCTTGCTTCCTTGTACAGAAAATTTGATCTTAAGTTAAACACCTTAACCACTCGACCAACCTGACAGTTACTAATTTAATTAGTCTTGTGGACTTGAGTGCTTACAAAACTTTTCCCAGTATACATTGATTAAACCACTTGCTTGTTTTGAAATATAGATTTTTTTACCATAACATTGCAGTTATGAGTCTTGTGAACTTGGTGTTTAATATAGGGTTAAAAGCATTTTAAAATAATTTTAGAAATGCTCTTAGGTATCGTGTCATGGGTTTTAGTAATGCATTACTGTTCGTAGCCTAACATTTACCGTTACACAACATTATTTTGGTGAGCTTACATGTTGTTGTTTGAGTCTTTAGTCTTTTGACTGGTTTGCTGCAGATCTCAATGCCCCCCCCCCCCCCTGTCCCGAGCAAATCGTTTCATCTCTATATAGCTACCACACCCTACATTCAAGACTATCTGTTTAACATATTCTAACCTTGGTCTCCCCCTACAAGCTCTTGGGTTCAATTCCTAGCTTTAACACAAAATGTTAAAAGTGGTATGAGGACTAAAACAAGTATACTCAGTCTCGGCTGGTCCAAAATAAGTAGGGTTTGATTCACACCTCAACCATACACACCATGTTTTTTTTAAATTTTTTTAAAATAATGATAGCCATTTGTTCATTTGCACATTTCACACATTACAATTTGTCACTTTTCCATTCGCATTTTTTTAAATGTCAGTTTAAAGTTTTTGAATTTCATGATATGGAAACATGGATTTTCCAATTTGTTGTTGACACATTTTATTTTTATTTTGTTTATGTCAAAAGTTCATATTTGCGAAACATGATTTTTTCATTTTAAGATTTTGTAAATGGTGTTAAAGTGAGAGCTTGGCCATTGCGATGGTACAGTCTGTCTATGTGTATGCAAAACATAGAGGTCTACTATTACTACAGCAGGTAAGGCTGTTTTTTCACACACTCTCTCTCTTTCTGTGTAGTCATACATCCACACAACCACTCTATTTATCCCTAAAAACATCATTGACATGCACACCCATCCCAAATAACTTTCATTATACATTTAACATTTACCATTACAAAAATAAATGGTTTCCACTATTTACATACAATTAACTATTTACAATTACAAAAATAAATATTTACAAAATACTAAATCAATTAAATCTACTGGTTACAAAAGCCATGTCTCTAAACAATAGAATATAGAAATCACACCTCCTCCTCGTGGTTATAACCCCTTGGTAGGCTAATGCGTAGGTCATTCGTCTGCACACATTTGTTATCCATCAAGGCAAAAGTGCATTTTCTCTGTTCCACAAGATACGAATTATAGTTGCTGGATTGTATCCTGCACCGTTTATGCGACATAGCTATACCAGTTCATGAAATCGCTAGGTAGATCTCTACATATTGCTCTACATATGGCTTCCTTACAGCTCGTGTGCGATAGGCAGCATTAACTGTATATCACACCCAGTCCACATTTGTATTTGTAATCCAAGTAATAATTTGAAAAGAGACGAGTGTAATCGTTTTAAAACATTATCTCTGCTTTTTTATATGTTTATGACATGCGTATTAACCCGAAATCAAACCCTAGTCCACTTTAGTGAAAGGCTAACAGCTTAACCACTGCGCCACCATGCCCTTCTTTCTTAGTTTGATTCGTTCTAGGACTTAGAGCTTGAAATCGAGTTAAACTCTAGTGTACGTGGCACATGTGCTCGCCACTGCAGCGCAAAATGGTTAGCTGGTAACATTAGACAACCGGAAATGATTGTATTTCTGTTAGCCAAGCATTTCTGTCATCTGCGTACAGTGTGAGCACTGTCAGCAAGACAGTTTAGTTTAGAACAAGTGTGTGTTTGTGTGTGTGTGTGTGTGTATGTGTGTGTGTGTGTGTGTGTAGATTATTAGCCTCAAGTATTTAACACTTGTTGTGTGTAGCGACCATATTGTCCCAGTAACCACTGAGCATGTTTTAACAGTCAACCCATAAAAACAGTATAGGTTAGTTGTGTGTGGTTCATGTACTTGTGTGTGTGCATTAGCATCATGCACTAGCTTTACCTTACCCACTATAGGTAGAGCGTTATCCCTTTCCTTTCTGACATTAACAATGTCCACATTCACCCACAAGTTTTACACTTAAACCATTGGCTTGTTTTTGATTAAGTTTGGTTCGGTTTAGTACGGTTTAGTTGGGTTTGATTCAGCTTGGATCAGTTTAGTTCGATATAATCACCATTTTGGATTTTAGCTATCCTCTTTAACCAATCAATTAAAGATTGTCTACTCTTATTTCTTGAATCGATAAATCAGATTTTGTATACACCATTTGTCATTTATTATCCCATACCTACAACCTATACTCTATCTGTACTGCAGTTTGATCTGAAAACAAGTTCCGATGGTGGAAGACTTGTCAGCCACCATACATGTAGCCTACAATAATTCTTTCACTACCTAGCTATGTTTCATACTCACGGTAAAAATTTCACATGTCCATATCCGATTATTAGTTTATAAAATATCAGGTCGATGACCTTGATGTATTGGGTATTTTTGGGTAAATTCATTAGCCATGGGAAAGGGTTGACCATTCTAAGTCCTATGACACCTCACATGTTGATATCCGATTATTAGTTTATTAAATCTCAGGCCAATGACCTTGCTGTTATGAATTTTTGGGGTAAATTCATTGTTCTTGGGAAAGGGTTAACCATTCGTAGTCCTATGACACCTCACTTGACCCTCTCTAATGATAAGTTTATAAAATCTTAGGTCAATGACATTGCTGTTTTGGGTATTTTGGGTAAATTCGTTGGTCATGGAAAAGGGTTGGCCATCCTGAGTCTTGTGACACCTCACTTGTCCCTCTCTGATTATTAGTTGATAAAATTTTAGGTCAATGACCTTGCTGTTTTGGTTTTGGGGGTAAATTCATTGGTCATGGGGAAGGGTTGGCCATTTTAGGTCCTTTGACACCTCACTTGACCCTCTGTGGTTATTAGTTAGCGAGATATTAACGAAAGTGCAGTTAGGCCCTTTTGACAAAAAATGAATAATACATTCAAAAGCAGGGCGTCACCCCAAGTCCAACGACCCCTCATACAAGTCCCTAGCCTTCTTAGTTCATAAGATATTAAAAAGCTGATGACCTATTAGTTTTTATTCTTTGGTTAATTTGTTAAACAAACATATGTATAAATCATTATTCAAAAAGCCCGCCCTCTTACAAAAATCCCAATTGCGCATTCGTAAAACAAAACAATAACAAGAAGTTCCGTTAAGAACTATACAGCCTACTTTTCATGCCAATGATTATTCTACAGAATATGAACCTATCTAGAATAATGACGAAATTAAGTTGGTAATATCGAAAAATCTAATTAGTTCAAACTATACCTTTTATAATGTAGCCTAATAGAGCACTACAGTTGGCAGCCCTGGTGACTGAATATATTCTTAGTTCCATCTCTTAAGGTACAGAATACAAAATTTGGTTGAAGTCCAATGGACGTTACATGCAGTTCGACACTGGATCTATCAGCACGCGTAAAAGCAATGTTGCCAACAATGCCATGCGTGTGCTGGTCAGAAATAATCTGAAATATTATGATATCTTGTTGTGCCAATTTTGGATGAAATCCATTTGTTAGTATAGAAGTTACAGGTATTTTAAAAATTGGTACTATCAGCAGGCTTATAATCATGTTGGTAGAACTGACGTATATAAGTTACTCCAAATTAATCTAAAATGTCAGAATATACGTGTGCATAGTTTACAGCTATTGGCTTGCATACTTGCTGATATATTGGTATTTGGATACAAAAATAGAGAGAGCAATTATTAACAGTTGGCAGCCCTGGTGGCTCTTAAGAATACGCTCAGTCATATCTGTTTATGTACACATATTACATACAAAATTTGGTTGAAATCGAATTGATAGTGTAGAAGTTATATGCATTTAAACATTGGACCTATCAGAAGGCTTAACATTATTTTGGCATCACTGTCATGGTTGGCCTCCTGGAAATTAAACTGAAATAGTCGTATCTACATGTTTGCCAATTTTGGAATAGCTCCCATGCATATCTTGCAAGATATCCAACATGGAGGTCAAATTTCTAGTGCGTTTTTTCAGCAGTTGGTAGCACTGACATCATTTTCAAATAAGGACGTGAGATATTCCGGTGCACATCTTTACTCATACTAAATTTGGTTTTGATTGCTGCAGCCGTTTAGGAGTTGATAGGGGGGTCACACACACAGCCAGACAGACAAAAGGACATACAGGCAGACAGACAGAAGGACAGGCAGACAGACAGACACACACACATTTTCCCGGATCGATCTCATAAGTCTACTTTTTCCTCATTTTTGCAAAATGTGAAAAGTAGGCTAAAAATGATAAATAATAGCGGCATTCAGTTGTATGCGTGCACTTTATGTGGAACGAATTTAATTTCATATTGGCATACAAACTCCCACATGTTGCACATGGAAAGCGACTTTTACCTAAAATTATTATTTCACCCCCTAGTAGGGGTAGATTTTATTTTGGAGAGGAAATAAGTTGTCCATAGGAAAGGGGTTGTCTGCCCGAGTAATTTGACTACTCGTATATGTCTCTAGCCTTATTCACACCACTGTCAAAACAGGTTGTGACTTGATAGCTCTTATCGTGCACGTGCACAGGTGAACACCTGTGTGTTAGTTTATATTACACATGAACTTGCATTTTCACACGTATGAACCAAAACAGAATGTGACTTGTTTCACAAGGAGGACGGTAATAAGGTCATCTCACACGTGTTCACATGTATTTCGTCACTTTCCTTTCAAATCGTTATCACATTATAGTAGTGGGGGACTGGTGAACAACGTCAGTTCAACACACTGCTTTACACGCAAAATGTAGTTAGGCCCTTTGACGTAATTTAAATAAATTCATGGGCTAGTCCGTAGGATCCAGTCCAAAGGGACCGGTCCAAAGGGACTCATCCACAAGGACTGGTCCACAAGGACTCGTCAACAAGGACTCGTCTACAAGGACCTGTCAACAAGGACCTGTCAGCAATGACCTGTCAACAATGACCCGTCCACAGGGATACCCTCTCCCACCCTCTTACAAAAGCCATGAGTCGGCATGCGTAAAAAACAAAAAACAAGAATGTTAATTCATATTGGCTTTCCACCGATGTATCTTGTGTAGAACAACGTTTAATTCCATATTGGCATTCAAACTCTAACATGATGCACTTGGAAAGCGAGATTCTCTAAAAAATTACAATTTCACCCCCTAGTAGGGGTAGGTTTTTATTTTGGGGTGGAAATATGTTGTCCATTGGAAAGGGGGTGTCACCTTGAGTTCAATGACACCTCATTTGATAAAATCCGAACATAAGTTCGAGAGATATCGTGCCACCGCCATCTTGTGAGGTGGGGAGGTGGAGGCGGGCCTTGAACTGTTACGAACACACTACTCACACAATAATACAGCCATCACAATTAACACCGGTTATCAGGCAGATTCTACACACATCCAAAGTATACGGGGCTGCATGTTCACGTTGTCGCAGCCCCTAAACAAAGAGAGGAATCATCCAACATATATCATCTAGTTAAATTAAATGCAGCAACGAATAATCCCAGTATAATGTTAAATAAGATGCATTGATTGAGAACACATTGGGCTTCTTTAGCCCCTAAAGTATTTCGTAAGATAAGAAATATATTCTCTAAAACCATTCCGTAATGATCTCGAAAATGCTAAAGCGGAGTTCAGGCAATTCGTGATAACTACACCATTACACAATATAATTCGTCAGTAAGCGCTAAAATGGCTAATACGTAGGAAATCAGAAAAATGTGGGATGAACACACTTTTATTTGATGATGATGATGATGATAATTGTTGCTTTAAGGGGCCTAACATCTAGGTTATCGGCCCCTAATGATCTGGGTGATAGCGAAAATGAGAATGAAATGGAAACCAGAACGAAAAAGAGTGAGAACGGAAAATGCGTACAAAGAGAAACTCAGATGGAAACAACTCGCAATATGGTCTTACAAATGGGAATTTAGAACGAAAAGATTCACAAAAAGAATAGATTGAAAAAAAAGTAGGCTAGATTCAAAATACGAACAAAATGCAATGTAGCGTCGAAATACTTACAAAATGCAACTGAAATTCAAAATACTTACAAAATGCAAATGAGATCGAAAATACGTACAAAATGCAATAGAGGTTCAAAATACTTACAAAATACAATTGAAATTGAAAATACACAATGCAATTTTGATTGAAATAGGCCGGTTCAGATTCAAAATACTCACAAAGTGCAATTGAAACTCAAAATACTTACAAAATGCAATTGAAATTGAAAATGCTTACAAAATTTACGGTAGATTCATACGACTCATGTGGATTGACAATACTTACAAAAAGCAATTTAGATTGAAAAAAAAAAACTTTACAAAATGTAATTTTGATTCAAGATACCCACAAAATTCAAATTGAGAATCAAAATATGTGCAAAATGCCCGCCAATCAAAATGCAATTTTGATTCAAAATTCGTGCGAAATTTGGTTTTGGTTGAAAATACTTACAAAATGCAATTGAAATTCAAAATACTCACACAGGTCGCTCCGCCATATTGAAAGACTTACTAAAAAGCAATTTAGATTTTCAATCTTTACAAAATGCAATTGAGGTTGAAAACAATCGCGAGATGTAATTGACATCGAAACAAGATGTTCAGTAAAGAACATATAGCCTACTTTCTCCTAAATGCATGGGTATTGTTATAACTCTTTGTCCTTTTCAAGGAGTATGATTGAATGTTGGTTGTAGTAGCTTGTTCAAATACAACGTGCTATAGGGATATTAAACATGAATATGAGGTGCCCTTTGCTAGTGCTACCTCTGTACCAAATTTCGTTCAATTCGGTTTCACCGTGTTTGAATTGATAGGGGGAATCGATTTGCACACATACTTGGCCACCATCTGCTAACTATTGGGCTGATGTTCTTGCAGTTTGGTCTGAATATGTTTCCCACATAAAGATATGGTGTTGCAAAATTTAGTAGAGACTAGATTATTAGGTTGGTCGTACATTTTAGCTTTTAACATTTGGGTGGCCGCGATTACGTTTCCGTCAAGATAGCGGTGATATAAAACATGACACTGAGGTGCCCTTTGCTAGTGCTACCTCTGTACCAAATTTCGTTCCATTCGGTTTCACCGTGTTCGAATTGATAAGGGGAATCGATTTTCACACAAAGATGGCCGCCATCCGCAAAATATTAGGCTGATGACTTATTAGTTTGGTCAAAGGATGCTCCCTCCATAAAGGTATGTTGTTGCTAAATTTGCTAGAGATCGGATGATTAGGCTAATCGTAATTTGATTTAAGCTTTGAACATTTGTGTGGCCGCCATTACGTTTCTGTCAATATGGCGGCGATATAAATCATGACACTGAGATGCCCTTTGCTAGTGCTATCTCTGTACCAAATTTCGTTCCATTCGGTTTCACCGTGTTTGAATTAATAGGGAGAATCGATTTTGACACAAAGTTGGCCGCCATCCGCAAACTATTAGGCGAATGACCTATTAGATTGGTCAAAGGATGCTCCCTCCATAAAGGTATGTAGATGCAAAATTTGGTAGAGATCGGACGATTAGGTTAATCGTAATTTGATTTAAGCTTTGAACATTCGTGTGGCCGCCATTACGTTTCAGTCAAGATGGTGGCGATATAAAACATGACACTGAGGTGCCCTTTGCTAGTGCTACCTCAGTACCAAATTTCGTTCCATTCGGTTCCACCGTGTTCGAATTAATTGGGGGAATCAATTTTGACATAAAGATGGCCGCCACCCGCAAACTATTAGGCTAATAACCTATTAGATTGGTCAAAGGATGCTCCCTCCATAAAGGTTTGTAGTTGCAAAATTTGGTAGAGATCGGATGATTAAGTTAATCGTAATTTGATTTAAGCTTTGAACATTCGTGTGGCCGCCATTACGTTTCTGTCAAGATGGTGGCGATATAAAACATGACACTGAGGTGCCCTTTGCAAGTGCTACCTCTGTACCATATTTCGTTCCATTTGGTTTCACCGTGTTTGAATTAATAGGGGGAATTGATTTTCACACAAAGATGGCCGCCATCCGCAAACTATTAGGCTAATGACCTAGTTATTTGGTCTAAGGATGCTTCCTCTATAAAGGTATGTTGTTGCAAAATTTAGTAGAGATCGGATGATTAAGTTAATCGTAATTTGATTTAAGCTTTCAACATTTGTGTGGCCGCCATTACGTTTCCGTCAAGATGGCTGCGATATAAAACATGTCACTGAGGTGCATTTTGTTAGTACTACCTCTGTACCAAATTTCGTTCCATTCGGTTGCACCGTGTTCGAATTAATAGGGGGAATCGATTTTCACACAAAGATGGCCGCCATCCGCAAACTATTACGCTGATGACTTATTAGTTTGGTCAAAGGATGCTCCCCCCATAAAGGTATGTTGTTGCAAAATTTGGTAGATATCGGATGATCAGGTTAGTCGTAATTTGATTTAAGCTTTGAACATTTGTGTGGCCGCCATTACGTTTCCGTCAAGATGGCGGCGATATAAAACATGACACTGAGGTGTCCTTTGCTAGTGCTACCTTTGTACCAAATTTCGTTGAATTCGCATTCACCGTGTTCGAATTGATAGGGGGGGACAGACATTCAGAGTACACACACCCACACACACACACACAGACACACACAGACACACACACACACACACACACACACACACACACACAGACAGACACACTTTTTCGCCCTGTGTTGATCTCATATGTCTACTTTCATTTTTTGCAAAAATCGAAAGTAGGCTAAAAACTTACAAAATGCAACGTAGATTAAACAAGATGTTCAGTAAAGAACATATAGCCTACTTTCTCCTAAATGCATGGGTATTGTTATAACTCTTTGTCCTTTTCAAGGAGTATGATTGAATGTTGGTTATAGGAGCTTGTTGAAATACAACGTGCTATAGGGATATTAAACATGAATATGAGGTGCCCTTTGCTAGTGCTACCTCTGTACCAAATTTCGTTCAATTCGGTTTCACCGTGTTTGAATTGATAGGGGGAATCGATTTGCACACATACTTGGCCACCATCTGCAAACTATTGGGCTGATGTTCTTGCAGTTTGGTCAGAATATGTTTCCCACATAAGGATATGGTGTTGCAAAATTAGGTAGAGACTAGATTATTAGGTTGGTCGTAATTACATTTTAGCTTTTAACATTTGGGTGGCCGCGATTACGTTTCCATCAAGATAGCGGTGATATAAAACATGACACTGAGGTGCCCTTTGCTAGTGCTACCTCTATACCCAATTTCGTTCCATTTGGTTTCAGCGTGTTTGAATTAATAGGGGGAATCGATTCTGACACAAAGATGGCCGCCATCCGCAAACTATTAGGCGAATGATGATGATGATGATGATGATAATTGTTGTTTTAAGGGGCCTAACATCTAGGTTATCGGCCCCTGATGGCTTGGGTTATTAGGCGAATGACCTATTAGATTGGTCAAAGGATGCTCCCTCCATAAAGGTATGTAGTTGCAAAATTTGGTAGAGATCGGATGATTAGGTTAATCGTAATTTGATTTAAGCTTTGAACATTTGTGTGGCCGCCATTACGTTTCCGTCAAGATGGCGGCGATATAAAACATGACACTGAGGTGCCCTTTGCTAGTACTAACTCTGTACCAAATTTCGTTCCATTCAGTTCCACCGTGTTCGAATTAATAGGGGGAATCAATTTTGACATAAAGATGGCCTCCATCCGCAAACTATTAGGTGAATGACCTATTAGATTGGTCAAAGTATGCTCCCTCCATAAAGGTATGTAGTTGCAAAATTTGGTAGAGATCGGATGATCCGGTTAATCGTAATTTGATTTAAGCTTTGAACATTCGTGTGGCCGCCATTACGTTTAGTCAAGATGGCGGCGATATAAAGCATGACACTGAGGTGCCCTTTGCTAGTGCTACCTCTGTACCAAATTTCGTTCCATTCGGTTGCAGCTTGTTCGAATTAATAGGGGGAATCGATTTTCACACAAAGATGGCCGCCATCCGCAAACTATTACGCTGATGAGCTATTGGTTTGGTCAAAGGATGCTCCCCCCATAAAGGTATGTCGTTGCAAAATTTGGTTGGGATCGGATGATTAGGTTAGTCGTAATTTGATTTAAGCTTTGAACATTTGTGTGGCCGCCATTACGTTTCCGTCAAGATGGCGGCGATATAAAACATGACACTGAGGTGTCCTTCGCTAGTGCTACCTTTGTACCAAATTTCGTTCAATTCGCATTCACCGTGTTCGAATTGATAGGGGGGGGGGACAGACATTCAGAGTACACACACTCACACACACACACACACACAGACTCACACACACACATACACACAGACAGACACACTTTTTTCGCCCTGTGTTGATCTCATAAGTCTACTTTCAAATTTTGCCAAAATCGAAAGTAGGCTAAAATGCCTTAAAAATCGCTAGAAGGGAATTTAGATACACGGTGAACCAAGTAACAAAAACAGTGCGGGAATCTTAAAGAGAAAAGTAAATATACCGGTACTGAAAAGAGGAGAGGAGTGGAGAGGAGAGGAGAGGAGAAGGTCCGCCCCAAAGGTAAGCGACAAAAGGGGAATACGGACCCAGCTCAGGAATCCCTCGGGGTCGCCAACTCCCGAACTCACCAGCCGTGAGCCCCTGAGGGTGTAGCATTATCTAGGGTGCACCACAAGTGGTGGGGCTACATACACCCTGCCTCCTTAAGGGCCTAGATAACAGGAAAAGAAAAAGAAGGCTGACCCCTCGCAGAGGGAGGGTATCAGAAAAGATGAGACAAGGGCCAATTAAGGCGGGAAATGAAGAGACTCCCTAGGCCTTGGATACCCTAATACCGTCGGGTTCGGAAGAGAACAAGAGTTGACCAAGTGATGATGATGATGATAATTGTTGTTTTAAGGGGCCTAACATCGAGGTTATCGGCCCCTAATGATCTGGGTGATAGCGAAAATGATAATGAAACGGAAACAAGAACGAAAATTAAGTTAGATGGAAAATACTTGCAAAAAGGAACTCAGATTGAAACAACTCACAAAATGTTCTTACAAAATTGAATTTAGAACGAAAAGATTCACAAAAACGAATAGATTGAAAAATACCCACAAAATGAAGGCTAGGTTCAAAATACGTACAAAATGCAATGTAGCGTCGAAATACCTACAAAATGCAATTGAAATTCAAAATACTTACAAAATGCAAATGAGATCGAAATTACGTACAAAATGCAATTGAGGTTCAAAATACTTACAAAATGCAATTGAAATTGAAAATACACAATGCAATTCAGATTTAAATATCCCAGTTCCAATCCAAATTATTCACAAAGTGCAATTGAAATTCAAAATACTTACAAAATGCAATTGAAGTTGAAAATGCTTACCATATGTACGGTAGATTCAAACGACTCATGTGGATTGACAATACATACAAAATGCAATTTAGATTGAAAATACTTGACAAAATGTAATTTAGATTCAAAATACCCACAAAATGCAATTAAGAATCAAAATATGTGCAAAATGCCCACCAAACAAAATGCAATTTAGATTCAAAATTCGTGCGAAATGCGGTTTTGGTTGAAAATACTTACAAAATGCAATTGAAATTCAAAATTCTCACTAAAAGGCCCGGCTACCTGCATTGAAAGACTTACCAAAAAGCAATTTAGATTGTCAATCTTTACAAAATGCAATTGAAGTTGAAAACAATCGCGAGATGTAATTTAGATCGAAAAAACTTACAAAATGCAACGTAGATTAAAAATGCCTTAAAAATCGCTAGTTGGGAATTTAGACACACGGTGAACCAAGTAACAAAAACAGTGCGGGAATCTTAAAGAGAAAAGTAAATATAAGGAAAAGAGGAGTGGAGAGGAGAGGGGAGAGAGGAGGAGGTCCGCCCCAGAGGGAAGGGACAAAAGGAGAAAACGGACCCAGCTCAGGAATCCCTCGGGGGCGCCAACTCCCGAACTCACCATTTGTGAGCCCCTGAGGGTGTAGCATTATTGACGGTGCACCGGAAGTGGTGGTGCTACATGCACCCTGCCTCCTTAAGGGCCTTGAGCACAAGGCAGGAGGTAAAAGGAAAAGAAAAAGAAGGCTGACCCCTCACAGAAGGAGGGTATCAGGAAAGTTGAGACAAGGGCCAATTAAGGCGGGAAAGTGAAAGACTCCCTAGGCCTCGGATAACCTAATACCGTCGGGGTCGGAAGAGAACAAGAGTTGACCAATGGAGGTCGACAGGAAAGAAGAAAGAGAGGAGCCCGGCACAAGTGAGTGGAAGCATTGCCGGACTCAGCTGGGGCCCTGTGGTCGCCAACCCACAACCCACTAGATGTGAGCCCCTGGGCCTCTGAGGACTGTAACAAAGTTAAAGTGTTGTTGCTCCATGTTGGGACGAACGATTTGAAGAAGAGGGCTACAGCTGATTACATCATGGGGGAGCTCTACGAACTAGGCAGAAATGCTAAAAGCAAGTTTAGAAATGCAAAAATTATAATGAGTGGCATTGTTCGGCGGGGAGATGTTCCGTTGAGGCGAGTTAAGACTGTAAATGACCGCATGGACTGGGTATGTGCACAACTGGGATTAGTGTACGTAGAAGCTGACTACTGGATTGGTGGCCGTGACTTCGCCCGAGACGGGCTGCATCTAAATCGACGGGGCGCTTTCAATCTAGGGAGCCTACATGACAGGGTCATCGGTTAGTGCCGGCTTTTGTGAGGAGGAGCAGGTCCAGAGGTTGCCAGCCGATCGGAACAGAAGGAGCTATTTCGATTTGCTGCGGAGGTAAGACTCTAAGATTACTGCAGGTTAATTGTCAGAGTTTAGGAAATAAATTAATTGAATTTTGGAGTCTTGTAGAGACGTATTCTCCGGACATTGTCATTGCAACTGAATCTTGGTTATATGAGGACATAAATAGTAGCGAAATAATCCAAGGGACCTACGAGATGTACAGAAGGGATCGGGGGAAGCGAGGTGGAGGGCTATTTATTTGTGTGCGCAAAAATATAGCTAGTTTCTTAAAGTGGGCTGATATGGATCATGAAATGTTATGTGAACAAATTTCGGATAAAGGAAATAAATTCCCTCTTCAGGTGATAGGGGCGTATAGATCACCGAAAGATAACCTTTCTCTCCTCGAAACACTGTATGATAAAACTTGTACGGGTAATGCTATGAAAAAGAGCATAATAATTGCTGGAGATTTAAACCTCCCCAAAGTAGACTGGTCTGGTGAGTCAACTAGCTGTGGTCAGGCTCAGAGTGCTGCAAATAAATTCTTAAGGGAGGGGGGATTTTCCCAAGTAGTTGACTTCCCAACTAGAGACAATAATACCTTAGATGTTTATCTCGTAAGGCCTGTAGAGCTGTATATTAACTGTCTGAAAGTACCAGTAATTAGTGACCATTCTGGGGTTGAATTAAATATTAGATATGGTGACATTACAAAATTAGACTCTGATGTAGCAAAAAAGATCATATTCCAGTATCGCAGGGCGGATCAGGGCAAGTTTCAGGGGTATTTGAATGAGCTATTTGTAGGATGGGCATCGGAAGGAAATCACATTAATATCCTGTGGACTAACTTTTTGAAAATTTTATTGATGATAATGATGATAATTGTTTTTTTAAGGGGCCTAACATCTAGGCTATCGGCCCCTGATGGTTTGGGTGATCGTGAAGATGAAAATGAAATGCAAACTTAAAACTAAAACTAACTACCAACGTACATACTAGAAGAAGAAATGGAAAACTAAAGGAGAATAAGGCAAATAAAGGTCAGGAGGAAAAGAAATGCCCTCAACCCTCGAAGAATGCGGATTGAGGGACTTGGAAGGAAGGAGAGCCATGAAAGGCAGATAGGAAAGTGAAAGAGGAGAGGGTCCGCCCCGAAGGTAGGGGACAAAAGGAGAAAACGGACCCAGCTCAGGAATCCATCGTGGTCGCCAACTCCCGAATTCACCAGCCGTGAGTCCCTGAGGGTGTAGCATTATCTAGGGTGCACCAAAAGTGGTGGGGCTACATACACCCGGCCTCCTTTAGGGCCTTGAGCAGAAGGCAGGAGATAACAGGAAAAGAAAAAGAAGGCTGACCCCTTGCAGAAGGAGGGTATCAGAAAAGATGAGACAAGGGCCTATTACGGCGGGAAAGGAAGAGACTCCCTAGGCCTCGGATACCCTAATACCGTCGGGGTCGGAGGAGAACAAGAGTTGACCAAGTGAGGTCGACAGGAAAGAAGACAGAGAGGAGCCCGGCACAAGTAAGTGGAAGCAATGCCGGACTCAGCTGGGGCCCCGTGGTCGCCAACCCACTTCTCACTAGATGTGAGTCCCTGGGGGGTTGAAAATGTTAAATAGCGCTGTTGATAAATTTGTCCCATTTAAATTGCTGAAACAAAACCTAGATCCTGAGTATTACACACGAGAAATTAGGAGTCTAAAACGGAAAATTAGGAAATTATACAATAAAAGACATGATAGTGACAAGTATATGTTGAAATTTAAGTCCTTATCAAGAGAGCTCGTCTTAAAAAAGAGGGCTGCTCTTGACAGTTATATGCAAGGTTTACTTGGTTCGGGAGGTGAAGGGTGGAAAAAATTTTACAGTTATGTTAGGAGAAGAAAGGGAAATTCAAATAATTTGTCGATGATAATGTCCGGTGACGGTAAATTAATTACTGAGAAACAGGCCATTGCTAATGAATTAAATGTCTTTTACGGTAGTGTTGTAACGGGACTGTTGGTTGTGTATGTTATTTTGGAACAATATATAAGATCAAAACCTGCCAGATTATTAGATTATTAATTTCTGTATCCATTTTTTTTTTTACCTGACTTACCATTTGATATGACCCATCAGTGGTCACCGGATCTGAAGTTATATGTAAGAGTGTTGGGCGCCAAGGGTTCGATCTGAGAGCGATAACCCGATAAATCATAAATAATTTTACGTCCTAGCTCAGGTAGAACATTCACCAGACTCCATCGACTCAAGTCGTGGTATGACTTAGTCATTAACCTGAATAACATTTGCTTCGGGGAAAAGAGGATGGCTTATATCTATTTCTATCATCTAGAGAGGAGACAGACTGCATTTACTTTAAATAAAAATTTAATGGCATCAAAAACAAACAAGTTAGGAAAATGCATTAATTAATGACTTAACGTAGAAAGTAAACAAAAGAATTTAAGACAGGCAAAAGTTGCAAGAAAACGGAGGCGTTATGAATTTAATTTAATCTAGATCTGAATTTAATACTTTAGGTTGATTTATTCAAGAGTGAAGAAAGAGAGCTTGTGCATAAAGTCAATGAGCTTACCAAACGATGAATCCGCTTTATTGAAGAGTCTCTCCCCAAGAGAAAGCTGCTGTTGTAGGTGGTAGAAGTCCATCTTCATACGAGGAATTTATCTTAAATAACTGGCTACTATTAATTCTGAGGTATGTAGGCTACTCAGAATGAATAATGGTGGTGGATTGTAAGTCCCTAAACCACTCTTATGATGTTGGCGAATGACACTGCCAACACCATAATGTATCGGACTGGCCTAAGTCTTGAATACCACTCCTGCAATACTGTTCTACCTGCGACTGTCTTCCACCAAGTCTCGTTGAGTTGTCCTCTCACATAAAGGAGTCTCGTCCCAAGACCTACCACGACCGTCTGTATTGTTCAGCTCACCTCTTTCCACTCATCTACCCTCGTCCTTGGCCGCACCCTTACTCATTACCGTGGGCTCGGCACGCGGCTATTGTTGTTGAGTAGGTACGCAGGTAAGTTATTTCTTCACATCGTGCTGTTCTGGGAGAAGACGTAAGCTCAAGAAATGACCCTTAGTGCTCAACCGCTAGCTAATTACAAAAACAGCCTCTGACTTCTGTCAACTTAATACCGTAACAAAACCTAATCATGATAATACATTATATGGACTAAACCTACACTTAATAACTTGTGGCTAATTAACTGCCGAAATAACACATGATATAAATAACGAATGTCAAAATTTTGACATAACGTCAGTGGCGTAATCGTACCCTTCAAAATAAGGTTACATTCGTCCCGGAAAATCACGCAGACTATTGTTTACTATATTCCGCGTGATCTTCCTAAGACACGTGTAAATTAACATAGAACCCTAATATAACATAATACACATAATAAATTACCCTCATAGACATTTATATATACAATCAACATTTCTTCTTTTGGTTTAACACCAATGTTTTTTGCTTAGGCTTTTATGTCTCAATCGCATATAGCTTATTGTTTTCTTTTTATTGTCTTGCGGTCATTACCGCTCATTGTTTATTTTACCTATATGTGTAAAAAAAGACATATATGTGTTCTCTTATTTCCCCTTTGTCACATTTTCTTATTTCAAATCACACGAGTTCACTTTGTGATCTGCAGTTTGATTTCCCAAACCACCTTGTATTGCAAGTTCGTTGATTTTGGAATTCCCATTTTGAGTGCTTTGAGTAATGTCAATCACACACACAATCACTAGTAATTTGGTTGTGCTATATGACTCTATCACCCAAACTCTCTCTCATATGTCATTACGTGTATATCACTGAAAAAAAAAAAAAACACTAGAAATACATACAATCCATCATATTTCTCTCCTGTTTGTCCCTTTAGATATAACTCCCTTTAAGTACCAAACTCCATACCAGTTCTCCCTTCATCTCGATTCCCTCTCCTCTTTAACAGTTCATCTCACACAGATCAATGATACTGACCACATCTGATACCTCATTAATACCTAGGTATTTACCATTTTGATTTACCTGCTCAACAGCATAATGTTTGCAATATTGCCTGTTTCTGGGTCACACCCCATCTCCATCTGCTTCCTTGCGTTAAGAGGTCCCTGAATAGTTCTACTAACTTCGAATATTTTAACACAAATCGTCTAAAAAAGTTACAGATTCCTAAATACGTCTTCAGCTGTTTAACATTTTGTGGCACACTTGCATCGAGGATTTTGTTGATCCGACTTTCTTCTGGAGTTACCCCTGAACGTGACACACTATGACCCAGGAAAGTTACTTGTGACTTACAAAACGTAGATTTTGACAATTTCAGGGTGAACCCTGCTTTATCTAGTCTCTTAAAAACCGTGTCCAAGTGAACCAAATGCTCTTCAAAAGTACGCGAACTGATTACAAGATCATCAATATATATAGTTACATAATCTCCCGTGTTATCACCTAAAGCTATGTTCAGTGCTCTTATCAGCGCTGCTGAACTGCTCTTTAATCCATAGGGTACCCTGCAAAATTGGTACAGATTGTACTGATGACTAAAAGCGGTAAAGGCTCTATCTTCAACTTTAAGAGGAACTTGCCAGAAACTAGAACTTAAATCAACACACGTAAAAAATTGTTTTCCCTCAAAAGTTTGCATTAGCTCCTCTATAGACATAGATTTTAATTGGTCTGATGAAATGTGTGCATTAACTAAACGCGCGTCTAAACATATCCTGACTTTTCCATCTGCCTTAGGTACTGTAATAAGTGAATTTACATAGGGACTGTTAGAATACTCAATTATACCGTCCTGAAGCATCTGATTGATCTGACTTTCTACGGCTTTCTGATAGACAAAAGGCACAGGATAGCGGTGACCGGTAAATACCGAATTGTCAACAACGTTCAAAGAGTGGACATAACAATTGGCTCTACCAATTCGATCTTCAAATATCCTACTATTATTTGACAAAACATCGTAGAGAAGCATACACTTATCTTCCTCTACATCTCCAAGAAACGCAGCTTCACGTAACGAGTCATCGAGACTGTCGTTCGTAACCACACTGCCTACAAAAGTTACTGACTCTTGCTCTATAGCTTGAGACATCTCATTTAACGTACACATCACTCCTACTACGCTACTCCTATATTGTTCATTGAACGGTATCACCACTTCCGCACCACCAAATTTAAATGTAATACAGCACTCTTCATAACATATGTTTCCTGACACCCTAGTCAGCCAATCAGAACCCAAAATAACGTCGTACACTAGATTTGGAATTACAAGGCACACTTGCTTCTCTACGTGACTGTTTATATTTATTTCTATTAACACCTGCTTTGATATAATTTTAGACTTCCTACCCACGGCTGTGATTACAAAAGTACTCTTAATTGGCAATTCTTCGAAGTTAACCCCAGTTCCCTTTAATTTATCATAATAAGCATTGCTTATGCAACTTCTTACACAGCCACTGTCTATTAACACATTCGTACACGTCCCGGACACGTGTAGCTTAATGATCGGACTTATATTACCCGCCACTGGTAGTATTGCTTCGTCACATAGTTCACTTAACAAATCATTCCTTACGTTTAGGTCATAGTGTTCCTGTATCAGGGTTAAAACAGGGCACGTTGCAGACTGAGATCCTGACCTTATGATGCAGTCTGGCTCGCGTTTAAATTACTATTATTGTCTCTAGCTTCACAAGTGGTCGCAACGCTGGTCTGGCTATTACTATTCACATTCTGTTGGTTACTATTTTCATTATTACCTACGGGATTACCTCTCCCATATCCTCGGTTCTGATTAACATTAGGGTTATTACCGTAGTTACCCTGTCCGTGGCCGTTGCGCCCATCATTACCCCTACCTTGATTTCCTCGCGAATCATAATTCCTGCCTTGCGAGTAATTATTCCTGTTTTGATAGGGCGTCACTAAATTATTACCCCGGTTTTGGTAATTGTTTCCACTCTGACCCCTATTTTGATAATTGCCTCCTTCGCCACTGTTTCCCTGCGTTCCTTGATTTCTTGCATCCTGAGACTGATTGTTATAATTGCCCTGGTTTCTAGTGACTGTTTCTTCACTTGAACCTTTCCCTAGCGCATCAAAGGTACCTAGTAGGCTCTCTACTTGCGTGACAGTTTTTACATTTTGTATGCATGCCGCCTCTTTGATTCGGTAAGGGAAATGCCTTAACAGGAGCCTTACGACATCTTTTTCCTCTCTCAGTCCATCCAAGTATTTACAAACCAACACTTGCCCCAGGAAATACTCCGTCATATTGAGATTACCCCTTGCGTTGTATTTTCCACACACGATTCCCTCACGATACCGTGATTGTATGCTCTCACTCCAAAACTTATCACAAAATTTATGTCTGAAGTCTGTGATATCTTCAAAACCGTCCCTATAAACTGCAAACCAGTTTTTGGTTTCCCCTACGAAGGCCTGTTCTAATATTTCAACAACATTACACCATTCGATGTTTCCGTCCTCCAATCTTTCTTTAAACCTCACTTCAATAGTATTTAGAAACTCCATGGGGCATCCTTGCCGATTGCTAAATTTCCCTAACTCTATTTCTTTATGCGTGCTATTCATATATGTCGTTCGACTCTGACCTGCTTCTTGTCTTATTCTAGACTTTAATTTATTTTCAAGCTCGGCAATTTTCTCCTCTGCTCGTTTCTCTATACTACTAACTTTTGCGTATATGCTCCCATCTGTTTCTTCAACTTTATCATTCAGCCTATTCTGTGTTTCTTGAATTTTACTTATACTTTCCTTACTCTGTTTCTTCAAATTTTCAACTTCTTTACTAATTTCTGCTTGAACCTTGTCGATTTTGCCGCCCAGCTGTTCTTTAATTTCCGTTGTTACTCCCTGAATCTTTTTAATTTCTCCCCCCAGCTGTTCTTTAACCTCCATAGTTGTACTCTGAACTTTTTCAATTTCTCCTCCCAATCTATCTATATATTTAAAACACTAAGCTGTTTTTTGTACACACGAGATTGTGAAAACGACTTAACCGATTGGCTTCGTAAGACATTCTAACGAAAGCTCTTGGCATGCAGATTTGCAGAGTTTCCTTAAAAGGAAAATATATGTTACGGTATATTTTTAAATGATTAAAGAAATATGTAATATTTGACACTTCCGCGCATGCGCACAATGGCCTTTCTCAACAAGGAAAATGGCGATTCCGGTTGCGTCTAACTGAGATCTTTGTTTATGAGAATTAAAAAGGGTCTCCAATAATGTTAATTATGTTTTTACAATATGCATTGAATTAGAATTATATTAAATAAACCACGAATTGAAGGACTTAAACTGCAGGTTGAGTGTGTATACTGGTTAGATAGCTTAATACTGATGTATCCCAAAGTTGTCTGGATGGCCAAGGGCATAAGGTTACTGCCTAGAACTATGTATTATGCATGATCGAGAGGGTTCGATTCCCACCTTGGACATCTTTTTTTATTTTCGTTTTCTGCCTTCCTACGATTGGTATTGCATTGTAGAAACATATTTCACTTTTATCATTCCCGTCAAGTAACGAATTCTCTGTTGCCATCCTTTGCATGGTCGAGAGGGTTCGATTCCCACCTCGGTTATGTTTTCTTTTATTTTCGTTTTCTTCCTTCCTACGATTGGTATTACATTGTAGAAACATATTTCACTTTTATCATTCCCGTAAAGTAACGAATTCTCTGTTACCATCTTCTATCTATATATTTAAAACACTAAGCTGTTTTTTGTACACACGAGATTGTGAAAACGACTTAACCGATTGGCTTCGTAAGACATTCTAACGAAAGCTCTTGGCATGCAGATTTGCTGTGTGTCTTTAAAAGGAAAATATATGTTATGGTATATTTTTATATGTTTAAAGAAAAATGTAATATATGTGGCTATTGCGCGTTGCCACAATGGCGTTTCTTCATGAGAGAAATGGCGGATAAACGATCCACCGTATCGTAGTGTGATCTTTGTATAAGAGAATTGAAAAGGGAAATATCGCTTATGTTGTATCCCGATATATACTGGAATAGAATCATGAAATAAGGGAAATATTGATGAACTATAACTGGCAGTTGAGTGCGTTTGTTGTTTACGTCACTTAATATTGCACTCTAATTTCGTTGTCTGGGTGGCTCAGCGGCTAACATTCTGGACAACGAAATTGATTATGCATCGTCGGAGGAGTTTGATTCCCACCTCAGACATGTAATTATATTTCCCAATTATTCTATCTTGCAATTGGTATTACATTGTCTAAACATATGTAACGTTTATTATTCCCGTAAGGTAAGGAATTCTCCATGATTTACGTTGCCAGATACTTTTAAATTATTAAATAAAAATCGGCACAATCGCTTCGCCTTGAGAGAAAATTGTCGAACATAATTCATTTGATGGACTCAGACATCGTGGTCACTCAGCGCCGTCTACTTTGGTGTGTGAGTGTAAACCTTTCTCTGATAACCTGTGTTAATGTGATGGCTGTATTTATGTGTGCATTTGTAATTAGTATGGGGAATGAAGAGTTGACGACTGAGGCTTTAAGTTAGGAACTATCCCGGTATTTGCCTGGAGTGGAAGTGGGAAACCACGGAAAACCACATCCAAGATTGTTGAGATGGGAATCAAATTTTGCTCTTCTTAGGTTTGCCTCAAGAGTGCGCCCCGTTCCAACCCTCAGACCCGAATTAAATTTCTTGGCAGAGCAGGGATCGAACCTGGAATCTGGGGCGATATCTCAGAATGTAGCCTTAAGACTGAGCTTCCCTGTGTTAATACGATCTTTGAAAAACACTGAACATATAATTCTAAAACTCCCTCCATTACGGTGGCTGGCGAAGTGAGTCCATGCTCATTCCAGTAGTGGCGAAGTGATTCTATGCTCCCTTGCATAATTTACTGTCATGGAAATGCAAAGTATTGTACCTTCAACAGGTGATGGAAATTGATTATTTAGAGCAGTTTCATTCTGTTTATTTCAAAATGAAGTTCGTCATCCTGAGTTGCGTTTGCAAGCAAATTGCAAAAATTGCAAGGATTTTATTATTGGCGATCAGTCTCATCGCATTCTCATCAGCAACCAACTTGAGAATGGAAGTCTCTGAACTTAGTTGTATAAGTGAATATTATTGTTTATTGATTATTTTTTTAGAGTACATAACAATGAGTCTAACCACGCAGTTGATTTTGGCAATGGAAGTAAGTTATTATTTGCTATTTAATATTTGGCTGCTGCGTTGATGCAGGCCACTATAGTATTATTTAATATGACGTTAATTTGGGGAGAAATGCTGCTATAAATAAACCCATTTTACGAAATAGAACATTAGCCGCAAACAAGTGGGAAATCGGAGAAAAATACGAAGCCACTTTTAAACTCCAATATGAATACGGCATTTCAGATACAATTCCAGATACTATACCGTTACAGTGTAGGGTCCTTGACGAACAAATGTAAACATTGTTCTGCACTGTATTTCTCTTGAGAGAAATCTACACTTGGTTACTTTGACCTTTGCTGTTGTAATGGTAAAATTAATCTGACTAAATATAAAATATTTGACATGCTGCAACAATTATTTTTCACTGGAGATGATATCTCAAGGAATTTCAGAGAGACTAATCGGCAGTACAATGCTATGTCCTTCGTTTCATTTGGTGCCAATGTTACTGTGCCACACCCATACGGTCCACATTGTTTTAATATGTATGGAGGTGCACATCATCGCATTTCTTCGTTATATTCCAAAATTATATGTGACGGTTTGCGGCCAGTTTTATTAGACTCCTCAAAGTTCTTGAATTCCTTGGAACTAAATGACTTGCCTCCACATATTCCAAACGCTTGAACCGTTATGCTGCTTAGAAATCTGAACGTTTCCCAAGGGCTCCTAAATGCAACTATATTGCTTGGATTTGGAAATAATAAGTGCAGTTAAAATTAGGCAGAGAGGTCTAATCCTTCTACTTGATTTAACAGCATCCGATAAAACACTATCATTTTGTTTTAAGAGGCAATATTTTCCAATTATTTGGCATACTCTGTCACAATCAATGAAGCTCAAGGGAAAACTCTGGAACGTATAGGTCTCAATTTGCCTCATCAATTTTTCAGTCATGGCCAGCAGTATTTTGCAAGGTTGAGAGTGCAATCTTTTGACGCCCTTATAGTTTCAATAGAGCCAAAAAAAAATCGTACAAAGAATATACAGTAGGCCTACATAAGAAAATTCTTCAGTAAATATTTTTCTATTGACCGTCATTTTTGACGGGTTTCAACTAGTAATTTTTATAACAGTCGATTTTGTACTTCCGGGAAGAATATTTCTCTTGTTGTTTCTTAATTTGCTTCGTCTCTAACTGTATTAACTCTTTAGATTCCTCTGCTCGCTTACTTATTTTATTCTCAAGTTCATCTTGCACCCTCCTCAATCTACTCTCCATGTCAGCTAGGATTTCTTTCGTCTTCTCTTCCATCACACCCCTGATTTCACCCTTAATTTGCTCAAATCTCTTATCCATCTCCTTACTGTTTTGATCCAATTTACTATTAAGTTCTTTATTACTATCGTTTAGTTTACTACTAATTTCTTTACTGTTTTCCTCCAATTTATCGTTTAGTTTACTACTAATTTCTTTACTGTTTTGATCAAATTTCGTATTTAATACCTGTATAAGACTCGCAAACATGCTCTTCATATCTCCCGGACTTTCTTTCTCACCATCATTACTGGGATTTACCTCCGACATCATCCCTGTGCTGCTTTCACATTCCTCTACTAACTTACTACGTGCTTCATCCTCTTTCTCCTTCGTCATCTTACTCCCTAGCTGTTTTTGACTACGTAGTAACATATCGTCTTCTGAATCACTCATTCTGACTCACGTTGATATATAAAATCCCCCAAAATGCAGGTACAGAAATATGTCACTTTTCCCTCCACAAATGTTATCAGGTTTTCGTCCCACGTTTATGGCGACAATGTAACGGGACTGTTGGTTGTGTATGTTATTTTGGAACAATATATAAGATCAAAACCTGCCAGATTATTAATTTCTGTATCCATTTTTTTTTTACCTGACTTACCATTTGATATGACCCATCAGTGGTCATCGGATCTGAAGTTATATGTAAGAGTGTTGGGCGCCAAGGGTTCGATCTGAGAGCGATAACCCGATAAATCATAAATAATTTTACGTCCTAGCTCAGGTAGAACATTCACCAGACTCCATCGACTCAAGTCGTGGTATGACTTAGTCATTAACCTGAATAACATTTGCTTCGGGGAAAAGAGGATGGCTTATATCTATTTCTATCATCTAGAAAGGAGACAGACTGCATTTACTTTAAATAAAAATTTAATGGCATCAAAAACAAACAAGTTAGGAAAATGCATTAATTAATGACTTAACGTAGAAAGTAAACAAAAGAATTTAAGACAGGCAAAAGTTGCAAGAAAACGGAGGCGTTATGAATTTAATTTAATCTAGATCTGAATTTAATACTTTAGGTTGATTTATTCAAGAGTGAAGAAAGAGAGCTTGTGCATAAAGTCAATGAGCTTACCAAACGATGAATCCGCTTTATTGAAGAGTCTCTCCCCAAGAGAAAGCTGCTGTTGTAGGTGGTAGAAGTCCATCTTCATACGAGGAATTTATCTTAAATAACTGGCTACTATTAATTCTGAGGTATGTAGGCTACTCAGAATGAATAATGGTGGTGGATTGTAAGTCCCTAAACCACTCTTATGATGTTGGCGAATGACACTGCCAACACCATAATGTATCGGACTGGCCTAAGTCTTGAATACCACTCCTGCAATACTGTTCTACCTGCGACTGTCTTCCACCAAGTCTCGTTGAGTTGTCCTCTCACATAAAGGAGTCTCGTCCCAAGACCTACCACGACCGTCTGTATTGTTCAGCTCACCTCTTTCCACTCATCTACCCTCGTCCTTGGCCGCACCCTTACTCATTACCGTGGGCTCGGCACGCGGCTATTGTTGTTGAGTAGGTACGCAGGTAAGTTATTTCTTCACATCGTGCTGTTCTGGGAGAAGACGTAAGCTCAAGAAATGACCCTTAGTGCTCAACCGCTAGCTAATTACAAAAACAGCCTCTGACTTCTGTCAACTTAATACCGTAACAAAACCTAATCATGATAATACATTATATGGACTAAACCTACACTTAATAACTTGTGGCTAATTAACTGCCGAAATAACACATGATATAAATAACGAATGTCAAAATTTTGACATAACGTCAGTGGCGTAATCGTACCCTTCAAAATAAGGTTACAGTGTGTTCAATAAATCCAATAGCTGTGTGTTGGACCTTAACGACGAATCAGGGGCTCCCCTGTTCCAAATAAATCAGTCAGCAATTGTAAAGCTAATACAAAAACTACGTTTCAATGTATCAAAGGGTCCTGATAATATTGTTAGTGAAGTACTTAAACTAGGAGATAGGACCGTGGCACGATAATTGGAGGTGATGTTTAATGTGTCCATAAACAATGCGCAAATCCCAGATGACTGGAAAAGAGCTACGGTAGTCCCAATATTTAAGGGAGGGAGCAGACTTGAATTGGGCAACTACAGGCCGGTTAGACTTACGTCCGTCGTTTGTAAACAGATGGAGCATCTCATTTGCGACTACTTGAGGGAACAGTGGGAAACATTATCATGGTTTAATGATAGGCAACATGGATTTCGGAAACGTTACTCATGCGAGAGTCAGATGCTATCACTTTTTCAAGACATTAGCGAATCGTTAGACCATGGAGTTTCAGTCGTCGCCGTGGTTATAGATTTTGCGAAGGCATTTGATGTCGTTCCGCATGACATGCTACTCCATAAATTAGCTTCGACGAAGATTGATAGAAGAGTAATTTTATGGATCCAAGAATTTTTGACGGGTCGTTCCCAGAAAGTGAAAGTCGAAGGCATATTCTCGGATAAAATTACCGTAACGTCGGGTATCCCTCAGGGCAGCGTAATCGGAACTTTGTTATTTTTGGCGTTTATAAATGACTTACCAAATGGGATTCGCAGTGACTGTCGATTGTTTGCGGATGATTGTGTAATATATCGAAAGATACATGACTCACAAGACAATGCAGTGCTTCAAGAGGACCTGAACCTGGTCTATAAGTGGGCGATTGTAAATAAAATGAAAATAAACGCAAGAAAATGTAGTCTCTTAAAAATAGGGAAAGTGCGAAGGCAGGATTTTCAATATAACATTGGCTCGGAAATACTTGTAGAAGAAGATTCTTGCAAATATGTGGGCGTTCGCGTAAGAAATGATATGAAATGGAGTAGTCATGTAGGATGTGTAGTTTCAAAAGCTTACAAATCCCTGCACTTTGTGATGAGGGTATTAAAAGGAAGTAGTACCTCTGCTAAAGAATTAGGCTATTTGTCACTTGTAAGACCTATTCTGGAATATGCCTCGGCGGTTTGGGATCCATATCAAGTAGGGCTCATCAATGAGTTGGAAATGGTACAAAGAAAGGCCGCTAGATTTGTGCTCAGTGACATTAATCCCAGGAGCAGTGTGAGCCGTATGTTAAAGAAACTTGGGTGGGAATCACTGGAGGCTAGGAGGATGAAATCTAGACACTGCGCTATATACAACACTTACATGGGTAGGAGCGATCATCCTTTCAAAGTAAGGGCCGACCACAGCGAACAAATTATGGTAAATATTCTTTTGTAAACCGTGCCATTGATAACTGGAACTCTCTACCTGCCGCAGTCTTAGAGCCTTTTCCCAAACATATAGGTGTGTTTAAGAAAAGACTGACTATTTGTGTAAATACTTCAGTTTAATTGTTGTATAATTGTTATTGAATTGTTATGTATAATTATTTATATGTTATGTGTATACAATTTGCCACCGGGGGACACACCCCCCATTGCAAATAAATGAATGAATATGAATATGAATTTGAGAGATGGCCAAGGGGATCTAACTTGGTGGATGGATGTGTTCTAACGAGTCATTTGTAGTTGAAAGAGAATAATACTTGTTCTTAAAATGTTAAAACTGAGGAGATGGTATGTACAGTAAGACGTCTTGTTATTTCCTGTGTAATATTACAGGCATGGCAGAGAGCACACAGTTCTGTTGCTATGACTAAAGATGCAGTAATTTGAAACCCCACGTGTTCATTAAGACAATGGTGATGATTATACAAAGTTAGCAGTCATTGGATATTACACAGGTGTACCTTCCGGTGTCATGTTGCTGACATGGCAGAGAGCGCACAGTTCTATTGCTATGACTAACGCTGCAGTAATTTGATGATGATAATGATGATAATTGTTGTTTTAAGGGGCCTAACATCTAGGTTATCGGCCCCTAATGATCTGGGTGATAGCGAAAATGATAATGAAACGGAAACCAGAAAGAAAATTAAGTGAGACGGAAAATACTTACAAAAAGGAACTTATATTGAAACAACTCACAAATTGTTCTTACAAAAGGGAAATTAGATGATGATGATGATGATAATTGTTGTTTTAAGGGGCCTAACATCTAGGTTATCGGCCCCTGATGGTTTGGGTGATCGTGAAGATGAAAATGAAAAGCGAACTTAAAACTAAAACTAACTACTAACCTACATACTAGAAGAAGAAATGGAAAACTAAAGGAGAATAAGGCAAATAAAGGACAGGAGGAAAAGAAATGCCCTCAACCCTCGAAGAAGGCGGATTGAGGGACTTGGAAGGAAGGAAAGCCATGAAAAGCAGATAGGAAAGTGAAAGATGAGAGGGTCCGCCCCAAAGGTAAGGGACAAAAGGGGAAAACGGACCCAGCTCAGGAATCCCTCGGGGTCGCCAACTCCCGAACTCACCAGCCGTGAGCCCCTGAGGGAGTAGCATTATCTAGGGTGCACCAAAAGTGGTGGGGCTACATACACCCGGCCTCCTTGAGGGCCTTAAGCAGAAGGCAGGAGATAACAGGAAAAGAAAAAGAAGGCTGACCCCTCGCAGAAGGAGGGAATCAGAAAAGATGAGACAAGGGCCAATTAAGGCGAGAAAGGAAGAGACTCCTTAGGCCTCGGATACCCTAATACCGTCGGGGTCAGAAGAGAACAAGAGTTGACCAAGTGAGGTCGACGGGAAAGAAGACAGAGAGGAGCCCGGCACAAGTAAGTGGAAGCAATGCCGGACTCAGCTGGGACCCCGTGGTCGCCAACCCACAACCCACTAGATGTGAGCCCCTGGGGGGGGGGGAATTTGGAACGAAAAGATTCACAAAAGGAATAGATTGAAAAAAAAATGAAGTCTAGGTTCAAAATACGTACAAAATGCAATGTAGCGTCGAAATACCTACAAAATGCAATTGAAATTCAAAATACTTACAAAATGCAAATGAGATCGAAAATACGTACAAAATGCACGATAGATTCAAACGACTCATGGGGATTGACAATGCTTACAAAATGCAATTTAGATTGAAAATACTTGACAAAATGTAATTTAGATTCAAAATACCCACAAAATACAATTGAGAATCAAAATATGTGCAAAATGCCCACCAAACAAAATGCAATTTAGATTCAAAATTCGTGCGAAATGCGGCATTGGTGGAAAATTCTTACAAAATGCAATTGAAATTCAAAATACTCACTAAAAGGCCCGGGCACATGCATTGAGAGACTTACTAAAAAACAATTTAGATTGTCAATCTTTACAAAATGCAATTGAAGTTGAAAACAATCGCGACATGTAATTTAGATCGAAACAAAATACAAAAAGCAACGTAGATTAAAAATGCCTTAAAAATCGCTAGAAGGGAATATAGATACACGGTAAACCAAGGAACAAAAACAGTGCGTGAATCTTAAAGAGAAAAGTAAATATAATGAAATGAGGAGAGGAGAGGAGAGGAGAGGAGAGGGGAGAGAGGAGAAGGTCCGCCCCAAAGGAAGGGACAAAAGGGGAAAACGGACCCAGCTCAGGAATCCCTCGGGGTCGCCAATTCCCGAACTCACCAGCCGTGAGCCCCTGAGGGTGTAGCATTATCTAGGGTGCACCAGAAGTGGTGGGGCTACATACACCCTGCCTCCTTAAGGGCCTAAGGCACAAGGCAGGAGGTAAAAGGAAGAGAAAAAGAAGGATGATGATGATGATGATAATTGTTGTTTTAAGGGGCCTAACATCTAGGTTATCGGCCCCTGATGGTTTGGGTGATCGTGAAGATGAAAATGAAAAACGAACTTAAAATTTAAACTAACTACTAACCTACATACTAGAAGAAGAAATGGAAAATTAAAGGAGAATTAGGCAAATAAAAGGACAGAAGGAAAAGAAATGCCCTCAACACTCGGAGAAGGCGGATTGAGGGACTTGGAAGGAAGGAGAGCCATGAAAGGCATATAGGAAAGTGATAGAGGAGAGGGTCCGCCCCAAAGGTAAGGGACAAAAGGGGAAAACGGACCCAGCTCAGGAATCCCTCGGGGTCGCCAACTCCCGAACTCACCAGCCGTGAGCCCCTGAGGGTGTAGCATTATCTAGGGTGTACCAGAAGTGGTGGGGCTACATACACCCTGCCTCCTTAAGGGCCTAGAGCACAAGGCAGGAGGTAAAAGGAAGAGAAAAAGAAGGCTGACCCCTCGCAGAAGGAGGGTATCAGAAAAGATGAGACAAAGGCCAATTAAAGCGGGAAAGGAAGAGACTCCCTAGGCCTCGGATACCCTAATACCGTCGGGGTCAGAAGAGAACAAGAGTTGACCAAGTGAGGTCGACAGGAAAGAAGACAGAGAGGAGCCCGGCACAAGTAAGTGGAAGCAATGCCGGACTCAGCTGGGGCCCCGTGGTCGCCAACCCACGCCCACAAGATGTGAGCCCCTGGGGGAAAAGGAAGGACTAATCAAAACCCCTAAACAAACTTCAATTGCAGACGAATGGGCACTTTTGAAGAATGAAATAACAAAATCCGCAGAAGAAAACATCGGTAGGAAAGAAAGAATGGGTAGAAAACCGTGGATCACTCAGGATATACTAGAATTGATGGATGAAAGGTGGAAACACAAGAATCTAAGAGATGAAAAGGGGAAAGCAGAATACAGACGTCTGAGAAATGAGGTTAACAAGAAGTGCAAGGAAGCGAAAGAAGAATGGTTGAAAGAGAAATGTGCAGGTATAGAAAATTGTCAGAAATTAGGAAAAGTAGACACAGCTTAGCGAAGGATTAAGAATACTTTTGGGGAAAAGAAGACTTAAGTGCTGTAATATTAAGGTCACAAATGGAAAGCCTCTAACAGATAGGGAAGAAAGGGTTGAGAGATGGAAAGCTTACATAGAGTGCTTGTATAAGGGAAAGGAGATTGAGAATCATGTAATGGAAAGGGAGGAGGAAATTGATGAGGATGCAAAAGGAGATTTAATATTGAGATATTAATTTGACAGAGCATTAGAGGACTTAGGCAGGAACAAAGCACCAGGCACAGATGATATACCGATTGAGTAGCTACGCTGCATAGGAGATGAAGGTCTGATCAGGTTATTTCACTTGGTGTGTAGGAATTATGAGACAGGTGAGGTACCCCCTGATTTCAAGAAGAATGTTATCATCCCTATACCAAAGAAAGTGGGAGCTGACAGATGTGAAGATTACCGTACAATCAGCTTGATTACTCATGCTTCAAAGATCCTGTCTAGAATAATTTACAAGAGGATTGAAAGCCAGATAGAAACGGAGTTGGGTGAAGACCAGTTTGGTTTCATGAGAAATGTAGGAACAAGGTAAGCTGTACTAAGTCTTAGGCTGATTTTGGAAGGTAGAAATTATGTAGGTAGGAATTATGAGACAGGTGAGGTACCCCCTGATTTCAAGAAGAATGTTATCATCCCTATACCAAAGAAAGTGGGAGCTGACAGATGTGAAGATTACCGTACAATCAGCTTGATTACTCATGCTTCAAAGATCCTGTCTAGAATAATTTACAAGAGGATTGAAAGCCAGATAGAAACGGATGATGATGATGATAATTGTTGTTTTAAGGGGCCTAACATCTAGGTTATCGGCCCCTAATGATCTGGGTGATAGCGAAGATGATAATGAAACGGAAACCAGAACGAAAATTAAGTGAGACGGAAAATACTTACAAAAAGGAACTCGGATTGAAACGACTCACAAAATGTTCTTACAAAAGGGAATGTAGAACGAAAAGATTCACAAAAGGAATAGATTGAAAAATACCCACAAAATGAAGGCTAGGTTCAAAATACGTACAAAATGCAATGTAGCGTCGAAATACTTACAAAAAGCAACTGAAATTCAAAATACTTACAAAATGCAAATGAGATCGAAAATACGTACAAAATGCAATTGAGGTTCAAAATACTTACAAAATGCAATTGAAATTGAAAATACACAATGCAATTCAGATTGAAATAGGCCTTATCCCAGTTCCAATCCAAATTATTCACAAAGTGCAATCGAAATTCAAAATACTTACAAAATGCAATTGAAATTGAAAATGCTTACAAAATGTACGATAATTCCAACGACTCATGTGGATTGACAATACTTACAAAAAGCAATTTAGATTGAAAATACTTGACAAAATGTAATTTAGATTCAAAATACCCACAAAATGCAATTGAGAATCAAAATATGTGCAAAATGCCCCCAAACAAAATGCAATTTAGATTCAAAATTCGTGCGAAATGCGGTTTTGGTTGAAAATACTTACAAAATGCAATTGAAATTCAAAATACTCACTAAAAGGCCCCGCAACCTGCATTGAAAGACTTACTAAAAAGCAATTTAGATTGTCAATCTTTACAAAATGCAATTGAGGTTGAAAACAATCGCGAGATGTAATTTAGATCGAAAAAACTTACAAAATGCAACATAGATCAAAAATGCCTTAAAAATCGATAAAAGGGAATTTAGATACACGGTGATTCGAGTAACAAAAACAGTGCGGGAATCTGAAAGAGAAGGAAAAGAGGAGAGGGGAGGGGAGAGAGGAGAAGGTCCGCCCCAAAGGGAAGGGACAAAAGGGGAAAACGGACCCAGCTCAGGATCCCTCGGGGTCGCCAACGCCCGAACTCACCAGCCGTGAGCCCCTGAGGGTGTAGCATTATCGACGGTGCACCAGAAGTGGTGGGGCTACATACACCCTGCCTCCTTAAGGGCCTTGAGCACAAGGCAGGAGGTAAAAGGAAAAGAATAAGAAGGCTGACCCCTCACAGAAGGAGGGTATCAGGAAAGATGAGACAAGGGCCAATTAAGGCGGGAAAGGAAGAGACTCCCTAGGCCTCGGATACCCTAATACCGTCGGGGTCGGAAGAGAACAAGAGTTGACCAAGGAAGGTCGACAGGAAAGAAGAAAGAGAGGAGCCCGGCACAAGTAAGTGGAAGCAATGCCGGACTCAGCTGGGGCCCCGTGGTCGCCACAGATAGAAACGGAGTTGGGTGAAGACCAGTTTGGTTTCATGAGAAATGTAGGAACAAGGTAAGCTGTACTAAGTCTTAGGCTGATTTTGGAAGGTAGAATAAGGAAAGATAAGAGAACGTTCATGGCATTTGTAGACTTAGAAAAGGCTTTTGATAACGTTGATTGGACTAAATTGTTTGACATTTTGAAATCTATTGGAATAAAGTACAGGGATAGGAGGGTGATATACAATCTATACAGAAACCAGACAGCAGTCATTCGAGCTGAAGGACAAGAGAGAGAAGCTGGTATTCAGAAAGGTGTAAGGCAAGGCTGCAACTTATCATCCATACTTATCATCCATACTTTTCAATCTTTACATTGAACAAGCAATGAAGGAAATTGGAGAAACATTTAAAGTGGGAGTGAAGATTCAAGGAGAAATAATTTCATCTCTGAGATTTGCTGATGACATCGTCATCTTGGCCGACAAGCCTGAAGATTTGAATGAGTTTTTGAATGGTATGGATTCCGTCTTACGGAAGGAATTCATGATGAAAATTAATAAATGTAAAACAAAAATACTGGAATGCAGCCGAAATAAATCAGAAACCTCTATGGAGATCAAATTGGCAGGTGAAAAGCTGAAGGAAGTAGGAGACTTCTATTACTTAGGAAGCAGAATAACCAGTGATGGACGAAGCAAAGAGGATATAAAAAGTAGGTTGGCTCAGGCAAGGAAAGCCTTTCTAAAAAAAAGGAATCTGTTGACATCGAATATAGATTTAGGTATTAAGAAGTCATTTTTGAAAGCCTTTGTCTGGAGCGTGGCGCTGTATGGAAGTGAAACGTGGACTATTAGTGCAGCAGAAAAGAGGAGAATTGAAGCATTTGAAATGTGGTGTTACAGGAGAATGATGAAGATCAGATGGGTAGATAGGGTTACAAACGAAGAGGTATTAAGGCGAGTGGGAGAGGAGAGATGTTTCTGGTGACTGCTAATGAAGAGGAGAGATAGGTTGGTAGGACACATACCAAGACACCCAGGAATAGCAAGCTTAGTTATGGAAGGAAGGGTCGAGGACAAGAACTGTAGGGGTAGACCAAGGTTAGAATATGTTAAACAGATTGCCTCGGATGTAGGGTGTGGTACCTATGTAGAGATGAAACGATTAGCTCAGGACAGGGAGGCGTGGAGGCTGCATCAAACCAGTCAAAAGACTGAAGACTCAAACAACAACAGTGTGTGATAGACAGCATTAACTGTATATCAAACCCAGTTCACCTTTGTATTTGTAATCCAAGTAATAATTTGAAAAGACACAAATGTAATCAGTTTTAAACGTTATCTCTGTTTTGTTTTGTTTAATATGTTTATGACATGCATATTAACCTGAAATCGAACCCTCTGGTGAAAATGCTAACAGCTTAACCACTGCACCACCATGCCCTTGTTCCTTAGTTCAACTCGTTCTAGGCCTCAGACCTGGAAATCGAGTTAAGACTACCAATACAAGAGCTAAAAGTGTTTACCACTGCAACAACAAAAAATGGATAGCTGGTAACATTAGACAACCGGAAATGATTATATTTCTGTTAGCAACGCATTTCGTCATCAGCCTACTGTCTGAGCACTGACAGCAACACAGTTTAGTTTAGAACAAGCGAGTGTGTGTGTGTGTATAGATTATTAGCCTCAAGTATTTAAATCTTGTTGTGTGTAGCGATCATTTTGTCTCGGTAACCACTGAGCATTTTTGTGTTTTAGCTATCCTCTTTAACCAATGAAATAAAGATAGTCTATTCTTAATTCTTGATAAATCAGAGTTTGCGTACACCGTTTCTCGTTTATTAACCCATACTTGCAACATATACTCTCTCTATACTGCAGTTTGATCTGAAAACATGTTTCAATGGTAAAAGACTTGTCAGTCACCATACATGTAGCCTACACTAATTCTTTCTCTACCTAGCTATGTTTCATCACACATGGTAAACATCTCACATGTTCGTACCCGATTATTAGTTTATAAAATCTCAGGTCAATGACCTTGATGTATTGGGTATTTTTGGTAAATGCATTGGCCATGGGAAAGGGTTGACCAATCTAAGTCCTATGACACCTCACATGTTGATATTCAATTATTTGTTTATAAAATCTTAGGACAATGACCTTGCTGTTTTTGAATCTTTTGGGTAAATTCGTTGGTCATGGAAAAGGGTTGACAATCCTGAGTCCCATGACACCTCACTTGACCCTCTCTGATTATTAGCGAGATATTAACAAAAGTGTAGTTAGGCCCTTTTAACAAAAAATAAATAATACATTCAAAGCAAAATGTCACCTCAAGTCCAACGACCTCTCATACACGTCCCATAGCCTTCTTGGTTCATGAAATGTTAAAAAGCTAATTACCTATTAGTTTTGGATCTTTTGGTAACTTAAAAAACTCATCTATAAATCTGTATTCAAAAAAGCCCGCCCTCTTACAAAAAAAAACCAAGTGCACATGCGTAAAAACAAAAAAACAAACATGTTAATTCATAGTAGCGATCGGCTCTTCTCCTTCGTTTCATGTGGAACAATGTTTAATTTCATTATAGCATTAGGGTCATGAGCCAGTCAAAAGGAACCGGTCTAAAGGGATTAGTCAAAAAGGACCCGTCATCAAGGACCCTTTCACAGGGGCTCGTCCTCAAGGACCCGTCAACAAGGACCCGTCAACAATGACACTTGGTCAACTCTTGTTCTCTTCTGACCCCGACGGTATTAGGGTATCCGAGGCCTAGGGATTCTCTTCCTATCCCGCCTTAATTGGCCCTTGTCTCATCTTTTCTGATGCCCTCCTTCTGCGAGGGGTCAACCTTCTTTTTCTCTTCCTTTTACATCCTGCCTTGTGCTCGAGGCCCTTAAGGAGGCAGGGTGTATGTAGCCCAACCACTTCTGGTGCACCCTAGATAATGCTACACCCTCAGGGGCTCACGGCTGGTGAGTTCGGGAGTTGGCGACCCCGAGGGATTCCTGAGCTGGGTCAGTTTTCCCCTTTTGTCCCTTACCTTTGGGGCGGACCCTCTCCTCTTTCACTTTCCTATATGCCTTTCATGGCTCTCCTTCCTTCCAAGTCCCTCAATCCGCCTTCTCCGAGGGTTGAGGGCACTTCTTTTCCTTCTGTCCTTTTATTTGCCTTATTCTCCTTTATATTTCCTTTTCTTCTTCTAGTATGTAGGTTATTAGTTAGTTTTAGTTTTAAGTTCGCTTTTCATTTTCATCTTCACGATCACCCAAACCATCAGGGGCCGATAACCTAGATGTTAGGCCCCTTAAAACAACAATTATCATCATCATCATCATCAACAATGACCCGCCACAGGGACCCGTCCACAGGGGACTCGTCCACAAGGACCCGTCCACAGGGGCCTGCGTGTGCGTCCGGGGGGGGGGGGGGACACATGCAATTACGTCAGCAAATCATCTCATCTAGTTTCAAATTTAGTCACTACGGCGCGTGCAACACACAGAAAGTGCGTGGGAACATACGATTACGTCAGCGAAACATGAACTCACTTGCCTGTTGTATGAGTATCAGTTTAGTAGCAAAAGACGTTTACTTACACGCAATCCATCATTATGGCAAGCTCTTTTTTCTTATCATTATGGAAATCTCCTTATTAGATAAAACGTTATAGTGGTTCTGGTCACTTATAGCTAAACTGTAATAGATATGATTTTTTGGTTTCTTTATAGGCTACTACAATAAATATTCACAATGCTATGGGGGTAGAACTGTTGATTAGAGAGAGAAAAAAACTCACTGAATTACCAATGCATTCTCTTTTCCGTATCATTAACATTCAAAAAGTGGACACAATGTATGGTGAACTTGTATTATGTGTTAGTGAAAATTTTTAGACATTCCTTTCTACACGTTTTAATGATATATGACAGAAAAGTGTGCTTGAGGATCTAAATCGTAGTGGACATTCTCTATATCTAATTAATGAGGGTATAAAAACAATAAATGTATTGTACATTCTGACTTTGAAGTTAGGTTAGGTTAGGTTAGGTTAGGTAAGGTGGGGATTTTGGTTAGGTTAGGTAAGGTTAAGTTAGGTTAGGTTAGGTTAGGTGAAGTTGGGTTAGGCAGAATGGCAGCGGTATGAATCAAAAGCCAGCTCCTGTCAGTTTTGCCTCACAAGGTTGAGTGTACCCCATTCCAACACTCAGCCTAGAATTAAATTTCTTGACAGAGCCAGGACTCGAACCCGAGCCTCCACAGTAACGGCTAAAAATGCTAGCCACTACACCATAAAGTGGGATAATATAAGGCTGGTCTTGGTTGTACATGATCAATCAATAATTACCTAATAATAATAATAAATAACAATAATAATAAATATTCCATTTAGCAACTACATAGCCGACCTCTCCCTGGGTTTTTTACATGCCAACATCCTATGACATGCGTGTCCTAATTTTTGCCGCCTTTCAAAAATCACTTACCACGACCAAGAGCGAACCTGCATGCTTGAGATTGGTAGTCCGACACGATAACCACTCACCCACTATGGCAAGCTATCAATCAATAATTACCTAATAAAATTATTATTATTAATAATAATAATAATAATAATAATAAATATTCCATTTAGTAACTACACGGCCGACCTCCCCCTGTGACAGCGTGGCAGCCATCTTGCCCGTTAGCCCCTGTGCCAGCTCTGAATGACCTCTCCATAAGAATAACATAGGGCTGGATGCGCGCGGCGGCCATCTTGCCCATTAGCCACTGCCCCAGAACCGCCTTATATTTCCTACTTAAGTATTGTCAATCCACATGAGTCGCTTGAATCTACCGTACATATTGTAAGCATTTTCAACTTCAATTGCATTTTGTAGGTATTTTGAATTTCAATTGCACTTTGTGAATAATTTGGATTGGAACTGGGATATTTCAATTTGAATTGCATCGTGTATTTTCAATTTCAATTGCATTTTGTAAGTATTTTGAACCTCAATTGCATTCTGTACGTAATTTCGATCTCATTTGCATTTTGAATTTCAATTGCATTTTGTAGGTATTTCGACGCTACATTGCATTTTGTACGTATTTTGAACCTAGCCTTCATTTTGTGGGTATTTTTCAATCTATTCCTTTTGTGAATCTTTTCGTTCTAAATTCCCTTTTGTAAGAACATTTTTTTAGTTGTTTCAATCTGAGTTCCTTTTTGTAAGTATTTTCCGTCTCACTTAATTTTCGTTCTGGTTTCCGTTTCATTATCATTTTCGCTATCACCCAGATCATTAGGGGCCGATAACCTAGATGTTAGGCCCCTTAAAACAACAATTATCATCATCATCATCATGTTCTCTTCCGACCCCGACGGTATTAGGGTATCTGAGGCCTAGGGAGTCTCTTCCTTTCCCGCCTTAATTGGCCCTTGTCTCATCTTTTCTGATTCCCTCCTTCTGGGAGGGGTCAGCCTTCTTGTTCTTTTCCTTTTTCCTCCTGCCTTGTGCTCAAGGCCCTTAAGGAGGCAGGGTGTATGTAGCCCCACCACTTCTGGTGCACCGTAGATAATGCTACACCCTCAGGGGCTCACGGCTGGTGAGTTCGGGAGTTAGCGACCCCGAGGGATTCCTGAGCTGGGTCCGTTTTCCTCTTTTGTCCCTTACGTTTGGGGCGGACCCTCTCCTCTCTCCCCTCTCCTCTCTCCCCTCTTCTCTCCTCTCCGCCTTTCATTATATTTCCTTTTCTCTTTAAGTTTCCCGCACCTTTTTGTAGGTATTCTCGATCTACGTTGCATTTTGTAAGGATTGCCAATCAAAATTGCATTTTAGTAAGTCTTTCAACATAGAGGGGTCTTCTTGTGAGTATTTTGAATTTCAATTGCTTTGTTTTTTCAACCTACCCCGCTTTGTTCAAGTAGTTAAGTCTCAATTGCAATTTTGTGGGTATTTTGAATCTAAATTACATTTTGTGATTATTTTCAATCTAAATTGCATTTTGTAAGTATTGTCCATCCAAATGAGAAGTTTGAATCTACCATTCCTCTTGTAAGCGATTTCAATTGAATTTTGTATTTTCATCCTACCCCGCTTTGTTCTAGTAGATAATTCTCAATTGCATTTTGTGGGTATTTTGAGTCTACATTACATGTTGTGCTTATTTTCAATCTCATTTGCATTTTGTAAGTATTTTGATTTCACTTGCATTTTGTAAGTATTTCGACTGTTAATTGCATTTTGTACGTATTTTGGACTTAACCTACATTTTGTGCGTATTTTTCAATCTATTCCTTTTGTGAGTATTTTCGTTCAAAATTCCCTTATGTACGTATTACCGCTCTGCATTTGGTGAGTAGTTTCAATCTGAGTTCCTTTTTGTAAGTATTTTTCCTGCTACATAAGGCATAATGGTTGGGGCTCACTGTCTATTTTATCTAAACCATTTTCGTTTCATCCATAGCAGTGAGCTGTTTTTTAAAATCTTCATCCTTTCATTTCACGCCATTTCATTTCGTCAGGGGCTGATAACTTCGATGTTAGGCCCCTTAAAACAACAATTATCATCATCATCATCTATGTCATTATAGGCCATCTTTTCATCTGGTCCTCTGAATTGGAGACTAGGTGGGTTATAGCGGCTGAGATTGCGTTTGAAGCTTTTGTAGAAGTTCCTTGAGTTGTTCTTTTTGAAGTCTTCGTCTAAGTGTGTCAATTGGTCTTTTGTGAACTGACGTTTTACCTGTCTGATGATTCTGGCAGTTAACTTCCGTTGCTCTATGAACTTATCCCTGTTGAACTGAGTCTTCTGTGAGTTCCACTTTAGCCAGGCTATCTGTCTCTGGGCGGTCGCCTCCTCGCACATAGTTGTCCACTAGGCATGCTTCTTCTGTTTTACAGACGGATCAGTCTCTGTGGCAACATCACTAGATTGTTCTTCAGTTCGTCCCAATTGCTAGAATCCATTGCTTCTAATTTATCTGTAAATAGGTTGCATGTTGGAAGTTTCTCGAAGTCAAAGTAAGTAAGTTTCATTGACTTAGTCTTTTTAGTATTCCTAGGTTGGAATCTGAGTTTTATTTTGGAGAGATAATGGTCTGAGTCCAGATTTGCTCCTTTTAATACTCTTACATTCTGAATCTCTCTATGGGACTTTCTTGAGATGGCTACATGGTCTATCTGGAATTCTCCCAAGAGGTTGTCGGGTGATGTCCAGGTTTTCTGCTTCCTCGGTAGTCGCTTGAAGGCTGTAGACTTCATCACCAAGCTGAAGGCCTTACAGAGTCCCACTAGTCGCTCTCCATTCCTGTTGGTCCGCAAATGGGCTGGGTATTCTCCCACAATGTGTTTATATTTTCGCTCTTTACCTAATTGAGCGTTAAAATCACCAAGCAGGATTATTGTATGTCGCTCTGGGACCTTGCTAATGACATCCTCCAATTCTTCCCTAAACTGATCTGTATTTTCAGGGTTACGCTTGTTATCCTCGTTGGTAGGTGCGTGAACATTTACCACGGTGTAAATCTTGTTTGAGCACCGAAAGGTTAGTAGAGACACTCGGCTATTGGGTGTGCTAAATTCAATAACTGAGTCCAGCATATTGTGGCTTATGATAAATCCAGTCCCCAGGTCTGGGACGTTCTTCATTCTCCTACGCCCTATCTTGCCTTATAAATACGTTAGCCCTGCGAATCAAAAGCATGCTCATCAGTATACCTGGTTTCCTGTATTGCTGTGAGCAGTATCTTGTGATTAGTTTGTTAAATGCTTCAGTTTGCCTATCTTAAGTAGCGAGTTTATGTTCAATGTTGCGGAGTAGTTATGTTGTTTACTGTATGTCTGATCCTGTTGTTAGTGGTTCCAGGACGCTCCGACCCGTCCTTAAAGCATGTTGTTGTGGGCTCCCCAGACTCCAAAGGCCCACTAACACCGCCGACAGCGGAGATGGATTTGATACCACCTGGGGTAGTTAATTCCGTGCGTTTACTTTCCATGCTTTAGTTGAAGATTGGTTAGGGGGATCAGAGGTTTAACTCCCTGATCAAGTAACTACCGAGGCTGTGAGCCTCAGTAGGTTTGAATTAGGGTTGTCTCCCGTAGATTGGTTGTCTTCCAAGGCTGAGGAGACCAATCTTCCCCATATTGGTTCTTCCGCCTTCCTTACCGTTGAGATGATGCCAACCATCTTCATCCGCCTCAGAAGCCGTTGATCAGTTTTCATATGTACCCTAGGCAGGGGCCCTTACAGTGTGCTATCAGCCGGGCCAGCTGAACCCTGTTTGTTCAGCCTCAGCGCCCAAGCAAGCGAAACCGGCGAAGCCGGTTTCGTTGCGTGATTTGTAGCCTATCGGCCCGAGGGCCTTGAGAGCTTTGTCCAGTATATACGACCGACTACAATTGAATGAGGGGGTTTGGGTGATTTCCGTGAATCAAGCTGGCCAGAATATGACCTGATGTACAATGACATTTAGAAATACAGAAATTAAAGGGATAGTAGAAGTGAATTGATCTTAGAAAGAGTCAGAAAGAGAAGAAAGAGTGAAGATATCTGTTTTGAAGAAAAGTAATAGTGCTATAGTAGCATGGTTAAGAAAGTATTTATTCTATAATGATGCGGGGGCGCTTATGGCGATTTCCCCGCGCACGGTAATCACCCAAGGTGTTTATTAGAGGGTTGGTGCTGCGTGTAGATGTACGATAGGTCTTGACTGCCTGTCTGTGTATCCTCTGACTGATGGTCGAGAGGTTGTAGTCAGCGTGTAATTGAGCGTTTCGAACGTACCAGGGAGCACCTGATATGGTTCGCAACGCTCTGTTCTGAACAACCTGAAGTTTGTTGAGGGTTGAGGGAGCTGCGTAACCCCAGACAGGGCTGGCATATTCCATCACAGGACGCACAAGAGTGCTATAAGACAAGAGCTTGCTGGATTCGTCTAGCGAGCTCTGGGACTTAATTAATGGCCAGAGCTGCGCTTGGATCGCTTTCGCTTTGTTAGCGCGCAGAGAAACCTCCTGAGCGAAAGTAAGGCCTCGATCCAATGTGACTCCCAGGTATTTAGTAGCAGGTTGCCACCTGATTACCTCGCCAAAGAAGTTGAGATCCTGGACTTCTGTATATTTGCGTTTCTTGGTAAACAGGGTGGCGGAACATTTAGCAACATTAATTTTAATTCTCCAATCCCTTAGCCAGGTTTCTAAGTTTTATAATGCGGCTTGGATATTAGCTTGAACTCTGTGTCCTTGCCAGGATGTGGCAGAGATTGCAGTGTCATCTGCGTATAGGTGGAGACTGGTAGCGTCAGTTCTGGGAATGTCAGAGACATATATGTTGAAGAGGGAAGGGGCTATGACGCTACCTTGAGGCACGCCGGCCTTGATCCTTCTCAAGGAGGATTTAGCGTCAACCACCTGGACAAAGAATTTCCTTTTCCTAAGATAGGACTCAATGACCTTAAGAAGATGACCTGGGAATCCGAAGTGCTTCATCTTGTACAGCAAGCCGCTGTGCCAGACTTTATCAAAAGCACGACTTATATCTAAAAAGCAAACTCCTGTCATACGGTTTTCGTTAAAGGCGCGCGTAATGACTTCAACGAGTCTCAAGAGCTGATGTACAGTGGAATGGCCTTGTCGAAAGCCGAACTGCTCGTCGTTGATAATGTTGGAGATGTGTGTGTTCAGCCTCGAAAGCAGTGTCATTTCAAATAATTTTGAGATGATGGATAGTAGACTTATTGGTCTGTAGTTTTGTGGGAAGGTGCCATCAGTATTGGGCTTCCCTATCATGATGACTTTTGCTACTTTCCAGGCTGAAGGAAAATACCCAAATCGGTACATAGAGTTGAATATCTTGACTAGGCAAGTTAAGGCGTTCTTACTAAGGTTTTTGAGATATTGAGCGGAAATCTCGTCGGGTCCGGGGGCCTTACGAGATTTTAGTTTCTTGATAAATTTGAGCAGTTCGGACGGGGAGACAAATTTAAAGCCCCGGGGGAGATCGCCCTGAAAGCCACCTCGAAGATCATGACGAACGAGGTCTACGAAGTCGTCGTTACAAGGTTCGAGGTTCGGCTCGCAGGCTCTCTCAAAGGTGTCCGCCAGGGCATTAGCTTTGTCGGGGTTAGTGAATACCATTCCACGTACCCCGTGTAATGGTGGAATGCCAGTCCTTTTCTTGAGCAGCTTTTTGGCCATGCCGAACAGGGATTTGGAATTTCCTGCCATACTTTCTAATTTGGATTGCCAAAGTTTATTTCGAATGTTTGACATGGCTGATTGGATCTGTCTTTTCAGCCGATACCACTCTTGCTTAAGGCGGAGATCTCGGGTGATGATGATGATAATGATGATAATTGTTGTTTTAAGGGGCCTAACATCTAGGTTATCGGCCCCTGATGGTTTGGGTGATCGTGAAGATGAAAATGAAAAACGAACTTAAAAATAAAACTAACTACTAACCTACATACTAGAAGAAGAAATGGAAAACTGAAGGAGAATAAGGCAAATAAAGGACAGGAGGAAAAGAAAGGCCCTCAATCCTCGAAGAAGGCGGATTGAGGGACTTGGAAGGAAGGACGGCCATGAAAGGCATATAGGAAAGTGAAAGAGGAGAGGGTCCACCCCAAAGGTAAGGGACAAAAGGGGAAAACGGACCCAGCTCAGGAATCCCTCGGGGTCGCCAACTCCCGAACTCACCAGCCGTGAGCCCCTGAGGGTGTAGCATTATCTAGGGTGCACCAGAAGTGGTGGGGCTACATACACCCTACCTCCTTATGGGCCTAGAGCACAAGGCAGGAGGTAAAAGGAAGAGAAAAAGAAGGCTGACCCCTCACAGAAGGAGGGTATCAGAAAAGATGAGACAAGGGCCAATTAAGGCGGGAAAGGAAGAGAATCCCTAGGCCTCGGATACCCTAATACCGTCGGGGTCAGAAGAGAACAAGAGTTGACCAAGTGAGGTCGACAGGAAAGAAGACAGAGAGGAGCCCGGCACAAGTAAGTGGAAACAATGCCGGACTCAGCTGGGGCCCCGTGGTCGCCAACCCACGCCCACAAGATGTGAGCCCCTGGGGGAGATCTCTGGTGACTTGCCACCTCCACCTGATCATGTTTTTCCGCTTGATGAGAGCTTGAAGAGCAAGGGGATTGGAGAGGGGTTTGTTTCTTCTGTGTTTGGGTCCGCTAGCTGCGGTTTTGGCGGCCTGTAGGAGGGATTGGGTGAATTTCTCTACGTGGGCGTCTATGTCACCCTCGCAGAGAATGCTGGGGTTACCAGCAACGGTGGTTTTAAGGATGGATTGGAAGCGATCCCAGTCGATCTTACGGGAGTGAAGTGGGATTTTAGAGCGGGAAGGGATGTAGTTGTTAAGTTGTATCATTATAGGGTCGTGATCAGAATTTAGGGCATTGTAGTTTGAAACTACTATCGGGATGTCAAGGTTTTTGCTGATGGCAATGTCCAAGAGATCCGGAAGTTTAATATGATGATGATAATTGTTGTTTTAAGGGGCCTAACATCTAGGTTATCGGCCCCTAATGGTTTGGGTGATTGTGAAGATGAAAATGAAAAGCGAACTTAAAACTAAAACTAACTAATAACCTACATACTAGAAGAAGAAATGGAAAACTGAAGGAGAATAAGGCAAATAAAAGGACAGAAGGAAAAGAAATGCCCTCAACCCTCGGAGAAGGCGGATTGAGGGACTTGGAAGGAAGGAGAGCCATGAAAGGCATATAGGAAAGTGAAAGAGGAGAGGGTCCGCTCCAAAGGTAAGGGACAAAAGCGGAAAACGGACCCAGCTCAGGAATCCCTCGGGGTCGCCAACTCCCGAACTCACCAGCCGTAAGCCCCTGAGGGTGTAGCATTATCTAGGGTGCACCAAAAGTGGTGGGGCTACATACACCCGGCCTCCTTGAGGGCCTTAAGCTGAAGGCAGGAGATAACATGAAAAGAAAAAGAAGGCTGACCCCTCGCAGGAGGGAATCAGAAAAGATGAGGCAAGGGCCAATTAAGGCGGGAAAGGAAGAGACTCCCTAGGCCTCGGATACCCTAATACCGTCGGGGTCAGAAGAGAACAAGAGTTGACCAAGTGAGGTCGACAGGAAAGAAGACAGAGAGGAGCCCGGCACAAGTAAGTGGAAGCAATGCCGGACTCAGCTGGGGCCCCGTGGTCGCCAACCCACGCCCACAAGATGTGAGCCCCTGGGGGAAAAACTAACTACTAACCTATATACTAGAAAAAGAAATGGAAAACTAAAGGAGAATAAGGCAAATAAAAGGACAGAAGGAAAAGAAATGCCCTCAACCCTCGGGGAAGGCGGATTGAGGGACTTGGAAGGAAGGAGAGCCATGAAAGGCGTATAGGAAAGTGAAAGAGGAGAGGGTCCGCCCCAAAGGTAAGGGACAAAAGGGGAAAACGGACCCAGCTCAGGAATCCCTCGGGGTCGCCAACTCCCGAACTCACCAGCCGTGAGCCCCTGAGGGTGTAGCATTATCGAGGGTGCACCAGAAGTGGTGGGGCTACATACACCCTGCCTCCTTAAGGGCCTAGAGCACAAGGCAGGAGGTAAAAGGAAGAGAAAAAGAAGGCTGACCCCTCGCAGAAGGAGGGTATCAGAAAAGATGAGACAAGGGCCAATTAGGGCGGGAAAGGAAGAGACTCCCTAGGCCTCGGATACCCTAATACCGTCAGGGTCAGAAGAGAAGAAGAGTTGACCAAGTGAGCTTGCAAGAAGAGGCCCCGGGCTTGCGATCGGTATAGCGGCCATGGCCGTGGCCTGCTGCCCCTTAAGACAGTCATCACTACCACTAAACCAACACTAATGGACTCCGAGGTCAACTTGGATATTAATTCACTTCGCCTCTGTGGACTGTTCGACTGTATTGTTGCAGGAGAAATGACGACACACTGTTGGATCTGCTAGACAAGACGACTCGTAAGCTGGAGCACACGCGAGGTAACGATGACTCCTGGCTGCCTGTGGAGCGGTGTGCCGCCTTCTTCTTCCTCCTCGATCAGTGCAACGCTACTGGCTTGCAATATCTCAGCATAGAGGTAATGGTGAATGTTCCTATCACATTTATTATAATTAGTTTAATCAGTGAAATAGTTCTCAGCATAGAAATGGATTTAGAGCGGACTGTGACCGTGTCCTTGTTGTCTAGGACAGGGGTGCCCAACCTATATTTATTTATATGTCCTCAGAGGTTTCTGACAAAGGAAGCGGTATTTATGTATTATTATAATAATCCCCATTAATTGACATCTTATTACCAAAAAGTGAAAGAAAGAGAGAATACTTTACAGGAATAGTTAACCGGGTGTCTAGTCACGTGCCACTTTTTCATGTTTTAGCAGTTTGTGCTTGGCGTTACGGTTGGCAGTATCTACAGCACATTACATGCCGTTCCTTTAAAAGGGTAATCGTATTTTCGTGTTATTAGAACAGTAACTTTTGGATGCTTACCTAATCTCACAGCAAGCTCCAGAGCAGCAGACGCTGAGTTACTGAGGACTTGAGCGGCAATCTTCATGTTCATTTTTGCACGGGTATCAGGTTGAATGTGAGTGTCGGTCAGTTTCTTGAGTACACGAAATATGCTCTTCTTATCACATTCATACAACGTCTCCAAATGCGTCCAGCTTGCCGCAACCTCAGATTCCAAACTAGGAGTTTTTTGAACACATTTCGCATCGTACTTCAATAGACTGTTCCGAGCACACTTCAGGAGATGGGGAGGATCTATGATAGTGACAATTTGTCTCCCCCTGAAAGAGAAGACAGGATCAGAAGGAGAAAACTCCTCACCCTTGAGAGCGTTGAGAGGTGCTCTGTTGCAGGAGCCAAGATCACAAACTGTGGCCATTACGTTAGCTTCTGCATCAAAGCAAGCACCAAGGACCTCCAGGATGAGCTGACTCAGGTACAATGAAGACATCCCACTACTGCTGAAGTAGAAAGCGATGGGCTGCTTCCACTTCTGCGCTAGTCCACGAAGCATGAAAACAAGAGCAGACTTTGCCACAACATTAGTCCTACCCAAGTGTCCACGATCCTCCAAACCTTCAATACAATCAAATCTAGAATTCCTTCAATGACACCTCATCAAAGATCAGATAGCACAGTCTGTCACGATCCGGCATTTCATTGAGAGAATGCTTTAGAGTTGTAAAGATGGCTTCATTGATCCCCGTCTTGAAGGGAACGGCATTCACCAAGGATGTCCATGTCCGCTTACTAGGGAGCACAAAACAGGGTAATATCTTGGGCTCCGCTTGTAAACGGACAGTGCCATGATTTTCTCCAGCTCCTTCCCTTTGGCATCCTCTTTGAACAGTGCATCTGTGACATCAAAAAAGTAGTCGCGATTGAAGATATTTCTTTCTGCAAAATATTGCGAACTTTACAAAATGAAATATTTTTCAGCTCCTTTTTATTCGTCAGATACTTCTTCTATAACCGAAAGTAGGCCTTGTCTCGCTTTTGGCCATAATGCAACAGTCTCTGCTTCATAGGAGTTAATTCCACTTTTGATTTAATTTTGAGCTGAGACAAGGTCAACCTCTTGTGCGTTCCTCTCCCCTCGCTCACTGAACCACTTGATCGATTGCTACTACCTTCAGCAAAACTATCAAGTGGTTCAGTGACACAAGACGTTACAGAAGGCTGTCCTGCAGATTGATTAAATGGTAGGCATCCCAGATCGGTATCAGAGACATCAGGGAATAACGGAGAACATGCCAGGCGAGAGACACAGCGAGGAGTGGATGATGAGATACTGGGCGGAGGGGAAAGTGGTCTTGTGACGGAGTTTAGGGGAAGGACAGGGGCATCATTAAATGGGGATATACTGTAAGATGATGATGATGATGATAATTGTTGTTTTAAGGGGCCTAACATCTAGGTTATCCGCCCCTGATGGTTTGGGTGATCGTGAAGATGAAAATGAAAAGCGAACTTAAAACTAAAACTAATTACTAACCTACATTGTAGACGAAAGAAATGGAAAATTAAAGGAGAATAAGGCAAATAAAAGGACAGAAATGCCCTCAACCCTCGGAGAAGGCGGATTGAGGGACTTGGAAGGAAGGAGAGCCATGATAGGCAGATAGGAAAGTGAAAGAGGAGAGGGTCCGCCCCGAAGGTAAGGGACAAAAGGGGAAAACGGACCCAGCTCAGGAATCCCTCGGGGTCGCCATTTCCCGAACTCACCAGCCGTGAGCCCCTGAGGGTGTAGCATTATCTAGGGGGCACCAAAAGTGGTGGGGCTACACACACCCGGCCTCCTTGAGGGCCTTGAGCAGAAGGCAGGAGATAACAGGAAAAGAAAAAGAAGGCTGACCCCTCGCAGAGGGAGGGAATCAGAAAAGATGAGACAAGGGCCAATTAAGGCGGGAAAGGAAGAGACTCCCTAGGCCTCGGATACCCTAATACCGTCGGGGTCGGAAGAGAACAAGAGTTGACCAAGTGAGGTCCACAGGAAAGAAGACAGAGAGGAGCCCGGCACAAGTAAGTGGAAGCAATGCCGGACTCAGCTGGGGCTCCGTGGTCGCCAACCCTATACTGTAAGAAGGGCAACGTACGGTACCAGTAAGCCTACTAGAATTAATCGATTAATTCGTACGTTTGTTGCGGCCTCGGGAAGTGTTGGCGACAACCCGCAACTGAGCAGCTCTTCTCTCTTTCCATAGGAATTCAGATTATTTGCACTTGCAAATCACTTGAGTAGTGGAGTAGTGGCGCTTCTAACCCACCCATTTTATTTGTACCAGACTGTACAAGTTAAAATAATTAATATCTCTCAAACGCATGGTCGGATGTTGAGAAATGAGGTGTCCTAGGACTCGGGCTGACGTCCTCTTTCCTAAGGACCATGTATTATATTTTTCAAAAAAAATTTAAAATTTTTTGTTTTCGAAAATAGGTAATAGTTTGAAAACCAAAAATTATAGAACGTTGTGCCATGGCTCAAACGAATGGTCTTTATGACCTTTATTTTTTATAATAAAACTTTTTTACTTTTTATGTTTTTTTGAAAACACTCGAATTTTGAAAATCCTATATTTTGGAAACTAGGAACTTTACAAAAAAAATTGTTTGACGTAAATCAATGGTCCCTACCCCCTCTACCCCCAAAATAAATGTCAAGTCTCTATAGAAAAAAATTGTGTTTTGTAAGTAGTGGGTTGAGGGGAAAGCTGCTCCACTTAGCAAGTGGTGAGCCCCTGCGACCTTGGAATGGAAGGAGTGATGCTAGGAGGGCGTGCTTGGATTCGTTTTTTTCGTCTCGTCGTGCTCTTTACGGGAATGTAGGTGTCGAAACGGTGAAAATCTGGAAACACGGTTTTTTTAGGGTAAAACCGTGATTTTAAACTTTTTGCTATATTTCGCGAACCAATCATGCTAGAGGCATGAACGAGGGGTCCAAGGACTCGGGCTGACGTCCTCTTTGATATGGACCACACGTTATATTTTAAAAAAAAATTGGGAAACTCGATTTTGGGGTAAACACGTGTTTTTTGTGATTTTTGCCGATATCTCATGGACCAATAACGCTAGAGACGTGTGCCAACACGAAAAGCCAACACGAAAAGCCAACACAAAAAGCCAACACATAAGCCAATATATAAGCTTATGGTAGGTCACTCCATCAGCAAAACAATTGTAATCTTTGTAGTGTGAACATCGTACTGACAGGTCAGTTACTACTATGGAACTTATTACAACCAACAAAGGTAGGCTACGTGCACTCTATCAAAGCTACTCCTATAACTATAATCGCCAGAATGTGAATGGAATAATATTCTGGCGATGCTCAAAAGAGAGGTCAACAAAATGTCGAGGCAATCTGAAAAGTAAAAATGGAAAGGTTTTAAGTGTGAGTGTTCATCAATGTAGTGCTCGAAACGAACCACGCTTACTGTTTACAAACAATTATCAAAATGCTAAAAAGCAAGTTCAAGAAAACGATATTGCGGCTAAAGGTAGTGCAGTGTTTGTTCAAAAGGACTTATCATGTCCTCAAAACGTCATGTTAGGACAGTTGTCAACGTCCAAGAAACCTTCAACACTATCAAAATCAACTCAGACTATAAATAAAGTGGTATTGCAAGAGGATCAAAAAGGACTATATAGTAACAGTGATGATGGTCATGATGATAATGGTGATCATGATGATGATAATGATGATGATGATGATGATGATGATGATGATAATGATCATGATAATGGTAATGCTTTGTTTACACCTAAAAATCCATTTGTTAAATTTGTATACTGGAACAAACCCAGTAAGCTAATTCAACGGCTTCGACAATTGCATGCTTTACGACAAGCTGGGCATATCGGTCACGATTGGGAAATCAAAGAAATTGAACAAGAGCTTCGTCGTGCTGAAATTATTGTGTAATGGGTCTACCACTTTGCGACCACTTTTACCCCAACTCTTGTTTCTAATATTTGCTTATTTGCTTTCACTTTTACCTGAACTCTTTGGATCCATATTTGCTCTCACATTAAACTAGTATTCTTATTACCAAGTTGACTTTACTAGAGCTTAGTCTATGCTTGACAGTTGATATGAAAGTATCAGTGACTAGGTATGGTAAGCCTTACGCATACTATAAAGGATATTCATATATTGTGAAACGAACCAATAAAAATGGAACTGTTATTTGGTGCTGTTCGAAACAACGATCTAAAAAGTGTCGAGGAATGATTAAGACAAAAGGCTCCAACATACTTATTTCAATCGATCATCATTGTAAATCTCAAAATAATACTCATTTAAATGGACAAAATACTCTAACCAAGGTAAAAAAGCAAGACCAAGAAAAAAATTGTGTGACTCAAGATAGTGCTTTGTTTGTTAAAGAGCATTTATTATCTCCTGAAAAAGACATGTTAGGACAGTCGTTAACGTCTAAGAAACCTTTAACACTTTCAAAGACAACACAAACTATGCCAAAGGTTTTTGCATTGCAAGATGAACAAAAAGGATTAGATAGTAATAGTAATGATGATTATATTGATGATAATTATATTGATGATGATAACCATGATGATGATGATTATGATGATAATGATGATGATAATGATGATGATGATAATGGTTTACACCCAAAAAAATCATTTGTTAAATTTGTTTACTGGAACAATCCCAGTAAGCTAATCCAGCGGCTTCAGTACTTGCATACCTGTAAACAGGCTGGTCATACTAAATATGAGAAAGAACTTTTGGATATAGAAAATGAGCTTCGTAATGCTAAAATTATAGTGTAATGAATCCATGTAACCGCTTAAACTATTTCTTAACAATACATGTAATATTTTCTACCACTTTGCTACCACTTTTCTAGTTTGCTACCACTTTTCTACCACTTTGCTACCACTTTTCTACTACTTTTCTGCCAGTTTTCTGCCAGTTTTCTACCACTTTTCTACCACTTTTCTACCACTTTGCTACCACTTTTCTACTACTTTTCTGCCACTTTTCTACCACTTTTCTACCACTTTGCTACCACTTTTCTAACACTATGTTACCAATTGTCTACCACTTTGCTACCACTTTTCTACCACTTTGCTACCACTTTTCTATCACTTTAAACTGTACATATTAAATATAAAAGCCAACGCTAAATAATTCTATTACCAGAACCGAGATAACCTTTGTAGTGTGCAAATCATACTAACAGGTTAGTTACTACTATGGAACTTACTCCAACTAACCGAGGTAAACAACGTGTACTCTATAAAGGCTACTCTTATAACTATAGACGACAAAATGTAAAAGGAATAATATTCTGGCAATGCTCGAAACAGAGGTCAACAACATGTCGAGGCAATATGAAAAGTAGAAATAGTGTGGTTTTAAGTGTGAGTGATCATCAATGTAGTGCTCCAGACAAAACACTAATGGTATTGACAAAAAATCATCAGAATGCTAAAAAGTTAGTACAAGAGAAACATGTTGCTACTCAAAATAGTGCATTGTTTGTTGAGCAACGTTTAACCCCTGTTGTAAAAGTTATGTTGTATCCATCTTCCACGCATCAAGAGTCATCAACATCACAGACTATGCAAGAAGTAGTGTTGTTGTTGTTTCAAGGGGCTGAACTACAAAGTCATCTGCCCTTGATATGCAAGTGGATCGAAAAGGACTAGATAGTAATAGACAAAAGAGAGTTGTAGTTTGTATATAACTTTTGTACAAGTACTTACATTAAATAAATAAAAATAGTGCATGGGTATTGTCTGTTTTTCTTAATTGCTATCCCTATGTCCCACTATTAATGCAATTGTTAACCATCAACATTCTCTGACTATGTTCGCAAAGAGAGTGACCTTAAACAATACACTTTATTTATGGTTTGTGTACCGAGTACACAATAATACAGTGTGGTCAAGCCATGTTGAGGCAATAGTTATATCAGGTAAGGGATTCGAACCCTTGCTTTCTTGTACAGAAAATTTGAACTTAAGTCAAACACCATAACCACTCGGTCAACCTGACTGTTACTAATTTAATTATTTTTGTGGACTTGAGTGTTTATAAAACTTTTTCCAGTATACATTGACTGAACCACTTGTTTGTTTTGAAATATAGATTTTGTTTTGTTTGACCATAACATTGCAGTTATGAGTCTTGTGAACTGGGTGTTTAATATAGGGTTAAAGGCATTTTAAAATAATTTTAGAAAAGCTCTTAGGTATCGTGTCATGGGTTTTAGTAATGCATTACTGTTCGTTGACTAACATTTACCGTTACACAACATTATTTTGGTGAGCTCTACATGTTGTTGTTTGAGTCGTCAGTCTTTTGACTGGTTTGATGCAGATCTCTATGCCTCCCTGCCCCGAGCGAAACGTCTCATTTCTATATAGCTACCACACACTACATTCAAGGCTATCTGTTTAACATATTATAACCTTGGATCCCCCCTACAAGCTCTTGGGTTCAATTCCTAGATTTAACACAAACTTTTAAAAGTGGTATGATAACTAAAACTAGTCTACTCAGTCTCGGGTGGTCCAAATAAGTAGAGAGGGTTTGATTCACACCTCAACCATAGAGCACTATGTTCTTTTCTTTTTTTAAATAATGATAGCCATTTGTTCAATTTCACATTTCACACATTGCAATTTGTCAATTTTCCATTTGCATTTTTTTAAATGACAGTTTGATGTTTTTCAATTTCATGATATGGAAACATGGATTTTTCCATTTTCATATTTACACATTTGTCAATTTCCCATTTGCATATATTTTCTTAAATGTCCGTTTAAGGTTTTTAAAATTTTGTCTATATGGAAACATGGATTTTCCATTTTGCTGTTTACAAATTTTTTATATATTTATTTTGTGTATGTTGAAAAAAATCGATATTTCCAAAACAAGATTTTCTATTTTTCATTTTATGATTTTGTAAATAATATTAATGTGAGTGCTTGACCATGGATTTTCCATTTTGTTGTTTACAAATTTTTTATATATTTATTTTGTGTATGTTGAAAACCGATATTTCCAAAACAAGATTTTTTATTTTTCATTTTATGATTTTGTAAATGATCTTAATGTGAGTGCTTGGCCATGGCAATAATACAGTCTATGTTGTGTGAACCTGTGCAATTTTTAATTTATTTATTCACACATGTTGTACACCACCTATAGCTCTATGTGTACAGTCCTCAGCTCCACATATTTCTTTCTCTTTCCACCTGTGTTCTCTCATACATTACCCCTCCCCCTTTCCCTCCCTTCACCTCCCACCACTGGTGTTTGCAGCTCTTGCCTATCTATTGGTTGTGACATCATTCCGACAAGTTGCATCATACTTTTTACTGATTCAGCGATTCCCATGCTTTGAACATTCTCTTATCGTGCACGTGGTCAGCTAACGTCCAACGTGAACACCTGTGGTAGATCAAATTTCACATGAACTTGCATTTTGTCACGTACGAAGCAAGACAGGATGTCACTGGTTTAGCCTACATGTGGTTTCACACATGTGTTCATATGCCTTTCGCTCTTCCCTGCCACCACAATGGTCAGATTATTTCACCTTCATGCGTCATGGTCATTTTTCCATTGCACCTGTTGTCAAGTCAGATCAATGCCTTCCAATAAGCTCAAATGACCTTCACCTCATGCTCGTCTGCAAGTTTGTTTTCTGTACTCGCTTCGACCAACATAGAACCAAGCTCTCATTACCGTTTACACGTTAAAGGTAAAATGTGTGAAAAAACGCACGCTCGCTCTGTCATACACCGACCCGCCGAAATAGCGATTGTTCTATTAAGCATGGTCCTTGTGGTTAGCGATAGGTTCATTGACACACACACCCAGCCGTATCGTCTCTCTCAACCACCACGCTTCATAAACATTATAAACAGGTAAAGAAAAAGAAAAAGTTTTTTCATCATGTATGGCGTTAGGCCCTTTGTGAATTATTTTTTGAAAAAAATATCTACCACATTTGAAAGGGGGCGTTATCCCGAGTCCTAGGACACCTCGTACACGTCTCTAGCGTTATTGGTCCATGAGATATCGGCAAAAATCACAAAAAACACGTGTTTACCCCAAAATCGAGTTTCCCAATTTTTTTTAAATATAACGTGTGGTCCATAGCAAAGAGGACGTCAGCCCGAGTCCTTGGACCCCTCGTTCATGCCTCTAGCATGATTGGTTCGCGAAATATAGCAAAAAGTTTAAAATCACGGTTTTACCCTAAAAAACCGTGTTTCCAGATTTTCACCGTTTCGACACCTACATTCCCGTAAAGAGCACGACGAGACGAAAAAAACGAATCCAAGCACGCCCTCCTAGCATCACTCCTTCCATTCCAAGGTCGCAGGGGCTCACCACTTGCTAAGTGGAGCAGCTTTCCCCTCATCCCACTACTTACAAAACACAATTTTTTTCTATAGAGACTTGAAATTTATTTTGGGGGTAGAGGGGGTAGGGACCATTGATTTACGTCAAACAATTTTTTTTGTAGAATTCCTAGTTTCCAGAATATAGGATTTTCAAAATTCGAGTGTTTTCAAAAAAACATAAAAAGTAAAAAAGTTTTATTATAGAAAATAAAGGTCATAAAGACCATTCGTTTGAGCCATGGCACAACGTTCTATCATTTTTGGTTTTCAAACTATTACCTATTTTCGAAAACAAAAAATTTTAAAATTTTTTTGAAAAATATAATACATGGTCCATAGGAAAGAGGACGTCAGCCCGAGTCCTAGGACACCTCATTTCTCAACATCCGACCATGCGTTTGAGAGATATTAATTATTTTAACTTGTACAGTCTGGTACAAATAAAATGGGTGGGTTAGAAGCGCCACTACTCCACTACTCACTTGCTTATCAAACAACAACAGAAGCTCTTATTTTGAATTATATCGATAGTATCTGATATCGTTTTCGAGCGCAGTGTATCGACTAAAATCGATGTGTGATTCATTATAATTCAATTTCTTCGTATATTATTGTGCGAAACCGATTGTATTCTTTTCCAAGTACTGCAATATGTATTTACTATTGATATATATTCAAATATTAATTAAATATACAACGTTAACAAGAATACTCACCAATTTTCCGATTTTGCTGCCATGTATTGAAGTACAACTCAACTACATCGTCGTACGCGATGACTGCTAGCGTTTTTAACGTTGTCAGAAGGTACTTCTCATGGAGGAAAGAATAAGAGGAGATGCCCTGAGCTCGTATGAGTGAAGCCAAGCGCTGCAACCAACCTGGGCGTAACCTTAACTCGTGTTCGGTGTTCTGTGACTTGCATGAGGTATTGTGCATGGCTAAACCTTATTTCGGCCTTGGTTTTTATCGCGCACCGGTTATGCAACTTTGGAAACGTAATAACAGTAGTGATAAGTTATTTAAAAAAAAAACTCTTCAATTCTAATCTCAGCATGTGTATGCCTACCCTATAGGTCTATACCAAAAAAATAAAAATCATTCCTCTGGAAATCCTAAATTATCAAACGGCTGTCGGTCAATAATTACGGTAGGCCTACGTAATTAATCAATTCGAGGCTAATTGTCAAGTTTCTACCCCCCACAAAGAAAATACCGCACGGTACCGAGAAGTATAGGCTATACCGTATTTTTGTGCAAATATGCGTCGTTTTTTAATTGTTGTGTTTATTAATTTTGAGGTTCGTATTCTTGAATATCAAAATGTGTACGACCAATGAGTGAAAGTGGCTGTGCTCGAAATTAGGCCTAAAAACTGATGAATGCCCCCAGCACCAATAAGACCATAAAACTCAATTAGGTGTAAATACCGTAATTAGTTCGGCATCATTAATTCCAAAGATGTTCCTTCTCGCATCTTCAGACACCTGTATTCAATTTAATCAGTGTTTCAGCGTGTTATTACGTTTTGCCGCGTCTTCCTTACAAAACTAGCCTCGCAAAGGTGCTCTCATATTTATATTTAAATTGGCTTTTGAAACGATAACGCAGCTTATTTGTGGCAAGTACCGTGATGTACAGAGTGTATTCTGCCTGTCCAAGAAAAAATCTTGACTTGTCATTGCAGTTTTATGTCACTAGAATCCATTACTAGTTGGAGTGGTTTACGGCTTTAAGCATAGGGACAGCCATTTTCTTACAACCAAAGTGGGCGAGCCGTTTGGCTTCAGCAGCTTGCGCTAGGCAGCGCAGCGAAGGCATCTCCTCCCTTTCTTTCCTCCATGGTACTTCTAAAAGGCAAACTAGCGTTGCTCTCAAAATCTCGCTATACAGTTTCACCCACTCGGTCCCTTCGTGTAAATCAGTCATGTGCAAATTACGGCCCGCGGGCCAAGTGCGTCCCTTGAGCTAATTTAATCCAGCCCGCGACATGGTTTCGAATAATACTATTTACATAGGTCATATTTCCTGTTCTGTGTACCTACAAGTGAAAAACTGTTTCAATCTCATTGTGTTTATGCGTTTTGTGTATTAGATTTGCATCTAGAACTGATTGAGTTACAATATAACAATGAATTGAAGCAACTACTGTATTCCTCAACGTTTCAAAACTTGAGTTCTACACAAGGCCCTACCAAAATCAAACTTGAAATCTCATGCACAGAAGATAACCGCCATGTTCGCATCTTACTATATCTGTGAATAGGTGTTTTCTACAATGAAGCTTCGCAAAAATAGCGTCGGAAAAAGATTGACAGACCATCATTTATCTGCGATACTAAGAATCAGCACATCCCAGTTTCAACCAGATTATGAAAACCTTTTAGAAGCACAGTCACAGTTTCACTAGTCACATACTCCTTCCTCCTAACAAGTCATAAAGGTGTGCTCATAGTGCAAAGATGAAGGAATACTGGGCTAAGAAGGAAGCTTGCCAGAGTTAGGAACCACGTGGTTCAAGGGGCCTCAACGAACCTAGAAGAAGGTGTTCTTTTTTCCTAAGTTTTCTACCATTGTAGTACCTTCGGTGCTACACACTGTCCTATGCTGCAAGAATTCCTATGTTCTTGAGCTTGTAAGTCTCCTGAATTAACTTCCTCTCTAGTATATAGTCCTGCCTCTAGTTGTTTTAGGCCAGAGTCTTTACTCCAGATCAGCTGTCTCGCCTTGAGATCAGCCCAACTCTTGAGCTCTTGTCCGAACCGAGGTAACACCCCATCCACGATAGGTGCCGGTGACTTCCACTCACCCAGGAGGTAGCCGCTGAAAACCTTGGATGAGACCCTTTTGTGGAGCATGGTGGCTACTTCAAGGCCCTGGAGGGTGAGATGGTCGACTCAGGTCCCCTGGCGTAAAGTCGAACGCTGCCAGTGTGATTTAACCATAACGGGTATCTTTTCGTCCTTCCAGAGCGTTTCGGGCCGTGGAGCAGCGACTCCAGTCAGGTCTTTCCAGAGGGGTGGCGCGGGGATATGTTCCTCCCACGTGTAGGAGATGGCGCCAGTGAGGTCAGCTTCCGAGAATCCCCAGCTGAGAGACAGGGCCTGTTGGAATTGCGACATAGCTGTTTCATCTAGGACTATGTGCCTTCGGACCAAGCGGTCCGCCCATCTACCCATCCTTGTTCTTACGCCCTTCTCCTTTTTGATTACCGGTAATCGCCAGCTTCCATCCCACGATGATATTAGACGTTGGGCCATCTCTGAAGCGGGATCAAGCCCCCCCCGCAGGCGTTTGGGGTGAGGGCGAAAGATGCGACATTCAGACGAGTGATTCCCATCTGCTCAGCGTCAAACAGGAAGAGTTCTGCCGCGGAACGAGGATTTGCACCTCTCAAGGTCACGGCTGGTGATTTCGGGAGTTGGCGACCCCGAGGGATTCCTGAGCTGGGTCCTGTTTTACCCCTTTTACCTCTTACCTCTGGGTGGACCCTCTCCTGTATCTGCGGCCGATAACCTAGATGTTAGGCCCCTTAAAAACAATTTTCATCATCATCATCTCCTGCATCACTTTCCTATCTGCCTTTCATGGCTCTCCTTCCTTCCAAGTCCCTCAATCCGCATTCTTCGAGGGTTGAGGGCATTTCTTTTCCTCCTGTCCGTTATTTGCCTTATTCTCCTTTTGTTTTCCATTTCTTCTTCTGGTATATAAGATAGTAGTTAGTTTTTGTAGTCTTCCTCTTCAAATTGATTTTGAATATACTATAAATAAGTAAAACAACCACAATTTCAGTTTAGTCATGGAGAAGAGCTCGAAGATTAAAGCTGTCAGTCGAGTAAAGGATAAACCTTCTCGCTTAAAAAAAGATGTTAAAGACAAGTATCTTTCACTTTAAAATGATGTTAGACGTAAAGAATTAGATATAGAGACCAAATTTAAACCAGTAACAAATTCCTTAAATCAACTTGTAGCTATTGCTAGTACGTCAACTCAAAATAAAGAAAATCGAAAAAGACGAGGAAAATATGATGATTCTGAATCAACTGCTACTTCAGACGAAGAAAATGGAGATAGCATCAAAATAATTACACTACTTAACCGCTACTTAGATCCGTTCATTAAACAAAACTGGATAGAACATTTGGTACAACGATAAGAAATGATAAACAGTACTTGGGGCGTGAACGAGTTTTCTTTGATAAAAAGTGGATAAAAGTTGGTGGTGAAAAATTTCCTATAACAGAAGGTCTACTTGAATTGATTCAAAGGAAAGTACCAGACCCCACTCTAATAGATAGGAGTGATTTAAGTTCATATTTGAAATTATTAAATGTTTCAAACGTGCACAATAGAAATTATACAAGCAATGCAGCTCCGAGAGGAACGTAATCTTATAAGTATAGAAATATAATTGAACCCCTTCTTACTGACGACATAGAATTATAAAAACAGCAGATGAGAATGAAGAAGCAAATACTACGATGCATACTGGATATGGCCAAAAGAAACACATCACACCACAAGCCATTTGGAAATTTGAAGGCGGAAACAATATTGAATTCGTTCATTGGAATACACCAAACAAATTGGTATCAAGACTTAAAAAATTAATTGCATCGAAAGCTGCAGGTCACACAGGACTCGACAGCGAAATCTTTGCAATTGAAGAAGAACTAAGAAATGCAGGATATATTGAATACAAATTCAAACATTTGTAAAACAATGCACAGTAGGTTATAAATCATCGTTTGGAAAATAACTATGAACGAAATCAGACGAGAAATTGCAAAAGAACTTCACGCACCGCTTAGAAAAAAGTTTAAAAGATGATGATGATATGATGATGATAATTGTTGTTTTAAGGGGCCTAACATCGAGGTTATCGGCCCCTAATGATCGGGGAAGTTTAAAAGACGACGAGTTATTAGCAAAGGAATCGATGACCTCCATGAAGCAGATCTTGTGGACATGTCCAAACTTGCAAAATGGAATAATGGATTTAAATATTTATTAACCATTATTGACGTTTACTCAAAATATGCATGGGCAATTCCTCTTAAAACCAAGAAAGGAAGTGAGATTGTAAAAAGTTTAAAATTTGTTTATTCTCAAAGTAAAAGATGCCCAATTATTTTCACACTGATCGAGGAACGGAATTGTATAACCGTGAATTCAAAACATGGTCTCAGAAACAAAATCTAAAGCATTATTCCACTGGGAGCAGCATTAAAGCTAGCGTGGTAGAAAGATTTAATTGAACTCTTAAGGAATCGATGTGGAAAGAATTCACAACACGAGGTTCATACCGATGGGTAAATATTTTGCCTGAGTTATTAGTAAAGTATAATCACAAAATACATCGCAGCATTGGCATGAAACCTGTTGATGTAAAAAGAAACAATCCACCCAACTTGCCAACACAATATAATGAAACTTTAAAAAATCCAAAGTATAAGATTGGCAACATTGTGCGAATATCGAAAATCAAGAAACACTTCAGCAAGGTCTACGAAGCTAATTAGACTACGGAATTATTTACAATTTATATAGTTAAAAATACTAATCCACGAACATATCTTTTAAAAGATAATAAAAATTTGCCGATATTTGGGGCATTTTATGAAGCAGAGTTACAACGAACAAAACATCCTAATATTTACTTAGTCGACAAAGTACTACGTAGAAAAGGAACCCAAGCTCTCGTATCTTTGCTTGGATTCGATTCAACTCACAACTCTTGGATCCCCAACAAAAATATCTTCTAATTACAACAATGTAAGTTTTGTTTTTTAATTCATCGCAAAAATATTATTATTATTATTAATGTGTCTCTATATATTTTTCAGCTCACTAAAACCAACACACTCAAGAATGAAAAGAATGATTGTACTTACCCGTGCACAAGGCCAGCATATTCAACTCTGCAAACAACACAGCATCTTCAATTCTCCGCAGCTTGTTTGAAAAAGAACTACTTACCACTTTAAGAACGAAGATCATATCAGTTTTCACTATTTCATATTATATAATTAATGTAAACCACAAATGATCAAAATAAATATATTTTTAAAAATATCTACATTTTGTAATAAACCAGAAAAAACTCTGTTCACACACTGTTTATTCAAATGATCTGCACTTCATCGTCCTCTTGTTCTTCTTCCATGTCCTCTTCCATACGCTCCCCATCACTCCCATTTTCTACACTTTCTTCTCTTTCTTCTTCTTCCTCTTCAGCTAGAAGAGGAGGAAAATAAGCCATCACATCTTGCAGCCTCAGACGTACATCATCGTCGCTGAACATTCTCAGTCTGTTTATCATCACATCTAAAATCCTGTCAGTTAATCCGTTAAATAAAATTTCTTGACAGTAGATTTCATCTTTAAAAATTTCTGACGTTTTAATGTTTATCATTTGTTTCTCCAATGCGGTGAAGCGTCTGAAGATAATATCTTCTTCCGCTTTACTTGACGATGCAAAGACGTTAAAATTCATCTGCCTCGCTTGCTCTGCTAGGATCCTGATTCTTGAGCTCCTTCAACTTGTGTAGCAAAGTGTTGCACAAAGACATGGTGAACTAGTGCATCATGATATAAAACTCAGTGTTATGTACTAGGAAGTTAAAGCAGCAAAAAGGTCTTTAAAACATTTCACATGTAGCTCTGGGAACCGACATCCAATCTCGTTCTCTCATTAAAAATTACAGACTTGACTAATGGCGGCTAAGAATCTAAAAACAAACAGGCCAAGATTCATTTCACACTTGACTTATAAACCAGCGTAACCAGATTGAGACCATGAAGCAAGCCGGAACACAACAAATGTTAACATCATTTAAATTAAACAGACATAACATGACGACAACGAGTAACACAAGTTCACTCCCACGCTCTGGTGATATATGATGTACTTAAACACACTCTAGCTTTACGACACCACTTTACTTATTTAGCAAGCGCGAGCAAAAAACTTTAACAGTTGCACGCCACATGTGTGGAGAGCACGGGCTGCTCTCACGGCCCGCCCGCCTGGCGCGAGCAAAAAAACAACAAAAAAAAAACAAAACAGCTGCGCGCCGCATGGCGGGTAGCGAGCCAGCTATGTTGACTGCCTCGCCCGTACAGTCCCATTCAAAAAGTTATGACTCCCAAGAATCTCTCCACTCAGTTGAGCAAATACCTAAATACAAATCAATAATCAATCAATAATTAATAGCCATGATACACAGCTGACCTCTCCATGCGAACACAAAGCGTGGTGGTCATCCTAGCCATTAACCAATCACCTGAACCCCCCTGGACCACGTGCTCGCTCTAAGGGCCCATGACGTCATCGCGATTATGCAATATCCAAAGTCTTAAGTTCCGTACTACTACTATTCAACATTAATTCTTTTACATGTTTTTCTTCCATCATTTCCCATGGTTTTAAGAATTACTAAATCAATGGATTGGGCACTCAAATCGTATAATTTCATAAATATCGAATAACCGATGAGTGTTATGATGATCCAATTTTCAGTGATTGCCTTCTTAAGTTACAGAACGTAGAACTTGCAATTCTGACTGAAATGTATCGAATAACCGGTGAGTGTTACGGCTAAGTTTCGATCAATGGACTCAGCACAGAAATAGAATCAACAGTTACGAATTGCATTTTAAGTTCATTAATATCAAAGGAAGAAACCAGCCATAGCACGCTATCATGCTGACGCTCCACTCGGGAAAGCGAAAGCACCCCTGAAGGTAACTTGCGAAGGAGTTGAGCGTTGAGCGCTACACATAGGACAAGGAAAGCACCCCTGTAGGTAACGTGCAAAGGAGTTTAGCGCTGATCGTTGCACTTAGGGAGAAGGAAGCCTCACTGTAAGCGGGGCGTGAAGAAGTTTTCCAACGAAGGCTGTCCTGATAAGGGAGAAGGAGGCTTCTCAGCCAACAATATAAAACAGGAAATCTTGACCAAGATGCTTTCATAAATATCGAATAACTGGTGAGTGTTATGATGATAGAATTTTCAGTAATTGCCTTCTTAAGTTAGAGAACGTACAGCTTGGAATTATCACTGAAATGAAAATGGTGTTCTATAATCATTTGGTTGAAATAATAACATAACAACCTATCTCCTTAAGTCACTCATTATAAACCTATTGGGGAAAGTATGACATATGAACATGCGAGATTTCTTGCACGGGTCCGCTAGTAAGTATATGATTATCTATAAACATGTGCTGTTACCCCCTCCCCATTTAGGGGCCTATAACCTAGATTTTAGGCCCATTATACACTGAAGAAAATGGAAATTGCATCACCCAGAAGGAGTGGTGCTACATTGCTGCAATTGAACATGCAGGACCAGTGTTCGGTTGTGATTCGATGATTACATTTTCAGGTCCCTCTGACCGCAAGTTTGGACAACAATCAATACAGGATGTGCCGATCACGAGCAGCAATACTTTGATGAATGTATCGAGGCATGGAGTCAATAAGGCCCTGGATCGCTTCCTGAGGAATTGTGGCCCATGCTTGCTGCACTGCACGGGTCAGTTATTCCATAGTTGTGGGTGGCTGAGGACGGTTGGCCATTTGTCGACCCATCATGTCCCACACATGCCCAATAGGACTGAGGGCCATTCTAAGGTCGTGATGTCGTGGAGAGCTTCTCTGGAGACCGGACCCTCTCCTCTTTCACTTTCCTATCTGCCTTTCATGGCTCTCCTTCCTTCCAAGTCCTTCAATCCGCATTCTTCGGGGGTTGAGGGCATTTCTTTTCCTCCTGTCCTTTATTTGCCTAATTCTCCTTTTGTTTTCCATTTCTTCTTCTAGTATGTAGGTTGGTAGTTAGTTTTAGTTTTAAGTTTGCATGCCATTTTCATCTTCACGATCACCCAAACCATCAGGGGCCGATAGCCTAAATGTTAGGCCCCTTAAAACAACAATTATCATCATCATCTTCCGAGTGTCACAAACACATACATCAGCTCCGTGATCTAATAGTATATTCACCACGTCTACGTGTCCCATAGACACAACGATGATATCCCCGAAATCTCGGATTTTTCTCGGCTTGAGTATAGACCTCCCGCTAGGGGATCACAGCTTGTGGGACGTGGCCTGGCGACCACGGAACCCCAGCTGAGACCGGCATTGCTTCTACTTGCTTGCGCGGGGTTCATCTGTCTTCCTTCCTGTAGACCTTCCTTGGTCAACTCTTCTCCTACCCTGACGGTATTAGGTTATCCGAGGCCTAGGGAGTCTTTCACTTTCCTGCCTTAATTGGCCCTTGTCTCATCTTTTCTAATACCCTCATTCTTTGAGGGGCCGCCTTCTTTTTCCTTCAATTATATCTCCTGCCTTCTGCTGATGGCCCTAAAGGAGGCAGGGCGTATGTAGCCCCTCCACTTATAGTGCACCCTCGATAGTGGAATTCCTTTCCTTGGTTTCTGGCCTTACTCGTTTCTTTTGCCCCCCAGGGGCTCGCATCTAGTGAGACGTGGATTGGTGACCACGGGGCTCCAGCTGAGTCCGGCATTGCTTCCACATACTTGTGCCGGGCTCCTCTCCGTCTTCTTTCCTGTCGACCTCACTTGGTCAACTCTTGTTCTCTTCTGACCCCGACGGTATTAGGGTATCCGAGGCCTAGGGAGTCTCTTCCTTTATCGCCTTAATTGTACCTTGACTCGTCTTTTCTGATACCCACCTTCTGCGAGGGGTCAGCCATCTTTTTCTTTTCACGTTATCTCATGCCTTCTGCCCATGCCCCTCAAGAAGGCAGAGTGTATGAAGCCCCACCACTTCTGGTGCACCCTGGATATTGCTACACCCTCAGGGGCTCACGGCTCGTGAGTTCGGGAGTTGGCGACCCCGAGGGATTCCTGGCTGGGTCCAGTTTTCCCCCTTTTATCCATTACCTCTGGGGCGGACCCTCTCCTCTTTCACTTCCCTATCTGCCTTTTATGGCTCTCCTTCCTTCCAAGTCCCTCAATCCGCATTCTTCAAAAGTTGAAGGCATTTCTTTTCCTCCTTCCCCCAGGGGCTCACATTTCGTGGGACGTGGGTTGGCGACCACGGGACCCCAGCTGAGTCCGGCATTGCTTCCACTTAATTGTGCCGGGCTCCTCTCTGTTTTCTTTCCTGTCGACCTCACTTGGTCAACTCTTGCTCTTCCGACCCCGACGGTATTAGGTTAGCCGAGGCCCAGGGAGTCTTTCACTTTCCCGCCTTAATTAGCCCTTGTCTCATCTTTCCTGATACCCTCCTTCTGTGAGGGGTCAGCCTTCTTTTTCTTTTCCTTTTAACTCCTGCCTTGTGCTCCAGGCCCTTAAGGAGGCAGTGTGTATGTAGCCCCACCACTTCTGGTGCACCGTCGATAATGCTACACCCTCAGGGGCTCACGGCTGGCGAGTTCGGGAGTTGGCGACCCCGACGGTTTCCTGAGCTGGGTCCGTTTTCCCCTTTTGTCCCTTCCCTTTGGGGCGGACCCTCTCCTCTCTCCCCTCTCCGCTCCTCTCCACTTTTAGTTATATTTCCTTCTCTTTAAGATTCCCGCACTGTTTTTGTTACTTGGTTCACCGTGTATCTAAATTCCCTTTTAGCGATTTTTTAAGGTATTTTTAATCTACGGTGCATTTTGTATGTTTTTTCGGTCTAAATTACGTCTCGCGATTGTTTACAACTTCAATTGCATTTTGTAAATATTGACAATCTAAATTGGTTTTTGGTAAGTCTTTCAATGCAGGTAGCCGGGCTATTTAGTGAGAATTTTGAATTTCAATTGCATTTTGTAAGTATTTTCAAACAAAACCGCATTTCGCACGAATTTTGAATCTCAATTGCATTTTGTGTGGTGGGCATTTTGCACATATTTTGATTCTTAATTGCATTTTGTGGGTATTTTGAATCTAAATTACATTTTGTAAGTATTGTCAATCCACATGAGTCGTTTGAATCTACCGTACATTTTGTAAGCATTTTCAACTTCAATTGCATTTTGAAAGTATTTTGAATTTCAATTGCACTTTTTGAATAATTTGGATTGGAACTGGGATATTTCAATCTGAATTGCATTGTGTATTTTCAATTTCAATGCATTTTGCAAGTATTTTGAACCTCAATTGCATTTTATACGTAATTTCGATCTCATTTGCATTTTGTAAGTATTTTGAATTTCAATTTCATTTTGTAGGTATTTCGACGCTACATTGCATTTTGTACGTATTTTGAACCTAGCCTTCATTTTGTGGGTACTTTTCAATCTATTCCTTTTGTGAATCTTCTCGTTCTAAATTCCCTTTTGTAAGAACATTTTGTGAGTTGTTTCGATCTGAGTTCCTTTTTGTAAGTATTTTCCGTCTCACTTGATTTTAGTTCTGGTTTCCGTTTCATTATCATTTTCGCTATCACCTAGATCATCAGGGGCCGATAACCTAGATGTTAGGCCCCTTAAAACAACAATCATCATCATCATCATGTTTCAATCTGAGTTCCTTTTTGTAAGTATTTTCCGTCTCACTTAATTTTCGTTCTGGTTTCCATTTCATTATCATTTTCGCTATCACCCAGATCATTAGGGGACGATAACCTCGATGTTAGGCCCCTTAAGACAACAATTATCATCATCAATTTACCTCTGGGTAAGGCCTGGCATGAACATCAGTTACCTCCCTACAATAACACAGTCAACAGAATCGAAGTCTGGACACACATAAATATAGCCTCCATAAAGGTGCCTCATCTAGCTTCTTAATTTGAACATTCATCTCTAAGTAGCAAAACACCCGATTATTACAGAATGGTGGCCTGGACATTGACCTACATATGAGACACATCATTTAAATGTTAGTAATGCTATAAGCATTGTCATAGAGTCTGAAAAATATCTCTCACTGAGTGAGTGGTGCTCTAGTACATTGCATGCTGGGAACTGTTACCACCTGTCCATGATTCGAGGTAGCCTCGCTACTCTCAATCATCCACACGGACAGTTGAGTTAATGAACAACACTGAAGGCGGGCAGTTTTCTCGCAGGAAGTCCTATCAGAAAACTGACCTTGTTATCATGTCCCAGATATAGTACAAGATCACATAAGCATTAGGCTTAAAATCACGCCTCAAAACTATGCACAAAGATGTATCATGTTTGTAAAAGTCAAAGAAATGAATAATACAGATATTCCACTTAATCTGAACCTCTTTGAAATGTGCAGATATGTCAGTTCATAACTGCTCTGTCTAATCATAACCAAAATAATTACTGTGTCGAAACACTTGACACGAAATAAACATCATAAAGGCGCAAATCTTACAATTGCTAAGTTTGCCAATGATACGGCATTCATTGCAGGGTTCGATGTTAGATTGCATACAAAATGTAACACCCTGAATGAGTTCATAACTCGAACTGGATGGCTTCATAGCACATCAAAATGAAAATGACATTGAATTACAAAACTGATAGCTTCAGTCGGCTATCTAATGATACGGACTAAATCAGTGGCTTTACAACATTTACTAGAACCGTGTTATAAAAATAACAATGGCCATGACGTCTGATCGTCATCCCAAATAACTGTACACAAAATCACCCACCTAGGGTTGAACAAAACGTAGTAACAAAAACTACAGTCACGCTTAGCAGGGGTAGAAATAACATCTTAGCGATGTCCACCAGAATGCACCGTGATCGAAAAGTAATTCAATCACAACGGGTGACTAACGAATCACTGAAAGTGAACTACAAGGATTAATTCTAACTGTACAAAACCTACCTATGGCTTGTCAAGAAGTTCGGCTAATTCTACAATAAACTACACTAAGCTACACCACAAAAGAACCTCACAAGGAATGAATTATTCGGACTCACAAGAAAGGATGTCTACATCTCAGTCGTTCCAACGACCTGAGGGATACAATAAGGCTTTGGTCTCCGGACAAGGGTTGTCCAATCTGGGCCTCCAGATAGGCTTTATCCATCTCCACGGCCTTTATTCGTCCTCGTCGTTGTCGTGATGCTATGACCAGACTCCTCCCCAAAGACGTCATTTTCCTTGGCTTAACGGATGCTGAAGTCATGGTTCTCCCGTCATCGGCTGTAGTTCTCCGGTCCTCTCCTTCACATGATGAAGCTTAACAGCTCATCTCCGCAGGTGATGCGTGACAAAGATCGTCGTACACGTGGTTATCAAGAAGTGGCATTTTGAAGTACGAATTTACCACTTGAAAATACGAAAAATGAGAGTAGCACAGTTGCACTGAAACTAGCTTTAATGTGGTACTAAATTCCCTGCTACTACGCGGCGCAGATGGTTTATAAATTGGCCGTGCACTATTATCTGCTTCACTAACACAGATTTTACTTGCCCACAAATCACGTGGCATCGACGTTGTGTTTCACAGAAAAGAATCGCACTTGCGATCAAAGTAATATTTGTAGTTATGAGTGTTGAAATGATTCACTCGGTTAATGATAATTTCACAGTGAATGGTATATTTTATCGCCACTTGACGATGTCGAAATACAATGTTCAAACACGTGGTTGAAAAATGTGGTGTTCCACAATTATAATCACTTTTCCAAAAATTTACAGTATTCGTAGCACAACCCTTCTCCGGCTGTAATATTCACTAATATTATGTACTGTTCGTAGTTAAATAATGTGCGATGCACTAAGATTGCTTTCCTCGCCTTCAGGCGGACTATTACATCGTCTTTTAGACGGACTTGACAACAACACATCCAACTTGGATGGTAAACCAAACACATGTGGTAAGAGCTCAGTCCTGCGCTGCGTGAACTCGTGAATACACTGGTCGTGCAGCGACTGTCTGGTTCCGGTTCGCGTATCTGCGAGGTTACTACCTTACCAAAAGCAGAAATACCATTCTAAAGAATGTTTCGGTGATACAGAATTACAACATGAGAATATCTGAGCTTCGTAGAAAATAGAATTGTCATACTTTTGCCTCAGATTATTTAATAACGGTTTTCTCCATAGTCAAAAGATAAACCATTTATAACTCCAAAGAATGTTAGCATGTGGCGACAGCATGGTCGGTCAGTGGGTACGCTCTAAAGTGATGCATCAAAAATGGGTTGCGATGAAAAATATCACATGAACCAGTGATTAGTGGGTTCAATATATAAAAAGGAATGTCTGTGTTTTCGTCTTTTATGCGTTCATAAACCATTCATCCGATTGCGATCAAATTTTGGTGAGTTGTTGTAAACACTTTCGGGAGGTTTATAGGCATAGTTAATCCATTTCAAAATAGATAGCGCGCGAGTAGTTTAAACAAATGCGTAATGGCGATGCGTTCATACACAATTCATCCGATTGCGATCAAATTTTGGTGAGTTGTTGTGCACAGTCCCGGAAAAGTTATAGGCGTAGTAAATCCAATTTACAATAGATGGCGCGCGAGTAGCTTTAACAAAATGGAGTGCGTTTGTTTCAAGAAAGTCCCACATGTTTTCATATGCCATTCATCTCATTGCGATGAAACTTGGGTGAGTTGTTCTGTACACTTCAGGTAAGGTTTCTGGCTTAGTAAATCCACTTAATAGGTAGCCCCCCCCCCCTGTGGGCGGGGGGTTTATAATACACCCACGGTATCCCCTGCCGGTCGTAAGAGGTGACTAAAAGGGTCGACCTTGCCTATACTTTAAGGACTCCGCATTGTTTTGTGAATTGGACCCCCAGTGGGTGGGAGGAAGCGAATACATCCACGGTAATCCCTGCCAGTCGTAAAAGGCGACTAAAAGGGCTTCTCGGAACGGTCCCCTTTCGAGGGTTTGACAGTCAGCTCTAAAAGACATACACCCGTCCGGTATAACTCTCATTAGGTTATATCGCACTTCTTTCCGTTACTGCTTTCAGGGTCTGGCAACCAAAATTTCTATATGTGCGTGCTGTTAGGGGATGGGCCACTTACGCTAGCGACTACGCTCGAAAGCCTGTTCCGGTCTTGGCCGCGCTGACAGGTGGGTGTGCCATGTACCCGTGCAGTAGTATCCGCCTGACTACGCAGGTCCCCGCATAGCCGAATGTCTGAGCTGTAAAATCCAGTATATGCCAAGGGGTACATGCCGATACGGCATTGTAAAACATCGGACCCCGGGCAATGCCTTCCAAGCTAGGCGGGCCTTGCCCTGGCTGGGTAGCGCCTACTGTGACGGCCCGTGATCGGATGTCGGTGGCATTCGGGGAGGATGATATAGCCATGGGTTCAAAAGAAAAATCCCCAAACAGGGTGGTCCTACACCCAAGTCTTTAACATTTGATTCCCTACGGGGATCAACCACCTGGGAACAATCTGTGCGAGAAAATCTGGGTGCTATCACCCCCAAGTTTCTGGTAGCTACCAGAACAGATGGGGGTGATTTGAAGCTGGTAAAGAGTATTTTGTTTTCTCGCCACATAGAAGGTGTCTATGGTGATGATGATGATGATAATTGTTGTTTTAAGGGGCCTAACATCTAGGCTATCGGCCCCTGATGGTTTGGGTGATCGTGAAGATGAAAATGATGATGATGATGATGATAATTGTTGTTTTAAGGGGCCTAACATCTAGGTTATCGGCCCCTGATGGTTTGGGTGATCGTGAAGATGAAAATGAAAAGCGAACTTAAACTAAAACTAACTACTAACCTACATACTAGAAGAAGAAATGGGAAACGAAAGGAGAATAAGGAAAATAAAAGGACAGAAGGAAAAGAAATGCCCTCAACCCTCGGAGAAAGCGGATTGAGGGACTTGGAAGGAAGGAGAGCCATGAAGGGCATATAGGAACGTGAAAGAGGAGAGGGTCCGCCCCAAAGGTAAGGGACAAAAGGGGAAAACGGACCCAGCTCAGGAATACCTCGGGGTCGCCAACTCCCGAACTCACCAGCCGTGAGCCCCTGAGGGTGTAGCATTATCTAGGGTGCACCAGAAGTGGTGGGGCTACATACACCCTGCCTCCTTAAGGGCCTAGAGCACAAGGCAGAAGGTAAAAGGAAGAGAAAAAGAAGGCAGACCACTCGCAGAAGGAGGGTATCAGAAAAGATGAGACAAGGGCCAATTAAGGCGGGAAAGGAAGAGACTCCCTAGGCCTCGGATACCCTAATACCGTCGGGGTCGGAAGAGAACAAGAGTTGACCAAGTGAGGTCGACAGGAAAGAAGACAGAGAGGAGCCCGGCACAAGTAAGTGGAAGCAATGCCGGACTCAGCTAGGGCCCTGTGGTCGCCAACCCACATCTCACTAGATGTGAGCCCCTGGGGGCTGAAAGAGGAGACGGTCCGCCCCAAAGGTAAGGGACAAAAGGGGAAAACGGACCCAGCTCAGGAATCCCTCGGGGTCGCCAACTCCCGAACTCACCAGCCGTGAGCCCCTGAGGGTGTAGCATTATCTAGGGTGCACCAGAAGTGGTGGGGCTACATACACCCTGCCTCCTTAAGGGCCTAGAGCACAAGGCAGGAGGTAAAAGGAAGAGAAAAAGAAGGCTGACCCCTCGCAGAAGGAGGGTATCAGAAAATATGAGACAAGGGCCAATTACGGCGGGAAAGGAAGAGACTCCCTAGGCCTCGGATACCCTAATACCGTCGGGGTCAGAAGAGAACAAGAGTTGACCAAGTGAGGTCGACAGGAAAGAAGACGGAGAGGAGCCCGGCACAAGTATGTGGAAGCAATGCCGGACTCAGCTGGGGCCCCGTGGTCGCCAACCCACGCCCACAGGATGTGAGCCCCTGGGGGAGAAATAAAAGCACTAAAGATCTGGTAAAATTTACGATGTATTCTGATACCAGCCATGAAATACACGACCGTAGGATCCTCGTCGTACAGACTAATTTACACTCCCTATCATATTTTTACAGGCACCCTTATTGCATAATGAAGATGCCCTTCGGGAATAATGATGACTGGTACTGTGGCTGTGGCAACTTAACTCTACTAATTCTGGGGTTTGTTGTTCCCAAAGAATCAGTCCTACTTACTCGCAGCACAATTACTATATGTTTCACACGCAAGCCTTTCAATTATGAAGATTAGGTACATTATTGCTTTGATGGTCAGCATCCAGCGATTCAAATCGCTTCGTGGATCTGATTATACAAAAATGCTTTAACGCCGCGTGTTGGATTATCGCACCTAGTTCGCTCCTGAATGCACTAATACCTACCATATTTTACTGGTATTTGTTGTATAACAATTTACCACTACACTCTCAGAATTTTGGTACACAGACGTTAATTCTCAAAACTTCATGCGTTTCGAGACAAACAATCGAGGCGATTTGTTTGAAACTAGGCTCATAATTCCCTAGAGAACGCATAGCCAGCAACTCAGTAATTGCACCTTGAACAGAAATTTGTGATCGTCTGAAATGCTCCCTTCTCCACAAAATCACAGAAATCCAAAATATAAATTCTACTTCCTCACACAGTCCACAACAAGAATTACCGCACCACACGCGGTCCGAAAAATGAGTCCTCCTCACACGGAGTCTTAAGAATGAGTTCACCGCTCTACACGCGGTCCACGAAATGAGTTTCCTCCCGCACGATGTTCACAGAATGAGTCCCCTTCCGCACGGAGTTCTGAAGATGAGTCGACCTCCACTGCCTCGACAAGTCCTAATATCAGTCATCGTCCCCCCCTCCCCCCCCCCCCCACAACTCACTAGTCTTCCTGGCTTTCCTCACGGGGCCCAGCCAATCAAAATAAAATATGATCATATACGGAACGCCTCTCTTGTCTCCAAAATACCCCAGACACACCTCTAGCACAGGGTTGCCAAGCCTCTTACCTATGAATCACGATGCACTTGAGCGGGCGACCGAAAAACCCATCAACAATAACAAGTCTACGTCTTGGTTACACAACACAATTCCAGGCTTCCGAAATGAACATTATTCCAATTGTAAGAAAAATATTCCAATATAGCCTACCTAGACTCTGATCCTGCCCATTACAATCTCTTAAAACCTAAACAAATTAATCGGAAATAAATCACATGATATTATACACTACATTAAATAATTATAAAACATAACAAGGCATCAATTAAAAATATATGGACGATTAAGAAAATCGTACGTCCCGAAAGTAAGGGTTCGGTCCCTCGTAAACTGGGAAGGTTACAGTACACTGTACCGTGTATGCACAAAACAATTCCCGTAGGCAAATAGTTTTTTCACTTAATGAAAATTACCATTTACTTATTCGCAAAAAAAGCAAGTAATGTTCTTTTGCTTTTCACTTTGGAACCTGTTTCTTGAAGCCTCGTCACGAAGACGGCGAATAAACAGAATTGTGGAAAATGCGCAATCTAATAAATACAATGCTCTGCGCGAGAACCGTTTGTTTACTTCTTACTGCCAACAGTGTGTGCATTTACAGTACTGTACTGTACAACTAGCTGTATTTATCAGGTCGTCGTTACTCTTCATACTATGTACTGTAGGTCAACTTGTTTCGCGTCGTATTCAACTGTCGATAATTCCATTGATGGAAAAGACGAAAGAAAACATAATAACGCTCTGTGCGAAAACACAAAAACGAACAAAAAACATTATTTTTTTCCTGCTGTCAGGATGGCCGACAAATCCGGAATAACGGGTTACCGATAGCGAAGGATAGCGGGACTCAATTGTCTGCTTGCACAATAGGATGCCACCCCCGAAAATTGGGATTTCAACTAACCCCATAAGTTAAGCAGAAATACGATGTTTTACAAGTACTAAAATGAATCGCACATGAGGCGAAAAGGAGAAAAACCAAAGGCAAGGCGTTAGCGAAAGTTACGAACAACACGTGAACCAAACTTGATAACGTAAGATGACCAAAACAAAGAATACAGGGGCCCCTTGAAACTTAAAAATAGAAACAATGCATGGATGTGCTTTAGTGCATTAAGAAGGCGTGATAACATAGGAATTATTAATAATTTAGATCAAAGCCAAACAGACGCCACGCGGATGGCGCAACAAGTCGGTGATCTTCCCCACTATATAAATCGGGCCTCCAACGAGGAAAATTGATTAACAATTTAGACATAATACACTGGCGGACACCAAAGTCACCTTTCTGAGCGAGGTCCATCGCTATGCCGCGACCACGAGGGGGATTACGACGCACAATAACACACAAGGAAATCGAAAAACACAAGCCAAAATGTGCCAACGGGCAAGTTAAAATAAATATTACGCTTCCTCGAATTCACTTAACACAACTACATATTAAACAAAAGTTACATAACTAAAACTAAAGCCATCCCCATGAGGAGGCTTGATACCTGAACTTAGGCTCGGGCGATCCGAACACCCAGAGCATCCTTCTTGGCGAACAGTCAATTTAGAAGAGAGCGTCACTCACGCCGAAAGCTGTACATATATCAAACGCCTTAATAATTTCAAAGGGACAGTAGTAGTAACACACGCACACTAAAATCTTCTTTCTTCTTGAACCTTTGTCCATGAGGCAGTTCCGTAATCGTGTCTCACAGGTTGGTCATACTGATCGCCGCCTGGCGCTCCTCTTCTGTCATCTCGCCGCTGACGATATACATTAATGTGACGGGATCGATAATAATCGATACAGGCAAGGATGAATTTTGGGTGCGTATTACCACATGTTTTACTTTTTAGGTTAAGGAAGGTTGAATTGGCGAAACAGTGCACATAAGGTCCGAAGTGATGCCTCGCGTCTTTAGACGGCAATAACCACAGGATACTCCGAAAGGTTTATTTATAAAGTGTTCATTGTCCTGATTTTCAACTGGAGAATAGGCCACAATATTTTCTTCTGGAGTTTAGGTGAGTAAGGAAACTGTTGAAGCAAAGCTCCGAACTGGACAACAGTGATAGGTAAACTTTGGTAGGAACAGAGCAGTTTGGGTTAGGGGTTTACTTTCATGTCATTTAATGTGGCGTGCAACACGTCACATCCTCTCCCCCCGAAAGCAAACTGCGGGGTGAACAGCATTTGCATTTGTTGATGTGACAGACCAGGAGTAGATCATCAGTTATGTACTGTTGCAGATTTACAGATGTGCAGATATGTTCGAAGCATATTTTGGCACCAACTTCATAGAATGGCAGGTAGAATGTTCAGAGTTCCAGATCACACAGCGACAAGCCGAGTTGATAGAACTTTCTCGGTGATAGTCCCGTTCCTCATGTTAGCTGGAAGGGTCTAGGTAGAAATGTCCTGATGACCAAGTTATAGATGGAGAAAGGGCGATGACGAGCCCAGGTCTCTGCCAGCAGTTCCTCAGTCATGCCACCATCAACATGTCCACCAAGGGTATCCTTGACGCCCCGAGCTGCACTGGATCCAGAGGAAAAACAGCACAGTCCGACACATCCTCAGGAAGCTCCATTTCCAATGGGCCAAGCACTGAAATGCTAAGCACACACGAGCAGCGGAACACGCCAGAGAGACAGATACAGTTCATGGCAAAGAAGTTACGTTTTTCACCAGGTTGGGCAGGTACAGTTCATTACACGGAGGTTACCTTTCACCAGAAGGGCAGGAACAGTTCATTAAACGGAGTTGTTTAAGTTTTCACCTGGGTACCGATCATGGTATATCAGAGATTTGATTTTTTAAGCAGATACTATCATTCTAAAACATACAAATTTTTAAAGGGGGACCCCTGGTACCCTTAATTACTTTACGTTTACAAAACAAATGAAGTTAACACACCCAAAGCATACCCAATTCAAAACACAACTCTAGAAACAATATTTACATCATGTTGCCACGACAATGCTGGCATAAACTTTTAATACCTCCACATCGAGGTCACTTGACATTAAACGTACACCACCCTCAACCTTCAAGAAGTCTTACCAATCTTGGGAAAAACCAATTAACACTTCAGAAAGACCGATAAACGACCCGTTTGCCCATGGAACAAAGTGCAACAATCTTCTCACAACATTTTGGGTAAGCAACGCTTCTAGAGACAAGTTCTCTGTAGATTTGGGGGAAACTTTAACAAAAGATCAAATTGCAAATGAAGAAATTGAAATAGGGACAAGAGAAACGAACGATACCACCAGTTTAGTTATTTACTAGCCCGAGATTCGCTTGGGCGCCTCATGTGCGGGCTTGCACTCTGAAAGGTGAGTCCTGAAGATCCTCTTCCGTTCAGGGTCATTCACCAGCACTGAAACAGGACTGACAAAGGACAAAATTTTAAATGGCGCGCGAAATCGTGGGCGCAATTTCCCTGACCCTTGGTTTCCTAGAAGCTTAGGCGAATGGTCCTGGACGGTTGACGGGCTTCCGTCCCTGATTGTACCTTTGAGCGAGTCGTTCGTGAGAAATCTGAATGGACTTGCGCGCCTCCTTCCAGATCTGCTTCACCTTGTCGGCAGACGGCTGATCAGGCAACAGGTCATGAATCGACATCAAATTAGTCAACGGAGAATAAGTTACATAAGCAAACATCAGAGAAAACTGAGTAGTGTTACGCGTTTCGTGGACAGCAGTGTTAAACGCAAAAGCTAGTCAATGGACTGATGAATCCCACTTGGCGTGATGCATCATGCTGGTAAGCGATCAACGCGGAACGCAGGTTCCGACTAACGCGCTCAGCCAACGACTGGTTGGGGTAATATGGACTCGTGGTCACATGGGAGATACCATAGTCGATACAAAACTTACGGAACTGGTGAGATGTAAAGGTTTTGGCATTGTCTGATACCAGGAACTGGCATGGACCAAACGAAGTGAAGATGATGATGATGATGATAATTGTTGTTTTAAGGGGCCTAACATCGAGGTTATCGGCCCCTAATGATCTGGGTGATAGCGAAAATGATAATGAAATGGAAACCAGAACAATATTATCGAAGACGGAAAATACGTACAAAAAGGAACTCACATAGAAACAACTCACAATATAGTCCTACAAAAGGGAATTTAGAACGAAAAGATGCACAAAAGAAAATATTGAAAAAGACCCACAAAACGTAGGCTAGATTCAAAATACGTACAAAATGCAAAGTAGCGCCGAAATACTTACAAAATGCAACTGAAATTCAAAATACTTACAAAATGCAAATGAGATCGAAATTACGTACAAAATGCAATTGAGGTTCAAAATACTTACAAAATGCAATTGAAATTGAAAATACACAATGCAATTCAGATTGAAATATCCCAGTTCCAATCCAAATTATTCACAAAGTGCAATTGAAATTCAAAATACTTACAAAATGCAATTGAAATTGAAAATGCTTACAAAATGTACGGTAGATTCAAACGACTCATGTGGATTGACAATACTTACAAAAAGCAATTTAGATTGAAAATACTTGACAAATGTAATTTAGATTCAAAATACCCACAAAATGCAATTGAGAATCAAAATATGTGCAAAATGCCCACCAAACAAAATGCAATTTAGATTCAAAATTCGTGCGAAATGCGGTTTTGGTTGAAAATACTTACAAAATGCAATTGAAATTCAAAATACTCACTAAAAGGCCCGGCAACCTGCATTGAAAGACTTACTAAAAAGCAATTTTGATTGTCAATCTTTACAAAATGCAATTGAGGTTGAAAACAATCGCGAGATGTAATTTAAATCGAAAAAACTTACAAAATGCAACATAGATCAAAAACTCCTTAAAAAAAATCGCTAAAAGGGAATTTAGATACACGGTGATTCGAGTAACAAAAACAGTGCGGGAATCTTAAAGAGAAAAGGAAACAGAAGGAAACGAGGAGAGGAGAGGGAAGAGAGGAGAAGGTCCGCCCCAAAGGGAAGGGACAAAAAGGGGAAAACGGACCCAGCTCAGGAATCCCTCGGGGTCGCCAACGCCCGAACTCACCAGCCGTGAGCCCCTGAGGGTGTAGCATTATCGACGGTGCACCAGAAGTGGTGGGGCTACATACACCCTGCCACCTTAAGGGCCTTGAGCACAAGGCAGGAGGTAAAAGGAAAAGAACAAGAAGGCTGACCCCTCACAGAAGGAGGGTATCAGGAAAGATGAGACAAGGGCCAATTAAGGCGGGAAAGTGAAAGACTCCCTAGGCCTCGGATAACCTAATACCGTCGGGGTCGGAAGAGAACAAGAGTTGACCAAGGAAGGTCGACAGGAAAGAAGAAAGAGAGGAGCTGGGCACAAGTTAGTGGAAGCAATGCCGGACTCAGCTGGGGCCCCGTGGTCGCCAACCCACAACCCACTAGATGTGAGCCCCTGGGGGGGAAGTGAAGATGGAATTTAGACATCTGATGACCGTGTGGGTCGTTGGCTATCTAGTTGGGAAAATCCAGCTGAAACGGGTGAACCCATCAACACAAACCAGTGCGAACCGGTTTCCCAACTTCGACCGAGGGAATGGCCCGACGAAATAGATAAAAATCCTGTTCATGGGGCGGGAGGCAGGCTCGGAAGACTAAACCAACACGAGTATTAACGGCAGGTGTACTGATACTACAATGCCTACAGGATCTGACCATGTTACGAATATCACCATCCATTGACTTCCAGATAAAGTTCGTCCTGATCTTCCGGAGAGTCTTGAAAACACCTAGGTGACCCCCAACTGGAGACTCGTGAAAGTATTGAAAATTTCTGGAACAAGCACAGCAGGCAGAAAAATTTTACTTCTCATGTCGTGTCGAACGACGCACAACAGAATAGCTCTTTTCAATTCGTACGGCTTTACATTGTCTACACCTGACATCCTGGTTATTAATAGTCCCAACACAGGGTCCTCTTTCTGATACTCAACTAAATCACGGAACAACAAAGGTGAGTTGGTAAGTACAGGCTTCACTGCATTAACTGAAACTGAAGACACGGGAGATTCTACCTCAGCAGATCCAGACTAATCCCTAGGAACTTCCTCAAACATTCGACTCAGCGAGTCTGCGATTACATTTTCGGTGCCACGGATGTGGCGAACAGTGAAAGTGAAAGAAGAGATTCTGGTCGCTCAACGAGCAATACGACCAGTGTTACGGGGTTTTGTCAGAACCCAGCTGAGAGCCTGATTGTCAGTCTACAGCTCAAATAAAATGTGTTCGATATAATTCATAAAGCGCTCAAGAGCGAAAAAAACGGCGAGCCCCTCCAGCTCGTACATAGAGTACTTGGCCTCTACAGGAGAGAGGGAACGAGACGCATAAGAAATAGGCTGCCTACCCAATTCTCCTTCTTGGAGTAGGACGCCAGCAATTCCCGAGCACGAAGCATCGGTCTGCCCAATGAAAGGGTTGGAAAAATCAGGGATGGCAAGAACAGGAGCGTTACATAAAGCAAGTTTGAGGTCTTCGAAAGCAGCCTTCTGAGAAGGACCCCAACTAAATTTCTGGTCCTTACGACGGAGTGAGTTCACCGGAGCTGCACGCTGTGCAAAATTGGGGATAAACTTTCGGTGGAAGTTAACCATACCGACGAAGCGGGCTACGCCCTGACATTAGTGGGAGATTTGAAATAACGGATACCCTGAGTCCTAGACTGATCTGTGGACACACCGGCAGCTGACACAATATTACCAAGAAAGGACATGTCTGGTTTCGCGAATGAAACCTTGGATAGTTTCACAGTAAGACCAGCACGCTTCAGTCTTTCCAAGACTTCCTGAATGTGCTTGACATGTTCATCGAACGTCTCAGTGTAGATCACAACATCGTCCAAATAATGGTAAAGAAACTCAAATTTGTTACCTGAGAAGACATTATCGAGCATGCGGCTCAACTCAGCTCCATCTGTTGACAAACTAAAAGGTACACGGTTGAACTGGTACAAGTTCCAGTCGGTGGCAAATGCAGTCATGGGTTTTGATTCCTCGGCTAAGGGAATTTTAGAATAGGCCTGGTTCGAATCGAGAAGTGTAAAGAATTTAGCCTTGTGGAACCACGAAAAACAAGAATGCAGGTCAGGCAAGGTAATAGATTGAAGTTCAACCTTCTGATTCAGTCGCCTATAGTCAACGACTGGTCGAAAACCACCATTAGGCTTAGGTACATGAAACATCGGGGATGAATACGCAGAAGTAGAAGGGCTAATGACACCATCAGCAAGCATTTGGTCGATGATTTCCTTGAGAGCCTTCATCCTGGGCGGAGCCAAGCGATAGCGAGGATGTCTGACAGGGATACTGTCTGTGACTTCGATATCATACTCAAGCAGTTTGGTCACGCCCAACTCATCAGTGAACACCTCCGGATACTTCCGGCACAAGTTCCAAATCATATCAGCCTGGGAATCACTTATGTTACTCAATGGTGACGGGATCAGAAGTCTGGTTGACTGAACTACTCAACGGCCGAGGATAAGGTTCAATCAAATTGAATTTAAGTTTAGGTCGGAATCTGAATTTGAAAGTCCTCGCTAGGAGGTCAAAGATCAAACCAACGGACAACATGAAATTGGTCCAAATGAGAAGGGGACACGAGAGATTTCTAACTACCCACACAGGAAATTTCCAAGTGAACCCTTGGATCCTAAATTTGACAGAAACACTACCAAGGACATCTAAAGGCGAGCAATTTGCTGACACCAGGCGGGTTTGCAACGGATTCAATTTAGAGAAGTTACAGACTGTCTTCATGGAATTGTACCACTTTTCGCTCAACAGCGACACGACACGACACGTCCAGAGTCAAGAATGCCACAGACCGGCTCGTTATTTATCAAAACGCCAATGACGGGTGAAGAATGAGAAACAGGAGAATCAATACACAGAACGTTCCCTACGGGGTCTTGGTCTACACCAAATGAAACACAATCAGGTTCGTCGCCATCACGAACATCACTTACAGGGACGGAACAACTTGTTTCATCGAGTTTGTTACTTTCACAGACATTACTTATGGGAAAATCAAAATTGGGCACAGCAGGCTCACCACCTTCGCAAACCAAATTGACAGGCAACGGAAGGTTACACTCAACGAACACAGAATTACTATGGCCAGGATGCGGGACCCGACTCACAGGTTGAACTTCAATGTACCCTTCTGAGGGTTCAGCCCGGCTCCTGGCAAATGGCAGTCAATTAGAGGTACGTTTAGGCTGGCCGCAATTCCTGGCGACGTGGCCCACGCCATTACAGTTATAGGAGCGACTATTGCCGGACCCGGCAGGACGAGCGGGGCGCACGACGCGAGGTGCAAGGGGAGGAACACTTTACGACACGCTTTAAGTCGACGTGACGAACGGATTCAGCAGAAATGGCAGCAGCACTTAATTCTCTAAATGTGGTACCTCCTGCCTTGTGCTCAAGGCTCTTAAGGAGGCAGGGTGTATGTAGCCCCACCACTTCTGGTGCACCCTAGATAATTCTACACCCTCAGGGGCTCACGGCTGGTGAGTTCGGGAGTTGGCGACCCCGAGGGATTCCTGAGCTGGGTCCGTTTTCCCCTTTTGTCCCTTACCTTTGGGGCGGACCCTCTCCTCTTTCACTTTCCTATATGCCTTTCATGGCTCTCCTTCCTTCCAAGTCCCTCAATCCGCCTTCTCCGAGGGTTGAGGGCATTTCTTTTCCTTCTGTCCTTTTATTTGCCTTATTCTCCTTTAGTTTTCGATTTCTTCTTCTAGTATGTAGGTTATTAGTTAGTTTTAGTTTTAAGTTCGCTTTTCATTTTTCATCTTCACGATCACCCAAACCATCAGGGGCCTATAACCTAGATGTTAGGCCCTTTAAAACAACAATTATCATCATCATCTAAATGTGGTGGGACGGAACTGCATACTGAGATAGGACCGGAATTCATGTGATATTCCATCAACAATGGAAGACACAATGTAATTTTCGGAGAAGTCGAGCGCGAAGACCTTCGCATAGTTCGTAATGTCTTGAGCATAAGCGTTCAGACTCTCATCAAAGCGCTGAACCCTGTAGAAATACCGTTGTATGCACGAACCCACGAGACGGGCAGGAATAAATGAGACCAAAACGTCACACAGAAAACTTTGAATAGAAACAGCGAATGACCTGGCCTCGACCAGTTTGTCGCCCATGGTACCTGACGTGTGGGGGAAAAGTAACTGAAACACCTGGCCTTCAGATAATGCGAACACTGCTGCGTACTCATTAATACTAACTAGCTCTCTCAAAAACTTGATGACTCTATCCACACTGTCAGTATTGAACTCCTTTAGTTTTGCGAGCGATGTGCTTAATGGGTGATTTAGGTTGCCAAAACCACCAATTGGGTGAACTGAGCGCTCAGAAATGGCAGGCGCAGGTCGGGGAGCAGCGACAATTTGGTTATGAGGCAAAGCCATCAAGTTATTTGGCGCAGCAGCCAAAGAATGACAAGAATGCGCACATTCACAAGATGGGCATCTGGCCCTGGAAACAGGTTCTGAGATAGCTACGTTGCCATGGGGACGAGGAGCAGTCAAGTTATAATTATGATGAGCCGCGAAGTTCCTTTCAGAACGGGGCATGGCGAGATTTTCATGAATAGCAGGATTAGTAACAGAAGTGAGAAAGCGTGAAGCGCAGGAAGCCGAAACGGTGACAGGCACTCGAGACATACAATTAGAGTAATAGGGCGCGGAGTTGGTACTCGACGTGCTTTCCCCACTCAGTGTCGCATTGACATTAAATGTGGAAGAAATAGGCAGGTTAGACAACGGGGCTACATTACTTGCACAGCACGATTGAGACTGAGAGGCCACATACTGCTCGAACCCGGTGGACATGATTGGCGCAGTGGGTATAACCGGTGCGGACGGGTGGCACACGGGAACCAAAGCCGCGACAGAGGTCCTTATGTTTTCACCTAGAAACGCACTAGGCAAGGACACGCTGGACATTGATCCGCCACACCCGGGGATGGCCAAATACATATGTCACTTCACGCAAATCTTGGGCATTATCAGGGTGGGTTATAGACAGATAATGGGATTGCACGGCAGGCAGATCTTGTAATGTTAAATTGACGAAGGGAGTGCACAGGGAACAATTAACGTCCGAGCATTCGTGGTGACGTGAAAGAGAAGGATACTCTCCAGTTAAATTTAATATGGCAGTTGCACCCTCACTCTGTTGCCCTCGAGCCAAGTCGTTCGGAACGCTTACATGCAGAGGCACAGGACTCGATTCAGAAGTTACGTTTGAAGCGCTGTTAATCAGCGGAACAGAAATGGAATGGGGGCTTTCCCTTGACACGGTTTCAAAATACATCTCACAATCTCGTACCTTCACGGCACATTCGCAAAGAGAAGTCTGAAGGTTAACCAATTCTCCAAAGGTCGGAACGCTGCGGTCACCAGCGACCAAAATCATATCTGACACCCTCCCAAACAGACGTTGGACAGAGGTGCGCACTTGGGCTAATTCACCCTTACTAGAGCAATGTATTTGCAAGTAGTTACACATGTTAATAAGATGGGACACTTTCAAGGCAATCAGGGACTTACCCCGATCAAGCTCTTCCACTGTGAGTTCCGGTAAGCACACTGGAATTTCCGAAGCTCCTTCCAGAAATTTCTGATCTTGGCTTAGATCGCCTGAACACTGCAGGTTTCGTATGGCCGTCTCATAGATTACCTCCTCTCGTGTAAACTGAGCAGCAAAGTTCACCCTTCTCGCAGCAGACATTTTTACATGAAACAATTTAACAGGGTAATTAAAACAGGTTTATACGCTAGAAATCTTTACCACCAAAATAGATGATGATGATAATTCTTGTTTTAAGGGGCCTAACATCTTGGTTATCGGCCCCTGATGGTTTGGGTGATCGTGCCACCAAAATAGAGACAATAGATTTATGCACAAGGAATTTGAACGGCCAAACCCTCACCCCTAGACAGCAACAAGTGGAAAACCGAGAAACCGCTGCTCTGCTATAAACCTTGCATTTCTTGAAAAATCAGAATTTTTATTAGCCTACTTTCGATTCTTGCAAAAAATGAAAGAAGACTTATGAGATCAACACAGGGCGAAAGAAGTGTGTCTGTCTGTGTGTGTGTATGTGTGTGTGTGAGTCTGTGTGTGTGTCTGTGTGTGTGTGAGTGTGTGTACTCTGAATGTCTGTCCCCCCCCCCCCTATCAATTCGAACACGGTGAATGCGAATTGAACGAAATTTGGTACAAAGGTAGCACTAGCAAAGGACACCTCAGTGTCATGTTTTATATCGCCGCCATCTTGACGGAAACGTAATGGCGGCCACACAAATGTACAAAGCTTAAATCAAATTACGACTAACCTAATCATCCGATCTCTACCAAATTTTGCAACAACATACCATTATGGGGGGAGCACCCTTTGACCAAACCAATAGGTCATCAGCGTAATAGTTTGCGGATGGCGGCCATCTTTGTGTGAAAATCGATTCCCCCTATTAATTCGAACACGGTGCAACCGAATGGAACGAAATTTGGTACAGAGGTAGCACTAACAAATCGCACCTCAGTGTCATGTTTTATATCGCCGCCATCTTGACGGAAACGTAATGGCGGCCACACACATGTTCAAAGCTTAAATCAAATTACGACTAGCCTAATCATCCGATCTCTACCAAATTTAGCAACAACATACCTTTATGGGGGGAGCATCCTTTGACCAAACTAATAGGCCATCAGCGTAATAGTTTGCGGATGGCGGCCATCTTTGTATGAAAATCGATTCCCGCTATTAATTCGAACACGGTGCAACCGAATGGAACGAAATTTGGTACAGAGGTAGTACAAACAAAAGGCACCTCAGTGTCATGTTTTATATCGCCGCCATCTTGACGGAAACGCAATGGCGGCCACACAAATGTTCAAAGCTTAAATCAAATTACGATTAACCTAATCATCCGATCTCTAACAAATTTTGCAACAACATACCCTTATAGGGGAAGCATCCTTTGACCAAATGAATAGGTCATTAGCCTAATAGTTTACGGATGGCGGCCATCTTTGTGTAAAATCAATTCCCCCTATTAATTCAAACACGGTGAAACCGAATGGAACGAAATTTGGTACAGAGATAGTACTGTCAAAGGGCACCTCAGTGTCATGTTTTATATCGCCGCCATCTTGACGGAAACGTAATGTCGGCCACATAAATGTTCAAAGCTTAAATCAAATTACGATTAACCTAATCATCCGATCTCTACCAAATTTTGCAACTACATACCTTTATGGAGGGAGCATCCTTTTACCAATCTAATAGGTCATTCGCCTAATAGTTTGCGGATAACGGCCATCTTTGTGTCAGAATCGATTCCCCCTATTAATTCAAACACGGTGAAACCGAATGGAACGAAATTTGGTACAGAGATAGCACTAGCAAAGGGCATCTCAGTGTCATGATTAATATCGCCGCCATATTGACAGAAACGTAATGGCGGCCACACAAATGTTTAAAGCTTAAATCAAATTACGACTAACATAACCATCCGATCTCTACCAAACTTTGCAACAACATACCTTTATGGAGGGAGCATCCTTTGACCAATCTAATAGGTCATTAGCCTAATAGTTTGCGGATGGCGGCCATCTTTATGTCAAAATTGATTCCCCCTATTAATTCGAACACGGTGGAACCGAATGAACGAAATTTGGTACAGAGGTAGCACTAGCAAAGGGCACCTCAGTGTCATGTTTTATATCACCGCTATCTTGACGGAAACGTAATCGCGGCCACCCAAATGTTAAAAGCTAAAATGTAATTACGACCAACCTAATAATCTAGTCTCTACCAAATTTTGCAACACCATATCTTTATGTGGGAAACATATTCTGACCAAACTGCAAGAACATCAGCCCAATAGTTTGCAGATGGTGGCCAAGTATGTGTGCAAATCGATTCCCCCTATCAATTCAAACACGGTGAAAAAATCGATCCCCCTATCAATTCAAACACGGTGAAACCAAATTGAACGAAATTTGGTACAGAGGTAGCACTAGCAAAGGGCACCTCATATTCATGTTTAATATCCCTATAGCACGTTGTATTTCAACAAGCTACACAACCAACATTCAATTATACTCCTTGAAAAGGACAAAGAGTTATAACAATACCCATGCATTTAGGAGAAAGTAGGCTGTATGTTCTTTACTGAACACCTTGTTTTATGATGAAATACTTCCCTTGAGCGCATGAATCTTTGACTCTTGCCAAACCAAAATGGACGCGCCAGTTCTCTCCGCTCTCGTTTATTTCAAGACAGCAATCAAGCAAGTCCTTAATGACAATAAAATACAGCTTATCACTACATAGGCCTACATATACGAATATTTGTTAGTGAATTAATGAGCAATAATTTTACACAGTTCCGTACAAGCTTTGTTTTTTTTTTAAGACTGGAATATTGTTTTATCATGGATAATTATTACTGTCTTATATTTTGTAAGAGAGTTATGCAGCCGCTTACAGTTTAAAACTTCAAACTTCAAATTCGTATCAATAATACAGGAAAAACCTTGCATTTCTTGAAAAATCAAGATTTTTAAGATGAAATACTTCGCTTGAGCGCATGAATCGTTGGCTCTCTATTTTTACCCTCCAGTTTGGTGGTTCCCACGGACTCAGCGAGGGAACTCACCACTACCGCCTTTCCAGGCAGTGTGATGATGATGATAATTGTTGTTTTAAGGGGCCTAACATCTAGGTTAGCGGCCCCTGATGGTTTGGGTGATCGTGAAGATGAAAATGAAAAGCGAACTTAAAGACTAAAACTAACTACTAACCTACATACTAGAAGAAGAAATGGAAAAATAAAGGAGAATAAGGCAAATAAAGGACAGGAGGAAAAGAAATGCCCTCAACCCTCGAAGAAGGCGGATTGAGGGACTTGGAAGGAAGGAGAGCCATGAAAGGCTGATAGGAAAGTGAAAGAGGAGAGGGTCCGCCCCAAAGGTAAGGGACAAAAGGGGAAAACTGACCCAGCTCAGGAATCCCTCGGGGTCGCCAACTCCCGAACCCACCGATGATGATGATGATGATAATTGTTGTTTTAAGGGGCCTAACATCGAGGTTATCGGCCCCTAATGAAATGATAGATGATGATGATAATTGTTGTTTTAAGGGGCCCAACATCCAGGTTATCGGCCCCTGATGGTTTGGGTGATCGTGAAGATGAAAATGAAAAACTAACTTAAAACTAAAACTAACTACTAACCTACATACTAGAAGAAGAAATGGAAAATTAAAGGAGAATAAGGCAAATAAAAGGACAGAAGGAAAAGAAATGCCCTCAACCCTCGGAGAAGGCGGATTGAGGGACTTGGAAGGAAGGAGAGCCATGAAAGGCATATAGGAAAATGAAAGAGGAGAGGGTTCGCCCCAAAGGTAAGGGACAAAAGGGGAAAACGGACCCAGCTCAGGAATCCCTCGGGGTAACCAACTCCCGAACTCACCAGCCGTGAACCCCTGAGGGTGTAGCATTATCTAGGGTGCACCAGAAGTGGTGGTGCTACATACACCCTGCCTACTTAAGGGCCTAGAGCACAAGGCAGGAGGTAAAAGGAAGAGAAAAAGAAGGCTGACCCCACGCAGAAGGAGGGTATCAGAAAAGATGAGACAAGGGCCAATTAAGGCGGGAAAGGAAGAGACTCCCTAGGCCTCGGATACCCTAATACCGTCGGGGTCAGATGAGAACAAGAGTTGACCAAGTGAGGTCGACAGGAAAGAAGACCGAGAGGAGCCCGGCACAAGTAAGTGGAAGCAATGCCGGACTCAGCTGGGGCCCCGTGGTCGCCAACCCACAACCCACTAGATTGGAGCCCCTGGGGGGTCCAGGCAGTGTCCTAGTGCTGAGATCATTTGGTCGGATTGGATACAGCTGGGGATCAGCACTTCGCCCAGGCAGCCTCACCTGCAAAGCGAACAGGGGCCTCATGAGGGATGGGAAGGAAATATTGGGACGGATAGGCGAGGAGGGAAGGAGGCGGCCGTGGCCTTACAGGAGGTACTGCCCCCGAAAATTGAATTATTCTGGGACAAAATGAGAGTATTTTCCGTCCCCATGATAAAATTTAACCAGCAAATAAAAACTCTGGAATTGTGATACAGGAGGGTAGTGTTACAAGCTCGAGGCCGTGGGAGAGCCTGATCACGTGACATATTGCACAATAGACGCTTCTAGAAGGCTGAAATTGGCATAGCAACAGTGGGTTTGGAAATTAATATTATAAATAGTGTTATAAATTATGCTATTGGATCCCAGCCCAGAGCCAATGAGAAGAGGTCTTATTGAAGACGGGATCAACTTCAACAACATAATTTGGTGAAATTATGCATTTAGGCCCTTAGAAGAAGATTTTATTATTTGGTAATGAAGAGAATATTAAAAAAATAATGTCGGATACTTTAAAAACCCCAGATCGGTTAATGTACGCACTAATAAGTGGGTAGATTATTGGCTTGGGAATAACCTAACCCCCAAGGGAAGATGATAAAGAAGTGGGATTCGGTTTGGAGAAAAAGAATGGAGAAATAGGACGAGAGTCCAACAGAAGTTATAATTTTAACTTTAAGTATACTCAAAGGCAGCTGACACTGCAAATCCGCTCTCCGATACCTAAAGTGGGTAGGGACCTGGGCAAAGCTAACGGGAAACGCAGCTGGAACTTGGGTTGTTTGCAAGAAAGTTGCTGCAGCGTATTCCCTCTCAAGCATACATATGCCTACTATGGGGAAGGGTGGTGGTCTGGCAAGACAAAGAGTAACATATTTATTGTGTATTTGTTCAAAGGAGTTTGTTTCTAAACAGGTAATTTGAAGAGTGCAAATAATTTGAATCAGCTTTGATATTTTAGTTTTTGAAATTGTAGAATTTCTAAAGAGCGACCAAATGCTTCCAAGAAGGATAGGGATAAAGCAATTATACCTTAGGGAATAATTTTGGTAAGTGTACCAATAGTTGCATTTAGAAATGGCTAAGCTTTTACCCAGCAAGGCGCTGACTAAAAGTTTAGACAATGAGAAACACTTATATTTTGAAAAACCAACCATAAGTGTTGGAGAGAATCTCCACAAGCAGGAAGCTGGCGTAGCGAGCTATGCTTGCCTTACTGGCCAGTTAGAATTAGCTATTAAAGCTAAGAGAGACTTTACCAAGTTGTCAACTAAGATGATGATGATGATAATTGTTGTTTTAAGGGGCCTAACATCTAGGTTATCGGCCCCTGATGGTTTGGGTGATCGTGAATGAAAATGAAAAGCGAACTTAAAACTAAAACTAACTACTAACCTACATACTAGAAGAAGAAATGGAAAACTAAAGGAGAATAAGGCAAATAAAAGGACAGAAGGAAAAGAAATGCCCTCAACCCTCGGAGAAGGCGGATTATGGGACTTGGAAGGAAGGAGAGCCATGAAAGGCATATAGGAAAGTGAAAGAGGAGAGGGTCCGCCCCAAAGGTAAGGGACAAAAGGGGAAAACGAACCCAGCTCAGGAATCCCTCGGGGTCGCCAACTCCCGAACTCACCAGCCGTGAGCCCCTGAGGGTGTAGCATTATCTAGGGTGCACCAGAAGTGGTGGGGCTACATACACCCTGCCTCCTTAAGGGCCTAGAGCACAAGGCAGGAGGTAAAAGGAAGAGAATAAGAAGGCTGACCCCTCGCAGAAGGAGGGAATCAGAAAAGATGAGACAAGGGTCAACTAAGAGTTCTTGCTCAAATGCAACAAGTGGTGAAAGCCCTATCAATAGATTTATTTGGATTAAGTGGGAAGAGTCAAGGAAGACAGGATCTTGCCTAACCGTTATGTTAGAGAAATGATAAAGCAAAAAAAATCTTTAATTTATTTAACAATGTAAAAGGAAGTAGTTTTGTAACAAATATATAATTTTGATTTTTTATAAACAATTGGGGTCGCAGACCTCCGAATACATCTAAAGCTTGCGCCAGGCAATTGATAACTCTTTTGGTTTTAAACCTTTCATATGCTTTAAAATCTTCGTAAGATTTTGAAAGGGTTAGATGAATAAATCAAAAATTTAAAGATAACTGACCTAATTAAAGTTACACAATAAATCAAGTACAAGGTGTGTACTTTAAGGATTTCTAGATAAGTATCTTAGAAATAATAACAACTTCGAAAGCAACAACAACAAAAACAGGAAAAAATGAAATAGAAGTTTCTATAACTTCTTGTATTCATACTGAACTACGTGGTTAGATTGCACAAAGGAGATTATACAAATAGGGCAGGTCACTTATTGTGAAACCTGAAGAGAACAATTGAAAGGAAGTTTCTAGAACTCCTATGTTTAAGTAGGGATCACGAGAAAAATGGGGCAAGTTTCCCTTTCGTGAAACCTGGAGATAACTCACTTTTGAGTTGAAAGAATTGGATACCCTCATTGGAAGGGAGAAACAATATAATTTAAGGCGTGTACTAGACACGAAGTTTTACAGACATTAATTCGTTATACATGGAGCAAATAAGGGAGGGCACTTATGTAGAGTGACACCTCATTGAAAAAAGACCTAAAGTAACAATTTTATTATTTTAGTTTGTTAGTAAAGGGTTTGGGAAAGATCAAATGGGATTGTGGAAAAGTGTTCATGGCCGTATTTTTTGTACTCTGACGAGCGCGACGCGGATGAAAAGTTGAACAGGCACTGTTTTCACTATAGTCTGGTGATATAGTTGAAGAGTTCACTGTGGTAGCACAAAACGTTGATGGCAAAGAAAGTTATTGCAATGGTGGAAAATAACTAGTTACACTAGATTTTCGAGATTCTATTGCTTGAGAAACTTGTAGGTTATAGTTGAATGCACCAGAAAAATCCCAACGGAGGAAGAAAAATTAGATATTGATTAGCAGTTCATAAGGAAGATTCCTTAGTTTGAAAAAGTATTCCCATATGTGAGTGGAGAGTACATGACAGTATAACTGGTGGATAGAGTGCAGGTTCTGGAAGGTTCCAGAGCAATGATGACTTGTATAAATTGGGTAGAGAATCCCTCGGCGGAAAACTAGATTATATAGACAGTGGGTATTTTGGAAATATCCCTCGATGTGAGATAGCATCTCAGAAAATCTTTCATATTGAAAGTTAGACTTGATAGTTTAAGTTTGATCAAGAAGATCTCTAGAAAGCAGTTATTTTCACATAGCAACTTTCACTGTCTATAAAATCCAAATAAAAGCATTGAGCCATTTAAAAGCGATGAGAATGAGGTTAAAACATGAAGTCGGTACTTATCTTTGCTTCATGAAGAAGGCGATGTTGCTGTTGACGGTTGGTTCTAAAATTCGAAAATGGCGTCGAATTTAAAAGTTTGCCTCTAGAGGAGAGGAGGCGAGCTTTAGTTAAGCTCCAACTGACTGGATTGACTTCCGACGTACAATTGAGATCCGCTCAACGGAGCGCGGAGGGACCAGGGAAGGGAAAAAGAGTGGGGGTAGGAGACAATAGGAATACATATAAGAATAGCCAACTTTACAGTTATAAAAATCTTCTTGATGAAATGGTCTTCAAAGAGTTGATAGTAGGAGTCCCTAGCGCAGCCTGGAGGGTGAAAAAGTAGACGAAGTTCTCTTGATCACGGAGATTATAGCTGGTGATGGCGACGAGATCTGGTGGCTAGATTGATAAGGAAGTCCTCTTGTACAGGGAAGAATTGAGGAACTTCAGAGATTCGCTGCTAGATGACGCTAGGTAGGTCAAGGAAGATATATATCTAGAACAGACTTACAGGTAGTATGAGAGACATAACCAACCAGGAGAAATCAGGAGATCACTGTTGGTGTTTGCGAAAAAAGGAAGGGATGAACTAAAGCAAAGAGAAGCAAAAGCTTACTCTATCTTACCGTGTATTCCAAAGAATACACCAAGGATCAGAATACGCGATGTCCTGCAGACATGCGATATTTGCCAGCGAGCAAAACCGAACAACTTTCTCATGATGCAGTACCCAAAACCACTCTTGCCACAGAAACCATTAGAGCTCATTGCTATGGATTGCATGGATTCCATACACGCTACATTTGAACCAGCAACCACCTAGATTATGGACAACAGTTCTAGATTGCCCAATGGATCTGCAGCCAGCACCACAGCTGAGGATCGAACGCACGGTCAGATACATGAGAGAGCAAGCTGACATGAGGTTAAGGAGACTCAGAGGAAGACGCTTTCATAGAGAATTAAACGTCGGTGAACTAGTATTATTGAAACGACCACCTATCTCGGATCCTGCAAACAAAGTGTTCATAAATGGTGCTTCCCATACATTGGACCTTACTGCATCACAAGAAACTTGGGAAATAATGCATATAAAATACAGGAGGCAAACGGCGGAAACACGTCAGTGGTAAACTGTTCAAATTTAAAAGTGTACCATGAAAGAGAGCCGTTTGATCAACCACGGTAACTCGCTGGAGTGAACATCATGGGAATCCGATAAGAACGAGTCAAGTGCACGTGGGACGAGGAAGCAGACAGTCGTTAACAGACCTGGTGTTTACAGACACGCACAATGGATCAGCAGAGAAGTGATAGTGCAGGGCAAGACAAGCAGACAGGTTACCTGAGGCAGACGGCCACGGCACTAATCCTACCAAGAATGTGGAAGGGGGAAGTCAGGAACAGCAGCAAATAAATCCCAGCGCGCGACCAGCAGGGGCGAGCCAGATGAACAAAATAAGGAGTGACAGCGGAAGCTTACCGTATACGTGAGGCGGATTGGGAATGGAGTAAAAAATCATACGTCCCATATCGATTATTTTCCTTGCAGAAGGATAATGTAACCGTTATGCATCTGTGATGACATAAATGCCACATATTGTTTTAACAAAATTTTGTTTATGTTTGAAATTGATGGAAGGAAGACGTTGCTTGAAAACCAAGCTGGTAACAAAGAAGCGAGTTGTACGTGCTTCTTCACGACTTTCACCTAGCGCGAACAATAGAGGATGGAACGAGGCAGCGAACATCTGGAAGCCACATGGGCAGAAACGAGGAAAAGCGGTCATTAACTTAGCGGGTGGATGCTGCATTTTCAACGATCATCTACTGGATAAACCCCACCTACTTGAGAGGAATTGGAGCAGCACTTAACATTCAGGAACAGGAGTTACATCACCAGAAAGGGGACGATCCCAGCCTCTAAAAAGTATTTTTAAAATTTAAATTAAGTTATGGTGTGATTTTTGCCAGAAATGAAACCAAATTAAGGGGCGTATTTGAAACCACCAATCGCAGCCAGCGACGCGAGACGCAGCCAAATCCCGCGGAAATTATGGAACAATGAAGAAATTTACGGAGCTCCATTATCTAAGGATCCAACGATCGAATTTTGAATTAAGAAAGAGCAATGAGACATTGAGAATGTGGACTTTCGAATGAGCTACTTTGCATATTCATGCGAGTGATGGTATAGAATAAAATTATGGAAACCCCCTACTCCTGTAACTTTCTCCGCAAACCATATAAATAATATCTGGGTATACAGTGAAATCAGTCTACTTTTGTGCATTGCGGGAGGCGCGAGCCTTTGCCTGAAACAGTCAGAAATTGCCGTAATATTCTAAGTCCAAACAGTCTACTTGGGACATGTTACAATCATAATTATTCGCAAGCGAAGCAGAACAGTATTACGCGAAGTGTGCGTACCATTGCCAGTGAAAAACGGGATAAGTTATAGATAGCCATCCGTGCTATAGCAGAATGTCAGGCAGGAAGCTGTGAACTATCGGCTGAATTAAGTAGGTCGAGGCATTAGATTAGAGTTAGGAGCTCCATACACGAACCGTGCATTGCGTTAAGAGTAAAATCACACTGGGCCTTTGTTTTGGTGATTTTTTTGGGGGACCGTGTGTAAGATCATTCCCCGCTGCAAGATGTAAAAGATGGACCAGCTGAGTGAAGTCATGGAACTGAGCATCATCTTGGTAAAAATGAGATAGGTAATTATAAGATGGGGCGAGCACGCTCTACGTTATCTATCATGGGAATTGGATAAAATTTCTCCATTATAAGCAATTATTATAATATAGGTATGTTTCGGGCGTAGCAGGCATATTTGTGCAAGTTTGTATATATTTTCATTTTAGTTTTATTGTGAGTTTTGTAAGATAGGATTTTGCTATGGACATCAGTCCGCCCCAAAGGTAAGGGACAAAAGGGGAAAACGCACCGAACTCAGGAATCCCTCGGGGTCGCCAACTCCCGAACTCACCAGCCGTGAGCCCCTGAGGGTGTAGCATTATCTAGGGTGCACCAGAAGTGGTGGGGCTACATACACCGTGCCTCCTTAAGGGCCTAGAGCACAAGGCAGGAGGTAAAAGGAAGAGAAAAAGAAGGCTGACCCCTCGCAGAAGGAGGGTATCAGAAAGGATGAGACAAGGGCCAATTAAGGCGGGAAAGGCAGAGACTCCCTAGGCCTCGGATACCCTAATACCGTCGGGGTCAGAAGAGAACAAGAGTTGACCAAGTGAGGTCGAAAGGAAAGAAGACAGAGAGGAGCCCGGCACAAGTAAGTGGAAGCAATGCCGGACTCAGCTGGGGCCCCGTGGTCGCCAACCCACGCTCACAAGATGTGAGCCCCTGGGGGAAGATTGAAAAACACTCACAATGTGCAATCTAGATCGAAAAGACTTACAAAATGCAACGTAGATTAAAAATACCTACAAAAAAAATCGCTAAAAGGGAATTTAGATACACGGGGAACCAAGTAACAAAAACAGAGCGGGAATCTGAAAGAGAAAAGGAAATATAAGGAAAAGAGGAGATGATTGGAGAGGAGGGGGGAGGGGAGAGAGGAGATGATGATGATAATTGTTGTTTTAAGGGGCCTAACGTCTAGGTTATCGGCCCCTGATGGTTTGGTTGATCGTGAAGATGAAAATGAAAAGCGAACATAAAACCAAATCTAACTAAAGGAGAATAAGGCAAATAAAGGACAGGAGGAAAAGAAATGCCCTCAACCCTCGAAGAAGGTGGATTGAGGGACTTGGAAGGAAGGAGAGGCATGAAAGGCAGATAGGAAAGTGAAAGAGGAGAGGATGATGATGATGATAATTGTTGTTTTAAGGGGCCTAACATCTAGGTTATCGGCCCCTGATGGTTTGGGTGATCGTGAAGATGAAAATGAAAAGGGAACTTAAAACTAAAACTAACTACTAACCTACATACTAGAAGAAGAAATGGAAAACTAAAGGAGAATAAGGCAAATAAAAGGACAGAAGGAAAAGAAATGCCCTCAACCCTCGGAGAAGGCGGATTGAGGGACTTGGAAGGAAGGAGAGCCATGAAAGGCATATAGGAAAGTGAAAGAGGAGAGGGTCCGCCCCAAAGGTAAGGGACAAAAGGGGAAAACGGACCCAGCTCAGGCATCCCTCGGGGTCGCCAACTCCCGAACTCACCAGCCGTGAGCCCCTGAGGGTGTAGCATTATCTAGGGTGCACCAGAAGTGGTGGGGCTACATACATCCTGCCTCCTTAAGGGCCTATAGCACAAGGCAGGAGGTAAAAGGAAGAGAAAAAGAAGGCTGACCCCTCGCAGAAGGAGGGTATCAGAAAAGATGAGACAAGGGCCAATTAAGGCGGGAAAGGAAGAGACTCCCTAGGCCTCGGATACCCTAATACCGTCGGGGTCAGAAGAGAACAAGAGTTGACCAAGTGAGGTCGACAGGAAAGAAGACAGAGAGGAGCCCGGCACAAGTAAGTGGAAGCAATGCCAGACTCAGCTGGGGCCCCGTGGTCGCCAACCCACGCCCACAAGATGTGAGCCCCTGGGGGAGAAAGAGGAGAGGGTCCGCCCCAAAGGTAACGGACAAAATGGGAAAACGGACCCAGCTCAGGAATCCCTCGGGATCGCCAACTCCAGAACTCATCAGCCGTGAGCCCCTGAGGGTGTAGCATTATCTAGGGTGCACCAGAAGTGGTGGGGCTACATTCACCCTGCGTCCTTAAGGGCCTTGAGTACAAGGCAGGAGGTAAAAGGAAAAGAAAAAGAAGGCTGACCCCTCACAGGAGGAGGGTGTCAGGAAAGATGAGACGAGGGCCGATTAAGGCGGGAAAGAAAGAGACTCCCTAGGCCTCGGATACCCTAATACCGTCGGGGTCAGAAGAGAACAAGAGTTGACCAAGTAAGGTCGACAGGAAAGAAGACAGAGAGGAGCCCGGCACAAGTAAGTGGAAGCAATGCCGGACTCAGCTGGGGCCCCGCGGTCGCCAACCCACGCCCACTATATGTGAGCCCCTGGGGGGAGATAAAAACAACTCACTGCCATGGATGAAGCGAAAATGGTGTTTATAAAAACAGACAGTGAGCCCCAAAAATTATGCCTTATTTGAATAAAAAGAATAAAAAGCGGATGGTAAAAAAGGATAAAACAAATAAGGCATAGTGAACAATACAATACATAACACAATAAAAAACATAAAACAGATTTAACCACAATTAAAAGTCGTAACTACACATTAAAACTTAAAAAAGTAACCACTCTCCCTCATGAACCGGATGACGAGGTCAGCTGATGGCCCGCCATCACGGAGAATAAGGGCGAGGGTATTAGGCAGTTTAAGAGTCCCTCGCAGATCGGCCAGATCCACACACTCCAAGAGAAGGTGTGCCACGGTTAGGTGGGCGCCGCAAGGACAAACAGGGGGATCTTCTCTCTTCAGCAAGTGGGAGTGCGTAGCAATCCCATGGCCGATCCGGAGTCGACAGAGTACCACAGCTTCCTTCCGGAGAGAGCGGAAGGAAGATTTCCACACCTTCGTTGTCTCCTTGATGCCTCTCAGTTTGTTTGGTTGAGGCGTGGCACGCCACTCCTCCTCCAAATGCGACAGGATCGAATGCCGCAACCGAGAGCGCACATCACTAGCAGGCACCTTATACGGTAGCGAGGGCAGTGCGACTACCTCTCTCGCCGCCTGATCAGCAAGCTCGTTTCCCGCAATACCCATGTGGCTAGGAAGCCACACAAAGGTCACCCCGGTTCCAGCGTTACGCGAACTGACGAGCTGGTCGTGCACACGCTGGACCAACGGGTGCTTCGGGAAACACACATCGATCGCTTGCAGCGCACTCAGTGTTTCAGTACACACAAGAAAGTGCTGGTGATCGTCTGATAACGTGTACCGCAGAGCCTCTAAGATGGCATAGAGCTCCGCAGTGTACACGCCACAGGCCTCGGGAAGTGAAAAGAGAAACCGACGATCCTCAACCACAAATGCACAGCCTACTTTCTCGTTTACCCTCGAACCGTCCGTGAATAGCAGCCCTGATCCCGGATACCGGCTCACCACGGACTGGAACAGCCTCCGATGGACGGAGGAGTCCGTGTCCGACTTGGGGCCGGTGTGCAGATCCAGGATAATATCAGGGCGAGAGACCATCCACGGAGGGGCCTTGCTAGGTGCTCGGACGATACAGGAGACAGAAGGAAATCGGAACTGACGGTATAAGTCATCCAAGCGAATCCCCGCCGGCCGAGTGGCTCTGGCGAACGCATCACACAGCTGGCGATTCGGATTGGAAAACTAACATGGATAGCTTGGATGAAGTGGCATCTGTCGAATAGTTGCAGCATAGGTCAGCAGTACTTGTTGGCGCCTCAGGTGTAAAGGAGGTACGCCAGCCTCGGCGAGCAAGCTGACGACTGGGCTTGTCCGAAAGGCACCCGTCGCCAGCCTCACACCGCCGTGGTGGACACTGTCCAGTTTAACAAGCACTGACTTACGGGCCGAACCATATGCTACACTGCCATAATCTAACCTAGATAAAATCAGTGCTTTATAAAAACGTAGGAGCACCGCGCGGTCCGCCCCCCACGATGTGCCGCTAAGAAACCGCAACATGTTGAGTTTTTTAGCACAGGCAGTCTTCAAACACCGCACGTGTGGTTCCCACGTCAATTTCTGATCGAAAAGGAGCCCAAGGAACCGGTATGCAGCAACAACAGGCAAAGCTACATTGCCCAGATAAAGCTCAGGATCTAGATGGAGGGTGCGCTATCGGTAGAAACGGACAACCGAGGACTTAGCGGTTGAGAATCGAAAGCCATGCTCCAGTGTCCAGCGTTCCACTCTCCGAATAGCTTGTTGTAACTGTCGTTCTGCGACCGCCATATTGTGCGCACTATAATGTATAGCGAAGTCGTCTACATATAGCGACGGTACCACTGCTGGACCAGCAGCAGCGACTATTACCGTTTATGGCAATCGCAAATAATGTTACGCTAAGCACCGATCCCTGTGGGACTCCGTTTTCCTGTATATGATATTGCGAATATGTCCCCCCTATTCGGACACGGAACAGGCGAAGGGACAGAAAATTCGCAATAAAAACCGGCAAGTTACCTCGGAATTTCCATTGATGCAGGGTAGAGAGGATGCCGTAACGCCAATTGGTGTCATAGGCCTTCTCGAGGTCAAAGAAAACGGCGACCAGGTGCTGTCTCCGGAGAAAAGCGTCCTGTATGGCGGTCTCCAGGCGTACCAGATGGTCGTTGGTACACCGTGACGCCCTGAAACCACACTGGTATTCAGACAGGAGTCCCCGTTTCTCCAGGACCCACACTAGGCGCCGATTGACCATCCTCTCGAAGAGCTTGCACCGACCGTTAGTGAGACAAATAAGTCTGTAACTCCCTGTCAATTTGGGATCCGTATCGGGCTTCAGGATAGGTATATTGATACCTTCCTGCCATTGCGCTGGAAACACACCCTCCAACCAGATATGATTAAACACCCTGAGCAAATAACGAATGCTCTCATCGTTAAGGTGTTTAAGCATCTGGTTGTGAATATTATCCGGGCTAGGAGACGTGTCCCTACAGAGCGCCAGCGCTCCGCGGAGTTCCCACTCCGTAAAGGGCACGTTGTAATCCTCCGAAGCGCGGGAAACAAAACTAAGCTGGAAACGTTCCGCTTCGCGCTTCAGGGCCACGAAGTCAGGGTCATAGTTATCGGAACCGGATATATCCGCAAAAGACGAGGCGAGATGGTTCGCAACGCGATAAGGATCTGTAACCAAGTCATTATCAATGGAAATTCCCGGTACAGTAGAAGATGTCTGAATGCCCGAAATGCGTCGTAGTTTAGTCCACACTTGAGAGGAGGGGGTATGTGCCGTAATAGAAGACACATACCGTTCCCAGGATCGTTTCTTACTCTGGCGAATAAGAATCCGTGCCTTGGCACGAAATTTCTTAAACGCCACCAAATTGGCCATGGTTGGACGCCGACGGTAGTGCTTATGAGCTCGACGACGGTCTCTTATTGCCGCTGCAATATCCTCTGTCCACCAAGGGACGAGTTTGCGACGAGGAGTCCCAGAAAAGGATGGAATGGACTCTTCGGCGGCAGCAAGAAGCACATCGGTGATGTGCTGTACCTCGTCATCGACGCTCCGGCAACCAAGATCAACGAAAACAGCTCGTTCTTGAAACGAGGGCCAATTTGCCCGCTTAAGAACCCAACGACTGGGGAACTCCACGGGCGTCTGGTTCAGAAGGGTAAGAACGATCGGGAAATGGTCACTGTCACAGAGGTCGTCGTGTACATACCAACCAAATAGGGGGACCAGCGCACGGCTACACACACTCAAGTCAATGTGTGAGTACGTGCCGTGCGCTAAGCTAAAATGTGTAGCTTCCCCTGTATTTAATATACATAAATCCAACCCTTGAATTAAGCCTTCCACGTCCCTTCCTCTGGGGCAGGAAGATGGTGATCCCCATTGGGGGTGATGAGAGTTAAAATCACCCACGAGTAGGAAAGGGACGGGAAGTTGATCAACAAGATCTAAGACGTCATTAATATCAAGGGGTCTGTTCGGTGGAAGGTACACGTTACAAACAGTTGTCATAGCAGGCAAGGACACGCGAACTGCAATAGCTTCCAGAGGAGTAGCGAGTGGAAACTCCTCGCTATAGCAGTCAGAGCGAACGAAGGTACAAACGCCCCCGGATGCCCGGGCGGCGTCTTGTCGCTCTTTAGAGTATAGTCTGAAACCACTCAGAACAGTCTCGTGGTCAGGTCTGAGGTTTGTTTCCTGTAGGCAGACTATACTCGCTGCGTATTGGGCAATAAGCTGACGGAGTTCAGTCAAATGCCTGTCATAACTGTTACAATTCCACTGTAACAGTGCCATTGTGTGAACTTAGGGAATAAGTTGGAGCAGCAAGCTACAACTTAGACTCTGGAGAATCTACAGTCACTACGTCGACTATAATCTCCATGTCCTCAGGCGAGGTCAGGGAGTGAATCGACTCGGTGGAAGATTTCATGGACGCAGTTCGGTGGCGGGGGGATCTCCGTGGGGAGCGCGCAGATCTGGGGACCGAAACGTCCCCAGGCGCAGAAGCATCCGCAGGTGTTGGCGCGGATGGCTTCCCCTTTTTGGGAGAAAGGGAATGCGTAGTACGGGATCCCTTCTTACTCGCCCCCGCCTCTTTAAGAAATATAGACGGGTCAGGAGCCGAAGTCCTGACCCTGGTCGACGATGCCGCCTCCGCCGGCTTCGGCGCGGCTTTCGCCGACCGTTTGGGTGGGGAGGAAGTCGACCGAGTGGGGAGTAAGTCTTCAACTTCCTCCCCTGCTGTGCGGGTGGAGCAGCCTCCGCTCGCACAGCCTTCGTGCTGGCCGAAGGTGGAGTTGAAGTCAACTTCGGGCTCTCTGTCTGATTCTGGGGAGTAGCTAGAGATGTAGATGGCAGTGGTACATTAGAAGGTTTCACAGTTGAGACAAAAGATGATGCAGCCGGGACCAAATTTGGTGTTATGGCTCTATAATCAATCGTTGGAGAAGGCGAAATCGTGGTATGGTACTTCTTGCGGGCCTCCTGGTAGGTGAGACCATCCAGGGTTTTAATCTCATGGATTTTCTTCTCACGCAGGAAGACAGGGCAGTTCCTGTCCCGAGGAGAATGAAATCCAGGGCAATTAGTGCACTGATATGGTGTTGTGCACTCTTCCGCTTCGTGGGGTACCTTACCGCATGATCCACAGACGTCAGGGCTCGAGCATCGGGATAACTTATGTCCGAATTTCTGGCACTTATAACACCTCATTGGTGGAATTATATAAGGTCGAACGTCGAAACGGTAACTTGTGACCTTGACTTTCTCCGGGAGCACCGAAAGCTCAAAGGAAATAATGAAAGCACCAGTATCCACGATTTGACCATTGACCTTGCGCGTAATGCGCCGGACATCAGTCACGTGACGGTGCTGCATATCCTCCTTGAGCTCCTCGTCAGTGTTCAGAATCTGATGATGATGATAATTGTTGTTTTAAGGGGCCTAACATCTAGGTTATCGGCCCCTAATGATCTGGGTGATAGCGAAGATGATAATGAAACGGAAACCAGAACGAAAATTAAGTGAGACGGAAAATACTTACAAAAAGGAACTCGGATTGAAACGACTCACAAAATGTTCTTACAAAAGGGAATTTAGAACGAAAAGATTCACAAAAGGAATAGAGTGAAAAATACCCACAAAATGAAGGCTAGGTTCAAAATACGTACAAAATGCAATGTAGCGTCGAAATACTTACAAAATGCAACTGAAATTCAAAATACTTACAAAATGCAAATGAGATCGAAAATACGTACAAAATGCAATTGAGGTTCAAAATACTTACAAAATGCAATTGAAATTGAAAATACACAATGCAATTCAGATTGAAATAGGCCTTATCCCAGTTCCAATCCAAATTCTTCACAAAGTGCAATCGAAATTCAAAATACTTACAAAATGCAATTGAAATTGAAAATGCTTACAAAATGTACGGTGATTCCAACGACTCATGTGGATTGACAATACTTACAAAAAGCAATTTAGATTGAAAATACTTGACAAAATGTAATTTAGATTCAAAATACCCACAAAATGCAATTGAGAATCAAAATATGTGCAAAATGCCCCCAAACAAAATGCAATTTAGATTCAAAATTCGTGCGAAATGCGGTTTTGGTTGAAAATACTTACAAAATGCAATTGAAATTCAAAATACTCACTAAAAGGCCCCGCAACCTGCATTGAAAGACTTACTAAAAAGCAATTTAGATTGTCAATCCTTACAAAATGCAATTGAGGTTGAAAACAATCGCGAGATGTAATTTAGATCGAAAAAACTTACAAAATGCAACATAGATCAAAAATGCCTTAAAAATCGATAAAAGGGAATTCAGATACACGGTGATTCGAGTAACAAAAACAGTGCGGGAATCTTAAAGAGAAAAGGAAATAGAAGGAAAAGAGGAGAGGGGAGGGGAGAGAGGAGAAGGTCCGCCCCAAAAGGAAGGGACAAAAGGGGAAAACGGACCCAGCTCAGGAATCCCTCGGGGTCGCCAACGCCCGAACTCACCAGCCGTGAGCCCCTGAGGGTGTAGCATTATCGACGGTGCACCAGAAGTGGTGGGGCTACATACACCCTGCCTCCTTAAGGGCCTTGAGCACAAGGCAGGAGGTAAAAGGAAAAGAACAAGAAGGCTGACCCCTCACAGAAGGAGGGTATCAGGAAAGATGAGACAAGGGCCAATTAAGGCGGGAAAGGAAGAGACTCCCTAGGCCTCGGATACCCTAATACCGTCGGGGTCGGAAGAGAACAAGAGTTGACCAAGGAAGGTCGACAGGAAAGAAGAAAGAGAGGAGCCCGGCACAAGTAAGTGGAAGCAATGCCGGACTCAGCTGGGGCCCCGTGGTCGCCAACCCACAACCCACTAGATGTGAGCCCCTGGGGGTGTTCAGAATCAGGTCCCGGTGGAAAATGACTCCCCGGACCAGATTCAGAGACGTGTGCTTTTCCACTTTGACAGGGATATCGCCAAAGTGGTCACATTTCAGAAGGTGTTCAACCTGCTCACCAGTCCTAGTCTTGAGCAACAAGCCACCGTTTCTCATCTTTTGTACCTTCTCAAGTTCGCCATAGACCCCTTCTATGTGCCGAGAAAACAAAATAGAATTTACCATCTTGAAATCACCCCCATCCGTTCTGGTTGCGACCAGAAACTTGCGGGTGTTAGCACCCAGATTTTCACGCACAGATTTTTCCCAGGGGGTTGATCCCCGTAGGGAATCAAATGTTAAAGACTTGGGTGTAGGACCACCCTGTTTGGGGGTAGGACCACCCTGGTTGGGGATTTTTCTTTTGGAACCCATGGCCAGAACATCCTCCCCGAATGCCACCGACATCCGATCACGGGCTGTCGCAGTAGGCGCTACCCAGCCAGGGCAAGGCCCGCCTAGCTTGGAAGGCATTGCCCGGGGGTCCGATGTTTTACAATGCCGTATCGGCATGTACCCCTTGGCATATACTGGATTTTACAGTTCAGACATTCGGCTGTGCGGGGACCTGCGTAGTCAGGCGGATACTACTGCACGGGTACATGGCACACCCACCTGTCGGCGCGGCCAAGGCCGGAACAGGCTTTCGAGCGTAGTCGCAAGCGTAAGTGGTCCATCCCCTAACAGCACGCACATATAGAAATTTTGGTTGCCAGACCCTGAAAGCAGTAACGGAAGGAAGTGCGATATAACCTAATGAGAGTTATACCTCACGGGTGTATGTCTTTTAGAGCTGACTGTCAAACCCTCGAAAGGGGACCGTTCCGAGAAGCCCTTTTAGTCGCCTTTTACGACTGGCAGGGATTACCGTGGATGTATTCGCTTCCTCCCACCCACTGGGGGTCCAATTCACAAAACAACGCGGAGTCCTTAAAGTATAGCCAAGGTCGCCGCTTTTAGTCGCCTTTTACGACAGGCAGGGGATACCGTGGGTGTATTCTAAACCCCCCACCCACAGGGGGAGACGAGGAAAAGGACGATCGGGCAAAAATCATCAAGGATCCGAAACTGCTGCTAGTGACTGATGAAAGTGGAAAGCTGACCCCTGGACAGAAGAGGAGGTCAAGTCTGGGCAAAGACCAAAGAACATCCCGAGCAGATACACCTGGAAAGTCGACTTCGCATCCTGATGACGATCTTTCTCCACACGGAGAGAAGAAAGTTAGGAGATGATTGCCATTATTGTAAGTACATATATTATACAACTAGTCATTAAAAATTTAACACATAAGTACAACAAAGTTCAATAGATATGCCACTTGGTTTATTAAGTACCCTGTTTTGACCGACTCTCCCCTACCTATGGTGCAGGGCAGTTCTAAAGCGAGTGAAGTTGCAAAGATTTTTATTTTGCATTTTATAGCGTAGCAAAATTTTAATGTTTTCTTTCATAAAAAAAAAGTCCATTGTCATGCAGTTTTGGTGTGTACAAGTAAAATTTTACACAAAAGTAGCTATAAAGTTGGTGCACAAAAAATAGTATACATTTTGCTGTAAAAGGTGACTGAAAATTATTTTTGACCTACCAAATTCTGTTGGCAATAATTTTTTTTAAATTCTACATGCTAATGCATTTGACAAACAAACTGTGCCACTAACTTTTGTTAGCATGGGTATTAAAAAGGTTTGTGGAAAACTTGGTACCAATTGGAAAAATATTGTGATGCAAGGGAATTTTTTAAAAGATGGTGGTAAAATGGCATTAAAAAAACTCGTACCTCTACTCAGAAAGTGTTATAGGTACAATATGCAACCTTGGTAACATTACTGTACCCGAAAAGAGCTATATCACAAAAAACAAGAAGTTCCGTGAAGAACTATACAGCCTACTTTTCATGCCAATGATTATTCTACAGAATATTGTAACCGAAGGGCAAAATTTGAATGTAATTTTGAAGCATTTAAGACAGAAAGTTATGAATATATTATTTCGCTACTGGTAGGTTGCCAGCTCAGAGCACAGTGTAGAGATGGGAAGGCACACCCACCCCAGGACAATAGAGCCCAGGTACGGACTAGCCCCTTTCCGAGAAGACTTGGACAGCTCCATGTCATTGTTTGTGCTGGAGACTTATTGTATGCTAGTCACTGAAAATTTATAAGGAAAGAAGAGCTGTGTTCAGGAAGAGAAACTGTTTTCTTTGGTGCAAGAAATACCTTTAACTTTGGTAAGACACCGGAGATAGCACTCGGTATTGGTGGATTTTTAAGTTCGCAGGCGGAGTGATCTCCGAATCGGCGCGAAACTCAGCCTGGTGGGGGTGTACATGACGCTACTTGGGACTATTTGATAGCGTGATGATGCAATGACATATGTAGAGTCTCCCCACGATCGAATCCTAATCAGAACTGGATATTCGGTACCTGCCCATTTAACGTGACAATATGAGCTATCGCTCGTGAATTTACGACCATTTCCTGAGGAGCGGATTCTTTGGCGGTAATATGTCCATTGTGTACCAACGGCCTGTCATTATAAGCCCAAAGCACGAGGAGCGGGGGTTCAGTTTTCTTGTATAGACTTCATGGGACGGGCTCTCTAAGTTAACACCTACGAAACTGTGGTTCGGTCCAGGTTAATCTTGTTTCAAATCCTGAGGGAATGCCGAACAAAACAGTACGGGTCCACCAACGCGAGACCAAGTGAACGAGGTTCGGAGCCCGATAGGACAAGTTCCACCAGCAAGAAGTGATAGGGGAGAATATTTTACTAGTGACTTCCGAGGTGTAAAAATAGGTGTTATAAAACCAGTGTAATTTCAGTACATTTCAGTGAAATTCCAGTCTATGTGGAAAATACCAGTGCTGCCTATGGTTGAGGCAGATATCCGTGTGTGTGAATCCCAGAGCGTAACCATGGGCAGGATTATGAAGTCCCATTGGCGACTCTGCACCATGGGCTAAGGCGGCCTTTGTGGATCTGAGCGAACCCAGGACACCATGCAGACCACCTCACCTGGACAGCAGAAATGATGAGTATTGACTTTCAAATTATGGGTATATAACTTACGAAAGGGGGGCGGACAGTAATGTAGATTCAGTAGCTTGCGTGACGATGTTAGTCACAGTCATTATAGATGCGGGAGGCAAGTTATTTAACGGTCAGAATGTTCTAGTTAGGAGTTGTGTGTGTACTCGCCATTATTAGTTTAATGCATGTCTTTGGGCTCAAATGGTACGAGTATGTCCATGTAGGTAAGATTGATTTGTGAGCCAGGGCACGTAAGATAAATTCACGTGAAGTTTTGATGTTTTGTTCGTGTGGCATTTAATGTAATGATGTTAATGACTTTGACCATAGTTGGTTTATATTTGCTTATCGTGAGATTAATAAATTCCAGTGAGGATAGTTTTTCGCCACATATTGAGGTATATTGAGTGACCCTTTGCCCCTTTTATTTTCCGTGAGACCGGCGAGGTCGAACCAGTGTCCGGCGAGAGGTTACGAGTGAGTTATGGTGAGTTATTCCCACAGGAGCGTGTGTGATATTTATGTGTGATGGGGATTTAGGTTGCCGGCGAAGTTAGCCGAGGTTCGTACCACGTGCGGTAGACGTATGTTGATACGAAAGGCGTCGTGATGCACGTGATGGTACATTTGTTGTTGTTGTTTTTGTATGAGAGGGTCTATGCCTCATACCAGAGAAAGTTCAGTCACACACGCATGGGAAAATATATATGTGTTTTTCAGGAACACCATGAAGAAACACTGGTTCAATCCCCTCGTCGATGTACACCGGCATATTATAAATTTTACCATTTGTATATTCGCATAATGTAAGCACAGTAGAGGTTTGGTTTGTTTTGTCAGCTGGTCAGGTAGGGAGCTATTTATAGTTACGGCCGGCCCGCGCGAGCCATTGTGTATGCAGGGAGAGTCTTTCTGTCTCGTCTTGGTCAAAGCTGTAATTACCACATACCGTTGTTAGCTAATTAATTTAAGGGGTGCATGTCGTTTTGCCATGCTGATTCGTATTTCTTTGCTTGTACTACTGTTCGTGAATAGTAGTAACTTTTGTTCATCCGGGTTCAGCCCGTGTTTATTTTGTAGTAATTTTGTCTTGTGCCTAGCCCCGTATATTTGGATATGATCCGCCCGCCCTAAATGTCGTAGTTATATTAGCCCGACGTAGGTTGGGCCTATGTGGTTCGAAGCCCGTCTATGAAAGGTACTCGTCATTATCTGTGTAAAAATTGTCCTTGTTTCCTGCTAGAGTGTATATTTGTGTGACATAAAAATCAGAATAACACTATTTGTTTATAATAAAATCAGTAAGCGCAACTGCAGTTTGTTTTTGACCCAAATTCGTGTTAGAGGCAGTTGACAGTCCATTTAAAGTAGTTTTTGACCACCTCGCACAGCTGAGTAACGTGATGTAATGATTTAATGTAAACTCAATGGTTGATCTCAGCTGTTAGTATGGTTTCATCCTGTGGGATGAGGTTGTTCTAGTTTTTTTTAAGAGGGGCGCACTGGGATATCACATATTCTTTGTTTTTTATATTTAATTTTGAAGGTGTTGGTTTTTCTTTGTTGATGTCAGTTGGGTTTTTATTTGTGGTTTTTGTTCTGTAATTTCTTTCTGCAAGTTTTTTTTGTTGGAAATAAATTACGGACTCCGTAAGATGTGAGTGTACGCCATTTCTGTAATTGTTAGTCACCTGTTTCCTTCACTTTAGGCCTTTAAGTCAGTTACTATAACGAACGCACCACCCCCGAGATCAATTTATTTTATCCAGGCCTAAAGGATTGCCCTATCGTGTACATAAAGGTAAAATGGCATTAAAAAAACTCGTACCTCTACTCAGAAAGTGTTATAGGTACAATATGCAACCTTGATAACATTACTGTACCCGAAAAGAGCTATATCACAAAAAACAAGAAGTTCCGTGAAGAACTATACAGCCTACTTTTCATGCCAATGATTATTCTACAGAATATGAACCTATCTAGAATAATGACGAAATTAAGTTGCTAATATCGAAATTTCCAATTAGTTCGAAATACTTTATATCTCGCATAATGTATCCTAATAGAGCACTACAGTTGGCAGCCCTGATGACTAAATATATTCTTAGTTCCATCTCTTCAGGTACAAAATACAAAATTTGGTGTAAGTCCAATGAATCGCATGGACGTTACATGCAGTTAAACATTGGATCTAACAGCGCGCGTAAATTCATGTTGGCCACAATGTCATGCATGTATTGGTCAAAAATAATCTGAAGTAATATGATCTATTGTTGTGCCAATTTTGAATGAAATCCATTAGTTAGTGTAGAAGTTACATGCATTTTAAAATTGGACCTATCAGCAGGCTTAGAATCATGTTGGCAGCACTGACGTATATTAGTTACTGCAAATTCGTCTAGATGATGATGATGATAATTGTTGTTTTAAGGGGCCTAACATCTAGGTTATCGGCGAATTCGTCTAGAATGCCAGGGACTATACGTGTGCAAAGTTTAGAGCTATTGGCTTGCATACTTTCTGATATATTGATATAAGGATAACAAAAATAGGGACAGCACATATTAACAGTTGGCAGCCCTGATTGCTCCTTAGAATACGCATAGTCATATCTGTTATGGTACACATAGCACATACGAAATTTGGTTGAAATCCAAATGATAGTATGGAAGTTACATGTATTTAAAATTGGACCTGTCAGCAGGCTTAGAATCATGTTGGTAGCACTGACGTGTATAAGTTACTCCAAATTAATATAGAATGTCAGGTACTATACGTGTGCATAGTTTAAAGCTGTTGGCTTGCATACTTTCTGATATATTGGTATTTGGATAAAATTAATTAGGAGCATTTATTAACAGTTGGCAGCCCTGGTAGGTCTTAAGAATACGCTCAGTCATATCTGGTTATGTACACATACAACATACGAAATTTGGTTGAATTCCAATTGATAGTGTAGAAGTTATATGCATTTAAAAATTGGACTTATCAGGAGGCTTATACTCATTTTGGCAACACTGCCATGTTTGGCCTCCTGGAAATTAAACTGAAATATCATGGTCTGTACGTGTGCCAATTTTGAAATAGCTCCCATTCATACTTTCCAAGATATCCAACATGGAGCTCAAATTTCAATTGCGATTTTTTTGCAGTTGGTAGCACTGACATCATTTTCAAATATGGCCGTGAGATATTCATGTATAGATCTTTACTCCTACCAAATTTTGTTTCGATTGCTGCAGCCGTTTAGGAGTTGATAGGGGGGGACACACACACAGCCAGACAGACAGACACACACACATTTGCCCGATCTCATAAGTCTACTTTTTCCTCATTTTTGCAAAATGTGAAAAGTAGGCTAAAAATCATTAAATACTGTAATATAGACGTTAGAAATTTCAGTATAGTGTCCCCTTATACATGTTATAATCATGGTTAATATTTTTGCTTCGTATGACTTAATGCTGTCTTCCTACCAGTCAGGGCGAACGTTGGATCCAATAGAGCGTTTGTCATATATCACATACAAATTCAGCCTCGTACAATTTTATCCAGATGAAGGTTCGTTTACATGCATTAAATATGGCATGGGCCCACCAGCTTTAATTCCCCTCCAAATGAAGGCATGCTGAGGGATTTTTCACGCTCTTAAAAAACCCGACGACTTCGGCCGGGTTTAACCCGCTGTCTTGGGCGTAGAAGCTCAGCATGCTACCAACTACGTCACCGAAGCCGTTTTTAAAAGGCTGTAGAAGAGTTGTTTCCCCCTCCTATGAAATGATGCTGACTAACATCTAGGTTATCGGCCCCTAATGGTTTGGGTGATCGTGAAGATGAAAATGAAATCTAAACTTATAACTAAAACTAACTAGGCTACTAACTCATATACTAGAAGAAGAAATGGAAAACGAAAGGAGTATAAGGCAAATAAAGGACCGGAGGAAAAGAAATGCCCTCAACCCTCGAAGAATGCGGATTGGGGCACTTTGAAGGAAGAAGAGCCATAAAAGGCGGATAGGAAACAAAGATGATGATGATGATGATAATTGTTGTTTTAAGGGGCCTAACATCGAGGTTATCGGCCCCTGATGAAATGATGATGATTAAGGAAACAAAGAGGAGAGGGTCCGCCACACAAGTAATGGATCAAGGGGGGAAAACCGGACCCAGCTCAGGAATCCTTCGGGGTCTCCAACTCCCGAACTCACCAGCCGTGAACCCTTGAGGGTGAAGCATTATCGAGGGTGCACCAAAAGTGGTGGGGCTACATACATACGGCCTCCTAGAGGACCTAGAGCAGAAGGCAGGAGATATCAGGCAAAGAAAAGGATGATGATGATGATAGTTGTTGTTTTAAGGGGCCTAACATCGAGGTTATCGGCCACTGATGAAATGAAACGGCGTGAAATGAAAGGATGAAGATAAAAAACAGCTCACTGCTATGGATGAAATGAAAATGGTTTAGAGAAAATAGACAGTGAGACCCAACAACTATGCCTTATGTAGCAGGGAAAATACTTACAAAAAGGAACTCAGATTGAAACTACTCACCGAATGGAGAGCGATAATACGTACATAAGGGAATTTCGAACGAAAATACTCACAAAAGGAATAGATTGAAAAATATGCACAAAATGTAGGTTAAGTCCAAAATACGTACAAAATGCAACGTACAGTCGTAATACCTACAAAATGCAAGTGAAATCAAAATACTTACAAAATGGAAATGAGATTGAAAATACGCACAAAATGTAATGGAGATTCAAAATACCCACAAAATTGCAATTGAGACTTAACTGCTTGAACAAAGCGGGGTAGGTTGAAAATACAAAATGCAATTGAAATTGCTTACAAAATGTATGGTAGATTCAAACTTCTCATTAGTATGGACAATACTTAACAAGTAGTTCCGTGAAGAACTATACAGCCTATTTTCATATATCCTACTCATGTTAATTGCCTCTATCTACATACAAAATTTCAGTTTAATTGCTGTAACAGATTCGTAGATATTGAGAACCGTCTAAATATTTCAGATGGTCGCCAGGTTGGATTTTTATTTTTGTACTATTACATTAAGATTATTGTGTACGTGTGGTATACAAACTTCAATCGCATGATTAGAACACAAGAAGTAAAAACGAGATTTTAAAATTACGCACAGCAGCCATCTTGTGATTATGCAAACAATTGAAATAAATTAGATGCCAGTGGATCAACATTTGTATAAGCATTTAACGTGCAACGTTTCACGGCACTCGGATAGTTAATTCGCGAGAAACATCCATTTAAATATTTATACTTCGCGTCGCCGCCATGTTGGATTTGTGCTCACCAGGTTACTGAAAGTCTTATAGGTGAGCATATGTTCATAGTCTCTATGAACATTAAAAAATTCAGTTTGGTTGCTGTGAAAGATTCATAGATATTGAGAACCGTCTAAATATTTCGGAAGCTCGCCATTTAGGATTGTTATATGTATAGGCCATAGAGTTATGTACCATTCAAGGACAATTATTGCCTAGGTTCATTATTCAAACTTTCACTTCGATCGCATGATTACGACACAAGAAATAAAAACTTAATTTTAAAATTTCGCACAGCCGCCATCTTGAGGTTATGTGAACAATTGAATTAAATTAGATGGCAGTGCATTACAAACTGTAAAATCATTTACTGTACCACATTTCACGGCGCTCAGAGAGTAAAATCACGAGAAAAATCTATTAAAATATTTCAAATTCGCTTGGTCGCCATGTTCGTTTTGTACTTTACAGGTTTATGAAATATACATAGGTAAACTTGTATCAGTACCCTTTATCACCGTAAAAAATTGCAGGGTGATATCTGTAATAGTTTCGGAGATATAGAATGTCAGTGAAACATTTCGCACAGCCGCCATTTTGAGGTTATGTAAACAATTTAACTAAATTAGACTCCAGTGCATTACAATGTGTATAAACAATTGCTGTACCAAATTTCATTTCGTTTGGATAGTTAAATCGCGAGAAAAGTCTATTTGAAAGTCTCAAATTCGCTTGGCCGCCATGTTGGTTTTGTAGTCACCAGGTTGTTGAAAGTCTCATAGGTGAACTTCTAGTAGTGCCCTTTATCACAGTACACAATTTCAGGGCGATATCGGTAATAGTTTCGGGGATATTTAATGCTAGTGAAATATTTCGCACAGCCGCCATGTTGGATTGGTGAGACGTAACAAAATTTGAAGGGCACGGTCGAGGTCTTCGAGAATAGCGTTATGAACTTACCGAGTTTCATTGAAATCGCTCCAGCCGCTTAGATTTTATTAGGGGGACACACACACACATCTCTCTCTCACACACACACACACACACACACACGGACAAAAGGTGATCTCATAAGCCTATTTTTTCAAAATTGAAAATAGGCTAAAAATGCAATTAAATTGAAAATAATTACAAAATGTAATTTAGATTCAAAATACCCACAAAATTGCAATTGAGACTTAACTACTTGAACAAAGCGGGGTAGGTTGAAAATACAAAATGCAATTGAAATTCAAACAAGATGTTCAGTAAAGAACATATAGCCTACTTTCTCCTAAATGCATGGGTATTGTTATAACTCTTTGTCCTTTTCAAGGAGTATGATTGAATGTTGGTTGTAGTAGCTTGTTGATATACAACGTGCTATAGGGATATTAAACATGAATATGAGGTGCCCTTTGCTAGTGCTACCTCTGTACCAAATTTCGTTCAATTCGGTTTCACCGTATTTGAATTGATAGGGGGAATCAATTTGCACACATACTTGGCCACCATCTGCAAACTATTGGGCTGATGTTCTTGCAGTTTGGTCAGAATATGTTTCCCACATAAAGATATGGTGTTGCAAAATTTGGTAGAGACTAGATTATTAGGTTGGTCGTAATTACATTTTAGCTTTTAACATTTGGGTGGCCGCGATTACGTTTCCGTCAAGATGGCGGCGATATAAAACATGACACTGAGGTGTCCTTTGCTAGTGCTACCTTTGTACAAAATTTCGTTCAATTCGCATTCACCGTGTTCGAATTGATAGGGGGGGGGGGCAGACATTCAGAGAGAAAAACACACACACACACACACACACACACACACACACACACACACACTCTTTTTTCGCCCTGTGTTGATCTCATAAGTTTACTTTCATTTTTTGCAAAAATCGAAAGTAGGCTAAAAACTCACAAAAGCCCCGGCCCGGATATTGAAAGACTTACTAAAATGCAATTCAGATTGTCAATCCTTACAAAATGCAATTGAGATTGAAAAACACTCACAAAATGCTATCTAGATCGAAGAGACTTACAAAATGCAACGTAGAATAAAAATACCTACAAAAAAATCGCTAATAGGGAATTTAGATACATGGGAAACCAAGTAACAAAAACAGTGCGGGAATCTGAAAGAGAAAAGGAAATATAAGGAAAAGAGGAGAGGATGGGAGAGGAGAGGAGAGGGTCCGCCCCAAAGGGAAGGGACAAAAGGGGAAAACGGGCCCAGCTCAGGAATCCCTCGGGGTCGCGAACTCCCGAACTCACCAGCCGTGAGCCCCTGAGGGTGTAGCATTACCTGGGGTGCACCAGAAGTGGTGGGGCTACATACACCTTGCCTCCTTAAGGGTCTTGAGCACAAGGCAGGAGGTAAAAGGAAAATAAAAAGAAGGCTGACCCCTCACAGAAGGAGGGTGTCAGGAAAGATGAGACAAGGGCCATTAAGGCGGGAAAAGAGGAGACGCCCTAGGCCTCGGATACCCTAATACCGTCGGGGTCGGAAGAGAACAAGAGTTGACCAAGTGAGGTCGACAGGAAAGAAGACAGAGAGGAGCCCGGCACAAGTAAGTGGAAGCAATGCCAGACTCAGCTGCGGCCCCGTGGTCGCCAACCCACGTCCTACTAGATATGAGCCCCTGGGGGAGGGGGGGGCACCAGAAGTGGTGGGGCTACATATAACCTTCCTCCTTGAAGGCCTTGAGCAGAAGGTAGGAGATAAGAGGAAAAGAAAACGAAGGCTGACCCCTCGCAGAAGGAGGGTATCAGAAAAGATGAATCAAGGGCCAATTAACGCGGGAAAAGAAGAAACTCGCTAGGCCTCGGATACCCTCATACCGTCGGGGTCGGAAGAGAACAAGACTTGACCAAGTGAGGTCGACAGGAAAGAAGACGGAGAGGAGCCCGGCATAAGTATGAGGAAGTACTCCCGGACTCAGCTGGCGTCCCGTGGTCGCCAACCCACGTCCCACTTGATGTGAGCCCCTGGGGGAGCACAAGTAAGAAGAAGCGATGCTGGACTTAGCTGAGGGCCCCGTGGTCGCCAAACCAGGTTCCACTAGATGTGACCCCTGGGTGGACTGCTAGAACCAGGACTTGAGGAAGATTCGGCTATTAAAAGTGCTGAAGAAATAATCAGAGGATGATGGTGTTTGTGGTACGACTCTTTAAGGGGAACTCAAGAAGACGGGAGAGGATATTAGCCACATTCCCAAATTAACCAAGGGACACAATCATAATCCCTCGTGGTTGAAATTTAGTAAGTACGTGATTACGGCCAGTGGGTTTGGCCAGGTAAATAAACAGAACTCATATAATACTTTTCCACCTTCCCTTCTTAAAACCTTGTTGGCGAGTACAACTTGGACAAGATCAAAGCTGTTTAATGGGGTATCCACCATGAGGCAAATCAATGATGATGATAAGAGTTGTTTTAAGGGGCCTAACATGGAGGTAATCGGCCCCTGACGAAATGAAATGGCTTGAAATGAAAGGATGAACATAAAAAACAGCTCACTGCTATGGATGAAACGAAAATTGTTTAGATAAAATAGACAGTGAGCCCCAACAATTATGCCGTATGTAGCAGGAAAAATACTTACAAAAAGAAACTCAGATTGAAACAATTCACCAAATGGAGAGCGGTAATACGTACATAAGGGAATTTCGAACGAAAATATTCACAAGGGAATTTCGAACGAAAATACTCAGAAAGTGAATAGATTGAAAAATACACACAAAATGTAGGTTAAGTCCATAATACGCACAAAATGCAACGTACAGTCGAAATACTTACAAAATGCAAGTGAAATCAAAATACTTACAGAATGCAATTTAGATTGAAAATAATTACAAATGTAATTTAGATTCAAAATACACACAATATTGCAATTGAGACTTAACTACTTGAACAAAGCGGGGTAGGTTGAAAATACAAAATGCAATTGATATTCAAAATACTCACAAGAAGAGTATTGTAAGACTTACTAAAAAGCAATTTTGATCGGCAATCCTTACAAATGTAAGCGAGGTTGAAAAACACTCAGAAAATGCAATTTAGATAGAAAAAAAAACTTACAAAATGCAACGAAGATTAAGAATACCTACAGAAAGGTGCGGGAATCTTAAAAAGAAAAGGAAATGATGATGATGATGATGATGATAATTCTTGTTTTAAGGGGCCTAACATCGAGGTTATCGGCCCCTGATGGTTTGGGTGATCGTGAAGATGAAAATGAAAAGCGAATTTAAAACTAAAACTAACTACTAACCTACATACTAGATGATGATGATGATGATAATTGTTGTTTTAAGGGGCCTAACATCTAGGTTATCGGCCCCTGATGGTTTGGGTGATCGTGAAGATGAAAATGAAAAGCGAACTTAAAACTAAAACTAACTACAAACCTACATACTAGAAGAAGAAATGGAAAACTAAAGGAGAATTAGGCAAATAAAGGACAGGAGGGAAAGAAATGCCCTCAACCCTCGAAGTGGGCGGATTGAGGGACTTGGAAGGAAGGAGAGCCATGAAAGGCATATAGGAAAGTGAAAGAGGAGAGGGTCCACGCCAAAGGTAAGGGACAAAAGGGGAAAACGGACCCAGCTCAGGAATCCCTCGGGGTCGCCAACTCCCGAACTCACCAGCCGTGAGCCCCTGAGGGTGTAGCATTATCTAGGGTGCACCAGAAGTGGTGGGGCTACATACACTCTGCCTCCTTAAGGGCCTAGAGCACAAGGCAGGAGGTAAAAGGAAGAGAAAAAGAAGGCTGACCCCTCGCAGAAGGAGGGTATCAGAAAATATGAGACAAGGGCCAATTAAGGCGGGAAAGGAAGAGACTCCCTAGGCCTCGGATACCCTAATACCGTCGGGGTCAGAAGAGAACAAGAGTTGACCAAGTGAGGTCGACAGGAAAGGAGACAGAGAGGAGCCCGGCACAAGTAAGTGGAAGCAATGCCGGACTCAGCTGGGGCCCCGTGGTCGCCAACCCACGCCCACTAGATGTGAGCCCCTGGGGGAAGGTACAAAGGTAGAACTAGCAAAGGACACCTCAGTGTCATGTTTTATATCGCCGCCATCATTACTAAAACTGAATGGCGGCCACTCAAACGTTCAAAACGTAGAATCAAATAACGACTAACCAAATCATCCGATCTCTACCAAATTTGGTAATGACATAACTTCGTATAGGATGCGTCTTGTGACCAAACTACAAGGTCATCCGCCATACCATTTCAGGATGGCGGCCGTGCGAATTATGCAAACTTTATAATCCATATCATGGGACCCACAAGTTCCGATTATCGAGCCGAGAATCGTTTTAACTGTTCTAAAGGAAGAGGCACGTTCGAAATTAAAAGTTTATTTTGTAATACTATAGTGCAGACGTGATTTTAAAAAGCTGAGCCGATTCAGTAATAAGACAAGATGGCAGCGGATATCTTGTGCCTGACTTATATTTCACTAATTTGCGTATTGCATGCAATATAGCGTACTGATACAAAATAAATAAACTTTGTATGAAATGCTTTATATATAAATAATATACTCCAGTGATGAAATCGTTTTGTATAAATCATTATTTGCTAACATGTTCTATGTAAGTCATTTTATATAGAACGATATTCGTTGACACAATTAGCTCAGTGGTAGAGCGTTAGCCTATCGCTCCTAATGCCTATGGTTCAAACCCGATCAGAGCTAGGTTTTTGCTTGAAATGTTATAAGTTTATTGTTTTGTAATGACTCAGATGTTTTAAAATTAAGCGTTATATTGTGCATATTATGGTGTAAGATATATATTTAATTAAAACATAATTCGCCAGCAGATTTACTCGAGACATCTAGCTGCCAAAAAGGTAACTGCACGCCGACCTACTTATTAACTTCCAGATTTTATTGAAAAGTTTCTTCTTCTGGCCGCTAGAATGCACTCGCTCTGTTAGGATTAAATTGTTCGATATTTCACCACTAAATGTCACGACTAGTCTACGTGGGGCTCCATTGATTACTATACCATTGGCATTCTATGCGCATCGAATTTGAAGAATGACAAGATGATACTACGATACATTTTTACTTTTTATTTTAAAGGGTTTGTAACAGCCTATTTTGCGTTACTTGAAAATGCTATTTGAAGTAAAGAACAAAACGATTTCACATAGTAACTGAATTCAAGCCGTTGGTGTTAGTTCAGGTTATTAATTACTACTTTTATTTCAGGCAAATGGCAATCGAAAATATCCACATAGTTTGTATACACACGTCTCTGTAGGGTCATGGAAAGATTTGTTAATTCAATTAGGGTTGTGAAAGCCATGCACAACCAGACGTGTAAAGACATGCCTCAACTCCAAGTTGGATGTTTCCCACGGCAGGTCGTATATGTAATAATAATAATAATAATAATAATAATAATAATTATAATGTTATTGGTTTTACATCTCTTTTAACTACTGCTGCTTTTAGAGACACCGGGGTGCCGGAATTTTGGCCCGAAGGGGATCTTTAACGTGCCAGTAAATGTACTGACATGGCTCCCTCGCATTTGTGCACCCTCAAATGCCAGCTGATTGCTCCAGGATACGAACCTGCAACCTAGGGCCCAGCAAGCGAGAACGTTACCGCTGAGCCACGCAGCCAGTCCGGTCGATTATGTCTCCAGATCCATAACATTCTTGATATACTTCTTATCTTTCTTTCTTCAATGATGGTAGCAGTTTTTATCTAGGTTGTGGCGTTTGGTAGAGATAAATCGTTTCTAAGGTCTTCAACAAAGAATAGTTCTATTATACTCTTTTATAATAACAACGAGTTATAAATATACTCATACATTTAGGAGAAAGTAGGCTATATGTTCTTTACTGAACATCTTGTTTGTGTTTAGATGGGCCCTATATATAAGTTTGTAGGCTGAAGAAGGGTCCAAAAGAAACCGGACTTTTGAAACATGTACCCCTGAAATGTTGTAACAAATTGATGATGATGATGATAATTGTTGTTTTAAGGGGCCTAACATCGAGGTTATCGGCCCCTAATGAAATGAAATGACGTCAAATGAAAGTATGTAGATAAAAACAACTCACTGCCATGGATGAAGCGAAAATGGTGTTTATAAAACAGACAGTGAGCCCCCAAAAATTATGCCTTATTTGAATAAAAAGAATAAAAGGCGGATGGTAAAAAAGATAATAATAATGATGATGATAATTGTTGTTTTAAGGGGCCTAACATCTAGGTTATCGGCCCCTAATGGTTTGGGTGATCGTGAAGATGAAAATGAAAATCGAACTTAAAACTAAAACTAACTACTAACCTACATACTAGAAGAAGAAATGGAAAACTAAAGGAGAATAAGGCAAATAAAGGACAGGAGGAAAAGAAACGCCCTCAATCCTCGAAGAAGGCGGATTGAGGGACTTGGAAGGATGGAGAGCCACGAAAGGCAGATAGGAAAGTGAAAGAGGAGAGGGTCCGCCCCAAAGGTAAGGGACAAAAGGGGAAAACGGACCCAGCTCAGGAATCCCTCGGGGTCGCCAACTCCCGAACTCACCAGCCGTGAGCCCCTGAGGGTGTAGCATTATCTAGGGTGCACCAGAAGTGGTGGGGCTACATACACCCTGCCTCCTTATGGGCCTGGAGCACAAGGCAGGAGGTAAAAGGACAAGAAAAAGAAGGCTGACCCCTCACAGAAGGAGGGTGTCAGGAAAGATGAGACAAGGGCCAATTAAGGCGGGAAAGGAAGAGACTCCCTAGGCCTCGGATACCCTAATACCGTCGGGGTCGGAAGAGAACAAGAGTTGACCAAGTGAGGTCGACAGGAAAGAAGACTGAGAGGAGCCCGGCACAAGTAAGTGGAAGCAATGTCGGACTCAGCTGGGGCCCCGTGGTCGCCAACCCACGCCCACTAGATGTGAGCCCCTGGGGGAAGGTACAAAGGTAGAACTAGCAAAGGACACCTCAGTGTCATGTTTTATATCGCCGCCATCATTACTAAAACTGAATGGCGGCCACTCAAACGTTCAAAACGTAGAATCAAATAACGACTAACCAAATCATCCGATCTCTACCAAATTTGGTAATGACATAACTTCGTATAGGATGCGTCTTGTGACCAAACTACAAGGTCATCCGCCATACCATTTCAGGATGGCGGCCGTGCGAATTATGCAAACTTTATAATCCATATCATGGGACCCACAAGTTCCGATTATCGAGCCGAGAATCGTTTTAACTGTTCTAAAGGAAGAGGCACGTTCGAAATTAAAAGTTTATTTTGTAATACTATAGTGCAGACGTGATTTTAAAAAGCTGAGCCGATTCAGTAATAAGACAAGATGGCAGCGGATATCTTGTGCCTGACTTATATTTCACTAATTTGCGTATTGCATGCAATATAGCGTACTGATACAAAATAAATAAACTTTGTATGAAATGCTTTATATATAAATAATATACTCCAGTGATGAAATCGTTTTGTATAAATCATTATTTGCTAACATGTTCTATGTAAGTCATTTTATATAGAACGATATTCGTTGACACAATTAGCTCAGTGGTAGAGCGTTAGCCTATCGCTCCTAATGCCTATGGTTCAAACCCGATCAGAGCTAGGTTTTTGCTTGAAATGTTATAAGTTTATTGTTTTGTAATGACTCAGATGTTTTAAAATTAAGCGTTATATTGTGCATATTATGGTGTAAGATATATATTTAATTAAAACATAATTCGCCAGCAGATTTACTCGAGACATCTAGCTGCCAAAAAGGTAACTGCACGCCGACCTACTTATTAACTTCCAGATTTTATTGAAAAGTTTCTTCTTCTGGCCGCTAGAATGCACTCGCTCTGTTAGGATTAAATTGTTCGATATTTCACCACTAGATGTCACGACTAGTCTACGTGGGGCTCCATTGATTACTATACCATTGGCATTCTATGCGCATCGAATTTGAAGAATGACAAGATGATACTACGATACATTTTTACTTTTTATTTTAAAGGGTTTGTAACAGCCTATTTTGCGTTACTTGAAAATGCTATTTGAAGTAAAGAACAAAACGATTTCACATAGTAACTGAATTCAAGCCGTTGGTGTTAGTTCAGGTTATTAATTACTACTTTTATTTCAGGCAAATGGCAATCGAAAATATCCACATAGTTTGTATACACACGTCTCTGTAGGGTCATGGAAAGATTTGTTAATTCAATTAGGGTTGTGAAAGCCATGCACAACCAGACGTGTAAAGACATGCCTCAACTCCAAGTTGGATGTTTCCCACGGCAGGTCGTATATGTAATAATAATAATAATAATAATAATAATAATTATAATGTTATTGGTTTTACATCTCTTTTAACTACTGCTGCTTTTAGAGACACCGGGGTGCCGGAATTTTGGCCCGAAGGGGATCTTTAACGTGCCAGTAAATGTACTGACATGGCTCCCTCGCATTTGTGCACCCTCAAATGCCAGCTGATTGCTCCAGGATACGAACCTGCAACCTAGGGCCCAGCAAGCGAGAACGTTACCGCTGAGCCACGCAGCCAGTCCGGTCGATTATGTCTCCAGATCCATAACATTCTTGATATACTTCTTATCTTTCTTTCTTCAATGATGGTAGCAGTTTTTATCTAGGTTGTGGCGTTTGGTAGAGATAAATCGTTTCTAAGGTCTTCAACAAAGAATAGTTCTATTATACTCTTTTATAATAACAACGAGTTATAAATATACTCATACATTTAGGAGAAAGTAGGCTATATGTTCTTTACTGAACATCTTGTTTGTGTTTAGATGGGCCCTATATATAAGTTTGTAGGCTGAAGAAGGGTCCAAAAGAAACCGGACTTTTGAAACATGTACCCCTGAAATGTTGTAACAAATTGATGATGATGATGATAATTGTTGTTTTAAGGGGCCTAACATCGAGGTTATCGGCCCCTAATGAAATGAAATGACGTCAAATGAAAGTATGTAGATAAAAACAACTCACTGCCATGGATGAAGCGAAAATGGTGTTTATAAAACAGACAGTGAGCCCCCAAAAATTATGCCTTATTTGAATAAAAAGAATAAAAGGCGGATGGTAAAAAAGGATAAAACAAATAAGGCATAGTGAACAATACAATACATAACACGATAAGAAACGTAAAACAGAGTGAACCACAATTAAAAGTCGTAACTACACATTAAAACTTAAAAAAGTAACCACTCTCCCTCATGAACCGGATAACGAGGTCAGCTGACGGCCCGTCATCACGGAGAATAAGGGAGAGGGTATTAGGCAGTTTAAGAGTCCCTCGCAGATCGGCCAGATCCACACACTCCAAGAGAAGGTGTGCCACGGTTAGGTGGGCGCCGCAAGTACACACAGGAGGATCTTCTCTCTTTAGCAAGTGGGAGTGCGTAGCAATCCCATGGCCGATCCGGAGTCGACAGAGTACCACAGCTTCCTTCCGGAGAGATCGGAAGGAAGATTTCCACACCTTCGTTGTCTCCTTGATGCCTCTCAGTTTGTTAGGTGGAGGCGTGGCAAGCCATGCCTCCTCCCAATGCGACAGGATCGAATGCCGCAACTGAGAGCGCACATCACTAGCAGGCACCTTATATGGTAGCGAGGGCAGTGCGACTGCCTCTCTCGCCGCCTGATCAGCAAGCTCGTTTCCCGCAATACCCATGTGGCTAGGAAGCCACACAAAGGTCACCCCGGTTCCAGCGTTACGCGAACTGACGAGCTGGTCGTGCACACGCTGGACCAACGGGAGCTTCGGGAAACACACATCGATCGCTTGCAGCGCACTCAGAGAGTCAGTACACACAAGAAAGTGCTGGTGATCGTCTCATAACGTGTACCGCAGAGCCTCTAAGATGGCATAGAGCTCCGCAGTGTACACGCTACAGGCCTCGGGAAGTGAAAAGAGAAACCGACGATCCTCAACCACAAATGCACAGCCGACTTTCTCGTTTACCCTCGAACCGTCCGTGAATACATGCCCTGATCCCGGATACCGTGTCACCACGGACTGGAACAGCCTCCGATGGACGGAGGAGTCCGTGTCCGACTTGGGGCCGGTGTGCAGATCCAGGATGATATCAGGGCGAGAGACCATCCACAGAGGGGCCTTGCTAGGTACTCGGACGATACAGGAGACAGAAGGAAATCGGAACTGACGGTATAAGTCATCCAAGCGAATCCCCGCCGGCCGAGTGGCTCGGGCGAGCGCAGCATAACGCCGGCGATTCGGATTGGAAAACAAACATGGATAGCTTGGATGAAGGGGCATCTGTCGAATTGTTGCAGCATAGGTTAGCAGTACTTGTTGGCGCCTCAGGTGTAAAGGAGGTACGCCAGCCTCGGCGAGCAAGCTGACGACTGGGCTCGTCCGAAAGGCACCCGTCGCCAGCCTCACACCGCCGTGGTGGACACTGTCCAGTTTAACAAGCACTGACTTACGGGCCGAACCATATGCTACACTGCCATAATCTAACCTAGATAAAATCAGTGCTTTATAAAAACGTAGAAGCACCGCGCGGTCCGCCCCCCACGATGTGCCGCTAAGAAACCGCAACATGTTGAGCTTCTTAGCACAGGCAGTCTTCAAACACCGCACGTGTGGTTCCCACGTCAATTTCTGGTCGAAAAGGAGCCCAAGGAACCGGTACGCAGCAACAACATGATGATGATGATGATGATAATTGTTGTTTTAAGGGGCCTAACATCTAGGTTATCGGCCCCTGATGGCAGCAACAACAGGCAAAGTTACATTGCCCAGATAAAGCTCGGGATCTGGATGGAGGGTGCGCTTTCGGCAGAAATGGACAACCGAGGACTTAGTGGTTGAGAATCGAAAGCCATGCTCCAGTGTCCAGCGTTCCACTCTCCGAATAGCTTGTTGTAACTGTCGTTCAGCGACCGCCATATTGTGCGCACTATAATGTAGAGCGAAGTCGTCTACATATAGCGACGGTACCACTGCTGGACCAGCAGCAGCGACTATACCGTTTATGGCAAACGCAAATAATGTTACGCTAAGCACCGATCCCTGTGGGACTCCGTTTTCCTGTATATGATATTGCGAATATGTCCCCCCTATTCGGACACGGAACAGGCGAAGGGACAGAAAATTCGCAATAAAAACCGGCAAGTTACCTCGGAATTTCCATTGATGCAGAGTAGAGAGGATGCCGTAACGCCAAGTGGTGTCATAGGCCTTCTCGAGGTCAAAGAAAACGGCGACCAGGTGCTGTCTCCGGAGAAAAGCGTCCCGTATGGCGGTCTCCAGGCGTACCAGATGGTCGTTGGTACACCGTGACGCCCTGAAACCACACTGGTATTCAGACAGGAGTCCCCGTTTCTCCAGGATCCACACTAGGCGCCGATTGACCATCCTCTCGAAGAGCTTGCACAGACCGTTAGTGAGACAAATAGGTCTGTAACTCCCTGTCAATTTGGGATCCTTATCGGGCTTCAGGATAGGTATAATGATACCTTCCTGCCATTGCGCTGGAAACACACCCTCCAACCAGATACGATTAAACACCCTGAGCAAATAACGAATGCTCTCATCGTTAAGGTGTTTAAGCATCTGGTTGTGAATATTATCCGGGCCAGGAGACGTGTCCCTGCAGAGCGCCAGCGCTCCGCGGAGTTCCCACTCCGTAAAGGGCACGTTGTACTCCTCCGAAGCGCGGGAAGCAAAACTAAGCTGGAAACGTTCCGCTTCGCGCTTCAGGGCCACGAAGGCAGGGTCATAGTTATCGCAACCGGATATATCCGCAAAATACGAGGCGAGATGGTTTGCAACGCGATAAGGATCTGTAACCAAGTCATTATCAATGGAAATTCCCGGTACAGTAGAAGATGTCTGAATGCCCGAAATGCGTCGTAGTTTAGTCCACACTTGAGAGGAGGGGGTATGTGCCGTAATAGAAGACACATACCGTTCCCAGGATTGTTTCTTACTCTGGCGAATAAGAATCCGTGCCTTGGCATGACATTTCTTAAACGCCACCAAATTGGCCATGGTTGGACGCCGACGGTAGTGCTTATGAGCTCGACGACGGTGTCTTATTGCCGCTGCAATATCCTCTGTCCACCAAGGGACGAGTTTGCGACGAGGAGTCCCAGAAAATGATGGAATGGACTCTTCGGCGGCAGCAAGAAGCACATCGGTGATGTGCTGTACCTCGTCATCGACGCTCCGGCAACCAAGATCAACGAAAACAGCTCGTTCTTGAAACGAGGGCCAATTTGCCCGCTTAAGAACCCAACGACTGGGGAACTCCACGGGCGTCTGGTTCAGAAGGGTAAGAACGATCGGGAAATGGTCACTGTCACAGAGGTCGTCGTGTACATACCAACCAAATAGGGGGACCAGCGCACGGCTACACACACTCAAGTCAATGTGTGAGTACGTGCCGTGCGCTAAGCTAAAATGTGTAGCTTCCCCTGTATTTAATATACATAAATCCAACCCTTGAATTAAGCCTTCCACGTCCCTTCCTCTGGGGCAGGAAGATGGTGATCCCCATTGGGGGTGATGAGAGTTGAAATCACCCACGAGTAGGAAAGGGACTGGAAGTTGATCAACAAGATCTAAGACGTCATTAATATCAAGGGGTTGGTTCGGTGGAAGGTACACGTTACAAACAGTTGTCATAGCAGGCAAGGACACGCGAACTGCAATAGCTTCCAGAGGAGTGGCGAGTGGAAACTCCTCACTATAGCAGTCAGAGCGAACGAAGGTACAAACGCCCCCGGAAGCCCGGGCGGCGTCTTGTCGCTCTTTAGAGTATAGTCGGAAACCTCTCAGAACAGTCTCGTGATCAGGTCTGAGGTTGGTTTCCTGTAGACAGACTATACTCGCCGCGTATTGGGCAATAAGCTGACGGAGCTCTGTCAAATGCCTGTCATAACTGTTACAATTCCACTGTAACAGTGCCATTGTGTGAACTTAGGGAAGAAGTTGGAGCACCAAGCTACTCCAACTTTGACTCTGGAGAATCTACAGTCACTACGTCGACTATAATCTCCATGTCCTCAGGCGAGTTCATGGAGTGAATCGACTCAGTGGAAGATTTCCTGGACGCAGTTCGGCGGCGGGAGGATCTCCATGGGGAGCGCGCAGATCTGGGGGCCGAAACGTCCCCAGGCGCAGAAGCATCCGCAGGTGTTGGCGCGGATGGCTTCCCCTTTTGTGGAGAAAGGGAATGCGTAGTGCGGGGTCCCTTCTTACCCGCCCCCGGCTCTTTAAGGTATATAGACGGGTCAGGAGCCGAAGTCCTGACCCTGGTCGACGATGCCGCCTCCGCCGGCTTCGGCGCGGCTTTCGCCGACCGTTTGGATGGGGAGGAAGACTTCGACTTCCTCCCGAGTGGGGAGGAAGTCTTCAACTTCCTCCCCTGCTGTGCGGGCGGAGCAGCCTTCGCTCGCACAGCCTTCGTGCTGGCCGAAGATGGGATTGAAGTCACCTTCGGGCTCTCTCTCTGATTCTGGGGAGTATCTAGAGATGTTGATGGCAGTGGTAAATTAGTAGGTTTCACAGTTGAGACAAAAGATGATGGAGCCGGTACCAAATTTGGTATTATGGCTCTATAATCAATCGTTGGAGAAGGCGAAATCGTGGTATGGCACTTCTTGCGGGCCTCCTGGTAGGTGAGACCATCCAGGGTTTTAATCTCCTGGATTTTCTTCTCACGCAGGAAGACAGGGCAGTTCCTGTCCCGAGGAGAATGAAATCCAGGGCAATTAGTGCACTGATATGGTGTTGTGCACTCTTCCGCTTCGTGGGGTACCTTACCGCATGTTCCACAGACGTCAGGGCTCGAGCATCGGGATAACATGTGCCCGAATTTCTGGCACTTATAACACCTCATTGGTGGAGGGATGTAAGGCCGAACGTCGCAACGGTAACTTGTTACCTTGACTTTCTCCGGGAGCACCGAAAGCTCAAAGGAAATAATGAAAGCACCAGTATCCACGATTTGACCATTGACCTTGCGCGTAATGCGCCGGACATCAGTCACGTGACGGTGCTGCATATCCTCTTTGAGCTCCTCGTCAGTGTTCAGAATCAGGTCCCGGTGGAAAATGACTCCCCGGACCAGATTCAATGACGTGTGCTTCTCCACTTTGACAGGGATATCGCCAAAGTGGTCACACTTCAGAAGGTGTTCAACCTGCTCACCAGTCCTAGTCTTGAGCAACAAGCTACCATTTCTCATCTTTTGTACCTTCTCAAGCTCGCCATAGACCCCTTCTATGTGCCGAGAAAACAAAATAGACTTTACCATCTTGAAATCACCCCCATCCGTTCTGGTTGCGACCAGAAACTTGGGAGTGTTAGCACCCAGATTCTCACGAACAGACTGTTCCCAGGGGGTTGATCCCCGCAGGGAATCAAAAGTTAAAGACTTGGGTGGCGGACCACCCTGGTGGGAGATATTCCTTTTCTGTCCCATGGCCGTTTCATCCTCCCTGAATGCCACCGACTCCAATCACGGGCTGTCTCTGTAGGCGCTACCCAGCCAAGGCAAGGCCCGCCTAGCTTGGAAGGCATTGCCCGGGGGTCCGATGTTTGACATGCCATTCAGGCATGTACCCCTTGGCATATACTAGAGAGTTTTCCAGCACAGGCATGCAGCTGTGCGGGGACCTGCGTTGTCAGGCGGATACTACTGCAGAGTACATGGCGCACCCACCTGTCGGTGTGGCCAGACCGAACAGGCTCTCGAGCGTAGTCGCACACTTAGGTGGCCCTTCCCCTGACAGCACGCACATGTAATTTTGAGTGCCAGACCTCAAAAACATGAACGGAAAAAGGCGTGCGATATAACCTAATGAGAGTTATATCGCACAAAGTAGGGCGTTTAGAGCTGGCTGTCAAACCCGTAAAGGGGACCTGGGCCAAGAAACCCTTTACGTCGCCTTCTACGACTGGCAGGGTATACCTGTGAGTGTATTCCATCCCTCCCACCCACAGGAGGTCCAATTCGCAAGACAAGCCGGAAACCTAAAAGGATAGCCAAGGTCGCCCCTTTTAGTCGCCTCGTACGACAGGCAGGGGATACCGTGGGTGTATTCTAAACCCCCCACCCACAGGGGGTTGTAACAAATTAAAGTATTGAATAGGCGGAAAATTGAAAAATCTTATTCTTCATAATTACTGTCAATACGGAACCTGAAATGAATAATATTTCTAATATTAGGAAAGTGTTAAACATTTTAGTGTTCTTCGAACTTTTCAAATGTTATCACCGAAGTGATAAAAATTTGTGGCACTGGTAATTATTTACTGCTACAATTGGACATATGGTAGACTTTGTCTACATTTCTCTCTTCTGTCCACAATTATTCAAAGCTGGATTATTTAATCCAACAGTCAGAGGACAAGCTTTTGTCTTGTTAGTGGACCAGCCAAGATAAATCAGTATTTTTATTACCATTCTTGCACAGTACAATTCTTTAGCCGATATTGGGAATACAGTTTTGCCTTGCGCAATCTGAAGAGTGAGAAACTCTGCCCAGCAAACTCGACAGAATTTGTACTAGTGCTGAACAAGATTATAAGCGTATTAGGAGTACTGAATACATTACAGTTGGGTCACGTTAATAATATTCATCATGGATCACTTTTATCAGACCACTGTCAACTTTACTTCAGCTTTTGAAGCTGGTAACATTTTTCTTCAAGATATTAAGGCTTCAGGTATGAATACCGCTTTGTCTGTGTAAGACCATTGCGGATATCAAATGGAGGCCGATACAAGATTATAAATACGTGTCCTAATGGGGACAAGAAGACTGAATAATTTGGTTCAGACCAGATTACAAGCATGTAAGCTACATCTTCATGCATCACTGCGTCAAAAATTAGTTAACATTTGACCTTGAACAGGTGTGTCAACTGGACAGAATGCCACAGTCATTCTAAACGGACTTGACAGTTTATGTACCATCAAATGGGATCTGTGTAGGATACAGAATGAGCATCCTAATTATGATGCAGGCTGCTTCTAACCCAGGAAGGAAATTACCAATTTCTCTAGTAAAACTGAAGAGAAAATCCCACGAAACAAAATTTGAAGAACCATTATATTTACTCACACAAATGTGAATGTTGTGGTAAAGGTTTTAACCAATTATCAAATTTTATATGTAACAGAAATAAAGCTCATGTTTTGAATTCCCATGAAAAATAAAATTTCCTATGTGAACAGTATTGTTGTTTTTAGCCTACTTTCGATTTTTGCAAAAAATGAAAGTAGACTTATGAGATCAACACAGGGCAAAAAAGTGTGTGTGTGTGTGTGTGTGTGTGTGTGTGAGTGTGTGTACTCTGCTTGTCTGTCCCCCCTGTCAATTCAAACACGGTGAAAGCGAATTGAACGAAATTTTGTACAAAGGTGGCACTAGCAAAGGACACCTCAGTGTCATGTTTTATATCGCAGCCATCTTGACTGAAACGTAATGGCGGCCACACATGTTCATGATGATGATGATAATTGTTGTTTTAAAGGGCCTAACATCTAGGTTATCGGCCCCTGATGGTTTGGGTGATCGTGAAGATGAAAATGAAAAGCGAACTTAAAACTAAAACTAACTACTAACCTACATACTAGAAGAAGAAATGGAAAACTAAAGGAGAAGAAGGCAAATAAAGGACAGGAGGAAAAGAAATGCCCTCAACCCTCGAAGAAGGCGGATTGAGGGACTTGGAAGGAAGGAGAGCCATGAAAGGCAGACAGGAAAGTGAAAGAGGGGAGGGTCCGCCCCAAACGTAAGGGACAAAAAGGGAAAACGGACCCAGCTCAGGAATCCCTCGGGGTCGCCAACTCCCGAACTCACCAGCCGTGAGCCCCTGAGGGTGTAGCATTATCTAGGGTGCACCAGAAGTGGTGGGGCTACATACACCCTGCCTCCTTAAGGGCCTAGAGCACAAGGCAGGAGGTAAAAGGAAGAGAAAAAGAAGGCTGACCCCTCGCAGAAGGAGGGTATCAGAAAAGATGAGACAAGGGCCAATTAAGGCGGGAAAGGAAGAGACTCCCTAGGCCTCGGATAACCTAATACCGTCGGGGTCGGAAGAGAACAAGAGTTGACCAAGGCACACATGTTCAAAGCTTAAATCAAACTACGACTAACCTAATCATCCGATCTCTACCAAATTTTGCAACAACATACCATTATGGGGGGAGCATCCTTTGACCAAACAAATAGGTCATCAGCCTAATAGTTTGCAGATGGTGGCCATCTTTGTGTTAAAATCGATTCCCCCCATAAATTCGAACACGGTGAAACCGAATGGAACGAAATTTGGTACAGAGATAGTACTATCAAAGGGCACCTCAGTGTCTTGTTTTATATCGCCGCCATCTTGACGGAAACGTAATGTCGGCCACATAAATGTTCAAAGCTAAAATGTAATTACGACCAACCTAATAATCTAGTCTTTACCAAATTTGCAACAACGTATCTTTATGTGGGAAGCATATTCTGACCAAACTGCAAGATCATCAGCCCAATAGTTTGCAGATGGTGGCCAAGTATGTGTGCAAATCGATTCCCCCTTCAATACAAACACAGTGAAACCGAATTGAACGAAATTTGGTACAGAGTTAGCACTAGAAAAGGGCACCTCAGTGTCATATTTTATATCGCCGCCATATTGACAGAAACGGAATGACGGCCATCCAAATGTCAAAAGCTTAAATCAAATTACGACCATCCTAATAATTTGATCTCTATCAGATTTTTCAACAACATGCCTTTTCGTGGAAAGCATCTTATGATTGACTACAAGGTCATCAGCCCTATAGTTTTCAAACAGTGGCCATGTATGTGTGCAAATCCATTCCCCATATCAATTCAAACACGGTGAAACCGAATTGAATGAAATTTTTTACAGAGGTAGCACTAGCAAAAGGCACCTCATATTCATGCTTAATATCCCTATAGCACGTTGTATTTGAACAAGCTACTACAACCAACATTCAATTATACTCCTTGAAAAGGACAAATAGTCATAACAATACCCATGCATTTAGGAGAAAGTAGGCTATATGTTCTTTACTGAACATCTTGTTGTGTATGTTTCTAAAACTTTTATATTACATCATTGTTATTTTATAGAAATAAAATAGATTTTATATGTATTCATGCAATTAGTTTTGAGTAGCTGAATGAAATACCCTCTTATACTGTTTGCCAATTCGGGCCCAAAATGAATCCATATCAAATGCTTTAGTTTCTAAGCAGCGCATCGTGGGGAGGGAATTGTTTCAAAGGGAGCTGAATCCATATACACCCTGTTTCACATAATTTGCTACTCAAATAAATTCCTATTATTATTGATGTGACCCTACTAAGGAGTCCTTATGACTACGGTTCTCTTTTGTTTCCAATATCTCTTGAGCCCGGCTGATAATTTTTCCTTTCTCTCCTGTGAAAGAGGTTTACAACACTTGGGCACTTAGGGTGAGGGACCAAGAGTAAACCATATAACTAAATTTGGTACGATCTTGGACATCAAGGTAAGAAATCCCAGCGGAATCCATGTCTATTTGTACTTCTTTGACCCACAGGCTTACAATCTTATAACTTTTAACCAAGGAAAAGATTCTCTTGGCCTGTTGTCCATTCGCACCAGGTGCCCATATAACTTCAGCCGCCTACGTTTCATGCTAGTTAGCTGGATTTCTCATAATTTTCTACAGTCTTACCAACACATATTTTCTATTCAGCGATATGTTTTTTTGCTGTTGCAAATATCTTTCTTGTGCAATAGAAGCTTTGATCTGAGTTGTTTTTACACTCAGAAGTCAATGATTCGAAATTTATGGACGAGCAGAACGAGCATTTATTTAATTTTGATATTTTTCTAACCGCGGTCATCAGCCGTCGTAACTGAAGATTTAATAATAAATTCAAGTTGAGGAATGGATCTTCATCCATTATTAAGACGTGGAGGATGATATTCCCCCGAACAGTTTAACAACTTTAAATCCTTTTGTTGAGGAAATAATAATAATAATAATAATAATAATAATAATAATAATATCGAATTGAAATGAAAATCCACAGCCTGCTTCCAGTCTCCGACCGGGTCAGGAATGGAATGAATGAAGCCCCCATCTAGCGGCGAGGATAGGGACTGTGCCGGCTGCGGAGGCCTGACGCACACCTCTGGGGCAATGAATAGATGAATGACAGATGAAATGAAATGATAGTGGAGAGTGTTGGTGGAATGAAATTTTGACAGGGAAAACCGGAGAACCCGGAGAAAAACCTGTCTGCCTCCGTTTTGTCCAGCACAGATCTCACATGGAGTGACCGGGATTTGAACCACGGACCCAGCGGTGAGAGGCCGACGTGCTGCCGCCTAAGCCACGGAGGCTTCAATAATAATATCGAATTAATAATAATTATTATTTTTCTATTTTCTGAGATAATAATAGTTGTGATTTCTAATAATCATTTTCATGTAGTGTGATTTATACATTTGACATTTGAAACAATATTCTAAGATCGGATACTTGTTTATTCCGAAGGTTAGTGGTTAACGCATGCCCACAAATACATAACATATTAAGTCAGTGGAATTATTTCACGCTTGCACTATGCATTTAAATCTTTGAGAAGACACGGAAAGTAATGATACGGGAAGCTAAAAGCATGTATAAAACAGGGTTTTTGCTCGAGTTTGTATAAAAATAAAATCATTATTGAACAACGTCTTTCAAAACGTTTGGCTAAGAATAGATACGGTGTAGAGTTTTTCATGTTTTAAACTGATGGTAAAATTATTATTGTAAACTTATTGGTGGAGTTTACCAATTTATAAATCTTCCAATTGTCGTAACAAGCAAAGGCTTGATTATTCTGTATAATTTGGGTAGAAATAATTGTTGTGTGTGCAGAGAGTTAAATATGCCATTCTGAGTGCGCAATTAAGTCGCAGGAATGAGGTTGTGTGAAATGAAGCATCAATCATATTGTAGGTTGGATGACTTTGATTTAGTAGAGGAGTCGAATTTTAGCCACACTATCGTCGAGATATAACCAAAGATTATTTTGTTGAGCCATCATTGTCAATTCACAGTTTACCCACGTGTTCTAGAAGTATTCGTAGTAATTGCTTACCCAAAAATTGTTATTGTTCAACTTGTACCTTTCATTACGAAAACACTTTACCGTTGTCTAGATGCTAATTATGATTATGTGATTTTTGACGCATTTAAATCGAATGGGCCGATGCTGTTAATTATTTAAAACTGTTACTTCTTATCAGCCACTACAAACTGAGAGGATTTTGTGATCCTTGGGTAGATTATTGGCTGAGGAATAACCTAACCACCAAGGGAAGATGATAAAGAAAAGGAGGTGGGTTTCGGACTGGAGAAAAAGGATGGAAAAATAGGAGGAGAGTTATAAATTTAACTTTAAATGCACTCAGAGGCAATTTCCACTGCAAATCCGCTCTTTGATACCTAAAGTGGGTAAGGACCTGGTCGAAGCTGGCGGGAAACGCAGCTAGGACTTGGGCGGTTTGCAAGAGAATGGCTTTAGTGTATTCCCTCTCAAGCATGCATATGCCTACTATAGGGAAGGGTGATGGTCTGGCAAGACAAAGAATAACAGGCCTATTGTATGTCTGTTCAAAGGAGTTCTTTTTTGAACCAATAATTCGAGGAATGCCAATAATTTGAATTGATTTTGATATTTCCAGTTTTCGAAGTTGCAGAGTTACTACCAAGCGACCAAGTACTTCCAAGAAGGATAGCGATAAAAGAATTATGCGTTTGGGAATAATTTTTGGTGAGTGCACCAATAGTTGCATTTGGAAATGGCTAAGCTTTTACCCAGCAAAGTGCCGGCTAAATGTTTAGGCAAAGAGAAAAACTTATATTTTGGAAAACCAACCATAAGATTTTGGAGAGAATCTCCACAAGCAGGAAACTGGCGTAGCGAGCTGTACTTGCCTTACTGGTCAGTTAGAATTAGCTATTAAAGCTAAGAGAAACTTTGACGAGATAACCACTAAAAGTTCTTGCTCAAATGCAACGAGTGGTGGAAACCCTATCAATAGATTTAATGGCATTGAGTAGGAAGAGCCAAGGAAGACAGAATCTTGCCTAACTGTTGTACTAGAAAAATGATAAAGCTAAAAGAAACGCTTAATTCATTTAACAATTCAAAGGAAGTTGATAACTTTAACAAATATATATATTTTCAATTTGGTTAACAAATTTGGGGTCACAGACCTCAGAAAACATTTAACGTTGCGCCAGGCAATTAACAATTTATTAGGTTTCAAACCTTTATATGTACTAAAATCTTTGTAAGATTTAAAAAAAGACAAATGAAGTGATTAAAGTTAGACATTAAATCGAGTACAAGGAGTGTACTTTAAGAAATTTCCAAGTACCTATCTTAGAAAAAGTTACAACTCCGAAAATAACAAAAAAAAAAGAAAGCAGGTAGAATGAAAGAGAAGTTCCTATAACTTCTAATATTTATACAGAATTACTGTTGGTTATTATACAAATAAGGGCAGGTCACTTACTGTGAAACCTGAAGAGAAAGTCAAAAGGAAGGTTCTCGACCTCCTATGTTTTAGTAGGAATCACGAGCCAAATGGGGCAAGTTTCCCTTTCGTGAAACCTAGAAATAACTCACTTATGAGTTTAATGAATTGTATCCCCTAATTTGAAGGGAGAAACAAGATTGTTTGAAATGTGTACCGATGATGATGATAATTGTTGTTTTAAGGGGCCTAACATCTAGGCTATCGGCCCCTGATGGTTTGGGTGACCGTGAAGATGAAAATGAAAAGCGAACTTAAAACTAAAACTAACTACTAACCTACATACTAGAAGAAGAAATGGAAAATTAAAGGAGAATAAGACAAATAAAAGGACAGAAGGAAAAAGAAATGCCCTCAACCCTCGGAGAAGGCGGATTGAGGGACTTGGAAGGAAGGAGAGCCATGAAAGGCATATAGGAAAGTGAAAGAGGAGAGGGTCCGCCCCAAAGGTAAGGGACAAAAGGGGAAAACGGACCCAGCTCAGGAATCCCTCGGGGTCGCCAACTCCCGAACTCACCAGCCGTGAGCCCCTGAGGGTGTAGCATTATCTAGGGTGCACCAGAAGTGGTGGGGCTACATACACCCTGCCTCCTTAAGGGCCCAGAGCACAAGGCAGGAGGTAAAAGGAAGAGAAAAAGAAGGCTGACCCCTCGCAGAAGGAGGGTATCAGAAAAGATGAGACAAGGGCCAAGTAAGGCGGGAAAGGAAGAGACTCCCTAGGCCTCGGATACCCTAATACCGTCGGGGTCAGAAGAGAACAAGAGTTGACCAAGTGAGGTCGACAGGAAAGAAGACAGAGAGGAGCCCGGCACAAGTAAGTGGAAGCAATGCCGGACTCAGCTGGGGCCCCGTGGTCGCCAACCCACGCCCACAAGATGTGAGCCCCTGGGGGAGAAATGTGTACCTGACACGCTATTATACAGACATTAATTAATGATAAATAAGCAAGATGGGAGGTCACTTCGTTAGAGTGACACCTCATTTAAGAGACCTAAAGTAACAATTTTATTATTGGTTGTTAGTAAAAGGTTTAGGAAAAAGCAAGAGGGATGGAAGGTAATTGTTCATGGCCGTATTTATAATAATCGGACGAGCGCGACACGGAAGAAAGACTGAAAGAACACTGTTTATCACTATAGTTTGTTGAAATGGATGAAAAGTTCACTGTAGTAGCACAAAAGTTTATGGTAAAGAAAGTTATTGCAATCGTGGAAAATGACTGGTTGCACTAGATAGGCGAAAGTCTATTACTTGAGAAGGTTGTAGATTATCATTAAATACGCTTGAGCAAATCCAACGGAGGAAAGAAAATTAGCTATTGAGCATTAATTTATAAGGAAGATTCCTTAGTTTGAAATGGCGTTCCCGCAAGTGAGTGGAAAGTACATGAAGGCACGACTTGTAGATAAAGTGCAGATTCTGGAAGGTTCCAGAACGATCCTAATAGAAGAATGGGGCCAAAGTTATTCCAGCGGGGGAACGAACTTAATCTTTATAGACAGTGGGTATTCGATAATATCCCACGTTGTGAGAAGATCTCTCATTTAATAAGCATAAGAAATGCTGCTTTTCACAAAGATTGGCTTAATTAGGCAAAAGCCCAACATGGAGAATCCCGCGAAGGATGATTATTGCCACAAATAAGTAATCTCACACTGTCTATAAAATGATCGATAAAAGCATGAAGATATTAAAACTGATGAAGATGAGGTTAAAACCCGAAAGTTTGTACTTATCTTTGTTGCATGGCGATGATTAAGTTCCCTTTGACGGATAAACTTAATGTGCCAACATGGCGTAGAATGTAGAGAGTGCCTCTTGGTTAGAGGAGACTGGCTCTAGTTGAGCCTTGACTGAGTCAACGTTCGACGTACAAATGAGACATGCTCAGCGAAGCACGGAGGGTCCAAGGAAGGGAAAAGAGTGGGGGTAGGAGACAAAAGGAATACATATCAGAATAGACAACTTAGAAAAAATAAAAATTTTTCTTGATGAATGGTCTTCAAAGAGTTGATAGTAGGCGATACTAGCCCAGCATGGTGAGTGAAAAAGTAGACTAAGTTCTCTTGATCACGGAGATGATAGCTGGCGATGCCGACGAGATCTGGTGGCCAAATTGATAAGTAAATCCTCTTGTGCAGAGAAGAATTGAGGAACTTCTGAGATTCACTGCTAGATGACGCTAGGTGAGTCATGGAAGATATATATATCTAGAACAGACTCACAAAGAACATAAGAGACATGATCACCAAGAGAAACTAGAAGATCACTGTTGGTGTTTGAGAAAAAGGAAGGAATGAACATGCAAAAGCATTAAAAATTATATTCTCTCATACCGTGTATTCCAAGAATACATCAAGCTGGGAGGAGCAAACACCAACAGAGAGCAGGATAAACAATTCAACATTTAAAGGTAATGAAGCAATTAAAGACAGTGGTCGTGTGATCTGACCATTAGTGGTCAAGATTTTGACCACCCTGACTCTCCCATCCTTTCCAGGATAACACACGGTCACTCTACCAGAAATCCAGACCAGGGGAGGAGAAACATCCCTAACCAAGACACGAACAAGAGAACAAGAACATTTTGGTCCGGTGTGAAGTTTTCCCCAGTACTGACATTTGCGAGCATAAACGTGTCACGAAACCTCACGTACAGGCAATAAACAGGGAGATTATCCTTCAGGAACAATAATTGAAAGATGTTTCTAGACAGTTTTCGAAGCATTTTGGAGAAAGATGGAGGAAAAATGAAGAGCTGCAGTTTTATTGCAATCTTCAAATTTCAAATTTATTAGGGCTCTTTGGTATCAAAACCTGTCAAATCCAAATCTTAGTAACAAACACGAGGGGAATGATGAAGATTGTGAAACTACTATTGAGGATGAGGCAGAAACAGACATTGTGTAGCTAGAACTTGCTGTAAATAATGTGATTTAATAAGTGGCTTCGGTGGCGTAGTTGTTAGCATGCTGAGCTTCTATGCCCAAGATAGCGGGTTCAAACCCGGCCGAAGCAGTCGGATTTTTTAAGAGCGTTAAAAATCCCTCAGTATGCCTTCCTTTAGAGGGGAAGTAAAGCCGGCGGTCCCATGTCATAGATTTATGGCATGTTAAAGAACCTTCCACTAATTACACCCGTGTGATGCTAAATTTTATAGGAATGTAAACTACGCTCTTAGGTTTCTACGTTCGTTGCCAAGATCCGACTGTGGTGGCGTCTAGTGGCTAAGTTCTGAACTAGGCCTAGTTGTCGTTGACGGTGGCGTTTGGCGGCTAAATTAGAAACTATTTGAAAAATTCAAAGTTGCAATCCTTACTTGAATTAAAACACAGATACACACACTAATACAGCCATCACAATTGACCCCGGTTATCAGACAGATTCTATACACATCCAAAGTACACGGGGCTACATGGCCCCGTTGTCGCAGCCCCTAAACTGAGGAATCAACCAACCGTGATTTAAAAGTTGAATGACGATAGTTTTGTCTCTCAGAACCTGAACCTTATGAATTGAACATTAATTTAATTTGACGTTTTTCCTTATTATTAATATTTAGTACTGTATAGTAGACTATTATTACCCTTTCATGAATTGATTGCCGGCGGTGGAGATGGGAACTATTCTTTTATGTACTTGTGTCACACGTCAGACTGCTTCGCCGACAGGTACTGTTACAAGAGTAGGATATGTATGACTCAGCTCAAGTACCCTCAGTCATCGTTTAACTGCCTTGGTGACATGAGCTCCTGTGACGCTTATATGATGCTATGCAGCTTGACCTATGTGCAGACTGCACTCTGTCATCGCTGTGTCCTCCGCTTCGCCCCACGGGGCTCATGCTACAATAAACATAAACGCTGGCACAACCACGCTCAGCAGCAATCGAATATTGAATGGGTCATATTAGTTTCATTCTGTTTCTATTTATTCTTACTAGCCAATAATCTTTGTGCTAATAAAGCACAAAAATGATACGATTTTTTATTTTATAACCTAAATTTAGTTAACTTTCATTCAAAGTATTAATTTCTTAGTAAAGCTTACGTAGTTTCTACAATCTTATCACAACTGCAGATTTATTAGGGCTTTTTGGTATCAAAACCTGCCAAATCCAAATCTCAGTAACAAACCCCAACAAATCCGAATTATTGCTTTATATTTTTCTAAATAAATTGTTAACTATCCCGGGGATCAGCTTCGTACTTCGTCACTGTTCTTAAAAATAATTAATTCATTTTTTAGTGAAAAAATTATTTCTTTCTAGGTATTGGTTTGTTAGTGGCAGTTTTTGCCATAAAAGTGAAAGAATGGATTTGGAGGGTTTTGATACTAGGCACCTCAGATGTTCGTGAAGAATTTTGTGAACACTTCCAACTGAAATTCCGGCCTCTCCTGCACTCATCGGTCATTTGTCACATCAATATGCATACGCTATATGATTGGTTCATTTGTTGAAGTTGATGGTCGCCCACTGCGTGGATCATCTTTGACACTAGCGCGTCCACCAGATAATCGTTTATGCCATGCATACACTTGAGTTTTTTTCACTACTCTTTGGTCATAAGCTTCTTTCAGCAATCGTGAAATCCCTGCAGGAGATTAGTGTAACGAAACACAATACTTGATATTGGAGCGTTGTTCTGTAGCGATCATTATTAAATGCGACGAACTGACATGCACACAGAAGAAAAAGCAGCTACATAACCAAAACAGCAATCGCTATAACTAGAAAACTTTACGGAAATGACTTCATGACTGTTGCCAACAGTGTAAACTATAATATCCTTTAATATATGTAAATACATATTGCAGTAACATTCTGGGAACTTTTTGAACCTAGTAGTAGTGCAGTAGCAGCAATTTACTTCCATTGTGAGCAATTGCAGACTACCAAGACCTCTATATATTGTGCCCGTCAGAGGAGCTATCAGGGTTGCCAACAACTGAAATGACTTCCCCGACACCTCACCTGCCGGACCCATGTGCCGAGGGGATCAGGTGAATTTCTTATAGGCCACAGCGGCACGAGAAACTATGATCCAGGGGATCTGTAGTAACATGGTGGGTAAAGTCATAGACGGCCCAAGAAAGTACACCTAAGAAAACTAGACTGAGAAAGGAAACGTCCAGACTTATGTAAAATTTGTAAAAACATTTATTATAAAATATTCAAGCTCCTATCCTAGTTCGGAGGGTTTATATCGGCTAATCCGCAAACTAATAAACAAAGAAAAATAAAGAACAGGGCCCTACCTGTCAACTACGGTAAACACGGTAAGCAACGGTAAGCAACTACGGTAAGCAACAACAGCAACGCTAGGAAAATGGTACGAAAAGAAACCCTAATTCAAGTTACAAAGTTTAAGTTAATAACGGAATTTACATTTAACGGGGTGGCAAAAACAAATCTAAGTTACGATGATACCATTTACATTTAACGTTGAATCAATTTAGCTAAGTCCTGACAATTGATACAAAATTTACGGCGATGACGTCCGTAAAGCAAAAACAATTACATCAAAAGCTACATGACAAGCCATTAAAAAAATTTTAAATACACTCCCATCAACTAGGTGCTCATCAGCACAACAAGGTAATGATGATGATGATAATTGCTGTTTTAAGGGGCCTAACATCTAGGTTATCGGCCCCTGATGGTTTGGGTGATCGTGAAGATGAAAATGAAAAGCGAACTTAAAACTAAAACTAACTACTAACCTACATACTAGAAGAAGAAATGGAAAACTAAAGGAGAATAAGGCAAATAAAAGGACAGAAGGAAAAGAAATGCCCTCAACCCTCGGAGAAGGCGGATTGAGGGACTTGGAAGGAAGGAGAGCCATGAAAGGCATATAGGAAAGTGAAAGAGGAGATGATGATGATGATGATAATTGTTGTTTTAAGGGGCCTAACATCTAGGTTATCGGCCCCTGATGGTTTGGGTGATCGTGAAGATGAAAATGAAAAGTACAAGGAAAAGGAAAAGCGAACTTAAAACTAAAACTAACTACTAACCTACATACTAGAAGAAGAAATGGAAAACTAAAGGAGAATAAGGCAAATAAAAGGACAGAAGAAAAAGAAATGCCCTCAACCCTCGGAGAAGGCGGATTGAGGGACTTGGAAGGAAGGAGAGCCATGAATGGTATATAGGAAAGTGAAAGAGGAGAGGGTCCGCCCGAAAGGAAAGGGACAAAAGGGGAAAACGGACCCAGCTCAGGAATCCCTCGGGGTCGCCAACTCCCAAACTCACCAGCCGTGAGCCCCTGAGGGTGTAGCATTATCTAGGGTGCACCAGAAGTGGTGGGGCTACATACACCCTGCCTCCTTAAGGGCCTAGAGCACAAGGCAGGAGGTAAAAGGAAGAGAAAATAAGGCTGACCCCTCGCAGAAGGAGGGTCAGGCGGGTCAGATTGTGAATCTAAACCATACATGGACCCACTCTAATATACATACCAAATTACATCAAAATCGGTTCAGTCGTTTAGGAGGAAACGGGAAAGGCGGGAAAAGAAGAGACTCCCTAGGCCTCGGATACCCTAATACACAACAAGGTTAACATTGCGATTTAAACACATGATAATAATAAATAAAACAAAAGACCAAATTCATTTTATATTCCTGCCTGCACCTTGGATTACTCTTTGTAAATCAGTGTCATCTAAGTGAGTGTCATTTAGGTTGGCGATGGCGTAGTTACAACTACGACTTATGTCGCACGAGTGTTGAGATCCACCAGCTACGAACTGACGGTTAAGCAACACTCCGTCGATCGATTGAAAATAGTGTCTTCTGTCCTAGGTTGTTTCCATCAGGAAATGTAAAACATCAACAAGGCGTCGGTCAGCAGGTCCAAAATTCATGCGTTTCAAGTTTAATAGCAATAAGCAATTAGTTATCAACTTGTTTAGAATAATTATGCGCTTGATTATTATCTGCGTAGGTTTAATTCATTGTCGGTTTATGGCGATATTGCTGACATTCCTAGACACCTGGGCTCTGCAGTAGCGTCTCGTGCGAGATCAATTATCTGCTGTCTCATCGACATAAAAGTCGGAAATACCATAATCGAGCTCACATCGCTCGGACAATCAATATCACCAGTTACCAGTGGCTCGCGGCTCACTTGGATTACCTTGGGTAGGCCTGGGAAACACATCAGTTACCTCCCGTAAATAACCAGTCTACAGAACAAAGTCTGGACAAAGTGCATTACAAGCTCTAAATAGGTACATGAAATAGCCTATAACAAGGGTGTCTATTTCTAGCCTCATAATAAAGAATAAACCTTAACAGAATATAAATGTTGTCCAAACTAGGCCTCCATCAAAGGCCTTATCCATGACCAGTGTCTTGACGCGTCCTCGTCGTTGACGTAGTGATATCGTCAGCTTCCCTTCCATCGTGGTAGTGGTCATTCCTCTTGGTTTGGAACGAACATCTCCATCTCTTGCGGTAGTTCAAGATCTTCTGTCATGTTGAAGTTCCTCAGAACGGCTCCTTCACCTCATGGGGGTCCTCTTACATCATCCCCATCGAAGATAAGTTGTAAAATATGTCGAACACGTGGTCCGTAGAATGATGCATATTTGTGACAATATTCACTTGGAAAATAATATATTCGTGGCACTGATTTTCACTGAAGCTATTTTAGTTTGTGGAAAATAAACTCACAGATGCTACACGGCGCAGATGTTATAAAATTGCCCATGCACTATCTGCTTTACACTTCACAGATTCTAAGATCACTGAATCTCGTTGCATCCAAATAATCCACAGTTAGATTTGCTCGCTTTTGCGGCCATAGTAATTTTCACAATTTATATCCTTGAAATAATACACTTAAATAATTATTACTTCACTGATAGCATATTTCGTTGTCCCTCGTGGACATAGAATTTTCATCTAGCATGTGGTAAAAATGTGGATAAATTGGATAAATTGGATAAATTTGCAGAAATTATTACTGCAGCACACATAGGATTTAGATTTCACTCGATTAGTACACCAATAAGTGCTCATTAATGTACGATGCACTTTGATTATCATCCTCGCCTACTGGCGGACTGTTCCCTCGTGTTAACAAGACGGACTATAACACGCGTCATATAAGGACGGTAAACCATACTCGAGTGCGTAGAGCGTTGTTCTTCGTTGCTGGAATTAGCAAATACTTAGTCATTCAGCGACTGATTCCTTCTGGTTCACGTGTTTGCGATGATAATACCTTACCGTAAAAATAAAATACATTCACCAGATTGTTAAGATCATTCAGAATGACGAAATGCGATGATCTGAGCCTTGTAGAAAGTTGAGACATATTAATAAGGACTCAGATAAAAATATAATGGATTTCTTCAAAGTCAAAAGTGCAACCATAATTATCTCCAGGCATGAAAGCAGCATGGCTGGTCTGTGGGTGCATTCTAGGATGATGCATCGCATTATCAAAATGCGTTGTAATGAAAGATATCACAGACCATGAGCTCAGCGATCTCAATATGAAGACTCAAATTCTTGAGTATGGACCCTTCGTCCTGAGTATTTTGCATGGGGTATGGACTAAGTTGTTTTTCTTCAGGTGTATGTGTGCGTTTGTCTGTACATTAATATTTTGTTTAAATTGTCTTAGTTTTGAGTTCCTGTTTTTCTTTAATATTAATTTTTTGATATTTGTTGCTTTTATGTTGCAGAAATAATCAGGCTAGTTCCACCAGGGAAATAATTCCATTTCGAGACTCAAAACTCACAATGATTCTATCAAGGGCCTTGAAAGGCAAAGAAAAAACTGCTGTGATTGTAAATGTTGCCATGCATGTGCTCTCAGAGGAGATTCTAACCACCTTGGAATTCGCAGCTCTAGCGAAGAAGGTACAGTTGAATTGCTTACTCATCTTAATTAGAATATTTGGTAAGTTCCGACATTGCCTCAGCATCGCTGCAATCTGTTTGGCGCATGCGCTTCAGTTGGTCAACACTACTGGAATATATTACATGGGATTAAGGGTCTGTTTTTCAAAGTTATAGGCATCCACTTTTATCCCTTGTTAGGTAGATTTCATTAGAAAGCTAACTATTGCAATGGGTACCATGTTTCGAATTCCGGTAATTTCGACATATCTTCGCGTTTCACATCCCCCAGACCCCAAAACCACCGTCAGTTCAAAAGTTTATATATCATTTATGTATATATCTTTATATATATAATTCTTCGACACGTGTGTATGTGACTGAACTCCTCCTAAACGACTGAACCGATTTTGATGTAATTTGGTATGTATATTAGAGTGGGTCCATGTATGGTTTAGATTCACAATCTGACCCGGTAGGTGGAATGAACACAATTTTAGAACCACAATTTACACACAATTTTAGAACCACAATATACAGTCAAAAACAGTCGTCATGGAAACCACTAGCCTTGGCCTTCGTGAAAGCTGATGTCTTTGGAAGGTTTGTCTCTGCACGTTAGAGCCACCTGGTCAACTACCGCCATTACATACACTCCGCCCGTGGCAAAAAGTTGTGTGTCATACCAAAGGTGGCAGTGATGTCGAATTCTACTGTTTGTCTCCGCACGTTAGAGCGTTTCAAAGTCCCGTATGCGTTCATATACCATTCATCCGATTGCGATGAAACTTGGGTGATATGTTGAGTGAGCTCCAGGGAAGATGTTTGGCTTAGTAAATCCATTTTACAATAGATTGCGCACGAATAGATTGAACAAATGAGCGACGATGCGCGAAGCGTTTCAACAAAGTCCCGTATGCGTTCAAATACCATTCGTCCGATTACGATGAAACTTGGGTGAGATGTTGTGTACACCCTACGGAAGGTTTCTGGCTTAATAAATCCATTTTACAATAGGTAGCGCAGGAGTAGATTCAACAAATGTGTGACGGCACGCGAATCATTTCAACAAAGTACCGTATGCGTCCATATACCATTTATCCGATTGCGATGAAACTTTGGTGAATTGTTGTGTACACTCCAGTAAATGTTTCTGTCTTAGTAAATCCAGTATTTAATAAGTAGCGCACGAGTAGATTCAACAAATGAGCGACGGCGCGCAAATCGTTTCCACAATATCCCGTATGCGGTCATATATCATTCATCCGATTGCGATCAAACCTTGGTGAATCATTGAGTACACGCCAGATAAGGTTTCAGGCTTAGTTAATCTATTTTACAATAGGTAGCGCATGAGTAGATTCAACAAATGAGTGACGGCACGGGAATCGTTTAAAGAAAATCACTTATGCGTTCATATGACATTCATCCGATTCCGATGAAACTTTGATGAGTTGTTGTGTTCACGCCAGGGAAGGTGTTCAACTTGGTAAATCCATTTTACAATATTGGTAGCGCACGAGTAGTTGTAACAAATGAGTGACGACGCGCGAAGCGTTCCAACAAAATCCTGTATGCGTTCATATATATATATATTCATCCATTGCGATGAAACTTGGATGAGTTGTTGTGTACACTTACGTGAAGCTTTCTAACTTAGTAAATCCATTTCACAGTTGGTAGCGCACGAGTAGATTCAACAAATGAGTGACAGCCCACGAATCATTTAAACCAAATCCCGTATGCGTTAAATGCCATTTATCCGTTTGCGATGAAACTTTGGAGAGTTGTTGTGCATGCTCCAACGAATGTATCTAAATTAGTTAATTCAATTCACGATAGTTTAGAGGCCGTTAACAGAAATTGAAAAACCTATTGTGTATCCAAAAGCACTTCAAGAAACAAAGTTACAACACTTTCTTTCATTGGCAGGACAACGTCTGCCGGGTCAGCTTGTATGTATGTGTATATATATATATATCAGTTTCTTGTGGACATGATAATTGCCGTAATTTTGACCCACTCAGTTTGAATTTTATACATAATAAGTATCCCATTAAAATCTCGGTCGAATTCGTTAATGGGCAAAATCGGTCGAAGGGGGTGAAAATGGGGGGGGGGGGGGCTTTTTTCGAAAAAGTGATAGTTCGCTATTACTCTCTTAATACGTGAAATATCGAAACCATTCAAAGTTCATAATATGTGTCGGATAAGTGCCAAATATTTATGTCAACTACGTTTTTTGATAGCACCAACCATTGACCAAAGGGGTGGAAAAAAGTGGGTTTTTCGGGAAACATTAATCATATCTCTCTTAATAGGCACAATATCAAAACCGTACAAAATGGAAAATATTCCCCTAATAATTACCTAAAACTTTTGTCTGAAAGAATTTTTGATATGACCCACCATTACGCCAAGGGATGAGAAAAATTATTTCGGAATTAAAGAAAATGCCAAGTGCCACCAGAGGTTACCATGACAACGCTTTTAAATTGATGAGGGATGATCTATTAGAGGTTGCCAATACAACGCCATTGACGAGATCACATTCATTTTTAGCCTACTTTTCACACTTTCCAAAAATGAGGAAAAAGTAGACTTATGAGATCGATCATGGAAAATGTGTCTGTCCTTCTGTCTGTCTGGCTGGCTGTGTGTGTGTCCCCCCCCCCCCCCCTATCAACTCCTAAACGGCTGCAGCAATCGAAACCAAATTTAGTATGAGTAAAGATGTATACCGGAATATCTCAGGCCTATATTTGAAAATGACGCCAGTGCTACCAACTGCTAAAAAAAACGCACTAGAAATTTGAGCTCCATGTTGGATATCTTGGAAGGTATACATGTGAGCTATTCCAAAATTGGCACACATGTAGATAATACTATTTCAGTTTAATTTCCAGGAGGCCATACATGACTGTGTTGCCAAAATAATTTTTAAGCCTTCCGATAATGTAGAAGTTATATGCAATTAAAAATTGGACCTATCAATTGGATTTCAACCAAATTTTGTATGTAATGTGTACATAAACAGATATGATTGTGTTCCTAAGATGATGATGATGATAATTGTTGTTTTAAGGGGCCTAACATCTAGGTTATCGGCCCCTGATGGTTTGGGTGATCGTGAAGATGAAAATGAAAAGCGAACTTAAAACTAAAACTAACTACTAACCTACATACTAGAAGAAGAAATGGAAAACTAAAGGAGAATATGGCAAATAAAAGGACAGAAGGAAAAGAAATGCCCTCAACCCTCGGAGAAGGCGGATTGAGGGACTTGGAAGGATGGAGAGCCATGAAAGGCATATAGGAAAGTGAAAGAGCAGAGGGTCCGCCTCAAAGGTAAGGGACAAAAGGGGAAAACGGACCCAGCTCAGGAATCCCTCGGGGTCGCCAACTCCCGAACTCACCAGCCGTGAGCCTCTGAGGGTGTAGCATTATCTAGGGTGCACCAGAAGTGGTGGGGCTACATACACCCTGCCTCCTTAAGGGCCTAGAGCACAAGGCAGGAGGTAAAAGGAAGAGAAAAAGAAGGCTGACCCCTCGCAGAAGGAGGGTATCAGAAAAGATGAGACAAGGGCCAATTAAGGCGGGAAAGGAAGAGACTCCCTAGGCCTCGGATACCCTAATACCGTCGGGGTCAGAAGAGAACAAGAGTTGACCAAGTGAGGTCGACAGGAAAGAAGACAGAGAGGAGCCCGGCACAAGTAAGTGGAAGCAATGCCGGACTCAGCTGGGGCCCCGTGGTCGCCAACCCACGCCCACAAGATGTGAGCCCCTGGGGGATTTTTAAATACATGTAACTTCTATACTGTCAGTTGGATTTCAACCAAATTTCGTATGTGCTATGTGTAACATAACAAATAGCCTATGACTGTAAGTATTCTTAAGAGCAATCAGGGCTGCCAACTGTTAATAAATGGTGTCTATATTTTTTACCCTAATATCAATATATCAGAAAGTATGCAAGCCAACAGCTCTATACTTTGCACATGTATAGCATCTGACATTCCAGATTAATTTGCAGTAATTAATATACAGTAAGTCAGTCCTGCCAGCATGATTCTATGCCTGATGATAGCTCCAATTTTAAAATACATGTAACTTCTATACCAACAAATGGATTTCATCCAAAATTGGCACAAAAAGATATCAAAATATTTCAGATTATTTCTGACCAGCACTCGCATGACATTGTTGCCAACATGCTTTTACGTGTACTAATAGATCCAATGTCTAACTGCATGTGACGTCCATTGGGCTTCAACCAAATGTTGTATTCTGTACCTTAAGAGATGGAACTAAGAATATATTGTCTCCAGGGCTGCCAATTGTAGTGCTCTATTAGGTTACATTATACCAGGTATATTTCGAACTAATTAGACATTTCGATATTACCAACTTAATTTCGTCATTATTCTAGATAGGTCCATGTACTGTAGATTGGCATGAATCTTAATTTTAAGAAAAGTGGGCTCTTTAGTTTGTCACGGAACTTTTTGTTCCATCTGACTATGAGGGAAGAGGCTAACTGGTAGCATGCTGAACTTCCATGCCCAAGGTCGCTGGTTCAAAGCCGGCCAAAGTCGCCGGATTTTCTAAGAGCTCCAAAAATCCCTCAGCATGCTTTACTTTGGAGGGGAGGTTATAACGTTCGTTGCAAGTTGCTGGTTGCGGTGGCATCTAGCAGCCAAGTTCACAGCTAGATGTCATTGACAGTAGTATTTGGTACAAAATTAGGTACTACTACTTAAAATTGGCCGTCTGCAGACCTTACCTGAATTGCAGACTAATACAGTCATCACAATTAACACCATTTATCAGACAGATTCTACACACACCCAATGTACACGGGGTTACATGACCACGTTGTCGCAGTCCCTAAACTGAGGAACCAACCAACATCTCTGCGGGAGATAAAATTTTGCGTGAAGAATAACAGACTGTTAGATAGTTACATATCGTTTCCAAACCTTGCATAAGGATGGTGTGATCACAAGTGTAAAAATGAACCCCAAATGACAAGAAGGTTACCATCCCCATAAGACAATAAAATGTTAAAAATATGCATAGAAAGACGAAAAAAAAAGTTCATTAACCTCCAATTGTAAAATTATTTCTCGCAATAAAAGAGGTCTCATCCTCATACGAAAACCTGCATATTTTGCCTATTATAGCCTATCTCCTAGTTTGCCCGGTGAAATCTACCTCCGCCTTCCGGCGTGCCGAGAGGAATTTTTTTCAATGCAAAGTTACTCGGCAGAAGTATCAACGAACGCCTACCGTACGGGTTATGTGATTGGTCAAAATTGAATTCTGAACGGTAAACGCTCACGCGAACTCCAATTCAATCTATACATTCATCATAGCCAGGATGAAAACGGAGCGTAAATTAACATTCGTCTCAATTTTAAGAAAGTCCAAGCTGTGTAGTATACGAGATCTTTGAAATGTTTCATTTCCTATTGCCGTATAATGTATATAAACTCCGTTCCATTATGCACATCAAATTGGATGACGATATAACGAATGCTGCGGTTCTCGAGAGAGCAGAGATGAAGAGCATCGAGGCCATCATCATTAGTCACCAGCTTAGATGGATCGGTCATGTCCAACGCATGAATGACGACAGACTCCCACGGAAAATCCTGTACAGCAAGCTCAGCACGGGCAAGAGACTTCTAGGAGCACCTCGGAAGCGTTACAAAGATCAGCTTAAACAAACCTTGAGGAGTGTAGCCATTGGTCCTGATAATTGGCATACACTTGCAGAAGATCGCGCACGTTGGCGTGCAGCCACCTCAGCTACGGTTTCGCATTTTGAAGAAGAACGCAGACGGCAGGAAATGGGAACTTGTCAGAGGAGAAAGCTGCGCCATATATTGCCACGTCCTCCACCTTCCATCATCTGCATCGTGTGCGGCCGTATGTTCTATGCCAGAATTGGTCTGTTGAATCAACATCGAGTGAATACAAATTACTAATGCCGGAAAGAAACACACACTCGGATACGAGTATTGGCCGAAGACGATAATGAATACAAATTTCGTCACCTGTGTGCGTACCAAAGCTGATATTCTAGCGCAGCCATCACAGCACTTTTTGATACACGAAAACAAGCCATGAAATAAAGATTCATACAATTAGAATACAAATCCATGATACAAATCTCTGTGTATCTCAGCTGGTAGGAGAAATACAACAAGCAACTACGGAGTGTCACTACTCCGAAGGTAATGCTTATCCAGCACAAATAGCACCGAGTAAATATGACGCACTTACCCACCACATTAATTCCCTTGGCAGCGCTGCTTAGCGATTGAAAAACACAATATGGAGTTTAATGCTGGGAGTACGCTACTCCGAACTTTGCCCAGCGATTGAAAAACGATGATGATGATGATGATAATTGTTGTTTTAAGGGGTCTAACATTGAGGTTATCGGCCCCTAATGATCTGGGTGATCGCGAAAATGATAATGAAATGGAAACCAGAACAACATTATCTGAAACGGAAAATACGTTCAAAAAGGAATTCAGATGGAAACAACTCACAATATGGTCTTACAAAAGGGAATTCAGAACGAAAAGTTGCACAGAAAGAATAGATTGAAAAAGACCCACAAAACGTAGGCTAGATTCAAAAAACGTACAAAATGCAAAGTAGCGTCGAAATACTTACAAAATGCAACTGAAATTCAAAATACTTACAAAATGCAAATGAGATCGAAAGTACGTACAAACTGCAATTGAAATTCAAAATACTTACAAAACGCAATTGGAATTGAAAATGCTTACAAAATGTACGGTAGATTCAAACGACTCATGTGGATTGACAATACTTACAAAATGCAATTTAGATTGAAAATACTTGACAAAATGTAATTTAGATTCAAAATACCCACAAAATGCAATTAAGAATCAAAATATGTGCAAAATGCCCACTAAACAAAATGCAATTTAGATTCAAAATTCGTGCGAAATGCGGTTTTGGTTGAAAATACTTACAAAATCCAATTGAAATTCAAAATTCTCACTAAAAGGCCCGGCTACCTGCATTGAAGGACTTACCAAAAAGCAATTTAGATTGTCAATCTTTACAAAATGCTATTGAAGTTGAAAACAATTGCGAGATGTAATTCAGATAGAAAAAACTTACAAAATGCAACGTAGGTAAAAAAAAAAACCTTAAAAAATCGCTAGAAATGAATTTAGATACACGGTGAACCAAGTAACAAAAACAGTGCGGGAATCTTAAAGAGAAAAGGAAATATAAGGAAAAGATGAGAGGAGATGATGATGATGATAATTGTTGTTTTAAGGGGCCTAACATCTAGGTTATCGGCCCCTGATGGTTTGGGTGATCGTGAAGATGAAAATGAAAAGCGAACTTAAAACTAAAACTAACTACTAACCTACATACTAGAAGAAGAAATCGAAAACTAAAGGAGAAGAAGGCAAATAAAAGGAAAAGAAATGCCCTCAACCCTCGGAGAAGGCGGATTGAGGGACTTGGAAGGAAGGAGAGCCATGAAAGGCATATAGGAAAGTGAAAGAGGAGAGGGTCCGCCCCAAAGGTAAGGGACAAAAGGGGAAAACGGACCCAGCTCAGGAATCCCTCGGGGTCGCCAACTCCCGAACTCACCAGCCGTGAGCCCCTGAGGGTGTAGCATTATCTAGGGTGCACCAGAAGTGGTGGGGCTACATACACCCTGCCTCCTTAAGGGCCTAGAGCACAAGGCAGGAGGTAAAAGGAAGAGAAAAAGAAGGCTGACCCCTCGCAGAAGGAGGGTATCAGAAAAGATGAGACAAGGGCCAATTAAGGCGGGAAAGGAAGAGACTCCCTAGGCCTCGGATACCCTAATACCGTCGGGGTCAGAAGAGAACAAGAGTTGACCAAGTGAGGTCGACAGGAAAGAAGACAGAGAGGAGCCCGGCACAAGTAAGTGGAAGCAATGCCGGACTCAGCTGGGGCCCCGTGGTCGCCAACCCACGCCCACAAGATGTGAGCCCCTTGGGGAGATGAGAGGAGAGGGTCCGCCCCAAAGGCTAGGGACAAAAGGGGAAAACGGACCCAGCTCAGGAATCCTCGGGGTCGCCAACTCCCGAACTCACCAGCCGTGAGCCCCTGAGGGTGTAGCATTACCTAGGCTGCACCAGAAGTGGTGGGGCTACATACACCCTACCTCCTTAAGGGCCTCGAGCACAAGGCAGGAGGTAAAAGGAAAAGAAAAAAAGGCTGACCCCTCAAAGGAGGGTGTCAGGAAAGATGAGACAAGGGCCAATTAAGGCGGGAAAGTAAGAGACTCCCTAGGCCTCGGATACCCTAATACCGTCGGGGTCGGAAGAGAACAAGAGTTGACCAAGTGAGGTCGACAGGAAAGAAGACGGAGAGGAGCCCGGCACAAGTAAGTGGATGCAATGCTGGACTCAGCTGGGGCCCCGTGGTCTCCAACCCACGCCCACTAGAAGTGATCCCCTGGGGGGTATTTTAAAATTGGACCTATCTGCAGGCATAGAATCATGTTGGCAGCACAGACATATTAATTACTCCAAATTAATCTAGAATGTCAGGTGCTATACTTGTGCAAAGTATAGAGATGTTAGCTTACATACTTTCTGATATATTGATATTATGGTTAAAAAAAAGACAGCATTTATTAACAGTCGGTAGCCGTGATTGATCTTAAGAATACTTCTAGTCATATCTGATATGTTACACATAGCACCTAAGAAATTTGGTTAAAATCCAACTTAATGCATAGAAGTTACATGTATTTAAAAATTGGTCCTATCAGCAGGCTTAGAATCATGTTGGTAGAACTGACGTATATAGGTTACTCCAAATTAATCAAACATGTCAGGTACTATACGTGTGCATAGTTTAAAGCTGTCGGCTTGCATACATTCTGGTATATTGTTATTTGGATAGACAATAGAGAGAGAGAGCGATTATTAACAGTTGGCAGCCCTGGTGGCGCTTAGGAATACGCTCAGTCATATCTGTTTATGTGCACTTATTACATACAAATTTTGGTTGAAGTCCAAAAGATAGTGTAGAAGTTATATGCATTTAAGAATTGAAGCAGTGTAGAAGTTCTATGCATTTAAAAATTGGACCTATCATAAGGCTTAACATTATTTTGGCAACATTGTCATATATGGCCTCCTGGAAATTAAACTGAAATAGTATTATCTAGATGTGTGCCAATTTTGGAATAGCTCCCATGCATACCTTCCAAGATATCCAACATGGAGCTCAAATTTCTAGTGAGTTTTCAGCAGATGGTAGCACTGACATTTTCAAATATGGGATAGAGATATACATCTTTACTCATACTAAATTTGGTTTCTATTGCTGCAGCCGATTAGGAGTTGATAGGGGGACACAAGACAAACAGACAGAGACAGAAGGACAGACAGACACACATTTTCCCGGATCGATCTCATAAGTCTACTTTTTCCTCATTTTTGCAAAAAGTGAAAAGTAGGCTAATAAGATGTTGTAATGATAACTGTCTCATGTTAGCATATGAGGCTCAGACTGGCGACCGAATACCTGCACGTTTATTCCAAGGTCGAGTACAGTATATGTACTGCGCGCTTTCAATACTACAGCAGGGAGCTGATGCACGCCACAAGCTCAGCCAAGGCCACTGCAGCAGCGGATAACAAAGCCGACGTTCACCGTTCTTACTTTATATGAAAGACCCATTCATTGCATTTTGTATGTAATTAGAACCTAAAGTACATTTTGTGCGTATTTTTCAACCTATTACTTCCTTCTAAATTACTTTTTGTAAGTATTACCATTCTCCATTTTGTGAGTCGTTTCATTCTGATTTCCATTTTGATGTTGATGATGATAATTGTTGTTTTAAGGGGCCTAACATCGAGGTTATCGGCCCCTAATGAAATGAAATGGCGTGAAAGGAAAGGATGTAGATAAAAACAATTCACTGCCATGGATGAAACGAAAATGGTGTTTATAAAACAGACAGTGAGCCCCAAATATTATGCCTTATTTGAATAAAAATAATAAAAGGCGGATGGTAAAAAAGGATAAAACAAATAAGGCATAGTGGACAAGAAAATAGATGAACACAATAAAAAACATAAAACAGATTTAACCTGAATTAAAAGTCGTAACTACACAATAAAACTTAAAAAAGTAACCACTCTCCCTCATGAACCGGATGACGAGGTCAGCTGACGACCCGTCATCACGGATAATAAGGGAGAGGGTATTAGGCAGTTTAAGAGTCCTGCGCACATCGGCCAGATCCACACACTCCAAGAGAAGGTGTGCCAAGGTTAGGTGGGCGCCGCAAGGACACACAAAAGGATCTTCTCTCTTCAGCAAGTGGGAGTGCGTAGCAATCCCATGGCCGATCCGGAGTCGACAGAGTACCACAGCTTCCTTCCGGAGAGACCGGAAGGAAGATTTCCACACCTTCGTTGCCTCCTTGATGCCTCTCAGTTTGTTGGGTTGAGGCGTGGCACGCCATGCCTCCTCCCAATGCGACGGGATCGAATGCCGCAACTGAGAGCGCACATCACTAGCAGGCACCTTATACGGTAGCGAGGGCAGTGCGACTGCCTCTCTCGCCGCCTGATCAGCAAGATCGTTTCCCGCAATACCCATGTGGCTAGGAAGCCACTCGAAGGATACCCCGGCCCCAGCGTTACGCGAACTGACGAGCAGGTCGTGCACACGCTGGACCAACGGGTGCTTCGGGAAACACACATCGATCGCTTGCAGCGCACTCAGAGAGTCAGTACACACAAGAAAGTGCTGGTGATCGTCTGATAACGTGTACCGCAGAGCCCCTAAGATGGCATAGTGCTCCGCTGTGTACACGCCACAGGCATCGGGAAGTGAAAAGAGAAACCGACGATCCTTAACCACAAATGCACAGCCTACTTTCTTGTTTACCCTCGAACCGTCCGTGAATAGAAGCCCTGATCCCGGATACCGGCTCACAACGGACTGGAACAGCCTCCGATGGACGGAGGAGTCAGTGTCCGACTTGGGGCCGGTTTGCAGATCCAGGATGATATCAGGGCGAGAGACGATCCACCAAGGAGCCTTGCTAGGTACTCTGACGATACAGGAGACAGAAGGAAATCGGAACTGACGGTATAAGTCATCCAAGCGAATTCCCGCCAGCCGAGTGGATCGGGCGAGCGCATCATACAGCCAGTGATTCGGATTGGAAAACAAACATGGATAGCTTGGATGAAGGGGCATCTGTCGAATAGTTACAGCATAGGTCAGCAGTACTTGTTGGCGCCTCAGGTGTAAAGGAGGTACGCCAGCCTCGGCGAGCAAGCTGACGACTGGGCTCGTCCGAAAGGCACCCGTCGCCAGGCTCACACCGCCGTGGTGGACACTGTCCAGTTTAACAAGCACTGACTTATGGGCCGAACCATATGCTACACTGCCATAATCTAATCTAGATAAAATCAGTGCCTTATAAAAGCGTAGGAGCACCGCGCGGCCCGGGCCCATGATGTGCCGCTAAGATACCGCAACATGTTGAGTTTCTTAGCACAGGCAGTTTTCAAACACCGCACGTGTGGCTCCCACGTCAAGTTCAGATCGAAAATGAGCCCAAGGAACCGGTACGCAGCAACAACAGGCAAAGCTACATTGTCCAGATAAATCTCAGGATCAGGATGGAGAGTGTGCTTTCGGCAGAAATGGACAACCGAGGACTTAGCGGTTGAGAATCGAAAGCCATGCTCTAGTGTTCAGCGTTCCACTCTCCGAATAGCTTGTTGTAGCTGACGTTCAGCGACCGCCATATTTTGCGCACTATAATGTAGACCGAAGTCGTCTACATATAGCGACGGTACCACTGCTGGACCAGCAGCAGCGACTATACCGTTTATGGCAATCACAAATAATGTTACGCTAAGCACCGATCCCTGTGGGACTTCGTTTTCCTGTATATGATATTGCAAATATGTCCCCCCTATTCGGACACGGAACAGGCGAAGGGACAGAAAATTCGCAAGAAAAACCGGCAAGTTACCTCGGAATTTCCATTGATGCAGGGTAGAGAGGATGCCTTAACGCCAAGTGGTGTCATAGGCCTTCTCGAGGTCAAAGAAAACAGCGACTAAGTGCTGTCTCCGGAGAAAAGCGTCCTGTATGGCGGTCTCCAGGCGTACCAGATGGTCGTTGGTACACCGAGACGCCCTGAAACCACACTGGTATTCAGACAGGAGTCCCCGTTTCTCCACGTCCCACACCAGGCGCCGATTGACCATCCTCTCAAAGAGCTTGCGCAGACCGTTATTGAGACAAATAGGTCTGTAACTCCCTGTCAAATTGGGATCCTTATCGGGCATCAGGATAGGTATAATGATACCTTCCTGCTATTGGGCAAGAAACGCACCCTCCAACCAGATTCTGTTAAACACCTTGAGCAAGTAACGACTGCTCTCATCGTGCTTAAGCATCTGGTTGTGAATATTATCCGGGCCGGGAGACGTGTCCCTGCAGAGCGCCAGCGCTACACGGAGTTCCCACTCCGTAAAGGGCACGTTGTACTCCTCCGAAGCGCGGGAAGCAAAACTAAGCTGGAAACGTTCCGCTTCGCGCTTCAGGGCCACGAAGGCAGGGTCATAGTTATCGGAACCGGATATATCCGCAAAATACGAGGCGAGATGGTTTGCAACGCGATAAGGATCCGTAACTAATTCATTATCAATGGAGAATTCCCGGTACAGTAGAAGATGTCTGAATTCCCGAAATGCGTCGTAGTTTAGTCCACACTTGAGAGGAGATGATATGTGCCGTAATAGAAGACACATACCGTTCCCAGGATTGTTTCTTACTCTGGCGAATAAGAATCCGTGCCTTGGCATGACATTTCTTAAACGCCACCAAATTGGCCATGGTTGGACGCCGACGGTAGTGCTTATGAGCTCGACGACGGTCTCTTATTGCCGCTGCAATATCCTCTGTCCACCAAGGGACGAGTTTGCGACGAGGAGTCCCAGAAAAGGATGGAATGGACTCTTCGGCGGCAGCAAGAAGCACATTGGTGATGTGCTGTACCACGTCATGGACGCTCTGGCAACCAAGATCAACGAACACAGCTCGTTCTTGAAACGAGGGCCAATTTGCCCGCTTAAGAACCCAACGACTGGGGAACTCCACGGGCGTCTGGTTCAGAAGGGTAGGAACGATCGGGAAATGGTCACTGTCACAGAGGTCGTGCACATACCAACCAAATAGGGGGACCAGCGCACGGCTACACACACTCAAGTCAATGTGTGATGATGATGATGATAATTGTTGTTTTAAGGGGCCTAACATCTAGGTTGTCGGCCCCTGATGGTTTGCGTCAACGTGAAGATGAAAGTGAAAAGCGAACTTAAAACCAAAACTAACTAATAACCTACATACTAGAAGAAGAAATGGAAAAATAAAGGAGAATAAGGCAAATAAAGGACAGGAGGAAAAGAAATGCCCTCAACCCTCGAAGAATGCGGATTGAGGGACTTGGAAGGAAGGAGAGCCATGAAAGGCAGATAGGAAAGTGAACGAGGAGAGGGTCCGCCCCAAAGATAAGGGAAAAAAGGGGAAAACGGACCCAGCTCAGGAATCCCTCGGGGTCGCCAACTCCCGAACTCACCAGCCGTGAGACCCTGAGGGTGTAGCATTATCTAGGGTGCACCAGAAGTGGTGGGGCTACATACACCCGGCCTCCTTAAGGGCCTAGAGCACAAGGCAGGAGGTAAAAGGAAGAGAAAAAGAAGGATGATGATGATAATTGTTGTTTTAAGGTGATGATGATGATGATAATTGTTGTTTTAAGGGGCCTAACATCTTGGTTATCGTCCCCTGATGGTTTGGGTGATCGTGAAGATGAAAATGAAAAGCACTCTTAAAACTAAAACTAACTAACTAATAACCTACATACTAGAAGAAGAAATCGAAAACTAAAGGAGAATAAGGCAAATAAAGGACAGAAGGAAAAGAAATGCCCTCAACCCTCGGAGAAGGCGGATTGAGGGACTTGGAAGGATGATGATGATGATGATGATAATTTTTGTTTTAAGGGGCCTAACATCTAGGCTATCGGCCCCTGATGATTTGGATGATCGTGAAGATGAAATGCAAACATAAAACTAGAACTAACTAACAACCTACATACTAGAAGAAGAAATGGAAAAATAAAGGAGAATAAGGCAAATAAAGGACAGGAGGAAAAGAAATGCCCTCAACCCTCGAAGAATGCGGATTGAGGGACTTGGAAGGAAGGAGAGCCATGGAAGGCAGATAGGAAAGTGAAAGAGGAAAGGGTCCGCCCCGAAGGTAAGGGACAAAAGGGGAAAACGGACCCAGCTCAGGAATCCCTCGGGGTCGCCAACTCCCGAACTCACCAGTCGTGAGCCCCTGAGGGTGTAGCATTATCTAGGGTGCACCAGAAGTGGTGGGGCTACATACACCCAACCTCCTTAAGGGCCTAGAGCACAAGGCAGGAGGTAAAAGGAAGAGAAAAAGAAGGCTGACCCCTCACAGAAGGAGGGTATCAGTAAAGATGAGACAAGGGCCAATTAAGGCGGGAAAGGAAGAGACTCCCTAGGCCTCGGATACCCTAATACCGTCGGGGTCAGAAGAGAACAAGAGTTGACCAAGTGAGGTCGACAGGAAAGAAGACAGAGAGGAGCCCGGCACAAGTAAGTGGAAGCAATGCCGGACTCAGCTGGGGCCCCGTGGTCGCCAATCTACTTCCCACTAGATGTGAGCCCCTGGGGGAGAAAAAGAAGGCTGACCCCTTGCAGAAGGAGGGTATCAGAAAAGATGAGACAAGGGCCAATTAAGGCGGGAAAGGAAGAGACTCCCTAGGCCTCGGATACCCTAATACCGTCGGGTGTCGGAAGAGAACAAGAGTTGACCAAGTGAGGTCGACAGGAAAGAAGAAAGAGAGGAGCACGGCACAAGTAAGTGGAAGCAAAGCCGGACTCAGCTGGGGCCCCGTGGTCGCCAACCCACTTCCCACTAGATGTGAGCCCCTGGGGGATCGCTCTTTAGAGTCTAGTCAGAAACCTCTCAGAGCAGTCTCGTGATCAGGTCTGAGGTTTGTTTCCTGTAGGCAGACTATACCCGCTGCGTATTGGGCAATAAGCTGACGTAGCTCTGTCAAATGCCTGTCATAACTGTTACAATTCCACTGTAACAGTGCCATTGTGAGAACTTAGGAAATAAGTTGGAGCAGCAAGCTACAACTTAGACTCTGGAGGATCATCAGCCACTACGTCGACTATAATCTCCATGTCCTCAGGCGAGGTCATGGAGTGAATCGACTCGGTGGCAGATTTCCTAGACGCAGTTCGGAGGCGGGGGGATCTCCGTGGGGGGCGCGCAGATCTGGGGACCGAAACGTCCCCAGGCGCATAAGTATCCGCAGGTGGTGGCGCGGATGGCTTCCCCTTTTTTTGGAAAAGGGAATGCGTAGTGCGGGGGCCCTTCTTACCCGCCTCTTTAAGATATATAGACGGGTCAGGAGCCGAATTCCTGACCCTGGTCGACGATGCCGCCTCCGCCGGCTTCGGCGCGGCTTTCACCGACCGTTTGGGTGGGGAGATGATGATGATTATAATTGTTGTTTTAAGGGGCCTAACATCTAGGTTATCGGCCCCTGGGTGGGGAGAAAGTCTTCGACTTCCTCCCGAGTGGGGAGTAAGTCTTCAACTTCCTCCCCTGCTGTGCAGGTGGAGCAGCCTTCGCTCGCACAGCCTTCGTGCTGACCGAAGGTGGAGTTGAAGTCACCTTCGGGCTTTCCGTTATAATCATAGGTGCTGGTTTCGGAACAAGAAACTCAGTTGCAGGTTTCACAGCTGGTACAAAAGATGAGGTAGCCGGGACCAAATTTGGTAAGGCGAAATCGTGGTATGGTACTTCTTGCGGGCCTCCTGGTAGGTGAGACCATCCAGGGTCTTGATCTCCTGGATTTTCTTCTCACGCAGGAAGACAGGGCATTTCCTGTCCCGAGGAGAATGAAATCCAGGGCAATTAGTGCACTGATATGGTATTGTGCACTCTTCCGCTTCGTGGGGTACCTTACCGCATGTTCCGCAGACGTCAGGGCTCGAGCATCGGGATAACATGTGCCCGAACTTCTGGCACTTATAACACCTCATTGGTGGAGGGATAAAAGGCCGTACGTCACAACGGTAACTTGTAACCTTGACTTTCTCCGGGAGCACCGAAAGCTCAAAGGAAATAATGAAAGCACCAGTATCCACGATTTGACCATTGACCTTGAGCGTAATGCGCCGGACATCACTCACGTGACGGTGCTGCATATCCTCCTTGAGCTCCTCGTCAGTGTTCAGAATCAGCTCCCGGTGGAAAATAACTCATCGGACCAGATTCAGGGACGTGTGCTTTTCCACTTTGACGGGAATTTCACCAAAGTGGTCACATTGCAAAAGTTGTTCAACTTGCTCACCAGTCCTAGTCTTGAACCACAAGCTACCGTTCATCATCTTTTGTACTTTCTCAAGCTCACCATAGACACCTTCTATGTGGCGAGAAAACAAAATACTATTTACCAGCTTGAAATCAACCCCATCTGTTCTGGTAGCTACCAGAAACTTGCGGGTGTTAGCACCCAGATTTTCACGCACAGATTGTTCCCAGGGGGTTGATCCCCGTAGGGAATCAAATGTTAAAGACTTGTGTGTAGGACCACCCTGTTTGGGGATTTTTCTTTTTGAACCCATGGCCAAATCATCCTCCCCGAATGCCACCGACATCCGATCACGGGCCGTCACAGTAGGCGCTACCCAGCCAGGGCAAAGCCCGCCTAGCTTGGAAGGCATTGCCCGGGGGTCCGATGATTTACAATGCCGTATCGGCATGTACCCCTTGGCATATACTGGATTTTACAGCTCAGACATTCGGCTGTGCGGGGACCTGCGTAGTCAGGCGGATACTACTGCACGGGTACATGGCACACCCACCTGTCGGCGCGGCCAAGGCCGGAACAGGCTTTCGAGCGTAGTCACAAGCGTAAGTGGCCCATCCCCTAACAGCACGCACATATAGAAATTTTGGTTGCCAGACCCTGAAAGCAGTAACGGAAAGAAGTGCGATATAACCTAATGAGAGCTATACCGCACGGGTGTATGTCTTTTAGAGCTGACTGTCAAACCCTCGAAAGGGGACCGTTCCGAGAAGCCCTTTTAGTCGCCTTTTACGACTGGCAGGGATTACCGTGGATGTATTCACTTCCTCCCACCCACTGGGGGTCCAATTCACAAAACAACGCCGAGTCCTTAAAGTATAGCCAAGGTCGCCCCTTTTAGTCGCCTCTTACGAACGGCAGGGGATACCGTGGGTGTATTCTAAAGCCCCCACCCACAGGGGGTTGGAGAGATGAGACAAGGCCCAATTAAGGCGGGTAAGTGAAAGACTCCCTAGGCCTCGGATACCCTAATACCGTCGGGGTCGGAAGATAGATGATGATGATGATAATTGTTGTTTTAAGGGGCCTAACATCTAGGTTATCGGCCCCTGATGGTTTGGGTGATCGTGAAGATGAAAATGAAAAGCGAACTTAAAACTAAAAACAAACTAATAACCTACATACTAGAAGAAGAAATGGAAAACTAAAGGAGAATAAGGCAAATAAAGGACAGGAGGAAAAGAAATGCCCTCAACCCTCGGAGGAGGCGGATTGAGGGACTTGGAAAGAAGGAGAGCCATGAAAGGCATATAGGAAAGTGAAAGAGGAGAGGGTCCGCCCTAAAAGTAAGGGACAAAAGGGAAAAAACGGAACCAGCTCAGGAAATCCTCGGGGTTGCCAACTCCCGAACTCACCAGCCGTGAGCCCCTGAGGGTGTAGCATTATCTAGGGTGCACCAGAAGTGGTGGGGCTACATACACCCTGCCTCCTTAAGGGCCTAAAGCACAAGGCAGGAGGTAAAAGGAAGAGAAAAAGAAGGCTGATCCCTCGCAGAAGGAGGGTATCAGAAAAGATGAGACAAGGGCCAATTAAGGCGGGAAAGGAAGAGACTCCCTAGGCCTCGGATACCCTAATACCGTCGGGGTCAGAAGAGAACAAGAGTTGACCAAGTGAGGTCGACAGGAAAGAAGACGGAGAGGAGCCCGGCACAAGTAAGTGGAAGCAATGCCGGACTCAGCTGGGGCCCCTTGGTCACCAACCCACGCCCACAAGATGTGAGCCCCTGGGGGAGGGGTCTGAAGAGATCAAGAGTTGACCAAGTGAGGTCGACAGGAAAGATGACTGAGAGGAGCCAGGCACAAGTAAGTGGAAGCAATGCCGGACTCAGCTGGGGTCCCGTGGTCGCCAACCCACGGTCGGAAGAGAACAAGAGTTGACCAAGTGAGGTCGACAGGAAATAAGACGGAGAGGAGCCCGGCACAAGTAAGTGGAAGCAATGTCGGACTCAGCTGGGGCCCCGTGGTCGCCAACCCACGTCCCACTAGATGTGAGCCCCTGAGGGGAAAAAATACTGACAAAATGCAATTTAGATTGAAAATAATTACAAATGTAATTTAGATTCAAAATACCCACAAAATTGCAATTGAGACTTAACTACTTGAACAAAGCGGGGTAGGTTGATAATACAAAATGCTGATGATGATGATGACGATAATTGTTGTTTTAAGGGGCCTAACATCTAGGTTATCGGCCCCTGATGGCATGGGTGATCGTGAAGATGAAAATGAAAAGCGAACATAAAACTAAAACTAACTACTAACCTACATACTAGAAGAAGAAATGGAAAACTAAAGGAGAATAAGGCAAATAAAGGACAGGAGGAAAAGAAATGCCCTCAACCCTCAAAGAAGGCGGATTGAGGGACTTGGAAGGAAGGAGAGCCATGAAAAGCAGATAGGAAACTGAAAGAGGAGAGGGTCCGCCCCAAAGGTTAGGGACAAAAGGAGAAAACGGACCCAGCTCAGGAATCCCCCGGGGTCGCCAACTCCCGAACTCACCAGCCGTGAGCCCCTGAGGGTGTAGCATTATCTAGGGTGCACCAAAAGTGGTCGGGCTACATACACCCGGCCTCCTTGAGGGCCTTAAGCAGAAGGCAGGAGATAACATGAAAAGAAAAAGATGATGATGATGATAATTGTTGTTTTAAGGGGCCTAACATCTAGGTTATCGGCCCCTGATGGTTTGGGTGATCGTGAAGATGAAAATGATGATGATGATGATAATTGTTGTTTTAAGGGGCCTAACATCTAGGTTATCGGCCCCTGATGGTTTGGGTGATCGTGAAGATGAAAATGAAAAGCGAACCTAAAACTAACTACTAACCTACATACTAGAAGAAGAAATGGAAAACTAAAGGAGAGTAAGGCAAATAAAGGACAGGAGGAAAAGAAATGCCCTCAACCCTCGAAGAAGGCGGATTGAGGGACTTGGAAGGAAGGAGAGCCATGAAAGGCAGATAGGAAAGTGAAAGAGGAGATGGTCCGCCCCAAAAGGTCAGGGACAAAAGGGGAAAACGGACCCAGCTCAGGAATCCCTCGGGGTCGCCAACTCCCGAACTCACCAGCCGTGAGCCCCTGAGGGTGTAGCATTATCTAGGGTGCACCAGAAGTGGTGGGGCTACATACACCCTGCCTCCTTAAGGGCCTAGAGCACAAGGCAGGAGGTAAAAGGAAGACAAAAAGAAGGCTGACCCCTCACAGAAGGAGGGTATCAGAAAAGATGAGACAAGGGCCAATTAAGGCGGGAAAGGAAGAGACTCCCTAGGCCTCGGATACCCTAATACCGTCGGGGTCGGAAGAGAACAAGAGTTGACCAAGGGAGGTCGACAGGAAAGAATAAAGATAGGAGCCCGGCACAAGTAAGTGGAAGCAATGCCGGACTCAGCTGGGGCCCCGTGGTCGCCAACCCACGCTCACAAGATGTGAGCCCCTGGGGGTAGATGAAAATGAAAAGCGAACTTAAAACTAAAACTAACTACTAACCTACATACTAGAAGAAGAAATGGAAAACTAAAGGAGAATAAGGCAAATAAAGGACAGGAGGAAAAGAAATGACCTCAACCCTCGAAGAAGGCGGATTGAGGGACTTGGAAGGAAGGAGAGCCATGAAAGGCAGATAGGAAAGTGAAAGAGGAGAGGGTCCGCCCCAAAGGTTAGGGACAAAAAGGGAAAACGGACCCAGCTCAGGAATCCCTCGGGGTCGCCAACTCCCGAACTCACCAGCCGTGAGCCCCTGAGGGTGTAGCATTATCTAGGGTGCACCAGAAGTGGTGGGGCTACATACACCCTACCTCCTTAAGGGCCTCGAGCACAAGGCAGGAGATAACATGAAAAGAAAAAGAAGGCTGACCCCTCGCAGGAGGAGGGAATCAGAAAAGATGAGGAAAGGGCCAATTAAGGCGGGAAAGGAAGAGACTCCCTAGGCCTCGGATACCCTAATACCGTCGGGGTCGGAAGAGAACAAGAGTTGACCAAGTGAGGTCGACAGGAAAGAAGACAAGGAAAGAAGACAGAGAGGAGCCCGGCACAAGTAAGTGGAAGCAATGCCGGACTCAGCTGGGGCCCCGTGGTCGCCAACCCACGCCCACAAGATGTGAGCACCTGGGGGAAATACAAAATGCAATTGATATTCAAAATACAAGAAGACCCCCCCATATTGTAAGACTTACTAAAAAGCAATTTTGATCGGCAATCCTTACAAAATGCAAGCGAGGTTGAAAAACACTCAGAAAATGCAATTTAGATAGAAAAAAAACTTACAAACTGCAACGTTGATTAAGAATACCAACAGAAAGGTGCGGGAATCTTAAAAAGAAAAGGAAATGATGATGATGATGATTGTTGTTTTAAGGGGCCTAACATCGAGGTCATCGGCCCCTAATGATCTGGGTGATAGCGAAAATGAGAATGAAATGGAAACCAGAACGAAAATTATCCCATAGCGAGAACTTCAAATTGCTTATAGATCTTCCCATTAAAGGTGAACACGTTGATACTAGTGACGAATTTTATAACTGCTATGAACTCTTCTATTTCTACTTTAGAAAGATCGCAGTCGTTAATCAACTTATTATGGATAATTTCTATTGTTTTCTCAACTGTGAACCGTTTTTATCAGGTTCATTATTTTTTGTCATATTATTATTATTATTATTATTATTATTATTATCATCATCATTTCCTTCATGTCGCATTATTGTGACATAAGTTTCTCTGTCTCACCTACTGCGTTCAAACTTTGTAATTCTGCGTAAATGTTTCGTCAGATGGTGAAACTTTTCACCCCTACTGACACTGTGTTACCATTGGTTGAAGCATGACTTGTTACTAAGCTTTGCTTCTCCCATTGGCCCCCTTTATGTTCTGGAGAGGGGGAGTTCTACGACTTATTTTTCCCGAGCGGCGTTACTGCGTTCCTTTTAGAGAAGGTGGCTTCCTTCCATTTCTGACCATCATGTGAAACGGTCACAGCCTAGGTGTGTCGGGCTTTTCGCCCGTGCCCAACGCAACTAAACGTAAGTACGATTCGATCACTTGGTTTTATCTGGCATGCTATCATTTTTGAATTTCAGTTTATCAATTTCCCTTTCTTATGATGATGTGAATTCGATCCATGAACCCAAGTCCCTTCGCCTTTGTTTACGTTAGTTTAGCGAAGCCTCTGTGTTTATTTGTCATCCCTACCTTTCATGTAATCGGTTTTATTTTTTACTCAAATCTCTCAGGTCTGAAATATATGCTACTTTTCTGCGAGGCTTACCAACGCTCTGTATTACGTCACAAATTGATGTGCACTCTTTCGAGGTATCTTTCATTTGATTGTCGTATCAGAGTTTGTTTTTTTGGGTCAAGGTATCATTGGAGTAACGGAGCCATGTCTCATTTCGCCTCCTATTTGATCCTTCCCTCTGTTTTAGGAAAAGTGTGTGAGCGATGGTCTTTGTGTTAGTCACTGTCCATTCGTCATGCCTTAATTCCTTTGTTTCTTCGTATGTCGTTATATTTAGACATAACTACCTCTACGTAAGCCTATATTTTCCTACAAAGCATATTTCTTAGCTGATCGATTTTTCCTTTCATTTCCTGTCCCGGTAATGTCAATTAATTTAATGTAATACTCATTTTCCTTTATTTTTATGTGTTAATTTTGTGTTGTTTCCTCTGGCTTCGTTATATTACGTAACTCCGTGTCATCTCCCCTCTCCCACCCCCCACCCCCGTTTCCTACATACGCACCCTTCTCATCCCCACCACTCCCCCCCCCCCCCCCCCCTTACCCCATGATTTCACAACATCATGAGCTTTTTGGAAGTCTGTTCTTGGCAAGGGCATTCTAGTCCAGGTCATCCTCGTAAGTAGAGGTGTTCTCTTATTCGACTCATCCATACTCTCTATCTTTTTCGTTTTTTTTGTTTATTTTTGTATTTTAAATTTTGGTTATCGAGTCGCGCTTACGGTTTAGTTGCACATTGATTGTAAGTACATTTTAATTAATCTTGTTTCATCTTTGTTAGTGCTTAAGTTCATTTATACACTTTTCTCTTGAGATTGTTTTTGTGTACCGGTACCCCTTTCTTAGGTACCATCTTTAGTCATTAATTTTATTTTATTTGCTATTAAGCGATTTTATACCTCTTCACGTTTACCTTTCATTTTGTGTTTAGATATATCCTTACTCTTATGCGCACCTGTTTTAGTTTACTTTAAATACAATAGTAAATAGTTCACTTGGTTTCGTCCTCTTTCATTTGTAATTTTAAGTTCCCTCATCTCTCGTTCGATTTCGTCGGTCTTGGCTTCGTACTGTAACGCAGTCACGACCTTCACGCTTCTGGGTTCATCGATCAATTAGATAAATTCAATTCCGCTTTTGATTTGTTTTAAACAATTCATTCGATTCCTTTTTTGGAAAGTATCTTTCTTTCGATCCGGAATCTTGGGCCCAGCACGCATCGAAAGAGACATCCTTTCCCCGCTCCTTAGCGATCCTGTTTAAGGTGTTGTTTTCACTTCTACTGTATTTCCTCACGCCTCTGCTATTTTGTCTAACGTAAAAGCACAAGCGGTGCAAATGGTAAATCAGAGCATGGTTAAACGCGAAATCGTTCCCTTTAGGTTACCAAACTTATATATATATATATTTTTTTTCAATTATTACAATGTTGTCTTTCTGAGTTTAAGATACCTGTACTGAATTGTTCCCCCATCCCCGAAGAAAGTGTGGACTGTGAAAGCATTTCTCGAGTGAACAAGACATCCAAAGAATCTAGTTCCGAGGTGAAGAGTGCAACAAGTTAGTGAGTACTTCGCAACGCTGGAATAGGACGCATTACGGTATTGTGACCTTTATTTTACTAAGTTAAAGTGTTTTACTTTTCTCCTTGTCTATTGTCATGTCTAAGTCAGAATTCCCACCCGTCAAAAAGGAGTTAAATTTTATGGGCTTTGAATCTTTAACAATGCCCACGCCATTATTGCAAGATACGACACAGGACCTGCTAATGATAGACCCTCCCCTTTTAGATTGCTCCATCGCCCCTGTAGGCACTGTTAATAGTGCTCGCCACAACGAAAATGTTGCATCAGTAGTGAGTAGGTGGGGTTTGACTTTTTCCGGAGAAAACAATACCTCATCAGTTTTTTGTTTTATCCAACGTGTGGAGGAATTGTGTTATTGTCACGATATTAATCCCGACAATATTGTACGTTGCTTACCTATTCTTTTGTCTGGAAAAGCGCTGATGTGGCATCGCACTACTCCGAATTTTTATAAGTCATGGGACGAATTTGTTGGGTGCATTAAGGACCGTTTCACGCCACAAGATTTCGATTTCGCTCTCAAACAAGAAATATACTCCCGTACTCAGGCTCCTGGGGAGATGATCGACGATTATGTAACCTCAGTTCGGCTGTTAGCAGCGAACCTCCCCCAACCCTTTCATCCCAGGGATCTGTTGGAAATTATATACAGGAATTTAAATCCCACTTATAAATACTTCATTCGGCGTACATCCATTTTTTCCATCGAGGACATCATATCGCAAGGCCGTGAGTATGAATTAAATGCACGAGCCTGTTCGAACTATACTCCACCTCCAAGAGCCGATAATACGATTTTCCCCGAGTTAGCCTACTCCCCCCAGACAACACTGTCTAGCCCAGCTGTCGACCGAACAAAAGACGACACCTTACGGTTTAAGCCGTCTGCTCGCCGTGCTGAGTCCCTTTCTAGGAATTCTAACCCAAGCCCTTCTGTGGCTCGTAATTCTTCTGCTGTTTCCCGTGAAAGGACTACGAACACCCCAACAACAATCACACGCAATGTTTCTTCTGGTCGCATAATTTGTTGGAACTGTAATGAACTTGGACATCATTTTAAAATGTGTTCTTTAAAACGCCGAAAATTCTGTTTTGGCTGTGGGATGAATGAGGTCACGACTCGTTCCTGTCCAAATTGTAATTCCAACCAGGAAAACTCATAGGGAGGTGTTCTGAGTTCGACTCCCGGAGCAGTCCTCCATCCAAACTTGACAATGCATCTAATTTCGATGTTGTGTTACAACCAGGAGTCTCAGTAAATTTCGATAATGTCTCGGCACCTGCTATTTTGGATACAGGCGCCACCAGAAGTTTCATCCACCGTTCAGTGGCAGATAGCATTCGATCTTCGCAAAAACACCCCATACAGAATAAATGTCAGTTCCTTTCTGCGGGATCGTCAGTTATCGACGTTGCCGAAACTATTTTATGTCGCATTAAAATTCACGGATTTTCTTGGAAACATGTTTTTCATGTGGTTAACAATCTCTCCACTCAATGTATTTTAGGAATTGACTTTATGCATAAAACTGGTATGCAGTTGGATTTTATTAACGATTCATTTTGTTTCAAATTTCGCTCAGATAAAATGTTCCCCTTTGAAGAATGTACTTCTAACTACGTTGATGTGTCTCCTGTATTTTCCGTACATCTTCCATTAACTTTGATGTCCGAGCAACGTGATACTCTGAACGATTTAGTTGAGGAATTTTCTGATGTCCTCACAGAAGATTTAGGTTCTGCTGTAAATCACGAATGTCACATTGACTTGAGTGACAATGTACCTGTTCGAAGTCCTCCGTTTCCTTGTAATCCGCCCAAGCTCTTGGCCATGAAAAAGTATATCAATGATTTGCAAGATCGGGGAGTAGTAGTTCCTTCCAAATCAGCTTATGGGTCTCCTGCTTTCTTAATTCCCAAGAAAGAAGAAGGCGAGTACCGGCTAGTCGTAGACTACCGAAAATTGAACAAGAAGGTAGTCTTTGATAATTTCCCACTGCCTACTATTGAGAGTGCTTTTCAACATTTCCACGGGGCCAATGTGTATTCGATGATTGATCTAAATAGTGCCTATTATCAGATTCCTTTGGATGCTGAGAGTCGCGACTTCACTGCTTTTAACACCCCTTTCGGATTATATAATTTCAAACGTCTGCCGATGGGTATAGCTGTTGGTGCGCAAGTCCTCAGTCGCGTGCTAGACGACATCTTGGGAGACCTGAAGTTCAATTTTGTATTTAATTATCTTGACGATTTAGTCGTGTACAGCAGATCTTTTGAGGAACATGTCGTTCATCTTAGGGAAGTTTTCTCCCGCCTCAGGAAGGCCGGTATCACTATCAATCCAAAAAAGACCTCTTTGGGCTGCACTCAAATTAAATTTCTGGGTCACATTCTGTCAGCCGATGGTATCCGTGTCATACCCGAGCGCGCAGATTGCATTCAGCAGTTACCTGTACCCACCACAGTTAGGGCCTTGAGAAGAGTAATGGGTATGTTCACGTTCTATTCTCGTTTTATCAAAAACTTCTCTGACATTTCGGCACCTCTAAATGCTCTCAAAAAGAAGAATGTGAAATTTGTGTGGGGGCCAGAACAGGACAAAGCTTTCAATGTTTTGAAAGAAGCCCTTATGTCTGCACCAGTACTGCACACGCCTGATTTCGAATCAGCTTTCTTTTTACATTGTGACGCCAGTGATTTGGCCATTTCTAGTGTTTTGAGCCAGCGTGTGGATGGAAAATTTGCACCAGTGGCCTTCGCGAGTCGTATGTTAAATCAACATGAACGACGTTACTCAATTTTCGAGAAGGAAAGTCTTGCTGTGGTATTTGGATGTGAAAAATTCAGGACCTTTCTGGAACACCGTCACTTTACTGTTTTTACCGACAATGAGGCTTTGAAATGGAGTCTTTCTCACGTGAAAAAGCTTGGACGCATCAACAGGTGGATTTTGAGGTTGTCATCTTTTAAGTTTGATATCATCCACGTAAAAGGGAGCGAGAACCCGGTAGCAGACTGCCTGTCACGCATGTTTGAAGAGACCCCTAGGACTCCAATCGAGAGCGTTTCTATCAGTACACCACTTCAAGAAAATCTTTTCCTATTGCAACATTGTCCTTGGTCTTTTGTGGATATCCGGAAATTCCAGTCTGAGGATCCATTTTGCACTGACCTCCGTGCAAAAATTGCAAACAAAGATCCGGCAGTAAGCAACTTTTGTGTTCGAAATGATGTTATTGGCTATGTTCTTCCTAACTCTTCTAAATTTAGAATTTTTGCTCCATTAGCAGTACGTGATATGCTTTTGACATATTATCATGATTCTGCACTGGGAACTCATGCAGGGATGCAGCGCACTTTCCGTAAGATATCCGGTGAATTTTATTGGCCCTCAATTAAAGTAGATGCTTTTGCTCATGTCAGAAGATGTTTAACCTGCCAGCGTTCTAAACCTGCCCAGAACACTCGTGTAGGCTTCCACCAAGCTGGTATCGTCACTCGTCCCGGCGAACGCCTTTTCATTGATTACTTTGGTCCAGTCGTGAGATCAAAATCTGGCAATCAAGCCATTTTAACTGTCATTGATGGTTTTTCGAAGTTTATTTGGTTATTCCCAGTAAAGAATATCACTTCTCAGACTACTATCCATTTCTTGTCTAGATATATATTTGGAGTTTTTGGTCCTCCCAAGTACCTTGTGTCAGATAACGCCTCTGTATTCCGTTCCAAAGCCTTTGAAACTATGGTATTTAACTGGGGCATCCAACATATTTTCTTGTCACCGTATCGACCGCAGGGAAATCACGTAGAGCGTTTTCACAAAAACTTGAAGGCTTGTATGTCCGCTTTTCACAATGCCGATCAAACCTCCTGGGATACGAACCTACAGTATTTCAGTCTCGGGTTCAATACCTCTTTCCATTCGTCCGTTCAAACTACTCCAGCGGAATTATTCCTAGGCCGGTCGCTTGTCGACCCCTTGCTGCTCAAATGGAATATTGAATATCTTTCCGAACCCTCTCGCGCTACCTCTGTTGCTCAAAAATGGGCCATCGCTACCGGTCACCTCAAGAAAGCAAAAGCCAGAGTAGCGAAGCGCTACAACTTAGGCCGTCATGATGTTAAATTCCAAATTGGGGACAAAGTTTTGTGTCGTTTACATCCTTTGAGTGACGCTACCAAACATATTTCCAGTAAGCTGTGCTTACGTTGGTCAACTCCCAAGACTATTTCACGCTTTTTAAATCCTGTCTCAGTTGAGTTAGTGGACGATCACGATAATTCAGTGACTTCGGCCCACGTCACGCAGTTGAAAAAATTTGTCAAATGATCTTGTGAATTTCGCCTCGCTATAATGTTGTGTTTTTGTTTTCCTTTTATTCTAATTGGATGCCCGAGCTCCTTAATAGCCAACCTAGCATGTGAGCCTATTCTGATCTTAATTCGTGTGCTTCCTTTTCATTTATTCCTGTGACAAGACAGGAGACACCCGTGGCCTTTTTCTCGTACGCGAGTGTGTCGTGTATACTTGACATCTCTGTCAAACTATATCTTTGCCTGAGGCCGTCAGCATATACCTGGTCGGTCACTATTTGCAAACCACCCCTACTCCTCTTTTGCACTGCCCCTCGGCTTAACTCCTATTGTTCGACGACAGACAAGGACCCTTCAACACTTCCTGTTTGACCTTGTAGGAACTTGGTATTTATTTTACATTTATTCATGTAATTGACTTTTTGTGTCATGGTTTTGAGATATCATGCACCTTAGTGTCATCTTGATTTTGATATTTATTGTGAAGTCATATATTTTGTTAGGTTTTAAATTGTCAAGTGTTCTCAGCATATCGTGTATTGTCTAGCAACCATCCAGAGGGTTGGCGAGTGACAACAAACAACCTTTGTGTACCTGAGCTAACACAGCTGAGGGTCTTCTCGGAACTCGTTAACGGACCAGTCACCCTTCACTGGGTCTATACATGGCTTTATTTTTCAGCAGCTGAAAAGGAGAGTACTTTCCCTTTCGAAGACATTATGACACTATTGCATATTCCTCGTTGACGCAACGAAAGGTCCTATATACAGGGTGTCCCAAATGTATTTTTTTTAAAATGTGATCACGATTTAACTTTGTCTATCTTTTCTCATCAGAGGCTGGAGAGATTTGCAGTCCCGAGGTAACGTCCATCTTGAAGATTTCGACATCCGCATCATCATGAACTAGCAAGAACAATGATCACTATTTAATATATGAACTCACTGTATTTCTTTTTGAACGCAGTACTTTTGACGTTAGTGGCTAGTGTTGACGAGCAATGAAGGGGGTACCACCTTCATTTCACGGTCAGATTAGTCAACTGTTCATTTTTTTTGTATTCTCCTAGAGGTCCTTAGTACCCAATTTTTTTTTAGTATTCAATTTTTTTCCCCCTTTACATTTTTTTCCTCTCTTTTTGTACGAAAAAAGAAATTTCCATGGCCAGGAAAATTCCTTTTTTTCTGTGAGAGCAGGGGAATTTTGAACCGTTTTTATCAGGTTCATTATTTTTTGTCATATTATTATTATTATTATTATTATTATTATTATCATCATCATTTCCTTCATGTCGCATTATTGTGACATAAGTTTCTCTGTCTCACCTACTGCGTTCAAACTTTGTAATTCTGCGTAAATGTTTCGTCAGATGGTGAAACTTTTCACCCCTACTGACACTGTGTTACCATTGGTTGAAGCATGACTTGTTACTAAGCTTTGCTTCTCCCATTGGCCCCCTTTATGTTCTGGAGAGGGGGAGTTCTACGACTTATTTTTCCCGAGCGGCGTTACTGCGTTCCTTTTAGAGAAGGTGGCTTCCTTCCATTTCTGACCATCATGTGAAACGGTCACAGCCTAGGTGTGTCGGGCTTTTCGCCCGTGCCCAACGCAACTAAACGTAAGTACGATTCGATCACTTGGTTTTATCTGGCATGCTATCATTTTTGAATTTCAGTTTATCAATTTCCCTTTCTTATGATGATGTGAATTCGATCCATGAACCCAAGTCCCTTCGCCTTTGTTTACGTTAGTTTAGCGAAGCCTCTGTGTTTATTTGTCATCCCTACCTTTCATGTAATCGGTTTTATTTTTTACTCAAATCTCTCAGGTCTGAAATATATGCTACTTTTCTGCGAGGCTTACCAACGCTCTGTATTACGTCACAAATTGATGTGCACTCTTTCGAGGTATCTTTCATTTGATTGTCGTATCAGAGTTTGTTTTTTTGGGTCAAGGTATCATTGGAGTAACGGAGCCATGTCTCATTTCGCCTCCTATTTGATCCTTCCCTCTGTTTTAGGAAAAGTGTGTGAGCGATGGTCTTTGTGTTAGTCACTGTCCATTCGTCATGCCTTAATTCCTTTGTTTCTTCGTATGTCGTTATATTTAGACATAACTACCTCTACGTAAGCCTATATTTTCCTACAAAGCATATTTCTTAGCTGATCGATTTTTCCTTTCATTTCCTGTCCCGGTAATGTCAATTAATTTAATGTAATACTCATTTTCCTTTATTTTTATGTGTTAATTTTGTGTTGTTTCCTCTGGCTTCGTTATATTACGTAACTCCGTGTCATCTCCCCTCTCCCACCCCCCACCCCCGTTTCCTACATACGCACCCTTCTCATCCCCACCACTCCCCCCCCCCCCCCCTTACCCCATGATTTCACAACATCATGAGCTTTTTGGAAGTCTGTTCTTGGCAAGGGCATTCTAGTCCAGGTCATCCTCGTAAGTAGAGGTGTTCTCTTATTCGACTCATCCATACTCTCTATCTTTTTCGTTTTTTTTGTTTATTTTTGTATTTTAAATTTTGGTTATCGAGTCGCGCTTACGGTTTAGTTGCACATTGATTGTAAGTACATTTTAATTAATCTTGTTTCATCTTTGTTAGTGCTTAAGTTCATTTATACACTTTTCTCTTGAGATTGTTTTTGTGTACCGGTACCCCTTTCTTAGGTACCATCTTTAGTCATTAATTTTATTTTATTTGCTATTAAGCGATTTTATACCTCTTCACGTTTACCTTTCATTTTGTGTTTAGATATATCCTTACTCTTATGCGCACCTGTTTTAGTTTACTTTAAATACAATAGTAAATAGTTCACTTGGTTTCGTCCTCTTTCATTTGTAATTTTAAGTTCCCTCATCTCTCGTTCGATTTCGTCGGTCTTGGCTTCGTACTGTAACGCAGTCACGACCTTCACGCTTCTGGGTTCATCGATCAATTAGATAAATTCAATTCCGCTTTTGATTTGTTTTAAACAATTCATTCGATTCCTTTTTTGGAAAGTATCTTTCTTTCGATCCGGAATCTTGGGCCCAGCACGCATCGAAAGAGACATCCTTTCCCCGCTCCTTAGCGATCCTGTTTAAGGTGTTGTTTTCACTTCTACTGTATTTCCTCACGCCTCTGCTATTTTGTCTAACGTAAAAGCACAAGCGGTGCAACTGGGATGTTGGTATACATATCTTTGACGTCAACGGAGTGCATAGAGTTGTTGTCGTTGAGTTTTAAATCTATCGTGTTTTTTTTTTCTCACAAAAATGCATGGTGTTCTTAAATGATGAATTGGCTTTGACTCTTTAAAATTTGTTCAGATATTGGGATCCCTTCTTTCAGGCATTTTGGCCAACATATACTTGGACCATCTGGAGCAGGAAAAAAATATTAATAAAATCTAAGGCATTGAGTTCGGGGGCAGGTATGTGGACGATGTTTTCCTAATCATAAACAACCAAGTACAAGAGATAGATCAGGTACTGGACATTTTAAATAGCATCGATAATAACATTAAATTCACCTTAGAGTCAGAAAAAGATAACAAAATTAATTATTTAGATTTAACAGTTACTAAAAAAGTCAAGATTCTAACCACCCGGGCAACCACAAAAATGCGACTTTTATAAGCCTCATTAACAGAGCCTTAAGACTACCATTGTCCGACAATGATTTGGAAAAAGATGATGATGATGATAATTGTTGTTTTAAGGGGCCTAACATCGAGGTTATCGGCCCCTAATGATCTGGGTGATAGCGAAAAGGATAATGAAATGGAAACCAGAACAAAATTATCAAAGACTGAAAATACGTACAAAAAGGAACTCACATGGAAACAACTCACAATATGGTCTTACAAAAGGTAATTTAGAACGAAAAGTTGCACAAAAAGAATAGATTGAAAAAGACCCACAAAACGTAGGCTAGATTCAAAATACGTACAAAATGCAAAGTAGCGCCGAAATACTTACAAAATGCAACTGAAATTCAAAATACTTACAAAATGCAAATGAGATCGAAATTACGTACAAAATGCAATTGAGGTTCAAAATACTTACAAAATGCAATTGAAATTGAAAATACACAATGCAATTCAGATTGAAATATCCCAGTTCCAATCCAAATTATTCACAAAGTGCAATTGAAATTCAAAATACTTACAAAATGCAATTGAAATTGAAAATGCTTACAAAATGTACAGTAGATTCAAACGACTCATGTGGATTGACAATACTTACAAAAAGCAATTTAGATTGAAAATACTTGACAAATGTAATTTAGATTCAAAATACCCACAAAATGCAATTGAGAATCAAAATATGTGCAAAATGCCCACCAAACAAAATGCAATTTAGATTCAAAATTCGTGCGAAATGCGGTTTTGGTTGAAAATACTTACAAAATGCAATTGAAATTCAAAATACTCACTAAAATGCCCTGACGCCTGCATTGAAAGACTTACTAAAAAGCAATTTAGATTGTCAATCTTTACAAAATGCAATTGAGGTTGAAAACAATCGCGAGATGTAATTTAGATCGAAGAGACTTACAAAATGCAACATAGATCAAAAATGCCTTAAAAAAATGGTAAAAGGGAATTTAGATACACGGTGATTCGAGTAACAAAAACAGTGCGGGAATCTTGAAGAGAAAAGGAAATAGAAGGAAAAGAGGAGAGGAGAGGGGAGAGAGGAGAAGGTCCGCCCCAAAGGGAAGGGACAAAAAGGGGAAAACGGACCCAGCTCAGGAATCCCTCGGGGTCGCCAACTCCCGAACTCACCAGCCGTGAGCCCCTGAGGGTGTAGCATTATCTAGGGTGCACCAGAAGTGGTGGGGCTACATACACCCTGCCTCCTTAAGGGCCTAGAGCACAAGGCAGGAGGTAAAAGGAAGAGAAAAAGAAGGCTGACCCCTCGCAGAAGGAGGGAATCAGAAAAGATGAGACAAGGGCCAATTAAGGCGGGAAAGGAAGAGACTCCCTAGGCCTCGGATACCCTAATACCGTCGGGGTCAGAAGAGAACAAGAGTTGACCAAGTGAGGTCGACAGGAAAGAAGACAGAGAGGAGCCCGGCACAAGTAAGTGGAAGCAATGCCGGACTCAGCTGGGGCCCCGTGGTCGCCAACCCACGCCCACTAGAAGTGAGCCCCTGGGGGCTTGGAAAAAGAAATCAAAATAATACATCAAATAGCCAAGGTCAATTGACATAGTCGCAATTATGTCAATAATTTGTTTTTTAAATTGAAAAACAAACTTGTTACTAAATTATCAAAAGATAGTTCTACCAAGAAAAGTTTCGCCACTTTAACTTTTATAGACCGCAGTATTTATACAGTCACTAGCGTCTTAAAGAAATACAATATAGACATAGCCTACAAAACCAATAATTCAAATTTTAAAAAATTCTTCAATTCCAGTAAAGTCAACGTCACGAATAAACACATGAAATCCGGTGTTTATGAGCTCAATTGCAACCAGTGCAAGGCTACGTACGTCGGCCAAACCGGAAGAAGTTTCCGTATTCGTTATAATTAACATATTTCTGCCATTAAACACAGAAAATTTTCAGCAATGGCGTCACACATGGAGGAATCCGGTCATAAGTTTACGACCATAGACAAGGACATGAACATCATACATTACGTCAATAAGGGCAGTTTGATGAGCGTCTTAGAAGCAATCCATATAAATACATCCCAGAGATCAAATTATTCTAATAATTTAAACGACATCATTTTTGAGACAAACATACTATTCGATACGATAGCAGATCATCTGAACGTCAAAACACATAAACCGCCATAGACCTTAAAGCCAATCGGATTCCTTCCATAGGCCTTTCCTTTTTCCCCCACCCACTTATCTAAACCGCTTTGCCCCACTCTTGGCTGCCCCCCACCTCCTCTCGCCGAGCAGGTTGTTTACTTCGTAACACATGCCAGGCACACGCGCTCAGTAGTAGCAAGCCGCTCTCGCTAAGCGGAGCTTGACCTCCACATGATCTCGCAGGGCTGTTTTCATTTGACTTCGGCAAGTTTTACTATTTCTAAAACTCAAACGACCAATACTTCTTAATTTCAAGTAAGCTGTTTTATAAGTAATAAGCATTGTTACTAATTCGCACCGTTTGTCTTCTTCAGGGTCAAGAGTAACAAGATGCCAAATTCTTTTGTTGTTTTTCCGTAAGTTTTTCAATCCGTTTTTGAGCTGTTTTCCGTAGTTGTTCCTTATAATCAGCTAACCTCAGTACTAAATATGGTCAATCATTTCAGATACCGTGTGACAGAAGATTTTTCAATCTATCAAAGACAGATTGCCAAATGCCAAATTTATAACAAGAATTTGATAAAAGGTTTAGCAATCGCCGTCCAACCTCATCTTCAGCCACACCAATAGAAGTGTTAGGAACAGTACAAGATATGCCGCAAAGTTGTCCTACAGTACACCAATTATAGACATCATCCGTCAACAAATGTGTCTGTCGTTATACAGTGTCAAATGACGTTTTACATAGAATAGAACAAGTGCAAAAACGTGTACCTGAAGCTTGTGAACTATGCACGCTATTTTTAGATTTTTAGATATTGTTGCAGTGTTTTTAACCATTTATTATGTATATGCATTTTATGTCATCGTAAAGATTTCGATGTTTTTAGCCTACTTTCGATTTTTGCAAAAAATGAAAGTAGACTTATGAGATCAACACAGGGCGAAAAAAGTGTGTGAGTCTCTGTGTGTGTGTGTGTGTGTGAGTGTGTGTGTGTGAGTGAGTGTGTCTGTGTGTGAGTGTGTGTACTCTGAATGTCTGTCCCCCCCCCCCTATCAATTCGAACACGGTGAATGCGAATTGAACGAAATTTGGTACAAAGGTAGCACTAGCAAAGGACACCTCAGTGTCATGTTTTATATCGCCGCCATCTATACTAAAACTGAATGGCGGCCTCTCAAACGTTCAAAACGTAAAATCAAATAACGACTAACCAAAATTATCCGATCTCTACCAAATTTGGTAACAACATACCTTCGTATAGGATGCGTCTTGTGACCAAACTACAAGGTCTTCCGCCATACCATTTCAGGATGGCGGCCGTGCGAATTATGCAAACTTTATAATCCATATCATGGGACCCACCAGTTCCGATTATCGAGCCGAGAATCGTTTTAACTGTTCTAAAGGAAGAGGCACGTTCGAAATTAAAAGTTTATTTTGTAATACTATAGTGCAGACGTGATTTTAAAAAGCTGAGCCGATTCAGTAATAAGACAAGATGGCAGCGGATATCTTGTGCCTGACTTATATTTCACTAATTTGCGTATTGCATGCAATATAGCGTACTGATACAAAATAAATAAACTTTGTATGAAATGCTTTATATATAAATAATATACTCCAGTGATGAAATCGTTTTGTATAAATCATTATTTGCTAACAAGTTCTATGTAAGTCATTTTATATAGAACGATATTCGTTGACACAATTAGCTCAGTGGTAGAGCGTTAGCCTATCGCTCCTAATGCCTATGGTTCAAACCCGATCAGAGCTAGGTTTTTTGCTTGAAATGTTATATGTTTATTGTTTTGTAATGACTCAGATGTTTTAAAATTAAGCGTTATATTGTGCATATTATGGTGTAAAATATATATTTAATTAAAACATAATTCGCCAGCAGATTTACTCGAGACATCTAGCTGCCAAAAAGGTAACTGCACGCCGACCTACTTATTAACTTCCAGATTTTATTGAAAAGTTTCTTCTTCTGACCGTTAGAATGCACTCGCTCTGTTCGGATTATACTGTTCGATATTTCACCATTAGATGTCACGACTAGTCTACGTGGGGCTCCATTGCATAACTATACCATTGGCATTCTATGCGCATCGAATTTGAAGAATGACAAGATGATACTACGATACATTTTTAATTTTTATTTTAAAGGGTTTGTAACAGCCTATTTTGCGTTACTTGAAAATGTTATTTGAAGTAAAGAACAAAACGATTTCACATAGTAACTGAATTCAAGCCGTTGGTGTTAGTTCAGGTTATTAATTACTACTTTTATTTCAGGCAAATGGCAATCGAAAATATCCACATAGTTTGTATACACACGTCTCTGTAGGGTCATGGAAAGATTTGTTAATTCAATTAGGGTTGTGAAAGCCATGCACAACCAGACGTGTAAAGACATGCCTCAACTCCAAGTTGGATGTTTCCCACGGCAGGTCGTATATGTAATAATAATAATAATAATAATAATAATAATGTTATTGGTTTTACATCCCTTTTAACTACTGCTGCTTTTAGAGACACCGGGGTGCCGGAATTTTGGCCCGAAGAGGATCTTTAACGTGCCAGTAAATGTACTGACACGGCTCCCTCGCATTTGTGCACCCTCAAATGCCAGCTGACTGCGCCAGGATACGAACCTGCAACCTAGGGCCCAGCAAGCGAGAACGTTACCGCTGAGCCACGCAGCCAGTCCGGTCGATTATGTCTCCAGATCCATAACATTCTTGATATACTTTGTGGTGTTTGAAGCCATATTTTCAGTGTTGCCTTAGTAAACAAGAGTTTAGTGCTTTTCAGTCGGTCAACACGAATGTACGAACTACATTCGTGTTGACCGACTGAAAAGCACTAAACTCTTGCTTGATATACTTCTTATCTTTCTTTCTTCAATGATGGTAGCAGTTTATATCTAGGTTGTGGCGTTTGGTAGAGATAAATCGTTTCTAAGGTCTTCAACAAAGAATAGTTCTATTATACTCTTTTATAATAACAACGAGTTATAACTATACTCATACATTTAGGAGAAAGTAGGCTATATGTTCTCTACTGAACATCTTGTTTGTGTTTAGATGGGCTCTATATATAAGTTTGTGGGCTGAAGAAGGGTCCAAAAGAAACCGGACTTGAAACATGTACCCCTGAAATGTTGTAACAAATTAAAGTATTGAATAGGCTGAAAATTGAAAAATCTTATTCTCCATAATTACTGTCAATACGGAACCTGAAATGAATAATATTTCTAATATTAGGAAAGTGTTAAACATTTTAGTGTTCTTCGAACTTTTCAAATGTTATCACCGAAGTGATAAAAATTAGTGGCACTGGTAATTATTTACTGCTACAATTGGACATATGGTAGACTTTGTCTACATTTCTTTCTTCTGTCCACAATTATTCAAAGCTGGATTATTTAATCCAACAGTCAGAGGACAAGCTTTTGTCTTGTTAGTGGACCAGCCAAGATAAATCAGTACTTTTATTACCATTCTTGCACAGTACAATTCTTTAGCCGATATTGGGAATACAGTTTTGATGATGATGATAATTGTTGTTTTAAGGGGCCTAACATCTAGGCTATCGGCCCCTGATGGTTTGGGTGATCGTGAAGATGAAAATGAAATGTAAACTTAAAACTAAAACTAACTACCAACCTACATACTAGAAGAAGAAATGGAAAACTAAAGGAGAATAAGGCAAATAAAGGACAGGAGAAAAAGAAATGCCCTCAACCCTCGAAGAATGCGGATTGAGGGACTTGGAAGGAAGGAGAGCCATGAAAGGCAGATAGGAAAGTGAAAGAGGAGAGGGTCCGCCCCGAAGGTAAGGGACAAAAGGGGAAAACGGACCCAGCTCAGGAATCCCTCGGGGTCGCCAACTCCCGAACTCACCAGCCGTGAGCCCCTGAGGGTGTAGCATTATCTACGGTGCACCAGAAGTGGTGGGGCTACATACACCCTGCCTCCTTAAGGGCCTTGAGCACAAGGCAGGAGGTAAAAGGAAAAGAAAAAGAAGGCTGACCCCTCACAGAAGGAGGGTGTCAGGAAAGATGAGACAAGGGCCAATTAAGGCGGGAAAGGAAGAGACTCCCTAGGCCTCGGATACCCTAATACCGTCGGGGTCGGAAGAGAACAAGAGTTGACCAAGTGAAGTCGACAGGAAAGAAGACGGAGAGGAGCCCGGCACAAGTAAGTGGAAGCAATGCCGGACTCAGCTGGGGTCCCGTGGTCGCCAACCCACGCCCACCAGATGTGAGCCCCTGGGGGGGGAATACAGTTTTGTCTTGCGCAATCTGAAGAGTGAGAAACTCTGCCCAGCAAACTCGACAGAATTTGTACTAGTGCTGAACAAGATTATAAGCGTATTAGGAGTACTGAATACATTACAGTTGGGTCACGATAATAATATTCATCATAGATCACTTTTATCAGACCACTGTCAACTTTACTTCAGCTTTTGAAGCTGGTAACATTTTTCTTCAAGATATTAAGGCTTCAGGTTTGAATACCGCTTTGTCTGTGTAAGACCATTGCGGATATCAAATGGAGGCCGATACAAGATTATAAATACGTGTCTTAATGGGGACAAGAAGACTGAATAATTTGGTTCAGACCAGATTACAAGCATGTAAGCTACATCTTCATGCATCACTGCGTCAAAAATTAGTTAACATTTGACCTTGAACAGGTGTGTCAACTGGACAGAATGCCACAGTCATTCTAAACGGACTTGACAGTTTATGTACCATCAAATGGGATCTGTGTAGGATAGAGAATGAGCATCCTAATTATGATGCAGGCTGCTTCTAACCCAGGAAGGAAATTACCAATTTCTCTAGTAAAACTGAAGAGAAAATCCCACGAAACAAAATTTGAAGAACCATTATATTTACTCACACAAATGTGAATGTAGTGGTAAAGGTTTTAACCAATTATCAAATTTTATATGTAACAGAAATAAAGCTCATGTTTTGAATTCCCATGAAAAGTAAAATTTCCTATATGAACAGTATTGTTGTTTTTAGCCTACTCTCGATTTTTGAAAAAATGAAAGTAGACTTATGAGATTAACACAGGGCAAAAAAAGTGTGTTTGTCTGTGTGTGTGTGTGTGTGTGAGTGTGTGTACTCTGCATGTCTGTCCCCCCTCTCAATTCAAACACGGTGAAAGCGAATTGAACGAAATTTGGTACAAAGGTAGCACTAACAAAGGACACCTCAGTGTCATGTTTTTATCGCAGCCATCTTGACTGAAACGTAATGGCGGCCACACAAATATTCAAAGCTTAAATCAAACTTCGACTAACCTATTCATCCGATCTCTACCAAATTTCGCAACAAGATACCATTATGGGGGGGAGCATCCTTTGACAAAACTAATAGGTCATCAGCCTCATAGTTTGCAGATGGTGGCCATCTTTGTGTGAAAATCGATTCCCCCCATAAATTCGAACACGGTGAAACCGAATGGAACGAAATTTGGTACAGAGATAGTACTATCAAAGGGCACCTCAGTGTCATGTTTTATATCGCCGCCATCTTGACGGAAACGTAATGTCGGCCACATAAATGTTCAAAGCTTAAATCAAGTTACGACTAACCTAAACATCCGATCTCTACCAAATTTTGCAACAACATACCTTTATGGAGGAAGCATCCTTTGACCAAATTAATAGGTCATTAGCCAAATAGTTTGCAGATAGCGGCCATCTTTGTGTCAAAATCGATTCCCCCTATTAATAAAAACACGGTGAAACCGAATGGAACGAAATTTGGTACAGAGGTAACATTAGCAAAGGGCACCTCAGTGACATGTTTTATATCACCGCCATCTTGACGGAAACGTAATCGCGGCCACCCAAATGTTCAAAGCTTAAATCAAACTACGACTAACCTAATCATCCGATCTCTACCAAATTTTGCAACAACATACCTTTTTGGGGGGAGCATCCTTTGACCAAACTAATATGTCATCAGCCTAATAGTTTGCAGATGGTGGCCATCTTTGTTTGAAAATCGATTCCCCCCATAAATTCGAACACGGTGAAACCGAATGGAACGAAATTTGGTACAGAGATAGTACTATCAAAGGGCACCTCAGTGTCATGTTTTATATCGCCGCCATTCTGACGGAAACGTAATGTCGGCCACATAAATGTTCAAAGCTTAAATCAAGTTACGACTAACCTAATCATCCGATATCTACCAAATTTTGCAACAACATACCTTTATGGAGGGAGCATCCTTTGACCAAAATAATAGGTCATTAGCCTAATATTATGCGGATGGCGGCCATCTTTGTGTGAAAATAGATTCCCCCTATCAATTCGAACACGGTGAAGCTGAATGGACTGAAATATGGTACAGAGGTAGCACTAGCAAAGGGCACCTCAGTGACATGTTTTATATCACCGCCATCTTGACGGAAACGTAATCGCGGCCACCCAAATGTTAAAAGCTAAAATGTTGATGATGATGATGATAATTGTTGTTTTAAGGGGCCTAACATCTAGGTTATCGGCCCCTGATGGTTTAGTTGATCGTGAAGATGAAAATGAAAAGTGAACTTAAAGCTAAAACTAACTACTAACCTACATACTAGAAGAAGAAATGGAAAACTAAAGGAGAATAAGGCAAATAAAGGACAGGAAGAAAAGAAATGCCCTCAACCCTCGAAGAAGGCGGATTGAGGGACTTGGAAGGAAGGAGAGCCATGAAAGGCAGATAGGAAAGTGAAAGAGGAGAGGGTCCGCCCCAAAGGTAAGGGACAAAAAGGGAAAACGGACCCGGCTCAGGAATCCCTCGGGGTCGCCAACTCCCGAACTCACCAGCCGTGAGCCCCTGAGGGTGTAGCATTATCTAGGGTGCACCAAAAGTGGTGGGGCTACATACACCCGGCCTCCTTGAGGGCCTTAAGCAGAAGGTAGGAGATAACATGAAAAGAAAAAGAAGGCTGACCCCTCGCAGAAGGAGGGTATCAGAAAAGATGAGACAAGGGCCAATTAAGGCTGGAAAGGAAGTGACTCCCTAGGCCTCGGATACCCTAATACCGTCGGGGTCGGAAGAGAACAAGAGTTGACCAAGTGAGGTCGACAGGAAAGAAGACAGAGAGGAGCCCGGCACAAGTAAGTGGAAGGAATGCCGGACTCAGCTGGGGCCCCGTGGTCGCCAACCCACGCCCACTAGAAGTGAGCCCCTGGGGGGAAGCTAAAATGTAATTACGACCAAACTAATAATCTAGTCTTTACCAAATTTGCAAAAACATATCTTTATGTGGGAAGCATATTCTGACCAAACTGCAAGATCATCAGCCCAATAGTTTGCAGATGGTGGCCAAGTACGTGTGCAAATAGATTCCCCCTATCAATTCAAACACGGTGAAACCGAATTGAATGAAATTTTTTACAGAGGTAGCACTAGCAAAGGGCACCTCATATTCATGCTTAATATCCCTATAGCACGTTGTATTTGAACAAGCTACTACAACCAACATTCAATTATACTCCTTGAAAAGGACAAATAGTCATAACAATACCCATGCATTTAGGAGAAAGTAGGCTATATGTTCTTTACTGAACATCTTGTTGTGTATGTTTCTAAAACATTTATATTACATCATTGTTATTTAAATATGTATTCATGCAATTAGTTTTGAGTAGCTGAATGAAATACCCTCTTATACTGTTTGTCAATTAGGGCCCAAAATGAATCCATATAAAATGCTTTAGTTTCTAAGCAGCGCATCATGGGGAGGGAATTGTTTCAAAGGGAGCTGAATCCATATACACCCTGTTTCACATAATTTGCTACTCAAATAAATTCCTATTATTATTGATGTGACCCTACTAAGGAGTCCTTATGACTACGGTTCTCTTTTGTTCCCAATATCTCTTGAGCTCGGCTGATAATTTTTCCTTTCTCTCCTGTGGAAGAGGTTTACAACACTTGGGCACTTAGGGTGAGGGACCAAGAGTAAACCATATAACTAAATTTGGAACGATCTTGGACATCAAGGTAAGAAATCCCAGCGGAATCCATGTCTATTTGTACTTCTTTGACCCACAGGCTTACAATCTTACAACGTTTAACCAAGGAAAAGATTCTCTTGGCCTGTTGTCCATTCGCACCAGGTGCCCATATAACTTCAGCCGCCTACGTTTCATGCTAGTTAGCTGGATTTCTCATATTTTTCTACAGTCTTACCAACACATATTTTCTATTCATCGATATGTTTTTTTGCTGTTGCAAATATATTTCTTGTGCAATAGAAGCTTTGATCTGAGTTGTTTTTACACTCAGAAGTCAATGATTCGAAATTTATGGACTAGCAGAACGAGCATTTATTTAATTTTGATATTTTTCTAACCGCGGTCATCAGCCGTCGTAACTGAAGATTTAATAATAAATTCAAGTTGAGGAATGGATCTTCATCCATTATTAAGACGTGGAGGATGATATTCCCCGAACAGTTTAACAACTTTAAATCCTTTTGTTGAGGAAATAATAATAATAATAATAATGTCGAATTAATAATAATAATTATTTTTCTATTTTCTGAGATAATAATAGTTGTGATTTCTAATAATCATTTTCATGTAGTGTGATTTATACATTTGACATTTGAAACAATATTCTAAGATCGGATACTTGTTGATTCCGAAGGTTAGTGGTTAACGCATGCCCACAAATACATAACATATTAAGTCAGTGGAATTATTTCACGCTTGCACTATGCATTTAAATCTTTGATAAGACACGGAAAGTAATGATACGGGAAGCTAAAAGCATGTATAAAACAGGGTTTTTGCTCGAGTTTGTATAAAAATAAAATCATTATTGAACAACGTCTTTCAAAACGTTTGGCTAAGAATAGATACGGTGTAGAGTTTTTCATGTTTTAAACTGATGGTAAAATTATTATTGTAAACTCATTGGTGGAGTTTACCAATTTATAAATCTTCCAATTGTCGTAACAAGCAGAGGCTTGATTATTCTGTATAATTTGGGTAGAAATAATTGTTGTGTGTGCAGAGAGTTAAATATGCCATTCAGAGTGCGCAATTAAGTCGCAGGAATGAGGTTGTGTGAAATGAAGCATCAATCATATTGTAGGTTGGATGACTTTGATTTAGTAGAGGAGTCGAATTTTAGCCACACTATCGTCGAGATATAACCAAAGGTTATTTTGTTGAGCCATCATTGTCAATTCACAGTTTACCCACGTGTTCTAGAAGTATTCGTAGTAATTGCTTACCCAAAAATTGTTATTGTTCAACTTGTACCTTTCATTACGAAAAGACTTTACCGTTGTCTAGATGCTAATTATGATTATGTGATTTTTGACGCATTTAAATCGAATGGGCCGATGCTGTAAATTATTTAAAACTGTTACTTCTTATCAGCCACTACAAACTGAGAGGATTTTGTGATCCTTGGGTAGATTATTGGCTGAGGAATAACCTAACCACCAAGGGAAGATGATAAAGAAAAGGAGGTGGGTTTCGAACTGGAGAAAAAGGATGGAAAAATAGGAGGAGAGTTATAAATTTAACTTTAAATGCACTCCGAGGCAATTTCCACTGCAAATCCGCTCTTTGATACCTAAAGTGGGTAAGGACCTGGTCGAAGCTGGCGGGAAACGCAGCTAGGACTTGGGCGGTTTGCAAGAGAATGGCTTTAGTGTATTCCCTCTCAAGCATGCATATGCCTACTATAGGGAAGGGTGATGGTCTGGCAAGACAAAAAATAACAGACCTATTGTATGTCTGTTCAAAGGAGTTCTTTTTTGAACCAATAATTCGAGGAATGCCAATAATTTGAATTGATTTTGATATTTCCAGTTTCCGAAGTTGCAGAGTTACTACCAAGCGACCAAGTACTTCCAAGAAGGATAGCGATAAAAGAATTATGCGTTTGGGAATAATTTTGGTGAGTGCACCAATAGTTGCATTTGGAAATGGCTAAGCTTTTACCCAGCAAAGAGATGATGATGATGATGATGATAATTGTTGTTTTAAGGGGCCTAACATCGAGGTTATCGGCCCCTAATGATCTGGGTGATAGCGAAAATGATAATGAAATGGAAACCAGAACAAAATTATCGAAGACTGAAAATACGTACAAAAAGGAACTCACATGGAAACAACTCACAATATGGTCCTACAAAAGGGAATTTAGAACGAAAAGTTGCACAAAAAGAATAGATTGAAAAAGACCCACAAAACGTAGGCTAGATTCAAAATACGTACAAAATGCAAAGTAGCGCCGAAATACTTACAAAATGCAACTGAAATTCAAAATACTTACAAAATGCAAATGAGATCGAAAGTACGTACAAAATGCAATTGAGGTTCAAAATACTTACAAAATGCAATTGAAATTGAAAATACACAATGCAATTCAGATTGAAATATCCCAGTTCCAATCCAAATTATTCACAAAGTGCAATTGAAATTCAAAATACTTACAAAATGCAATTGAAATTGAAAATGCTTACAAAATGTACGGTAGATTCAAACGACTCATGTGGATTGACAATACTTACAAAAAGCAATTTAGATTGAAAATACTTGACAAATGTAATTTAGATTCAAAATACCCACAAAATGCAATTGAGAATCAAAATATGTGCAAAATGCCCACCAAACAAAATGCAATTTAGATTCAAAATTCGTGCGAAATGCGGTTTTGGTTGAGAATACTTACAAAATGCAATTGAAATTCAAAATACTCACTAAAATGCGCTGACGCCTGCATTGAAAGACTTACTAAAAAGCAATTTAGATTGTCAATCTTTACAAAATGCAATTGAGGTTGAAAACAATCGCGAGATGTAATTTAGATCGAAGAGACTTACAAAATGCAACATAGATCAAAAATGCCTTTAAAAAAAATGGTAAAAGGGAATTTAGATACACGGTGATTCGAGTAAACCCAGCAAAGAGCCGACTAAAAGTTTAGGCAAAGAGAAAAACATATTTTGGAAAACCAACCATAAGATTTTGGAGAGAATCTCCACAAGCAGGAAACTGGAGTAGCGAGCTGTACTTGCCTTACTGGCCAGTTAGAATTAGCTATTAAAGCTAAGAGAAACTTTGACGAGATAACCACTAAAAGTTCTTGCTCAAATGCAACGAGTGGTGGAAACCCTATCAATAGATTTAATGGCATTGAGTAGGAACAGTCAAGGAAGACAGAATCTTGCCTAACTGTTGTACTAAAAAAATGAAAAAGCGAAAAGATACGCTTAATTTATTTATCTATTCAAAGGAAGTTTATAACTTTAACAAATATATATTTTCAATTTGGTTAACAAATTAGGGGTCACAGACCTCAGAAAACATTTAACGTTGCGCCAGGCAATTAACAATATATTAGGTTTCAAACCTTTATATGTACTAAAATCTTTGTAAGATTTTAAAAAAGACAAATGAAGTGATTAAAGTTAGACATTAAATCGAGTACAAGGAGTGTACTTCAAGAAATTTCCAAGTACCTATCTTAGAAAAAGTTACAACTTCGAAAATAACAAAAAAAAAAGAAAGCAGGTAGAATGAAAGAGAAGTTCCTATAACTTCTAATATTTATACAGAATTACTGTTGGTTATTATACAAATAAGGGCAGGTCACTTATTGTGAAACCTGAAGAGAAAGTCAAAAGGAAGGTTCTCGACCTCCTATGTTTAAGTAGGAATCACGAGCCAAATGGGGCAAGTTTCCCTTTCGTGAAACCTAGAAATAACTCACTTATGAGTTTAAAGAATTGTATCCCCTAATTTGAAGAGAGAAACAAGATAGTTTGAAACGTGTACCTGACACGCTATTATACAGACATTAATTAATGATAAATAAGCAAGATGGGAGGTCACTTCGTTAGAGTGACACCTCATTGAAGAGACCTAAAGTAACAACTTTATTATGGGTTGTTAGTAAAAGGTTTAGGAAAAAGCAAGAGGGATGGAAGGTAAATGTTCATGGCCGTATTTATAATAATCGGACGAGCGCGACGCGGAAGAAAGACTGAAAGAACACTGTTTATCACTATAGTTTGTTGAAATGGATGAAAAGTTCACTGTAGTAGCACAAAAGTTTATGGTAAAGAAAGTTATTGCAATCGTGGGAAATGACTGGTTGCACTAGATAGGCGAAAGTCTATTACTTGAGAAGGTTGTAGATTATCATAAAATACGCTTGAGCAAATCCAACGGAGGAATGAAAATTAGCTATTGAGCATTAATTTATAAGGAAGATTCCTTAAATTGAAATGGCGTTCCCGCAAGTGAGTGGAAAGTACATGAAGGCACGACTTGTAGATAAAGTGCAGATTATTATTATTATTATTATTATTTATTTACCATAAATCGTACACGAAGTATGGAAGGCCTAGTGAAAAAGGGCAAGCCCCACATACATATTTCATGCTTCACAGGCACAGCTTACATCTACATTTGTTTTAACAATATTTACAAGTTTTACAAAGATATTTGCAGTATTTACATATTTAGAATATTGACATAGTACATTTTCCTGTTCACTCACTCTCTCACGCACGCACTTTCATAACCTCGATCACGCGATACATACATTCATTCCATTCAGATACTCATTCATTCAGCGAGACAATCAATCACTCATACATACGTTTATTTATACAATGTACTTTTTTACGTACGGCTTGAATTTCCTAAGAGGCAAGATCTTGGCATCCCCTGGCAGTGCGTTCCATAGCCGCGCAGAGCGGCCGTAGAAACCTGTCAGGTAAGCATTGCTACGTGCGAAGGGCGGAACGAGGGTTACACCTCGTCCTCTCCGAACTGAGCGATATGCCAATGACAGTCGGCAAAAAGGGTCAATATTAATGGAACCTGTAAGGGATTTTTTAAGAAAAATTAGATCAATTTGTTTGGCTGTTGCCTCTATAGATGGAAATTTTGACAAAGGGGAAGGGGAATAACGAGCTATTAGCCTTTCTGCGCGGCGCTGTACACGCTGGAGCTTGTTCATGTTTTCCGCTGTAGTGGGATGCCAAGCAGGTAAGCCGTACGTTAATATCGGACGGACCATGCATGTGTAAGCCATCCTGAAGGCTCTAGGTTTACAACCTCTCATGTTTTTGTACAAGAAACCCAGAACTTTGGTGGCCTTACATCTTGCCTCTTCACTTTGCATGTTCCAATTCAGGATGTCGGAGATTGTTACCCCTAATAGCTTTAAGTTTGTGCACTGTGGGATGACACTGTTCATAATTTTGTATTCATTCTCAATGGGTTTTTGTGACCTGGTTATTCTTATGTATTTACATTTTTGTACATTTATATTTAAATTATTCACAGAACACCACAGCGATAAGTTGTCCAGATCTGATTTAAGACAGAGGGAATCTTCTTCACATTTAATGCCCCTGTATAGCACGGTGTCATCTGCATATAGTGACATTGATGAGGTGACACAGCCAGGAAGATCGAGCACATATATAGTGAAGAGAAGAGGTCCGATCACAGAGCCCTGAATCACTCCAGAAGTAACTTGAGCAGCCTGCGATCGATCTCCTCCGTACACCACACACTGTGTTCGAGCCTCTAGGAATGACCTCACCCATGCAAGTAAGCTACCCCGTATGTTAAGCTGCTGTAGCTTTAACAAAAGTCTTTCATGAGACACTTGATCGAAGACCTTAGCCCAATCCAGTGCAATACAGTCCACTTGTTTCACTTCTGGCTGATTCAAGTAGAACTGAAACTCATCAATGACTTTTGTCAATAGAGTAGTGCAAGAACGACCCGGAAGAAAACCGTGCTGATTTGGGTCGAGCAGATTGTTCTCCCGTAGGAATTCCAGCACACTGTTTGCTACTAGCCGCTCCATACATTTACAAATTATAGATGTTAGACACACCGGTCTGTAATTTGCAACATCTTCTCTGTCACCTTGCTTATAGATTGGCACCACGTTAGCACATTTCCACCCACACGGCACAGAACCTTGGTTGATAGACAGGTTGAATAACGCACTCGGAGAGGGCGCTAATGCTTCCGCACACTGCAGCAGGATCCGTCCGGGAACATCATCTGGGCCGGTCGCCGCATGTGGTCTAATCTTCCGTAGGCTCTGAATCACCTCAGTTGTTGTGAAGTACAGGTTGGAGAGTGGGAGGGGTGGAAGTGATGACCTTGGCAGAAGCAGGTTCGTGGTCATATCCGGCTTAGAAAAGTTCTGCTTGAAACTGTCACTGAACGCTGTTGCAATATCTTGGGGTGCACTGAGGAATGTACCGTTACAGTGAAATGAGGCTGGCGCAGCGGTGCCGCGTCTTCTGGACAAAAATTTCCACATTTCACTGGTGCTGCTTATTTTGTGAATATAATTGTCGTATGTTTCGCGAATTAATTTCTTTGTTTGGTTCCTGATGTTCTTGTATTTTTCCCACATGATGTCAGTTGAGCAACTTTTCCATTTCTTGTATAAAACGTTCCTTTTCCTAATCATTTTAATGACTTCCTTCGTCACCCATGGAGAATTTTTCTTCCCACTAATGGTTATTTTCGGTATAGCTATATCCACACATTCAAAGAAACAATTTCGCCAGGCGTGCCACACTGAGTTGATGTCGCTGGTGTCCAGAATACATGGGGTGGGAAGGTGTTTGAGGAATAAAGATGATAGCAATTTCCAGTCTGCCTTTTTGTAATTGTATACTGTCCTCACTGTGCTCTTGCTGCGTGGTTTGTTGTAATGCAATGTGGTAAAGATGGCTGCGTGATCACTGAAACCGGGTATGACTTCAGCTTTCTGTACGGAGGAAGGAAGGCTTGTTAGGTGATGATGATGATGATGATGATTGTTGTTTTAAGGGGCCTAACATCTAGGTTATCGGCCCCTGATGGTTTGGGTGATCGTGAAGATGAAAATGAAAAAAGCGAACTTAAAACTAAAACTTACTACTAACCTACATACTAGAAGAAGAAATGGAAAATTAAAGGAGAATAAGGCAAATAAAGGACAGGAGGAAAAGAAATGCCCTCAACCCTCGGAGAAGGCGGATTGAGGGACTTGGAAGGAAGGAGAGCCATGAAAGGCATATAGGAAAGTGAAAGAGGAGAGGGTCCGCCCCAAAGGTAAGGGACAAAAGGGGAAAAACAGACCCAGCTCAAGAACCCCTCGGGGTCGCCAACTCAAAAACTCACCAGCAGTGAGCCCCTGAGGGTGTAGCATTATCTAGGGTGCACCAGAAGTGGTGGGGCTACATACACCCTGTCTCCTTAAGGGCCTAGAGCACAAGGCAGGAGGTAAAAGGAAGAGAAAAAGAAGGCTGACCCCTCGCAGAAGGAGGGTATCAGAAAAGATGAGACAAGGGCCAATTAAGGCGGGAAAGGAAGAGACTCCCTAGGCCTCGGATACCCTAATACCGTCGGGGTCAGAAGAGAACAAGAGTTGACCAAGTGAGGTCGACAGGAAAGAAGACAGAGAGGAGCCCGGCACAAGTAAGTGGAAGCAATGCCGGACTCAGCTGGGGCCCCGTGGTCGCCAACCCACGCCCACAAGTTGTGAGCCCCTGGGGGAGCTTGTTAGGAATAGGTCTATTGTGGAGCGTGTAGTTTGTGTGATTCGAGTTGCTTCGGTTATTAATTGGTCAAGGAATAAATCGTAGAATGCGGTAAGGAATTCATTAGCAATGGGATCCTTGGGAGTGGGAGGAGAGTTTTGCCAGTCCATTTCTAAATTAAAATCGCCTGTTATGTAAATGGCCTTGTATTTGTGCTGGATGTATTGTACACGACGGAGGGACTCCAAAAGTTCATCATTGATGTGCCGAGTTGAATTTGGAGCACGGTATACAGAGCCTATTAGAAATGTATTGTTCGCACACGTGAATTCCACCCACACAGCCTCAGCATCAGTTTCAAGCTCCCGTTGGCGAACAGGCCGTAACTCTGGTTTCATGGCTATTAGTACCCCTCCCCCTGATGTCCAGGTTCGATCTTTGCGGAACATGGTGTATGTTACCGGAAATATTTCTGGGTCGTTAGTGGATTTTTTCAGCCATGTCTCCCCTGAACACACAATTGACGGATTAAGTGCTGTGAGACAAGAACGCAGGTCCGGTTGTTTGGAGGGACATGTTACACTTCGAGCATTGAAGGAAAAAATGGACAATGCTTTGCTATCCGAGGGTGTTACGTCACTATCTACACTATTTGCACTCTGTGTCGATGTATTAAAAAATGAGTTAGAGAACTGAGGTAAAGAACAGTTCCAACATAGCCACGATTGTTTCCCAGAGGTGATTATTTTGTGTTTTGAAGCACTGATTTTTGCACAAGTTCTGTGCGCTTGAGAGTGGCAAGATGTACATGTCACAAATAACTGATTCACACGACCCTTCGAATCACAAATTATACACACCTTATTCGGCCCTGGGTTCATCTCCACATCTCCACTGAGAGCCACAGACAGCACCACGAGATGTAATAATGTAGCGGGCGGTCGGGCAACCCCGCGCAGTGCTGGGCGCCCTCTGCCTGCTGCCGTGACTATCAGCCCCTCGCTTCCACACCATGTGAGAGAAGATATATTGCGTTTACAAACTACCATGAGGTGTTCCTTCAGGTCCGAGTTCACACACGAGTCTTCAATTGTTAAAGAATGATCGAGGATCTTTTTCGAGGCACCCACTGAGCTTTTTACTAGGTAGAACACGAGGAAAAGTTGGAGCATTCTAACTGCTACACACCTGCTGGCCGCCATGAAGTCGTTCATGGTAGGTTCCAGAACGATCCTAATAGAAGAATGGGGCCAAAGTTATTCCAGCGGGGGAACGAACTTAATCTTTATAGACAGTGGGTATTCGATAATATCCCACGTTGTGAGAAGATCTCTCATTTAATAAGCATAAGAAATGCTGCTTTTCACAAAGATTGGCTTAATTAGGCAAAAGCCCAACATGGAGAATCCCGCGAAGGATGAGTATTGCCACAAATAAGTAATGAAGATATTAAAACTGATGAAGATGAGGTTAAAACCCGCAGTTTGTACTTATCTTTGTTGCATGGCGATGATTAAGTTCCCTTTGACGGATAAACTCAATGTGCCAACATGGCGTAGAATGTAGAGAGTGCCTCTTGGTTTGAGGAGACTGGCTCTAGTTGAATGATGATGATGATAATTGTTGTTTTAAGGGGCCTAACATCTAGGTTATCGGCCCCTGATGGTTTGGGTGATCGTGAAGATGAAAATGAAAAGCGAACTTAAAACTAAAACTAACTACTAACCTACATACTAGAAGAAGAAATGGAAAATTAAAGGAGAATAAGGCAAATAAAAGGACAGAAGGAAAAGAAATGCCCTCAACCCTCGGAGAAGGCGGATTGAGGGACTTGGAAGGAAGGAGAGCCATGAAAGGCATATAGGAAAGTGAAAGAGGAGAGGGTCCGCCCCAAAGGTAAGGGACAAAAGGGGAAAACGGACCCAGCTCAGGAATCCCTCGGGGTGGCCAACACACGAACTCACCAGCCATGAGCCCCTGAGGGTGTAGCATTATCTAGGGTGCACCAAAAGTGGTGGGGCTACATACACCCTGCCTCCTTAAGGGCCTAGAGCACAAGGCAGGAGGTAAAAGGAAGAGAAAAAGAAGGCTGACCCCTCGCAGAAGGAGGGTATCAGAAAAGATGAGTCTGGCTGCGTGGCTCAGGGGTAACGTTCTCGCTTGCTGAGCCCAAGGTTGCAGGTTCGAAACCTGGCGCAGTCAGCTGGCATTTGAGGGTGCGCAAATGCGAGGGAGCCGTGTCAGTAGATTTACTGGCACGTTAAAGATCCCCTTCGGGGCAAAATTCCGGCACCCCGGCGTCTCTAAAAGCCAGTGTAGTTAAAAGGGACGAAAAACCAATAACATTATTATTTAGAAAAGATGAGACAAGGGCCAATTAAGGCGGGAAAGGAAGAGACTCCCTAGGCCTCGGATACCCTAATTCACAACAAGGTAAACATTGCGATTTACACACATGATAATAATAAATAAAACACAAGACCAAATTCATTTTATATTCCTGCCTGCACCTTGGATTACTCTTTGTAAATCAGTGTCATCTAAGTGAGTGTCATTTAGGTTGGCGATGGCGTAGTTACAACTACGACTTATGTCGCACGAGTGTTGAGATCCACCAGCTACGAACTGACGGTTAAGCAACACTCCGTCGATCGATCGAAAATAGTGTCTTCTGTCCTAGGTTGTTTCCATCAGGAAATGTAAAACATCAACAAGGCGTCGGTCAGCAGGTCCAAAATTCATGCGTTTCACGTTTAATAGCAATAAGCAATTAGTTATCAACTTGTTTAGAATAATTATGCGCTTGATTATTATCTGCGTAGGTTTAATTCATTGTCGGTTTATGGCGATATTGCTGACATTCCTAGACACCTGGGCTCAGCAGTAGCGTCTCGTGCGAGATCAATTATCTGCTGTCTCATCGACATAAAAGTCGGAAATACCATCATCGAGCTCACATCGCTCCGACAATCAATATCACCAGTTACCAGTGGCTCGCGGCTCACTTGGATTACCTTGGGTAGGCCTGGGAAACACATCAGTTACCTCCCGTAAATAACCAGTCTACAGAACAAAGTCTGGACAAAGTGCATTACAAGCTCTAAATAGGTACATGAAATAGCCTATAACAAGAGTGTCTATTTCTAGCCTCATAGTAAAGAATGAACCTTAACAGAATATAAATGTTGTCCAAACTAGGCCTCCATCAAAGGCCTTATCCATGACCAGTGTCTTGACGCGTCCTCGTCGTTGACGTAGTGATATCGTCAGCTTCCCTTCCATCGTGGTAGTGGTCATTCCTCTTGGTTTGGCACGTACATCTCCATCTCGTGCGGTAGTTCAAGATCTTCTGTCATGTTGAAGTTCCTCAGAACGGCTCCTTCACCTCATGGGGGTCCTCTTACATCATCCCCATCGAAGATAAGTTGTAAAATATGTCGAACACGTGGTCAGTAGAATGATGCATATTTGTGACAATATTCACTTGGAAAATAATATATTCGTGGCACTGCTTTTCACTGAAGCTATTTTAGTTTGTGGAAAATAAACTCACAGATGCTACACGGCGCAGATGTTATAAAATTGCCCATGCACTATCTGCTTTACACTTCACAGATTCTAAGATCACTGAATCTCGTTGCATCCAAATAATCCACAGTTAGATTTGCTCGCTTTTGCGGCCATAGTAATTTTCACAATTTATATCCTTGAAATAATACACTTAAATAATTATTACTTCACTGATAGCATATTTCGTTGTCCCTCGTGGACATAAAATTTTCATCTAGCATGTGGTAAAAATGTGGATAAATTGGATAAATTGGATAAATTTGCAGAAATTATTACTGCAGCACACATAGGATTTAGATTTCACTCGATTAGTACACCAATAAGTGCTCATTAATGTACGATGCACTTTGATTATCTTCCTCGCCTACTGGCGGACTGTTCCCTCGTGTTAACAAGACGGACTATAACACGCGTCATATAAGGACGGTAAACCATACTCGAGTGCGTAGTGCGTTGTTCTTCGTTGCTGGATCTAGCAAATACTTAGTCATTCAGCGACTGATTCCTTCTGGTTCACGTGTTTGCGATGATAATACCTTACCGTAAAAATAAAATACATTCACCAGATTGTTAAGATCATGCAGAATGACGAAATGCGATTATCTGAGCCTTGTAGAAAGTTGAGACATATTAATAAGGACTCAGATAAAAATATAATGGATTTCTTCAAAGTCAAAAGTGCAACCATAATTATCTCCAGGCATGAAAGCAGCATGGCTGGTCTGTGGGTGCATTCTAGGATGATGCATCGCATTATCAAAATGCGTTGTAATGAAAGATATCACAGACCATGAGCTCAGCGATCTCAATATGAAGACTCAAATTCTTGAGTATGGACCCTTCGTCCTGAGTATTTTGCATGGGGTATGGACTAAGTTGTTTTTCTTCAGGTGTATGTGTGCGTTTGTCTGTACATTAATATTTTGTTTAAATTGTCTTAGTTTTGAGTTCCTGTTTTTCTTTAATATTAATTTTTTGATATTTGTTGCTTTTATGTTGCAGAAATAATCAGGCTAGTTCCACCAGGGAAATGATTCTATCAAGGGCCTTGAAAGGCAAAGAAAAAACTGCTGTGATTGTAAATGTTGCCATGCATGTGCTCTCAGAGGAGATTCTAACCACCTTGGAATTCGCAGCTCTAGCGAAGAAGGTACAGTTGAATTGCTTACTCATCTTAATTAGAATATTTGGTAAGTTCCGACATTGCCTCAGCATCGCTGCAATCTGTTTGGCGCATGCACTTCAGTTGGTCAACACTACTGGAATATATTACATGGGATTAAGGATGATGATGATAATTGTTGTTTTAAGGGGCCTAACATCTAGGTTATCGGCCCCTGATGGTTTGGGTGATCGTGAAGATGAAAATGAAAAGCGAACTTAAAACTAAAACTAACTACTAACCTACATACTAGAAGAAGAAATGGAAAACTAAAGGAGAATAAGGCAAATAAAAGGACAGAAGGAAAAGAAATGCCCTCAACCCTCGGAGAAGGCGGATTGAGTGACTTGGAAGGAAGGAGAGCCATGAAAGGCATATAGGAATGTGAAAGAGGAGAGGGTCCGCCCCAAAGGTAAGGGACAAAAGGGGAAAACGGACCCAGCTCAGGAATCCCTCGGGGTCGCCAACTCCCGAACTCACCAGCCGTGAGCCCCTGAGGGTGTAGCATTATCTAGGGTGCACCAGAAGTGGTGGGGCTAGATACACCCTGCCTCCTTAAGGGCCTAGAGCACAAGGCAGGAGGTAAAAGGAAGAGAAAAAGAAGGCTGACCCCTCGCAGAAGGAGGGTATCAGAAAAGATGAGACAAGGGCCAATTAAGGCGGGAAAGGAAGAGACTCCCTAGGCCTCGGATACCCTAATACCGTCGGGGTCAGAAGAGAACAAGGGTTGACCAAGTGAAGTCGACAGGAAAGAAGACTGAGAGGAGCCCGGCACAAGTAAGTGGAAGCAATGCCGGACTCAGCTGGGCCCCGTGGTCGCCAACCCACGCCCACAAGATGTGAGCCCCTGGGGGTTGAAAGAGGAGAGGGTCCGCCCCAAAGGTAAGGGACAAAAGGGGAAAACGGACCCAGCTCAGGAATCCCTCGGGGTGGCCAACACCCGAACTCACCAGCCATGAGCCCCTGAGGGTGTAGCATTATCTAGGGTGCACCAGAAGTGGTGGGGCTACATACACCCTGCCTCCTTAAGGGCCTAGAGCACAAGGCAGGAGGTAAAAGGAAGAGAAAATAAGGCTGACCCCTCGCAGAAGGAGGGTATCAGAAAAGATGAGACAAGGGCCAATTAAGGCGGGAAAAGAAGAGACTCCCTAGGCCTCGGATACCCTAATACCGTCGGGGTCTGAAGAGAACAAGATTTGACCAAGTGAAGTCGACAGGAAAGAAGACAGAGAGGAGCCCGGCACAAGTAAGTGGAAGCAATGCCGGACTCAGCTGGGGCCCCGTGGTCGCCAACCCACGCCCACAAGATGTGAGCCCCTGGGGGTTGAAAGAGGAGAGGGTCCGCCCCAAAGGTAAGGGACAAAAGGGGAAAACGGACCCAGCTCAGGAATCCCTCGGGGTGGCCAACACCCGAACTCACCAGCCATGAGCCCCTGAGGGTGTAGCATTATCTAGGGTGCACCAAAAGTGGTGGGGCTACATACACCCTGCCTCCTTAAGGGCCTAGAGCACAAGGCAGGAGGTAAAAGGAAGAGAAAAAGAAGGCTGACCCCTCGCAGAAGGAGGATATCAGAAAAGATGAGACAAGGGCCACTTAAGGCGGGAAAGGAAGAGACTCCCTAGGCCTCGGATACCCTAATACACAACAAGGTAAACATTGCGATTTACACACATGATAATAATAAATAAAACACAAGACCAAATTCATTTTATATTCCTGCTGCACCTTGGATTACTCTTTGAAAATCAGTGTCATCTAAGTGAGTGTCATTTAGGTTGGCGATGGCGTAGTTACAACTACGACTTATGTCGCACGAGTGTTGAGATCCACCAGCTACGAACTGACGGTTAAGCAACACCTCGTCGATCGATCGAAAATAGTGTCTTCTGTCCTAGGTTGTTTCCATCATGAAATGTAAAACATCAACAAGGCGTCGGTCAGCAGGTCCAAAATTCATGCGTTTCAAGTTTAATAGCAATAAGCAATTAGTTATCAACTTGTTTAGAATAATTATGCGCTTGATTATTATCTGCGTAGGTTTAATTCATTGTCGGTTTATGGCGATATTGTTGACATTCCTAGACACCTGGGCTCTGCAGTAGCGTCTCGTGCGAGATCAATTATCTGCTGTCTCATCGACATAAAAGTCGGAAATACCATCATCGAGCTCACATCACTCGGACAATCAATATCACCAGTTACCAGTGGCTCGCGGCTCACTTGGATTACCTTGGGTAGGCCTGGGAAACACATCAGTTACCTCCCGTAAATAACCAGTCTACAGAACAAAGTCTGGACAAAGTGCATTACAAGCTCTAAATAGGTACATGAAATAGCCTATAACAAGTGTGTCTATTTCTAGCCTCATAATAAAGAATAAACCTTAACAGAATATAAATGTTGTCCAAACTAGGCCTCCATCAAAGGCCTTATCCATAACCAGTGTCTTGACGCGTCCTCGTCGTTGACGTAGTGATATCGTCAGCTTCCCTTCCATCGTGGTAGTGGTCATTCCTCTTGGTTTGGCACGTACATCTCCATCTCGTGCGGTAGTTCAAGATCTTCTGTCATGTTGAAGTTCCTCAGAACGGCTCCTTCACCTCATGGGGGTCCTCTTACATCATCCCCATCGAAGATAAGTTGTAAAATATGTCGAACACGTGGTCAGTAGAATGATGCATATTTGTGACAATATTCACTTGGAAAATAATATATTCGTGGCACTGCTTTTCACTGAAGCTATTTTAGTTTGTGGAAAATAAACTCACAGATGCTACACGGCGCAGATGTTATAAAATTGCCCATGCACTATCTGCTTTACACTTCACAGATTCTAAGATCACTGAATCTCGTGGCATCCAAATAATCCACAGTTAGATTTGCTCGCTTTTGCGGCCATAGTAATTTTCACAATTTATATCCTTGAAATAATACACTAAAATAATTATTACTTCACTGATAGCATATTTCGTTGTCCCTCGTGGACATAGAATTTTCATCTAGCATGTGGTAAAAATGTGGATAAATTGGATAAATTGGATAAATTTGCAGAAATTATTACTGCAGCACACATAGGATTTAGATTTCACTCGATTAGTACACCAATAAGTGCTCATTAATGTACGATGCACTTTGATTATCTTCCTCGCCTACTGGCGGACTGTTCCCTCGTGTTAACAAGACGGACTATAACACGCGTCATATAAGGACGGTAAACCATACTCGAGTGCGTAGAGCGTTGTTCTTCGTTGCTGGATCTAGCAAATACTTAGTCATTCAGCGACTGATTCCTTCTGGTTCACGTGTTTGCGATGATAATACCTTACCGTAAAAATAAAATACATTCACCAGGTTGTTAAGATCATGCAGAATGACGAAATGCGATTATCTGAGCCTTGTAGAAAGTTGAGACATATTAATAAGGACTCAGATAAAAATATAATGGATTTCTTCAAAGTCAAAAGTGCAACCATAATTATCTCCAGGCATGAAAGCAGCATGGCTGGTCTGTGGGTGCATTCTAAGATGATGCATCGCATTATCAAAATGCGTTGTAATGGAAGATATCACAGACCATGAGCTCAGCGATCTCAATATGAAGGCTCAATTCTTGAGTATGGACCCTTCGCCCTGAGTATTTTGCATGGGGTATGGACTAAGTTGTTTTTCTTCAGGTGTATGTGTGCGTTTGTCTGTACATTAATATTTTGTTTAAATTGTCTTAGTTTTGAGTTCCTGTTTTTCTTTAATATTAATTTTTTGATATTTGTTGCTTTTATGTTGCAGAAATAATCAGGCTAGTTCCACCAGGGAAATAATTCCATTTCGAGACTCAAAACTCACAATGATTCTATCAAGGGCCTTGAAAGGCAAAGAAAAAACTGCTGTGATTGTAAATGTTGCCATGCATGTGCTCTCAGAGGAGATTCTAACCACCTTGGAATTCGCAGCTCTAGCGAAGAAGGTACAGTTGAATTGCTTACTCATCTTAATTAGAATATTTGGTAAGTTCCGACATTGCCTCAGCATCGCTGCAATCTGTTTGGCGCATGCACTTCAGTTGGTCAACACTACTGGAATATATTACATGGGATTAAGGATGATAATGATAATTGTTGTTTTAAGGGGCCTAACATCTAGGTTATCGGCCCCTGATGGTTTGGGTGATCGTGAAGATGAAAATGAAAAGCGAACTTAAAACTAAAACTAACTACTAACCAACATACTAGAAGAAGAAATGGAAAACTAAAGGAGAATAAGGAAAATAAAAGGACAGAAGGAAAAGAAATGCCCTCAACCCTCGGAGAAGGCGGATTGAGGGACTTGGAAGGAAGGAGAGCCATGAAAGGCATATAGGAAAGTGAAAGAGGAGAGGGTCCGCCCCAAAGGTAAGGGACAAAAGGGGAAAACGGACCCAGCTCAGGAATCCCTCGGGGTCGCCAACTCCCGAACTCACCAGCCGTGAGCCCCTGAGGGTGTAGCATTATCTAGGGTGCACCAGAAGTGGTGGGGCTAGATACACCCTGCCTCCTTAAGGGCCTAGAGCACAAGGCAGGAGGTAAAAGGAAGAGAAAAAGAAGGCTGACCCCTCGCAGAAGGAGGGTATCAGAAAAGATGAGACAAGGGCCAATTAACGCGGGAAAGGAAGAGACTCCCTAGGCCTCGGATACCCTAATACCGTCGGGGTCAGAAGAGAACAAGGGTTGACCAAGTGAAGTCGACAGGAAAGAAGACTGAGAGGAGCCCGGCACAAGTAATGGAAGCAATGCCGGACTCAGCTGGGCCCCGTGGTCGCCAACCCACGCCCACAAGATGTGAGCCCCTGGGGGTTGAAAGAGGAGAGGGTCCGCCCCAAAGGTAAGGGACAAAAGGGGAAAACTGACTTAGCTCAGGAATCCCTCGGAGTCGCCAACTCCCAAACTCACCAGCCATGAGCCCCTGAGGGTGTAGCATTATCTAGGGTGCACCAAAAGTGGTGGGGCTACATACACCCTGCCTCCTTAAGGGCCTAGAGCACAAGGCAGGAGGTAAAAGGAAGAGAAAAAGAAGGCTGACCCCTCGCAGAAGGAGGGTATCAGAAAAGATGAGACAAGGGCCAATTAAGGCGGGAAAGGAAGAGACTCCCTAGGCCTCGGACACCCTAATACCGTCGGGGTCGGAAGAGAACAAGAGTTGACCAAGTGAGGTCGACAGGAAAGAAGACAGAGAGGAGCCCGGCACAAGTAAGTGGAAGCAATGCCGGACTCAGCTGGGGCCCCGTGGTCGCCAACCCACTTCCCACTAGATATGAGCCCCTGGGGGAAAGGGCCAATTAAGGCGGGAAAGGAAGAGACTCCCTAGGCCTCGGATACCCTAATACACAACAAGGTAAACATTGCGATTTACACACATGATAATAATAAATAAAACACAAGACCAAATTCATTTTATATTCCTGCCTGCACCTTGGATTACTCTTTGTAAATCAGTGTCATCTAAGTGAGTGTCATTTAGGTTGGCGATGGCGTAGTTACAACTACGACTTATGTCGCACGAGTGTTGAGATCCACCAGCTACGAACTGACGGTTAAGCAACACTTCGTCGATCGATCGAAAATAGTGTCTTCTGTCCTAGGTTGTTTCCATCAGGAAATGTAAAACATCAACAAGGCGTCGGTCAGCAGGTCCAAAATTCATGCGTTTCAAGTTTAATAGCAATAAGCAATTAGTTATCAACTTGTTTAGAATAATTATGCGCTTGATTATTATCTGCGTAGGTTTAATTCATTGTCGGTTTATGGCGATATTGCTGACATTCCTAGACACCTGGGCTCTGCAGTAGCGTCTCGTGCGAGATCAATTATCTGCTGTCTCATCGACATAAAAGTCGGAAATACCATCATCGAGCTCACATCGCTCGGACAATCAATATCACCAGTTACCAGTGGCTCGCGCCTCACTTGGATTACCTTGGGTAGGCCTGGGAAACACATCAGTTACCTCCCGTAAATAACCAGTCTACAGAACAAAGTCTGGACAAAGTGCATTACAAGCTCTAAATAGGTACATGAAATAGCCTATAACAAGGGTGTCTATTTCTAGCCTCATAATAAAGAATAAACCTTAACAGAATATAAATGTTCTCCAAACTAGGCCTCCATCAAAGGCCTTATCCATGACCAGTGTCTTGACGCGTCCTCGTCGTTGACGTAGTGATATCGTCAGCTTCCCTTCCATCGTGGTAGTGGTCATTCCTCTTGGTTTGGCACGTACATCTCCATCTCGTGCGGTAGTTCAAGATCTTCTGTCATGTTGAAGTTCCTCAGAACGGCTCCTTCACCTCATGGGGGTCCTCTTACATCATCCCCATCGAAGATAAGTTGTAAAATATGTCGAACACGTGGTCAGTAGAATGATGCATATTTGTGACAATATTCACTTGGAAAATAATATATTCGTGGCACTGCTTTTCACTGAAGCTATTTTAGTTTGTGGAAAATAAACTCACAGATGCTACACGGCGCAGATGTTATAAAATTGCCCATGCACTATCTGCTTTACACTTCACAGATTCTACGATCACTGAATCTCGTGGCATCCAAATAATCCACAGTTAGATTTGCTCGCTTTTGCGGCCATAGTAATTTTCACAATTTATATCCTTGAAATAATACACTTAAATAATTATTACTTCACTGATAGCATATTTCGTTGTCCCTCGTGGACATAGAATTTTCATCTAGCATGTGGTAAAAATGTGGATAAATTGGATAAATTGGATAAATTTTCAGAAATTATTACTGCAGCACACATAGGATTTAGATTTCACTCGATTAGTACACCAATAAGTGCTCATTAATGTACGATGCACTTTGATTATCTTCCTCGCCTACTGGCGGACTGTTCCCTCGTGTTAACAAGACGGACTATAACACGCGTCATATAAGGACGGTAAACCATACTCGAGTGCGTAGAGCGTTGTTCTTCGTTGCTGGATCTAGCAAATACTTAGTCATTCAGCGACTGATTCCTTCTGGTTCACGTGTTTGCGATGATAATACCTTACCGTAAAAATAAAATACATTCACCAGATTGTTAAGATCATGCAGAATGACGAAATGAGATGATCTGAGCCTTGTAGAATGTTGAGACATATTAATAATGATGATGATGATGATAATTGTTGTTTTAAGGTCCTAACATCTAGGTTATCGGCCCCTAATGATCTGGGTGATAGCGAAAATGATAATGAAATGGAAACCAGAACAAAATTATCGAAGACGGAAAATACGTACAAAGAGAAACTCAGATGGAAACAACTCACAATATGGTCTTACAAAAGGGAATTTAGAACGAAAAGATTCAAAAAATAATAGATTGAAAAAGACCCACAGAACGTAGGCTAGATTCAAAATACGTACAAAATGCAATGTAGCGTCGAAATACTAACAAAATGCAACTGAAATTCAAAATGCTTACAAAATGCAAATGAGATCGAAAATACGTACAAAATGCAATTGAGGTTCAAAATACTTACAAAATGCAGTTGAAATTGAAAATACACAATGCAATTCAGATTGAAATATCCCAGTTCCAATCCAAATTATTCACAAAGTGCAATTGAAATTCAAAATACTTACAAAATGCAATTGAAATTGAAAATGCTTACAAAATGTACGGTAGATTCAAACGACTCATGTGGATTGACAATACTTACAAAAAGCAATTTAGATTGAAAATACTTGACAAATGTAATTTAGATTCAAAATACCCACAAAATGCAATTGAGAATCAAAATATGTGCAAAATGCCCACCAAACAAAATGCAATTTAGATTCAAAATTCGTGCGAAATGCGGTTTTGGTTGAAAATACTTACAATATGCAATTGAAATTCAAAATACTCACTAAAAGGCCCGGCAACCTGCAATGAAAGACTTACTAAAAAGCAATTTAGATTGTTAATCTTTACAAAATGCAATTGAGGTTGAAAACAATCGCGAGATGTAATTTAGATCGAAAAAACTTACAAAATGCAACCTAGATCAAAAATGCCTTAAAAAATCGCTAAAAGGGAATTTAGATACACGGTGATTCGAGTAACAAAAACAGTGCGGGAATCTTAAAGAGAAAAGGAAATAGAAGGAAAAGAGGAGAGGAAAGGGGAGAGAGGAGAAGGTCCGCCCCAAAGGGAAGGGACAAAAAGGGGAAAACGGACCCAGCTCAGGAATCCCTCGGGGTCGCCAACGCCCGAACCCACCAGCCGTGAGCCCCTGAGGGTGTAGCATTATCGACGGTGCACCAGAAGTGGTGGGGCTACATACACCCTGCCTCCTTAAGGGCCTTGAGCACAAGGCAGGAGGTAAAAGGAAAAGAACAAGAAGGCTGACCCCTCACAGAAGGCATATTAATAAGGACTCAGATAAAAATATAATGGATTTCTTCAAAGTCAAAAGTGCAACCATAATTATCTCCAGGCATGAAAGCAGCATGGCTGGTCTGTGGGTGCATTCTAGGATGATGCATCGCATTATCAAAATGCGTTGTAATATCACAGACCATGAGCTCAGCGATCTCAATATGAAGACTCAAATTCTTGAGTATGGACCCTTCGTCCTGAGTATTTTGCATGGGGTATGGACTAAGTTGTTTTTCTTCAGGTGTATGTGTGCGTTTGTCTGTACATTAATATTTTGTTTAAATTGTCTTAGTTTTGAGTTCCTGTTTTTCTTTAATATTAATTTTTTGATATTTGTTGCTTTTATGTTGCAGAAATAATCAGGCTAGTTCCACCAGGGAAATAATTCCATTTCGAGACTCAAAACTCACAATGATTCTATCAAGGGCCTTGAAAGGCAAAGAAAAAACTGCTATGATTGTAAATGTTGCCATGCATGTGCTCTCAGAGGAGATTCTAACCACCTTGGAATTCGCAGCTCTAGCGAAGAAGGTACAGTTGAATTGCTTACTCATCTTAATTAGAATATTTGGTAAGTTCCGACATTGCCTCAGCATCGCTGCAATCTGTTTGGCGCATGCACTTCAGTTGGTCAACACTACTGGAATATATTACATGGGATTAAGGGTCTGTTTTTCAAAGTTATAGGCATCCACTTTTATCCCTTGTTAGGTAGATTTCATTAGAAAGCTAACTATTGCAATGGGTACCATGTTTCGACTTCCGGTGATTTCGACATATCTTCGCGTTTCACATCCCCCAGACCCCAAAACCACCGTCAGTTCAAAAGTTTATATATCATTTATGTATATATCTTTATATATATAATTCTTCGATACGTGTGTATGTGACTGCACTCCTCCTAAACGACTGAACCGATTTTGATGTAATTTGGTATGTATATTAGAGTGGGTCCATGTATGGTTTAGATTCACAATCTGACCCGGTAGGTGGAATGAACACAATTTTAGAACCACAATTTACACACAATTTTAGAACCACAATATACAGTCAAAAACAGTCGTCATGGAAACCACTAGCCTTGGCCTTCGTGAAAGCTGATGTCTTTGGACGGTTTGTCTCTGCACGTTAGAGCCACCTGGTCGCAACCTGTGCAACTACCGCCATTACATACACTCCGCCCGTGGCAAAAAGTTGTGTGTCATACCAAAGGTGGCAGTGATGTCGAATTCTAATGTTTGTCTCCGCACGTTAGAGCGTTTCAAAGTCCCGTATGCGTTCATATACCATTCGACCGATTGCGATGAAACTTGGGTGATATGTTGAGTGAGCTCCAGGGAAGATGTTTGGCTTAGTAAATCCATTTTACAATAGATTGCGCACGAATAGATTCAACAAATGAGCGACGATGCGCGAAGCGTTTCAACAAAGTCCCGTATGCGTTCAAATACCATTCGTCCGATTACGATGAAACTTGGGTGAGATGTTGTGTACACCCTACGGAAGGTTTCTGGCTTAATAAATTCATTTTACAATAGGTAGCGCAGGAGTAGATTCAACAAATGTGTGACGGCACGCGAATCATTTCAACAAATACCGTATTCGTCCATATACCATTTATCCGATTGCGATGAAACTTTGGTGAATTGTTGTGTACACTCCAGTAAATGTTTCTGTCTTAGTAAATCCAGTTTTTAATAAGTAGCGCACGAGTAGATTCAACAAATGAGCGACGGCGCGCAAATCGTTTCCACAATGTCCCGTATGCGGTCATATATCATTCATCCGATTGCGATCAAACCTTGGTGAATCATTGAGTACACGCCAGATAAGGTTTCAGGCTTAGTTAATCTATTTTACAATAGGTAGCGCATGAGTAGATTCAACAAATAAGTGACGGCACGGGAATCGTTTAAAGAAAATCACTTATGCGTTCATATGTCATTCATCCGATTCCGATGAAACTTTGATGAGTTGTTGTGTACACGCCAGGGAAGGTGTTCAACTTGGTAAATCCATTTTACAATATTGGTAGCGCACGAGTAGTTGTAACAAATGAGTGACGACGCGCGAAGCGTTCCAACAAAATCCTGTATGCGTTCATATATATATTCATCCATTGCGATGAAACTTGGATGAGTTGTTGTGTACACTTACGTGAAGCTTTCTAACTTAGTAAATCCATTTCACAGTTGGTAGAGCACGAGTAGATTCAACAAATGAGTGACAGCCCACGAATCATTTAAACCAAATCCCGTATGCGTTAAATGCCATTTATCCGTTTGCGATGAAACTTTGGAGAGTTGTTGTGCATGCTCCAACGAATGTTTCTAAATTAGTTAATTCAATTCACGATAGTTTAGAGGCCGTTAACAGAAATTGAAAAACATATTGTGTATCCAAAAGCACTTCAAGAAACAAAGTTACAACACTTTCTTTCATTGGCAGGACAACGTCTGCCGGGTCAGCTTGTATGTATGTGTATATATATATATATATCAGTTTCTTGTGGACACGATAACTGCCGTAATTTTGACCCACTCAGTTTGAATTTTATACATAATAAGTATCCCATTATAATCTCGGTCGAGTTCGTTAATGGGCAAAATCGGTCGAAGGGGGTGAAAATGGGGGGGGGGGGGCTTTTTCGAAAAAAAGTGATAGTTCGCTATTACTCTCTTAATACGTGAAATATCGAATCCATTCAAAGTTCATAATATGTGTCGGATAAGTGCCAAATATTTATGTCAAATACGTTTTTTGATAGCACCAACCATTGACCAAAGGGGTGGAAAAAAGTGGGTTTTTCGGGAAACATTAATCATATCTCTCTTAATGGGCACAATATCAAAACCGTACAAAATGGAAAATATTCCCCTAATATTTACCTAAAACTTTTGTCTGAAAGAATTTTTGATATGACCCACCATTACGCCAAGGGATGAGAAAAATTATTTCGGAATTAAAGAAAATGCCAAGTGCCACCAGAGGTTACCATGACAAAGCTTTTAAATTGATGAGGGTTGATCTATTAGAGGTTGCCAATACAACGCCATTGACGAGATCACATTCATTTTTAGCCTACTTTTCACACTTTGCAAAAATGAGGAAAAAGTAGACTTATGGGATCGATCATGGATAATGTGTCTGTCCTTCTGTCTGTCTGGCTGGCTGTGTGTATCCCCCCCCCCCCTATCAACTCCTAAACGGCTGCAGCAATCGAAACCAAATTTAGTATGAGTAAAGATGTATACCGGAATATCTCAGGCCCATATTTGAAAATGATGCCAGTGCTACCAACTGCTAAAAAAAACGCACTAGAAATTTGAGCTCCATGTTGGATATCTTGGAAGGTATACATGTGAGCTATTCCAAAATTGGCACACATGTAGATAATACTATTTCAGTTTAATTTACAGGAGGCCATACAGGACTGTGTTGCCAAAATTTTTAAGCCTTCTGATAATGTAGAAGTTATATGCAATTAAAAATTGGTCCTATCAATTGGATTTCAACCAAATTTTGTATGTAATGTGTACATAAACAGATATGATTGTGTTCCTAAGAGCCACCAGGGCTTGCAACTGTTAGTAATTGCTCTCTTTTTTTATCCAAATACCAATATATCAGAAAGTATGCAAGCCGACAGCTTTAAACTATGCACACGTTTATTACCTGACATTTTACATTAATTTGGAGTAACTTATGTATGTCAGTTCTACCAACATGATTCTAAGCCTGCCGATATGACCAATTTTTAAATACATGTAACTTCTATACTGTCAGTTGGATTTCAACCAAATTTCGTATGTGCTATGTGTAAAATAACAAATAGCCTATGACTGTAAGTATTCTTAAGAGCAATCAGGGCTGCCAACTGTTAATAAATGGTGTCTATATTTTTTACCCTAATATCAATATATCAGAAAGTATGCAAGCCAACAGCTCTATACTTTGCACATGTATAGCATCTGACATTCTAGATTAATTTGCAGTAATTAATATACAGTAAGTCAGTCCTCCCAGCATGATTCTATGCCTGATGATAGCTCCAATTTTAAAATACATGTAACTTCTATACCAACAAATGGATTTCATCCAAAATTGGCACAAAAAGATATCAAAATATTTCAGATTATTTCTGACCAGCACTCGCATGACATTGTTGCCAACATGCTTTTACGTGTACTAATAGATCCAATGTCTAATCTCCCGTGGCTCATGATCTCGAGATTAACGGTCACGTTAAACTACAATCTTCCTTCCTTTCCTTTCCTTCCAATGTCTAACTGCATGTGACGTCCATTGGGCTTCAACCAAATGTTGTATTCAGTACCTTAAGAGATGGAACTAAGAATATATTGTCTCCAGGGCTGCCAATTGTAGTGCTCTATTAGGTTACATTATACCAGGTATATTTCGAACTAATTAGACATTTCGATATTACCAACTTAATTTCGTCATTATTCTAGATAGGTCCATGTACTGTAGATTGGCATGAATCTTAATTTTAAGAAAAGTGGGCTCTTTAGTTTGTCACGGAACTTTTTGTTCCATCTGACTATGAGGGAAGAGGCTAACTGGTAGCATGCTGAACTTCCATGCCCAAGGTCGCTGGTTCAAAGCCGGCCAAAGTCGCCGGATTTTCTAAGAGCTCTAAAATCCCTCAGCATGCTTTCCTTTGGAGGGGAGGTTATAACGTTCGCTGCAAGTTGCTGGTTGCGGTGGCATCTAGCAGCCAAGTTCACAGCTAGATGTCATTGACAGTAGTATTTGGTACAAAATTAGGTACTACTACTTAAAATTGGCCGTCTGCAGACCTTACCTGAATTGCAGACTAATACAGTCATCACAATTAACACCATTTATCAGACAGATTCTACACACACCCAATGTACACGGGGTTACATGACCACGTTGTCGCAGCCCCTAAACTGAGGAACCAACCAACATCTCTGCGGGAGATAAAATTTTGCGTGAAGAATAACAGACTGTTAGATAGTTACATATCGTTTCCAAACCTTGCATCAGGATGGTGTGATCACAAGTGTAAAAATGAACCCCAAATGACAAGAAGGTTACCATCCCCATAAGACAATAAAATGTTAAAAATATGCATAGAAAGACGAAAAAAAAAAGTTCATTAACCTCCAATTGTAAAATTATTTCTCGCAATAAAAGAGGTCTCATCCTCATACGAAAACCTGCATATTTTGCCTATTATAGCCTATCTCCTAGTTTGCCCGGTGAAATCTACCTCCGCCTTCCGGCGTGCCGAGAGGAATTTTTTTCAATGCAAAGTTACTCGGCAGAAGTATCAACGAACGCCTACCGTACGGGTTATGTGATTGGTCAAAATTGAATTCTGAACGGTAAACGCTCACGCGAACTCCAATTCAATCTATACATTCATCATAGCCAGGATGAAAACGGAGCGTAAATTAACATTCGTCTCAATTTTAAGAAAGTCCAAGCTGTGTAGTATACGAGATCTTTGAAATGTTTCATTTCCTATTGCCGTATAATGTATATAAACTCCGTTCCATTATGCACATCAAATTGGATGACGATATAACGAATGCTGCGGTTCTCGAGAGAGCAGAGATGAAGAGCATCGAGGCCATCATCATTAGTCACCAGCTTAGATGGATCGGTCATGTCCAACGCATGAATGACGACAGACTCCCACGGAAAATCCTGTACAGCAAGCTCAGCACGGGCAAGAGACTTCTAGGAGCACCTCGGAAGCGTTACAAAGATCAGCTTAAACAAACCTTGAGGAGTGTAGCCATTGGTCCTGATAACTGGCATACACTTGCAGAAGATCGCGCACGTTGGCGTGCAGCCACCTCAGCTACGGTTTCGCATTTTGAAGAAGATGATGATGATGATAATTGTTGTTTTAAGGGGCCTAACATCTAGGTTATCGGCCCCTAATGATCTGGGTGATAGCGAAAATGAGAATGAAATGGAAACCAGAACAAAATTATCGAAGACGGAAAATACGTACAAAAAGGAACTCACATGGAAACAACTCACAATATGGTCTTACAAAAGGGAATTTAGAACGAAAAGTTGCACAAAAAGAATAGATTGAAAAAGACCCACAAAACGTAGGCTAGATTCAAAATACGTACAAAATGCAAAGTAGCGTCGAAATACTTACAAAATGCAACTGAAATTCAAAATACTTACAAAATGCAAATGAGATCGAAAGTACGTACAAAGTGCAATTGAAATTCAAAATACTTACAAAACGCAATTGGAATTGAAAATGCTTACAAAATGTACGGTAGATTCAAACGACTCATGTGGATTGACAATACTTACAAAATGCAATTTAGATTGAAAATACTTGACAAAATGTAATTTAGATTCAAAATACCCACAAAATGCAATTAAGAATCAAAATATGTGCAAAATGCCCACTAAACAAAATGCAATTTAGATTCAAAATTCGTGCGAAATGCGGTTTTGGTTGAAAATACTTACAAAATCCAATTGAAATTCAAAATTCTCACTAAAAGGCCCGGCTACCTGCATTGAAGGACTTACCAAAAAGCAATTTAGATTGTCAATCTTTACAAAATGCTATTGAAGTTGAAAACAATTGCGAGATGTAATTCAGATAGAAAAAACTTACAAAATGCAACGTAGGTTTAAAAAAACCTTAAAAAATAGCTAGAAGTGAATTTAGATACACGGTGAACCAAGTAACAAAAACAGTGCTGGAATCTTAAAGAGAAAAGGAAATATAAGGAAAAGATGAGAGGAGAGGGTCCGCCCCAAAGGCTACGGACAAAAGGGGAAAACGGACCCAGTTCAGGAATCCCTCGGGGTCGCCAACTCCCGAACTCACCAGCCGTGAGCCCCTGAGGGTGTAGCATTACCTAGGCTGCACCAGAAGTGGTGGGGCTACATACACCCTACCTCCTTAAGGGCCTCGAGCACAAGGCAGGAGGTAAAAGGAAAAGAAAAAAAGGCTGACCCCTCAAAGGAGGGTGTCAGGAAAGATGAGACAAGGGCCAATTAAGGCGGGGAAGTAAGAGACTCCTTAGGCCTCGGATACCCTAATACCGTCGGGGTCGGAAGAGAACAAGAGTTGACCAAGTGAGGTCGACAGGAAAGAAGACGGAGAGGAGCCCGGCACAAGTAAGTGTATGCAATGCTGGACTCAGCTGGGGCCCCGTGGTCTCCAACCCACGCCCACTAGAAGTGATCCCCTGGGGGGTATTTTAAAATTGGACCTATCTGCAGGCATAGAATCATGTTGGCAGCACAGACATATTAATTACTCCAAATTAATCTAGAATGTCAGGTGCTATACTTGTGCAAAGTATAGAGATGTTAGCTTACATACTTTCTGATATATTGATATTATGGTTAAAAAAAGGACAGCATTTATTAACAGTCGGTAGCCGTGATTGATCTTAAGAATACTTCTAGTCATATCTGATATGTTACACATAGCACCTAAGAAATTTGGTTAAAATCCAACTTAATGCATAGAAGTTACATGTATTTAAAAATTGGTCCTATCAGCAGGCTTAGAATCATGTTGGTAGAACTGACGTATATAGGTTACTCCAAATTAATCAAACATGTCAGGTACTATACGTGTGCATAGTTTAAAGCTGTCGGCTTGCATACATTCTGATATATTGTTATTTGGATAGACAAAATAGAGAGAGAGCGATTATTAACAGTTGGCAGCCCTGGTGGCGCTTAGGAATACGCTCAGTCATATCTGTTTATGTGCACTTATTACATACAAAATTTGGTTGAAGTCCAAAAGATAGTGTAGAAGTTATATGCATTTAAGAATTGGAGCAGTGTAGAAGTTCTATGCATTTAAAAATTGGACCTATCAGAAAGCTTAACATTATTTTGGCAACATTGTCATATATGGCCTCCTGGAAATTAAACTGAAATAGTATTATCTAGATGTGTGCCAATTTTGGAATAGCTCCCATACGTACCTTCCAAGATATCCAACATGGAGCTCAAATTTCTAGTGAGTTTTCAGCAGATGGTAGCACTGACATCATTTTCAAATATGGGATAGAGATATACATCTTTACTCATACTAAATTTGGTTTCTATTGCTGCAGCCGATTAGGAGTTGATAGGGGGACACAAGACAAACAGACAGAGACAGAAGAACAGACAGACACACATTTTCCCGGATCGATCTCATAAGTCTACTTTTTCCTCATTTTTGCAAAAAGTGAAAAGTAGGCTAATAAGATGTTGTAATGATAACTGTCTCATGTTAGCATATGAGGCTCAGACTGGCGACCGAATACCTGCACGTTTATTCCAAGGTCGAGTACAGTATATGTACTGCGCGCTTTCAATACTACAGCAGGGAGCTGATGCACGCCACAAGCTCAGCCAAGGCCACTGCAGCAGCGGATGACAAAGCCGACGTTCACCGTTCTTACTTTATATGAAAGACCCATTCATTGCATTTTGTATGTAATTTGAACCTAAAGTACATTTTGTGCGTATTTTTCAATCTATTACTTCCTTCTAAATTACTTTTTGTAAGTATTACCACTCTCCATTTTGTGAGTCGTTTCATTCTGATTTCCAGTTTGATGATGATGATAATTGTTGTTTTAAGGGGCCTAACATCGAGGTTATCGGCCCCTAATGAAATGAAATGGCGTGAAAGGAAAGGATGTAGATAAAAACAATTCACTGCCATGGATGAAACGAAAATGGTGTTTATAAAACAGACAGTGAGCCCCAAATATTATGCCTTATTTGAATAAAAATAATAAAAGGCGGATGGTAAAAAAGGATAAAACAAATAAGGCATAGTGGACAAGAAAATAGATGAACACAATAAAAAACATAAAACAGATTTAACCTGAATTAAAAGTCGTAACTACACAATAAAACTTAAAAAAGTAACCACTCTCCCTCATGAACCGGATGACGAGGTCAGCTGACGACCCGTCATCGCGGATAATAAGGGAGAGGGTATTAGGCAGTTTAAGAGTCCTGCGCACATCGGCCAGATCCACACACTCCAAGAGAAGGTGTGCCAAGGTTAGGTGGGCGCCGCAAGGACACACAAAAGGATCTTCTCTCTTCAGCAAGTGGGAGTGCGTAGCAATCCCATAGCCGATCCGGAGTCGACAGAGTACCACAGCTTCCTACCGGGGAGACCGGAAGGAAGATTTCCACACCTTCGTTGCCTCCTTGATGCCTCTCAGTTTGTTGGGTTGAGGCGTGGCACGCCATGCCTCCTCCCAATGCGACAGGATCGAATGCCGCAACTGAGAGCGCACATCACTAGCAGGCACCTTATACGGTAGCGAGGGCAGTGCGACAGCCTCTCTCGCCGCCGGATCAGCAAGATCTTTTCCCGCAATACCCATGTGGCTAGGAAGCCACACAAAGGATACCCCGGCCCCAGCGTTACGCGAACTGACGAGCAGGTCGTGCACACGCTGGACCAACGGGTGCTTCGGGAAACACACATCGATCGCTTGCAGCGCACTCAGAGAGTCAGTACACACAAGAAAGTGCTGGTGATCGTCTGATAACGTGTACCGCAGAGCCCCTAAGATGGCATAGAGCTCCGCTGTGTACACGCCACAGGCATCGGGAAGTGAAAAGAGAAACCGACGATCCTTAACCACAAATGCACAGCCTACTTTCTCGTTTACCCTCGAACCGTCCGTGAATAGAAGCCCTGATCCCGGATACCGGCTCAGAACGGACTGGAACAGCCTCCGATGGACGGAGGAGTCAGTGTCCGACTTGGGGCCGGTTTGCAGATCCAGGATGATATCAGGGCGAGAGACGATCCAGCAAGGATCCTTGCTAGGTACTCTGACGATACAGGAGACAGAAGGAAATCGGAACTGACGGTATAAGTCATCCAAGCGAATTCCCGCCAGCCGAGTGGATCGGGCGAGCGCATCATACAGCCAGTGATTCGGATTGGAAAACAAACATGGATAGCTTGGATGAAGGGGCATCTGTCGAATAGTTACAGCATAGGTCAGCAGTACTTGTTGGCGCCTCAGGTGTAAAGGAGGTACTCCAGCCTCGGCGAGCAAGCTGACGACTGGGCTCGTCCGAAAGGCACCCGTCGTCAGGCTCACACCGCCGTGGTGGACACTGTCCAGTTTAACAAGCACTGACTTATGGGCCGAACCATATGCTACACTGCCATAATCTAATCTAGATAAAATCAGTGCCTTATAAAAGCGTAGGAGCACCGCGCGGTCCGCCCCCCATGATGTGCCATTAAGATACCGCAACATGTTGAGTTTCTTAGCACAGGCAGTTTTCAAACACCGCACGTGTGGATCCCACGTCAAGTTCAGATCGAAAATGAGCCCAAGGAACCGGTACGCAGCAACAACAGGCAAAGCTACATTGTCCAGATAAATCTCAGGATCAGGATGGAAAGTGTGCTTTCGGCAGAAATGGACAACCGAGGACTTAGCGGTTGAGAATCGAAAGCCATGCTCTAGTGTCCAGCGTTCCACTCTCCGAATAGCTTGTTGTAGCTGACGTTCAGCGACCGCCATATTTTGCGCACTATAATGTAGACCGAAGTCGTCTACATATAGCGACGGTACCACTGCTGGACCAGCAGCAGCGACTATACCGCTTATGGCAATCACAAATAATGTTACGCTAAGCACCGATCCCTGTGGGACTTAGTTTTCCTGTATATGATATTGCAAATATGTCCCCCCTATTCGGACACGGAACAGGCGAAGGGACAGAAAATTCGCAAGAAAAACCGGCAAGTTACCTCGGAATTTCCATTGATGCAGGGTAGAGAGGATGCCTTAACGCCAAGTGGTGTCATAGGCCTTCTCGAGGTCAAAGAAAACAGCGACTAAGTGCTGTCTCCGGAGAAAAGCGTCCTGTATGGCGGTCTCCAGGCGTACCAGATGGTCGTTGGTACACCGAGACGCCCTGAAACCACACTGGTATTCAGACAGGAGTCCCCGTTTCTCCACGTCCCACACCAGGCGCCGATTGACCATCCTCTCAAAGAGCTTGCGCAGACCGTTATTGAGACAAATAGGTCTGTAACTCCCTGTCAAATTGGGATCCTTATCGGGCATCAGGATAGGTATAATGATACCTTCCTGCCATTGGGCTAGAAACGCACCTTCCAACCAGATTCTGTTAAACACCCTGAGCAAGTAACGACTGCTCTCATCGTGCTTAAGCATCTGGTTGTGAATATTATCCGGGCCGGGAGACGTGTCCCTGCAGAGCGCCAGCGCTACACGGAGTTCCCACTCCGTAAAGGGCACGTTGTACTCCTCCGAAGCGCGGGAAGCAAAACTAAGCTGGAAACGTTCCGCTTCGCGCTTCAGGGCCACGAAGGCAGGGTCATAGTTATCGGAACCGGATATATCCGCAAAATACGAGGCGAGATGGTTTGCAACGCGATAAGGATCCGTAACCAATTCATTATCAATGGAGAATTCCCGGTACAGTAGAAGATGTCTGAATTCCCGAAATGCGTCGTAGTTTAGTCCACACTTGAGAGGAGATAATATGTGCCGTAATAGAAGACACATACCGTTCCCAGGATTGTTTCTTACTCTGGCGAATAAGAATCCGTGCCTTGGCATGACATTTCTTAAACGCCACCAAATTGGCCATGGTTAGACGCCGACGGTAGTGCTTATGAGCTCGACGACGGTCTCTTATTGCCGCTGCAATATCCTCTGTCCACCAAGGGACGAGTTTGCGACGAGGAGTCCCAGAAAAGGATGGAATGGACTCTTCGGCGGCAGCAAGAAGCACATTGGTGATGTGCTGTACCTCGTCATGGACGCTCTGGCAACCAAGATCAACGAACACAGCTCGTTCTTGAAACGAGGGCCAATTTGCCCGCTTAAGAACCCAACGACTGGGGAACTCCACGGGCGTCTGGTTCAGAAGGGTAGGAACGATCGGGAAATGGTCACTGTCACAGAGGTCGTGTACATACCAACCAAATAGGGGGACCAGCGCACGGCTACACACACTCAAGTCAATGTGTGATGATGATGATGATAATTGTTGTTTTAAGGGGCCTAACATCTAGGTTGTCGGCCCCTGATGGTTTGCGTCAACGTGAAGATGAAAGTGAAAAGCGAACTTAAAACCAAAACTAACTAATAACCTACATACTAGAAGAAGAAATGGAAAAATAAAGGAGAATAAGGCAAATAAAGGACAGGAGGAAAAGAAATGCCCTCAACCCTCGAAGAATGCGGATTGAGGGACTTGGAAGGAAGGAGAGCCATGAAAGGCAGATAGGAAAGTGAAGGAGGAGAGGGTCCGCCCCAAAGATAAGGGAAAAAGGGGAAAACGGACCCAGCTCAGGAATCCCTCGGGGTCGCCAAATCCCGAACTCGCCAGCCGTGAGACCCTGAGGGTGTAGCATTATTTAGGGTGCACCAGAAGTGGTGGGGCTACATACACCCGGCCTCCTTAAGGGCCTAGAGCACAAGGCAGGAGGTAAAAGGAAGAGAAAAAGAAGGATGATGATGATGATGATGATGATAATTGTTGTTTTAAGGGGCCTGACATCTAGGCTATCGGCCCCTGATGATTTGGATGATCGTGAAGATGAAATGCAAACATAAAACTAGAACTAACTAACAACCTACATACTAGAAGAAGAAATGGAAAAATAAAGGAGAATAAGGCAAATAAAGGACAGGAGGAAAAGAAATGCCCTCAACCCTCGAAGAATGCGGATTGAGGGACTTGGAAGGAAGGAGAGCCATGGAAGGCAGATAGGAAAGTGAAAGAGGAAAGGGTCCGCCCCGAAGGTAAGGGACAAAAGGGGAAAACGGACCCAGCTCAGGAATCCCTCGGGGTCGCCAACTCCCGAACTCACCAGCCGTGAGCCCCTGAGGGTGTAGCATTATCTAGGGTGCACCAGAAGTGGTGGAGCTACATACACCCTACCTCCTTAAGGGCCTAGAGCACAAGGCAGGAGGTAAAAGGAAGAGAAAAAGAAGGCTGACCCCTCACAGAAGGAGGGTATCAGAAAAGATGAGACAAGGGCCAATTAAGGCGGGAAAGGAAGAGACTCCCTAGGCCTCGGATACCCTAATACCGTCGGGGTCAGAAGAGAACAAGAGTTGACCAAGTGAGGTCGACAGGAAAGAAGACAGAGAGGAGCCCGGCACAAGTAAGTGGAAGCAATGCCGGACTCAGCTGGGGCCCCGTGGTCGCCAATCCACTTCCCACTAGATGTGAGCCCCTGGGGGAGAAAAAGAAGACTGACCCCTTGCAGAAGGAGGGTATCAGAAAAGATGAGACAAGGGCCAATTAAGGCGGGAAAGGAAGAGACTCCCTAGGCCTCGGATACCCAAATACCGTCGGGGGTCGGAAGAGAACAAGAGTTGACCAAGTGAGGTCGACAGGAAAGAAGACAGAGGAGCCCGGCACAAGTAAGTGGAAGCAATGCCGGACTCAGCTGGGGCCCCGTGGTCGCCAACCCACTTCCCACTAGATGTGAGCCCCTGGGAGATCGCTCTTTAGAGTCTAGTCAGAAACCTCTCAGAGCAGTCTCGTGATCAGGTCTGAGGTTTGTTTCCTGTAGGCAGACTATACCCGCTGCGTATTGGGCAATAAGCTGACGTAGCTCTGTCAAATGCCTGTCATAACTGTTACAATTCCACTGTAACAGTGCCATTGTGTGAACTTAGGAAATAAGTTGGAGCAGCAAGCTACAACTTAGACTTTGGAGGATCATCAGCCACTACGTCGACTATAATCTCCATGTCCTCAGGCGAGGTCATGGAGTGAATCGACTCGGTGGCAGATTTCCTAGACGCAGTTCGGCGGCGGGGGGATCTCCGTGGGGGGCGCGCAGATCTGGGGACCGAAACGTCCCCAGGCGCATAAGTACCCGCAGGTGGTGGCGCGGATGGCTTCCCCATTTTTTGGAAAAGGGAATGCGTAGTGCGGGGGCCCTTCTTTCCCGCCTCTTTAAGATATATAGACGGGTCAGGAGCCGAATTCCTGACCCTGGTCGACGATGCCGCCTCCGCCGGCTTCGGCGCGGCTTTCACCGACCGTTTGGGTGGGGAGAAAGTCTTCGACTTCCTCCCGAGTGCTGTGCGGGTGGAGCAGCCTTCGCTCGCACAGCCTTCGTGCTGACCGAAGGTGGAGTTGAAGTCACCTTCGGGCTTTCCGTTGTAATCATAGGTGCTGGTTTCGGAACAAGAAACTCAGTTGCAGGTTTCACAGCTGGTACAAAAGATGAGGTAGCCGGGACCAAATTTGGTAAGGCGAAATCGTGGTATGGTACTTCTTGCGGGCCTCCTGGTAGGTGAGACCATCCAGGGTTTTGATCTCCTGGATTTTCTTCTCACGCAGGAAGACAGGGCATTTCCTGTCCCGAGGAGAATGAAATCCAGGGCAATTAGTGCACTGATATGGTATTGTGCACTCTTCCGCTTCGTGGGGTACCTTACCGCATGTTCCGCAGACGTCAGGGCTCGAGCATCGGGATAACATGTGCCCGAACTTCTGGCACTTATAACACCTCATTGGTGGAGGGATATAAGGCCGTACGTCACAACGGTAACTTGTAACCTTGACTTTCTCCGGGAGCACCGAAAGCTCAAAGGAAATAATGAAAGCACCAGTATCCACGATTTGAACATTTACCTTGAGCGTAATGCGCCGGACATCAGTCACGTGACGGTGCTGCATATCCTCCTTGAGCTCCTCGTCCGTGTTCAGAATCAGGTCCCGGTGGAAAATAACTCATCGGACCAGATTCAGGGACGTGTGCTTTTCCACTTTGACGGGAATTTCACCAAAGTGGTCACATTGCAAAAGTTGTTCAACTTGCTCACCAGTCCTAGTCTTGAGCCACAAGCTACCGTTCATCATCTTTTGTACTTTCTCAAGCTCACCATAGACACCTTCTATGTGGCGAGAAAACAAAATACTATTTTCCAGCTTGAAATCAACCCCATCTGTTCTGGTAGCTACCAGAAACTTGCGGGTGTTAGCACCCAGATTTTCACGCACAGATTGTTCCCAGGGGGTTGATACCCGTAGGGAATCAAATGTTAAAGACTTGGGTGTAGGACCACCCTGTTTGGGGATTTTTCTTTTTGAACCCATGGCCAAATCATCCTCCCCGAATGCCACCGACATCCGATCACGGGCCGTCACAGTAGGCGCTACCCAGCCAGGGCAAGGCCCGCCTAGCTTGGAAGGCATTGCCCGGGGGTCCGATGTTTTACAATGCCGTATCGGCATGTACCCCTTGGCATATACTGGATTTTACAGCTCAGACATTCGGCTGTGCGGGGACCTGCGTAGTCAGGCGGATACTACTGCACGGGTACACGGCACACCCACCTGTCGGCGCGGCCAAGGCCGGAACAGGCTTTCGAGCGTAGTCACAAGCGTAAGTGGCCCATCCCTTAACAGCACGCACATATAGAAATTTTGGTTGCCAGACCCTGAAAGCAGTAACGGAAAGAAGTGCGATATAACCTAATGAGAGTTATACCGCACGGGTGTATGTCTTTTAGAGCTGACTGTCAAACCCTCGAAAGGGGACCGTTCCGAGAAGCCCTTTTAGTCGCCTTTTACGACTGGTACACGGCACACCTACCTGTCGGCGCGGCCAAGGCCGGAACAGGCTTTCGAGCGTAGTCACAAGCGTAAGTGGCCCATCCCCTAACAGCACGCACATATAGAAATTTTGGTTGCCAGACCCTGAAAGCAGTAACGGAAAGAAGTGCGATATAACCTAATGAGAGTTATACCGCACGCGTGTATGTCTTTTAGAGCTGACTGTCAAACCCTCGAAAGGGGACCGTTCCGAGAAGCCCTTTTAGTCGCCTTTTACGACTGGCAGGGATTACCGTGGATGTATTCACTTCCTCCCACCCATTGGGGGTCCAATTCACAAAACAACGCGGAGTCCTTAAAGTATTGCCAAGGTCGCCCCTTTTAGTCGCCTCTTACGAACGGCAGGGGATACCGTGGGTGTATTCTAAAGCCCCCACCCACAGGGGGTTGGAGAGAAGAGACAAGGCCCAATTAAGGCGGGGAAGTGAAAGACTCCCTAGGCCTCGGATACCCTAATACCGTCGGGGTCGGAAGATAGATGATGATGATGATAATTGTTGTTTTAAGGGGCCTAACATCTAGGTTATCGGCCCCTGATGGTTTGGGTGATCGTGAAGATGAAAATGAAAAGCGAACTTAAAACTAAAAACAAACTAATAACCTACATACTAGAAGAAGAAATGGAAAACAAAAGGAGAATAAGGCAAATAAAGGACAGGAGGAAAAGAAATGCCCTCAACCCTCGGAGGAGGCGGATTGAGGGACTTGGAAAGAAGGAGAGCCATGAAAGGCATATAGGAAAGTGAAAGAGGAGAGGGTCCGCCCCAAAGGTAAGGGACAAAAGGGGAAAACGGACCCAGCTCAGGAATCCCTCGGGGTCGCCAACTCCCGAACTCACCAGCTGTGAGCCCCTGAGGGTGTAGCAATATCGAGGGTGCACCAAACGTGGAGGGGCTACATACACCCTGCCTCCTTAAGGGCCTTGAGCACAAGGCAGGAGGTAAAAGGAAATGAAAAAGAAGGCTGAACCCTCGCAGAAGTAGAGTAGCAGAAAAGATGAGGTGAGGGCCAAATAAGGCGGGAAAGGAAGAAAATCCCTAGACCTCGGATACCCTAATACCGTCGGGGTCAGAAGAGAACAAGAGCTGACCAAGTGAAATCGACAGGAAAGAAGACGGAGAGGAGCCCAGCACAAGTATATGCAATGCCGGTCTCAGCTGGGGCCCCGTGGTCGCCAACCCACGTCCCACTAGATGTGAGACCCTGGGGGAACAGGGGAAAGAAATGCCCTCAACCCTCGAAATATGCGGATTGAAGAATTTAAAGAAATAGAGCCATCAATGGCCGATACGAAAGTGTAATAAGAGGGTTTCCAACCCAAAGTCGTTGAAGGAGAAAATAACCGGCCCAGCTCAAGAACCCCGTGGGGATGCCAAGCTCGGAGCTCAGCAGCCGTGAACTCGTGAAACCGTAACACTATCCAGCTGTTCCATAAGTGTTGGGGCTACACAGACATGTGCCTCCTTTAGGGCTTGAGTATAAGGCAGGAGATATTATGCAGCGGTCTCATACCTTGATGAATGAGATTATCAGCCAACAAGAGACAAGGACCCAATAAGACGGGAAAGGGAAAGACTCCCTAGGCCTCTGAGGCCCTAATACCGTCGAGTCGGAAGTGAGATAATCATAATTGTTGTTTTAAGTGGCTTAAAGTCTCGGCTATCGGCCCCTAATGGTTTGGCTGAGTGAAAATGAAAGATGATCAAATAAAACCTACAACTAAAACTAACTAGGTTACTCACTTACAAACTAGGAGAGGAAATGGGAAATAAAAAGGAGAAGAATGTAAATTAAAGACGGTAGGAAAGGAAATGCCCTCAACCGTCAAGGAATGAGAATTGATGGAGTTGGAAGGAAGGAGAGAAGAAAGGGTAAGAGGGGAGAATCCACCCGAAAGGCAATGGAAAATGGAAAATGGGCTCCAGCTCAGGAATCCCTGCTAAATCCCGAGCTCGCCAGCCGTGAGCCCCTGAGGGTGTAGCAATATCCAGGGTGCACCAGAAATGGTGGGGCTACATACACCCGAATGCGGATTGCGAGACTTCGAAGGAAGGAGAGCCATGAACGGCAGACAGGAAAGTGAAAGAGGAGAGGGTCCTCCCCACAGGTTAGCGAAAAAAGAGGGAAACCGGACCCAGCTCAGGAATCTCTCACCAGCCGTGAGCCCCTGAGGGTGTAGCAATATCCAGGGTGCACCAGAAATGGTGGGGCTACATACACCCTGCCTCCTTGAGGGCCTTGAGCAGAAGGCAGGAGATAACAGGAAAAGGAAAAGGCAGACCCCTCGCAGTTGGAGGGTATCAGAAAAGTTGAGACAAGGGCCAATTAAGGCGGTAAAGATAGAGACTCCCTAGGCCTCGGAGACCCTAATACCGGCGGGGTCTGAAGAGAACAAGGGTTGACCAAGTGACGTCGACAGGAAATAAGACGGAGAGGAGCCCGGCACAAGTAAGTGGAAGAAGTGCTAGACTCAGCTGGGGCCCCGTGGTCGCCAACCCACGTCCTGCTAGTCATGAGCCCCTGAGGGTGGTCGGAAGAGAAAAAGAATGACCAAGGGAGGATGACGGACAAGATGCCAGAGAGGATGCCATCCCTTGTAAGAGGAAGGATTGTGGATTCAGCTGGGGTCCCGTGGTCACCGATCCACGTCCGACTAACTGTGGGCGCCTGGGGTATACACCATTTGTGTTACCTTGAGCCTTTAACACTCCCCATGGTGCACCGTTAGTGATGAGGCTATACATAGCCCACCTACTTTAGGGCCTACGCAAAAACAGGAGATATGATGATTATGATAATCGTTGTTTTAAGGGGCCTAACATCGAGGGTTATCGGCCCCTAATGATCTGGGCGATAGCGAAAATGCAGAATGAAATGGAAACCAGAACGGCAATTATGTGAGACGGAATATATTTACAAAGAGAAACTCAGATGGAAACAACTCACAATATGTTCTTACAAAAGGGAAGTTAGAACGAAAAGATTCACAAAAAGAATAGATTGAAAAAGACCCACAAAACGTAGGCTAGATTAAAAATACGTACAAAATGCAATGTAGCGTCGAAATACTTACAAAATGCAACTGAAATTCAAAATACTTACAAAATGCAAATGAGATCGAAAATACTTACAAAATGCAATTGAAATTGAAAATTCTTACAAAATATTCGGTAGATTCAAAGGAGGATGATGATGATGATTGTTCTGATGATGGTGATGATGATAATTGTTGTTTTGAGGGGCCTAACATCAAGGTTATCGGCCCCTGATGGTTTGGGTGATCGTGAAGATGAAAATGAAATGCGAACTTAAAACTAAAACTAACTACTAACCTACATACTAGAAGAAGAAATGGAAAACTAAAGGAGAATAAGGCAAATAAAGGACAGGAGGAAAGGAAATGCCCTCAACCCTCGAAGAAGGCGGATTGAGGGACTTGGAAGGAAGGAGAGCCATGAAAGGCAGATAGGAAAGTGAAAGAGGAGAGGGTCCGCCCCAAAGGTAAGGGACAAAAAGGGAAAACGGACCCAGCTCAGGAATCCCTCGGGGTCGCCAACTCCCGAACTCGCCAGCCGTGAGCCCCTGAGGGTGTAGCATTATCTAGGGTGCACCAGAAGTGGTGGGGCTACATACACCCTGCCTCCTTAAGGGCCTAAAGCACAAGACAGGAGGTAAAAGGAAGAGAAAAAGAAGGCAGAACCCTCGCAGAAGGAGGGTATCAGAAAAGATGAGATGATGATGATGATAATTGTTGTTTTAAGGGGCCTAACATCTAGGTTATCGGCCCCTGATGGTTTGGGTGATCGTGAAGATGAAAATGAAAAGCGAACTTAAAACTAAAACTAACTACTAACCTACATACTAGAAGAAGAAATGGAAAAATTAAGGAGAGTAAGGCAAATAAAAGGACATAAGGAAAAGAAATGCCCTCAACCCTCGGAGAAGGCGGATTGAGGGACTTGGAAGGAAGGAGAGCCATGAAAGGCATATAGGAAAGTGAAAGAGGAGAGGGTCCGCCCCAAAGGTAAGGGGCAAAAGGAGAAAACGGACCCAGCTCAGGAATCCCTCGGGGTCGCCAACTCCCGAACTCACCAGCCGTGAGCCCCTGAGGGTGTAGCATTATCTAGGGTGCACCAGAAGTGGTGGGGCTACATACACCCTGCCTCCTTAAGGGCCTAGAGCTCAAGGCAGGAGGTAAAAGGAAGAGAAAAAGAAGGCTGACCCCTCGCAGAAGGAGGGTATCAGAAAAGATGAGACAAGGGCCAATTAAGGCGGGAAAGGAAGAGACTCCCTAGGCCTCAGATAACCTAATACCGTCGGGGTCGGAAGAGAACAAGAGTTGACCATGGGAGGTCGACAGGAAAGAAGACAGAGAGGAGCCCGGCACAAGTAAGTGGAAGCAATGCCTGACTCAGTTGGGGCCCCGTGGTTGCCAACCCACGCCCACAAAATGTGAGCCCCTGGGGGAAGATTCAAAGGACTCATGTGGATTGACAATACTTACAAAATGCAATTTATATTGAAAATACTTGACAAAAAGTAATTTAGATTCAAAATACCCTCAAAATGCAATTGAGAATCAAAACTATGTGCAAAATGCCCACCAAACAAAATGCAATTTAGATTCAAAATTCGTGCGAAATGCGGTTTTGGTTGAAAATGCTTACAAAATGCAATTGAAATTCAAAATACTCACTAAAAGGCCCGGCCACCTGCATTGAAAGACTTACTAAAATGCAAATTAGATTGTCAGTCTTTACAAAATGCAATTGAGGTTGAAAACAATCGCGAGATGTAATTTAGATCGAAAAAACGTACAAAATGCTACGTAGATTAAAAATGCCTAAAAAATCGCTAAATTGGAATTTAGATGCACGGTGAACCAAGTAACAAAAACAGTGCGGGAATCTTAAAGAAAAAAGGAAATATAAGGAAAAGAGGAGAGGGGAGAGAGGAGAGGGTCCGCCCCAAAAATAAGGGACAAAAGGGGAAAACTGATCCAGCTGAGGAATCCCTCGGGGTTGCGAACTCCTGAACTCACCAGCCGAGAACCCCTGTGGGTGTAGCATTATCTAGGGTGCACCAGAAGTGGTGGGGCTACATACACTCTGCCTCCTTAAGGGCCTTGAGCTCAAGGCAGGAGGTAAAAGGAAAAGAAAAAGAAAAAGAAGGCTCACCCCTCACAGAAGGAGGGTATCAGGAAAGATGAGGCAAGGGCCAATTAAGGCGGGAAAGTGAAAGACTCCCTAGGCCTCGGATAACCTAATACCGTCGGGGTCGGAAGAGAACAAGAGTTGACCATGGGAGGTCGACAGGAAAAAACAGGAGATACCATGGATAGAATCTAGGTCAGATCCCTCTAAGATTGAGGGTATCAAGTAAAATATGAAAAATTGAATTCGAAAAGTGAAGAGAGACACTAGGCTTAGAATGCCCCAATACCGTCAGGGTCGGAAAGGAAGAAATGTTGGCAAAGTGAGGTCAACAGGGGAGATAAAGAGGAGACCTGAACATGTGGAAGCTATGCCAGACTCGGCTTGGGTCCTATATCCTCTAAACGACGTCCCACTGGTCGTTAGCCTCAAGGAGTGACCAATACCAATGATCTATCGCCAATAGTTATCCAATAAGAAGCGACACCTAGGTATATCAAAGACTAGGCACTAAATCCACAGCTAAGTCAAGTTCAAGTAGAAAATCTACCAACACCAAAGCTCCGAACAAGTAGGAACTCTTCCAGCAACCAAGCACCGAACAATCGAACTGAATTGTGTCAACTACAGTAAATGCCACTGAAGAACTCAAAAACATGAATAGGATAAGTGGCGCCCATTCAAGTTTGTGTCATCAGACCCCACTCAACCCGTGCAAAGAATTCAACTGTCCTTGGCCAGGCCAGGTCGTGTCGACCAGACCACTTCACGCATGAGCACAGACGCAGACAATACAATGTGAAATCTAATCAAAAACTGCATAATAGAGTAATAGGTGATGATGATGATGATAATTGTTGTTTTAAGGGGCCTAACATCTAGGTTATCGGCCCCTGATGGTTTGGGTGATCGTGAAGATGAAAAAGAAAAGCGAACTTAAAACTAAAACTAACTACTAACCTACATACTAGAAGAAGAAATGGAAAACTAAAGGAGAATAAGGCAAATAAAAGGACAGAAGGAAAAGAAATGCCCTCAACCCTCGAAGAAGGCGGATTGAGGGACTTGGAAGGAAGGAGAGCCATGAAAGGCATATAGGAAAGTGAAATAAGAGAGGGTCCGCCCCAAAGGTAAGGGACAAAAGGGGAAAACGGACCCAGCTCAGGAATCCCTCGGGGTCGCCAACTCCCGAACTCACCAGCCGTGAGCCCCGGAGGGTGTAGCATTATCGAGGGTGCACCAGAAGTGGTGGGGCTACATACACCCTGCCTCCTTAAGGGCCTAGAGCACAAGGCAGGAGGTAAAAGGAAGAGAAAAAGAAGGCTGACCCCTCGCAGAAGGAGGGTGTCAGAAAAGATGAGACAAGGGCCAATTAAGGCGGGAAAGGAAGAGACTCCCTAGGCCTCGGATACCCTAATACCGTCGGGGTCAGAAGAGAACAAGAGTTGACCAAGTGAGGTCGACAGGAAAGAAGACAGAGAGGAGCCCGGCACAAGTAAGTGGAAGCAATGCCGGACTCAGCTGGGGCCCCGTGGTCGCCAACCCACGCCCACAAGATGTGAGCCCCTGGGGGATAGAGTAATAGGAGCCTAGCTGATAGGCACCAGACTCTTCCACCACATATTGACGAACATGACTGGTAATACGTCTCGCTGCTTAAGAGTAATAGTACACTGTGCGTCGGTATGAAGAGCTCCAGAATAGACTGTAACTGCACTTGACTGGTGTCGAGAAATGAATGTATAGTAGAATGACTCAGTGTGCAGTTGGAAACGTGGTTGGTGTACGAGCATGCGCCCTGATCTGACCTGCGCAGTCTTGCCCCTGGCATCTCTTGACCATACAGTGAACTTCAGCGGTTCTCTCGCAAGGCACCAGTTTTCGAATATTACATGATGATTATGATAATGGCTGTTAGTTTATGAGGCGTAACGTCTAGTTTACCGGCTTCTAATGGCTTGGGTTATAGTGAAATAGATAACATGAAACGTACAACTATAACTACTGAAGAGGCAGATGACCTTCCGCACCTTAAAAATACAAAAAAACTAACTACTGAATTACAACTTACTTACTCACTGCAAGGAAGAAGAATCAAAGGAATAAGAATTAAACTGGAATATATTTAGTGGAAAGAGACGACAGTCGACAGGGAAGATTATGATGAAGATAATTGTTGTTTTAAGGGACCTTACATCCAGGTTATCGGCCCGTAATGGTTTGATTGATAGCGAAAATGAAAATGAAATGGACACCATAATTAATAATAACTTCAGACTTGCATACTAGGAGAGGACAAATATAAGGTTGACAAATGACCATGATCTATACGCAATATCTGCAAGAATCGAAATTTTGTAATAATTAGAATTATAAGGTGATAGAATCATCAGTCTACAAACAGTGCCTGAGGCAAAAATTGCTACATTTTCATACCAATGTCAAACATATTATATTAGGCCTTTATCAATCTACTAATATATAAAAAATGAGATGGTATGTGTCTGTCCGTCAGTGTGTTACTCAATACCGCAAGAACCACTAGTCCGATTTAAATGAAATTTTGCATGGCTGTAGCTGATTTACCAGGTTCACATATAGGATACTTTTGATTTCGATATTTTGCACTATTAAAAAATGGCGAACATTTTAGTGCCGTCACGACACCCTTTGGTTTCAAAATGTTATATTTTCATATGAAATAAAAAGAGAACGCTAAGAAATAGCAAACTATTGATGGCTCATCCAAGCTTGGAAATTTAATTTTCTATCCATAAGGTCCTTATCTCTTTTCGTGTATCTCCAACGGTTAGCTAGTAAAACCTAAATTTGTGCAATAAAACATGGTCAACACCGAGCGGTGCAGTATATCTCTACATAATAACAAGTAGTTCCATGAAGAACTATACATCCTATTTTCATATATCCTATTTATGTTAATTGCCTCTATCTGCATACAAAATTTCAGTTTGATTGCTGTAATAGATTCGTAGATATTGAGAACCGACTAAATATTTCGGATGGTCGCCATGTTGGATTTTATATATGTAGGTCCTAGAGTTATGTACTGTTACATGAAGATTATTGTGTACGTGTAGCATTCAAACTTCAATCGCATGATTAGGGCACAAGAAGTTACAAGGAGATTTTAATATTTCACACAGCTGCCATCTTGTGGTTATGGAAACAATTGAAATAAATTAAATGCTAGTGGATTTACATTCGTATAAGGATTTACTGTACCAAGTTTCACTGCACACGGATGGTTAAATTGCGAGAAACGTCCATGTGAATATATAAACTTCGCGCCGCCGCCATATTGGATTTGTGATGGTCGACAGGAAAGAAGGCGGAGAGGAGCCGGCACAAGTACGTGGAAGCAATGCCGGACTCAGCTGGGGCCCGTGGTCGACAACCCACGTCCCACTAGATGTGAGCCCCTGGGGGGCTTCGACTTAGTAAATCCATGTTACAATATTGGTAGCGCACGAGTAGATGTAACAAATGAGTTAAAACGCGCGAAGCGTTTCAACAAAATCCCGTATGCATTCATATACCTTTCATCGATTGCGATGAAGTTTGATGAGTTGTTTTATACACTTACTTGAAGGTTTCTAACTTAGTAAATCCATTTCACAGTATGTGGCGGCCGAATAGATATGACAAAATAGTGACAGCGCACGAATCAAATCCCTTATGCGTCTCCTGCCATTCATCCGATTGCGATGAAACTTCGGTGAGTTGTTGTGCACGCTCCCGCGAATGTTTCTAAATTAGTAAATCCATTTCACGATAGTTTAGAGGTAGTTAACGGAATTTGAAACAAATATTGTGTATCCAAAAGAACTTCAAGAAACAAAATTACAACCCCAACACTTTCGTGATTGGCATTGCAACGCATGCCGGGTACAGGTCGTGTAAATATATATATATAAATGATTTATAAACTTTTTAAATGGCGGTGGTTTTGGGGTCTAGGGGATGTGAAACGCGGAGATATGTCGAAATTTTTCGGAAGTCGAATCATGGTACCCATTGCAATAGTTAGTTTCTAATGAAATCTACCTAAAGGAAGGCTGACCTCTCGCAGAAGGAGGGTATCAGAATAGATGATGATGATAATTGTTGTTTTAAGGGGCCTAACAACTAGGTTATCGGCCCCTGATGATCTGGGTGATAGAGAAAATGAGAATGAAATGAAAACCAGAACGAAAATTATGTGAGACGGAAAATACGTACAAAGAGAAACTCAGATGGAAACAACTCACAATATGGTCTTACAAAAGGGAATTTAGAACGAAAAGGTTCACAAAAAGAACAGATTGAAAAAAGACCCACAAAACGTAGGCTAGTTTCAAAATACGTACAAAATGCAATTAGCGTCGAAATACTTACAAAATGCAATTGAAATTGAAAATACACAATGCAATTTAGATTGAAATAGGCCGGTTCAGATTCAAAATACTCACAAAATGCAATTGAAATTCAAAATACTTACAAAATGCAATTGAATTTGAAAATGCTTACAAAATGTACGGTAGATTCAAACGACTCATATGGATTGACAATACTTACAAAATGCAATTTAGATTCAAAATACCCACAAAATGCAATTGAGAATCAAAATATGTGCAAAATGCCCACCAAACAAAATGCAATTTAGATTCAAAATTCGTGCGAAATGCGGTTTTGGTTGAAAATACTTACAAAATGCAATTGAAATTCAAAATACTCACTAAAAGGCCCGTCTACCTGCATTGAAAGACTTACTAAAAAGCAATTTAGATTGTCAATTTTTACAAAATGCAATTGAGGTTGAAAACAATCGCGAGATGTAATTTAGATCGAAAAAAACTTACAAAATGCAACGTAGATCAAAAATGCCGTAAAAATCGCTAAAGGGGAATTTAGATACACGGTGAACCAAGTAACAAAAACAGTGCGGGAATCTTAAAGAGAAAAGGAAATACAAGGAAAAGAGGAGAGGTGCGGAGAGGGGAGAGGGGAGGGTCCGCCCCAAAGGTAAGGGACAAAAGTGGAAAACGGACCCAGCTCAGGAATCCCTCGGGGTCGCCAACTCCAGAACTCACCAGCCGTGAGCCCCTGAGGGTGTAGCATTATCTAGGGTGCACCAGAAGTGGTGGGGCTACATACACCCTGCCTCCTTAAGGGCCTTGAGCACAAGGCAGGAGGTAAAAGGAAATGAAAAAGAAGGCTAACCCCTCGCAGAATTAGGGTAGCAAAAAAGATGAGACGAGGGCCAATTAAGGCGGGAAAGGAAGAGACTCCCTAGGCCTCGGATACCCTAATACCGTCGGGGTCGGAAGAGAACAAGAGTTGACCAAGTGAAATCGACAGGAAAGAAGACGGAGAGGAGCCCGGCGCAAGTAAGTGGAAGCAATGCTGGACTCAGCCGGGGCCCCGTGGTCGCCAACCCACGTCCCGCTAGTCATGAGCCCCTGAGGGAGGTCGGAAGATAAAAAGAATGGCCAAGGGAGGATGACGGAAAAGATGCCAGAGAGGATGCCATCGCTAGTAAGAAGAAGCATTGTGGATTCAGCTGGTGTCCCGTGGTCACCGGTCCACGTCCGACTAACTGTGGGCGCCTGGGGTATACACCAGTTGTGTTACCTTGAGCCTATAGCACTCCCCATGGCGCACCGTTAGTGATGAGGCTATACATAGCCCACCTACTTTAGGGCCTTACGCAAAAACAGGAGATACCATGGAAAGAAACTAGGTCAGATCCCTCTATGAATGAGGGTATCAAGTAGGATATGAAAAATTGAATTGGAAAAGTGAAGAGAGACACTAAGCTTAGAATGCCCCAATACCATCAGGATCGGAAAGGAATAAGTTTTGTCCAAGTGAGGTCAACAGGGGAGATAAATAGGAGACTTGCACATGTGGAAGCTATGCTAGACTCGGCTCGGGTCCTATATCCTCAAACGACGTCCCACTGGTCGTTAGCCTCAAGGAGTGACCAATACCAATGATCTATCGCCAATAGTTATCCAATATGAAGGAACACCTAGGTATATCAAAGACTAAGCACTAAATCCACAGCTAAATCAAGTTCAAGTAGAAATCTTCCAACACCAAAGCTCCGAACAAGCAGAAAGTCTTCCAACATCCAAGCACCGAACAATCGAACTGAATTGTGTCAACTACAGTAAATGCCACTCAAGAACTCAAAAAAATGAATAAGAAGAATAGCGCCCATTCAAGTTCGGATCGTCAGACCCCACTCAACCCGTGCAAAGAATTCAACTGTCCTTGGCCAGGTCGTGTAGCCCAGACCACTTCACGCATGAGCACAGACGCAGACAATACAATGTGACGACGTGCTCTACAACTAAGGTGCAATCGAATCAAAAACTGCATAATAGAGTAATAGGAGCCTAGCTGATAGGCACCGGACTCTTCCACCACGTATTAACAAACATGACCGGTAATACGTTACGCTGCTTAAGAGTAATAGTACACTGTGCGTCGGTATGAAGAGCTCCAGAATAGACTGTAACTGCCCTTGACTGGTGTCGAGTAGAATGTGTAGTAGAATGACTCAGTGTGCAGTTGGAAACGTGGTTGGTGTACGAGCATGCGCCCTGATCTGACCTGCGCAGTCTTGCCCCTGGCATCTCTTGACCATACAGTGAACTTCAGCGGTTCTCTCGCAAGGCACCAGTTTTCGAATCTTACATGATGATTATGATAATGGCTTCAAATGGTTTGGGCTATAGTGAAAAAGGTAACATGAAACCTACAACTATAAATACTGAAGAGGCAGATGACCTTGCTCCTCCGCACCTTTAAATAAACAATAACAAACTATACCTAATGACTTACAACTAACTTACGCACTGCAATGAATAAGAATCAAACAGGAATATATTTAGTGGAAATAGACGACAGGGAGGATGATGATGATGAAGATAATTGTTGTCTTAAGGGACCTTACATCCAGGTTATCGGCCCCTAATGGTTTGAGTGATAGTGAAAATGAAAAGGACACCATAATTAATATTACCTACAGACTTGCATATTAGGAGAGGACAAATATAAGGTTGACAAAACCATGGTCTACACGCAATATCTGCAAAAATCTAAATTTTGTAATAATTAAAAATATAAGGTGATAGAATCATCAGAATACATACAGTGCCTGAGGCAAAAATTGCTACATTTTCATACCTAAGTCAAACATATTATATTAGGCCTATATCAATATTTAATAAAAGTCCTCTCGGCACGCTGGAAAGCAGAGGTAGATTTCACCAGGCAAACTAGGGGATAGGGTATAATAGGCAAAATATGCAGGTTTTCGAAGAAGAATCAGACCTCATTTATTGCGCGAAAGTATTTCACATGGAGCTTAAGTTACTTTTTTTTCGTCTTTCTAGGAATATTTTTAACATTTTATTGTCTTAAGGGGGTCATTTTTATACTTTTAGTCACACTGTCCTTATACAAGGTTTGGAACTGAAGTGTAACTATCTAACAGTCTGTTACTTCTTCACACAAATTTTATCTCCCGCAGAAATGTTGGTTGGTTCCTGAGTTTAGGGGCTGCGACAACGTGGACATGTAACCCCGTGTACATTGGGTGTGTGTAGAATCTGTCTGATAAACGGTGTTAATTGCGATGATTGCATTAGTCTGTAATTCAGGTAAGGACTGCAGACGGTCAATTTTAATTGGTAGTTCCTAATTATGCTACCAAATACTACCATCAACGACACTTAGCTGTGAACTTGTCTACTAGATGCCACCACAACCAGCAACTTGCAACGAACGTTGGAATTTCCCCTCCGAAGGTAAGCTTGCTGAGGGATTTTTAACGCTCTTAGAAAATCCGACGACTATGGACGGGTTTGAACCCGCGACCTTGGGCATAGAAGTTCAGCATGCTACCAGTTACGTTACCGAAGCCGCTTCCCACAGAGTCAGATGGTGATCTCGTGCAATGGCGTTGTCATGGCAACCTCTGATAGCTCATCTTGAAAGTCTGTATGTATGTATGTATGTGGGTAAGTTATGTGTGTATATTTGTTCCGTATACAAATTTACACCGTTCCACCAATCTCAACAAAATTTGGCACACACATAGTTTAGGACCCAAAAGGAACGGATGGCTACATTAATTTTCGATAGGCTTTCTCATTCTTCTGATTTCGGCCTTTATTGCACTCGAGCAAAGGCTAATTAAGTCGGAAAATAAATTGATGAAGTAATGGCAAGGCCGACCATCTCCATGGCAACACTAGCTCGAGTCGAGACACGGCCGACTGGATGCGAGTTGCGCTCTTCACTACCGGTAAAGAAAATGAGTCGATGATGATAATTGTTGTTTTAAGGGGCCTAACATCTAGGTTATCGGCCCCTGATGGTTTCGGTGATCGTGAAGATGAAGATGAAAAGCGAACTTAAAACTAAAACTAACTACTAACCTACATACTAGAAGAAGAAATGTAAAACTAAAGGAGAATAAGGCAAATAAAGGACAGGAGGAAAAGAAATGCCCTCAACCCTCGGAGAAGGCGGATTGAGGGACTTGGAAGGAAGGAGAGCCATGAAAGGCAGATAGGAAAGTGAAAGAGGAGAGGGTCCGCCCCAAAGGTAAGGGACAAAAGGGGAAAACGGACCCAGCTCAGGAATCCCTCGGGGTCGCCAACTCCCGAACTCACCAGCCGTGAGCCCCTGAGGGTGTAGCATTATCTAGGGTGCACCAGATGTGGTGGGGCTACATACACCCTGCCTCCTTAAGGGCCTAGAGCACAAGGCAGGAGGTAAAAGGAAGAGAAAAAGAAGGCTGACCCCTCGCAGAAGGAGGGTATCAGAAAAGATGAGACAAGGGCCAATTAAGGCGTGAAAGGAAGAGACTCCCTAGGCCTCGGATACCCTAATACCGTCGGGGTCGGAAGAGAACAAGAGTTGACCAAGTGAGGTCGACAGGAAAGAAGACAGAGAGGAGCCCGGCACAAGTAAGTGGAAGCAATGCCGGACTCAGCTGGGGCCCCGTGGTCGCTAACCCACGCCCACTAGATGTGAGCCACTGGGGGTAAAATGAGTCGAGACACGTCCGACTGAATGCGACTTGCGCTCTCCCGTACCGGTAAAGAAAATGAGGCTATTTACTTGAAATCCCGTTAGTTACTCAACTGGTCACACAGCACTGTCAACCCAGTGTAGCATAAAGATGATGATGATGATGATAATTGTTGTTTTAAGGGGCCTAACATCTAGGCTATCGGCCCCTGATGGTTTGGGTGATCGTTAAGATGAAAAATGATGATGATGATGATGATGATGATAATTGTTGTTTTAAGAGGCTTAACATCTAGCTTATCGGCCTTTGATGGTTTGGGTGTCGTGAAGATGAAAAATGAAAAGCGAACTTAAAACTAACTAATAACCTACATACTAGAAGAAGAAATGGAAAACTAAAGAAGAATAAGGCAAATAAAAGGACAGAAGGAAACAGAAACGCCCTCAACCCTCGGAGAAGGCGGACTGAGAGACTTGGAAGGAAGGAGAGCCATGAAAGGCATATAGGAAAGTGAAAGAGGAGAGGGTCCGCCCCAAAGGTAAGGGACAAAAGGGGAAAACGGACCCAGCTCAGGAATCCCTCGGGGTCGCCAACTCCCGAACTCACCAGCCGTGAGCCCCTGAGAGTGTAACATTATCTAGGGTGCACCAGAAGTGGTGGGGCTACATACACCCTGCCTCCTTAAGGGCCTAGAGCACAAGGCAGGAGGTAAAAGGAAGAGAAAAAGATAATAATAATGATGATAATTGTTGTTTTAAGGGGCCTAACATCTAGGTTATCGGCCCCAGATGGTTTGGGTGATCGTGAAGATGAAAATGAAAAGCGAATTTAAAACTAACTAATAACCTACATACTAGAAGAAGAAATGGAAAACTAAAGGAGAATTAGGCAAATAAAGGACAGGAGGAAAAGAAATGCCCTCAACCCTCGAAGAAGGCGGATTGAGGGACTTGGAAGGAAGGAGAGCCATGAAAGGCTGATAGGAAAGTGAAAGAGGAGTGGGTCCGCCCCGGAGGTAAGGGACAAAAGGGGAAAACGGACTCAGCTCAAGAATCCCTCGGGGTCGCCAACTCCCGAACTCACAGCCGTGAGCCCCTGAGGGTGTAGCAATATCTAGGGTGCACCAAAAGTGGTGGGGCTACATACACCCGGCCTCCTTGAGGGCCTTAAGCAGAAGGTAGGAGATAACATGAAAAGAAAAAGAAGGCTGACCCCTCGCAAAAGGAGGGAATCAGAAAAGATGAGACAAGGGCCAATTAATGCGGGAAAGGAAGAGACTCCCTTGGCCTCGGATACTCTAATACCATAGGGGTCGGAAGAGAACAAGAGTTGACCAAGTGAGGTCGACAGGAAAGAAGACAGAGAGTAGCCCGGCACAAGTAAGTGGAAGCAATGCCGGACTCAGCTGGGGCCCCGTGGTCGCCAACCCACGTCCTACTAGATATGAGCCCCTGGGGGAGGGGGGGGGGGGCACCAGAAGTGGTGGGGCTACATATAACCTTCTTCCTTGAGGGCCTTGAGCAGAAGGTAGGAGATAAGAGGAAAAGAAAACGAAGGCTGACCCCTCGCAGAAGGAGGGTATCAGAAAAGATGATGATGATGATGATAATTGTTGTTTTAAGGGGCCTAACATCTAGGTTATCGGCCCCTGATGGTTTGGGTGATCGTGAAGATGAAAATGAAATGCGAACTTAAAACTAAAACTAACTACTAACCTACATACTAGAAGAAGAAATGGAAAACTAAAGGAGAATAAGGCAAATAAAGGACAGGAGGAAAAGAAATGCCCTCAACCCTCGAAGAAGGCGGATTGAGGGACTTGGAAGGAAGGAGAGACATGAAAGGCAGATAGGAAAGTGAAAGAGGAGTGGGTCCGCCCCAAAGGTAAGGGACAAAAAGGGAAAACGGACCCAGCTCAGGAATCCCTCGGGGTCGCCAACTCCCGAACTCACCAGCCGTGAGCCCCTGAGGGTGTAGCATTATCTAGGGTGCACCAAAAGTGGTGGGGCTACATACACCCGGCCTCCTCGAGGGCCTTAAGCAGAAGGCAGGAGATAACATGAAAAGAAAAAGAAGGCTGACCCCTCGCAGAAGGAGGGAATCAGAAAAGATGAGACAAGGGCCAATTAAGGCGGGAAAGGAAGAGACTCCCTAGGCCTCGGATACCCTAATACCGTCGGGGTCGGAAGAGAACAAGAGTTGACCAAGGGAGGTCGACAGGAAAGAAGAAAGAGAGGAGCCGGCACAAGTAAGTGGAAGCAATGCCGGACTCAGCTGGGGCCCCAGAAAAGATGAATCAAGGGCCAATTAACGCGGGAAAAGAAGAAACTCGCTAGGCCTCGGATACCCTCATACCGTCGGGGTCGGAAGAGAACAAGACTTGACCAAGTGAGGTCGACAGGAAAGAAGACGGAGAGGAGCCCGGCATAAGTATGAGGAAGTACTCCCGGACTCAGCTGGCATCCCGTGGTCGCCAACCCACGTCCCACTTGATGTGAGCCCCTGGGGGAGCACAAGTAAGAAGAAGCGATGCTGGACTTAGCTGAGGGCCCCGTGGTCGCCAAACCAGGTTCCACTAGATGTGACCCCTGGGTGGACTGCTAGAACCAGGACTTGAGGAAGATTCGGCTATTAAAAGTGCTGAAGAAATAATCAGAGGATGATGGTGTTTGTGGTACGACTCTTTAAGGGGAACTCAAGAAGACGGGAGAGGATATTAGCCACATTCCCAAATTAACCAAGGGACACAATCATAATCCCTCGTGGTTGAAATTTAGTAAGTACGTGATTACGGCCAGTGGGTTTGGCCAGGTAAATAAACAGAACTCATATAATACTTTTCCACCTTCCCTTCTTAAAACCTTGTTGGGGAGTACAACTTGGACAAAATCAAAGCTGTTTAATGGGGTATCCACCATGAGGCAAATCAATGATGATGATGATAAGAGTTGTTTTAAGGTGCCTAACATCGAGGTTATCTGCCCCTGATGGTTAGGGTGATCGTGAAGATGAAAATTAAATGTAAACTTAAAACTAAAACTAACTACCAACCTACATACTAGAAGAAGAAATGGAAAACTAAAGGAGAATAAGGCAAATAAAGGACAGGAGGAAAAGGAATGCCCTCAACCCTCGAAGAATGCGGATTGAGGGACTTGGAAGGAAGGAGAGCCATGAAAGGCAGATAGGAAAGTGAAAGATGAGAGGGTCCGCCCCAAAGGTAAGGGACAAAAGGGGAAAACGGACCCAGCTCAGGAATCCCTCAGGGTCGCCAACTCCCGAACTCACCAGCCGTGAGCCCCTGAGGGTGTAGCATTATCTAGGGTGCACCAGAAGTGGTGGGGCTACATACACCCTGCCTCCTTATGGGCCTGGAGCACAAGGCAGGAGGTAAAAGGAAAAGAAAAAGAAGGCTGACCCCTCACAGAAGGAGGGTGTCAGGAAAGATGAGACAAGGGCCAATTAAGGCGGGAAAGGAAGAGACTCCCTAGGCCTCGGATACCCTAATACCGTCGGGGTCGGAAGAGAACAAGAGTTGACCAAGTGAGGTCGACAGGAAAGAAGACGGAGAGGATGATGATGATGATAATTGTTGTTTTAAGGGGCCTAACATCTAGGTTATCGGCCCCTGATGGTTTGGGTGATCGTGAAGATGAAAATGAAAAGCGAACTTAAAAACTAACTAACTACTAACCTACATACTAGAAGAAGAAATGGAAATCTAAAGGGGAATAAGGCAAATAAAGGACAGAAGGAAGAGAAATGCCCTCAACCCTCGAAGAAGACGGATTGAGGGACTTGGAAGGAAGGAGAGCCATGAAAGGCAGATAGGAAAGTGAAAGAGGAGAGGGTCCGCCCCAAAGGTAAGGGACAAAAGGGGAAAACGGACCCAGCTCAGGAATCCCTCGGGGTCGCCAACTCCCGAACTCACCAGCCGTGAGCCCCTGAGGGTGTAGCATTATCTAGGGTGCACCAGAAGTGGTGGGGCTACATACACCCTGCCTCCTTAAGGGCCTAGAGCACAAGGCAGGAGGTAAAAGGAAGAGAAAAAGAAGGCTGACCCCTCGCAGAAGGAGGGTATCAGAAAAGATGAGACAAGGGCCAATTAAGGCGGGAAAGGAAGAGACTCCCTAGGCCTCGGATACCCTAATACCGTCGGGGTCAGAAGAGAACAAGAGTTGACCAAGTGAGGTCGACAGGAAAGAAGACAGAGAGGAGCCCGGCACAAGTAAGTGGAAGCAATGCCGGACTCAGCTGAGGCCCCGTGGTCGCCAACCCACGCCCACTAGATGTGAGCCCCTGGGGGAAGGTACAAAGGTAGAACTAGCAAAGGACACCTCAGTGTCATGTTTTATATCGCCGCCATCTTTACTTAAACTGAATGGCGGCCACTCAAACGTTCAAAACGTAGAATCAAATAACGACTAACCAAATCATCCGATCTCTACCAAATTTGGTAATGACATAACTTCGTATAGGATGCGTCTTGTGACCAAACTACAAGGTCATCCACCATACCATTTCAGGATGGCGGCCGTGCGAATTATGCAAACTTTATAATCCATATCATGGGACCCACAAGTTCCGATTATCGAGCCGAGAATCGTTTTAACTGTTCTAAAGGAAGAGGCACGTTCGAAATTAAAAGTTTATTTTGTAATACTATAGTGCAGACGTGATTTTAAAAAGCTGAGCCGATTCAGTAATAAGACAAGATGGCAGCGGATATCTTGTGCCTGAATTATATTTCACTAATTTGCGTATTGCATGCAATATAGCGTACTGATACAAAATAAATAAACTTTGTATGAAATGCTTTATATATAAATAATATACTCCAGTGATGAAATCGTTTTGTATAAATCATTATTTGCTAACAAGTTCTATGTAAGTCATTTTATATAGAACGATATTCGTTGACACAATTAGCTCAGTGGTAGAGCGTTAGCCTATCGCTCCTAATGCCTATGGTTCAAACCCGATCAGAGCTAGGTTTTTTGCTTGAAATGTTATATGTTTATTGTTTTGTAATGACTCAGATGTTTTAAAATTAAGCGTTATATTGTGCATATTATGGTGTAAAATATATATTTAATTAAAACATAATTCGCCAGCAGATTTACTCGAGACATCTAGCTGCCAAAAAGGTAACTGCACGCCGACCTACTTATTAACTTCCAGATTTTATTGAAAAGTTTCTTCTTCTGGCCGCTAGAATGCACTCGCTCTGTTAGGATTAAATTGTTCGATATTTCACCACTAGATGTCACGACTAGTCTACGTGGGGCTCCATTAATTACTATATTATTGGCATTCTATGAGCATCGAATTTGAAGAATGACAAGATGATACTACGATACATTTTTACTTTTTATTTTAAAGGTTTTTTAACAGCCTATTTTGCGTTACTTGAAAATGTTATTTGAAGTAAAGAACAAAACGATTTCACATAGTAACTGAATTCAAGCCGTTGGTGTTAGTTCAGGTTATTAATTACTACTTTTATTTCAGGCAAATAGCAATCGAAAATATCCACATAGTTTGTATACACACGTCTCTGTTGGGTCATGGAAAGATTTGTTAATTCAATTAGGGTTGTGAAAGCCATGCACAACCAGACGTGTAAAGACATGCCTCAACTCCAAGTTGGATGTTGCCCACGGCAGGTCGTATATGTAATAATAATAATAATAATAATAATAATAATAATAATAATAATAATAATAATAATAATGTTATTGGTTTTACATCCCTTTTAACTACTGCTCCTTTTAGAGACACCGGGGTGCCGGAATTTTGGCCCGAAGGGGATCTTTAACGTGCCAGTAAATGTACTGACACGGCTCCCTCGCATTTGTGCACCCTCAAATGCCAGCTGATTGCGCCAGGATACGAACCTGCAACCTAGGGCCCAGCAAGCGAGAACGTTACCGCTGAGCCACGCAGCCAGTCCGGTCGATTATGTCTCCAGATCCATAACTTTCTTGATATACTTCTTATCTTTCTTTCTTCAATGATGGTAGCAGTTTTTATCTAGGTTGTGGCGTTTGGTAGAGATAAATCGTTTCTAAGGTCTTCAACAAAGAATAGTTCTATTATACTCTTTTATAATAACAACGAGTTATAACTATACTCATACATTTAGGAGAAAGTAGGCTATATGTTCTTTACTGAACATCTTGTTTGTGTTTAGATGGGCCCTATATATAAGTTTGTGGGCTGAAGAAGGGTCCAAAAGAAACCGGACTTGAAACATGTACCCCTGAAATGTTGTAACAAATTAAAGTATTGAATAGGCGGAAAATTGAAAAATCTTATTCTTCATAATTACTGTCAATACGGAACCTGAAATGAATAATATTTCTAATATTAGGAAAGTGTTAAACATTTTAGTGTTCTTCGAACTTTTCAAATGTTATCACCGAAGTGATAAAAATTAGTGGCACTGGTAATTATTTACTGCTACAATTGGACATATGGTAGACTTTGTCTACATTTCTTTCTTCTGTCCACAATTATTCAAAGCTGGATTATTTAATCCAACAGTCAGAGGACAAGCTTTTGTCTTGTTAGTGGACCAGCCAAGATAATTCAGTACTTTTATTACCATTGTTGCACAGTACAATTCTTTAGCCGATATTGGGAATACAGTTTTGCCTTGCGCAATCTGAAGAGTGAGAAACTCTGCCCAGCAAACTCGACAGAATTTGTACTAGTGCTGAACAAGATTATAAGCGTATTAGCATGTAAGCTACATCTTCATGCATCACTGCGTCAAAAATTAGTTAACATTTGACCTTGAACAGGTGTGTCAACTGGACAGAATGCCACAGTCATTCTAAACGGACTTGACAGTTTATGTACCATCAAATGGGATCTGTGTAGGATAGAGAATGAGCATCCTAATTATGATGCAGGCTGCTTCTAACCCAGGAAGGAAATGACCAATTTCTCTAGTAAAACTGAAGAGAAAATCCCACGAAACAAAATTTGAAGAACCATTATATTTACTCACACAAACGTGAATGTTGTGGTAAAGGTTTTAACCAATTATCAAATTTTATATGTAACAGAAATAAAGCTCATGTTTTGAATTCCCATGAAAAATAAAATTTCCTATGTGAACAGTATTGTTGTTTTTAGCCTACTTTCGATTTTTGCAAAAAATGAAAGTAGACTTATGAGATCAACACAGGGCAAAAAAGTTTGTGTGTGTGTGTGTGTGTGTGTGTGTGTGTGAGTGTGTGTACTCTGAATTGATAGGGGGGACAGACATGCAAACACGGTGAAAGCGAATCGAACGAAATTTGGTACAAAGGTGGCACTAGCAAAGGACACCTCAGTGTCATGTTTTATATCGCAGCCATCTTGACTGAAACGTAATGGCGGCCACACATGTTCAAAGCTTAAATCAAACTACGACTAACCTAATCATCCGATCTCTACCAAATTTTGCAACAACATACCATTATGGGGGGAGCATCCTTTGACCAAACAAATAGGTCATCAGCCTAATAGTTTGCAGATGGTGGCCATCTTTGTGTGAAAATCGATTCCCCCCATAAATTCGAACACGGTGAAACCGAATGGAACGAAATTTGGTACAGAGATAGTACTATCAAAGGGCACCTCAGTGTCATGTTTTATATCGCCGCCATCTTGACGGAAACGTAATGTCGGCCACATAAATGTTCAAAGCTAAAATGTAATTACGACCAACCTAATAATCTAGTCTTTACCAAATTTGCAACAACGTATCTTTATGTGGGAAGCATATTCTGACCAAACTGCAAGATCATCAGCCCAATAGTTTGCAGATGGTGGCCAAGTATGTGTGCAAATCGATTCCCCCTATCAATACAAACACGGTGAAACCGAATTGAACGAAATTTGGTACAGAGTTAGCACTAGAAAAGGGCACCTCAGTGTCATATTTTATATCGCCGCCATATTGACAGAAACGGAATGACGGCCATCCAAATGTCAAAGCTTAAATCAAATTACGGCCATCCTAATAATTTGATCTCTATCAGATTTTTCAACAACATGCCTTTTCGTGGAAAGCATCTTATGACTGACTACAAGGTCATCAGCCCTATAGTTTGCAAATAGCGGCCATGTATGTGTGCAAATCCATTCCCCATATCAATTCAAACACTGTGAAACCGAATTGAATGAAATTTTTTACAGAGGTAGCACTAGCAAAGGGCACCTCATATTCATGCTTAATATCCCTATAGCACGTTGTATTTGAACAAGCTACTACAACCAACATTCAATTATACTCCTTGAAAAGGACAAATAGTCATAACAATACCCATGCATTTAGGAGAAAGTAGGCTATATGTTCTTTACTGAACATCTTGTTGTGTATGTTTCTAAAACTTTTATATTACATCATTGTTATTTTATAGAAATAAAATAGATTTTATATGTATTCATGCAATTAGTTTTGAGTAGCTGAATGAAATACCCTCTTATACTGTTTGTCAATTCGGGCCCAAAATGAATCCATATCAAATGCTTTAGTTTCTAAGCAGCGCATCGTGGGGAGGGAATTGTTTCAAAGGGAGCTGAATCCATATACACCCTGTTTCACATAATTTGCTACTCAAATAAATTCCTATTATTATTGATGTGACCCTACTAAGGAGTCCTTATGACTACGGTTCTCTTTTGTTTCCAATATCTCTTGAGCCCGGCTGATAATTTTTCCTTTCTCTCCTGTGAAAGAGGTTTACAACACTTGGGCACTTAGGGTGAGGGACCAAGAGTTAACCATATAACTAAATTTGGAACGATCTTGGACATCAAGGTAAGAAATCCCAGCGGAATCCATGTCTATTTGTACTTCTTTGACCCACAGGCTTACAATCTTATAACGTTTAACCAAGGAAAAGATTCTCTTGGCCTGTTGTCCATTCGCACCAGGTGCCCATATAACTTCAGCCGCCTACGTTTCATGCTAGTTAGCTGGATTTCTCATTAATTTTCTACAGTCTTACCAACTCATATTTTCTATTCATCGATATGTTTTTTTGCTGTTGCAAATATCTTTCTTGTGCAATAGAAGCTTTGATCTGAGTTGTTTTTACACTCAGAAGTCAATGATTCGAAATTTATGGACGAGCAGAACGAGCATTTATTTAATTTTGATATTTTTCTAACCGCGGTCATCAGCCGTAGTAACTGAAGATTTAATAATAAATTCAAGTTGAGGAATGGATCTTCATCCATTATTAAGACGTGGAGGATGATATTCCCCCGAACAGTTTAACAACTTTAAATCCTTTTGTTGAGGAAGTAATAATAATAATAATAATAATAATAATATCGAATTAATAATAATTATTTTTCTATTTTCTGAGATAATAATGGTTGTGATTTCTAATAATCATTTTCATGTAGTGTGATTTATACATTTGACATTTGAAACAATATTCTAAGATCGGATACTTGTTGATTCCGAAGGTTAGTGGTTAACGCATGCCCACAAATACATAACATATTAAGTCAGTGGAATTATTTCACGCTTGCACTATGCATTTAAATCTTTGAGAAGACACGGAAAGTAATGATACGGGAAGCTAAAAGCATGTATAAAACAGGGTTTTTGCTCGAGTTTGTATAAAAATAAAATCATTATTGAACAACGTCTTTCAAAACGTTTGGCTAAGAATAGATACGGTGTAGAGTTTTTCATGTTTTAAACTGATGGTAAAATTATTATTGTAAACTCATTGGTGGAGTTTACCAATTTATAAATCTTCCAATTGTCGTAACAAGCAAAGGCTTGATTATTCTGTATAATTTGGGTAGAAATAATTGTTGTGTGTGCAGAGAGTTAAATATGCCATTCTGAGTGCGCAATTAAGTCGCAGGAATGAGGTTGTGTGAAATGAAGCATCAATCATATTGTAGGTTGGATGACTTTGATTTATTAGAGGAGTCGAATTTTAGCCACACTATCGTCGAGATGTAACCAAAGATTATTTTGTTGAGCCATCATTGTCAATTCACAGTTTACCCACGTGTTCTAGAAGTATTCGTAGTAATTGCTTACCCAAAAATTGTTATTGTTCAAATTGTACCTTTCATTACGAAAACACTTTACCGTTGTCTAGATGCTAATTATGATTATGTGATTTTTGACGCATTTAAATCGCATGGGCCGATGCTGTTAATTATTTAAAACTGTTACTTCTTATCAGCCACTACAAACTGAGAGGATTTTGTGATCCTTGGGTAGATTATTGGCTGAGGAATAACCTAACCACCAAGGGAAGATGATAAAGAAAAGGAGGTGGGTTTCGGACTGGAGAAAAAGGATCGAAAAATAGGAGGGGGGTTATAAATTTAACTTTAAATGCACTCAGAGGCAATTTCCACTGCAAATCCGCTCTTTGATACCTAAAGTGGGTAAGGACCTGGTCGAAGCTGGCGGGAAACGCAGCTAGGACTTGGGCGGTTTGCAAGAGAATGGCTTTAGTGTATTCCCTCTCAAGCATGCATATGCCTACTATAGGGAAGGGTGATGGTCTGGCAAGACAAAGAATAACAGGCCTATTGTATGTCTGTTCAAAGGACTTCTTTTTTGAACCAATAATTCGAGGAATGCCAATAATTTGAATTGATTTTGATATTTCCAGTTTTCGAAGTTGCAGAGTTACTACCAAGCGACCAAGTACTTCCAAGAAGGATAGCGATAAAAGAATTATGCGTTTGGGAATAATTTTTGGTGAGTGCACCAATAGTTGCATTTGGAAATGGCTAAGCTTTTACCCAGCAAAGTGCCGGCTAAATGTTTAGGCAAAGAGAAAAACTTATATTTTGGAAAACCAACCATAAGATTTTGGAGAGAATCTCCACAAGCAGGAAACTGGCGTAGCGAGCTGTACTTGCCTTAATGGCCAGTTAGAATTAGCTATTAAAGCTAAGAGAAACTTTGACGAGATAACCACTAAACGTTCTTGCTCAAATGCAACGAGTGGTGGAAACCCTATCAATAGATTTAATGGCATTGAGTAGGAAGAGCCAAGGAAGACAGAATCTTGCCTAACTGTTGTACTAGAAAAATGAAAAAGCTAACAATTCAAAGGAAGTTGATAACTTTAACAAATATATATATTTTCAATTTGGTTAACAAATTTGGGGTCACAGACCTCAGAAAACATTTAACGTTGCGCCAGGCAATTAACAATTTATTAGGTTTCAAACCTTTATATGTACTAAAATCTTTGTAAGATTTAAAAAAAGACAAATGAAGTGATTAAAGTTAGACATTAAATCGAGTACAAGGAGTGTACTTTAAGAAATTTCCAAGTACCTATCTTAGAAAAAGTTACAACTTCGAAAATAACAAAAAAAAAAGAAAGCAGGTAGAATGAAAGAGAAGTTCCTATAACTTCTAATATTTATACAGAATTACGGTTGGTTATTATACAAATAAGGGCAGGTCACTTATTGTGAAACCTGAAGAGAAAGTCAAAAGGAAGGTTCTCGACCTCCAATGTTTTAGTAGGAATCACGAGCCAAATGGGGCAAGTTTCCCTTTCGTGAAACCTAGAAATAACTCACTTCTGAGTTTAAAGAATTGTATCCCCTAATTTGAAGGGAGAAACAAGATAGTTTGAAACGTGTACCTGACACGCTATTATACAGACATTAATTAATGATAAATAAGCAAGATGGGAGGTCACTTCGTTAGAGTGACACCTCATTGAAGAGACCTAAAGTAACAATTTTATTATGGGTTGTTAGTAAAAGGTTTAGGAAAAAGCAAGAGGGATGGAAGGTAAATGTTCATGGCCGTATTTATAATAATCGGACGAGCGCGACGCGGAAGAAAGACTGAAAGAACACTGTTTATCACTATAGTTTGTTGAAATGGATGAAAAGTTCACTGTAGTAGCACAAAAGTTTATGGTAAAGAAAGTTATTGCAATCGTGGAAAATGACTGGTTGCACTAGATAGGCGAAAGTCTATTACTTGAGAAGGTTGTAGATTATCATTAAATACGCTTGAGCAAATCCAACGGAGGAAAGAAAATTAGCTATTGAGCATTAATTTATAAGGACGATTCCTTAGTTTGAAATGGCGTTCCCGCAAGTGAGTGGAAAGTACATGAAGGCACGACTTGTAGATAAAGTGCAGATTCTGGAAGGTTCCAGAACGATCCTAATAGAAGAATGGGGCCAAAGTTATTCCAGCGGGGGAACGAACTTAATCTTTATAGACAGTGGGTATTCGATAATATCCCACGTTGTGAGAAGATCTCTCATTTAATAAGCATAAGAAATGCTGCTTTTCACAAAAATTGGCTTAATTAGGCAAAAGCCCAACATGGAGAATCCCGCGAAGGATGATTATTGCCACAAATAAGTAATCTCACACTGTCTATAAAATGATCGATAAAAGCATGAAGATATTAAAACTGATGAAGATGAGGTTAAAACCCGAAAGTTTGTACTTATCTTTGTTGCATGGCGATGATTAAGTTCCCTTTGACGGATAAACTTAATGTGCCAACATGGCGTAGAATGTAGAGAGTGCCTCTTGGTTAGAGGAGACTGGCTCTAGTTGAGCCTTGACTGAGTCAACGTTCGACGTACAAATGAGACATGCTCAGCGAAGCACGGAGGGTCCAAGGAAGGGAAAAGAGTGGGGGTAGGAGACAAAAGGAATACATATCAGAATAGACAACTTAGAAAAAATAAAAATTTTTCTTGATGAATGGTCTTCAAAGAGTTGATAGTAGGCGATACTAGCCCAGCATGGTGAGTGAAAAAGTAGACGAAGTTCTCTTGATCACGGAGATGATAGCTGGCGATGGCGACGAGATCTGGTGGCCAAATTGATAAGTAAATCCTCTTGTGCAGAGAAGAATTGAGGAACTTCTGAGATTTACTGCTAGATGACGCTAGGTGAGTCATGGAAGATATATATCTAGAACAGACTCACAAAGAACATAAGAGACATGATCACCAAGAGAAACTAGAAGATCACTGTTGGTGTTTGAGAAAAAGGAAGGAATGAACATGCAAAAGCATTAAAAATTATATTCTCTCATACCGTGTATTCCAAGAATACACCAAGCTGGGAGGAGCAAACACCAACAGAGAGCAGGATAAACAATTCAACATTTAAAGGTAATGAAGCAATTAAAGACAGTGGTCGTGTGATCTGACCATTAGTGGTCAAGATTTTGACCACCCTGACTCTCCCATCCTTTCCAGGATAACACTCGGTCACTCTACCAGAAATCCAGACCAGGGGAGGAGAAACATCCCTAACCAAGGCACGAACAAGAGAACAAGAACATTTTGGTCTGGGGTGAAGTTTTCCCCAGTACTGACATTTGCGAGCATAAACGTGTCACGAAACCTCACGTACAGGCAATAAACAGGGAGATTATCCTTCAGGAACAATAAGTGAAAGATGTTTCTAGACTGTTTTCGAAGCATTTTGGAGAAAGATGGAGGAAAAATGAAGAGCTGCAGTTTTATTGCAATCTTCAAATTTCAAATTTATTAGGGCTCTTTGGTATCAAAACCTGTCAAATCCAAATCTTAGTAACAAACACGAGGGGAATGATGAAGATTGTGAAACTACTATTGAGGATGAGGCAGAAACAGACATTGTGTAGCTAGAACTTGCTGTAAATAATGTGATTTAATAAGTGGCTTCGGTGGCGTAGTTGTTAGCATGCTGAGCTTCTATGCCCAAGATAGCGGGTTCAAATCCGGCCGAAGCAGTCGGATTTTTTTAGAGCGTTAAAAATCCCTCAGTATGCCTTCCTTCAGAGGGGAAGTAAAGCCGGCGGTCCCATGTCATAGATTTATGGCATGTTAAATGATGATGATGATGATAATTGTTGTTTGAAGGGGCCTAACATCTAGGTTATCGGCCCCTGATGGTTTGGGTGATCATGAAGATGAAAATGAAAAGCGAACTTAAAACTAAAACTAACTACTAACCTACATACTAGAAGAAGAAATGGAAAAATAAAGGAGAATAAGGCAAATAAAGGGACAGAAGGAAATGAAATGCCCTCAACCCTCGGAGAAGGCGGATTGAGGGACTTGGAAGGAAGGAGAGCCATGAAAGGCATATAGGAAAGTGAAAGAGGAGAGGGTCCGCCCCAAAGGTAAGGGACAAAAGTGGAAAACGGACCCAGCTCAGGAATCCCTCGGGGTCGCCAACTCCCGAACTCACCAGCCGTGAGCCCCTGAGGGTGTAGCATTATCAAGGGTGCACCAGAAGGGGTGGGGCTACATACACCCAGCCTCCTTAAGGGCCTTGAGCACAAGGCAGGAGGTAAAAGGAAGAGAAAAAGAAGGCTGACCTCTCCCAATAGGAGGGTATCAGAAAAGATGAGACAAGGGCCAATTAAGGCGGGAAAGGAAGAGACTCCCTAGGCCTCGGATACCCTAATACCGTCGGGGTCAGAAGAGAACAAGAGTTGACCAAGTGAGGTCGACAGGAAAGAAGACAGAGAGGAGCCCGGCACAAGTAAGTGGAAGCAATGCCGGACTCAGCTGGGGCCCCGTGGTCGCCAACCCACGCCCTGGCATGTTAAAGAACCTTCCACTAATTACACCCGTGTGATGCTAAATTGTATAGGAATGTAAACAACGCTCTTAGGTTTCTACGTTCGTTGCCAAGATCCGACTGTGGTGGCGTCTAGTGGCTAAGTTCTGAACTAGGCCTAGTTGTCGTTGACGGTGGCGTTTGGCGGCTAAATTAGAAACTATTTGAAAAATTCAAAGTTGCAATCCTTACTTGAATTAAAACACAGATACACACACTAATACAGCCATCACAATTGACCCCGGTTATCAGACAGATTCTATACACATCCAAAGTACACGGGGCTACATGGCCCCGTTGTCGCAGCCCCGAAACTGAGGAATCAACCAACCGTGATTTAAAAGTTGAATGACGATAGTTTTGTCTCTCAGAACCTGGACCTTATGAATTGAACATTAATTTAATTTGACGTTTTTCCTTATTATTAATATTTAGTACTGTATAGTAGACTATTATTACCCTTTGATTGCCGGCGGTGGAGATGGGAACTATTCTTTTAAGTACTTGTGTCACACGTCAGACTGCTTCGCCGACAGGTATTGTTACAAGAGTAGGATATGACTCAGCTCAAGTACCCTCAGTCATCGTTTAACTGCCTTGGTGACATGAGCTCCTGTGACGCTTATATGATGCTATGCAGCTTGACCTATGTGCAGACTGCACTCTGTCATCGCTGTGTCCTCCGCTTCGCCCCACGGGGCTCATGCTACAATAAACATAAACGCTGGCACAACCACGCTCAGCAGCAATCGAATATTGAATGGGTCATATTAGTTTCATTCTGTTTCTATTTATTCTTACTAGCCAATAATCTTTGTGCTAATAAAGCACAAAAATGATACGATTTTTTATTTTATAACCTAAATTTAGTTAACTTTCATTCAAAGTATTAATTTCTTAGTAAAGCTTACGTAGTTTCTACAATCTTATCACAACTTCAGATTTATTAGGGCTTTTTGGTATCATAACCTGCCAAATCCAAATCTCAGTAACAAACCCCAACAAATCCGAATTTTTGCTTTATATTTTTCTAAATAAATTGTTAACTATCCCGGGGATCAGCTTCGTACTTCGTCACTGTTCTTAAAAATAATTAATTCATTTTTTAGTGAAAAAATTATTTCTTTCTAGGTATTGGTTTGTTAGTGGCAGTTTTTGCCATAAAAGTGAAAGAATGGATTTGGAGGGTTTTGATACTAGGCACCTCAGATGTTCGTGAAGAATTTTGTGAACACTTCCAACTGAAATTCCGGCCTCTCCTGCACTCATCGGTCATTTGTCACATCAATATGCATACGCTAAATGATTTGTTCATTTGTTGAAGTTGATGGTCGCCCACTGCGTTGATCATCTTTGACACTAGCGCGTCCACCAGATAATCGTTTATGCCATGCATACACTTGAGTTTTTTTCACTACTCTTTGGTCATAAGCTTCTTTCAGCAATCGTGAAATCCCTGCAGGAGATTAATGTAACGAAACACAATACTTGATATTGGAGCGTTGTTCTGTAGCCATCGTTATTAAATGCGACGAACTGACATGCACACAGAAGAAAAAGCAGCTACATAACCAAAACAGCAATCGCTATAACTAGAAAACTTTACGGAAATGACTTCATGACTGTTGCCAACAGTGTAAACTATAATATCCTTTAATATATGTAAATACATATTGCAGTAACATTCTGGGAACTTTTTGAACCTAGTAGTAGTGCAGTAGCAGCAATTTACTTCCATTGTGAGCAATTGCAGACTACCAAGACCTCTATATATTGTGCCCGTCAGAGGAGCTATCAGGGTTGCCAACAACTGAAATGACTTCCCCGACACCTCACCTGCCGGACCCATGTGCCGAGGGGATCAGGTGAATTTCTTATAGGCCACAGCGGCACGAGAAACTATGATCCAGGGGATCTGTAGTAACATGGTGGGTAAAGTCATAGACGGCCCAAGAAAGTACACCTAAGAAAACTAGACTCAGAAAGGAAACGTCCAGACTTATGTAAAATTTGTAAAAACATTTATTATAAAATATTCAAACTCCAATCCTAGTTCGGAGGGTTTATATCGGCTAATACGCAAACTAATAAACAAAGAAAAATAAAGAACAGGGCCCTACCTGTCAACTACGGTAAACACGGTAAGCAACGGTAAGCAACTACGGTAAGCAACAACAGCAACGCTAGGAAAGTGGTACGAAAAGAAACCCTAATTCAAGTTACAAAGTTTAAGTTAATAACGGAATTTACATTTAACGGGGTGGCAAAAACAAATCTAAGTTACGATGATACCATTTACATTTAACGTTGAATCAATTTAGCTAAGTCCTGACAATTGATACAAAATTTACGGCGATGACGTCCGTAAAGCAAAAACAATTACATCAAAAGCTACATGACAAGCCATTAAAAAATTTTTAAATACACTCCCATCAACTAGGTGCTCATCAGCACAACAAGGTAATGATGATGATGATAATTGCTGTTTTAAGGGGCCTAACATCTAGGTTATCGGCCCCTGATGGTTTGGGTGATCGTGAAGATGAAAATGAAAAGCGAACTTAAAACTAAAACTAACTACTAACCTACATACTAGAAGAAGAAATGGAAAACTAAAGGAGAATAAGGCAAATAAAAGGACAGAAGGAAAAGAAATGCCCTCAACCCTCGGAGAAGGCGGATTGAGGGACTTGGAAGGAAGGAGAGCCATGAAAGGTATATAGGAAAGTGAAAGAGGAGAGGATGATGATGATGATAATTGTTGTTTTAAGGGGCCTAACATCTAGGTTATCGGCCCCTGATGGTTTGATGATGATGATGAAGATGAAAATGAAAAGCGAACTTAAAACTAAATCTAACTAATAACCTACATACTAGAAGAAGAAATTCAAAACTAAAGGAGAATAAGTTAAATAAAAGGACAGAAGGAAAATAAATGCCCTCAACCCTCGGAGAAGGCGGATTGAGGGACTTGGAAGGAAGGAGAGCCATGAAAGGCATATAGGAAAGTGAAAGAGGAGAGGGTCCGCCCCAAAGGTAAGGGACAAAAGGGGAAAACGGACCCAGCTCAGGAATCCCTCGGGGTCGCCAACTCCCGAACTCACCAGTCGTGAGCCCCTGAGGGTGTAGCATTATCTAGGGTGCACCAGAAGTGGTGGGGCTACATACACCCTGCCACCTTAAGGGCCTAGAGCACAAGGCAGGAGGTGAAAGGAAGAGAAAAAGAAGGCTGACCCCTCGCAGAAGGAGGGTATAAGAAAAGATGAGACAAGGGCCAATTAAGGCGGGAAGGGAAGAGATTCCCTCGGATACCCTAATACCGTCGGGGTCAGAAGAGAACAAGAGTTGACCAAGTGAGGTCGACAGAAAATAAGACAGAGAGGAGCCCGGCACAAGTAAGAAAGAAGAGAGGGTCCGCCCCAAAGGTAAGGGACAAAAGGGGAAGACGGACCCAGCTCAGGAATCCCTCGGGGTCGCCAACTCCCAAACTCACCAGCCGTGAGCCCCTGAGGGTGTAGCATTATCTAGGGTGCACCAGAAGTGGTGGGGCTACATACACCCTGCCTCCTTAAGGGCCTAGAGCACAAGGCAGGAGGTAAAAGGAAGAGAAAATAAGGATGACCCCTCGCAGAAGGAGGGTATCAGAAAAGATGAGACAAGGGCCAATTAAGGCGGGAAAAGAAGAGACTCCCTAGGCCTCGGATACCCTAATACCGTCGGGGTCTGAAGAGAACAAGAGTTGACCAAGTGAAGTCGACAGGAAAGAAGACAGAGAGGAGCCCGGCACAAGTAAGTGGAAGCAATGCCGGACTCAGCTGGGGCCCCGTGGTCGCCAACCCACGCCCACAAGATGTGAGCCCCTGGGGGTTGAAAGAGGAGAGGGTCCGCCCCAAAGGTAAGGGACAAAAGGGGAAAACGGACCCAGCTCAGGAATCCCTCGGGGTCGCCAACACCCGAACTCACCAGCCATGAGCCCCTGAGGGTGTAGCATTATCTAGGGTGCACCAAAAGTGGTGGGGCTACATACACCCTGCCTCCTTAAGGGCCTAGAGCACAAGGCAGGAGGTAAAAGGAAGAGAAAGAGAAGGCTGACCCCTCGCAGAAGGAGGGTATCAGAAAAGATGAGACAAGGGCCAATTAAGGCGGGAAAGGAAGAGACTCCCTAGGCCTCGGATACCCTAATACACAACAAGGTAAACATTGCGATTTACACACATGATAATAATAAATAAAACACAAGACCAAATTCATTTTATATTCCTGCCTGCACCTTGGATTACTCTTTGTAAATCAGTGTCATCAAAGTGAGTGTCATTTAGGTTGGCGATGGCGTAGTTACAACTACGACTTATGTCGCACGAGTGTTGAGATCCACCAGCTACGAACTGACGGTTAAGCAACACTCCGTCGATCGATCGAAAATAGTGTCTTCTGTCCTAGGTTGTTTCCATCAGGAAATGTAAAACATCAACAAGGCGTCGATCAGCAGGTCCAAAATTCATGCGTTTCAAGTTTAATAGCAATAAGCAATTAGTTATCAACTTGTTTAGAATAATTATGCGCTTGATTATTATCTGCGTAGGTTTAATTCATTGTCGGTTTATGGCGATATTGCTGACATTCCTAGACACCTGGGCTCTGCAGTAGCGTCTCGTGCGAGATCAATTATCTGCTGTCTCATCGACATAAAAGTCGGAAATACCATCATCGAGCTCACATCGCTCGGACAATCAATATCACCAGTTACCAGTGGCTCGCAGCTCACTTGGATTACCTTGGGTAGGCCTGGGAAACACATCAGTTACCTCCCGTAAATAACCAGTCTACAGAACAAAGTCTGGACAAAGTGCATTACAAGCTCTAAATAGGTACATGAAATAGCCTATAACAAGGGTGTCTATTTCTAGCCTCATAATAAAGAATAAACCTTAACAGAATATAAATGTTGTCCAAACTAGGCCTCCATCAAAGGCCTTATCCATGACCAGTGTCTTGACGCGTCCTCGTCGTTGACGTAGTGATATCGTCAGCTTCCCTTCCATCGTGGTAGTGGTCATTCCTCTTGGTTTGGCACGTACATCTCCATCTCGTGCGGTAGTTCAAGATCTTCTGTCATGTTGAAGTTCCTCAGAACGGCTCCTTCACCTCATGGGGGTCCTCTTACATCATCCCCATCGAAGATAAGTTGTAAAATATGTCGAACACGTGGTCAGTAGAATGATGCATATTTGTGACAATATTCACTTGGAAAATAATATATTCGTGGCACTGCTTTTCACTGAAGCTATTTTAGTTTGTGGAAAATAAACTCACAGATGCTACACGGCGCAGATGTTATAAAATTGCCCATGCACTATCTGCTTTACACTTCACAGATTCTAAGATCACTGAATCTCGTGGCATCCAAATAATCCACAGTTAGATTTGCTCGCTTTTGCGGCCATAGTAATTTTCACAATTTATATCCTTGAAATAATACACTTAAATAATTATTACTTCACTGATAGCATATTTCGTTGTCCCTCGTGGACATAGAATTTTCATCTAGCATGTGGTAAAAATGTGGATAAATTGGATAAATTGGATAAATTTGCAGAAATTATTACTGCAGCACACATAGGATTTAGATTTCACTCGATTAGTTCACCAGTAAGTGCTCAATAATGTACGATGCACTTTGATTATCTTCCTCGCCTACTGGCGGACTGTTCCCTCGTGTTAACAAGACGGACTATAACACGCGTCATATAAGGACGGTAAACCATACTCGAGTGCGTAGAGCGTTGTTCTTCGTTGCTGGATCTAGCAAATACTTAGTCATTCAGCGACTGATTCCTTCTGGTTCACGTGTTTGCGATGATAATACCTTACCGTAAAAATAAAATACATTCACCAGATTGTTAAGATCATGCAGAATGACGAAATGCGATGATCTGAGCCTTGTAGAAAGTTGAGACATATTAATAAGGACTCAGATAAAAATATAATGGATTTCTTCAAAGTCAAAAGTGCAACCATAATTATCTCCAGGCATGAAAGCAGCATGGCTGGTCTGTGGGAGCATTCTATGATGATGCATCGCATTATCAAAATGCGTTGTAATGAAAGATATCACAGACCATGAGCTCAGCGATCTCAATATGAAGACTCAAATTCTTGAGTATGGACCCTTCGTCCTGAGTATTTTGCATGGGGTATGGACTAAGTTGTTTTTCTTCAGGTGTATGTGTGCGTTTGTCTGTACATTAATATTTTGTTTAAATTGTCTTAGTTTTGAGTTCCTGTTTTTCTTTAATATAAATTTGTTGATATTTGTTGCTTTTATGTTGCAGAAATAATCAGGCTAGTTCCACCAGGGAAATAATTCCATTTCGAGACTCAAAACTCACAATGATTCTATCAAGGGCCTTGAAAGGCAAAGAAAAAACTGCTGTGATTGTAAATGTTGCCATGCATGTGCTCTCAGAGGAGATTCTAACCACCTTGGAATTCGCAGCTCTAGCGAAGAAGGTACAGTTGAATTGCTTACTCATCTTAATTAGAATATTTGGTAAGTTCCGACATTGCCTCAGCATCGCTGCAATCTGTTTGGCGCATGCACTTCAGTTGGTCAACACTACTGGAATATATTACATGGGATTAAGGATGATGATAATTGTTCTTTTAAGGGGCCTAACATCTAGGTTATCGGCCCCTGATGGTTTAGGTGATAGTGGAGATGAAAATGAAAAGCGAACTTAAAACTAAAACTAACTACTAACCTACATACTAGAAGAAGAAATGGAAAAATAAAGGAGAGTAGAGCAAATAAAAGGACAGAAGGAAAAGAAATGCCCTCAACCCTCGGAGAAGGCGGATTGAGGGACTTGGAAGGAAGGAGAGCCATGAAAGGCATATAGTAAAGTGAAGGAGGAGAGGGTCCGCCCCAAAGGTAAGGGACAAATGGGGAAAACGGACCCAGCTCAGGAATCCCTCGGGGTCGCCAACTCCCGAACTCACCAGCCGTGAGCCCCTGAGGGTGTAGCATTATCTAGGGTGCTCCAGAAGTGGTGGGGCTACATACACCCTGCCTCCTTAAGGGCCTAGAGCACAAGGCAGGAGGTAAAAGGAAGAGAAAAAGAAGGCTGACCCCTCGCAGAAGGAGGGTATCAGAAAAGATGAGACAAGGGCCAATTAAAGCGGGAAAGGAAGAGACTCCCTAGGCCTCGGATACCCTAATACCGTCGGGGTCAGAAGAGAACAAGAGTTGACCAAGTGAGGTCGACAGGAAAGAAGACAGAGAGGAGCCAGGCACAAGTAAGTGGAAGCAATGCCGGACTCAGCTGGGGCCCCGTGGTTGCCAACCCACGCCCACAAGATGTGAGCCCCTGGGGGTTGAAAGAGGAGAGGGTCCGCCCCAAAGGTAAGGGACAAAAGGGGAAAACGGACCCAGCTCAGGAATCCCTCGGGGTCGCCAACACCCGAACTCACCAGCCATGAGCCCCTGAGGGTGTAGCATTATCTAGGGTGCACCAAAAGTGGTGGGGCTACATACACCCTGCCTCCTTAAGGGCCTAGAGCACAAGGCAGGAGGTAAAAGGAAGAGAAAGAGAAGGCTGACCCCTCGCAGAAGGAGGGTATCAGAAAAGATGAGACAAGGGCCAATTAAGGCGGGAAAGGAAGAGACTCCCTAGGCCTCGGATACCCTAATACACAACAAGGTAAACATTGCGATTTACACACATGATAATAATAAATAAAACACAAGACCAAATTCATTTTATATTCCTGCCTGCACCTTGGATTACTCTTTGTAAATCAGTGTCATCTAAGTGAGTGTCATTTAGGTTGGCGATGGCGTAGTTACAACTACGACTTATGTCGCACGAGTGTTGAGATCCACCAGTTACGAACTGACGGTTAAGCAACACTCCGTCGATCGATCGAAAATAGTGTCTTCTGTCCTAGGTTGTTTCCATCAGGAAATGTAAAACATCAACAAGGCGTCGGTCAGCAGGTCCAAAATTCATGCGTTTCAAGTTTAATAGCAATAAGCAATTAGTTATCAACTTGTTTAGAATAATTATGCGCTTGATTATTATCTGCGTAGGTTTAATTCATTGTCGGTTTATGGCGATATTGCTGACATTCCTGGACACCTGGGCTCTGCAGTAGCGTCTCGTGCGAGATCAATTATCTGCTGTCTCATCGACATAAAAGTCGGAAATACCATCATCGAGCTCACATCGCTCGGACAATCAATATCACCAGTTACCAGTGGCTCGCGGCTCACTTGGATTACCTTGGGTAGGCCTGGGAAACACATCAGTTACCTCCCGTAAATAACCAGTCTACAGAACAAAGTCTGGACAAAGTGCATTACAAGCTCTAAATAGGTACATGAAATAGCCTATAACAAGGGTGTCTATTTCTAGCCTCATAATAAAGAATAAACCTTAACAGAATATAAATGTTGTCCAAACTAGGCCTCCATCAAAGGCCTTATCCATGACCAGTGTCTTGACGCGTCCTCGTCGTTGACGTAGTGATATCGTCAGCTTCCCTTCCATCGTGGTAGTGGTCATTCCTCTTGGTTTGGCACGTACATCTCCATCTCGTGCGGTAGTTCAAGATCTTCTGTCATGTTGAAGTTCCTCAGAACGGCTCCTTCACCTCATGGGGGTCCTCTTACATCATCCCCATCGAAGATAAGTTGTAAAATATGTCGAACACGTGGTCAGTAGAATGATGCATATTTGTGACAATATTCACTTGGAAAATAATATATTCGTGGCACTGCTTTTCACTGAAGCTATTTTAGTTTGTGGAAAATAAACTCACAGATGCTACACGGCGCAGATGTTATAAAATTGCCCATGCACTATCTGCTTTACACTTCACAGATTCTAAGATCACTGAATCTCGTGGCATCCAAATAATCCACGGTTAGATTTGCTCGCTTTTGCGGCCATAGTAATTTTCACAATTTATATCCTTGAAATAATACACTTAAATAATTATTACTTCACTGATAGCATATTTCGTTGTCCCTCGTGGACATAGAATTTTCATCTAGCATGTGGTAAAAATGTGGATAAATTGGATAAATAGGATAAATTTGCAGAAATTATTACTGCAGCACACATAGGATTTAGATTTCACTCGATTAGTACACCAATAAGTGCTCATTAATGTACGATGCACTTTGATTATCTTCCTCGCCTACTGGCGGACTGTTCCCTCGTGTTAACAAGACGGACTATAACACGCGTCATATAAGGACGGTAAACCATACTCGAGTGCGTAGTGCGTTGTTCTTCGTTGCTGGATCTAGCAAATACTTAGTCATTCAGCGACTGATTCCTTCTGGTTCACGTGTTTGCGATGATAATACCTTACCGTAAAAATAAAATACATTCACCAGATTGTTAAGATCATGCAGAATGACGAAATGCGATGATCTGAGCCTTGTAGAAAGTTGAGACATATTAATAAGGACTCAGATAAAAATATAATGGATTTCTTCAAAGTCAAAAGTGCAACCATAATTATCTCCAGGCATGAAAGCAGCATGGCTGGTCTGTGGGTGCATTCTATGATGATGCATCGCATTATCAAAATGCGTTGTAATGAAAGATATCACAGACCATGAGCTCAGCGATCTCAATATGAAGACTCAAATTCTTGAGTATGGACCCTTCGTCCTGAGTATTTTGCATGGGGTATGGACTAAGTTGTTTTTCTTCAGGTGTATGTGTGCGTTTGTCTGTACATTAATATATTGTTTAAATTGTCTTAGTTTTGAGTTCCTGTTTTTCTTTAATATTAATTTTTTGATATTTGTTGCTTTTATGTTGCAGAAATAATCAGGCTAGTTCCACCAGGGAAATAATTCCATTTCGAGACTCAAAACTCACAATGATTCTATCAAGGGCCTTGAAAGGCAAAGAAAAAACTGCTGTGATTGTAAATGTTGCCATGCATGTGCTCTCAGAGGAGATTCTAACCACCTTGGAATTCGCAGCTCTAGCGAAGAAGGTACAGTTGAATTGCTTACTCATCTTAATTAGAATATTTGGTAAGTTCCGACATTGCCTCAGCATCGCTGCAATCTGTTTGGCGCATGCACTTCAGTTGGTCAACACTACTGGAATATATTACATGGGATTAAGGATGATGATGATAATTGTTGTTTTAAGGGGCCTAACATCTAGGTTATCGGCCCCTGATGGTTTGGGTGATCGTGAAGATGAAAATGAAAAGCGAACTTAAAACTAAAACTAACTACTAACCTACATACTAGAAGAAGAAATGGAAAACTAAAGGAGAATAAGGCAAATAAAAGGACAGAAGGAAAAGAAATGCCCTCAACCCTCGGAGAAGGCGGATTGAGGGACTTGGAAGGAAGGAGAGCCATGAAAGGCATATAGGAAAGTGAAAGAGGAGAGGGTCCGCCCCAAAGGTAAGGGACAAAAGGGGAAAACGGACCCAGCTCAGGAATCCCTCGGGGTCGCCAACTCCCGAACTCACCAGCCGTGAGCCCCTGAGGGTGTAGCATTATCTAGGGTGCACCAGAAGTGGTGGGGCTAGATACACCCTGCCTCCTTAAGGGCCTAGAGCACAAGGCAGGAGGTGATGATGATGATAATTGTTGTTTTAAGGGGCCTAACATCTAGGTTATCGGCCCCTAATGATCTGGGTGATAGCGAAGATGATAATGAAACGGAAACCAGAACGAAAATTAAGTGAGACGGAAAATACTTACAAAAAGGAACTCGGACTGAAACGACTCACAAAATGTTCTTACAAAAGGGAATTTAGAACGAAAAGATTCACAAAAGGAATAGATTGAAAAATACCCACAAAATGAAGGCTAGGTTCAAAATACGTACAAAATGCAATGTAGCGTCGAAATACTTACAAAATGCAACTGAAATTCAAAATACTTACAAAATGCAAATGAGATCGAAAATACGTACAAAATGCAATTGAGGTTCAAAATACTTACAAAATGCAATTGAAATTGAAAATACACAATGCAATTCAGATTGAAATAGGCCTTATCCCAGTTCCAATCCAAATTATTCACAAAGTGCAATCGAAATTCAAAATACTTACAAAATGCAATTGAAATTGAAAATGCTTACAAAATGTACGATGATTCCAACGACTCATGTGGATTGACAATACTTACAAAAAGCAATTTAGATTGAAAATACTTGACAAAATGTAATTTAGATTCAAAATACCCACAAAATGCAATTGAGAATCAAAATATGTGCAAAATGCCCCCAAACAAAATGCAATTTAGATTCAAAATTCGTGCGAAATGCGGTTTTGGTTGAAAATACTTACAAAATGCAATTGAAATTCAAAATACTCACTAAAAGGCCCCGCAACCTGCATTGAAAGACTTACTAAAAAGCAATTTAGATTGTCAATCTTTACAAAATGCAATTGAGGTTGAAAACAATCGCGAGATGTAATTTAGATCGAAAAAACTTACAAAATGCAACATAGATCAAAAATGCCTTAAAAATCGATAAAAGGGAATTTAGATACACGGTGATTCGAGTAACAAAAACAGTGCGGGAATCTGAAAGAGAAAAGGAAATAGAAGGAAAAGAGGAGAGGGGAGGGGAGAGAGGAGAAGGTCCGCCCCAAAGGGAAGGGACAAAAGGGGAAAACGGACCCAGCTCAGGATCCCTCGGGGTCGCCAACGCCCGAACTCACCAGCCGTGAGCCCCTGAGGGTGTAGCTTTATCGACGGGGCACCAGAAGTGGTGGGGCTACATACACCCTGCCTCCTTAAGGGCCTTGAGCACAAGGCAGGAGGTAAAAGGAAAAGAACAAGAAGGCTGACCCCTCACAGAAGGAGGGTATCAGGAAAGATGAGACAAGGGCCAATTAAGGCGGGAAAGGAAGAGACTCCCTAGGCCTCGGATACCCTAATACCGTCGGGGTCGGAAGAGAACAAGAGTTGACCAAGGAAGGTCGACAGGAAAGAAGAAAGAGAGGAGCCCGGCGCAAGTAAGTGGAAGCAATGCCGGACTCAGCTGGGCCCCGTGGTCGCCAACCCACGCCCACAAGATGTGAGCCCCTGGGGGTTGAAAGAGGAGAGGGTCCGCCCCAAAGGTAAGGGACAAAAGGGGAAAACGGACCCAGCTCAGGAATCCCTCGGGGTCGCCAACTCCCAAACTCACCAGCCGTGAGCCCCTGAGGGTGTAGCATTATCTAGGGTGCACCAGAAGTGGTGGGGCTACATACACCCTGCCTCCTTAAGGGCCTAGAGCACAAGGCAGGAGGTAAAAGGAAGAGTAAATAAGGCTGACTCCTCGCAGAAGGAGGTTATCAGAAAAGATGAGACAAGGGCCAATTAAGGCGGGAAAAGAAGAGACTCCCTAGGCCTCGGATACCCTAATACCGTCGGGGTCTGAAGAGAACAAGATTTGACCAAGTGAAGTCGACAGGAAAGAAGACAGAGAGGAGCCCGGCACAAGTAAGTGGAAGCAATGCCGGACTCAGCTGGGGCCCCGTGGTCGCCAACCCACGCCCACAAGATGTGAGCCCCTGGGGGTTGAAAGAGGAGAAGGTCCGCCCCAAAGGTAAGGGATAAAAGGGGAAAACGGACCCAGCTCAGGAATCCCTCGTGGTGGCCAACACCCGAACTCACCAGCCATGAGCCCCTGAGGGTGTAGCATTATCTAGGGTGCACCAAAAGTGGTGGGGCTACATACACCCTGCCTCCTTAAGGGCCTAGAGCACAAGGCAGGAGGTAAAAGGAAGAGAAAAAGAAGGCTGACCCCTCGCAGAAGGAGGGTATCAGAAAAGATGAGACAAGGGCCAATTAAGGCGGGAAAGGAAGAGACTCCCTAGGCCTCGGATACCCTAATACACAACAAGGTAAACATTGCGATTTACACACATGATAATAATAAATAAAACACAAGACCAAATTCATTTTATATTCCTGCCTGCACCTTGGATTACTCTTTGTAAATCAGTGTCATCTAGGTGAGTGTCATTTAGGTTGGCGATGGCGTAATTACAACTACGACTTATGTCGCACGAGTGTTGAGATCCACCAGCTACGAACTGACGGTTAAGCAACACTCCGTCGATCGATCGAAAATAGTGTCTTCTGTCCTAGGTTGTTTCCATCAGGAAATGTAAAACATCAACAAGGCGTCGGTCAGCAGGTCCAAAATTCATGCGTTTCAAGTTTAATAGCAATAAGCAATTAGTTATCAACTTGTTTAGAATAATGATGCGCTTGATTATTATCTGCGTAGGTTTAATTCATTGTCGGTTTATGGCGATATTGCTGACATTCCTAGACACCTGGGCTCTGCAGTAGCGTCTCGTGCGAGATCAATTATCTGCTGTCTCATCGACATAAAAGTCGGAAATACCATCATCGAGCTCACATCGCTCGGACAATCAATATCACCAGTTACCAGTGGCTCGCGGCTCACTTGGATTACCTTGGGTAGGCCTGGAAAACACATCAGTTACCTCCCGTAAATAACCAGTCTACAGAACAAAGTCTGGACAAAGTGCATTACAAGCTCTAAATAGGTACATGAAATAGCCTATAACAAGGGTGTCTATTTCTAGCCTCATAATAAAGAATAAACCTTAACAGAATATAAATGTTGTCCAAACTAGGCCTCCATCAAAGGCCTTATCCATGACCAGTGTCTTGACGCGTCCTCGTCGTTGACGTAGTGATATCGTCAGCTTCCCTTCCATCGTGGTAGTGGTCATTCCTCTTGGTTTGGCACGTACATCTCCATCTCGTGCGGTAGTTCAAGATCTTCTGTCATGTTGAAGTTCCTCAGAACGGCTCCTTCACCTCATGGGGGTCCTCTTACATCATCCCCATCGAAGATAAGTTGTAAAATATGTCGATCACGTGATCAGTAGAATGATGCATATTTGTGACAATATTCACTAGGAAAATAATATATTCGTGGCACTGCTTTTCACTGAAGCTATTTTAGTTTGTGGAAAATAAACTCACAGATGCTACACGGCGCAGATGTTATAAAATTGCCCATGCACTATCTGCTTTACACTTCACAGATTCTAAGATCACTGAATCTCGTGGCATCCAAATAATCCACAGTTAGATTTGCTCGCTTTTGCGGCCATAGTAATTTTCACAATTTATATCCTTGAAATAATACACTTAAATAATTATTACTTCACTGATAGCATATTTCGTTGTCCCTCGTGGACATAGAATTTTCATCTAGCATGTGGTAAAAATGTGGATAAATTTGATAAATTGGATAAATTTGCAGAAATTATTACTGCAGCACACATAGGATTTAGATTTCACTCGATTAGTACACCAATAAGTGCTCATTAATGTACGATGCACTTTGATTATCTTCCTCGCCTACTGGCGGACTGTTCCCTCGTGTTAACAAGACGGACTTTAACACGCGTCATATAAGGACGGTAAACCATACTCGAGTGCGTAGAGCGTTGTTCTTCGTTGCTGGATCTAGCAAATACTTAGTCATTCAGCGACTGATTCCTTCTGGTTCACGTGTTTGCGATGATAATACCTTACCGTAAAAATAAAATACATTCACCAGATTGTTAAGATCATGCAGAATGACGAAATGCGATTATCTGAGCCTTGTAGAAAGTTGAGACATATTAATAAGGACTCAGATAAAAATATAATGGATTTCTTCAAAGTCAAAAGTGCAACCATAATTATCTCCAGGCATGAAAGCAGCATGGCTGGTCTGTGGGTGCATTCTAGGATGATGCATCGCATTATCAAAATGCGTTGTAATGAAAGATATCACAGACCATGAGCTCAGCGATCTCAATATGAAGACTCAAATTCTTGAGTATGGACCCTTCGTCCTGAGTATTTTGCATGGGGTATGGACTAAGTTGTTTTTCTTCAGGTGTATGTGTGCGTTTGTCTGTACATTAATATTTTGTTTAAATTGTCTTAGTTTTGAGTTCCTGTTTTTCTTTAATATTAATTTTTTGATATTTGTTGCTTTTATGTTGCAGAAATAATCAGGCTAGTTCCACCAGGGAAATAATTCCATTTCGAGACTCAAAACTCACAATGATTCTATCAATGGCCTTGAAAGGCAAAAAAAAACTGCTGTGATTGTAAATGTGATGATGATGATGATAATTGTTGTTTTAAGGGGCCTAACATCGAGGTTATCGGCCCATAATGATCTGGGTGATAGCGAAAATGATAATGAAATGGAAACCAGAACAAAATTATCGAAGACTGAATATACGTACAAAAAGGAACTCGCATGGAAACAACTCACAATATGGTCCTACAAAAGGGATTTTAGAAGGAAAAGTTGCACAAAAAGAATAGATTGAAAAAGACCCACAAAACGTAGGTTAGATTCAAAATACGTACAAAATGCAAAGTAGCGCCGAAATACTTACAAAATGCAACTGAAATTCAAAATACTTACAAAATGCAAATGAGATCGAAAATACGTACAAAATGCAATTGAGGATCAAAATACTTACAAAATGCAATTGAAATTGAAAATACACAATGCAATTCAGATTGAAATATCCCAGTTCCAATCCAAATTATTCACAAAGTGCAATTGAAATTCAAAATACTTACAAAATGCAATTGAAATTGAAAATGCTTACAAAATGTACGGTAGATTCAAACGACTCATGTGGATTGACAATACTTACAAAAAGCAATTTAGATTGAAAATACTTGACAAATGTAATTTAGATTCAAAATACCCACAAAATGCAATTGAGAATCAAAATATGTGCAAAATGCCCACCAAACAAAATGCAATTTAGATTCAAAATTCGTGCGAAATGCGGTTTTGGTTGAAAATACTTACAAAATGCAATTGAAATTCAAAATACTCACTAAAATGCCCTGACGCCTGCATTGAAAGACTTACTAAAAAGCAATTTAGATTGTCAATCTTTACAAAATGCAATTGAGGTTGAAAACAATCGCGAGATGTAATTTAGATCGAAGAGACTTACAAAATGCAACATAGATCAAAAATGCCTTAAAAAAAATGGTAAAAGGGAATTTAGATACACGGTGATTCGAGTAACAAAAACAGTGCGGGAATCTTAAAGAGAAAAGGAAATAGAAGGAAAAGAGGAGAGGAGAGGGGAGAGAGGAGAAGGTCCGCCCCAAAGGGAAGGGACAAAAAGGGGAAAACGGACCCAGCTCAGGAATCCCTCGGGGTCGCCAACGCCCGAACTCACCAGCCGTGAGCCCCTGAGGGTGTAGCATTATCGACGGTGCACCAGAAGTGGTGGGGCTACATACACCCTGCCTCCTTAAGGGCCTTGAGCACAAGGCAGGAGGTAAAAGGAAAAGAAAAAGAAGGCTGACCCCTCGCAGAAGGAGGGAATCAGAAAAGATGAGACAAGGGCCAATGAAGGCGGGAAAGGAAGAGACTCCCTAGGCCTCGGATACCCTAATACCGTCGGGGTCGGAAGAGAACAAGAGTTGACCAAGGGAGGTCGACAGGAAAGAAGAAAGAGAGGAGCCGGCACAAGTAAGTGGAAGCAATGCCGGACTCAGCTGGTGCCCCGTGGTCGCGAACCCACAACCCACTAGATGTGAGCCCCTGGGGGGGATTGTAAATGTTGCCATGCATGTGCTCTCAGAGGAGATTCTAACCACCTTGGAATTCGCAGCTCTAGCGAAGAAGGTACAGTTGAATTGCTTACTCATCTTAATTAGAATATTTGGTAAGTTCCGACATTGCCTCAGCATCGCTGCAATCTGTTTGGCGCATGCACTTCAGTTGGTCAACACTACTGGAATATATTACATGGGATTAAGGATGATGATGATAATTGTTGTTTTAAGGGGCCTAACATCTAGGTTATCGGCCCCTGATGGTTTGGGTGATCGTGAAGATGAAAATGAAAAGCGAACTTAAAACTAAAACACTAACCTACATACTAGAAGAAGAAATGGAAAAAAAGGAAAGGAAGCTTGTAGTTTAACGTGACCGTTAATCTTGAGATCATGAGCCACGGGACCTCCTTTTTACGTGGAATCCGAACCACAGGACATGGCATTTCACTTCGAAAATCTCACATGCATTGACCGGGAATCGAACCCGGACCGCCTTGGTGAGAGGCATACAGCTAGACCGCTGAGCCACCCTAGGCCTCGGATACCCTAATACCGTCGGAGTCAGAAGAGAACAAGAGTTGAGCAAGTGAGGTCGACAGGAAAGAAGACAGAGAGGAGCCCGGCACAAGTAAGTGGAAGCAATGCCGGACTCAGCTGGGGCCCCGTGGTCGCCAACCCACCAATACCCATGAGGCTGGGAAGCCCCACAAAGGACACCCCGGCCCCAGCGTTACGCGAACTGACGAGCAGGTCGTGCACACGCTGGACCAACGGGTGCTTCGGGAAACACATATCGATCGCTTGCAGCGCACTCAGAGAGTCAGTACACACAAGCAAGTGCTGGTGATCGTCTGATAACATGTACCGCAGAGCCTCTAAGATGGCATAGAGCTCCGCTGTGTACACGCCACAGGCATCGGGAAGTGAAAAGAGAAACCGACGATCCTTAACCACAAATGCACAGCCTACTTTCTCGTTTACCCTCGAACCGTCCGTGAATAGAAGCCCTGATCCCGTATACCGGCTCACAACGGACTGGAACAGCCTCCGATGGACGGAGGAGTCAGTGTCCGACTTGGGACCGGTGTGCAGATCCAGGATGATATCAGGGCGAGAGACGATCCACCGAGGAGCGTTGCTAGTTACTCGGACGATACAGGAGACAGAAGGAAATCGGAACTGACGGTATAAGTCATCCAAGCGAATCCCCGCTGGCCGAGTGGATCGGGCGAGCGCATCATACAGCCGGCGATTCGGATTGGAAAACAAATATGGATAGCTTGGATGAAGGGGCATCTGTCGAATAGTTGCAGCATAGGTCAGCAGTACTTGTTGGCGCCTCAGGTGTAAAGGAGGTACGCCAGCCTCGGCGAGCAAGCTGACGACTGGGATCGTCCGAAAAGCACCCGTCGGCAGGCTCACACCGCCGTGGTGGACACTGTCCAGTTTAACAAGCACTGACTTATGGGCCGAACCATATGCTACACTGCCATAATCTAATCTAGATAAAATCAGTGCCTTATAAAAGCGTAGGAGCACCGCGCGGTCCGCCCCCCATGATGTGCCGCTAAGATACCGCAACATGTTGAGTTTCTTAGCACAGGCAGTTTTCAAACACCGTACGTGTGGCTCCCACGTCAATTTCAGATCGAAAATGAGCCCAAGGAACCGGTACGCAGCAACAACAGGCAAAGCTACATTGTCCAGATAAATCTCAGGATCAGGATGGAGAGTGTGCTTTCGGCAGAAATGGACAACCGAGATCTTAGAGGTTGAGAATCGAAAGCCATGCTCCAGTGTCCAGCGTTCCACTCTCCGAATAGCTTGTTGTAGCTGTCGTTCAGCGACCGCCATATTTTGCGCACTATAATGTAGACCGAAGTCGTCTACATATAGCGACGGTACCACTGCTGGACCAGCAGCAGCGACTATACCGTTTATGGCAATCGCAAATAATGTTACGCTAAGCACCGATCACTGTGGGACTTCGTTTTCCGGTATATGATATTGCGAATATGTCCTCCCTATTCGGACACGGAACAGGCGAAGGGACAGAAAATTCGCAATAAATACCGGCAAGTTACCTCGGAATTTCCATTGATGCAGGGTAGAGAGGATGCCGTAACGCCAAGTGGTGTCATAGGCCTTCTCGAGGTCAAAGAAAACAGCGACTAAGTGCTGTCTCCGGAGAAAAGCGTCCTGTATGGCGGTCTCCAGGCGTACCAGATGGTCGTTGGTACACCGAGACTCCCTGAAACCACACTGGTATTCAGACTGGAGTCCCCGTTTCTCCACGACCCACACCAGGCGCCGATTGACCATCCTCTCAAAGAGCTTGCACGGACCGCTATTGAGACAAATATGTCTGTAACTCCCTGTCAAATTGGGATCCTTATCGGGCTTCAGGAGAGGTATAATGATACCTTCCTGCCATTGGGCTAGAAACACACCTTCCAACCAGATTCTGTTAAACACCCTGAGCAAGTAACGACTGCTCTCATCGTGTTTAACCATCTGGTTGTGAATATTATCAGGGCCGGGAGACGTGTCCCTGCAGTGCGCCAGCGCTACACGGAGTTCCCACTCCGTAAAGGGCACGTTGTACTCCTCCGAAGCGCGGGAAAAAAAAACTAAGCTGGAAACGTTCCGCTTCGCGCTTCAGGGCCACGAAGGCAGGGTCATAGTTATCGGAACCGGATATATCCGCAAAATACGAGGCGAGATGGTTTGCAACGCGATAAGGATCCGTAACCAATTCATTGTCAATGGAGAATTCCCGGTACAGTAGAAGATGTCTGAATTCCCGAAATGCGTCGTAGTTTAGTCCACACTTGAGAGGAGGGGGTATGTGCCGTAATAGAAGACACATACCGTTCCCAGGATTGTTTCTTACTCTGGCGAATAAGAATCCGTGCCCTGGCACGAAATTTCTTAAACGCCACCAAATTGGCCATGGTTGGACGCCGATGGTAGTGCTTATGAGCTCGACGACGGTCTCTTATTGCCGCTGCAATATCCTCTGTCCACCAAGGGACGAGTTTGCGACGAGGAGTCCCAGAAAAGGATGGAATGGACTCTTCGGCGGCAGCAAGAAGCACATCGGTGCTGTGCTGTACCTCGTCATCGACGCTCCGGCAACCAAGATCAACGAACACAGCTCGTTCTTAAAACGAGGGCCAATTTGCCCGCTTAAGAACCCAACGACTGGGGAACTCCACGGGCGTCTGGGTCAGAAGGGTAGGAAGGATCGGGAAATGGTCACTGTCACAGAGGTCGTCGTGTACATACCAACCAAACAGGGGGACCAGCGCACGCTACACACACTCAAGTCAATGTGTGATGATGATGATGATGATAATTGTTGTTTTAAGGGGCCTTACATCTAGGTTGTCGGCCCCTGATGGTTTGGGTCAACGTGAAGATGAAAGTGAAAATCGAACTTAAAACCAAAACTAACTAATAACCCACATACTAGAAGAAGAAATGGAAAAATTAAGGAGAATAAGGCAAATAAAAGGACAGAAGGAAAAGAAATGCCCTCAACCCTCGGAAAAGGCGGATTGAGGGACTTGGAAGGAAGGAGAGCCATGAAAGGCATATAGGAAAGGTAAAGAGGAGAGGGTCCGCCCCAAAGGGAAGGGAAAAAAGGGGAAAACGGACCCAGCTCAGGAATCCCTCGGGGTCGCCAACTCCCGAACTCACCAGCCGTGAGCCCCTGAGAGTGTAGCATTATCTAGGGTGCACCAGAAGTGGTGGAGCTACATACACCCGGCCTCCTTAAGGGCCTAGAGCACAAGGCAGGAGGTAAAAGGAAGAGAAAACGAAGGCGGACCCATCGCAGAAGGAGGGTATCAGGAAAGATGAGACAAGGGCCAATTAAGGCGGGAAAGGAAGATACTCCCTAGGCCTCGGATACCCTAATACCGTCGGGGTCAGAAGAGAACAAGAGTTGACCAAGTGAGGTCGACAGGAAAGAAGACTGAGAGGAGCCCGGCACAAGTAAGTGGAAGCAATGCCGGACTCAGCTGGGGCCCCCTTGTCGCTAACCCACGCCCACAAGATGTGAGCCCCTGGGGGAGGTCAATGTGTGAGTACATGCCGTGCGCTAAGCTAAAATGTGTAGCTTCCCCTGTATTTTATAGAGATAAATCCAACCCTTGAATTAAGCCCTCCACGTCCCTTCCTCTGGGGCAGGAAGATGGTGATCCCCATTGGGGGTGATGAGAGTTGAAATCACCCACGAGTAGGAAAGGGACTGGAAGTTGATCAACAAGATCAAAGACGTCATTAATATCAAGGGGCTGGTTCGGTGGAAGGTACACGTTACGAACAGTTGTCATAGCAGGCAAGGACACGCGATCTGCAATAGCTTCCAGAGGAGTGGCGAGTGGAAACTCCTCACTATATCAGTCAGAGCGAACGAAGGTACAAACGCCCCCGGAAGCCCGCGCGGCGTCTTGTCGCTCTTTAGATGATGATGATGATGATAATTGTTGTTTTAAGGGGCCTAACATCTAGGCTATCGGCCCCTGATGGTTTGGCTGATCGTGAAGATGAAAATGAAATGTAAACTTAAAACTAAAACGAACTACCAACCTACATACTAGAAGAAGAAATGGAAAAATTAAGGAGAATAAGGCAAATAAAAGGACAGGAGGAAAAGAAATGCCCTAAACCCTCGAAGAATGCGGGCTGAGGGACTTGGAAGGAAGGAGAGCCATGAAAGGCAGATAGGAAAGTGAAAGGGGAGAGGGTCCGCCCCAAAGGGAAGGGACAAAAGGGGAAAACGGACCCAGCTCAGGAAGCCCTCGGGGTCGCCAACGCCCGAACTCACCAGCCGTGAGCCCCTGAGGGTGTAGCATTATCGACGGTGCACCAGAAGTGGTGGGGCTACATACACCCTGCCTCCTTAAGGGCCTTGTGCACAAGGCAGGAGGTAAAAGGAAAAGAACAAGAAGGCTGATCCCTCACAGAAGGAGGGTATCAGGAAAGATGAGACAAGGGCCAATTAAGGCGGGAAAGGAAGAGACTCCCTAGGCCTCGGATACCCTAAGACCGTCGGGGTCGGAAGGAAGGAGAGAAGAAAGGGTAAGAGGGGAGAATCCACCCGAAAGGCAATGGAAAATGGAAAATGGGCTCCAGCTCAGGAATCCCTGCTAAATCCCGAGCTCGCCAGCCGTGAGCCCCTGAGGGTGTAGCACTATCGAGGGTGCACAAGAAGTGGTGGGGCTAGACACACACTGCATCCCTTAAGGTGGGTGATATCAGGAATAGAAAAACAAGAGGTCTGACCCCTCGAGTAATGAGGGATCAGTAATTATGATGATGAAGATAATTGTTGTTTTAAGGGACCTTACATCCAGGTTATCGGCCCGTAATGGTTTGATTGATAGCGAAAATGAAAATGAAATGGACACCATAATTAATAATAACTTCAGACTTGCATACTAGGAGAGGACAAATATAAGGTTGACAAATGACCATGATCTATACGCAATATCTGCAAGAATCGAAATTTTGTAATAATTAGAAATATAAGGTGATAGAATCATCAGTCTACAAACAGTGCCTGAGGCAAAAATTGCTACATTTTCATACCAATGTCAAACATATTATATTAGGCCTATATCAATCTACTAATATATAAAAAATGAGATGGTATGTGTCTGTCCGTCAGTGTGTTACTCAATACCGCAAGAACCACTAGTCCGATTTAAATGAAATTTTGCATGGCTGTAGCTGATTTACCAGGTTCACATATAGGATACTTTTGATTTCGATATTTTGCACTATTAAAAAAAGGGCGAACATTTTAGTGCCGTCACGACACCCTTTGGTTTCAAAATGTTATATTTCCATATCAAATAAAAAGAGAACGCTAAGAAATAGCAAACTATTGATGGCTCATCCAAGCTTGGAAATTTAATTTTCTATCCATAAGGTCCTTATCTCTTTTCGTGTATCTCCAACGGTTAGCTAGTAAAACCTAAATTTGTGCAATAAAACATGGTCAACACCGAGCGGTGCAGTATATCTCTACATAATAACAAGTAGTTCCATGAAGAACTATACAGCCTATTTTCATATATCCTATTTATGTTAATTGCCTCTATCTACATACAAAATTTCAGTTTGATTGCTGTAATAGATTCGTAGATATTGAGAACCGACTAAATATTTCGGATGGTCGCCATGTTGGATTTTATATATGTAGGTCCTAGAGTTATGTACTGTTACATGAAGATTATTGTGTACGTGTAGCATTCAAACTTCAATCGCATGATTAGGGCACAAGAAGTTACAAGGAGATTTTAATATTTCACACAGCTGCCATCTTGTGGTTATGGAAACAATTGAAATAAATTAAATGCTAGTGGATTTACATTCGTATAAGGATTTACTGTACCAAGTTTCACTGCACACGGATGGTTAAATTGCGAGAAACGTCCATGTGAATATATAAACTTCGCGCCGCCGCCATATTGGATTTGTGATGGTCGACAGGAAAGAAGGCGGAGAGGAGCCGGCACAAGTACGTGGAAGCAATGCCGGACTCAGCTGGGGCCCGTGGTCGACAACCCACGTCCCACTAGATGTGAGCCCCTGGGGGGCTTCGACTTAGTAAATCCATGTTACAATATTGGTAGCGCACGAGTAGATGTAACAAATGAGTTAAAACGCGCGAAGCGTTTCAACAAAATCCCGTACGCATTCATATACCGTTCATCGATTGCGATGAAGTTTGATGAGTTGTTTTATACACTTACTTGAAGGTTTCTAACTTAGTAAATCCATTCCACAGTATGTGGCGGCCGAATAGATATGACAAAATAGTGACAGCGCACGAATCAAATCCCTTATGCGTCTCCTGCCATTCATCCGATTGCGATGAAACTTCGGTGAGTTGTTGTGCACGCTCCCACGAATGTTTCTAAATTAGTAAATCCATTTCACGATAGTTTAGAGGTAGTTAACGGAATTTGAAACAAATATTGTGTATCCAAAAGCACTTCAAGAAACAAAATTACAACCCCAACACTTTCGTGATTGGCATTGCAACGCATGCCGGGTACAGGTCGTGTAAATATATATATATAAATGATTTATAAACTTTTTAAATGGCGGTGGTTTTGGGGTCTAGGGGATGTGAAACGCGGAGATATGTCGAAATTTTTCGGAAGTCGAATCATGGTACCCATTGCAATAGTTAGTTTCTAATGAAATCTACCTAAAGGAAGGCTGACCTCTCGCAGAAGGAGGGTATCAGAATAGATGATGATGATAATTGTTGTTTTAAGGGGCCTAACAACTAGGTTATCGGCCCCTGATGATCTGGGTGATAGAGAAAATGAGAATGAAATGAAAACCAGAACGAAAATTATGTGAGACGGAAAATACGTACAAAGAGAAACTCAGATGGAAACAACTCACAATATGGTCTTACAAAAGGGAATTTAGAACGAAAAGGTTCACAAAAAGAACAGATTGAAAAAAGACCCACAAAACGTAGGCTAGTTTCAAAATACGTACAAAATGCAATTAGCGTCGAAATACTTACAAAATGCAATTGAAATTGAAAATACACAATGCAATTTAGATTGAAATAGGCCGGTTCAGATTCAAAATACTCACAAAATGCAATTGAAATTCAAAATACTTACAAATTGCAATTGAATTTGAAAATGCTTACAAAATGTACGGTAGATTCAAACGACTCATATGGATTGACAATATTTACAAAATGCAATTTAGATTGAAAATACTTGACAAAATGTAGTTTAGATTCAAAATACCCACAAAATGCAATTGAGAATCAAAATATGTGCAAAATGCCCACCAAACAAAATGCAATTTAGATTCAAAATTCGTGCGAAATGCGGTTTTGGTTGAAAATACTTACAAAATGCAATTGAAATTCAAAATACTCACTAAAAGGCCCGTCTACCTGCATTGAAAGACTTACTAAAATGCAATTTAGATTGTCAATTTTTACAAAATGCAATTGAGGTTGAAAACAATCGCGAGATGTAATTTAGATCGAAAAAAACTTACAAAATGCAACGTAGATCAAAAATGCCGTAAAAAATCGCTAAAAGGGAATTTAGATACACGGTGAACCAAGTAACAAAAACAGTGCGGGAATCTTAAAGAGAAAAGGAAATACAAGGAAAAGAGGAGAGGTGAGGAGAGGGGAGAGGTTAGGGTCCGCCCCAAAGGTAAGGGACAAAAGTGGAAAACTGACCCAGTTCAGGAATCCCTCGGGGTCGCCAACTCCCGAACTCACCAGCCGTGGGCCCCTGAGGGTGTAGCATTATCTAGGGTGCACCAGAAGTGGTGGGGCTACAAGTAGTGGAGTAGTGGCGCTTCCAACCAGTGTCATGGCCGCCACGTGAGTCCAAGCCAATATCTCGCAAACCGATGGTCGGATGTTGACATATGAGGTGTCGTTGGACTCGGGTTGACGCCCTCTTTCCAATGGACCACTCATTTCAACCCCTAAATAAAACCTACCCCTACTAGGGGGTGAAATTGTAATTTTTAGTGAAAGTCTCTTTTCAAATGGGACATGTATAAGGTGCGCTGCTAAAATGAACTTAAACGTGGTTGCCCATATCGCACATGCGTTTTACGAGATGCCGCTATGGATGAACATTTTTGTTTTTGTTTTGTACGCATGCGCACTGGGGATTTTTGTAAGAGGGCGAGCTGTTTGAAAAAAATGATTGATAAGAAGGGGTTTTGGTGGTGAGGAGAGAGCCAGATAGTCGCCTACTTTCCTACGACGTTTGCCGATATCTCTCGAACGCAAGGTCGGATTTGAACGTGTGACGTGTCAAATCGCTTGTCTCGAAGCCCTATATATGTTATTAATAGGTTAAAGTTTTGAGAATGAGGGAAACAGGCGTTTTGGGGTAAAATTATGATTTTAGACTTTTTCTGATATTTCACGAATGCCTGGTCGGATTTGGTCCTATGACGTGTCAAATGGCTTGTCTCGAAACCCTCTTTATTTTGGTAATAGGTTAAAGTTTTTGAGAATGAGGGAAACAGAATTTTTTGTTGTAAAACCGTGATTTTAGACTTTTTGTTATATCTCACAAACCAATAACGCCAGAGACGTATACGAGGGGTCGTAGGACTCGGGGTGACGCCCCTCCCCTCTCTCCCTTTCGAATATAGTATTTATGTTTAAAAAAATGCGAAGGAGCCTAACGACACTTATGTTGAAAACATTTCAGTTTTTAAAACTTTTCTTAAATTTGTCTAAAATGTTCATGACGAGTGGTTGTAGATAGAAAGAGACGATACCACTGGACACGTGTTTCAACGAAGCTATTACTGGCCACGGTGGTGATATACCAATACAGTATTCGCTATTTCGATGAGACGGCGGGTCGAGGGTTCGTTTTCTGATTTTCCTATGATGGAATTCTTAATTCCTAAACCCCCTGAAGGGGGTCTTTAACGTGTAAACGATTATGAGTGACATGACAAATGATAATTCCTTGATTCGATGAAGTTGGCTTTAGATAGAACAAACAGAACTTGGTTATATGTTGCTTGAAGTGAGTATAGAAAACAAACTTGCTGGGGCAGACTGACAGGATGTGAATGTTATTTGATCTTATTGGAATGCATTGACTTGACAGGGCAATGAAAAAAAGCACAGAGATGCTGAGGACACTTGAAGGTCAAACGATATGGCAACCATGGTGGGAGGGGGAAGCTAGGATGATGTCGCCGATCATGTTCAATGGATGAATTTATATTTTGCGAAGCATTGTTCGGAGAGGGTCATGGGACGACTTGTTTTAAGGGTATTTATTTTTTCGATGTTTCCTATGGTGGACTCATTGATTGAAATAATCCAAAACTGCTAGGGCATGGCCTTGAGATTTTATAAACCGATAATGGGATTTTGACATACAAGATCCACTCAGAACTTGACATGATGTCATTCTTTTTATGGCTTATGAATTTCCCCAAAAAAGACCCAAAACAACAAGATCATGGACTTTTGCTTTTCTTAATATATTGCAAACCCATAATGTAAGATGTTTACTGTGAGTGACGAAATCTAGCTAGGTAACGAAAGAATTATTGTAGGATATATGTATGGTGACTGACACGTCTTTGACCATTGGAACTTGTTTTCAGATCTGACTGTAGTACATAGGGAGTATAGGTTGTAGGCATGGATTGACAAACGGTGCACACAAAATTCAATTTATCGATTCAAGAATTAAGAGTAGACTATCATTAATTAATTGGTTAAAGAGTGTAGCTAAAAATAAAAAAATGGTGACTACATTAAACTAAACTGAACCAAGTCGAATCAAACCCAACCGAACCAAACCAAGCCTAAAGCAAACCAAACCTAATCAAGAACAAGCCAAGGGCTTAAGTGTAAAACTTGTGGGGGAATGCAGTCATTGGCAATGTCCAAAGGAAGGGATAACGCTCTACCTCTAGAGGGTAAGGTAAAGCTAGCGCATGGTGCTAATGCATATTCCCAAGTACATGAACCACACACACACAACTATCCTATGCTGTTTTTATGAGTTAACTGTTAAAACTTACTCAGTGGTTACTGAGCAAGATGGTCGCTACACACAACAAGCTTTAAATACTTGAGGCTAATAATCTATACACACACACACACGCTTGTTCTAAACTAAACTGTCTTGCTGGCAGTGCTCACACAGTAGGCAAATGACAGAAATGCTTGGCTAACAGAAATACAATCATTTTCGTTTGTCTAATGTTACCAGCTAACCATTACATGCTATAGTGGTGAGCACATGTGCCTCTTGCACTGGAGATCGTAACTCGATTTCTAGCTCTAAGGCCTAGAATGAATCAAACTAAGAAAGAAGGGTATGGTGACGCAGTGGTTAAACTGTTAGCCTTTCACTAAGGTAGACTAGGGTTTGATTTTAGGTTAATATACATGTCATAAACAAACAAACAAACAAACAAACAAACAAAAAAAGCAGAGATAATGTTTAAAACTGATTACACTTGTCTCTTTTCAAATTATTACTTAGATTGCAAATACAAAGGTGGACTGGGTTTGATATTCAGTTAATGCTGCCTATCGCATACTAGCCTGTAAGAAAGCCAAACAAGCAAAAGGCGTAAGTAGAGCAGTGGTAAAATCGCTATGTGTAGAGAACTACCTAACGGTTTTATGAACTGGCAATGGTATGTCGCATAAACAGTGCAGGATACAATCCAGCAACCATAATTTGTATCTTGTAGAGCAGAGAAAACATATATATAGAGAAAGATATAGAAAGCTAGTGTATGTATGGGTAGCATTGATAATTTGACCAGAGAAAATACGATGAGGTAGGGTGGGGAGAGGGAGAATTAACACTTATATATGAATGAATGGTAAATAGTATTTTAGTTTTTTTTCCCCAATAGTTTTGTTTTTTAAATGCAGTGGTAGATAGTCGTTATTTTGTAAAACATTCTTACTTGCAGTAGTAATAAGACTCTATGGTTTCGCTAACACATAGATAGACTGTATTATTGCCATGGTCAAGCACTCACATTAAGATCATTTACAAAATCATAAAATGAAAAATAAAAAATCTTGTTTTGGAAATATCGTTTTTCAACATACACAAAATAAATATATAAAAAATTTGTAAACAGCAAAATGGAAAATCCATGGTCAAGCACTCACATTAAGATCATTTACAAAATCATAAAATGAAAAATAAAAATCTTGTTTTGGAAATATCGATTTTTTTCAACATACACAAAATAAATATATAAAAAATTTGTAAACAGCAAAATGGAAAATCCATGTTTCCATATAGACAAAATTTAAAAACCTTAAACGGACATTTAAGAAAATATATGCAAATGGGAAATTGACAAATGTGTAAATATGAAAATGGAAAAATCCATGTTTCCATATCATGAAATTGAAAAACATCAAACTGTCATTTAAAAAAATGCAAATGGAAAATTGACAAATTGCAATGTGTGAAATGTGAAATTGAACAAATGGCTATCATTATTTTAAAAAAAAAAGAACATGGTGCTCTATGGTTGAGGTGTGAATCAAACCCTTTCTACTTATTTGGACCACCCGAGACTGAGTAGACTAGTTTAAGTTGTCATACCACTTTTAAAAGTTTGTGTTAAATCTAGGAATTGAACCCAAGAGCTTGTAGGGGAGATCAAAGGTTATAATATGTTAAACAGATAGCCTTGAATGAAGGGTGTGGTAGCTATATAGAGATGAGACGTTTCGCTCGGGGCAGGGAGGCATGGAGATCTGCATCAAACCAGTCAAAGGACTAAAGACTCAAACAACAACATGTACGTTCACCAAAATAATGTTGTGTAACGGTAAATGTTAGTCAACGAACAGTAATGCATTACTAAAACCCATGACACGATACCTAAGAGCTTTTCTAAAATGATTTTAAAATGCCTTTAACCCTATATTGAACACCCAGTTCACAAGACTCATAACTGCAATGTTATGGTAAAACAAAACAAAATCTATATTTCAAAACAAACAAGTGGTTTAGTCAATGTATACTGGAAAAAGTTTTGTAAACACTCAAGTCCTCAAGACCAATTAAATTAGTAACTGTCAGGTTGGCCGAGTGGTTAAGGTGTTTGACTTAAGATCAAATTTCTGTATAAGGAAGCAAGGGTTCGAATCCCTTACCTGACATAACTATTGCCTTAACATGGCTTGGCCACACTGTATTATTATGATACTCAGTACACAAACCATAGATATAGTGTATTGTTTAAGGCCACTCTCTTTCTGAACATAGTCAGAGACTGTTGATGGTTAACAATTGTATTAATAGTGGGACATGGGGATAGCAATTAAGAAAAAACAGCCAATACCCATACAATATTTTTATTCATTTTAGTTTTTTTTTTACAATAGTTACACACTGAATACAACTTTTTATCTCTTTACCATTGTTTGATATAGATTTTAAACACAACGCTTGTTGTAGATCCTTTTACAACTTTCTCTAGGTACTCTTGTTCTTAAAAACTGGGGAAGCCGCAATGGTTTTATAGACATTAAACCCTCATTCTCTTTTTTTTCATCATCATAATCATCATTATTATAAATATTATCTTTATAATTATTATAGTCATTGTCACCATCATTATCATCATCATCATCATCCTCAACATCACTAGAACTATCCAATTCCATTTTTTCCTTTTCAAAAGGGATCTCTTGAAGAGTCTGTGTTGCTTTTGATAGTGTTACGGGTTTATTGAACGTTGACAACTGTCCTAACATGACTTTTTGAGGAGATAAATGTTTTTTCATAAGGAAGTCACTATGTTGAGTAACACTATGTTTTTGTCGGACTTGCTTTTTCTTGTTCTTTTGATCATGTTTTGTTAACACTAACGGTGTTTCATTTGGTATACCACATTGATGAGTACCCACACTTAAGACCTCACTATGTTTACTTTTTAGATGACCTAGACATTTTGTTGTTCTTTGTTTTGAGCACTGCCAAAATATGATGCCATTCGCATTTTCTCGCTTATAGTTATAAGAGTACCCATGATACAGGGCACGTGGTTTACCTTTATTGGTTATAGTATATTCCATAGTAGTCACTGACTTGTATAGTCGATCCGCCTACTACAATGGTCTGAACACTTGTGGTGAAAGAATGATGTTGTGTTGACGTTTTATGCAGGATAATGTTGGTGGCATATGTGGGTGGCTTATGTTGATGACATGTGTTGTTGGCTGATTTTGGTGGCTTATGTTGATGGTTTATGGTGGTGGCTTATGTTGATGGCTTATGTTGGTGGCTTATGTTGATGACATATGTTGGTGACTTATGTTGATAGCTTATGTTGGTGGCTAATGTTGATGACATATGTTGTTGGCTTATGGTGGTGGCTTATGTTGATGGTATATGTTGCTGGCCTATGTTGATGGTTTATGTTAATGGCTTAGGTTAATATCTTAGGTTGATGGCATAAGTTGATGGCTTATGTTGGTGGCTTATGGTGGTGGCTTATGCTGGTGGCTTATGCTAGTGGCTTATGGTGGTGGTTTATGGTGGTGGCTTATGTTGATGACATATGTTGGTGGCTTATGTTGGTGGCTTATGTTGGTGGCTTATGGTGATGGCTTATGGTGGTGGGTTATGGTGGTGGATTATGGTGGCTTATAGTGGTGGCTTATGGTGGTGGTTTATGGTGGTGGCTTATGTTGATGACATATGTTGGTGGCTTATGGTGGCTTATGGTGGTGATTTATAATGGTGGCCTATGTTGGTGGCTTATTTTTGGTGGTTTATGTTAATACCTTATTTGTAATGGCTTATTTGACAAGTTATTGTTGTCAATGTATTTAGAGGATTTTTCTCTTGGTTTTGGAAAGTATCTCAACTCTTTTTTATGGTAGCATAATGCTTACCGCCATGTTTGTAAGCAACAACAACACACTAAAATTCCAAGAATCCAAAGTACTCTAAGGTTAATGATTGTCTCTCAACTCCATTCAACGTCTAGTCAAAAAACATTATATATTTTTAACATTTTACAAAAAAGGTAAATTGGGAAAGTAAGCTATATGTTTAAACTAAAAATCATATCAAATCATATGCTAACTCCAACACCTACGTCTACCCCAATCTCAGTCAAAAAAATATAATATTCTTTAAATTTTTCCAAAACAGTATTTGGAAAGTAGGCCATATTTTGAAAACTAATCATTCTATAAAGTCATATATATATATATACTGAAACCAATGGCTTTTATATCCTTAATCTTAAGAACAAAATATGGAATTTTTGACATTTTTTCCAAAAATGTTCATTTTAAAACGGGGCTATATTTTGGAAACTAGGAATTTTACAAGAAAGTTTGTTTAACGTAAATGGCAGGTATTTACCCCCACTACCCGCAAACCAAGTCCCAGGTCTCTGGGGAAAAATCCAAAAAAAGTTCAATTTGGAAAGTAGGCAATATTTTGAAAACTAATCATCCTAAAAAGTCATATATAGACTCAAACCAATGGCTTTTATGTCCTTAATTGGTAGAACAAAACTTAACATTTTTTCAGTTTTTCCAAAAAAGTCCAATTTTCAAAAATTGTCTATATTTTGGGAACTAAGAATTTTACAAAAAAGTTTGTTTAACGAAAATGAAAGGTCTTTACCCCCCTCTACCCAAAACATAAATTTCAGGTCCCTAGGACAAAAACTGTGCAGTGTATATATATATATATATTTTTTTTTGGGGGGGGAGGGGGTCTATATTCACTTTACCTCCCCACTTTACAAGATGGCGGCCATAGCTTAACTTAACCTAGCCTAACCTAACCTGACCTACGAGGTGTGATCAAAAAGTTCCAAAAATGTGGCTGCAACTTAACCATACCTAGCCTAGCCTAACCTAACCTCCCTGTTGACTAGCCCCCTTTGGACGGGTCCTTTTTGAAGGGAGTCATTTTTTTTACGTGTCCCGGAGGACGGGTCCTTGTTGACGGGTCCCAGTGGCGGGTCCCCTTTGACATAATTTGGATAAAATGCAAGGCCAGTCCATAGGGATCAGTCCAAAGGACCCGCCACTGGGACCCGTCAACAAGGACCCGTCCTCCGGGACACGTAAAAAAAATGACTCCCTTCAAAAAGGACCCGTCCAAAGGGGGCTAGTCAACAGGGAGGTTAGGTTAGGCTAGGCTAGGTATGGTTAAGTTGCAGCCACATTTTTGGAACTTTTTGATCACACCTCGTAGGTCAGGTTAGGTTAGGCTAGGTTAAGTTAAGCTATGGCCGCCATCTTGTAAAGTGGGGAGGTAAAGTGAATATAGACCCCCTCCCCCCCAAAAAAAAAAAATATATATATATATACACTGCACAGTTTTTGTCCTAGGGACCTGAAATTTATGTTTTGGGTAGAGGGGGGTAAAGACCTTTCATTTTCGTTAAACAAACTTTTTTGTAAAATTCTTAGTTCCCAAAATATAGACAATTTTTGAAAATTGGACTTTTTTGGAAAAACTGAAAAAATGTTAAGTTTTGTTCTACCAATTAAGGACATAAAAGCCATTGGTTTGAGTCTATATATGACTTTTTAGGATGATTAGTTTTCAAAATATTGCCTACTTTCCAAATTGAACTTTTTTTGGATTTTTCCCCAGAGACCTGGGACTTGGTTTGCGGGTAGTGGGGGTAAATACCTGCCATTTACGTTAAACAAACTTTCTTGTAAAATTCCTAGTTTCCAAAATATAGCCCCGTTTTAAAATGAACATTTTTGGAAAAAATGTCAAAAATTCCATATTTTGTTCTTAAGATTAAGGATATAAAAGCCATTGGTTTCAGTATATATATATATATGACTTTATAGAATGATTAGTTTTCAAAATATGGCCTACTTTCCAAATACTGTTTTGGAAAAATTTAAAGAATATTATATTTTTTTGACTGATATTGGGGTAGACGTAGGTGTTGGAGTTAGCATATGATTTGATATGATTTTTAGTTTAAACATATAGCTTACTTTCCCAATTTACCTTTTTTGTAAAATGTTAAAAATATATAATGTTTTTTGACTAGACGTTGAATGGAGTTGAGAGACAATCATTAACCTTAGAGTACTTTGGATTCTTGGAATTTTAGTGTGTTGTTGTTGCTTACAAACATGGCGGTAAGCATTATGCTACCATAAAAAAGAGTTGAGATACTTTCCAAAACCAAGAGAAAAATCCTCTAAATACATTGACAACAATAACTTGTCAAATAAGCCATTACAAATAAGGTATTAACATAAACCACCAAAAATAAGCCACCAACATAGGCCACCACTATAAATCACCACCATAAGCCACCATAAGCCACCAACATATGTCATCAACATAAGCCACCACCATAAACCACCACCATAAGCCACCACTATAAGCCACCATAATCCACCACCATAACCCACCACCATAAGCCATCACCATAAGCCACCAACATAAGCCACCAACATAAGCCACCAACATATGTCATCAACATAAGCCACCACCATAAACCACCACCATAAGCCACTAGCATAAGCCACCAGCATAAGCCACCACCATAAGCCACCAACATAAGCCATCAACTTATGCCATCAACCTAAGATATTAACCTAAGCCATTAACATAAACCATCAACATAGGCCAGCAACATATACCATCAACATAAGCCACCACCATAAGCCAACAACATATGTCATCAACATTAGCCACCAACATAAGCTATCAACATAAGTCACCAACATATGTCATCAACATAAGCCACCAACATAAGCCATCAACATAAGCCACCACCATAAACCATCAACATAAGCCACCAAAATCAGCCAACAACACATGTCATCAACATAAGCCACCCACATATGCCACCAACATTATCCTGCATAAAACGTCAACACAACATCATTCTTTCACCACAAGTGTTCAGACCATTGTAGTAGGCGGATCGACTATACAAGTCAGTGACTACTATGGAATATACTATAACCAATAAAGGTAAACCACGTGCCCTGTATCATGGGTACTCTTATAACTATAAGCGAGAAAATGCGAATGGCATCATATTTTGGCAGTGCTCAAAACAAAGAACAACAAAATGTCTAGGTCATCTAAAAAGTAAACATAGTGAGGTCTTAAGTGTGGGTACTCATCAATGTGGTATACCAAATGAAACACCGTTAGTGTTAACAAAACATGATCAAAAGAACAAGAAAAAGCAAGTCCGACAAAAACATAGTGTTACTCAACATAGTGACTTCCTTATGAAAAAACATTTATCTCCTCAAAAAGTCATGTTAGGACAGTTGTCAACGTTCAATAAACCCGTAACACTATCAAAAGCAACACAGACTCTTCAAGAGATCCCTTTTGAAAAGGAAAAAATGGAATTGGATAGTTCTAGTGATGTTGAGGATGATGATGATGATGATAATGATGGTGACAATGACTATAATAATTATAAAGATAATATTTATAATAATGATGATTATGATGATGAAAAAAAAGAGAATGAGGGTTTAATGTCTATAAAACCATTGCGGCTTCCCCAGTTTTTAAGAACAAGAGTACCTAGAGAAAGTTGTAAAAGGATCTACAACAAGCGTTGTGTTTAAAATCTATATCAAACAATGGTAAAGAGATAAAAAGTTGTATTCAGTGTGTAACTATTGTAAAAAAAAAACTAAAATGAATAAAAATATTGTATGGGTATTGGCTGTTTTTTCTTAATTGCTATCCCCATGTCCCACTATTAATACAATTGTTAACCATCAACAGTCTCTGACTATGTTCAGAAAGAGAGTGGCCTTAAACAATACACTATATCTATGGTTTGTGTACTGAGTATCATAATAATACAGTGTGGCCAAGCCATGTTAAGGCAATAGTTATGTCAGGTAAGGGATTCGAACCCTTGCTTCCTTATACAGAAATTTGATCTTAAGTCAAACACCTTAACCACTCGGCCAACCTGACAGTTACTAATTTAATTGGTCTTGAGGACTTGAGTGTTTACAAAACTTTTTCCAGTATACATTGACTAAACCACTTGTTTGTTTTGAAATATAGATTTTGTTTTGTTTTACCATAACATTGCAGTTATGAGTCTTGTGAACTGGGTGTTCAATATAGGGTTAAAGGCATTTTAAAATCATTTTAGAAAAGCTCTTAGGTATCGTGTCATGGGTTTTAGTAATGCATTACTGTTCGTTGACTAACATTTACCGTTACACAACATTATTTTGGTGAACGTACATGTTGTTGTTTGAGTCTTTAGTCCTTTGACTGGTTTGATGCAGATCTCCATGCCTCCCTGCCCCGAGCGAAACGTCTCATCTCTATATAGCTACCACACCCTTCATTCAAGGCTATCTGTTTAACATATTATAACCTTTGATCTCCCCTACAAGCTCTTGGGTTCAATTCCTAGATTTAACACAAACTTTTAAAAGTGGTATGACAACTTAAACTAGTCTACTCAGTCTCGGGTGGTCCAAATAAGTAGAAAGGGTTTGATTCACACCTCAACCATAGAGCACCATGTTCTTTTTTTTTTAAAATAATGATAGCCATTTGTTCAATTTCACATTTCACACATTGCAATTTGTCAATTTTCCATTTGCATTTTTTTAAATGACAGTTTGATGTTTTTCAATTTCATGATATGGAAACATGGATTTTTCCATTTTCATATTTACACATTTGTCAATTTCCCATTTGCATATATTTTCTTAAATGTCCGTTTAAGGTTTTTAAATTTTGTCTATATGGAAACATGGATTTTCCATTTTGCTGTTTACAAATTTTTTATATATTTATTTTGTGTATGTTGAAAAAAATCGATATTTCCAAAACAAGATTTTTATTTTTCATTTTATGATTTTGTAAATGATCTTAATGTGAGTGCTTGACCATGGATTTTCCATTTTGCTGTTTACAAATTTTTTATATATTTATTTTGTGTATGTTGAAAAACGATATTTCCAAAACAAGATTTTTTATTTTTCATTTTATGATTTTGTAAATGATCTTAATGTGAGTGCTTGACCATGGCAATAATACAGTCTATCTATGTGTTAGCGAAACCATAGAGTCTTATTACTACTGCAAGTAAGAATGTTTTACAAAATAACGACTATCTACCACTGCATTTAAAAAACAAAACTATTGGGGAAAAAAAACTAAAATACTATTTACCATTCATTCATATATAAGTGTTAATTCTCCCTCTCCCCACCCTACCTCATCGTATTTTCTCTGGTCAAATTATCAATGCTACCCATACATACACTAGCTTTCTATATCTTTCTCTATATATATGTTTTCTCTGCTCTACAAGATACAAATTATGGTTGCTGGATTGTATCCTGCACTGTTTATGCGACATACCATTGCCAGTTCATAAAACCGTTAGGTAGTTCTCTACACATAGCGATTTTACCACTGCTCTACTTACGCCTTTTGCTTGTTTGGCTTTCTTACAGGCTAGTATGCGATAGGCAGCATTAACTGAATATCAAACCCAGTCCACCTTTGTATTTGCAATCTAAGTAATAATTTGAAAAGAGACAAGTGTAATCAGTTTTAAACATTATCTCTGCTTTTTTTGTTTGTTTGTTTGTTTGTTTGTTTGTTTATGACATGTATATTAACCTAAAATCAAACCCTAGTCTACCTTAGTGAAAGGCTAACAGTTTAACCACTGCGTCACCATACCCTTCTTTCTTAGTTTGATTCATTCTAGGCCTTAGAGCTAGAAATCGAGTTACGATCTCCAGTGCAAGAGGCACATGTGCTCACCACTATAGCATGTAATGGTTAGCTGGTAACATTAGACAAACGAAAATGATTGTATTTCTGTTAGCCAAGCATTTCTGTCATTTGCCTACTGTGTGAGCACTGCCAGCAAGACAGTTTAGTTTAGAACAAGCGTGTGTGTGTGTGTATAGATTATTAGCCTCAAGTATTTAAAGCTTGTTGTGTGTAGCGACCATCTTGCTCAGTAACCACTGAGTAAGTTTTAACAGTTAACTCATAAAAACAGCATAGGATAGTTGTGTGTGTGTGGTTCATGTACTTGGGAATATGCATTAGCACCATGCGCTAGCTTTACCTTACCCTCTAGAGGTAGAGCGTTATCCCTTCCTTTGGACATTGCCAATGACTGCATTCCCCCACAAGTTTTACACTTAAGCCCTTGGCTTGTTCTTGATTAGGTTTGGTTTGCTTTAGGCTTGGTTTGGTTCGGTTGGGTTTGATTCGACTTGGTTCAGTTTAGTTTAATGTAGTCACCATTTTTTTATTTTTAGCTACACTCTTTAACCAATTAATTAATGATAGTCTACTCTTAATTCTTGAATCGATAAATTGAATTTTGTGTGCACCGTTTGTCAATCCATGCCTACAACCTATACTCCCTATGTACTACAGTCAGATCTGAAAACAAGTTCCAATGGTCAAAGACGTGTCAGTCACCATACATATATCCTACAATAATTCTTTCGTTACCTAGCTAGATTTCGTCACTCACAGTAAACATCTTACATTATGGGTTTGCAATATATTAAGAAAAGCAAAAGTCCATGATCTTGTTGTTTTGGGTCTTTTTTGGGGAAATTCATAAGCCATAAAAAGAATGACATCATGTCAAGTTCTGAGTGGATCTTGTATGTCAAAATCCCATTATCGGTTTATAAAATCTCAAGGCCATGCCCTAGCAGTTTTGGATTATTTCAATCAATGAGTCCACCATAGGAAACATCGAAAAAATAAATACCCTTAAAACAAGTCGTCCCATGACCCTCTCCGAACAATGCTTCGCAAAATATAAATTCATCCATTGAACATGATCGGCGACATCATCCTAGCTTCCCCCTCCCACCATGGTTGCCATATCGTTTGACCTTCAAGTGTCCTCAGCATCTCTGTGCTTTTTTTCATTGCCCTGTCAAGTCAATGCATTCCAATAAGATCAAATAACATTCACATCCTGTCAGTCTGCCCCAGCAAGTTTGTTTTCTATACTCACTTCAAGCAACATATAACCAAGTTCTGTTTGTTCTATCTAAAGCCAACTTCATCGAATCAAGGAATTATCATTTGTCATGTCACTCATAATCGTTTACACGTTAAAGACCCCCTTCAGGGGGTTTAGGAATTAAGAATTCCATCATAGGAAAATCAGAAAACGAACCCTCGACCCGCCGTCTCATCGAAATAGCGAATACTGTATTGGTATATCACCACCGTGGCCAGTAATAGCTTCGTTGAAACACGTGTCCAGTGGTATCGTCTCTTTCTATCTACAACCACTCGTCATGAACATTTTAGACAAATTTAAGAAAAGTTTTAAAAACTGAAATGTTTTCAACATAAGTGTCGTTAGGCTCCTTCGCATTTTTTTAAACATAAATACTATATTCGAAAGGGAGAGAGGGGAGGGGCGTCACCCCGAGTCCTACGACCCCTCGTATACGTCTCTGGCGTTATTGGTTTGTGAGATATAACAAAAAGTCTAAAATCACGGTTTTACAACAAAAAATTCTGTTTCCCTCATTCTCAAAAACTTTAACCTATTACCAAAATAAAGAGGGTTTCGAGACAAGCCATTTGACACGTCATAGGACCAAATCCGACCAGGCATTCGTGAAATATCAGAAAAAGTCTAAAATCATAATTTTACCCCAAAACGCCTGTTTCCCTCATTCTCAAAACTTTAACCTATTAATAACATATATAGGGCTTCGAGACAAGCGATTTGACACGTCACACGTTCAAATCCGACCTTGCGTTCGAGAGATATCGGCAAACGTCGTAGGAAAGTAGGCGACTATCTGGCTCTCTCCTCACCACCAAAACCCCTTCTTATCAATCATTTTTTTCAAACAGCTCGCCCTCTTACAAAAATCCCCAGTGCGCATGCGTACAAAACAAAAACAAAAATGTTCATCCATAGCGGCATCTCGTAAAACGCATGTGCGATATGGGCAACCACGTTTAAGTTCATTTTAGCAGCGCACCTTATACATGTCCCATTTGAAAAGAGACTTTCACTAAAAATTACAATTTCACCCCCTAGTAGGGGTAGGTTTTATTTAGGGGTTGAAATGAGTGGTCCATTGGAAAGAGGGCGTCAACCCGAGTCCAACGACACCTCATATGTCAACATCCGACCATCGGTTTGCGAGATATTGGCTTGGACTCACGTGGCGGCCATGACACTGGTTGGAAGCGCCACTACTCCACTACTGCTACATACACCCTGCGTCCTTTTAAGGGCCTTGAGCACAAGGCAGGAGGTAAAAGGAAATGAAAAAGAAGGCTAACCCCTCGCAGAATTAGGGTAGCAAAAAAGCTGAGACGAGGGCCAATTAAGGCGGGAAAGGAAGAGACTCCCTAGGCCTCGGATACCCTAATACCGTCGGGGTCGGAAGAGAACAAGAGTTGACCAAGTGAAATCGACAGGAAAGAAGACGGATGATGATGATGATAATTGTTGTTTTAAGGGGCCTAACATCTAGGTTATCGGCCCCTGATGGTTTGGGTGATCGTGAAGATGAAAATGAAATGCGAATTTAAAACTAAAACTAACTACTAACCTACATACTAGAAGAAGAAATGGAAAACTAAAGGAGAATTAGGCAAATAAAGGACAGGAGGGAAAGAAATTTTCTCAACCCTCGAAGAAGGCGGATTGAGGACTTGGAAGGAAGGAGAGCCATGAAAGGCATATAGGAAAGTGAAAGAGGAGAGGGTCCACCCCAAAGGTAAGGGACAAAAGGGGAAAACGGACCCAGCTCAGGAATCCCTCGGGGTCGCCAACTCCCGAACTCACCAGCCGTGAGCCCCTGAGGGTGTAGCATTATCTAGGGTGCACCAGAAGTGGTGGGGCTACATACACACTGCCTCCTTAAGGGCCTAGAGCACAAGGCAGGTGGTAAAAGGAAGAGAAAAAGAAGGCTGACCCCTCGCAGAAGGAGGGTATCAGAAAAGATGAGACAAGGGCCAATTAAGGCGGGAAAGGAAGAGACTCCCTAGGCCTCGGATACCCTAATACCGTCGGGGTCAGAAGAGAACAAGAGTTGACCAAGTGAGGTCGACAGGAAAGGAGACAGAGATGAGCCCGGCACAAGTAAGTGGAAGCAATGCCGGACTCAGCTAGGGCCCCGTGGTCGCCAACCCACGCCCACAAGATGTGAGCCCCTGGGGGAACATAGAATAGAACAAGTGCAAAAACGTGTACCTGATGCTTGTGAACTATGAACGCTATTTTTAGATTTTTAGATATTGTTGCAGTGTTTTTAACCATTTATTATGTATATGCATTTTATTTCATCGTAAAGATTTCGATGTTTTTAGCCTACTTTCGAATTTTGCAAAAAATGAAAGTAGACTTATGAGATCAACACAGGGCGAAAAAAGTAGGTCTGTCTGTGTGTGTGTGTGTGTGTGTGTCTTTGTGTGTGTGAGTCTGTGTGTCTGTGTGTGTGTGAGTCTGTGTGTGTGTGTGTGTGTGTGTACTCTGAATGTCTGTCCCCCCCCCTATCAATTCGAACACGGTGAATGCGAATTGAACGAAATTTGGTACAAAGGTAGATGATGATGATGATAATTGTTGTTTTACGGGGCCTAACATCTAGGCTATCGGCCCCTGATGGTTTGGGTGATCGTGAAGATGAAAATTAAATGTAAACTTAAAACTAAAACTAACTACCAACCTACATACTAGAAGAATAAATGGAAAACTAAAGGAGAATAAGGCAAATAAAGGACAGGAGGAAAAGAAATGCCCTCAACCCTCGAAGAATGCGGATTGAGGGACTTGGAAGGAAGGAGAGCCATGAAAGGCAGATAGGAAAGTGAAAGAGGAGAGGGTCCGCCCCAAAGGTAAGGGACAAAAGGGGAAAACGGACCCAGCTCAGGAATCCCTCGGGGTCTCCAACTCCCGAACTCACCAGCCGTGAGCCCCTGAGGGTGTAGCATTATCTAGGGTGCACCAGAAGTGGTGGGGCTACATACACCCTGCCTCCTTATGGGCCTGGAGCACAAGGCAGGAGGTAAAAGGAAAAGAAAAAGAAGGCTGACCCCTCACAGAAGGAGGGTGTCAGGAAAGATGAGATAAGGGCCAATTAAGGCGGGAAAGGTAGAGACTCCCTAGGCCTCGGATACCCTTATACCGTCGGGATCGGAAGAGAACAAGAGTTGACCAAGTGAGGTCGACAGGAAAGAGACGGAGAGGAGCCCGGCACAAGTAAGTGGAAGCAATGCCGGACTCAGCTGGGGCCCCGTGGTCGCCAACCCACGCCCACTAGATGTGAGCCCCTGGGGGAAGGTACAAAGGTAGAACTAGCAAAGGACACCTCAGTGTCATGTTTTATATCGCCGCCATCTTTACTAAAACTGAATGGCGGCCACTCAAACGTTCAAAACGTAGAATCAAATAACGACTAACCAAATCATCCGATCTCTACCAAATTTGGTAATGACATAACTTCGTATAGGATGCGTCTTGTGACCAAACTACAAGGTCATCCGCCATACCATTTCAGGATGGCGGCCGTGCGAATTATGCAAACTTTATAATCCATATCATGGGACCCACAAGTTCCGATTATCGAGCCGAGAATCGTTTTAACTGTTCTAAAGGAAGAGGCACGTTCGAAATTAAAAGTTTATTTTGTAATACTATAGTGCAGACGTGATTTTAAAAAGCTGAGCCGATTCAGTAATAAGACAAAATGGCAGCGGATATCTTGTGCCTGACTTATATTTCACTAATTTGCGTATTGCATGCAATATAGCGTACTGATACAAAATAAATAAACTTTGTATGAAATGCTTTATATATAAATAATATACTCCAGTGATGAAATCGTTTTGTATAAATCATTATTTGCTAACAAGTTCTATGTAAGTCATTTTATATAGAACGATATTCGTTGACACAATTAGCTCAGTGGTAGAGCGTTAGCCTATCGCTCCTAATGCCTATGGTTCAAACCCGATCAGAGCTAGGTTTTTTGCTTGAAATGTTATATGTTTATTGCTTTTTTAATGACTCATGTTTTAAAATTAAGCGTTATATTGTGCATATTATGGTGTAAAATATATATTTAATTAAAACATAATTCGCCAGCAGATTTACTCGAGACATCTAGCTGCCAAAAAGGCAACTGCACGCCGACCTACTTATTAACTTCCAGATTTTATTGAAAAGTTTCTTCTTCTGGCCGCTAGAATGCACTCGCTCTGTTAGGATTAAATTGTTCGATATTTCACCACTAGATGTCACGACTAGTCTACGTGGGGCTCCATTGATTACTATACCATTGGCATTCTATGCGCATCGAATTTGAAGAATGACAAGATGATACTACGATACATTTTTACTTTTTATTTTAAAGGGTTTGTAACAGCCTATTTTGCGTTACTTGAAAATGTTATTTGAAGTAAAGAACAAAACGATTTCACATAGTAACTGAATTCAAGCCGTTGGTGTTAGTTCAGGTTATTAATTACTACTTTTATTTCAGGCAAATAGCAATCGAAAATATCCACATAGTTTGTATACACACGTCTCTGTAGGGTCATGGAAAGATTTGTTAATTCAATTAGGGTTGTGAAAGCCATGCACAACCAGACGTGTAAAGACATGCCTCAACTCCAAGTTGGCTGTTGCCCACGGCAGGTCGTATATGTAATAATAATAATAATACCGTAATAATAATAATAATAATAATAATAATGTTATTGGTTTTACATCCCTTTTAACTACTGCTGCTTTTAGAGACACCGGGGTGCCGGAATTTTGGCCCGAAGGGGAACTTTAACGTGCCAGTAAATGTACTGACACGGCTCCCTCGCATTTGTGCACCCTCAAATGCCAGCTGATTGCGCCAGGATACGAACCTGCAACCTAGGGCCCAGCAAGCGAGAACGTTACCGCTGAGCCACGCAGCCAGGCCGGTCGATTATGTCTCCAGATCCATAACATTCTTGATATACTTCTTATCTTTCTTTCTTCAATGATGGTAGCAGTTTTTATCTAGGTTGTGGCGTTTGGTAGAGATAAATCGTTTCTAAGGTCTTCAACAAAGATTAGTTCTATTATACTCTTTTATAATAACAACGAGTTATAACTATACTCATACATTTAGGAGAAAGTAGGCTATATGTTCTCTACTGAACATCTTGTTTGTGTTTAGATGGGCTCTATATATAAGTTTGTGGGCTGAAGAAGGGTCCAAAAGAAACCGGACTTGAAACATGTACCCCTGAAATGTAGTAACAAATTTAAGTATTGAATAGGCGGAAAATTGAAAAATCTTATTCTTCATAATTACTGTCAATACGGAACCTGAAATGAATAATATTTCTAATATTAGGAAAGTGTTAAACATTTTAGTGTTCTTCGAACTTTTCAAATGTTATCACCGAAGTGATAAAAATTTGTGGCACTGGTAATTATTTACTGCTACAATTGGACATACGGTAGACTTTGTCTACATTTCTTTCTTCTGTCCAAATTTATTCAAAGCTGGATTATTTAATCCAACAGTCAGAGGACAAGCTTTTGTCTTGTTAGTGGACCAGCCAAGATAAATCAGTACTTTTATTACCATTCTTGCACAGTACAATTCTTTAGCCGATATTGGGAATACAGTTTTGCCTTGCGCAATCTGAAGAGTGAGAAACTCTGCCCAGCAAACTCGACAGAATTTGTACTAGTGCTGAACAAGATTATAAGCGTATTAGGAGTACTGAATACATTACAGTTGGGTCACGTTAATAATATGCATCATGGATCACTTTTATCAGACCACTGTCAACTTTACTTCAGCTTTTGAAGCTGGTAACATTTTTCTTCAAGATATTATGGCTTCAGGTATGAATACCGCTTTGTCTGTGTAAGACCATTGCGGATATCAAATGGAGGCCGATACAAGATTATAAATACGTGTCCTAATGGGGACAAGAAGACTGAATAATTTGGTTCAGACCAGATTACAAGCATGTAAGCTACATCTTCATGCATCACTGCGTCAAAAATTAGTTAACATTTGACCTTGAACAGGTGTGTCAACTGGACAGAATGCCACAGTCATTCTAAACGGACTTGACAGTTTATGTACCATCAAATGGGATCTGTGTAGGATAGAGAATGAGCATCCTAATTATGATGCAGGCTGCTTCTAACCCAGGAAGGAAATGACCAATTTCTCTAGTAAAACTGAAGAGAAAATCCCACGAAACAAAATTTGAAGAACCATTGTATTTACTCACACAAATGTGAATGTTGTGGTAAAGGTTTTAACCAATTATCAAATTTTATATGTAACAGAAATAAAGCTCATGTTTTGAATTCCCATGAAAAATAAAATTTCCTATGTGAACAGTATTGTTGTTTTTAGCCTACTTTCGATTTTTGCAAAAAATGAAAGTAGACTTATGAGATCAACACAGGGCAAAAAAGTGTGTGTGTGTGTGTGAGTGTGTGTACTCTGAATTGATAGGGGGGACAGACATGCAAACACGGTGAAAGCGAATCGAACGAAATTTGGTACAAAGGTGGCACTAGCAAAGGACACCTCAGTGTCATGTTTTATATCGCAGCCATCTTGACTGAAACGTAATGGCGGCCACACATGTTCAAAGCTTAAATCAAACTACGACTAACCTAATCATCCGATCTCTACCAAATTTTGCAACAACATACCATTATGGGGGGAGCATCCTTTGACCAAACAAATAGGTCATCAGCCTAATAGTTTGCAGATGGTGGCCATCTTTGTGTGAAAATCGATTCCCCCCATAAATTCGAACACGGTGAAACCGAATGGAACGAAATTTGGTACAGAGATAGTACTATCAAAGGGCACCTCAGTGTCATGTTTTATATCGCCGCCATCTTGACGGAAACGTAATGTCGGCCACATAAATGTTCAAAGCTAAAATGTAATTACGACCAACCTAATAATCTAGTCTTTACCAAATTTGCAACAACGTATCTTTATGTGGGAAGCATATTCTGACCAAACTGCAAGATCATCAGCCCAATAGTTTGCAGATGGTGGCCAAGTATGTGTGCAAATCGATTCCCCCTATCAATACAAACACGGTGAAACCGAATTGAACGAAATTTGGTACAGAGTTAGCACTAGAAAAGGGCACCTCAGTGTCATATTTTATATCGCCGCCATATTGACAGAAACGGAATGACGGCCATCCAAATGTCAAAAGCTTAAATCAAATTACGACCATCCTAATAATTTGATCCCTATCAGATTTTTCAACAACATGCCTTTTCGTGAAAAGCATCTTATGACTGACTACAAGGTCATCAGCCCTATAGTTTGCAAATAGCGGCCATGTATGTGTGCAAATCCATTCCCCATATCAATTCAAACACGGTGAAACCGAATTGAATGAAATTTTTTACAGAGGTAGCACTAGCAAAGAGCACCTCCTATTCATGTTTAATATCCGTACATCACGTTGTATTTCAACAAGCTACTACAACGAACATTCAATTATACTCCATGAAAAGGACAAAGAATTATAACAATACCCATGCATTTAGGAGAAAGTAGGCTATATGTTCTTTACTGAACATCTTGTTGTGTATGTTTCTAAAACTTTTATATTACATCATTGTTATTTTATAGAAATAAAATAGATTTTATATGTATTCATGCAATTAGTTTTGAGTAGCTGAATGAAATACCCTCTTATACTGTTTGTCAATTCGGGCCCAAAATGAATCCATATCAAATGCATTAGTTTCTAAGCAGCGCATCGTGGGGAGGGAATTGTTTCAAAGGGAGCTGAATCCATATAAACCCTGTTTCACATAATTTGCTACTCAAATAAATTCCTATTATTATTGATGTGACCCTACTAAGGAGTCCTTATGACTACGGTTCTCTTTTGTTTCCAATATCTCTTGAGCCCGGCTGATAATTTTTCCTTTCTCTCCTGTGAAAGAGGTTTACAACACTTGGGCACTTAGGGTGAGGGACCAAGAGTAAACCATATAACTAAATTTGGAACGATCTTGGACATCAAGGTAAGATATCCCAGCGGAATCCATGTCTATTTGTACTTCTTTGACCCACAGGCTTACAATCTTATAACGTTTAACCAAGGAAAAGATTCTCTTGGCCTGTTGTCCATTCGCACCAGGTGCCCATATAACTTCAGCCGCCTACGTTTCATGCTAGTTAGCTGGATTTCTCATAATTTTCTACACTCTTACCAACACATATTTTCTATTCATCGATATGTTTTTTTGCTGTTGCAAATATCTTTCTTGTGCAATAGAAGCTTTGATCTGAGTTGTTTTTACACTCAGAAGTCAATGATTCGAAATTTATGGACGAGCAGAACGAGCATTTATTTAATTTTGATATTTTTCTAACCGCGGTCATCAGCCGTCGTAACTGAAGATTTAATAATAAATTCAAGTTGAGGAATGGATCTTCATCCATTATTAAGACGTGGAGGATGATATTCCCCCGAACAGTTTAACAACTTTAAATCCTTTTGTTGAGGAAATAATAATAATAATAATAATAATAATAATAATAATATCGAATTAATAATAATTATTATTTTTCTATTTTCTGAGATAATAATAGTTGTGATTTCTAATAATCATTTTCATGTAGTGTGATTTATACATTTGACATTTGAAACAATATTCTAAGATCGGATACTTGTTGATTCCGAAGGTTAGTGGTTAACGCATGCCCACAAATACATAACATATTAAGTCAGTGGAATTATTTCACGCTTGCACTATGCATTTAAATCTTTGAGAAGACACGGAAAGTTATGATACGGGAAGCTAAAAGCATGTATAAAACAGGGTTTTTGCTCGAGTTTGTATAAAAATAAAATCATTATTGAACAACGTCTTTCAATACGTTTGGCTAAGAATAGATACGGTGTAGAGTTTTTCATGTTTTAAACTGATGGTAAAATTATTATTGTAAACTCATTGGTGGAGTTTACCAATTTATAAATCTTCCAATTGTCGTAACAAGCAAAGGCTTGATTATTCTGTATAATTTGGGTAGAAATAATTGTTGTGCGTGCAGAGAGTTAAATATGCCATTCTGAGTGCGCAATTAAGTCGCAGGAATGAGGTTGTGTGAAATGAAGCATCAATCATATTGTAGGTTGGATGACTTTGATTTAGTAGAGGTGAACTCACCTCCGGCACCAGACCTCATGGAGGCCCTAAGAGACGTTACAAGGACCAATTCAAGCAGAATATGAAGTTGACAGGTCTCAATCCACAAACCTGGGACCAGCTTGCTAAAGACCGTTCAACTTGGCGCCAGACCATCCCGGCTGCTGTCAAAATGTTTGAAGAAGAACGTCGTAGAATTGTTAAGGCCAAGCGACAAGCACGTAAGCTCCGTGCAGCACAGCCACGCCCTCCACCATCAGTTCTGTGTGATCTGTGTGGATGTTTGTTTCATGCACGCATTGGGCTGTTCAGTCACCGCAAACATGCCCACAGACCTCAACCTTAGATTATTTTAAACTGTTTTGGAAGAAGATGTATACTCGGAAACGAGTTAAAGCCGACGACGACGAGTAGAGGAGTCGAATTTTAGCCACACTATCGTCGAGATATAACCAAAGATTATTTTGTTGGGCCATCATTGTCAATTCACAGTTTACCCACGTGTTCTAGAAGTATTCGTAGTAATTGCTTACCCAAAAATTGTTATTGTTCAACTTGTACCTTTCATTACGAAAACACTTTACCGTTGTCTAGATGCTAATTATGATTATGTGATTTTTGACGCATTTAAATCGAATGGGCCGATGCTGTTAATTATTTAAAACTGTTACTTCTTATCAGCCACTACAAACTGAGAGGATTTTGTGATCCTTGGGTAGATTATTGGCTGAGGAATAACCTAACCACCAAGGGAAGATGATAAAGAAAAGGAGGTGGGTTTCGGACTGGAGAAAAAGGATGGAAAAATAGGAGGAGAGTTATAAATTTAACTTTAAATGCACTCAGAGGCAATTTCCACTGCAAATCCGCTCTTTGATACCTAAAGTGGGTAAGGACCTGGTCGAAGCTGGCGGGAAACGCAGCTAGGACTTGGGCGGTTTGCAAGAGAATGGCTTTAGTGTATTCCCTCTCAAGCATGCATATGCCTACTATAGGGAAGGGTGATGGTCTGGCAAGACAAAGAATAACAGGCATATTGTATGTCTGTTCAAAGGAGTTCTTTTTTGAACCAATAATTCGAGGAATGCCAATAATTTGAATTGATTTTGATATTTCCAGTTTTCGAAGTTGCAGAGTTACTACCAAGCGACCAAGTACTTCCAAGAAGGATAGCGATAAAAGAATTATGCGTTTGGGAATAATTTTTGGTGAGTGCACCAATAGTTGGCTAAGCTTTTACCCAGCAAAGTGCCGACTAAAAGTTTAGGCAAAGAGAAAAACTTATATTTTGGAAAACCAACCATAAGATTTTGGAGAGAATCTCCACAAGCAGGAAACTGGCGTAGCGAGCTGTACTTGCCTTACTGGCCAGTTAGAATTAGCTATTAAAGCGAAGAGAAATTTTGACGAGATAACCACTAAAAGTTCTTGCTCAAATGCAACGAGTGGTGGAAACCCTATCAATAGATTTAATGGCATTGAGTAGGAAGAGCCAAGGAAGACAGAATCTTGCTTAACTGTTGTACTAGAAAAATGAAAAAGCTCAAAGAAACGCTTAATTCATTTAACAATTCAAAGGAAGTTGATAACTTTAACAAATATATATATTTTCAATTTGGTTAACAAATTTGGGGTCACAGACCTCAGAAAACATTTAACGTTGCGCCAGGCAATTAACAATTTATTAGGTTTCAAACCTTTATATGTACTAAAATCTTTGTAAGATTTAAAAAAAGACAAATGAAGTGATTAAAGTTAGACATTAAATCGAGTACAAGGAGTGTACTTTAAGAAATTTCCAAGTACCTATCTTAGAAAAAGTTACAACTCCGAAAATAACAAAAAAAAGAAAGCAGTTAGAATGAAAGAGAAGTTCCTATAACTTCTAATATTTATACAGAATTACTGTTGGTTATTATACAAATAAGGGCAGGTCACTTACTGTGAAACCTGAAGAGAAAGTCAAAAGGAAGGTTCTCGACCTCCTATGTTTTAGTAGGAATCACGAGCCAAATGGGGCAAGTTTCCCTTTCGTGAAACCTAGAAATAACTCACTTCTGAGTTTAAAGAATTGTATCCCCTAATTTGAAGGGAGAAACAAGATAGTTTGAAACGTGTACCTGACACGCTATTATACAGACATTAATTAATGATAAATAAGCAAGATGGGAGGTCACTTCGTTAGAGTGACACCTCATTGAAGAGACCTAAAGTAACAATTTTATTATGGGTTGTTAGTAAAAGGTTTAGGAAAAAGCAAGAGGGATGGAAGGTAAATGTTCATGGCCGTATTTATAATAATCGGACGAGCGCGACGCGGAAGAAAGACTGAAAGAACACTGTTTATCACTATAGTTTGTTGAAATGGATGAAAAGTTCACTGTAGTAGCACAAAAGTTTATGGTAAAGAAAGTTATTGCAATCGTGGAAAATGACTGGTTGCACTAGATAGGCGAAAGTCTATTACTTGAGAAGGTTGTAGATTATCATTAAATACGCTTGAGCAAATCCAACGGAGGAAAGAAAATTAGCTATTGAGCATTAATTTATAAGGACGATTCCTTAGTTTGAAATGGCGTTCCCGCAAGTGAGTGGAAAGTACATGAAGGCACGACTTGTAGATAAAGTGCAGATTCTGGAAGGTTCCAGAACGATCCTAATAGAAGAATGGGGCCAAAGTTATTCCAGCGGGGGAACGAACTTAATCTTTATAGACAGTGGGTATTCGATAATATCCCACGTTGTGAGAAGATCTCTCATTTAATAAGCATAAGAAATGCTGCTTTTCACAAAGATTGGCTTAATTAGGCAAAAGCCCAACATGGAGAATCCCGCGAAGGATGATTATTGCCACAAATAAGTAATCTCACACTGTCTATAAAATGATCGATAAAAGCATGAAGATATTAAAACTGATGAAAATGAGGTTAAAACCCGAAAGTTTGTACTTATCTTTGTTGCATGGCGATGATTAAAGTTCCCTTTGACGGATAAACTTAATGTGCCAACATGGCGTAGAATGTAGAGAGTGCCTCTTGGTTAGAGGAGACTGGCTCTAGTTGAGCCTTGACTGAGTCAACGTTTGACGTACAAATGAGACATGCTCAGCGAAGCACGGAGGGTCCAAGGAAGGGAAAAGAGTGGGGGTAGGAGACAAAAGGAATACATATCAGAATAGACAACTTAGAAAAAATAAAAATTTTTCTTGATGAATGGTCTTCAAAGAGTTGATAGTAGGCGATACTAGCCCAGCATGGTGAGTGAAAAAGTAGACGAAGTTCTCTTGATCACGGAGATGATAGCTGGCGATGGCGACGAGATCTGGTGGCCAAATTGATAAGTAAATCCTCTTGTGCAGAGAAGAATTGAGGAACTTCTGAGATTCACTGCTAGATGACGCTAGGTGAGTCATGGAAGATATATATCTAGAACAGACTCACAAAGAACATAAGAGACATGATCACCAAGAGAAACTAGAAGATCACTGTTGGTGTTTGAGAAAAAGGAAGGAATGAACATGCAAAAGCATTAAAAATTATATTCTCTCACACCGTGTATTCCAAGAATACACCAAGCTGGGAGGAGCAAACACCAACAGAGAGCAGGATAAACAATTCAACATTTAAAGGTAATGAAGCAATTAAAGACAGTGGTCGTGTGATCTGACCATTAGTGGTCAAGATTTTGACCACCCTGACTCTCCCATCCTTTCCAGGATAACACTCGGTCACTCTACCAGAAATCCAGACCAGGGGAGGAGAAACATCCCTAACCAAGACACGAACAAGAGAACAAGAACATTTTGGTCCGGGGTGAAATTTTCCCCAGTACTGACATTTGCGAGCATAAACGTGTCACGAAACCTCACGTACAGGCAATAAACAGGGAGATTATCCTTCAGGAACAATAAGTGAAAGATGTTTCTAGACTGTTTTCGAAGCATTTTGGAGAAAGATGGAGGAAAAATGAAGAGCTGCAGTTTTATTGCAATCTTCAAATTTCAAATTTATTAGGGCTCTTTGGTATCAAAACCTGTCAAATCCAAATCTTAGTAACAAACACGAGGGGAATGATGAAGATTGTGAAACTACTATTGAGGATGAGGCAGAAACAGACATTGTGTAGCTAGAACTTGCTGTAAATAATGTGATTTAATAAGTGGCTTCGGTGGCGTAGTTGTTAGCATGCTGAGCTTCTATGCCCAAGATAGCGGGTTCAAATCCGGCCGAAGCAGTCGGATTTTTTTAGAGCGTTAAAAATCCCTCAGTATGCCTTCCTTCAGAGGGGAAGTAAAGCCGGCGGTCCCATGTCATAGATTTATGGCATGTTAAAGAACCTTCCACTAATTACACCCGTGTGATGCTAAATTGTATAGGAATGTAAACAACGCTCTTAGGTTTCTACGTTCGTTGCCAAGATCCGACTGTGGTGGCGTCTAGTGGCTAAGTTCTGAACTAGGCCTAGTTGTCGTTGACGGTGGCGTTTGGCGGCTAAATTAGAAACTATTTGAAAAATTCAAAGTTGCAATCCTTACTTGAATTAAAACACAGATACACACACTAATACAGCCATCACAATTGACCCCGGTTATCAGACAGATTCTATACACATCCAAAGTACACGGGGCTACATGGCCCCGTTGTCGCAGCCCCTAAACTGAGGAATCAACCAACCGTGATTTAAAAGTTGAATGACGATAGTTTTGTCTCTCAGAACCTGGACCTTATGAATTGAACATTAATTTAATTTGACGTTTTTCCTTATTATTAATATTTAGTACTGTATAGTAGACTATTATTACCCTTTCATGAATTGATTGCCGGCGGTGGAGATGGGAACTATTCTTTTATGTACTTGTGTCACACGTCAGACTGCTTCGCCGACAGGTACTGTTACAAGAGTAGGATATGACTCAGCTCAAGTACCCTCAGTCATCGTTTAACTGCCTTGGTGACATGAGCTCCTGTGACGCTTATATGATGCTATGCAGCTTGACCTATGTGCAGACTGCACTCTGTCATCGCTGTGTCCTCCGCTTCGCCCCACGGGGCTCATGCTACAATAAACATAAACGCTGGCACAACCACGCTCAGCAGCAATCGAATATTGAATGGGTCATATTAGTTTCATTCTGTTTCTATTTATTCTTACTAGCCAATAATCTTTGTGCTAATAAAGCACAAAAATGATACGATTTTTTATTTTATAACCTAAATTTAGTTAACTTTCATTCAAAGTATTAATTTCTTAGTAAAGCTTACGTAGTTTCTACAATCTTATCACAACTTCAGATTTATTAGGGCTTTTTGGTATCAAAACCTGCCAAATCCAAATCTCAGTAACAAACCCCAACAAATCCGAATTATTGCTTTATATTTTTCTAAATAAATTGTTAACTATCCCGGGGATCAGCTTCGTACTTAGTCACTGTTCTTAAAAATAATTAATTCATTTTTTAGTGAAAAAATTATTTCTTTCTAGGTATTGGTTTGTTAGTGGCAGTTTTTGCCTTAAAAGTGAAAGAATGGATTTGGAGGGTTTTGATACTAGGCACCTCAGATGTTCGTGAAGAATTTTGTGAAAACTTCCAACTGAAATTCCGGCCTCTCCTGCACTCATCGGTCATTTGTCACATCAATATGCATACGCTAAATGATTGGTTCATTTGTTGAAGTTGATGGTCGCCCACTGCGTGGATCGTCTTTGACACTAGCGCGTCCACCAGATAATCGTTTATGCCATGCATACACTTGAGTTTTTTTCACTACTCTTTGGTCATAAGCTTCTTTCAGCAATCGTGAAATCCCTGCAGGAGATTAGTGTAACGAAACACAATACTTGATATTGGAGCGTTGTTCTGTAGCCATCATTATTAAATGCGACGAACTGACATGCACACAGAAGAAAAAGCAGCTACATAACCAAAACAGCAATCGCTATAACTAGAAAACTTTACGGAAATGACTTCATGACTGTTGCCAAAAGTGTAAACTATAATATCCTTTAATATATGTAAATACATATTGCAGTAACATTCTGGGAACTTTTTGAACCTAGTAGTAGTGCAGTAGCAGCAATTTACTTCCATTGTGAGCAATTGCAGACTACCAAGACCTCTATATATTGTGCCCGTCAGAGGAGCTATCAGGGTTGCCAACAACTGAAATGACTTCCCCGACAACTCACCTGCCGGACCCATGTGCCGAGGGGATCAGGTGAATTTCTTATAGGCCACAGCGGCACGAGAAACTATGATCCAGGGGATCTGTAGTAACATGGTGGATAAAGTGATAGACGGCCCAAGAAAGTACACCTAAGAAAACTAGACTGAGAAAGGAAACGTCCAGACTTATGTAAAATTTGTAAAAACATTTATTATAAAATATTCAAGCTCCTATCCTAGTTCGGAGGGTTTATATCGGCTAATCCGCAAACTAATAAACAAAGAAAAATAAAGAACAGGGCCCTACCTGTCAACTACGGTAAACTCGGTAAGCAACGGTAAGCAACTACGGTAAGCAACAACAGCAACGCTAGGAAAATGGTACGAAAAGAAACCCTAATTCAAGTTACAAAGTTTAAGTTAATAACGGAATTTACATTTAACGGGGTGGCAAAAACAAATCTAAATTACGATGATACCATTTACATTTAACGTTGAATCAATTTAGCTAAGTCCTGACAATTGATACAAAATTTACGGCGATGACGTCCGTAAAGCAAAAACAATTACATCAAAAGCTACATGACAAGCCATTAAAAAAATTTTAAATACACTCCCATCAACTAGGTGCTCATCAGCACAACAAGGTAATGATGATGATGATAATTGCTGTTTTAAGGGGCCTAACATCTAGGTTATCGGCCCCTGATGGTTTGGGTGATCGTGAAGATGAAAATGAAAAGCGAACTTAAAACTAAAACTAACTACTAACCTACATACTAGAAGAAGAAAAGGAAAACTAAAGGAGAATAAGGCAAATAAAAGGACAGAAGGAAAAGAAATGCCCTCAACCCTCGGAGAAGGCGGATTGAGGGACTTGGAAGGAAGGAGAGCCATGAAAGGCATATAGGAAAGTGAAAGAGGAGATGATGATGATGATGATAATTGTTGTTTTAAGGGGCCTAACATCTAGGTTATCGGACCCTGATGGTTTGGGTGATCGTGAAGATGAAAATGAAAAGGAAAAGGAAAAGCGAACTTAAAACTAAAACTAACTACTAACCTATATACTAGAAGAAGAAATGGAAAACTAAAGGAGAATAAGGCAAATAAAAGGACAGAAGAAAAAGAAATGCCCTCAACCCTCGGAGACGGCGGATTGAGGGACTTGGAAGGAAGGAGAGCCATGAAAGGTATATAGGAAAGTGAAAGAGGAGATGATGATGATGATGATAATTGTTGTTTTAAGGGGCCTAACATCTAGGTTATCGGCCCCTGATGGTTTGGGTGATCGTGAAGATGAAAATGAAAAGCGAACGTAAAAGTAAAACTAACTAATAACCTACATACTAGAAGAAGAAATGGAAAACTAAAGGAGAATAAGGCAAATAAAAGGACAGAAGGAAAAGAAATGCCCTCAACCCTCGGAGAAGGCGGATTGAGGGACTTGGAATGAAGGAGAGCCATGAAAGGCAGATAGGAAAGTGAAAGAGGAGAGGGTCCGCCCCAAAGGTAAGGGACAAAAGGGGAAAACGGACCCAGCTCAGGAATCCCTCGGGGTCGCCAACTCCCGAACTCACCAGCCGTGAGCCCCTGAGGGTGTAGCATTATCTACGGTGCACCAGAAGTGGTGGGGCTACATACACCCTGCCTCCTTAAGGGCCTAGAGCACAAGGCAGGAGGTAAAAGGAAGAGAAAAAGAAGGCTGACCCCTCGCAGAAGGAGGGTATCAGAAAAGACGAGACAAGGGCCAATTTAGGCGGGAAAGGAAGAGACTCCCTAGGCCTCGGATACCCTAATACCGTCGGGGTCAGAAGAGAACAAGAGTTGACCAAGTGAGGTCGACAGGAAAGAAGACAGAGAGGAGCCCGGCACAAGTAAGTGGAAGCAATGCCGGACTCAGCTGGGGCCCCGTGGTCGCCAACCCACGCCCACAAGATGTGAGCCCCTGGGGGATGAAAGAGGAGAGGGTCCGCCCCAAAGGTAAGGGACAAAAGGGGAAAACGGACACAGCTCAGGAATCCCTCGGGGTCGCCAACTCCCAAACTCACCAGCCGTGAGCCCCTGAGGGTGTAGCATTATCTAGGGTGCACCAGAAGTGGCGGGGCTACATACACCCTGCCTCCTTAAGGGCCTAGAGCACAAGGCAGGAGGTAAAAGGAAGAGAAAATAAGGCTGACCCCTCGCAGAAGGAGGGTATCAGAAAAGATGAGACAAGGGCCAATTAAGGCGGGAAAAGAAGAGACTCCCTAGGCCTCGGATACCCTAATACCGTCGGGGTCTGAAGAGAACAAGAGTTGACCGAGTGAAGTCGACAGGAAAGAAGACAGAGAGGAGCCCGGCACAAGTAAGTGGAAGCAATGCCTGACTCAGCTGGGGCCCCGTGGTCGCCAACCCACGCCCACAAGATGTGAGCCCCTGGGGGTTGAAAGAGGAGGGGGTCCGCCCCAAAGGTAAGGGACAAAAGGGGAAAACGGACCCAGCTCAGGAATCCCTCGGGGTCGCCAACACCCGAACTCACCAGCCATGAGCCCCTGAGGGTGTAGCATTATCTAGGGTGCACCAAAAGTGGTGGGGCTACATACACCCTGCCTCCTTAAGGGCCTAGAGCACAAGGCAGGAGGTAAAAGGAAGAGAAAAAGAAGGCTGACCCCTCGCAGAAGGAGGGTATCAGAAAAGATGAGACAAGGGCCAATTAAGGCGGGAAAGGAAGAGACTCCCTAGGCCTCGGATACCCTAATACACAACAAGGTAAACATTGCGATTTACACACATGATAATAATAAATAAAACACAAGACCAAATTCATTTTATATTCCTGCCCGCACCTTGGATTACTCTTTGTAAATCAGTGTCATCTAAGTGAGTGTCATTTAGGTTGGCGATGGCGTAGTTACAACTACGACTTATGTCGCACGAGTGTTGAGATCCACCAGCTACGAACTGACGGTTAAGCAACACTCCGTCGATCGATCGAAAATAGTGTCTTCTGTCCTAGGTTGTTTCCATCAGCAAATGTAAAACATCAACAAGGCGTCGGTCAGCAGGTCCAAAATTCATGCGTTTCAAGTTTAATAGCAATAAGCAATTAGTTATCAACTTGTTTAGAATAATTATGCGCTTGATTATTATCTGCGTAGGTTTAATTCATTGTCGGTTTATGGCGATATTGCTGACATTCCTAGACACCTGGGCTCTGCAGTAGCGTCTCGTGCGAGATCAATTATCTGCTGTCTCATCGACATAAAAGTCGGAAATACCATCATCGAGCTCACATCGCTCGGACAATCAATATCACCAGTTACCAGTGGCTCGCGGCTCACTTGGATTACCTAGGGTAGGCCTGGGAAACACATCAGTTACCTCCCGTAAATAACCAGTCTACAGAACAAATTCTGGACAAAGTGCATTACAAGCTCTAAATAGGTACATGAAATAGCCTATAATAAGGGTGTCTATTTCTAGCCTCATAATAAAGAATAAACCTTAACAGAACATAAATGTTGTCCAAACTAGGCCTCCATCAAAGGCCTTATCCATGACCAGTGTCTTGACGCGTCCTCGTCGTTGACGTAGTGATATCGTCGGCTTCCCTTCCATCGTGGTTGTGGTCATTCCTCTTGGTTTGGCACGTACATCTCCATCTCGTGCGGTAGTTCAAGATCTTCTGTCATGTTGAAGTTCCTCAGAACGGCTCCTTCACCTCATGGGGATCCTCTTACATCATCCCCATCGAAGATAAGTTGTAAAATATGTCGAACACGTGGTCAGTAGAATGATGATTGATGATGATAATTGTTGTTTTAAGGGGCCTAACATCTAGGCTATCGGCCCCTGATGGTTTGGGTGATCGTGAAGATGAAAATGAAAAGCGAACTTAAAACTAAAACTAACTACTAACCTACATACTAGAAGAAAAAATGGAAAAATAGAGGAGAATGAGGCAAATAAAAGGACAGAAGGAAAAGAAATGCCCTCAACCCTCGGAGAAGGCGGATTGAGGGACTTGGAAGGAAGGAGAGCCATGAAAGGCATATAGGAAAGTGAAAGAGGAGAGGGTCCGCCCCAAAGGTAAGGGACAAAAGGGGAAAACGGACCCAGCTCAGGAATCCCTCGGGGTCGCCAACTCCCGAACTCACCAGCCGTGAGCCCCTGAGGGTGTAGCATTATCTAGGGTGCACCAGAAGGGGTGGGGCTACATACACCCTGCCTCCTTAAGGGCCTAGAGCACAAGGCAGGAGGTAAAAGGAAGAGAAAAAGAAGGCTGACCCCTCGCAGAAGGAGGGAATCAGAAAAGATGAGACAAGGGCCAATTAAGGCGGGAAAGGAAGAGACTCCCTAGGCCTCGGATACCCTAATACCGTCGGGGTCAGAAGAGAACAAGAGTTGACCAAGTGAGGTCGACAGGAAAGAAGACAGAGAGGAGCCCGGCACAAGTAAGTGGAAGCAATGCCGGACTCAGCTGGGGCCCCGTGGTCGCCAACCCACGCCCACAAGATGTGAGCCCCTGGGGGTAGAGTAGAATGATGCATATTTGTGACAATATTCACTTGGAAAATAATATATTCGTGGCACTGCTTTTCACTGAAGCTATTTTAGTTTGTGGAAAATAAACTCACAGATGCTACACGGCGCAGATGTTATAAATTTGCCCATGCACTATCTGCTTTACACTTCACAGATTCTAAGATCACTGAATCTCGTGGCATCCAAATAATCCACGGTTAGATTTGCTCGCTTTTGCGGCCATAGTAATTTTCACAATTTATATCCTTGAAATAATACACTTAAATAATCATTACTTCACTGATAGCATATTTCGTTGTCCCTCGTGGACATAGAATTTTCATCTAGCATGTGGTAAAAATGTGGATAAATTGGATAAATTTGCAGAAATTATTACTGCAGCACACATAGGCTTTAGATTTCACTCGATTAGTACACCAATAAGTGCTCATTAATGTACGATGCACTTTGATTATCTTCCTCGCCTACTGGCGGACTGTTCCCTCGTGTTAACAAGACGGACTATAACACGCGTCATATAAGGACGGTAAACCATACTCGAGTGCGTAGAGCGTTGTTCTTCGTTGCTGGATCTAGCAAATACTTAGTCATTCAGCGACTGATTCCTTCTGGTTCACGTGTTTGCGATGATAATACCTTACCGTAAAAATAAAATACATTCACCAGATTGTTAAGATCATTCAGAATGACGAAATGCGATGATCTGAGCCTTGTAGAAAGTTGAGACATATTAATAAGGACTCAGATAAAAATATAATGGATTTCTTCAAAGTCAAAAGTGCAACCATAATTATCTCCAGGCATGAAAGCAGCATGGCTGGTCTGTGGGTGCATTCTAGGATGATGCATCGCATTATCAAAATGCGTTGTAATATCACAGACCATGAGCTCAGCGATCTCAATATGAAGACTCAAATTCTTGAGTATGGACCCTTCGTCCTGAGTATTTTGCATGGGGTATGGACTAAGTTGTTTTTCTTCAGGTGTATGTGTGCGTTTGTCTGTACATTAATATTTTGTTTAAATTGTCTTAGTTTTGAGTTCCTGTTTTTCTTTAATATTAATTTTTTGATATTTGTTGCTTTTATGTTGCAGAAATAATCAGGCTAGTTCCACCAGGGAAATAATTCCATTTCGAGACTCAAAACTCACAATGATTCTATCAAGGGCCTTGAAAGGCAAAGAAAAAACTGCTATGATTGTAAATGTTGCCATGCATGTGCTCTCAGAGGAGATTCTAACCACCTTGGAATTCGCAGCTCTAGCGAAGAAGGTACAGTTGAATTGCTTACTCATCTTAATTAGAATATTTGGTAAGTTCCGACATTGCCTCAGCATCGCTGCAATCTGTTTGGCGCATGCACTTCAGTTGGTCAACACTACTGGAATATATTACATGGGATTAAGGGTCTGTTTTTCAAAGTTATAGGCATCCACTTTTATCCCTTGTTAGGTAGATTTCATTAGAAAGCTAACTATTGCAATGGGTACTATGTTTCGACTTCCGGTGATTTCGACATATCTTCGCGTTTCACATCCCCCAGACCCCAAAACCACCGTCAGTTCAAAAGTTTATATATCATTTATGTATATATCTTTATATATATAATTCTTCGACACGTGTGTATGTGACTGAACTCCTCCTAAACGACTGAACCGATTTTGATGTAATTTGGTATGTATATTAGAGTGGGTCCATGTATGGTTTAGATTCACAATCTGACCCGGTAGGTGGAATGAACACAATTTTAGAACCACAATTTACACACAATTTTAGAACCACAATATACAGTCAAAAACAGTCGTCATGGAAACCACTAGCCTTGGCCTTCGTGAAAGCTGATGTCTTTGGACGGTTTGTCTCTGCACGTTAGAGCCACCTGGTCGCAACCTGTGCAACTACCGCCATACATACACTCCGCCCGTGGCAAAAAGTTGTGTGTCATACCAAAGGTGGCAGTGATGTCGAATTCTACTGTTTGTCTCCGCACGTTAGAGCGTTTCAAAGTCCCGTATGCGTTCATATACCATTCGACCGATTGCGATGAAACTTGGGTGATATGTTGAGTGAGCTCCAGGGAAGATGTTTGGCTTAGTAAATCCATTTTACAATAGATTGCGCACGAATAGATTCAACAAATGAGCGACGATGCGCGAAGCGTTTCAACAAAGTCCCATATGCGTTCAAATACCATTCGTCCGATTACGATGAAACTTGGGTGAGATGTTGTGTACACCCTACGGAAGGTTTCTGGCTTAATAAATTCATTTTACAATAGGTAGCGCAGGAGTAGATTCAACAAATGTGTGACGGCACGCGAATCATTTCAACAAATACCGTATGCGTCCATATACCATTTATCCGATTGCGATGAAACTTTGGTGAATTGTTGTGTACACTCCAGTAAATGTTTCTGTCTTAGTAAATCCAGTTTTTAATAAGTAGCGCACGAGTAGATTCAACAAATGAGCGACGGCGCGCAAATCGTTTCCACAATGTCCCGTATGCGGTCATATATCATTCATCCGATTGCGATCAAACCTTGGTGAATCATTGAGTACACGCCAGATAAGGTTTCAGGCTTAGTTAATCTATTTTACAATAGGTAGCGCATGAGTAGATTCAACAAATAAGTGACGGCACGGGAATCGTTTAAAGAAAATCACTTATGCGTTCATATGTCATTCATCCGATTCCGATGAAACTTTGATGAGTTGTTGTGTACACGCCAGGGAAGGTGTTCAACTTGGTAAATCCATTTTACAATATTGGTAGCGCACGAGTAGTTGTAACAAATGAGTGACGACGCGCGAAGCGTTCCAACAAAATCCTGTATGCGTTCATATATATATATTCATCCATTGCGATGAAACTGATGATGATGATGATAATTGTTGTTTTAAGGGACCTAACATCTAGGTTATCGGCCCCTGATGGTTTGGGTGATCGTGAAGATGAAAATGAAAAGCGAACTTAATACTAAAACTAACTACTAACCTACATACTAGAAGCAGAAATGGAAAACTAAAGGAGAATAAGGCAAATAAAGGACAGGAGGAAAAGAAATGCCCTCAACCCTCGAAGAAGGCGGATTGAGGGACTTGGAAGGAAGGAGAACCATTAAAGGCAGATAGGAAAGTGAAAGAGGAGAGGGTCCGCCCCGAAGGCAAGGGACAAAAAGGGAAAACGGACCCAGCTCAGGAATCCCTCGGGGTCGCCAACTCCCGAACTCACCAGCCGTGAGCCCCTGAGGGTGTAGCATTATCTAGGGTGCACCAAAAGTGGTGGGGCTACATACACCCGGCCTCCTGAAGGGACTAGAGCACTAGGCAGGAGGTAAAAGGAAAAGAAAAAGAAGGCTGACCCCTCGCAGAAGGAGGGTATCAGAAAAGATGAGACAAGGGCCAATTAAGGCGGGAAAGGAAGAGACTCCCTAGGCCTCGGATACCCTAATACCGTCGGGGTCAGAAGAGAACAAGAGTTGACCAAGTGAGGTCGATAGGAAAGAAGACAGAGAGGAGCCCGGCACAAGTAAGTGGAAGCAATGCCGGACTCAGCTGGGGCCCCGTGGTCGCCAACCCACGCCCACAAGATGTGAGCCCCTGGGGGATGCGATGAAACTTGGATGAGTTGTTGTGTACACTTACGTGAAGCTTTCTAACTTAGTAAATCCATTTCACAGTTGGTAGAGCACGAGTAGATTCAACAAATGAGTGACAGCCCACGAATCATTTAAACCAAATCCCGTATGCGTTAAATGCCATTTGTCCGTTTGCGATGAAACTTTGGAGAGTTGTTGTGCATGCTCCAACGAATGTTTCTAAATTAGTTAATTCAATTCACGATAGTTTAGAGGCCGTTAACAGAAATTGAAAAACATATTGTGTATCCAAAAGCACTTCAAGAAACAAAGTTACAACACTTTCTTTCATTGGCAGGACAACGTCTGCCGGGTCAGCTTGTATGTATGTGTATATATATATATATATATCAGTTTCTTGTGGACACGATAACTGCCGTAATTTTGACCCACTCAGTTTGAATTTTATACATAATAAGTATCCCATTATAATCTCGGTCGAGTTCGTTAATGGGCAAAATCGGTCGAAGGGGGTGAAAATGGGGGGGGGGGGGGGCTTTTTCGAAAAAAAGTGATAGTTCGCTATTACTCTCTTAATACGTGAAATATCGAATCCATTCAAAGTTCATAATATGTGTCGGATAAGTGCCAAATATTTATGTCAAATACGTTTTTTGATAGCACCAACCATTGACCAAAGGGGTGGAAAAAAGTGGGTTTTTCGGGAAACATTAATCATATCTCTCTTAATGGGCACAATATCAAAACCGTACAAAATGGAAAATATTCCCCTAATATTTACCTAAAACTTTTGTCTGAAAGAATTTTTGATATGACCCACCATTACGCCAAGGGATGAGAAAAATTATTTCGGAATTAAAGAAAATGCCAAGTGCCACCAGAGGTTACCATGACAAAGCTTTTAAATTGATGAGGGTTGATCTATTAGAGGTTGCCAATACAACGCCATTGACGAGATCACATTCATTTTTAGCCTACTTTTCACACTTTGCAAAAATGAGGAAAAAGTAGACTTATGGGATCGATCATGGATAATGTGTCTGTCCTTCTGTCTGTCTGGCTGGCTGTGTGTATCCCCCCCCCCCCTATCAACTCCTAAACGGCTGCAGCAATCGAAACCAAATTTAGTATGAGTAAAGATGTATACCGGAATATCTCAGGCCCATATTTGAAAATGATGCCAGTGCTACCAACTGCTAAAAAAAACGCACTAGAAATTTGAGCTCCATGTTGGATATCTTGGAAGGTATACATGTGAGCTATTCCAAAATTGGCACACATGTAGATAATACTATTTCAGTTTAATTTACAGGAGGCCATACAGGACTGTGTTGCCAAAATTTTTAAGCCTTCTGATAATGTAGAAGTTATATGCAATTAAAAATTGGTCCTATCAATTGGATTTCAACCAAATTTTGTATGTAATGTGTACATAAACAGATATGATTGTGTTCCTAAGAGCCACCAGGGCTGGCAACTGTTAGTAATTGCTCTCTTTTTTATCCAAATACCAATATATCAGAAAGTATGCAAGCCGACAGCTTTAAACTATGCACACGTTTATTACCTGACATTTTACATTAATTTGGAGTAACTTATGTATGTCAGTTCTACCAACATGATTCTAAGCCTGCCGATATGACCAATTTTTAAATACATGTAACTTCTATACTGTCAGTTGGATTTCAACCAAATTTCGTATGTGCTATGTGTAACATAACAAATAGCCTATGACTGTAAGTATTCTTAAGAGCAATCAGGGCTGCCAACTGTTAATAAATGGTGTCTATATTTTTTACCCTAATATCAATATATCAGAAAGTATGCAAGCCAACAGCTCTATACTTTGCACATGTATAGCATCTGACATTCTAGATTAATTTGCAGTAATTAATATACAGTAAGTCAGTCCTGCCAGCATGATTCTATGCCTGATGATAGCTCCAATTTTAAAATACATGTAACTTCTATACCAACAAATGGATTTCATCCAAAATTGGCACAAAAAGATATCAAAATATTTCAGATTATTTCTGACCAGCACTCGCATGACATTGTTGCCAACATGCTTTTACGTGTACTAATAGATCCAATGTCTAACTGCATGTGACGTCCATTGGGCTTCAACCAAATGTTGTATTCAGTACCTTAAGAGATGGAACTAAGAATATATTGTCTCCAGGGCTGCCAATTGTAGTGCTCTATTAGGTTACATTATACCAGGTATATTTCGAACTAATTAGACATTTCGATATTACCAACTTAATTTCGTCATTATTCTAGATAGGTCCATGTACTGTAGATTGGCATGACTCTTAATTTTAAGAAAAGTGGGCTCTTTAGTTTGTCACGGAACTTTTTGTTCCATCTGACTATGAGGGAAGAGGCTAACTGGTAGCGATGATGATGATGATGATAATTGTTGTTTTAAGGGGCCTAACATCTAGGTTATCGGCCCCTAATGATCTGGGTGATAGCGAAGATGATAATGAAACGGAAACCAGAACGAAAATTAAGTGAGACGGAAAATACTTACAAAAAGGAACTCGGATTGAAACGACTCACAAAATGTTCTTACAAAAGGGAATTTAGAACGAAAAGATTCACAAAAGGAATAGATTGAAAAATACCCACAAAATGAAGGCTAGGTTCAAAATACGTACAAAATGCAATGTAGCGTCGAAATACTTACAAAATGCAACTGAAATTCAAAATACTTACAAAATGCAAATGAGATCGAAAATACGTACAAAATGCAATTGAGGTTCAAAATACTTACAAAATGCAATTGAAATTGAAAATACACAATGCAATTCAGATTGAAATAGGCCTTATCCCAGTTCCAATCCAAATTATTCACAAAGTGCAATCGAAATTCAAAATACTTACAAAATGCAATTGAAATTGAAAATGCTTACAAAATGTACGGTGATTCCAACGACTCATGTGGATTGACAATACTTACAAAAAGCAATTTAGATTGAAAATACTTGACAAAATGTAATTTAGATTCAAAATACCCACAAAATGCAATTGAGAATCAAAATATGTGCAAAATGCCCCCAAACAAAATGCAATTTAGATTCAAAATTCGTGCAAAATGCGGTTTTGGTTGAAAATACTTACAAAATGCAATTGAAATTCAAAATACTCACTAAAAGGCCCCGCAACCTGCATTGAAAGACTTACTAAAAAGCAATTTAGATTGTCAATCTTTACAAAATGCAATTGAGGTTGAAAACAATCGCGAGATGTAATTTAGATCGAAAAAACTTACAAAATGCAACATAGATCAAAAATGCCTTAAAAATCGATAAAAGGGTATTTAGATACACGGTGATTCGAGTAACAAAAACAGTGCGGGAATCTTAAAGAGAAAAGGAAATAGAAGGAAAAGAGGAGAGGGGAGGGGAGAGAGGAGAAGGTCCGCCCCAAAGGGAAGGGACAAAAGGGGAAAACGGACCCAGCTCAGGATCCCTCGGGGTCGCCAACGCCCGAACTCACCAGCCGTGAGCCCCTGAGGGTGTAGCATTATCGACGGTGCACCAGAAGTGGTGGGGCTACATACACCCTGCCTCCTTAAGGGCCTTGAGCACAAGGCAGGAGGTAAAAGGAAAAGAACAAGAAGGCTGACCCCTCACAGAAGGAGGGTATCAGGAAAGATGAGACAAGGGCCAATTAAGGCGGGAAAGGAAGAGACTCCCTAGGCCTCGGATACCCTAATACCGTCGGGGTCGGAAGAGAACAAGAGTTGACCAAGGAAGGTCGAAAGGAAAGAAGAAAGAGAGGAGCCCGGCACAAGTAAGTGGAAGCAATGCCGGACTCAGCTGGGGCCCCGTGGTCGCCAACCCACAACCCACTAGATGTGAGCCCCTGGGGGGAACTGGTAGCATGCTGAACTTCCATGCCCAAGGTCGCTGGTTCAAAGCCGGCCAAAGTCGCCGGATTTTCTAAGAGCTCTAAAATCCCTCAGCATGCTTTCCTTTGGAGGGGAGGTTATAACGTTCGCTGCAAGTTGCTGGTTGCGGTGGCATCTAGCAGCCAAGTTCACAGCTAGATGTCATTGACAGTAGTATTTGGTACAAAATTAGGTACTACTACTTAAAATTGGCCGTCTGCAGACCTTACCTGAATTGCAGACTAATACAGTCATCACAATTAACACCATTTATCAGACAGATTCTACACACACCCAATGTACACGGGGTTACATGACCACTTTGTCGCAGCCCCTAAACTGAGGAACCAACCAACATCTCTGCGGGAGATAAAATTTTGCGTGAAGAATAACAGACTGTTAGATAGTTACATATCGTTTCCAAACCTTGCATAAGGATGGTGTGATCACAAGTGTAAAAATGAACTCCAAATGACAAGAAGGTTACCATCCCCATAAGACAATAAAATGTTAAAAATATGCATAGAAAGACGAAAAAAAAAAAAAAAAGTTCATTAACCTCCAATTGTAAAATTATTTCTCGCAATAAAAGAGGTCTCATCCTCATACGAAAACCTGCATATTTTGCCTATTATAGCCTATCTCCTAGTTTGCCCGGTGAAATCTACCTCCGCCTTCCGGCGTGCCGAGAGGAATTTTTTTCAATGCAAAGTTACTCGGCAGAAGTATCAACGAACGCCTACCGTACGGGTTATGTGATTGGTCAAAATTGAATTCTGAACGGTAAACGCTCACGCGAACTCCAATTCAATCTATACATTCATCATAGCCAGGATGAAAACGGAGCGTAAATTAACATTCGTCTCAATTTTAAGAAAGTCCAAGCTGTGTAGTATACGAGATCTTTGAAATGTTTCATTTCCTATTGCCGTATAATGTATATAAACTCCGTTCCATTATGCACATCAAATTGGATGACGATATAACGAATGCTGCGGTTCTCGAGAGAGCAGAGATGAAGAGCATCGAGGCCATCATCATTAGTCACCAGCTTAGATGGATCGGTCATGTCCAACGCATGAATGACGACAGACTCCCACGGAAAATCCTGTACAGCAAGCTCAGCACGGGCAAGAGACTTCTAGGAGCACCTCGGAAGCGTTACAAAGATCAGCTTAAACAAACCTTGAGGAGTGTAGCCATTGGTCCTGATAACTGGCATACACTTGCAGAAGATCGCGCACGTTGGCGTGCAGCCACCTCAGCTACGGTTTCGCATTTTGAAGAAGATGATGATGATAATTGTTGTTTTAAGGGGCCTAACATCTAGGTTATCGGCCCCTAATGATCTGGGTGATAGCGAAAATGAGAATGAAATGGAAACCAGAACAAAATTATCGAAGACGGAAAATACGTACAAAAAGGAACTCACATGGAAACAACTCACAATATGGTCTTACAAAAGGGAATTTAGAACGAAAAGTTGCACAAAAAGAATAGATTGAAAAAGACCCACAAAACGTAGGCTAGATTCAAAATACGTACAAAATGCAAAGTAGCGTCGAAATACTTACAAAATGCAACTGAAATTCAAAATACTTACAAAATGCAAATGAGATCGAAAGTACGTACAAAGTGCAATTGAAATTCAAAATACTTACAAAACGCAATTGGAATTGAAAATGCTTACAAAATGTACGGTAGATTCAAACGACTCATGTGGATTGACAATACTTACAAAATGCAATTTAGATTGAAAATACTTGACAAAATGTAATTTAGATTCAAAATACCCACAAAATGCAATTAAGAATCAAAATATGTGCAAAATGCCCACTAAACAAAATGCAATTTAGATTCAAAATTCGTGCGAAATGCGGTTTTGGTTGAAAATACTTACAAAATCCAATTGAAATTCAAAATTCTCACTAAAAGGCCCGGCTACCTGCATTGAAGGACTTACCAAAAAGCAATTTAGATTGTCAATCTTTACAAAATGCTATTGAAGTTGAAAACAATTGCGAGATGTAATTCAGATAGAAAAAACTTACAAAATGCAACGTAGGTTTAAAAAAACCTTAAAAAATAGCTAGAAGTGAATTTAGATACACGGTGAACCAAGTAACAAAAACAGTGCTGGAATCTTAAAGAGAAAAGGAAATATAAGGAAAAGATGAGAGGAGAGGGTCCGCCCCAAAGGCTACGGACAAAAGGGGAAAACGGACCCAGTTCAGGAATCCCTCGGGGTCGCCAACTCCCGAACTCACCAGCCGTGAGCCCCTGAGGGTGTAGCATTACCTAGGCTGCACCAGAAGTGGTGGGGCTACATACACCCTACCTCCTTAAGGGCCTCGAGCACAAGGCAGGAGGTAAAAGGAAAAGAAAAAAAGGCTGACCCCTCAAAGGAGGGTGTCAGGAAAGATGAGACAAGGGCCAATTAAGGCGGGGAAGTAAGAGACTCCTTAGGCCTCGGATACCCTAATACCGTCGGGGTCGGAAGAGAACAAGAGTTGACCAAGTGAGGTCGACAGGAAAGAAGACGGAGAGGAGCCCGGCACAAGTAAGTGTATGCAATGCTGGACTCAGCTGGGGCCCCGTGGTCTCCAACCCACGCCCACTAGAAGTGATCCCCTGGGGGGTATTTTAAAATTGGACCTATCTGCAGGCATAGAATCATGTTGGCAGCACAGACATATTAATTACTCCAAATTAATCTAGAATGTCAGGTGCTATACTTGTGCAAAGTATAGAGATGTTAGCTTACATACTTTCTGATATATTGATATTATGGTTAAAAAAAGGACAGCATTTATTAACAGTCGGTAGCCGTGATTGATCTTAAGAATACTTCTAGTCATATCTGATATGTTACACATAGCACCTAAAAATTTGGTTAAAATCCAACTTAATGCATAGAAGTTACATGTATTTAAAAATTGGTCCTATCAGCAGGCTTAGAATCATGTTGGTAGAACTGACGTATATAGGTTACTCCAAATTAATCAAACATGTCAGGTACTATACGTGTGCATAGTTTAAAGCTGTCGGCTTGCATACATTCTGATATATTGTTATTTGGATAGACAAAATAGAGAGAGAGCGATTATTAACAGTTGGCAGCCCTGGTGGCGCTTAGGAATACGCTCAGTCATATCTGTTTATGTGCACTTATTACATACAAAATTTGGTTGAAGTCCAAAAGATAGTGTAGAAGTTATATGCATTTAAGAATTGGAGCAGTGTAGAAGTTCTATGCATTTAAAAATTGGACCTATCAGAAAGCTTAACATTATTTTGGCAACATTGTCATATATGGCCTCCTGGAAATTAAACTGAAATAGTATTATCTAGATGTGTGCCAATTTTGGAATAGCTCCCATACGTACCTTCCAAGATATCCAACATGGAGCTCAAATTTCTAGTGAGTTTTCAGCAGATGGTAGCACTGACATCATTTTCAAATATGGGATAGAGATATACATCTTTACTCATACTAAATTTGGTTTCTATTGCTGCAGCCGATTAGGAGTTGATAGGGGGACACAAGACAAACAGACAGAGACAGAAGAACAGACAGACACACATTTTCCCGGATCGATCTCATAAGTCTACTTTTTCCTCATTTTTGCAAAAAGTGAAAAGTAGGCTAATAAGATGTTGTAATGATAACTGTCTCATGTTAGCATATGAGGCTCAGACTGGCGACCGAATACCTGCACGTTTATTCCAAGGTCGAGTACAGTATATGTACTGCGCGCTTTCAATACTACAGCAGGGAGCTGATGCACGCCACAAGCTCAGCCAAGGCCACTGCAGCAGCGGATAACAAAGCCGACGTTCACCGTTCTTACTTTATATGAAAGACCCATTCATTGCATTTTGTATGTAATTTGAACCTAAAGTACATTTTGTGCGTATTTTTCAATCTATTACTTCCTTCTAAATTACTTTTTGTAAGTATTACCACTCTCCATTTTGTGAGTCGTTTCATTCTGATTTCCATTTTGATGATGATGATAATTGTTGTTTTAAGGGGCCTAACATCGAGGTTATCGGCCCCTAATGAAATGAAATGGCGTGAAAGGAAAGGATGTAGATAAAAACAATTCACTGCCATGGATGAAACGAAAATGGTGTTTATAAAACAGACAGTGAGCCCCAAATATTATGCCTTATTTGAATAAAAATAATAAAAGGCGGATGGTAAAAAAGGATAAAACAAATAAGGCATAGTGGACAAGAAAATAGATGAACACAATAAAAAACATAAAACAGATTTAACCTGAATTAAAAGTCGTAACTACACAATAAAACTTAAAAAAGTAACCACTCTCCCTCATGAACCGGATGACGAGGTCAGCTGACGACCCGTCATCACGGATAATAAGGGAGAGGGTATTAGGCAGTTTAAGAGTCCTGCGCACATCGGCCAGATCCACACACTCCAAGAGAAGGTGTGCCAAGGTTAGGTGGGCGCCGCAAGGACACACAAAAGGATCTTCTCTCTTCAGCAAGTGGGAGTGCGTAGCAATCCCATAGCCGATCCGGAGTCGACAGAGTACCACAGCTTCCTACCGGAGAGACCGGAAGGAAGATTTCCACACCTTCGTTGCCTCCTTGATGCCTCTCAGTTTGTTGGGTTGAGGCGTGGCACGCCATGCCTCCTCCCAATGCGACAGGATCGAATGCCGCAACTGAGAGCGCACATCACTAGCAGGCACCTTATACGGTAGCGAGGGCAGTGCGACAGCCTCTCTCGCCGCCTGATCAGCAAGATCTTTTCCCGCAATACCCATGTGGCTAGGAAGCCACACAAAGGATACCCCGGCCCCAGCGTTACGCGAACTGACGAGCAGGTCGTGCACACGCTGGACCAACGGGTGCTTCGGGAAACACACATCGATCGCTTGCAGCGCACTCAGAGAGTCAGTACACACAAGAAAGTGCTGGTGATCGTCTGATAACGTGTACCGCAGAGCCCCTAAGATGGCATAGAGCTCCGCTGTGTACACGCCACAGGCATCGGGAAGTGAAAAGAGAAACCGACGATCCTTAACCACAAATGCACAGCCTACTTTCTCGTTTACCCTCGAACCGTCCGTGAATAGAAGCCCTGATCCCGGATACCGGCTCAGAACGGACTGGAACAGCCTCCGATGGACGGAGGAGTCAGTGTCCGACTTGGGGCCGGTTTGCAGATCCAGGATGATATCAGGGCGAGAGACGATCCAGCAAGGATCCTTGCTAGGTACTCTGACGATACAGGAGACAGAAGGAAATCGGAACTGACGGTATAAGTCATCCAAGCGAATTCCCGCCAGCCGAGTGGATCGGGCGAGCGCATCATACAGCCAGTGATTCGGATTGGAAAACAAACATGGATAGCTTGGATGAAGGGGCATCTGTCGAATAGTTACAGCATAGGTCAGCAGTACTTGTTGGCGCCTCAGGTGTAAAGGAGGTACTCCAGCCTCGGCGAGCAAGCTGACGACTGGGCTCGTCCGAAAGGCACCCGTCGTCAGGCTCACACCGCCGTGGTGGACACTGTCCAGTTTAACAAGCACTGACTTATGGGCCGAACCATATGCTACACTGCCATAATCTAATCTAGATAAAATCAGTGCCTTATAAAAGCGTAGGAGCACCGCGCGGTCCGCCCCCCATGATGTGCCGCTAAGATACCGCAACATGTTGAGTTTCTTAGCACAGGCAGTTTTCAAACACCGCACGTGTGGATCCCACGTCAAGTTCAGATCGAAAATGAGCCCAAGGAACCGGTACGCAGCAACAACAGGCAAAGCTACATTGTCCAGATAAATCTCAGGATCAGGATGGAAAGTGTGCTTTCGGCAGAAATGGACAACCGAGGACTTAGCGGTTGAGAATCGAAAGCCATGCTCTAGTGTCCAGCGTTCCACTCTCCGAATAGCTTGTTGTAGCTGACGTTCAGCGACCGCCATATTTTGCGCACTATAATGTAGACCGAAGTCGTCTACATATAGCGACGGTACCACTGCTGGACCAGCAGCAGCGACTATACCGTTTATGGCAATCACAAATAATGTTACGCTAAGCACCGATCCCTGTGGGACTTCGTTTTCCTGTATATGATATTGCAAATATGTCCCCCCTATTCGGACACGGAACAGGCGAAGGGACAGAAAATTCGCAAGAAAAACCGGCAAGTTACCTCGGAATTTCCATTGATGCAGGGTAGAGAGGATGCCTTAACGCCAAGTGGTGTCATAGGCCTTCTCGAGGTCAAAGAAAACAGCGACTAAGTGCTGTCTCCGGAGAAAAGCGTCCTGTATGGCGGTCTCCAGGCGTACCAGATGGTCGTTGGTACACCGAGACGCCCTGAAACCACACTGGTATTCAGACAGGAGTCCCCGTTTCTCCACGTCCCACACCAGGCGCCGATTGACCATCCTCTCAAAGAGCTTGCGCAGACCGTTATTGAGACAAATAGGTCTGTAACTCCCTGTCAAATTGGGATCCTTATCGGGCATCAGGATAGGTATAATGATACCTTCCTGCCATTGGGCTAGAAACGCACCTTCCAACCAGATTCTGTTAAACACCCTGAGCAAGTAACGACTGCTCTCATCGTGCTTAAGCATCTGGTTGTGAATATTATCCGGGCCGGGAGACGTGTCCCTGCAGAGCGCCAGCGCTACACGGAGTTCCCACTCCGTAAAGGGCACGTTGTACTCCTCCGAAGCGCGGGAAGCAAAACTAAGCTGGAAACGTTCCGCTTCGCGCTTCAGGGCCACGAAGGCAGGGTCATAGTTATCGGAACCGGATATATCCGCAAAATACGAGGCGAGATGGTTTGCAACGCGATAAGGATCCGTAACCAATTCATTATCAATGGAGAATTCCCGGTACAGTAGAAGATGTCTGAATTTCCGAAATGCGTCGTAGTTTAGTCCACACTTGAGAGGAGATAATATGTGCCGTAATAGAAGACACATACCGTTCCCAGGATTGTTTCTTACTCTGGCGAATAAGAATCCGTGCCTTGGCATGACATTTCTTAAACGCCACCAAATTGGCCATGGTTGGACGCCGACGGTAGTGCTTATGAGCTCGACGACGGTCTCTTATTGCCTCTGCAATATCCTCTGTCCACCAAGGGACGAGTTTGCGACGAGGAGTCCCAGAAAAGGATGGAATGGACTCTTCGGCGGCAGCAAGAAGCACATTGGTGATGTGCTGTACCTCGTCATGGACGCTCTGGCAACCAAGATCAACGAACACAGCTCGTTCTTGAAACGAGGGCCAATTTGCCCGCTTAAGAACCCAACGACTGGGGAACTCCACGGGCGTCTGGTTCAGAAGGGTAGGAACGATCGGGAAATGGTCACTGTCACACAGGTCGTGTACATACCAACCAAATAGGGGGACCAGCGCACGGCTACACACACTCAAGTCAATGTGTGATGATGATGATGATAATTGTTGTTTCAAGGGGCCTAACATCTAGGTTGTCGGCCCCTGATGGTTTGCGTCAACGTGAAGATGAAAGTGAAAAGCGAACTTAAAACCAAAACTAACTAATAACCTACATACTAGAAGAAGAAATGGAAAAATAAAGGAGAATGAGGCAAATAAAGGACAGGAGGAAAAGAAATGCCCTCAACCCTCGAAGAATGCGGATTGAGGGACTTGGAAGGAAGGAGAGCCATGAAAGGCAGATAGGAAAGTGAAGGAGGAGAGGGTCCGCCCCAAAGATAAGGGAAAAAGGGGAAAACGGACCCAGCTCAGGAATCCCTCGGGGTCGCCAACTCCCGAACTCACCAGCCGTGAGACCCTGAGGGTGTAGCATTATTTAGGGTGCACCAGAAGTGGTGGGGCTACATACACCCGGCCTCCTTAAGGGCCTAGAACACAAGGCAGGAGGTAAAAGGAAGAGAAAAAGAAGGATGATGATGATGATGATAATTGTTGTTTTAAGGGGCCTGACATCTAGGCTATCGGCCCCTGATGATTTGGATGATCGTGAAGATGAAATGCAAACATAAAACTAGAACTAACTAACAACCTACATACTAGAAGAAGAAATGGAAAAATAAAGGAGAATAAGGCAAATAAAGGACAAGAGGAAGAGAAATGCCCTCAACCCTCGAAGAATGCGGATTTAGGGACTTGGAAGGAAGGAGAGCCATGGAAGGCAGATAGGAAAGTGAAAGAGGAAAGGGTCCACCACGAAGGTAAGGGACAAAAGGGGAAAACGGACCCAGCTCAGGAATCCCTCGGGGTCGCCAACTCCCGAACTCACCAGCCGTGAGCCCCTGAGGGTGTAGCATTATCTAGGGTGCACCAGAAGTGGTGGAGCTACATACACCCTACCTCCTTAAGGGCCTAGAGAACAAGGCAGGAGGTAAAAGGAAGGGAAAAAGAAGGCTGACCCCTCACAGAAGGAGGGTATCAGAAAAGATGAGACAAGGGCCAATTAAGGCGGGAAAGGAAGAGACTCCCTAGGCCTCGGATACCCTAATACCGTCGGGGTCAGAAGAGAACAAGAGTTGACCAAGTGAGGTCGACAGGAAAGAAGATGATGATGATGATGATGATAATTGTTGTTTTAAGGGGCCTAACATCTAGGTTATCGGCCCCTGATGGTTTGGGTGATCGTGAAGATGAAAATGAAAAACGAACTTAAAACTAAAACTAACTACTAACCTACATACTAGAAGAAGAAATGGAAAATTAAAGGAGAATAAGGCAAATAAAAGGACAGAAGGAAAAGAAATGCCCTCAACCCTCGGAGAAGGCGGATTGAGGGACTTGGAAGGAAGGAGAGCCATGAGAGGCATACAGGAAAGTGAAAGAGGAGAGGGTCCGCCCCAAAGGTAAGGGACAAAAGGGGAAAACGGACCCAGCTCAGGAATCCCTCGGGGTCGCCAACTCCCGAACTCACCAGCCGTGAGCCCCTGAGGGTGTAGCATTAACTAGGGTGCACCAGAAGTGGTGGGGCTACATACACCCTGCCTCCTTAAGGGCCTAGAGCACAAGGCAGGAGGTAAAAGGAAGAGAAAAAGAAGGCTGACCCCTCGCAGAAGGAGGGTATCAGAAAAGATGAGACAAGGGCCAATTAAGGCGGGAAAGGAAGAGACTCCCTAGGCCTCGGATACCCTAATACCGTCGGGGGTCGGAAGAGAACAAGAGTTGACCAAGTGAGGTCGACAGGAAAGAAGACAGAGGAGCCCGGCACAAGTAAGTGGAAGCAATGCCGGACTCAGCTGGGGCCCCGTGGTCGCCAACCCACTTCCCACTAGATGTGAGCCCCTGGGGGATCGCTCTTTAGAGTCTAGTCAGAAACCTCTCAGAGCAGTCTCGTGATCAGGTCTGAGGTTTGTTTCCTGTAGGCAGACTATACCCGCTGCGTATTGGGCAATAAGCTGACGTAGCTCTGTCAAATGCCTGTCATAACTGTTACAATTCCACTGTAACAGTGCCATTGTGTGAACTTAGGAAATAAGTTGGAGCAGCAAGCTACAACTTAGACTTTGGAGGATCATCAGCCACTACGTCGACTATAATCTCCATGTCCTCAGGCGAGGTCATGGAGTGAATCGACTCGGTGGCAGATTTCCTAGACGCAGTTCGGCGGCGGGGGGATCTCCGTGGGGGGCGCGCAGATCTGGGGACCGAAACGTCCCCAGGCGCATAAGTATCCGCAGGTGGTGGCGCGGATGGCTTCCCCATTTTTTGGAAAAGGGAATGCGTAGTGCGGGGGCCCTTCTTACCCGCCTCTTTAAGATATATAGACGGGTCAGGAGCCGAATTCCTGACCCTGGTCGACGATGCCGCCTCCGCCGGCTTCGGCGCGGCTTTCACCGACCGTTTGGGTGGGGAGAAAGTCTTCGACTTCCTCCCGAGTGGGGAGTAAGTCTTCAACTTCCTCCCCTGCTGTGCGGGTGGAGCAGCCTTCGCTCGCACAGCCTTCGTGCTGACCGAAGGTGGAGTTGAAGTCACCTTCGGGCTTTCCGTTGTAATCATAGGTGCTGGTTTCGGAACAAGAAACTCAGTTGCAGGTTTCACAGCTGGTACAAAAGATGAGGTAGCCGGGACCAAATTTGGTAAGGCGAAATCGTGGTATGGTACTTCTTGCGGGCCTCCTGGTAGGTGAGACCATCCAGGGTTTTGATCTCCTGGATTTTCTTCTCACGCAGGAAGACAGGGCATTTCCTGTCTCGAGGAGAATGAAATCCAGGGCAATTAGTGCACTGATATGGTATTGTGCACTCTTCCGCTTCGTGGGGTACCTTACCGCATGTTCCGCAGACGTCAGGGCTCGAGCATCGGGATAACATGTGCCCGAACTTCTGGCACTTAGAACACCTCATTGGTGGAGGGATATAAGGCCGTACGTCACAACGGTAACTTGTAACCTTGACTTTCTCCGGGAGCACCGAAAGCTCAAAGGAAATAATGAAAGCACCAGTATCCACGATTTGACCATTGACCTTGAGCGTAATGCGCCGGACATCAGTCACGTGACGGTGCTGCATATCCTCCTTGAGCTCCTCGTCAGTGTTCAGAATCAGGTCCCGGTGGAAAATAACTCATCGGACCAGATTCAGGGACGTGTGCTTTTCCACTTTGACGGGAATTTCACCAAAGTGGTCACATTGCAAAAGTTGTTCAACTTGCCCACCAGTCCTAGTCTTGAGCCACAAGCTACCGTTCATCATCTTTTGTACTTTCTCAAGCTCACCATAGACACCTTCTATGTGGCGAGAAAACAAAATACTATTTACCAGCTTGAAATCAACCCCATCTGTTCTGGTAGCTACCAGAAACTTGCGGGTGTTAGCACCCAGATTTTCACGCACAGATTGTTCCCAGGGGGTTGATCCCCGTAGGGAATCAAATGTTAAAGACTTGGGTGTAGGACCACCCTGTTTGGGGATTTTTCTTTTTGAACCCATGGCCAAATCATCCTCCCCGAATGCCACCGACATCCGATCACGGGCCGTCACAGTAGGCGCTACCCAGCCAGGGCAAGGCCCGCCTAGCTTGGAAGGCATTGCCCGGGGGTCCGATGTTTTACAATGCCGTATCGGCATGTACCCCTTGGCATATACTGGATTTTACAGCTCAGACATTCGGCTGTGCGGGGACTTGCGTAGTCAGGCGGATACTACTGCACGGGTACACGGCACACCCACCTGTCGGCGCGGCCAAGGCCGGAACAGGCTTTCGAGCGTAGTCACAAGCGTAAGTGGCCCATCCCTTAACAGCACGCACATATAGAAATTTTGGTTGCCAGACCCTGAAAGCAGTAACGGAAAGAAGTGCGATATAACCTAATGAGAGTTATACCGCACGGGTGTATGTCTTTTAGAGCTGACTGTCAAACCCTCGAAAGGGGACCGTTCCGAGAAGCCCTTTTAGTCGCCTTTTACGACTGGCAGGGATTACCGTGGATGTATTCACTTCCTCCCACCCATTGGGGGTCCAATTCACAAAACAACGCGGAGTCCTTAAAGTATTGCCAAGGTCGCCCCTTTTAGTCGCCTCTTACGAACGGCAGGGGATACCGTGGGTGTATTCTAAAGCCCCCACCCACAGGGGGTTGGAGAGAAGAGACAAGGCCCAATTAAGGCGGGGAAGTGAAAGACTCCCTAGGCCTCGGATACCCTAACACCGTCGGGGTCGGAAGATAGATGATGATGATGATAATTGTTGTTTTAAGGGGCCTAACATCTAGGTTATCGGCCCCTGATGGTTTGGGTGATCGTGAAGATGAAAATGAAAAGCGAACTTAAAACTAAAAACAAACTAATAACCTACATACTAGAAGAAGAAATGGAAAACAAAAGGAGAATAAGGCAAATAAAGGACAGGAGGAAAAGAAATGCCCTCAACCCCCGGAGGAGGCGGATTGAGGGACTTGGAAAGAAGGAGAGCCATGAAAGGCATATAGGAAAGTGAAAGAGGAGAGGTTGATGATGATGATGATAATTGTTGTTTTAAGGGGCCTAACATCGAGGTTATCGGCCCCTAATGATCGGGGTGATAGCGAAAATGATAATGAAATGGAAGCCAGAACAAAATTATCTGAGACGGAAAATACGTACAAAAAGGACCATATTTGGTCTTACAAAAGTGAATTTAGAAAGAAAAGAGTCACAAAAAGAATACGTCATCGAAAAATACCCACAAAACGTAGGCTAGATTCAAAATACGTTCACAATGCAATGTAGCGTCGAAATACTTACAAAATGCAACTGAAATTCAAAATACTTACAAAATGCAAATGAGATCGAAAATACGTACAAATGCAATTGAGGTTCAAAATACTTACAAAATGCAATTGAAACTGAAAATACACAATGCAATTCAGATTGAAATATCCCAGTTCCAATCCAAATTATTCACAAAGTGCAATTGAAATTCAAAATACTTACAAAATGCAATTGAAATTGAAAATGCTTACAAAATGCACGGTAGATTCAAACGACTCATGTGGATTGACAATACTTACAAAAAGCAATTTAGATTGAAAATACTTGACAAATGTAATTTAGATTCAAAATACCCACAAAATGCAATTGAGAATCAAAATATGTGCAAAATGCCCACCAAACAAAATGCAATTTAGATTCAAAATTCGTGCGAAATGCGGTTTTGGTTGAAAATACTTACAAAATGCAATTGAAATTCAAAATACTCACTAAAATGCCCTGACGCCTGCATTGAAAGACTTACTAAAAAGCAATTTAGATTGTCAATCTTTACAAAATGCAATTGAGGTTGAAAATAATCGCGAGATGTAATTTAGATCGAAGAGACTTACAAAATGCAACATAGATCAAAAATGCCTTAAAAAAATGGTAAAAGGGAATTTAGATACACGGTGATTCGAGTAACAAAAACAGTGCGGGAATCTTAAAGAGAAAAGGTAATAGAAGGAAAAGAGGAGAGGAGAGGGGAGAGAGGAGAAGGTCCGCCCCAAAGGGAAGGGACAAAAAGGTGAAAACGGACCCAGCTCAGGAATCCCTCGGGGTCGCCAACGCCCGAACTCACCAGCCGTGAGCCCCTGAGGGTGTAGCATTATCTAGGGTGCACCAGAAGTGGTGGGGCTACATACACCCTGCCTCCTTGAGGGGCTAAAGCACAAGGCAGGAGGTAAAAGGAAGAGAAAAAGAAGGCTGATCCCTCGCAGAAGGAGGGTATCAGAAAAGATGAGACAAGGGCCAATTAAGGCGGGAAAGGAAGAGGCTCCCTAGGCCTCGCATACCCTAATACCGTCGGGGTCAGAAGAGAACAAGAGTTGACCAAGTGAGGTCGACAGGAAAGAAGACGGAGAGGAGCCCGGCACAAGTAAGTGGAAGCAATGCCGGAATCAGCTGGGGCCCCTTGGTCGCCAACCCACGCCCACAAGATGTGAGCCCCTGGGGGAGGGGTCTGAAGAGAACAAGAGTTGACCAAGTGAGGTCGACAGGAAAGAAGACTGAGAGGAGCCAGGCACAAGTAAGTGGAAGCAATGCCGGACTCAGCTGGGGTCCCGTGGTCGCCAACCCACGGTCGGAAGAGAACAAGAGTTGACCAAGTGAGGTCGACAGGAAAGAAGACGGAGAGGAGCCCGGCACAAGTAAGTGGAAGCAATGTCGGACTCAGCTGGGGCCCCGTGGTCGCCAACCCACGTCCCACTAGATGTGAGCCCCTGAGGGGAAAAAATACTGACAAAATGCAATTTAGATTGAAAATAATTACAAATGTAATTTAGATTCAAAATACCCACAAAATTGCAATTGAGACTTAACTACTTGAACAAAGCGGGGTAGGTTGAAAATACAAAATGCAATTGATATTCAAAATACAAGAAGACCCCCCCTATATTGTAAGACTTACTAAAAAGCAATTTTGATCGGCAATCCTTACAAAATGTAAGCGAGTTTGAAAAACACTCAGAAAATGCAATTTAGATAGAAAAAAAAACTTACAAAATGCAACGTAGATTAAGAATACCAACAGAAAGGTGCGGGAATCTTAAAAAGAAAAGGAAATGATGATGATGATGATGATGATGATGATGATAATTGTTGTTTTAAGGGGCCTAACATCGAGGTCATCGGTCCCTAATGATCTGGGTGATAGTGAAAATGAGAATGAAATGGAAACCAGAACGAAAATTATCCCATAGCGAGAACTTCAAATTGCTTATAGATCTTCCCATTAAAGGTGAACACGTTGATACTAGTGACGAATTTTATAACTGCTATGAACTCTTCTATTTCTACTTTAGAAAGATCGCAGTCGTTAATCAACTTATTATGGATAATTTCTATTGTTTTCTCAACTGGGATGTTGGTATACATATCTTTGACGTCAACGGAGTGCATAGAGTTGTTGTCGTTGAGTTTTAAATCTATCGTGTTTTTTTTTTCTCACAAAAGTGCATGGTGTTCTTAAATGATGAATTGGCTTTGACTCTAAAATTTGTTCAGATATTGGGATCCCTTCTTTCAGGCATTTTGGCCAACATATACTTGGACCATCTGGAGCAGGAAAAAAATATTAATAAAATCAAAGGCATTGAGTTCGGGGGCAGGTATGTGGACGATGTTTTCCTAATCATAAACAACCAAGTACAAGAGATAGATCAGGTACTGGACATTTTAAATAGCATCGATAATAACATTAAATTCACCTTAGAGTCAGAAAAAGATAACAAAATTAATTATTTAGATTTAACAGTTACTAAAAAATCCTTCACAGACAAACGTGATCATACGTCAAGATTCTAACCACCCGGGCAACCACAAAAATGCGACTTTTATAAGCCTCATTAACAGAGCCTTAAGACTACCATTGTCCGACAATGATTTGGAAAAAGAAATCAAAATAATACATCAAATAGCCAAGGTCAATGGACATAGTCGCAATTATGTCAATAATTTGTTTTATAAATTGAAAAACAAACTTGTTACTAAATTATCAAAAGATAGTTCTACCAAGAAAAGTTTCGCCACTTTAACTTTTATAGACCGCAGTATTTATACAGTCACTAGCGTCTTAAAGAAATACAATATAGACATAGCCTACAAAACCAATAATTCAAATTTTAAAAAAATCTTCAATTCCAGTAAAGTCAATGTCACGAATAAACACATGAAATCCGGTGTTTATGAGCTCAATTGCAACCAGTGCAAGGCTACGTACGTCGGCCAAACCGGAAGAAGTTTCCGTATTCGTTATAATGAACATATTTCTGCCATTAAACACAGAAAATTTTCAGCAATGGCGTCACACATGGAGGAATCCGGTCATAAGTTTACGACCATAGACAAGGACATGAACATCTTACATTACGTCAATAAGGGCAGTTAGATGAGCGTCTTAGAAGCAATCCATATAAATACATCCCAGAGATCAAATTATTCTAATAATTTAAACGACATCATTTTTGAGACAAACATACTATTCGATACGATAGCAGATCATCTGAACGTCAAAACACATAAACCGCCATAGACCTTAAAGCCAATCGGATTCCTTCCATAGGCCTTTCCTTTTTCCCCCACCCACTTATCTAAACCGCTTTGCCCCACTCTTGGCTGCCCCCCACCTCCTCGCGCCGAGCAGGTTGTTTACTTCGTAACACATGCCAGGCACACGCGCTCAGTAGTAGCAAGCCGCTCTCGCTAAGCGGAGCTTGACCTCCACATGATCTCGCAGGGCTGTTTTCATTTGACTTCGGCAAGTTTTACTATTTCTAAAACTCAAACGACCAATACTTCTTAATTTCAAGTAAGCTGTTTTATAAGTAATAAGCATTGTTACTAATTCGCACCGTTTGTCTTCTTCAGGGTCAAGAGTAACAAGATGCCAAATTCTTTTGTTGTTTTTCCGTAAGTTTTTCAATCCGTGTTTGAGCTGTTTTCCGTAGTTGTTCCTTATAATCAGCTAACCTCAGTACTAAATATGGTCAATCATTTCAGATACCGTGTGACAGAAGATTTTTCAATCTATCAAAGACAGATTGCCAAATGCCAAATTTATAACAAGAATTTGATAAAAGGTTTAGCAATCGCCGTCCAACCTCATCTTCAGCCACACCAATAGAAGTGTTAGGAACAGTACAAGTTATGCCGCAAAGTTGTCCTACAGTACACCAATTATAGACATCATCCGTCAACAAATGTGTCTGTCGTTATACAGTGTCAAATGACGTTTTACATAGAATAGAACAAGTGCAAAAACGTGTACCTGAAGCTTGTGAACTATGCACGCTATTTTTAGATTTTTAGATATTGTTGCAGTGTTTTTAACCATTTATTATGTATATGCATTTTATGTCATCGTAAAGATTTCGATGTTTTTAGCCTACTTTCGATTTTTGCAAAAAATGAAAGTAGACTTATGAGATCAACACAGGGCGAAAAAAGTGTGTGAGTCTGTGTGTGTGTGAGTCTGTGTGTGTGTGTGTGTGTGTGTGTAAGTGTGTGTACTCTGAATGTCTGTCCCCCCCTATCAATTCGAACAGTGTGAATGCGAATTGAACGAAATTTGGTACTGAGACCGTTTAGTTGATGTCAACAACCACGATGACTCAACTAACGACACATAAATCGAATAAAAAGTACCGTGAGGATCAGGTGACCTTACATAAAGGCTAAAGCGGCACGAGAGTCCGTAGTCCACAGGGATCGTGGTACATGGTGACGATGGTCATAGACCGCCTAAGGAAAGGTTCACCTTAAAACTAGACTAAGAAAATAAACATCCAGACTCATGTAAAACACCGTGAAAATTTATTAAAATTCACAAGCCCCTAGCCTAGTTCGGAGGGTTATATTCGGCTAGTCCGCAAATTAATAAATAAACAAAGATAAAGAACAGGTCCCCCTACCTGAGAAGTTACTGAAAAACCCTCGCGAAAGATCTAACTCACAATGATAAAGCAACAACAGCAATGCTAGGAATATGGCACGACGCAAGTCCCTAGTTCAAGTTACAAGATCAAGCTAATATCTGAATTTACATTTAACAGGGTAGCAAAACAAATCTAGGTTAGGATGGTACCATTTCGACATTTAAATTTAACATTAATACAATTAGCTAAGTCCTATCAATTAACAAATTTTACGGCGATGACGTCCGTAAAAGAAAACTATTACATCCAAAAGCTAAGTGTACAGCCATGAAAAACAAACAATTTAATTATGCTTAATAACTATGTGCTAACAGCACACAACAAAGTAACATGTAGGGTTTAATACACTTGACATCATAAATTAATAACGAAATAGACACAGTAGTTTTATTATAAATTCCTGCCTACACCTTGGTTTACTCTTTGTAAACCATAGTCATCTAATGTGTATAGTTACGGTGACGAATGCGCAGTTGAGACCACGTCTGACATCGCATGGCCTGAGCTCCACAAGCTACGAACTCTAGGTTCGCACATGCTTCAGGTCGCTACAAAAATGTCAACTGTCCTAGTCATTTCCTCACAAGGAAATTATCTTCAACTGCACGGCTATGTCAACAGTTCCAGAATGCAAAGAACAAAGTTAGATAGAAAGAATCGTTAGTTAGGCTTGTTTTACAACAATTATGCGTTTTATTATTAGAATGTCGGTTTATAGGTTTATCGTAGGTTTATGGCGAATAACATTGACAATAGCCTGGGCACGGAGTGTCTCCAACTGAGATCATTCTCCACCAAAAAGCCTCGACTCAACAGTCGGAATATAATCAACGAGTATAACAACTCGGACACACAATAACACGGGTTACCAGCGGCGCTAAGCTCGCGTTCAATAACTCTGGGATAGGCCTGTACAACAGTCACCTTCCAATAACATCTGGTCAACGGGATCATCCCCGGACAAAGCATACAATAACATCCTGCTATAACAGGGTAGACTTCACCATCCTATAGAAAACCTTACATAACTGTACCTGTCATACGACAATACACGCAACAGAGCGCTAGACTAACAAAAACCGATCCATAAAACAAGTGATCAAATACAAGAGTGGAAACTGGTTTCCATTAGCAAAATAGCAATGAAAGGAAAAGCGAATACGAATCGTACTCTGTCCTCGTCTATAGTAGTTTTGTCTCACAATGAAGCAGGCGTGCTCTAGGTCACTGGGTTACATAACCAGTTTATTCAAGGCCGGCGATTTAATCAATACAAAACCTGCACTTGGCCGGTTCATAAAAAACATTACCGCAGGTTACGGATCTCTACAGAGTCCGTGTATCAAATGCACGCTATAAATCTGAGTATAGTAATACAATTCCGTCTTTCTACCAAAGACGTCTAAATGAAAGTAAACTTACAATAACTGAAGCTCTTTGCTTTAAAAATGCAACTCAGTAGTTGCTAGAACATCAAATAAAAACGTGTCTCACACGACACAAGAAAATTATGATAAATGTGGCACAGATTCACACACTAGATCTGCTTAATGATACGTTGGGAACCGCGTTCGATGCTAGGCAACGAAACATTCCTTCTAGTTGTTAGGTTCAAACATGACCAAGAATAGCTTCTGAGCTTATTCAAAATGAAATATAATGCATTTACAAACTGGTAGTTACTGTCGACTACCTAAATGATACGACCGTTCTAACGACAGTCAGGGGTGTAACAAAGGATGGCTGCGAAGAATGCAGTCAATTAATAACCAAGGCATCTGATTGCCATAACTACAGTCAGCAAAGACTTGAAAATTACCCCAAGTAGGGTTGAACAAAATAGCCTCAAAATGACTACGATCAGGTTCAGCAAAAAGGTAGGCATTGACGTTCCACGACGTTCACCAAGCTGCACCAGGGCTGACGAAAATGTCTGACCCCAAGGGTGTCTCACTCTAAACTGAAATAAATGACATCTAACTAATCTAGTTACATCCCTACCTAGAAAAATGGCTGACACTGAGTGTGGTTGATTCACAAACTACATTAAAACTACTATACCACCAGAAACTAGAACAAAGAAGGGGTGTAACAAAAACTCACGAAATGGAGGAGCTCTCACTCAGCTCTCTATTCCACAACAAGGGTTGTACATAAACCTCTCTGGCTCTCTGGATCGGTATCCTCCTCATCAGGATTCCCATCTGGACTCCCCCAAAGACCAGGGTTCGATTTGTCCCTGTCGACATCTTCGTGGATATGCCTGGAAATGGCATTTTGGCTCCTTCCCTCTCGTTCATCGTTCTGGAAGTTCCACCATCACGCTGGTTCCTGTAGAAACGTCACCCCCCCCCCCCCCATACTGGGATGGTATTAGCCCATGTTGACTGCTTCAACCATGGTGAATAAAAGTCCAATCACGTGGGTAGCGAAATAAGTTGCGTGATTATTCATCCTCTCACTTCCAAAATTATAATGTCCGTCGTGACTATTATAGGCTTCAATTATAAAATACGACACAGCCTTAATCTTGCAGATGTGGATTAGCATGTGAGCTAATACTATTTTATAATGCTGCACGTGCTAGTGACGCTACTTTTGTATCACGCAGCATCCGTGAATTATACGACTTTTCAAAGATGAAATTTCCACTTTGGCAATTTAAATATCTCATACAATTATAATCACACTTATTCAGGATAATTGTAACACTATTACCTGTATATTTCCACTAGGCATCTGCCCTCCACATACGCGTGGGTAATATGTGATGTCACAGCAATGTTGTGCAATACACTATACTTGCCAATAATTATTTCCCAAGCTTCTTATTTAATTCACTGGACTTCATCGACAGTGAATATTAGTATTTGCTTGCTCGATGGCAGCTTATAATCACTTTTTAACGCTAAACAGCGGATATTCTTCTACGTCTCGTAGGACAAATGTAATTCCACGCCTACACAAGGCGGATTCTCAAGACGCAGTGCTCCGGTACTGGGTGTCTCTAGAAAGTAGGTCGTCAAAACGAAAACGTTGAGCGACTACTTACGTTCCTTTTTGCGTATCTGCAAGGGTATTACCTTACCTAAAGTAAAAATAAACATTCTCCAAAATGTTTTAATAATGCAGCATGACGAAATGGAATATTCTGAGTCTCGTAGGAAAGATAAAAATAATTAATAAGACCTCAGATAATAATGAGCAGTTTACACCAAAGTCAAAAGTGCGATTCACCGCTACTTCAAAGTATCGCGTGATCTCTCAGCTTCACGTGGCTTCCTGGGTGTGTTCAAAAGTACAACATCCCATCATAAATGTTCTGTCATAAAAATATATCACATGAACCATAGCTCAGCGGGTTCAGTACAAAGGTAGCACTAGCAAAGGACACCTCAGTGTCATGTTTTATATGATGATGATGATGATAATTGTTGTTTTAAGGGGCCTAACATCTAGGTTATCGGCCCCTGATGGCTTGGGTGATCGTGAAGATGAAAATGAAAAGCGAACTTAAAATTAAACTAACTACTAACCTACATACTAGAAGAAGAAATGGAAAAATAAAGGAGAGTAAGGCAAATAAAAGGACAGAAGGAAAAGAAATGCCCTCAACCCTCGGAGAAGGCGAATTGAGGGACTTGGAAGGAAGGAGAGCCATGAAAGGCATATAGGAAAGTGAAAGAGGAGAGGGTCCGCCCCAAAGGTAAGGGACAAAAGGGGAAAACGGACCCAGCTCAGGAATCCCTCGGGGTCGCCAACTCCCGAACTCACCAGCAGTGAGCCCCTGAGGGTGTAGCATTATCTAGGGTGCACCATAAGTGGTGGGGCTACATACACCCTGCCTCCTTAAGGGCCTAGAGCACAAGGCAGGAGGTAAACGGAAGGGAAAAAGAAGGCTGACCCCTCGCAGAAGGAGGGTATCAGAAAAGATCAGACAAGGGCCAAGTAAGGCGGGAAAGGAAGAGACTCCCTAGGCCTCGGATACCCTAATACCGTCGGGGTCAGAAGAGAACAAGAGTTGACCAAGTGAGGTCGACAGGAAAGAAGAGAGAGGAGCCCGGCACAAGTAAGTGGAAGCAATGCCGGACTCAGCTGGGGCCCCGTGGTCGCCAACCCACGCCCACAAGATGTGAGCCCCTGGGGGAATGTTTTATATCGCCGCCATCTTTACTAAAACTGAATGGCGGCCACTCAAACGTATAAAACGTAAAATCAAATAACGACTACCCAAATCATCCGATCTCTACCAAATTTGGTAACAACATACCTTCGTATAGGATGCGTCTTTTGACCAAACTACAAGGTCATCCGCCATACCATTTCATGATGGCGGCCGTGCGAATTATGCAAACTTTATAATCCATATCATGGGACCCACCAGTTCCGATTATCGAGTCGAGAATCGTTTTAATCGTTCGAAATTAAAAGTTTATTTTGTAATACTATAGTGCAGACGTGATTTTAAAAAGCTGAGCCGATTCAGTAATAAGACAAGATGGCAGCGGATATCTTGTGCCTGACTTATATTTCACTAATTTGAGTATTGCATGCAATATAGCGTACTGATACAAAATAAATAAACTTTGTATGAAATGCTTTATATATAAATAATATACTCCAGTGATGAAATCGTTTTGTATAAATCATTATTTGCTAACAAGTTCTATGTAAATCATTTTATATAGAACGATATTCGTTGACACAATTAGCTCAGTGGTAGAGCGTTAGCCTATCGCTCCTAATGCCTATGGTTCAAACCCGATCAGAGCTAGGTTTTTTGCTTGAAATGTTATATGTTTATTGTTTTGTAATGACTCAGATGTTTTAAAATTAAGCGTTATATTGTGCATATTATGGTGTAAAATATATATTTAATTAAAACATAATTCGCCAGCAGATTTACTCGAGACATCTAGCTGCCAAAAAGGTAACTGCACGCCGACCTACTTATTAACTTCCAGATTTTATTGAAAAGTTTCTTCTTCTGGCCGTTAGAATGCACTCGCTCTGTTAGGATTATATTGTTCGATATTTCACCATTAGATGTCACGACTAGTCTACGTGGGGCTCCATTGATTACTATACCATTGGCATTCTATGCGCATCGAATTTGAAGAATGACAAGATGATACTACGATACATTTTTAAATTTTATTTTAAAGGGTTTGTAACAGCCTATTTTGCGTTACTTGAAAATGTTATTTGAAGTAAAGAACAAAACGATTTCACATAGTAACTGAATTCAAGCCGTTGGTGTTAGTTCAGGTTATTAATTACTACTTTTATTTCTGGCAAATGGCAATCGAAAATATCCACATAGTTTGTATACACACGTCTCTGTAGGGTCATGGAAAGATTTGTTAATTCAATTAGGGTTGTGAAAGCCATGCACAACCAGACGTGTAAAGACATGCCTCAACTCCAAGTTGGATGTTTCCCACGGCAGGTCGTATATGTAATAATAATAATAATAATAATAATAATAATAATAATGTTATTGGTTTTACATCCTTTTTAACTACTGCTGCTTTTAGAGACACCGGGGTGCCGGAATTTTGGCCCGAAGAGGATCTTTAACGTGCCAGTAAATGTACTGACACGGCTCCCTCGCATTTGTGCACCCTCAAATGCCAGCTGACTGCGCCAGGATACGAACCTGCAACCTAGGGCCCAGTAAGCGAGAACGTTACCGCTGAGCCACGCAGCCAGTCCGGTCGATTATGTCTCCAGATCCATAACATTCTTGATATACTTCTTATCTTTCTTTCTTCAATGATGGTAGCAGTTTTTATCTAGGTTGTGGCGTTTGGTAGAGATAAATCGTTTCTAAGGTCTTCAACAAAGAATAGTTCTATTATACTCTTTTATAATAACAACGAGTTATAACTATACTCATACATTTAGGAGAAAGTAGGCTATATGTTCTCTACTGAACATCTTGTTTGTGTTTAGATGGGCTCTATATATAAGTTTGTGGGCTGAAGAAGGGTCCAAAAGAAACCGGACTTGAAACATGTACCCCTGAAATGTAGTAACAAATTTAAGTATTGAATAGGCGGAAAATTGAAAAATCTTATTCTTCATAATTACTGTCAATACGGAACCTGAAATGAATAATATTTCTAATATTAGGAAAGTGTTAAACATTTTAGTGTTCTTCGAACTTTTCAAATGTTATCACCGAAGTGATAAAAATTAGTTGCACTGGTAATTATTTACTGCTACAATTGGACATATGGTAGACTTTGTCTACATTTCTTTCTTCTGTCCACAATTATTCAAAGCTGGATTATTTAATCCAACAGTCAGAGGACAAGCTTTTGTCTTGTTAGTGGACCAGCCAAGATAAATCAGTACTTTTATTACCATTCTTGCACAGTACAATTCTTTAACCGATATTGGGAATACAGTTTTGCCTTGCGCAATCTGAAGAGTGAGAAACTCTGCCCAGCAAACTCGACAGAATTTGTACTAGTGCTGAACAAGATTATAAGCGTATTAGGAGTACTGAATACATTACAGTTGGGTCACGTTAATAATATTCATCATGGATCACTTATCAGACCACTGTCAACTTTACTTCAGCTTTTGAAGCTGGTAACATTTTTCTTCAAGATATTAAGGCTTCAGGTATGAATACCGCTTTGTCTGTGTAAGACCATTGCGGATATCAAATGGAGGCCGATACAAGATTATAAATACGTGTCTTAATGGGGACAAGAAGACTGAATAATTTGGTTCAGAACAGATTACAAGCATGTAAGCTACATCTTCATGCATCACTGCGTCAAAAATTAGTTAACATTTGACCTTGAACAGGTGTGTCAACTGGACAGAATGCCACAGTCATTCTAAACGGACTTGACAGTTTATGTACCATCAAATGGGATCTGTGTAGGATAGAGAATGAGCATCCTAATTATGATGCAGGCTGCTTCTAACCCAGGAAGGAAATTACCAATTTCTCTAGTAAAACTGAAGAGAAAATCCCACGAAACAAAATTTGAAGAACCATTATATTTACTCACACAAATGTGAATGTTGTGGTAAAGGTTTTAACCAATTATCAAATTTTATATGGAACAGAAATAAAGCTCATGTTTTGAATTCCCATGAAAAATAAAATTTCCTATGTGAACAGTATTGTTGTTTTTAGCCTACTTCGATTTTTGCAAAAAATGAAAGTAGACTTATGAGATTAACACAGGGCAAAAAAAGTGTGTTTGTCTGTGTGTGTGTGTGTGAGTGTGTGTACTCTGCATGTCTGTCCCCCCTCTCAATTCAAACACGGTGAAAGCGAATTGAACGAAATTTGGTACAAAGGTAGCACTAACAAAGGACACCTCAGTGTCATGTTTTTATCGCAGCCATCTTGACGGAAACGTAATCGCGGCCACCCAAATTTTAAAAGCTAAAATGTAATTACGACCAACCTAATAATCTAGTCTTTACCTAATTTGCAACAACATATCTTTATGTGGGAAGCATATTCTGACCAAACTGCAAGATCATCAGCCCAATAATTTGCAGATGGTGGCCAAGTACGTGTGCAAATAGATTCCCCCTATCAATTCAAACACGGTGAAACCGAATTGAATGAAATTTTTTACAGAGGTAGCACTAGCAAAGGGCACCTCATATTCATGCTTAATATCCCTATAGCACGTTGTATTTGAACAAGCTACTACAACCAACATTCAATTATACTCCTTGAAAAGGACAAATAGTCATAACAATACCCATGCATTTAGGAGAAAGTAGGCTATATGTTCTTTACTGAACATCTTGTTGTGTATGTTTCTAAAACTTTTATATTACATCATTGTTATTTAAATATGTATTCATGCAATTAGTTTTGAGTAGCTGAATGAAATACCCTCTTATACTGTTTGTCAATTAGGGCCCAAAATGAATCCATATAAAATGCTTTAGTTTCTAAGCAGCGCATCATGGGGAGGGAATTGTTTCAAAGGGAGCTGAATCCATATACACCCTGTTTCACATAATTTGCTACTCAAATAAATTCCTATTATTATTGATGTGACCCTACTAAGGAGTCCTTATGACTACGGTTCTCATTTGTTCCCAATATCTCTTGAGCCCGGCTGATAATTTTTCCTTTCTCTCCTGTGAAAGAGGTTTACAACACTTGGGCACTTAGGGTGAGGGACTAAGAGTAAACCATATAACTAAATTTGGAACGATGTTGGACATCAAGGTAAGAAATCCCAGCGGAATCCATGTCTATTTGTACTTCTTTGACCCACAGGCTTACAATCTTACAACGTTTAACCAAGGAAAAGATTCTCTTGGCGTGTTGTCCATTCGCACCAGGTGCCCATATAACTTCAGTCGTCTACGTTTCATGCTAGTTAGCTGGATTTCTCATATTTTTCTACAGTCTTACCAACACATATTTTCTATTCATCGATATGTTTTTTTGCTGTTGCAAATATTTTTCTTGTGCAATAGAAGCTTTGATCTGAGTTGTTTTTACTCTCAGAAGTCAATGATTCGAAATTTATGGACTAGCAGAACGAGCATTTATTTAATTTTGATATTTTTCTAACCGCGGTCATCAGCCGTCGTAACTGAAGATTTAATAATAAATTCAAGTTGAGGAATGGATTTCATCCATTATTAAGACGTGGAGGATGATATTCCCCGAACAGTTTAACAACTTTAAATCCTTTTGTTGAGGAAATAATAATAATAATAATAATAATAATGTCGAATTAATAATTATTTATTTATCGTGTCAGAAGTACAAAGTAAACATAGAAAAATGAAACAATAGAAATATTAAACACTGGTTGACCAATAATTTGCCACGACGAGTGCATTTGAAGTAGCTCCCATTAAGTCTTTAATGGTGCAAGTGTCTGGAGAAGAAGGACACAGTAGAAGATGATCATTGGTCTGCTCAGTACCACACTCGCAGTAAACTGATTCCACAGGAAGGCCCCATTTCTGCTGGTTAGTCTTGCATCTCGTGGTACTGGAGCGTAGCCGATTAAGAGCCTTCCATGTTGTCCACTTTTCTGAATGTCCAGGGGGAAGCTCTTCCTTTGGGACCATCCATTCTCTTAAATATTGGCATTTTCCCCGCCACATTGAGATTCTTGCTTGCTGTGATGTTCCTTTAAGAGCTTCAGTGGTTTTCAAGAAGCTCTTTCTTGATTTCAGCCTAGGATGTGCTGGCTGACAAGCATACAATGGGTGAGTTTCCAAAGTCATAGCCTTGCTTTTCTCATATCTAGCAGCAACCTCGCGTCGGATTTCAGGTGGTGCAATACCAGCGAGACAGTGAAGTTTATCTATGGGTGTAGGTCTTAAACAGCCCGTGATAATACGGCAGGTGTCATTTAATGCCACATCTATGTTTCTAGTATGGCTGGACTTGTGCCACACCGAGCATGCATATTCAGCAGTGGAGTAACACAATGCTAGCGCGCTTGTTCTCAGAGTACATGGATGAGCTCCCCAGGTGGTGCCTCTCAGTTTCCGCACTATGTTGTTTCTGGCAGACACTTTTTGCTTCACGTTTAGACAGTGCTTCTTAAATGTAAGCGTACGATCCAGAGTTACTCCCAGATATTTTGGAGTCGGACAATGCTGAAGAGGGATTCCTTCCCAAGTGATTTGTAGGGTTTTAGCTGCTTTTTTGTTATTGAGGTGAAATACACAACTCTGAGTTTTGGCAGGATTTGGCTTCAGGTGATTGTCACTGTAGTAGCTAGTAAATTCTTTCAGGGCCTTAGTCAAAGTCTGTTCTACATTTAAAAAGCAGTTGGCCTGAGCAGTGACTGCACAGTCATCAGCATAGACAAAACTCTTGGTACCTTCAGGTAAAGGCTGATCATTGGTATAGATGTTGAATAACAGTGGTGCGAGCACACTGCCTTGCGGTAACCCATTCTTCTGTGTTCTCCATCTGCTTCTTTGTCCCTGGAATTCCACAAAAAATCTACGGTTTTGGAGAATATTTCTAATGTTGCACACTAGGTGGAAGTCTTTGGTGATGTCATACAATTTTGCTAGAAGAAGCCGATGATTGATTGTGTCGTAAGCTGCAGAGAGATCAATGAAAACAGCGCCTGTAATGAGCCGCTTTTCGAATCCATCCTCAATGTACTGTGTCAAGTTTAATACCTGTGATGTGCAACTTTTCCCTTCTCGAAATCCAGCTTGCTGTGGTATAAGAAATGGCTCCACTTTTCCAATAAGTCTCTGAAGGATGAGCCTCTCTAGGACCTTGTACAGGTGACAGAGCAAGGAGATAGGCCTATAGCTTTTGGGATCCAACCTATCTTTGCCCGGTTTAGGGATAGCAATGACTCGAGCCTTTCGCCAGATTTTAGGAATTTTGCATTCTTGGACACAATTGTTCATTAATTCCAATAGCCATGAATTAATAATAATAATTATTTTTCTATTTTCTGAGATAATAATAGTTGTGATTTCTAATAATCATTTTCATGTAGTGTGATTTATACATTTGACATTTGAAACAATATTCTAAGATCGGATACTTGTTGATTCCGAAGGTTAGTGGTTAACGCATGCCCACAAATACATAACATATTAAGTCAGTGGAATTATTTCACGCTTGCACTATGCATTTAAATCTTTGAGAAGACACGGAAAGTAACGATACGGGAAGCTAAAAGCATGTATAAAACAGGGTTTTTGCTCGAGTTTGTATAAAAATAAAATCATTTTTGAACAACGTCTTTAAAAACGTTTGGCTAAGAATAGATACGGTGTAGAGTTTTTCATGTTTTAAACTGATGGTAAAATTATTATTGTAAACTCATTGGTGGAGTTTACCAATTTATAAATCTTCCAATTGTCGTAACAAGCAAAGGCTTGATTATTCTGTATAATTTGGGTAGAAATAATTGTTGTGTGTGAAGAGAGTTAAATATGCCATTCTGAGTGCGCAATTAAGTTGCAGGAATGAGGTTGTGTGAAATGAAGCATCAATCATATTGTAGGTTGGATGACTTTGATTTAGTAGAGTCGAATTTTAGCCACACTTTCGTCGAGATATAACCAAAGGTTATTTTGTTGAGCCATCATTGTCAATTCACAGTTTACCCACGTGTTCTAGAAGTATTCGTAGTAATTGCTTACCCAAAAATTGTTATTGTTCAACTTGTACCTTTCATTACGAAAACACTTTACCGTTGTCTAGATGCTAATTATGATTATGTGATTTTTGACGCATTTAAATCGAATGGGCCGATGCTGTTAATTATTTAAAACTGTTACTTCTTATCAGCCACTACAAACTGAGAGGATTTTGTGATCCTTGGGTAGATTATTGACTGAGGAATAACCTAACCACCAAGGGAAGATGATAAAGAAAAGGAGGTGGGTTTCGGACTGGAGAAAAAGGATGGAAAAATAGGAGGAGAGTTATAAATTTAACTTTAAATGCACTCAGAGGCAATTTCCAATGCAAATCCGCTCTTTGATACCTAAAGTGGGTAAGGACCTGGTCGAAGCTGGCGGGAAACGCAGCTAGGACTTGGGCGGTTTGCAAGAGAATGGCTTTAGTGTATTCCCTCTCAAGCATGCATATGCATACTATAGGGAAGGGTGATGGTCTGGCAAGGCAAAGAATAACAGACCTATTGTATGTCTGTTCAAAGGAGTTCTTTTTTGAACCAATAATTCGAGGAATGCCAATAATTTGAATTGATTTTGATATTTCCAGTTTCCGAAGTTGCAGAGTTACTACCAAGCGACCAAGTACTTCCAAGAAGGATAGCGATAAAAGAATTATGCGTTTGGGAATAATTTTGGTGAGTGCACCAATAGTTGCATTTGGAAATGGCTAAGCTTTTACCCAGCAAAGAGCCGACTAAAAGTTTAGGCAAAGAGAAAAACATATTTTGGAAAACCAACCATAAGATTTTGGAGAGAATCTCCACAAGCAGGAAACTGGCGTAGCGAGCTGTACTTGCCTTACTGGCCAGTTAGAATTAGCTATTAAAGCGAAGAGAAACTTTGACGAGATAACCACTAAAAGTTCTTGCTCAAATGCAACGAGTGGTGGAAACCCTATCAATAGATTTAATGGCATTGAGTAGGAACAGTCAAGGAAGACAGAATCTTGCCTAACTGTTGTACTAAAAAAATGAAAAAGCGAAAAGAAACGCTTAATTTATTTATCTATTCAAAGGAAGTTGATAACTTTAACAAATATATATTTTCAATTTGGTTAACAAATTAGGGGTCACAGACCTCAGAAAACATTTAACGTTGCGCCAGGCAATTAACAATTTATTAGGTTTCAAACCTTTATATGTACTAAAATCTTTGTAAGATTTAAAAAAAGACAAATGAATGATTAAAGTTAGACATTAAATCGAGTACAAGGAGTGTACTTTAAGAAATTTCCAAGTACCTATCTTAGAAAAAGTTACAACTTCGAAAATAACAAAAAAAAAAGAAAGCAGGTAGAATGAAAGAGAAGTTCCTATAACTTCTAATATTTATACAGAATTACTGTTGGTTATTATACAAATAAGGGCAGGTCACTTATTGTGAAACCTGAAGAGAAAGTCAAAAGGAAGGTTCTCGACCTCCTATGTTTAAGTAGGAATCACGAGCCAAATGGGGCAAGTTTCCCTTTCGTGAAACCTAGAAATAACTCACTTATGAGTTTAAAGAATTGTATCCCCTAATTTGAAGAGAGAAACAAGATAGTTTGAAACGTGTACCTGACACGCTATTATACAGACATTAATTAATGATAAATAAGCAAGATGGGAGGTCACTTCGTTAGAGTGACACCTCATTGAAGAGACCTAAAGTAACAACTTTATTATGGGTTGTTAGTAAAAGGTTTAGGAAGAAGCAAGAGGGATGGAAGGTAAATGTTCATGGCCGTATTTATAATAATCGGACGAGCGCGACGCGGAAGAAAGACTGAAAGAACACTGTTTATCACTATAGTTTGTTGAAATGGATGAAAAGTTCACTGTAGTAGCACAAAAGTTTATGGTAAAGAAAGTTATTGCAATCGTGGAAAATGACTGGTTGCACTAGATAGGCGAAAGTCTATTACTTGAGAAGGTTGTAGATTATCATAAAATACGCTTGAGCAAATCCAACGGAGGAATGAAAATTAGCTATTGAGCATTATTTTATAAGGAAGATTCCTTAGTTTGAAATGGCGTTCCCGCAAGTGAGTGGAAAGTACATGAAGGCACGACTTGTATATAAAGTGCAGATTCTGGAAGGTTCCAGAACGATCCTAATAGAAGAATGGGGCCAAAGTTATTCCAGCGGGGGAACGAACTTAATCTTTATAGACAGTGGGTATTCGATAATATCCCACGTTGTGAGAAGATCTCTCATTTAATAAGCATAAGAAATGCTGCTTTTCACAAAGATTGGCTTAATTAGGCAAAAGCCCAACATGGAGAATCCCGCGAAGGATGAGTATTGCCACAAATAAGTAATCTCACACTGTCTATAAAATGATCGATATAAGCATGAAGATATTAAAACTGATGAAGATGAGGTTAAAACCCGAAGTTTGTACTTATGTTTGTTGCATGGCGATGATAAAGTTCCCTTTGACGGATAAACTTAATGTGCCAACATGGCGTAGAATGTAGAGAGTGCCTCTTGGTTTGAGGAGACTGGCTCTAGTTGAATGATGATGATGATAATTGTTGTTTTAAGGGGCCTAACATCTAGGTTATCGGCCCCTGATGGTTTGGGTGATCGTGAAGATGAAAATGAAAAGCGAACTTAAAACTAAAACTGATGATGATGATAATTGTTGTTTTAAGGGGCCTAACATCTAGGTTATCGGCCCCTGATGGTTTGGGTGATGGTGAAGATGAAAATGAAAAGCGAACTTAAAACTAAAACTAACTACTAACCTACATACAAGAAGAAGAAATGGAAAATTAAAGGAGAATAAGGCAAATAAAAGGACAGAAGGAAACGAAATGCCCTCAACCCTCGGAGAAGGTGGATTGAGGGACTTGGAAGGAAGGAGAGCCATGAAAGGCATATAGGAAAGTGAAAGAGGAGAGGTGATGATGATGATAATTGTTGTTTTAAGGGGCCTAACATCTAGGTTATCGGCCCCTGATGGTTTGGGTGATCGTGAAGATGAAAATGATGATGATGATGATGATAATTGTTGTTTTAAGGGGCCTAACATCTAGGTTATCGGCCCCTGATGGTTTGGGTGATCGCGAAGATGAAAATGAAAAGCGAACTTAAAACTAAAACCAACTAATAACCTACATACTAGAAGAAGAAATGGAAAACTAAGGGAGAATAAGGCAAATAAAAGGACCGATGGAAAAGAAATGCCCTCAACCCTCAGAGAAGGCGGATCGAGCGACCCGGAAGGAAGGACAGCCATGAAAGGCAGATAGGAAAGTGAAAGAGGAGAGGGCCCGCCCCAAAGGCAAGAGACAAAAGGGGAAAACGGACCCAGCTCAGGAATCCCTCGGGGCCGCCAACCCCCGAACCCACCAGCCGTGAGCCCCTGAGGGTGTAGCATTATCTACGGTGCACCAGAAGTGGTGGGGCTACATACACCCTGCCTCCTTAAGGGCCTAGAGCACAAGGCAGGAGGTAAAAGGAAGAGAAAAAGAAGGCTGACCCCTCGCAGAAGGAGGGTATCAGAAAAGACGAGACAAGGGCCAATTAAGGCGGGAAAGGAAGAGACTCCCTAGGCCTCGGATACCCTAATACCGTCGGGGTCAGAAGAGAACAAGAGTTGACCAAGTGAGGTCGACAGGAAAGAAGACGGAGAGGAGCCCGGCACAAGTAAGTGGAAGCAATGCCGGACTCAGCTGGGGCCCCGTGGTCGCCAACCCACGCCCACAAGATGTGAGCCCCTGGGGGGAGATGAAAATGAAAAGCGAACTTAAAACTAAAACTAACTACTAACCTACATACTAGAAGAAGAAATGGAAAATTAAAGGAGAATAAGGCAAATAAAAAGACAGAAGGAAAAGAAATGCCCTCAACCCTCGGAGAAGGCGGATTGAGGGACTTGGAAGGAAGGAGAGCCATGAAAGGCATATAGGAAAGTGAAAGAGGAGACGGTCCGCCCCAAAGGTAAGGGACAAAAGGGGAAAACGGACCCAGCTCAGGAATCCCTCGGGGTCGCCAGCTCCCGAACTCACCAGCCGTGAGCCCCTGAGGCTGTAGCATTATCTAGGGTGCACCAGAAGTGGTGGGGCTACATACACCCTGCCTCCTTAAGGGCCTAGAGCACAAGGCAGGAGGTAAAAGGAAGAGAAAAAGAAGGCTGACCCCTCGCAGAAGGAGGGTATCAGAAAAGATGAGACAAGGGCCAATTAAGGCGGGAAAGGAAGAGACTCCCTAGGCCTCGGATACCCTAATACCGTCGGGGTCAGAAGAGAACAAGAGTTGACCAAGTGAGGTCGACAGGAAAGAAGACAGAGAGGAGCCCGGCACAAGTAAGTGGAAGCAATGCCGGACTCAGCTGGGGCCCCGTGGTCGCCAACCCACGCCCACTAGAAGTGAGCCCCTGGGGGAGGCTCTAGTTGAGCCTTGACTGAGTCAACGGTCGACGTACAAATGAGACATGCTCAGCGAAGCACGGAGGGTCCAAGGAAGGGAAAAGAGTGGGGGTAGGAGACAAAAGGAATACATATCAGAATAGACAACTTAGAAAGAATAAAAGTTTTTCTTGATGAATGGTCTTCAAAGAGTTCATAGTAGGCGATACTAGCGCAGCATGGTGAGTGAAAAAGTAGACGAAGTTCTCTTGATCACGGAGATGATAGCTGGCGATGGCGACGAGATCTGGTGGCCAAATTGATAAGTAAATCCTGTTGTGCAGAGAAGAATTGAGGAACTTCTGAGATTCGCTGCTAGATGACGCTAGGTGAGTCATGGAAGATTTATATCTAGAACAGACTCACAAAGAACATAAGAGACATGATCACCAAGAGAAACTAGAAGATCACTGTTGGTGTTTGAGAAAAAGGAAGGAATGAACATGCAAAAGCATTAAAAATTATATTCTCTCACACCGTGTATTCCAAGAATACACCAAGCTGGGAGGAGCAAACACCAACAGAGAGCAGGATAAACAATTCAACATTTAAAGGTAATGAAGCAATTAAAGACAGTGGTCTTGTGATCTGACTATTAGTGGTCAAGATTTTGACCACCCTGACTCTCCCATCCTTTCCAGGATAACACTCGGTCACTCTACCAGAAATCCAGACCAGGGGAGGAGAAACATCCCTAACCAAGACACGAACAAGAGAACAAGAACATTTTGGTCCGGTGTGAAGTTTTCCACAGTACTGACATTTGCGAGCATAAACGTGTCACGAAACCTCACGTACAGGCAATAAACAGGGAGATTATCCTTCAGGAACAATAGGTGAAAGATGTTTATAAACTGTTTTCGAAGCATTTTGGAGAATGATGGAGGAAAAATGAAGAGCTGCAGTTTTATTGCAATCTTCAAATTTCAAATTTATTAGGGCTCTTTGGTATCAAAACCTGTCAAATCCAAATCTTAGTAACAAACACGAGGGGAATGATGAAGATTGTGAAACTACTATTGAGGATGAGGCAGAAACAGACATTGTGTAGCTAGAACTTGCTGTAAATAATGTGATTTAATAAGTGGCTTCGGTGGCGTAGTTGTTAGCATGCTGAGCTTCTATGCCCAAGATAACGTGTTCAAACCGGGCCGAAGCAGTCGGATTTTTTAAGAGCGTTAAAATCCCTCAGTATGCCTTCCTTCAGAGGGGAAGTAAAGCCGGCGGTCCCATTCATAGATTTATGGCATGTTAAAGAACCTTCTACTAATTACACCCGTGTGATGCTAAATTGTATAGGAATGTAAACAACGCTCTTAGGTTTCTACGTTCGTTGCCAAGATCCGACTGTGGTGGCGTCTAGTGGCTAAGTTCTGAACTAGGCCTAGTTGTCGTTGACGGTGGCGTTTGGCGGCTAAATTAGAAACTATTTGAAAAATTCAAAGTTGCAATCCTTACTTGAATTAAAACACAGATACACACACAAATACAGCCATCACAATTGACCCCGGTTATCAGACAGATTCTACATACATCCAATGTACACGGGGCTACATGGCCCCGTTGTCGCCGCCCCGAAACTGAGGAATCAACCAACCGTGATTTAAAAGTTGAATGACGATAGTTTTGTCTCTCAGAACCTGGACTTTATGAATTGAACATGAATTTAATTTGACGTTTTTCCTTATTATTAATATTTAGTACTGTATAGTAGACTATTATTACCCTTTCATGAATTGATTGCCGGCGGTGGAGATGGGAACTATTCTTTTATGTACTTGTGTCACACGTCAGACTGCTTCGCCGACAGGTACTGTTACAAGAGTAGGATATGACTCAGCTCAAGTACCCTCAGTCATCGTTTAACTGCCTTGGTGACATGAGCTCCTGTGACGCTTATATGATGCTATGCAGCTTGACCTATGTGCAGACTGCACTCTGTCATCGCTGTGTCCTCGCTTCGCCCCACGGGGCTCATGCTACAATAAACATAAACGCTGGCACAACCACGCTCAGCAGCAATCGAATATTGAATGGGTCATATTAGTTTCATTCTGTTTCTGTTTATTCTTACTAGCCAATAATCTTTGTGCTAATAAAGCACAAAAATGATACGATTTTTTATTTTATAACCTAAATTTAGTTAACTTTCATTCAAAGTATTAATTTCTTAGTAAAGCTTACGTAGTTTCAACAATCTCATCACAACTTCAGATTTATTAGGGCTTTTTGGTATCAAAACCTGCCAAATCCAAATCTCAGTAACAAACCCCAACAATTCCGAATTATTGCTTTATATTTTTCTAAATAAATTGTTAACTATCCCGGGGATCAGCTTCGTACTTCGTCATTGTTCTTAAAAATAATTAATTCATTTTTTAGTGAAAAAATTATTTCTTTCTAGGTATTGGTTTGTTAGTGGCAGTTTTTGCCATAAAAGTGAAAGAATGGATTTGGAAGGTTTTGATACTAGGCACCTCAGATGTTCGTGAAGAATTTTGTGAACACTTCCAACTGAAATTCCGGCCTCTCCTGCACTCATCGGTCATTTGTCACAACAATATGCATACGTTAAATGATTGGTTCATTTGTTGAAGTTGATGGTCGCCCACTGCGTGGATCATCTTTGACACTAGCGCGTTCACCAGATAATCGTTTATGCCATGCATACACTTGAGTTTTTTTCACTACTCTTTGGTCATAAGCTTCTTTCAGCAATCGTGAAATCCCTGCAGGAGATTAGTGTAACGAAACACAATACTTGATATTGGAGCGTTGTTCTGTAGCCATCATTATTAAATGCGACGAACTGACATGCACACAGAAGAAAAAGCAGCTACATAACCAAAACAGCAATCGCTATAACTAGAAAACTTTACGGAAATGACTTCATGACTGTTGCCAACAGTGTAAACTATAATATCCTTTAATATATGTAAATACATTTTGCAGTAACATTCTGGGAACTTTTTGAACCTAGTAGTAGTGCAGTAGCAGCAATTTACTTCCATTGTGAGCAATTGCAGACTACCAAGACCTCTATATATTGTGCCCGTCAGAGGAGCTATCAGGGTTGCCAACAACTGAAATGACTTCCCTGACACCTCACCTGCCGGACCCATGTGCCGAGGGGATCAGGTAAATTTCTCATAGGCCACAGCGGCACGAGAAACTATGATCCAGGGGATCTGTAGTAACATGGTGGATAAAGTGATAGACGGCCCAAGAAAGTACACCTAAGAAAACTAGACTGAGAAAGGAAACGTCCAGACTTATGTAAAACTTGTAAAAACATTTATTATAAAATATTCAAGCTCCTATCCTAGTTCGGAGGGTTTATATCGGCTAATCCGCAAACTAATAAATAAAGAAAAATAAAGAACAGGGCCCTACCTGTCAACTACGGTAAACCCTCGCGAAAGATCTAATTTACAAACATAAGCAACAACAGCAACGCTAGTAAAATGGTACGAAAAGAAACCCTAATTCAAGTTACAAAGTTTAAGTTAATAACGGAATTTACATTTAACGGGGTGGCAAAAACAAATCTAAGTTACGATGATACCATTTACATTTAACGTTGAATCAATTTAGCTAAGTCCTGACAATTGATACAAAATTTACGGCGATGACGTCCGTAAAGCAAAAACAATTACATCAAAAGCTACATGACAAGCCATTAAAAAAATGTTAAATACACTCTCATCAACTAGGTGCCCATCAGCACAACAAGGAGGGTTGAGATCCACCAGCTACGAACTGACGGTTAAGCAACACTCCGTCGATCGATCGAAAATAGTGTCTTCTGTCCTAGGTTGTTTCCATCAGGAAATGTAAAACATCAACAAGGCGTCGGTCAGCAGGTCCAAAATTCATGCGTTTCAAGTTTAATAGCAATAAACAGTTATCAACTTGTTTAGAATAATTATGCGCTTGATTATTATCTGCGTAGGTTTAATTCATTGTCGGTTTATGGCGATATTGCTGACATTCCTAGACACCTGGGCTCTGCAGTAGCGTCTCGTGCGAGGTCAATTATCTGCTGTCTCATCGACATAAAAGTCGGAAATACCATCATCGAGCTCACATCGCTCGGACAAACAATATCACCAGTTACCAGTGGCTCGCGGCTCACTTGGATTACCTTGGGTAGGCCTGGGAAACACATCAGTTACCTCCCGTAAATAACCAGTCTACGGAACAATGTCTGGACAAAGTGCATTACAAGCTCTAAATAGGTACATGAAATAGCCTATAACAAGGGTGTCTATTTCCAGCCTCATAATAAAGAATAAACCTTAACAGAATATAAATGTACACTCTCTAACAGTGTCAAAAAGTATTCGCTGTAGTAGCGATCAAGCGTGTGGCGTTTGCCAATAATCATCATAACATAAAACATCTGATCAACACAAAAATGGCTGCTTAGGCATTGACCTATAAATGAAATACAAAAACTAACGGTAAAGAATGCCGTAAGCATTTGTCAAAAGTCTGAACAAGTCTGTCTCACATATTTGAGTGTGCTCGGTGCTTGCTGTCTCATCACCTGTCCGTGACATTGAGCAAGGCTCGTAACTTGCTGTCACAATGGGACTGTTATGACAAACACACTAGATTTGACTGAAGGCGGCAGCTCTCTTTACGAAAGTCCTATGAGAAACTGGCCTTGTAAAATATCCCAATATAACATTATAATCACACAAAAGTAATGCTTAAAAGCACGCCGTGAAAATATACACAATAAGACGTAGCATGTCTTTCCAAGCAAGGAGAAGTAAAAGATGGCAATGTTACTTGATCTGAATGTCTTTGCAATTCACAGATATGTCACTTCATAAATGACTAGTATTTAATAACCAACAAAAGCATGTCTGATCACTTGACACAAACAAAATAGAAAAAGGGCGCAAAATCTCGCATTCGCTTAGTTTGCTAATGATACGTTGAGTACAGGGTTCGTTGCTTTCCTGCATACAATTGACTTCCCTGACTGTGTTCTTAACTTAGAACTGGATGGCCTCAAAGCTCATCTGAATGAAATATTAGCTGATTTACACAACTGATGGTTACAGTCGACCATCTACTGATACGATCTAATCTAAAGAAAATCAGTGGCGTGACAAACATTTAAAATTAATGGGTGTCTTGAAAATGACACTGACCATGACGGCAAATCGTCATGTCAAAGAAAACTATACACAAAAATCACCCATACCAGGGTTAAATAAAGTAGTACAACAGACTACAGTCACGTTTAGTAAGCGAAAAGACTTGACATCAGTTGATGTCCAAAAGAATGCACCTGATTGAACTGAGTTCAATCACAGGGTGTCTCACAATCACTGCAAGTGAAAAACAAAATAATGAGTGCTAAAAAATACAAAATCCTACCTAAAGGCTGTCACGGAAGTTCGGTTGATTCTACAAAACTACTCTATTCTACTCTACCACAAAAAGAATCGAACAAGAAGGGTGTTTACTGACTCACAAGACTAGGGCATCACCACCTTGCTCTTTCCAACGAACTGAGGGGTACAATTCATCCTCTGGCTTCCGGACAAGGGTTGTCCAAACTAGGTCTCCATCAAAGGCCTTATCCATGACCAGTGTCTTGATGCGTCCTCGTCGTTGACGTAGTGATATCGTCAGCTTCCCTTCCATCGTGGTAGTGGTCATTCCTCTTGGTTTAGCACGTACATCTCCATCTCGTGCGGTAGTTCAAGATCTTCTGTCATGTTGAAGTTCCTCAGAACGGCTCCTTCACCTCATGGGGTCCTCTTACATCATCCCCATCGAAGATAAGTTGTAAAATATGTCGAACACGTGGTCAGAAGAATGATGCATATTTGTGACAATATTCACTTGGAAATATATTCGTGGCACTGCTTTTCACTGAAGCTATTTTAGTTTGTGGAAAATAAACTCACAGATGCTACACGGCGCAGATGTTATAAAATTGCCCATGCACTATCTGCTTTACACTTCACAGATTCTAAGATCACTGAATCTCGTGGCATCCAAATAATCCACAGTTAGATTTGCTCGCTTTTGCGGCCACAGTAATTTTCACAATTTATATCCTTGAAATAATACACTTAAATAATTATTACTTCACTGATAGCATATTTCGTTGTCCCTCGTGGACATAGAATTTTCATCTAGCATGTGGTAAAAATGTGGATAAATTGGATAAATTGGATAAATTTGCAGAAATTATTACTGCAGCACACACAGGCTTTAGATTTCACTCGATTAGTACACCAATAAGTGCTCATTAATGTACGATGCACTTTGATTATCTTCCTCGCCTACTGGCGGACTGTTCCCTCGTGTTAACAAGACGGACTATAACACGCGTCATATAAGGACGGTAAACCATACTCGAGTGCGTAGAGCGTTGTTCTTCGTTGCTGGATCTAGCAAATACTTAGTCATTCAGCGACTGATTCCTTCTGGTTCACTTGTTTGCGATGATAATACCTTACCGTAAAAATAAAATACATTCACCAGATTGTTAAGATCATGCAGAATGACGAAATGCGATGATCTGAGCCTTGTAGAAAGTTGAGACATACTAATAAGGACTCAGATAAAAATACAAGTAGTTCCGTGAAGAACTATACAGCCTATTTTCATATATCCTACTTATGTTAATTGCCACTATCATCATACACAATTTCTGTTTGATTGCTGTAATAGATTCGTAGATATTGAGAACCGACTAAATATTTCGGATGGTCGCCATGTTGGATTTTATATATGTAGGTCCTAGAGTTATGTACTGTTACATGCAGATTATTGTGAACGTGTAGTATTCAAACTTCAATCGCATAATTAGGACACAAGAAAAAACAAGGAGAGTTTAAAATTTTGCACAGCTGCCATCTTGAGGTTATGGAAACAATTGAAATAAATTAGATGCCAGTGGATTAAAATTCGTATAAGGATTTACTGTACCAAGTTTCACTGCACGCGGATGGTTAAATTGCGAGAAACGTCCATGTGAATATTTATAATTCGCGTCACCGCCATGTTGGATTTGTGATCACCAGGTTATTTTAAGTCCTATAGGTGAACTTAAGTTCATAGCCCCTATGAACATTAAAAAATTCAGTTTGATTGCTAAAATAGATCCGTAGATATTCAGTATCGTCTAAATATTTCGGATGGTCGCCATGTTGAATTGTTAAATGTATAGGCCTTAGAGTCATGTACCATTAAAGGTAAATTATTGCGTAGGTTCATTATTCAAACTTTCACTTCGATCGCATGACTACATCACAAGAAATAAAAACTTAATCTTAAAATTCGCACTGCCGCCATCTTGAGGTTATGTAAGCAATTGAACTAAGTTAGATACCAGTGGATTATAATGTGTATAAATATTTCCTGTACCAGGTTTCAGTGCGCTTGGAACATTAAATCGCGAGAAAGGTCTATTTAAAATTTTCAAAATCGCTTGGCCGCCATGTTCGTTTTGTAGTTAACCGGTTTTTGAAAGTCTTATAGATGGACTTCCAGTAGTGTCCTTTATCTCCGTACAAAATTTTAGGGAGATACCGCTAATAGTTTCAGAGATATAGAATGCCAGTGAAATATTTCGCACATCCGCCATCTTGTGATTATGTGATCATTTGAACGAAGTTAGATGTCGGTGCATTACAATGTATATAAACATATACTGTACCAAGTTTCATTGCGTTTGGTTGGTCAAATCGCGAGAAACGGCTATTTAAAAGTCGCAAATTCGCTTGGCGTCCATGTTGGTTTTGTAGTTACCAGGTTTTCAAAAGTCACATAAGTGAACTTATAGTAGTTCCCTCTATCACATTAGAAAATGTCAGGGTAATATCGGTAATAGTTTCGGAGATATTGAAAGCTGGTGAAATATTTCGCACAGCCGCCATGTTGGATTGGTGAGTCGTAACAAAATTTGAAGGGCACGGTCGAGGTCGCCGGGAATAGTGCTATGAACTTACCGAGTTTCATTGAAATCGCTCCTGCCGTTTAGATTTTATTAGGGGGGGACACACACGCGAATCACACACACACACACACACACACGCACACACACACGGACAAAAGGTGATCTCATAAGCCTATTTTTTCAAAATTGAAAATAGGCTAATAATGGATTTCTTCAAAGTCAAAAGTGCAACCATAATTATCTCCAGGCATGAAAGCAGCATGGCTGGTCTGTGGGTGCATTCTAGGATGATGCATCCCATTATCAAAATGCGTTGTAATGAAAGATATCACAGACCATGAGCTCAGCGATCTCAATATGAAGACTCAAATTCTTGAGTATGGACCCTTCGTCCTGAGTATTTTGCATGGGGTATGGACTAAGTTGTTTTTCTTCAGGTGTATGTGTGCGTTTGTCTGTACATTAATATTTTGTTTAAATTGTCTTAGTTTTGAGTTCCTGTTTTTCTTTAATATTAATTTTTTGATATTTGTTGCTTTTATGTTGCAGAAATAATCAGGATAGTTCCACTATGGAAAAAATTCCATTCCGAGAGTCGAAATTAAAGATGGTTTTATCAAGGGCCTTGAAAGGCAAAGAGAAAATGGCTGTCATTGTAAATGTCGCCTTGGATGTGCTCTCCGAGGAGATTCTAACCATCCTGGAATTCGCAGCTTTAGCGAAGAAGGTACAGTTGAATTGCTTACTCATCTTAATTAGAATATTTGGTAAGTTCCGACATTGCCTCAGCATCGCTGCAATCTGTTTGGCGCATGCACTTCAGTTGGTCAACACTACTGGAATATATTACATGGGATTAAGGGTCTGTTTTTCAAAGTCATAGGCATCCACTTTTATCCTTTGTTAGGTAGATTTCATTAGAAAGCTAACTATTGCAATGGGTACTGGGTAGTTTATTGGCTGAGGAATAACCCACCCACCAAGGGAAGATGATTAAGAGAAGGAAGTAGAGTTTGGATTGGAAAAGAAGGATAGAAAAATAGGAGGAGAGTCCCACAAAATTAATAAGTTTAGTGTTAAACACACTTAAAGGTGGTTGCCACCAAAAATCCTCTTTCGGATACCTAAAATGAGTAAGGACTTGGTCTAGCTGACGAGAAACACAGATAGAACTTGGGCTGTTTGCAAGAGAGTGGCTTTCGTATAATCCCTCTCAAGCATATATAAAACTACTATGGGGAAGAGTGCTGGTCTGGCAAGACTAAGAGGAACAAATTTACTGTATGTCTTCTCAAAGAAATTAGGTTTTACAAAGTAATTCGAAGAATGCCAATGATTTAACTCAAGCTTGGTATTTTCAATTTCCAAAATTATGGAGTTCCTGTAAGGGCGACCAAGTGTCTCTAAAAAGGAAAATTATAAAAGATTATGCCTTATTGGGTAATCTTGGTAAATGAACCAATGGTTGCATTGGAAAATGGCTAAGCTTTTACTCAGCGAGGAGTCGGCTAAAAGTTTAGACAAAAAGAAACACTTATTTTTTAGAAAATTGACCATAAGTTTTCGGAGAGGGTCTCCACAAGCAGGTAGCTGGCTTAGCGAGCTTTACTTGCCTTACTGGCCAATTAGAATTAGCTATTAACGCTAAGAAGAACTTTAGTGAGGTGAAAATTAAGAGTTCTTGCTCAAATGCAACAAATGGTGAAAGCTCTATTAATGATTTTAATATCATTAAGTGAGGAGAGTCAAGGAAGACAGGATTTTGCCTAAACTTTATATTCGTAAATGAAAAAGCGAAGGGAAAAGATTTGTTTATTTTACAATTAGAAAAAGTTTGAGGAAATTAACAATTATGCAATATAATTTTAATAAACATAGTTCATTTGAACTTTTTAACAAATAGGGTCGCAGACCTCTCAACATTAAACGGTTGCTCCAGGCAATTGACAATTTACAAGGTTTCAAACCTTACATGTTTCTAAAATCTTTATAAGATTTAAACAAATGAGCAATGAAATAATTAAAGCTTGAACGTGAATTGGAGTACAAAAGTGCACCTTAAGAAATTCAGGAGAGAATGTTCTAGAGAAAGTGACAACTTTGAAAATAACAATAATAACAACATGAAAAATAAGATAGAAGTTCCTACAACTTCTTATATTTATACAGAATTAATATATGAGAATTATACAAAGAGGGCAGGTCACTTACTGTGAAACCTGAAGAAAGTGAAAGGGAAAGTTCTGGACTTCCCAAGTTTGAGCAGGAATCACTCGCCAAATGGGACAGTTTCCATTTCGTGAAACCTGAACATGACTCGCTCAAGAGTTTAAAGAATTGTTTTCCCTGATTATGGGAAAGGAACAACGTAAATTTAAAACTTGTATCACACAAGCAATTATGCAGAATTTAATTAATGTTAAACTAGCAAAGAGGGAAGGGCACCTTGTGAGTGACACCTTATAGAAAGTTACAATTTTATTAATAGTGATGGTTAGTAGAAGGTTGAGGAAAGATCATTGGGATATAGGATCAATGTTCATGGCCGTATTTAATATAACCGGACGATCGCGACGCGGTAGAAACGTAGAGCAAGCACTGTTTATCACTCTAGTCTATGAAGATGGATGCAAAGTTCACTATAGAAACACTAAAGTTCATGAAAAAGAAAGTTATTGCAATTATGGAAATAACTGATTGCACTATATAGGTGAGAGTCTATTTCTTGAAAAAGTTGTGATTTACAATTAAATGCGCCATAGAATGTTCCAGAGGTTCCAGCGGTGGAGGAAAGTTAGCTATTGCAAAAATTTGTAAGGAAGATTCCTCATTTTAACTAGCATTTTCACAAGTGCGTGAACAATACTTGACGGCAAGACTCGCAGAGAGAGAACAAGATCTCGAAGGTTCCAGAACGACCTTAGCAGAAAATGGGGTTGAGAAAATCCAACGGAGGAACTAGCTTTATAATTATAGACAGCGGGTATTAGATAATATCCCACGTAGCGAGAGGGTTTCTCGTTTAAATAGCTTAAGAAAAGCTCTTTTTTAGTAAGGTTGGCTTATACAAGCAAAAGCTCAACATGGCAAATCCCACGAAGAATGATTATTGCCCCAAAGTAAATGATTTCACACTGTCTATAAATTATAATTAAAAGCACGTGGAAGTTAAAACCATGAAGATGAGGTTAAAACTTTTAAAATGGTACTTATCTTAATTTCATGTTGAAGTCGAAGTTTCTGTTGAAGATTACTTAGCCAACATGGCGTAGAAGAGGGTGAGCCTCTTGGTTTGAGGAGGCAAGCTCGAGCGGAGCTTTGACTGAACGAGTCAACTGCAGACTAAGAAGTGAGAGCAGCTCAACAGAGCACGGAGGGACCAAGAAAAGGGGAAAGAGTGGGGGGTAGGAGACAAAAGGAGAACATATAAACATTGCCAACTTAAAAACAAAAAATTTATCTTCTCTTGCTGAGCCGGTCTTCTAAGAGTTGATAACAGTTGATACTAGCGCAGCATGGTGAGTAAAGAAGTGGACGTAGTCCTCTTGCTCCAAGAGAAAATAGCTGACGATGGTAACAGGATCTGGTGGCCAAATGGATAAGTAAGTCCTCTAGCACCAGGAAGAATTGAGGAGCTTCAGAGATTCGCTGCGAGGTGACGCTAGGTGGGTCACAGAAGTTATATATCTGAAACATACTTATGAAGACATAAGAGATATGCCCAACAAGGAGAAAACAGATGATCACTATTGGTGTTTGACAAAGAAGAAGGAAGAAATGAACATGCAAAGAGCAATAAAAATTATATCTCAGGTACCGTGTATTCAAAGAATACACCAGGTACCATGTTTCGACTTCCGGTAATTTCGACATATCTTCGCGTTTCACATCCCCCAGACCCCAAAACCACCGTCAGTTCAAAAGTTTATATATCATTTATGTATATATCTTTATATATATAATTCTTCGACACGTGTGTATGTGACTGAACTCCTCCTAAACGACTGAACCGATTTTGATGGAATTTGGTATGTATATTAGGGTTGGTCCATGTATGGTTTAGATTCACTATCTGACCCGGTAGGTGGAATTAACACAATTTTAGAACCACAATTTTCACAAAATTTTAGAACCACAATATACAGTCAAAAAAAGTCGTCATGGAAACCACTAGCCTTGGCCTTCGTGAAAGCTGATGTCTTTGGACGGTTTGTCTCTGCACGTTAGAGCCACCTGGTCGCAACCTGTGCAACTACCGCCATTACGTACACTCCGCCCGTGGCAAAAAGTTGTGTGTCATACCAAAGGTGGCAGTGATGTCGAATTCTACTGTTTGTCTCCGCACGTTAGAGCGTTTCAAAGTCCCGTATGCGTTCATATACCATTCATCCGATTGCGATGAAACTTGGGTGATATGTTTAGTGAGCTCCAGGGAAGATGTTTGGCTTAGTAAATCCATTTTACAATAGATTGCGCACGAATAGATTCAACAAATGTGTGACGGCACGCAAATCATTTCAACAAAGTACCGTATGCGTCCATATACCATTTATCCGATTGCGATCAAACCTTGGTGAATCATTGAGTACACGCCAGAGAAGGTTTCTGGCTTAGTTAATCTATTTTACAATAGATGATGATAATTGCTGTTTTAAGGGGCCTAACATCTAGGTTATCGGCCCCTGATGGTTTGGGTGATCGTGAAGATGAAAATGAAAAGCGAACTTAAATACTAAAACTAACTACTAACCTACATACTAGAAGAAGAAATGGAAAACTAAAAGAGAATAAGGCAAATAAAAGGACAGAAGGAAAAGAAATGCCCTCAACCCTCGGAGAAGGCGGATTGAGGGACTTGGAAGGAAGGAGAGCCAGGAAAGGCATATAGGAAAGTGAAAGAGGAGAGGGTCCGCCCCAAAGGTAAGGGACAAAAGGGGAAAACGGACCCAGCTCAGGAATCCCTCGGGGTCGCCAACTCCCGAACTCACCAGCCGTGAGCCCCTGAGGGTGTAGCATTATCTAGGGTGCACCAGAAGTGGTGGGGCTACATACACCCTGCCTCCTTAATGGCCTAGAGCACAAGGCAGGAGGTAAAAGGAAGAGAAAAAGAAGGCTGACCCCTCGTAGAAGGAGGGTATCAGAAAAGATGAGACAAGGGCCAATTAAGGCGGGAAAGGAAGAGACTCCCTAGGCCTCGGATACCCTAATACCGTCAGGGTCAGAAGAGAACAAGAGTTGACCAAGTCAGGTCGACAGGAAAGAAGACAGAGAGGAGCCCGGCACAAGCAAGTGTAAGCAATGCCGGACTCAGCTGGGGCCCCGTGGTCGCCAACCCACGCCCACAAGATGTGAGCCCCTGGGGGGGTATTTTACAATAGGTAGCGCATGAATAGATTCAACAAATGAGTGACGGCACGGAAATCGTTTAAAGAAAATCACTTATGCGTTCATATGTCATTCATCCGATTCCGATGAAACTTTGATGAGTTGTTGTGTACACGCCAGGGAAGGTGTTCAACTTGGTAAATCCATTTTACAATATTGGTAGCGCACGAGTAGTTGTAACAAATGAGTGACGACGCGCGAAGCGTTCCAACAAAATCCTGTATGCGTTCATATATATATATATATATTCATCCATTGCGATGAAACTTGGATGAGTTGTTGTGTACACTTACGTGAAGCTTTCTAACTTAGTAAATCCATTTCACAGTTGGTAGAGCACGAGTAGATTCAACAAATGAGTGACAGCCCACGAATCATTTAAACCAAATCCCGTATGCGTTAAATGCCATTTATCCGTTTGCGATGAAACTTTGGAGAGTTGTTGTGCATGCTCCAACGAATGTTTCTAAATTAGTTAATTCAATTCACGATAGTTTAGAGGTCGTTGACAGAAATTGAAAAACATATTGTGTATCCAAAAGCACTTCAAGAAACAAAGTTACAACACTTTCTTTGATTGGCAGGACAACGTCTGCCGGGTCAGCTTGTAAATATATATATACTAGCTGAAGTACCCGTGCTTCGCTACGCGTCATAAATAAATTAAAATGTGAAGGTGACAGTTAAAACAGGGGATAGGCGAGGTGCTGCGCAGAGGGAGATTAAGGATGGAACATTTTGTCCAACTACACCGCTCGGCGTTGACCGTGTTTTATAGCACAAATTTAGGTTTTACTCGCTAACAGTTGCAGATACCTTAAGGATAGGAAATGTAGTTTTAAACCTCGCATATGCCATCAAAAGTTTGCTATTTCTTAGCGTTCTCTTTTTATTTGAAATGGAAATATGAAAGTTTGATACCAAAGGGTGTAGTGACGTCACTAAAATGGTCGCCATTTTAAATAGTGCAAAGTATTGAAATCAAAAGTAACCTATATGTTAACCAGGAAAATCAGCTACTTCCATGTAAAATTCACGTAAATCGGACCAGTGGTACTTGCGAGATTGAGTAATACACAGACACACACCATGTCAATTTTAGCCTCGCTTCGCTCACGTCATAGTCGTATCATATTGTTTTTCAATGAAATGCAGGTTTAACCCCGTTAACACCCCTTTAGAACCTGAATACCCAAAAATCCCTCCTTAGTAGACGTTTTGGACACACGACAAACATATCCCCAAAATATCATTCTTCTAACTTTAATAGTTTTGGTTGGTCGATGTGAGCAAACATCCAAAAATCCTTCCTTAGTGGACGTTTGTCTTCCAGAAGTTCACCCCTCCCCATATGCCCCTTAAATTGCATTTATGAAAACACGGTCGAACACCTATTTATTTTATTTATTTATTAATTTATTTATTTATTTTTAAGCTGATAGATTTCCTCCGAGTTTCAGACTCCTCCCTATGTCGTTTAAGAGATACACGCTCAGTTAGGAATCTTTCAACCCCCACTTTTCATCCCTTTCACCTCATAATATACACTACATCGAAAAACCATTAGACATGTGTCAGCTTATTTTTAATGATTAGTATATGTGCCTAGTATCACATCCCCAAATGAAACCACTCATGAGATATTGTTATTCAATGGAAAGCACGCTTACCCCCTTAACACCTCTTTAGAACCTGAATATCCAAAACTCTTTCCTTAGTGGACGTTTTCGACATACAACGAACATATCCCCAAAATTTCATGTTTCTAACTTCAATAATTTTGGCTGGGCGATGATGAGTGAGTGAGTCAGTCAGGACATTTTCTTTCATTTATTTTTGATAATTTCACCCGTCCCCATGAACACCTTAAATTGGATTTATGAAACAAACGGTCAAACACCTATTTACTTATTTAAAGCTGTTTTCCCCCTGAGTTTGATGAGTGAGTAAGTGAGTCAATCAGTTAGGACACTTTCTTTCCTGTTTTTTCCCATAATTTCACCCCTCTCCAAGGGTCCCTTAAATTGGATTTATGAAAAAACGTTCGAACACCTATTTACTTGTATTTTAAGCTGTTTTTTCCCACCGAATTTCAAACTTCACGCCTATGTCGCTTAAGAGATACACGCTCCGTCAAGAATCCCTCAACCCCCAATTTTCATCCCTTTCACCTCATAATATACACCACATCGATAAACCCTTAGATATATGTCTGATTATTTTTAATGATTAGTTTATATACCGAATATCACATCCCCAAACAAACAACTCATGAGATATCGTTATTCAATGAAATGCACGTTTACCCCCTTGACACGTCTCTAAAACCCGAATAAACAAAAATCATTCCTTAGTTAACGTTTTCGACATACAGCGAACATATTCCCAAAATTTCATTATTTCCAACTTTAATAGTTTTCGCTGGGCGTGATGAGTGAGTGAGTGAGTCAGACAGGACTTTTTCTTTCATTTATTTTACCAGAATTTCACCCCTCCCCATGGGCCCCTTAAATTGGATTGAATAAAAATCGCTTGAACACCTATTAACTTATTTCTTAAGCTGTCTTTTTCCCCTGAGTCAGTCGGTTAGGACACTTTCTCTCCTTTTTATCCCCAGAATTTCACCCCACCCCATTGGCCCCTTAAATTAATTTATGAAAAAACAGTCGAAAACCGATTTACTTACTTTTTAAGCTGATCTTTTTCCCGCTGAGTTTCAAATTTCTCGCCTATGTCGTTTAAGAGATAGGCCTACACGCTCCATTAGGAATCCTTCAACCCCCACTTTTCAGCCCTTTCACCTCATAATAATACACCACATCGAAAAACGCTTAGACACATGTCTGCGTATTTTTAATGATTAGTTTATATGCCGAGTATCACATCCACAAATGAAACCACTCGTGAGATATTGATATTCAATGAAATGCAGGTTTAACCCCCTTAAGACCCCTTTAGAACCCGAATATCCAAAAAACCTCCCTTAGTGTACGGTTTTGACATACAACGAACATATCCCCGAAATGTCAAGTTTCCAACTTCAATATTTTTGGCTGGGCGATGATGAGTGAGTGAATGAGTCGGGACATTTCCTTTCATTTTTTTTTCTTCAGAATTTCACCCCTCCCGATGAACCCCTTCAATTTGATTGAAAAACAAACTGTCGAAAAGCTATTTACTTACTTTAAAGCAGGTTTTTCCCCCTGAGTTTGATGAGTGAGTCAGTCAGTCAATCAGTTAGGACACTTTCTTTCCTGTCCCCCCCCCCCCGAATTTCACCCCTCCCCATGGGCCCCTTAAATTGGATTTATGGAAAAGCGGTCAAACACATATTTACTTATTTTTATGCTGATTTTTTTCCCGCTGAGTTTCAAACTCCTCGCCTATGTCGTTTAAGAGATACACGCTAGGTTAGGAATCTTTCAATCCCTACTTTTCACCCCTTTTACCTCATAAACACATCGAAAAACCCTCAGACACGTGTCTCCTTACTTTCTAATGATAAGTTTATATGCCGTGTATCACATCCCCCAATGAAACCAAACGGGAGATATTGTTATTCAATGAAATGCAGGTTTAACCCCCTTAAGACCCCTTAAGAACCTGAATATCCGAAAATCCTCCCTTAGTAGACGGTTTTGACATACAATGAACATATCCCCAAACTGTCATGTTTCTAACTGCAATAATTTTGGCTAGGTGATGATGAGTGAGTGAGTAAGTGAGTGAGTCTGGACATTTTCTTTCAATTTTCTTTTTTCAGAATTTCACCCCTCCCCATGAACTCCTTAAATTTGATTTATGATAAAGAAAACTGTCGAACAGCTATTTACTTAATTTAAAGCAGTTTTTTCCCCCCTGAGTTTGATGAGTGAGCCAGTCAGTCAATCAGTTAGGACACTTTCTTTCCTGTTCCCCCCCCCCCCCCAGAATTTCATCTCTCCCCATGGGCCCCTTAAATTGGATTTATGAAAAAACTGTCAAACACATATTTACTTCTTTTTTATGTTGATTTTTTTTCGCTGTGTTTCAAACTCCTCGCCTATGTCGTTTAAGAGACACACGCTCCGTTAAGAATCTTTTAATCCCCACTTTTCACCCCTTTCACCTCATAATATACACCACATCGAAAAACCCTCAGACACATGTCTTCTTATTTTTAATGATGAGTTTATATGCCGAGTATCACATCTCCCCATGAAACCAATCGGGAGATATTGCTATTCAATTAAATGCAGGGGGCGTGGTGGCTCAGCGGTCTAGCTGTATGCCTCTCACCAAGGCGGTCCGGGTTCGATTCCCGGTCAATGCATGTGAGATTTTCGAAGTGAAATGCCATGTCCTGTGGTTCGGATTCCACGTAAAAAGGAGGTCCCGTGGCTTATAATCACAAGAATCACGGTCACGTAAAACTACAATCTTCCTTTCAATTAAATGCAGGTCTACCCCCTTAACACCCCTTTAGAACCTGAATAGCCAAAATTTCTCTCTTAGAGGGCATTTGCGGCCCTTGAGGAAGCTGCATACAGATTTCATTCCAGTCCGTTCGGTGGTTTCTGAGATTTCGTGATGAATAAATGAATGAGTGAGTGAGTGAGTGAGTGAGTGAGTGGTATTTGACAAATATATAGTAGAAAGAAGATAGTGTCAAGTCTTTGTTATGCTAAACTCGGTTGACAGTGCTGTGTGAGCAATTGAGTAACTAACGGGATTTCAAGTAAAGATCCTCATTTTCTCTACCGGTAGTGCTGAGCGCAATTGGCATCAAGTCGGCCGTGTCTCGACTTGAGCTATGTTGCCATGGAAACTATCTGCCTTGCCATTCCTTCATGAGTATATTTTATGATTTGATTAGCCTGTTTTTGAGTGCAAAAGGGCCGAAATCAGAAGAATGAGAAAGACTATCGAAAATTCATGTAGCCAGCGGTTCCTTCTGGGTCCTAAACTATGTGTATGCAAAATATGGTTGAGATTGGTGGAACGGTGTAGATTTGTATACGGAACCAACATATATACATACATACATACATACAGACTTTCACTTTTATATATTAGATAGGCTATATCAGTTTCTTGTGGACACGATAACTGCCGTAATTTTGACCCAATCAGTTTGAGTTTTATACATAATAAGTATCCCATTAAAATCTCGGTCGAGTTCGTTAATGTGCAAAATCGGTCGAAGGGGTTGAAAATGGGGGGGGGGGGGCTTTTTCGAAAAAGTGAAATTCCGCTATTTCTCTCTTAATACGTGAAATATCAAATCCATTCAAAGTTCATAATATGTGTCGGATAAGTGCCAAATATTTATGTCAAATACGTTTTTTGATAGCACCAACCATTGACCAAAGGGGTGGAAGAATTGGGTTTTTCGGGAAACATTAATCATATCTCTCTTAAGAGGCACAATATCAAAACCGTACAAAATGGAAAATATTCCCCTAATAATTACCTAAAACTTTTGTCTGAAAGAATATTTTTGATATGACCCACCATTACGCCAAGGGATGAGAAAAATTATTTCGGAATTAAAGAAAATGCCAAGTGCCATCAGAGGTTACCATGACAACGCTTTTTAAATTGATGAGGGATGATCTATTAGAGGTTGCCAAGACAACGCCATTGACGAGATCACATTCATTTTTAGCCTACTTTTCACACTTTCCAAAAATGAGGAAAAAGTAGACTTATGAGATCGATCATGGAAAATGAGTCTGTCCTTCTGTCTGTCTGGCTGGCTGTGTGTGTGGGTGTCCCCCCCCCCCCCTATCAACTCCTAAACGGCTGCAGAAATAGAAACCAAATTTAGTATGAGAAAAGATGTATACCGGAATATCTCAGGCCCATATTTGAAAATGATGTCAGTGCTACCAACTGCTAAAAAAACGCACTAGAAATTTGAGCTCCATGTTGGATATCTTGGAAGGTATACATGTGAGCTATTCCAAAATTGGCACACATGTAGATAACACTATTTCAGTTTAATTTCCAGGAAGTCATACAGGACTGTGTTGCCAAAATAATTTTAAGCCTTCTGATAGGTCCAATTTTTAATTGCATATAACTTCTACACTATCAATTGGATTTCAACCAAATTTTGTATGTAATGTGTACATAAACAGATATGATTGTGTTCCTAAGAGCCACCAGGGCTGGCAACTGTTAGTAATTGCTCTCTTTTTTTTATCCAAATACCAATATATCAGAAAGTATGCAAGCCGACAGCTTTAAACTATGCATACGTATATTACCTGACATTTTACATTAATTTGGAGTAACTTATATATGTCAGTTCTACCAACATGATTCTAAGCCTGCTGATATGACCAATTTTTAAATACATGTAACTTCTATACTGTCAGTTGGATTTCAACCAAATTTCGTATGTGCTATGTGTAACATAACACATAGCCTATGACTAAGTATCCTTAAGAGCAATCAGGGCTGCCAACTGTTAATAAATGGTGTCTATATTTTTTACCCTAATATCAATATATCAGAAAGTATGCAAGCCAACAGCTCTATACTTTGCACATGTATAGCAGGTGACATTCTCGATTAATTTGCAGTAATTAATATACAGTAAGTCAGTCCTGCCAGCATGATTCTATGCCTGATGATAGCTCCAATTTTAAAATACATGTAACTTCTATACCAACAAATGGATTTCAACCAAAATTGGCACAAAAGGTATAAAAATATTTCAGATTATTTCTGACCAGCACTCGCATGACATTGTTGCCAACAAGCTTTTACGTGTACTAATAGATCAAATGTCTAACTGCATGTGACGTCCATTGGGCTTCAACCAAATGTTTTATTCTGTACCTTTAAGAGATGGAACTAAGAATATATTGTCTCCAGGGCTGCCAATTGTAGTGCTCTATTAGGTTACATTATACCAGGTATATTTCGAACTAATTAGACATTTCGATATTACCAACTGAATTTCGTCATTATTCAAGATAGGTCCATGTACTGTAGATAGGCATGAATCTTAATTTTAAGAAAAGTGGGCTCTTTAGTTTGTCACGGAACTTTTTGTTCCATCTGACTATGAGGGAAGAGGCTAACTGGTAGCATGCTGAACTTCTATGCCCAAGGTCGCTGGTTCAAAGCCGGCAAAGTAGCCGGATTTTCTAAGATCTCTAAAAATCCCTCAGCATGCTTTCCTTTCGAGGGGAGGTTATAACGTTCGTTGCAAGTTGCTGGTTGCGGTGGCATCTAGCAGCCAAGTTCACAGCTAGATGTCATTGACAGTAGTATTTGGTACAAAATTAGGTACTACTACTTAAAATTGGCCGTCTGCAGACCTTACCTGAATTGCAGACTAATACAGTCATCACAATTAACACCATTTATCAGACAGATTCTACACACACCCAATGTACACGGGGTTACATGACCACGTTGTCGCAGCCCCTAAACTGAGGAACCAACCAACATCTCTGCGGGAGATAAAATTTTGCGTGAAGAAGTAACAGACTGTTAGATAGTTACATATCGGTTCCAATCCTTGCATAAGGATGGTGTGATCACAAGTGTAAAAATGAACCCCAAATGACAAGATGATGATGATGATAATTGTTGTTGTAAGGGGCCTAACATCGAGGTTATCGGCCCCTAATGAAATGAAATGGCGTGAAATGAAAGGATGTAGATAAAAACAACTCACTGCCATGGATGTAGCGAAAATGGTGTTTATAAAACAGACAGTGAGCCCCAAAAATTATGCCTTATTTGAATAAAAAGAATAAAAGGCGGATGGTAAAAAAGGATAAAACAAATAAGGCATAGTGAACAATACAATACATAACACAATACAAATCATAAAACAGATTTAACCAGAATTAAAAGTCGTAACTACACATTAAAACTTAAAAAAGTAACCACTCTCCCTCATGAACCGCATGACGAGGTCAGCTGACGGCCCGTCATCACGGAGAATAAGGGAGAGGGTATTAGGCAGTTTAAGAGTCCCTCGCAGATCGGCCAGATCCACACACTCCAAGAGAAGGTGTGCCACGGTTAGGTGGGCGCCGCAAGTACACACAGGAGGATCTTCTCTCTTTAGCAAGTGGGAGTGCGTAGCAATCCCATGGCCGATCCGGAGTCGACAGAGTACCACATCTTCCTTCCGGAGAGATCGGAAGGAAGATTTCCACACCTTCGTTGTCTCCTTGATGCCTCTCAGTTTGTTGGGTGGAGGCGTGGCACGCCATGCCTCCTCCCAATGCGACAGGATCGAATGCCGCAACTGAGAGCGCACATCACTAGCAGGCACCTTATACGCCTGATCAGCAAGCTCGTTTCCCGCAATACCCATGTGACTAGGAAGCCACACAAAGGTCACCTCGGTTCCAGCGTTACGCGAACTGACGAGCTGGTCGTGCACACGCTGGACCAACGGGTGCTTCGGGAAACACACATCGATCGCCTGCAGCGCACTCAGAGAGTAAGTACACACAAGAAAGTGCTGGTGATCGTCTGATAACGTGTACCGCAGAGCCTCTAAGATGGCATAGAGCTCCGCAGTGTACACGCTACAGGCCTCGGGAAGTGAAAAGAGAAACCGACGATCCTCAACCACAAATGCACAGCCTACTTTCTCGTTTACCCTCGAACCGTCCGTGAATACAAGCCCTGATCCCGGATACCGTGTCACCACGGACTGGAACAGCCTCCGATGGATGGAGGAGTCCGTGTCCGACTTGGGGCCGGTGTGCAGATCCAGGATGATATCAGGGCGAGGGACCATCCACGGAGGGGCCTTGCTAGGTACTCGGACGATACAGGAGACAGAAGGAAATCGGAACTGACGGTATAAGTCAGCCAAGCGAATCCCCGCCGGCCGGGTGGCTCGGGCGAGCACATCATACAGCCGGCGATTCGGATTGTAAAACAAACATGGATAGCTTGGATGAAGGGGCATCTGTCGAATAGTTGCAGCATAGGTCAGCAGTACTTGTTGGCGCCTCAGGTGTAAAGGAGGTACGCCAGCCTCGGCGAGCAAGCTGACGACTGGGCTTGTCCGAAAGGCACCCGTCGGCAGCCTCACACCGCCGTGGTGGACACTGTCCAGTTTAACAAGCACTGACTTACGGGCCGAACCATATGCTACACTGCCATAATCTAACCTAGATAAAATCAGTGACTTGTAAAAACGCAGGAGCACCGCGCGGTCCGCCCCCCATGATGTGCCGCTAACAAACCGCAACATGTTGAGTTTCTTAGCGCAGGCAGTTTTCAAACACCGCACGTGTGGTTCCCACGTCAATTTCTGATAGAAAAGGAGCCCAAGGAACCGGTAAGCGGCAACAACAGGCAAAGCTACATTGCCCAGATAAAGATGATGATGATGATGATGATAATTGTTGTTTTAAGGGGCCTAACATCTAGGCTATCGGCCCCTGATGGTTTGGGTGATCGTGAAGATGAAAATGAAAATGCAAACTTAAAACAAAAACTAACTACTAACTTATATACTTGAAGAAGAAATGGAAAACTAAAGGAGAATAAGGCAAATAAAGGACAGGAGGATAAGAAATGCCCTCAACCCTCGAAGAATGCGGATTGAGGGACTTGGAATGAAGGAGAGCCATGAAAGGCAGATAGGAAAGTGAAAGAGGAGAGGGTCCGCCCCGAAGGTAAGGGACAAAAGGGGAAAACGGACCCAGCTCAGGAATCCCTCGGGGTCGCCAACTCCCGAACTCACCAGCCGTGAGCCCCTGAGGGTGTAGCATTATCTAGGGTGCACCAAAAGTGGTGGGGCTACATACACCCTGCCTCCTTAAGGGCCTTGAGCACAAGGCAGGAGGTAAAAGGAAAAGAAAAAGAAGGCTGACCCCTCACAGAAGGAGGGTGTCAGGAAAGATGAGACAAGGGCCAATTAAGGCGGGAAAGGAAGAGACTCCCTAGGCCTCGGATACCCTAATACCGTCGGGGTCGGAAGAGAACAAGAGTTGACCAAGGGAGGTCGACAGGAAAGAAGAAAGAGAGGAGCCCGGCACAAGTAAGTGGAAGCAATGCCGGACTCAGCTGGGGCCCCGTGGTCGCCAACCCACGCCCACTAGATGTGAGCCCCTGGGGGAGCCCAGATAAAGCTCAGGATCTGGATGGAGGGTGCGCTTTCGGCAGAAATGGACAACCGAGGACTTAGCGGTTGAGAATCGAAAGCCATGCTCCAGTGTCCAGCGTTCCACTCTCCGAATAGCTTGTTGTAGCTGTCGTTCAGCGACCGCCATATTTTGCGCACTATAATGTAGAGCGAAGTCGTCTACATATAGCGACGGTACCACTGCTGGACCAGCAGCAGCGACTATACCGTTTATGGCAATCGCAAATAATGTTACGCTAAGCACCGAACCCTGTGGGACTCCGTTTTCCTGTATATGATATTGCGAATATGTCCCCCCTATTCGGACACGGAACAGGCGAAGGGACAGAAAATTCGCAATAAAAACCGGCAAGTTACCTCGGAATTTCCATTGATGCAGGGTAGAGAGGATGCCGTAACGCCAAGTGGTGTCATAGGCCTTCTCGAGGTCAAAGAAAACAGCGACTAGGTGCTGTCTCCGGAGAAAAGCGTCCTGTATGGCAGTCTCCAGGCGTACCAGATGGTCGTTGGTACACCGAGACGCCCTGAAACCACACTGGTATTCAGACAGGAGTCCCCGTTTCTCCAGGACCCACACCAGGCGCCGATTGACCATCCTCTCAAAGAGCTTGCACGGATTACTATTGAGACAAATATGTCTGTAACTCCCTGTCAAATTGGGATCCTTATCGGGCTTCAGGATAGGTATAATGATACCTTCCTGCCATTGGGCTAGAAACACACCTTCCAACCAGATTCTGTTAAACACCCTGAGCAAGTAACGACTGCTCTCATCGTGCTTAAGCATCTGGTTGTGAATATTATCAGGGCCGGGAGACGTGTCCCTGCAGAGCGCCAGCGCTACACGGAGTTCCCACTCCGTAAAGGGCACGTTGTACTCCTCCGAAGCGCGGGAAGCAAAACTAAGCTGGAAACGTTCCGCTTCGCGCTTCAGGGCCACGAAGGCAGGGTCATAGTTATCGGAACCGGATATATCCGCAAAATACGAGGCGAGATGGTTTGCAACGCGATAAGGATCCGTAACCAATTCATTGTCAATGGAGAATTCCCGGTACAGTAGAAGATGTCTGAATTCCCGAAATGCGTCGTAGTTTAGTCCACACTTGAGAGGAGGGGGTATGTGCCGTAATAGAAGACACATACCGTTCCCAGGATTGTTTCTTCCTCTGGCGAATAAGAATCCGTGCCTTGGCACGAAATTTCTTAAACGCCACCAAATTGGCCATGGTTGGACGCCGACGGTAGTGCTTGTGAGCTCGACGACGGTCTCTTATTGCCACTGCAATATCCTCTGTCCACCAAGGGACGAGTTTGCGACGAGGAGTCCCTGAAAAGGATGGAATGGACTCTTCGGCGGCAGCATGAAGCACATCGGTGATGTGCTGTACCTCGTCATCGACGCTCTGGCAACCAAGATCAACGAACACAGCTCGTTCTTGAAACGAGGGCCAATTTGCCCGCTTAAGAACCCAACGACTGGGGAACTCCACGGGCGTCTGGGTCAGAAGGGTAAGAACGATCGGGAAATGGTCACTGTCACAGAGGTCGTCGTGTACATACCAACCAAATAGGAGGACCAGCGCACGGCTACACACACTCAAGTCAATGTGTGAGTACGTGCCGTGCGTTAAGCTAAAATGTGTAGCTTCCCCTGTATTTAATAGAGATAAATCCAACCCTTGAATTAAGCCCTCCACGTCCCTTCCTCTGGGGCAGGAAGATGGTGATCCCCATTGGGGGTGATGAGCGTTGAAATCACCCACGATTAGGAAAGGGACTGGAATTTGATCAACAAGATCAAAGACGTCATTAATATCAAAGGGCTGGTTCGGTGGAAGGTACACGTTACAAACAGTTGTCATAGCAGGCAAGGACACGCGAACTGCAATAGCTTCCAGAGGAGTGGCGAGTGGAAACTCCTCACTATAGCAGTCAGAGCGAACGAAGGTACAAACGCCCCCGGAAGCCCGGGCGGCGTCTTGTCGCTCTTTAGAGTATAGTCGGAAACCTCTCAGAACAGTCACGTGATCAGGTCTGAGGTTTGTTTCCTGTAGGCAGACTATACTCGCTGCGTATTGGGCAATAAGCTGACGGAGTTCTGTCAAATGCCTGTCATAACTGTTACAATTCCACTGTAACAGTGCCATTGTGTGAACTTAGGGAATAAGTTGGAGCAGCAAGCTACTCCAACTTTGACTCTGGAGGATCTACAGTCACTACGTCGACTATAATCTCCATGTCCTCAGGCGAGGTCGTGGAGTGAATCGACTCGGTGGAAGATTTCATAGACGCAGTTCGGCGGCGGGGGGATCTCCGTGGGGAGCGCGCAGATCTGGGGACCGAAACGTCCCCAGGCGCAGATGCATCCGCAGGTGTTGGCGCGGATGGCTTCCCCTTTTTGGGAGAAAGGGAATGGGTAGTTCGGGGTCCCTTCTTACCCGCCCCCGCCTCTTTAAGATATATAGACGGGTCAGGAGCCGAATTCCTGACCCTGGTCGACGATGCCACCTCCGCCGGCTTCGGCGCGGCTTTCGCCGACCGCTTGGGTGCGGAGAAAGTCTTCGACTTCCTCCCGAGTGGGGAGTAAGTCTTCAACTTCCTCCCCTGCTGTGCGGGCGGAGCTGCCTTCGCTCGCACAGCCTTCGTGCTGGCCGAAGGTGGACTTGAAGTCACCTTCGGGCTTTCCGGTATTATCATAGATGCTGGCTTCAGAACAGGTAACTCAGTTGAAGGTTTCACAGCTGGTACAAAAGATGAGGTCGCCGGGACCAAATTTGGTATTATGGCTCTATAATCAATCGTTGGAGAAGGCGAAATCGTGGTATGGTACTTCTTGCGGGCTTCCTGGTAGGTGAGACCATCCAGGGTTTTGATCTCCTGGATTTTCTTCTCACGCAGGAAGACAGGGCAGTTCCTGTCCCGAGGAGAATGAAATCCAGGGCAATTAGTGCACTGATAAGGTGTCGTGCACTATTCCGCTTCGTGTGGTACCTTACCGCATGTTCCACAGATGTCGGGGCTCGAGCATCGGGATTACATGTGGCCGAACTTCTGGCACTTATAACACCTCATTGGTGGAGGGATATAAGGCCGTACGTCACAACGGTAACTGTAACCTTGACTTGCTCTGGGAGCACCGAAAGCTCAAAGGAAATAATGAAACCACCAGTATCCACGATTTGACCATTGACCTTGCGCGTAATGCGCCGGACATCAGTCACGTGACGGTGCTGTATATCCTCCTTGAGCTCCTCGTCAGTGTTCAGAATCAGGTCCCGGTGGAAAATAACTCCTCGGACCAGATTCAGGGACGTGTGCTTTTCCACTTTGACGGGAATGTCGCCAAAGTGGTCACATTGCAAAAGTCGTTCAACTTGCTCACCAGTCCTAGTCTTGAGCAACAAGCTACCGTTCCTCATCTTTTGTACTTTCTCAAGCTCACCATAGACACCTTCTATGTGGCGAGAAAACAAAATACTCTTTACCAGCTTGAAATCACCCCCATCTGTTCTGGTAGCTACCAGAAACTTGGGGGTGTTAGTACCCAGATTTTCACGCACAGATTGTTCCCAGGGGGTTGATCCCCGTAGGGAATCAAATGTTAAAGACTTGGGTGTAGGACCACCCTGTTTGGGTGTAGGTCCACCCTGGTTGGGGATTTTTCTTTTAGAACCCATGGCCAGATCATCCTCCCCGAATGCCACCGACATCCGATCACGGGCCGTCACAGTAGGCGCTACCCAGCCAGGGCAAAGCCTGCCTAGCTTGGAAGGCATTGCCCGGGGGTCCGATGTTTTACAATGCCGTATCGGCATGTACCCCTTGGCATATACTGGATTTTACAGCTCAGACATTTGGCTGTGCGGGGACCTGCGTAGTCAGGCGGATACTACTGAACGGGTACATGGCACACCCACCTGTCGGCGCGGCCAAGACCGGAACAGGCTTTCGAGCGTAGTCGCTAGCGTAAGTGGCCCATCCCCTAACAGCACGCACATATAGAAATTTTGGTTGCCAGACCCTGAAAGCAGTGACGGAAAGAAGTGCGATATAACCTAATGAGAGTTATACCGCACGGGTGTATGTCTTTTAGAGCTGACTGTCAAACCCTCGAAAGGGGACCGTTCCGAGAAGCCCTTTTAGTCGCCTTTTACTACTGGCAGGGAGTACCGTGGATGTATTCGCTTCCTCCCACCCACTGGGGGTCCAATTCACAAAACAACGCGGAGTCCTTAAAGTATAGCCAAGGTCGCCCCTTTTAGTCGCCTCTTACGACAGGCAGGGGATACCGTGGGTGTATTCTAAACCACCCACCCACAGGGGGGAAAATGACAAGAAGGTTACCATCCCCATAAGACAATAAAATGTTAAAAATATGCATAGAAAGACGAAAAAAAAGTTCATTAACCTCCAATTGTAAAATTCTTTCTCGCAATAAATGAGGTCTGATCCTCATACGAAAACCTGCATATTTTGCCTATTATAGCCTATCTCCTAGTTTGCCCGGTGAAATCTACCTCCGCCTTCCGGCGTGCCGAGAGGAATTTTTTTCAATGCGAAGTTACTTGGCAGAAGTATCAACGAACGCCTACCGTACGGGTTATGTGATTGGTCAAAATTGAATTCTGAACGGTAAACGCTCACGCGAACTTGGTGTCATCTGATTGAAATACAAATCACATGGTAGTCTTCGTATCAATTTTTAAATGATGATATGCTTTAGTATGAAACTTTGTAACTAGTCGCCTATGCCGGTATTATGTTTCTGCACAGTGGCTTTTCAGAAATGAACCACATTGCGGTAATGCAGTTACCAATATAATATACTAGCAGTAGTGCCCGGCTTTGCCCGGTGGATTTGTTTTATGGAGGATAATGAATACTACTTCAGAAATAGAGCGCTCAAAGATAAGGATCGGAAAGCACCAACGCTTATTGCAGCTGATAACCTCAGTATACTGCACTAACACCATCGCCCTTATACAGAGGCATACTATTGTCATGATGATAACTGTTTTAAAGGGCCTAAGAAATCTTTTTGCACCAATTACTCTCCGTGACTGCAATTTATAAGCAGCTCTCAATTCCTCACCAGAACACTGGTAGTGGCGACGTGATGCAGCCCGCTTTGCCTGGCAACAATAGACTTGGGTATTATTTAAGCTGTTCAGGAGCGCTTGTTCTTCCGACTTGCTTGAACACAAATCGATCTTTAAGGTTACCCGAGAGGTGTAGCCTAATGCTACATAGCCTAAACTATTCCTCTTGAATCAGGCTATGTTATATAAAAAGAATTTTTCGAATCCAACTGGTAGTTCCAGAGATTAGCGTGTTTAAAAAACAAACCCTTCAGCTTTTTTATATTAGTATAGATATCGATGTGTTTATATGGGAAATGGGCTAGCCTTTCCTGGGCCACTGTATGCATTTCATTTACTGCCAAGTAGGCGTATTCATAAGTATTTTATAACTTGATTCCACGCAGGTATATTATCGAAGAAAAGCATAATATTAATGCAGCATACAATATTACTTCCATTTTATTACAGGTACGTGAAAATAATTAACCGTCTTGTACTCAATTTTTTCTGAGATTCATGAGGTCTCCGGTTCGAGCCCCAATCCCTGCAATTCTTTTGCTGCCAGTTTATCTATTTAAACGATATGTATCATATAATTATGCGTCATTTTAACAGAATCTACATGAAATTACAATTTATCTAATTTTTATTAAGTTACAATATTATTCAGCAAGCAGGATTTCAGAAATTTGATTGTATTGATCATCATTTATATTAAATCGATGGGCTGGAGACTATGGTGGTTTAATTCCTCTCTTAATTTACAGTATAATAAGTGATGTTCGTTGAAACAAGTGTGACAGTAGCATATCTCCAATTCAATCTATACATTCATCATAGCCAGGATGAAAACGGAGCATAAATTAACATTCGTCTCAATTTTAAGAAAGTCCAAGCTGTGTAGTATACGAGATCTTTGAAATGTTTCATTTCCTATTGCCGTATAATGTATATAAACTCCGTTCCATTATGCACATCAACTTGGATGACGATATAACGAATGCTGCGGTTCTCGAGAGAGCAGAGATGAAGAGCATCGAGGCCATCATCATTAGTCACCAGCTTAGATGGATCGGTCATGTCCAACGCATGAATGACGACAGACTCCCACGGAAAATCCTGTACAGCAAGCTCAGCACGGGCAAGAGACTTCTAGGAGCACCTCGGAAGCGTTACAAAGATCAGCTTAAACAAACCTTGAGGAGTGTAGCCATTGGTCCTGATAACTGGCATACACTTGCAGAAGATCGCGCACGTTGGCGTGCAGCCACCTCAGCTACGGTTTCGCATTTTGAAGAATAACGCAGACGGCAGGAAATGGGAACTTGTCAGAGGAGAAAGCTGCGCCATATATTGCCACGTCCTCCACCTTCCATCATCTGCATCGTGTGCGGCCGTATGTTCTATGCCAGAATTGGTCTGTTGAATCAACATCGAGTGAATACAAATTACTAATGCCGGAAAGAAACACACACTCGGATACGAGTATTGGCCGAAGACGATAATGTATACAAATTTCGTCACCTGTGTGCGTACCAAAGCTGATATTCTAGCGCAGCCATCACAGCACTTTTTGATACACGAAAACAAGCCATGAAATAAAGATTCATACAATTAGAATACAAATCCATGATACAAATCTTTGTGTTCCCAGCTGGTAGGAGAAATACAACAAGCAACTACGGAGTGTCACTACTCCGAAGGTTTAATGCTTATCCAGCACAAATAGCACCGAGTAAATATGACGCACTTACCCACCACATTAATTCCCTTGGCAGCGCTGCTTAGCGATTGAAAAACCCAATATGGAGTTTAATGCAGGGAGTACGCTACTCCGAACTTTGCCCAGCGATTGAAAAACGATGATGATGATTATAATTGCTGTTTTAAGGGGCCTAACATTGAGGTTATCGGCCCCTAATGATCTGGGTGATAGCTAAAATGATAATGAAATGGAAACCATAACAACATTATCTGAAACGGAAAATACGTTCAAAAAGGAATTCAGATGGAAACAACTCACAATATGGTCTTACAAAAGGGAATTCAGAGCGAAAAGTTGCACAGAAAGAATAGATTGAAAAAGACCCACAAAACGTAGGCTAGATTCAAAAAACGTACAAAATGCAAAGTAGCGTCGAAATACTTACAAAATGCTACTGAAATTCAAAATACATACAAAATGCAAATGAGATCGAAAGTACGTACAAAGTGCAATTGAAATTCAAAATACTTACAAAACGCAATTGGAACTGAAAATGCTTACAAAATGTACGGTAGATTCAAATGACTCATGTGGATTGACAATACTTACAAAATGCAATTTAGATTGAAAATACTTGACAAAATGTAATTTAGATTCAAAATACCCACAAAATGCAATTAAGAATCAAAATATGTGCAAAATGCCCACTAAACAAAATGCAATTTAGATCCAAATTCGTGCGAAATGCGGTTTTGGTTGAAAATACTTACAATATCCAATTGAAATTCAAAATTCTCACTAAAAGGCCCGGCTACCTGCATTGAAGGACTTACCAAAAAGCAATTTAGATTGTCAATCTTTACAAAATGCTATTGAAGTTGAAAACAATTGCGAGATGTAATTCAGATAGAAAAAACTTACAAAATGCACCGTAGATTAAAAATACCTTAAAAATCGCTAGAAGTGAATTTAGATACACGGTGAACCAAGTAACAAAAACAGTGCGGGAATCTTAAAGAGAAAAGGAAATATAAGGAAAAGGGGAGAGGAGAGGGTCCGCCCCAAAGGCTAGGGACAAAAGGGGGAAAACGGACCCAGCTCAGGAATCCCTCGGGGTCGCCAACTCCCGAACTCACCAGCCGAAAGCCCCTGAGGGTGTAGCATTACCTAGGCTGCACCAGAAGTGGTGGGGCTACATACACCGTACCTCCTTAAGGGCCTCGAGCACAAGGCAGGAGGTAAAAGGAAAAAAAAAAGGCTGACATCTCAAAGGAAGGTGTCAGGAAAGATGAGACAAGGGCCAATTAAGGCGGGAAAGTAAGAGACTCCCTAGGCCTCGGATACCCTAATACCGTCGGAGTCTGAAGAGAACAAGAGTTGACCAAGTGAGGTCGACAGTAAAGAAGACGGAGAGGAGCCCGGCACAAGTAAGTGGATACAATGCTGGACTCAGCTGGGGCCCCGTGGTCACCAACCCATGCCCACTAGAAGTGAGTCCCTGGGGGGTATTTTAAAATTGGACCTATCTGCAGGCATAGAATCATGTTGGCAGCACAGACATATTAATTACTCCAAATTAATCTAGAATGTCAGGTGCTATACTTGTGCTTTCTGATATATTGATATGAGGGGAAAAAAATAGACAGCATTTATTAACAGTTGGCAGCCGTGATTGATCTTAAGAATACTTCTAGTCATATCTGATATGTTACACATAACACCTAAGAAGTTTGGTTAAAATCCAACTTAATGCATAGAAGTTACATGTATTTAAAAATTGGTCCTATCAGCAGGCTTAGTATCATGTTGGTAGAACTGACGTATATAGGTTACTTCAAATTAATCAAAAATGCCAGGTACTATACGTGTGCATAGTTTAAAGCTGTCGGCTTGCACACATTCTGATATATTGTTATTTGGATAGACAAAATAGAGCGATTATTAACAGTTGGCAGCCCTGGTGGCGCTTAGGAATACGCTCAGTCATATCTGTTTATGTACACTTATTACATACAAAGTTTGGTTGAAGTCCAAAAGATAGTGTAGAAGTTATATGCATTTAAGAATTGGAGCAGTGTAGAAGTTCTATGCATTTAAAAATTGGACCTATCAGAAAGCTTAACATTATTTTGGCAACATTGTCATATATGGCCTCCTGGAAATTAAACTGAAATAGTATTATCTAGATGTGTGCCAATTTTGGAATAGCTCCCACGCATACCTTCCAAGATATCCAACATGGAGCTCAAATTTCTAGTGAGTTTTCAGCAGCTGGTAGCACTGATATCATTTTCAAATATGGGATAGAGATATACATCTTTACTCATACTAAATTTGGTTTCTATTGCTGCAGCCGATTAGGAGTTGATAGGGGGACAAGACAAACAGACAGAGACAGAAGGACAGACAGACACACATTTTCCCGGATCGATCTCATAAGTCTACTTTTTCCTCATTTTTGCAAAAAGTGAAAAGTAGGCTAATAAGATGTGGTAATGATAACTGTTGATGATGATGATGATAATTGTTGTTTTAAGGGGCCTAACATCTAGGTTATCGGCCCCTGATGGTTTGGGTGATCGTGAAGATGAAAATGAAAAGCGACTCTTAAAACTAAAACTAACTACTAACCTACATACTTGAGGAAGAAATGGAAAACTAAAGGAGAATAAGGCAAATAAAAGGACAGAAGGAAAAGAAATGCCCTCAAACCTCGGAGAAGGCGGATTGAGGGACTTGGAAGGATGGAGAGCCATGAAAGGCATATAGGAAAGTGAAAGAGGAGAGGGTCCGCCCCAAAGGTAAGGGACAAAAGGGGAAAACTGAACCAGCTCAGGAATCCCTCGGGGTCGCCAACTCCCGAACTCACCAGCCGTGAGCCCCTGAGGGTGTAGCATTATCTAGGGTGCACCAGAAGTGGTGGGGCTACATACACCCTGCCTCCTTAAGGGCCTAGAGCACAAGGCAGGAGGTAAAAGGAAGAGAAAAAGAAGGCTGACCCCTCGCAGAAGGAGGGTATCAGAAAAGATGAGACAAGGGCCAATTAAGGCGGGAAAGGAAGAGACTCCCTAGGCCTCGGATACCCTAATACCGTCGGGTTCAGAAGAGAACAAGAGTTGTCCAAGTGAGGTCGACAGGAAAGAAGACAGAGAGGAGCCCGGCACAAGTAAGTGGAAGCAATGCCGGACTCGGCTGGGGCCCCGTGGTCGCCAACCCACGCCCACTAGATGTGAGCCCCTGGGGGAAATGATAACTGTCTCATGTTAACATATGAGGCTCAGACTGGCGACCGAATACCTGCACGTTTATTCCAAGGTCGAGTACAGTATATATATTTACTATGCGCGCGCTTTCAATACTACAGCAGGGGGCCGAGGCACGCCACAAGCTCAGCCAAGGCCACTGCAGCAGCGGATAAAGCCGACGTTCACCGTTCTTACTTTATATGAAAGACCCATTCATTGCATTTTGTATGTAATTTGAACCTAAAGTTCATTTTGTGCGTATTTTTCAATCTATTACTTCCTTCTAAATTACCTTTTGTAAGTATTACCACTCTCCATTTTGTGAGTAGTTTAATTCTGAGTTCCTTTTTGATGATGATGAAAATTGTTGTTTTAAGGGGCCTAACATCGAGGTTATCGGCCCCTAATGAAATGAAATGGCGTGAAACGAAAAGGATGTAGATAAAAACAATTCACTGCCATGGATGAAACGAAAATGGTGTTTATAAAACAGACAGTGAGCCCCAAATATTATGCCTTATTTGAATAAAAATAATAAAAGGCGGATGGTAAAAAAGGATAAAACAAATAAGGCATAGTGAACAAGAAAATAGATGAACACAATAAAAAACATAAAACAGATTTAACCTGAATTAAAAGTCGTAACTACACATTAAAACTTAAAAAAGTAACCACTCTCCCTCATAAACCGGATGACGAGGTCAGCTGACGACCCGTCATCACGGATAATAAGGGAGAGGGTATTAGGCAGTTTAAGAGTCCTGCGCACATCGGCCAGATCCACACACTCCAAGAGAAGGTGTGCCACGGTTAGGTGGGCGCCGCAAGGACACACAGGAGGATCTTCTCTCTTCAGCAAGTGGGAGTGCGTAGCAATCACATGGCCGATCCGGAGTCGACAGAGTACCACAGCTTCCTTCCGGAGAGATCGGAAGGAAGATTTCCACTCCTTCGTTGCCTCCTTGATGCCTCTCAGTTTGTTGGGTTGAGGCGTGGCACGCCATGCCTCCTCTCAAAGAGACAGGATCGAATGCCGCAACTGAGAGCGCACATCACTAGCAGGCTCCTTATACGGTAGCGAGGGCAGTGCGACTACCTCTCTCGCCGCCTTATCAGCAAACTCGTTTCCCGCAATACCCATAAGGCTAGGAAGCCCCACAAAGGACACCCCGGCCCCAGCGTTACGCGAACTGACGAGCAGGTCGTGCACACGCTGGACCAACGGGTGCTTCGGGAAACACATATCGATCGCTTGCAGCGCACTCAGAGAGTCAGTACACACAAGAGAGTGCTGGTGATCGTCTGATAACATGTACCGCAGAGCCTCTAAGATGGCATAGAGCTCCGCTGTGTACACGCCACAGGCATCGGGAAGTGAAAAGAGAAACCGACGATCCTTAACCACAAATGCACAGCCTACTTTCTCGTTTACCCTCGAACCGTCCGTGAATAGAAGCCCTGATCCCGTATACCGGCTCACAACGGACTGGAACAGCCTCCGATGGACGGAGGAGTCAGTGTCCGACTTGGGGCCGGTGTGCAGATCCAGGATGATATCAGGGCGAGAGACGATCCACCGAGGAGCGTTGCTAGTTACTCGGACGATACAGGAGACAGAAGGAAATCGGAACTGACGGTATAAGTCATCCAAGCGAATCCCCACTGGCCGAGTGGATCGGGCGAGCGCATCATACAGCCGGCGATTCGGATTGGAAAACAAATATGGATAGCTTGGATGAAGGGGCATCTGTCGAATAGTTGCAGCATAGGTCAGCAGTACTTGTTGGCGCCTCAGGTGTAAAGGAGGTACGCCAGCCTCGGCGAGCAAGCTGACGACTGGGCTCGTCCGAAAGGCACCCGTCGCCAGGCTCACACCGCCGTGGTGGACACTGTCCAGTTTAACAAGCACTGATTTATGGGCCGAAACATATGCTTCACTGCCATAATCTAATCTAGATAAAATCAGTGCCTTATAAAAGCGTAGGAGCACCGCGCGGTCCGACCCCATGATGTGCCGCTAAGATACCGCAACATGTTGAGTTTCTTAGCACAGGCAGTTTTCAAACACCGCGCGTGTGGCTCCCACGTCAATTTCAGATCGAAAATGAGCCCAAGGAACCGGTACGCAGCAACAACAGGCAAAGCTACATTGTCCAGATAAATCTCAGGATCAGGATGGAGAGTGTGCTTTCGGCAGATATGGACAACCGAAAACTTAGCGGTTGAGAATCGAAAGCCATGCTCTTGTGTCCAGCGTTCCACTCTCCGAATAGCTTGTTGTAGCTGTCGTTCAGCGACCGCCATATTTTGCGCACTATAATGTAGACCGAAGTCGTCTACATATAGCGACGGTACCACTGCTGGACCAGCAGCAGCGACTATACCGTTTATGGCAATCGCAAATAATGTTACGCTAAGCACCGATCACTGTGGGACTTCGTTTTCCTGTATATGATATTGCGAATATGTCCTCCCTATGCGGACACGGAACAGGCGAAGGGACAGAAAATTCGCAATAAAAACCGGCAAGTTACCTCGGAATTTCCATTGATGCAGGGTAGAGAGGATGCCGTAACGCCAAGTGGTGTCATAGGCCTTCTCGAGGTCAAAGAAAACAGCGACTAAGTGCCGTCTCCCTAGAAAAGCGTCCTGTATGGCGGTCTCCAGGCGTACCAGATGGTCGTTGGTACACCGAGACGCCCTGAAACCACACTGGTATTCAGACTGGAGTCCCCGTTTCTCCACGACCCACACCAGGCGCCGATTGACCATCCTCTCAAAGAGCTTGCACGGATTACTATTGAGACAAATATGTCTGTAACTCCCTGTCAAATTGGGATCCTTATCGGGCTTCAGGATAGGTATAATGATACCTTCCTGCCATTGGGCTAGAAACACACCTTCCAACCAGATTCTGTTAAACACCCTGAGCAAGTAACGACTGCTCTCATCGTGCTTAAGCATCTGGTTGTGAATATTATCAGGGCCGGGAGACGAGTCCCTGCAGAGCGCCAGCGCTACACGGAGTTCCCACTCCGTAAAGGGCACGTTGTACTCCTCCGAAGCGCGGGAAGCAAAACTAAGCTGGAAACGTTCCGCTTCGCGCTTCAGGGCCACGAAGGCAGGGTCATAGTTATCGGAACCGGATATATCCGCAAAATACGAGGCGAGATGGTTTGCAACGCGATAAGGATCCGTAACCAATTCATTGTCAATGGAGAATTCCCGGTACAGTAGAAGATGTCTGAATTCCCGAAATGCGTCGTAGTTTAGTCCACACTTGAGAGGAGGGGGTATGTGCCGTAATAGAAGACACATACCGTTCCCAGGATTGTTTCTTCCTCTGGCGAATAAGAATCCGTGCCTTGGCACGAAATTTCTTAAACGCCACCAAATTGGCCATGGTTGGACGCCGACGGTAGTGCTTAAGAGCTCGACGACGGTCTCTTATTGCCGCTGCAATATCCTCTGTCCACCAAGGGACGAGTTTGCGACGAGGAGTCCCAGAAAAGAATGGAATGGACTCTTCGGCGGCAGCAAGAAGCACATCGGTGCTGTGTTGTACCTCGTCATCGACGCTCCGGCAACCAAGATCAACGAACACAGCTCGTTCTTGAAACGAGGGCCAATTTGCCCGCTTAAGAACCCAACGACTGGGGAACTCCACGGGCGTCTGGTTCAGAAGGGTAGGAAGGATCGGGAAATGGTCACTGTCACAGAGGTCGTCGTGTACATACCAACCAAATAGGGGGACCAGCGCACGCTACACACACTCAAGTCAATGTGTGATGATGATGATGATGATGATGATAATTGTTGTTTTAAGGGGCCTAACATCTAGGTTGTCGGCCCCTGATGGTTTGGGTCAACGTGAAGAAGAAAGTGAAAATCGAACTTAAAACCAAAACAAACTAGTAACCTACATACTAGAAGAAGAAATGGAAAAATAAAGGAGAATAAGGCAAATAAAAGGACAGAAGGAAAAGAAATGCCCTCAACCCTCGGAAAAGGCGGATTGAGGGACTTGGAAGGAAGGAGAGCCATGAAAGGCATATAGGAAAGGTAAAGAGGAGAGGGTCCGCCCCAAAGGGAAGGGAAAAAGGGGGAAAACGGACCCAGCTCAGGAATCCCTCGGGGTCGCCAACTCCCGAACTCACCAGCCGTGAGCCCCTGAGGGTGTAGCATTATCTAGGGTGCACCAGAAGTGGTGGGGCTACATACACCCTGCCTCCTTAAGGGCCTAAAGCACAAGGCAGGAGGTAAAAGGAAGAGAAAAAGAAGGCAGAACCCTCGCAGAAGGAGGGTATCAGGAAAGATGAGACAAGGGCCAATTAAGGCGGGAAAGTGAAAGACTCCCTAGGTCTCGGATAACCTAATACCGTCGGGGTCGGAAGAGAACAAGAGTTGACCATGGGAGGTCGACAGGAAAGAAGACAGATAGGAGCCCGGCACAAGTAAGTGGAAGCAATGCCGGACTCAGCTGGGGCCCCGTGGTTGCCAACCCACGCCCACAAGATGTGAGCCCCTGGGGGAAGATTCAAAGGACTCATGAGGATTGACAATACTTACAAAATGCAATTTATATTTAAAATACTTGACAAAAAGTAATTTAGATTCAAAATACCCACAAAATGCAATTGAGAATCAAACTATGTGCAAAATGCCCACCAAACAAAATGCAATTTAGATTCAAAATACGTGCGTCATGCGGTTTTGGTTGAAAATACTTACAAAATGCAATTGAAATTCAAAATACTCACTAAAAGGCCCGGCCACCTGCATTGAAAGACTTACTAAAATGCAAATTAAATTGTCAGTCTTTACAAAATGCAATTGAGGTTGAAAACAATCGCGAGATGTAATTTAGATCGAAAAAACTTACAAAATGCTACGTAGATTAAAAATGCCTAAAAAATCGCTAAATTGGAATTTAGATGCACGGTGAACCAAGTAACAAAAACAGTGCGGGAATCTTAAAGAAAAAAGGAAATATAAGGAAAAGGGGAGAGGGGAGAGAGGAGAGGGTCCGCCCCAAAAATAAGGGACAAAAGGGAAAACTGACCCAGCTCAGGAATCCCTCGGGGTTGCGAACTCCTGAACTCACCAGCCGTGAGCCCCTGTGGGTGTAGCATTATCTAGGGTGCACCAGAAGTGGTGGGGTTACATACACTCTGCCTCCTTAGGGGCCTTGAGCTCAAGGCAGGAGATAAAAGGAAAAGAAAAAGAAAAAGAAGGCTGACCCCTCACAGAAGGAGGGTATCAGGAAAGATGAGACAAGGGCCAATTAAGGCGGGAAAGTGAAAGACTCCCTAGGCCTCGGATAACCTTATACCGTCGGGGTCGGAAGAGAACAGGAGATACCATGGATAGAATCTAGGTCAGATCCCTCTAAGATTGAGGGTATCAAGTAAGATATGAAAAATTGTATTGGAAAAGTGAAGAGAGACACTAGGCTTAGAATGCCCCAATACCGTCAGGGTCGGAAAGGAAGAAATGTTGGCCAAGTGAGGTCAACATGGGAGATAAAGAGGAGACCTGAACATGTGGAAGCTATGCCAGACTCGGTTTGGGTCCTATATCCTCTAAACGACGTCCCACTGGTCGTTAGCCTCAAGGAGTGACCAATACCAATGATCTATCGCCAATAGTTATCCAATAAGAAGCGACACCTAGGTATATCAAAGACTAGGCACTAAATCCACAGCTAAGGCAAGTTCAAGTAGAAAATCTACCAACACCAAAGCTCCGAACAAGTAGGAACTCTTCCAGCAACCAAGCACCGAACAATCGAACTGAATTGTGTCAACTACAGTAAATGCCACTGAAGAACTCAAAAACATGAATAGGATAAGTGGCGCCCATTCAAGTTTGTGTCATCAGACCCCACTCAACCCGTGCAAAGAATTCAACTGTCCTTGGCCAGGCCAGGTCGTGTCGACCAGACCACTTCACGCATGAGCACAGACGCAGACAATAGAATGTGACGACGTGCTCAACAACTAAGATGCAATCGAATCAAAAACTGCATAATAGAGTAATAGGAGCCTAGCTGATAGGCACCAGACTCTTCCACCACATATTGACGAACATGACTAGTAATACGTCTCGCTGCTTAAGAGTAATAGTACACTGTGCGTCGGTATGAAGAGCTCCAGAATAGACTAACTGCACTTGACTGGTGTCGAGAAATGAATGTGTAGTAGAATGACTCAGTATGCAGTTGGAAACGTGGTTGGTGTACGAGCATGCGCCCTGATCTGACCTGCGCAGTCTTGCCCCTGGCATCTCTTGACCATACAATGAACTTCAGCGGTTCTCTCGCAAGGCACCAGTTTTCGAATATTACATGATGATTATGATAATGGCTGTTAGTTTATGAGGCGTAACGTCTAGTTTACCGGCTTCAAATGGCTTGGGTTATAGTGAAAAAGATAACATGAAACGTATTACTATAACTACTGAAGAGGCAGATGACCTTCCGCACCTTAAAAATCAAAAAAAAAACTAACTACTGAATTACAACTTACTTACTCACTGCAAGGAAGACGAATCAAAGAAATAAGAATTAAACTGGAATATATTTAGTGGAAAGAGACGACAGTCGACAGGGAAGATGATGATGAAAATAATTGTTGTTTTAAGTGACCTTACATCCAGGTTATCGGCCCGTAATGGTTTGATTGATAGTGAAAATGAAAATGAAATGGACACCATAATTAATAATAACTTCAGACTTGCATACTAGGAGAGGACAAATAGTAGGTTGACAAATGACCATGATCTATACGCAATATCTGCAACAATCGAAATTTTGTAATAATTAGAAATATAAGGTGATAGAATCATCAGTCTACAAACAGTGCCTGAGGCAAAAATTGCTACATTTTCATACCAATGTCAAACATATTATATTAGGCCTATATCAATCTGCTAATATATAAAAAATGAGATGGTATGTGTCTGTCTGTCCGTCAGTGTGTTACTCAATACCGCAAGAACCACTAGTCCGATATAAATGAAATTTTGCATGACTGTAGCTGATTTACAAGGTTCACATATAGGATAGGCTACTTTTGATTTCGATATTTTGCACTATTAAAAAATGGCGAACATTTTAGTGCCGTCACGACACCCTTTGGTTTCAAAATGTTATATTTCCATATCAAATAAAAAGAGAACGCTAAGAAATAGCAAACTATTGATGGCTCATCCAAGCTTGGAAATTTAATTTTCTATCCATAAGGTCCTTATCTCTTTTCGTGTATCTCCAACGGTTAGCTAGTAAAACCTAAATTTGTGCAATAAAACATGGTCAACACCGAGCGGTGCAGTATACCTCTACATAATAACAAGTAGTTCCATGAAGAACTATACAGCCTATTTTCATATATCCTATTTATGTTAGTTGCCTCTATCTACATACAAAATTTCAGTTTGATTGCTGTAATAGATTCGTAGATATTGAGAACCGACTAAATATTTCGGATGGTCGCCATGTTGGATTTTATATATGTAGGTCCTAGAGTTATGTACTGTTACATGAAGATTATTGTGTACGTATAGCATCCAAACTTCAATCGCATGATTAGGGCACAAGAAGTAACAAGGAGATTTTAATATTTCACACAGCTGCCATCTTGTGGTTATGGAAACAATTGAAATAAATTAAATGCTAGTGGATTTACATTCGTATAAGGATTTACTGTACCAAGTTTCACTGCACTCGGATGGTTAAATTGCGAGAAACGTCCATGTGAATATATAAACTTCGCGCCGCCGCCATATTGGATTTGTGATGGTCGACAGGAAAGAAAGCGGAGAGGAGCCGGCACAAGTACGTGGAAGCAATGCCGGACTCAGCTGGGGCCCGTGGTCGACAACCCACGTCCCACTAGATGTGAGCCCCTGGGGAGCTTCGACTTAGTAAATCCATGTTACAATATTGGTAGCGCACGAATAGATGTAACAAATGAGTTAAAACGCGCGAAGCGTTTCAACAAAATCCCGTATGCATTCATATACCTTTCATCGATTACGATGAAGTTTGATGAGTTGTTTTGTACACTTACTTGACGGTTTCTAACTTAGTAAATCCATTTCACAGTATGTGGCGGCCGAATAGATTTGACAAAATAGTGACAGCGCACGAATCAAAATCCCTTATGCGTCTCCTGCCATTCATCCGATTGCGACGAAACTTCGGTGAGTTGTTGTGCACGCTCCCACGAATGTTTCTAAATTAGTAAATCCATTTCACGATAGTTTAGAGGTAGTTAACGGAATTTGAAACAAATATTGTGTATCCAAAAGCACTTCAAGAAACAAAATTACAACCCCAACACTTTCGTGATTGGCATTGCAACGCATGCCGGGTACAGGTCGTGTATATATATATATATATATATATATATAAATGATTTATAAACTTTTTAAATGGCGGTGGTTTTGGGGTCTAGGGGATGTGAAACGCGGAGATATGTCGAAATTTTTCGGAAGTCGAATCATGGTACCCATTGCAATAGTTAGTTTCTAATGAAATCTACCTAAAGGAAGGCTGACCTCTCGCAGAAGGAGGGTATCAGAATAGATGATGATGATAATTGTTGTTTTAAGGGGCCTAACAACTAGGTTATCGGCCCCTGATGATCTGGGTGATAGAGAAAATGAGAATGAAATGAAAACCAGAACGAAAATTATGTGAGACGGAAAATACGTACAAAGAGAAACTCAGATGGAAACAACTCACAATATGGTCTTACAAAAGAGAATTTAGAACGAAAAGGTTCACAAAAAGAACAGATTGAAAAAAGACCCACAAAACGTAGGCTAGTTTCAAAATACGTACAAAATGCAATTAGCGTCGAAATACTTACAAAATGCAACGGTAATTCAAAATACTTACAAAATGCAAATGAGATCGAAAATACGTACAAAATGCAAATGAAATTGAAAATATACAATGCAATTTAGATTGAAAAAGGCCGGTTCAGATTCAAAATACTCACAAAATGCAATTGAATTTGAAAATGCTTACAAAATGTACGGTAGATTCGAACGACTCATATGGATTGGCAATACTTACAAAATGCAATTTAATTGAAAATACTTGACAAAATGTAATTTAGATTCAAAATACCCACAAAATGCAATTGAGAATCAAAATATGTGCAAAATGCCCACCAAACAAAATGCAATTTAGATTCAAAATTCGTGCGAAATGCGGTTTTGGTTGAAAATACTTACAAAATGCAATTGAAATTCAAAATACTCACTAAAAGGCCCGTCTACCTGCATTGAAAGACTTACTAAAAAGCAATTTAGATTGTCAATTTTTACAAAATGCAATTGAGGTTGAAAACAATCGCGAGATGTAATTTAGATCGAAAAAAACTTACAAAATGCAACGTAGATCAAAAATGATGATGATGATGATGATAATTGTTGTTTTAAGGCGCCTAACATCTAGGTTATCGGCCCCTGATGGTTTGGGTGATCGTGAAGATGAAAATGAAAAGCGAACTTAAACTAAAACTAACTACTAACCTACATGATGATGATGATAATTGTTGTTTTAAGGGGCCTAACATCTAGGCTATCGGCCCCTGATGGTTTGGGTGATCGTGAAGATGAAAATGAAATGCGAACTTAAAACTAAAACTAACTACTAACCTACAAACTAGAAGAAGAAATGGAAAAACTAAAGGAGAATAAGGCAAATAAAGGACAGGAGGAAAAGAAATGCCCTCAACCCTCGAAGAAGGCGGATTGAGGGACTTGGAAGGAAGGAGAGCCATGAAAGGCAGATAGGAAAGTGAAAGAGGAGAGGGTCCGCCCCAAAGGTAAGGGACAAAAAGGGAAAACGGACCCAGCTCAGGAATCCCTCGGGGTTGCCAACTCCCGAACTCACCAGCCGTGAGCCCCTGAGGGTGTAGCATTATCTAGGGTGCACCAAAAGTGGTGGGGCTACATACACCCGGCCTCCTTGAGGGCCTTAAGCAGAAGGCAGGAGATAACATGAAAAGAAAAAGAAGGCTGACCCCTCGCAGAAGGAGGGAATCAGAAAAGATGAGACAAGGGCCAATTAAGGCGGGAAAGGAAAAGACTCCCTAGGCCTCGGATACCCTAATACCGTCGGGGTCGGAAGAGAACAAGAGTTGACCAAGGGAGGTCGACAGGAAAGAAGAAAGGGAGGAGCCGGCACAAGTAAGTGGAAGCAATGCCGGACTCAGCTGGGGCCCCGTGGTCGCCAACCCACAACCCACTAGATGTGAGCCCCTGGGGGGGGGTAACCTACATACTAGACGAAGAAATGGAAAATTAAAGGAGAATAAGGCAAATAAAAGGACAGAAGGAAAAGAAATGCCCTCAACCCTCGGAGAAGGCGGATTGAGGGGCTTGGAAGGAAGGAGAGCCATGAAAGGCATATAGGAAAGTGAAAGAGGAGAGGGTCCGCCCCGAAGGTAGGGGACATAAGGGGAAAACGGACCCAGCTCAGGAATCCCTCGGGGTCGCCAACTCCCGAACTCACCAGCCGTGAGCCCCTGAGGGTGTAGCATTATCTAGGGGGCACCAAAAGTGGTGGGGCTACATACACCCGGCCTCCATGAGGGCCTTGAGCAGAAGGCAGGAGATAACAGGAAAAGAAAAAGAAGGCTGACCCCTCGCAGAAGGAGGGAATCAGAAAAGATGAGACAAGGGCCAATTAAGGCGGGAAAGGAAGAGACTCCCTAGGCCTCGGATACCCTAATACTGTCGGGGTCGGAAGAGAACAAGAGTTGACCAAGTGAGGTCGACAGGAAAGAAGACAGAGAGGAGCCCGGCACAAGTAAGTGGAAGCAATGCCGGACTCAGCTGGGGCCCCGTGGTCGCCAACCCACTTCTCACTAGATGTGAGCCCCTGGGGGAGACCAGCCGTGAGCCCCTGAGGGTGTAGCATTATCTAGGGTGCACCAGAAGGGGTGGGGCTACATACACTCTGCCTCCTTAAGGGCCTTGAGCACAAGGCATGAGGTAAAAGGAAATGAAAAAAAAGGCTGACCCCTCGCAGAAGTAGGGTAGCAAAAAAGATGAGACGAGGGCCAATTAAGGCGGGAAAGGAAGAGACTCCCTAGGCCTCGGATGCCCTAATACCGTCGGGGTCGGAAGAGAACAAGAGTTGACCAAGTGAAATCGACAGGAAAGAAGACGGAGAGGAGCCCGGCGCAAGTAAGTGGAAGCAATGCTGGACTCAGCCGGGGCCCCGTGGTCGCCAACCCACGTCCCGCTAGTCATGAGCCCCTGAGGGAGGTCTGAAGATAAAAAGAATGGCCAAGGGAGGATGACGGAAAAGATGCCAGAGAGGATGCCATCGCTAGTAAGAAGAAGCATTGTGGATTCAGCTGGGGTCCCGTGGTCACCGATCCACGTCCGACTAACTGTGGGCGCCTGGGGTATACACCAGTTGTGTTACCTTGAACCTATAGCACTCCCCATGGCGCACCGTTAGTGATGAGGCTATACATAGCCCTCCTACTTTAGGGCCTTACGCAAAAACAGGAGTTACCATGGAAAGAAACTAGGTCAGATCCCTCTATGAATGAGGGTATCAAGTAGGATATGAAAAATTAAATTGGAAAAGTGAAGAGAGACACTAGGCTTAGAATGCCCCAATACCACCAGGATCGGAAAGGAATAAGTTTTGTCCAAGTGAGGTCAACAGGGGAGATAAAGAGGAGACTTGCACATATGGAAGCTATGCTAGACTCGGCTCGGGTCCTATATCCTCTAAACGACGTCCCACTGGTCGTTAGCCTCAAGGAGTGACCAATACCAATGATCTATCGCCAATAGTTATCCAATATGAAGGAACACCTAGGTATATCAAAGACTAAGCACTAAATCCACAGCTAAATCAAGTTCAAGTAGAAATCTTCCAACACCAAAGCTCCGAACAAGCAGAAAGTCTTCCAACATCCAAGCACCGAACAATCGAACTGAATTGTGTCAACTACAGTAAATGCCACTCAAGAACTCAAAAACATGAATAAGAAGAATAGCGCCCATTCAAGTTCGGATCATCAGACCCCACTCAACCCGTGCAAAGAATTCAACTGTCCTTGGCCAGGTCGTGTAGCCCAGACCACTTCACGCATGAGCACAGACGCAGACAATACAATGTGACGACGTGCTCTACAACTAAGGTGCAATCGAATCAAAAACTGCATAATAGAGTAATAGGAGCCTAGCTGATAGGCACCGGACTCTTCCACCACGTATTAACAAACATGACCGGTAATACGTTACGCTGCTTAAGAGTAATAGTACACTGTGCGTCGGTATGAAGAGCTCCAGAATAGACTGTAACTGCCCTTGACTGGTGTCGAGAAATGAATGTGTAGTAGAATGACTCAGTGTGCAGTTGGAAACGTGGTTGGTGTACGAGCATGCGCCCTGATCTGACCTGCGCAGTCTTGCCCCTGGCATCTCTTGACCATACAGTGAACTTCAGCGGTTCTCTCGCAAGGCACCAGTTTTCGAATCTTACATGATGATTATGATAATGGCTTCAAATGGTTTGGGTTATAGTGAAAAAGATAACATGAAACCTACAACTATAAATACTGAAGAGGCAGATGACCTTGCTCCTCCGCACCTTTAAATAAACAATAACAAATTATATCTAATGACTTACAACTTAACTTACGCACTGCAATGAATAAGAATCAAACAGGAATATATTTAGTGGAAATAGACGACAGGGAGGATGATGATGAAGATAATTGTTGTCTTAAGGGACCTTACATCCAGGTTATTGGCCCCTAATGGTTTGAGTGATAGTGAAAATGAAAAGGACACCATAATTAATATTACCTACAGACTTGCATATTAGGAGAGGACAAATATAAGGTTGACAAAACCATGGTCTACACGCAATATCTGCAAAAATCTAAATTTTGTAATAATTAAAAATATAAGGTGATAGAATCATCAGTCTACATACAGTGCCTGAGGCAAAAATTGCTACATTTTCATACCTAAGTCAAACATATTATATTAGGCCTATATCAATATTTAATAAAAGTCCTCTCGGCACGCTGGAAAGCAGAGGTAGATTTCACCAGGCAAACTAGGGGATAGGGTCTAATAGGCAAAATATGCAGGTTTTCGAAGAAGGATCAGACCTCATTTATTGCGCGAAAGTATTTCACATGGAGCTTAAGTTACTTTTTTTCGTCTTTCTAGGAATATTTTTAACATTTTATTGTCTTAAGGGGGTCATTTTTATACTTTTAGTCACACTGTCCTTATACAAGGTTTGGAACTGAAGTGTAACTATCTAACAGTCTGTTACTTCTTCACACAAATTTTATCTCCCGCAGAAATGTTGGTTGGCTCCTGAGTTTAGGGGCTGCGACAACGTGGACATGTAACCCCGTGTACATTGGGTGTGTGTAGAATCTGTCTGATAAACGGTGTTAATTGTGATGATTGCATTAGTCTGTAATTCAGGTAAGGACTGCAGACGGTCAATTTTAATTAGTAGTTCCTAATTATGCTACCAAATACTACCATCAACGACACTTAGCTGTGAACTTGTCTACTAGATGCCACCACAACCAGCAACTTGCAACGAACGTTGGAATTTCCCCTCCGAAGGTAAGCTTGCTGAGGGATTTTTAGCGCTCTTAGAAAATCCGACGACTATGGCCGGCTTTGAACCCGCGACCTTGGGCATAGAAGTTCAGCATGCTACCAGTTACGTTACCGAAGCCGCTTCCCACAGAGTCAGATGGTGATCTCGTGCAATGGCGTTGTCATGGCAACCTCTGATAGCTCATCTTGAAAGTCTGTATGTATGTATGTATGTATGTATGTATGTATGTGGGTAAGTTATGTATGTATATTTGTTCCTTATATAAATTTACACCGTTCCACCAATCTCAACCAAATTTGGCATACACATAGTTTAGGACCCAAAAGGAACGGATGGCTACATTAATTTTCGATAGGCTTTCTCATTCTTCTGATTTCGGTCTTTATTGCACTCGAGCAAAGGCTAATTAAGTCGGAAAATAAATTGATGAAGTAACGGCAAGGCCGACCATCTCCATGGCAACACTAGCTCGAGTCGAGACACGGCCGACTGGATGCGAGTTGCGCTCTTCACTACCGGTAAAGAAAATGAGTCGAGACACGTCCGACTGAATGCGAGTTGCGCTCTCCCGTTCCGGTGAAGAAAATGAGGCTATTTACTTGCAATCCCGTTAGTTACTCAACTGGTCACACAGCACAGTCAAGCCAGTGTAGCATAAAGATGATGATGATGATGATAATTGTTGTTTTAAGGGGCCTAACATCTAGGCTATCGGCCCCTGATGGTTTGGGTGATCGTGAAGATGAAAAATGAAATGCAAACTTAAAACTAAAACTAACTACCAACCTATATACTAGAAGAAGAAATGGACAACTAAAGGAGAATAAGGCAAATAAAGGACAGGAGGAAAAGAAATGCCCTCAACCCTCGAAGAATGCGGATTTAGGGACTTGGAGGGAAGGAGGGACTTGGAAGGCAGATAGGAAAGTGAAAGAGGAGAGGGTCCGCCTCGGAGGTAAGGGACAAAAGGGGAAAACGGACCCAGCTCAGGAATCCCTCGGGGTCGCCAACTCCCGAACTCACCAGCCGTGAGCCCCTGAGGGTGTAGCATTATCTAGGGTGCACCAAAAGTGGTGGGGCTACATACACCCGGCCTCCTTGAGGGCCTTAAGATGATGATGATAATTGTTGTTTTAAGGGGCCTAACATCTAGGTTATCGGCCCCTGATGGTTTGGGTGATCGTGAAGATGAAAATGAAAAGCGACTCTTAAAACTAAAACTAACTACTAACCTACATACTTGAAGAAGAAATGGAAAACTAAAGGAGAATAAGGCAAATAAAAGGACAGAAGGAAAAGAAATGCCCTCAACCCTCGGAGAAGGCGGATTGAGGGACTTGGAAGGAAGGAGAGCCATGAAAGGCATATAGGAAAGTGTAAGAGGAGAGGGTCCGCCCCAAAGGTAAGGGACAAAAGGGGAAAACGGACCCAGCTGAGGAATCCCTCGGGGTCGCCAGCTCCCGAACTCACCAGCCGTGAGCCCCTGAGGGTGTAGCATTATCTAGGGTGCACCAGAAGTGGTGGGGCTACATACACCCTGCCTCCTTAAGGGCCTAGAGCACAAGGCAGGAGATAACATGAAAAGAAAATGAAGGCTGACCCCTCGCAAAAGGAGGGAATCAGAAAAGATGAGACAAGGGCCAATTAAGGCGGGAAAGGAAGAGACTCCCTTGGCCTCGGATACCCTAATACCATCGGGGTCGGAAGAGAACATGAGTTGACCAAGTGAGGTCGACAGGAAAGAAGACAGAGAGGAGCCCGGCACAAGTAAGTGGAAGCAATGCCGGACTCAGCTGGGGCCCCGTGGTCGCCAACCCACGCCCACTAGAAATGAGCCCCTGGGGGTGTAGCATAAAGATGATGATGATGATAATTGTTGTTTTACGAGGCCTAACATCTAGGTTATCGGCCCCTGATGGTTTGGGTGATCGTGAAGATGAAAATGAAAAGCGAACTTAAAACTAAAACTAACTACTAACCTATATACTAGAAGAAGAAATGGAAAATTAAAGGAGAATAAGGCAAATAAAAGGACAGAAGGAAAAGAAATGCCCTCAACCCTCGGAGAAGGCGGATTGAGGGACTTGGAAGGAAGGAGAGCCATGAAAGGCATATAGGAAAGTGAAAGAGGAAAGGGTCCGCCCCAAAGGTAAGAGACAAAAGGGGAAAACGGACCCAGGTCAGGAATCCCTCGGGGTTGCCAACTCCCGAACTCACCAGCCGTGAGCCCCTGAGGGTGTAGCATTATCTAATGTGCACCAGAAGTGGTGGGGCTACATACACCCTGACTCCTTAAGGGCCTAGAGCACAGGGCAGGAGGTAAAAGGAAGAGAAAAAGAAGGCTGACCCCTCGCAGAAGGAGGGTATCAGAAAAGATGAGACAAGGGCCAATTAAGGCGGGAAAGGAAGAGACTCCCTAGGCCTCGGATACCCTAATACCGTCGGGGTCAGATGAGAACAAGAGTTGACCAAGTGAGGTCGACAAGAAGTAGCATAAAGACTCGAAACTATTATTTGTCAATATAATTTCTGCAATATCAAAATACAAATTATATCACAAAATGCAATAGTGTGATATTAAATGACAGAAACTAAACATACCCTTGCACCTTATTAAAATGTCTTGGTAAGACCTTTTCGTCGCCCATACAGGAGATCAAACACAGTCTTCCAAGGAGTGGACATTGAATAGCGTATCCATAATGTTCTGGAATGTATAAGACTCAACAGCGTACTCCACCTGAACCCACCAACTTTTTTCGATACGGATATTGTACTATTAGCAGAAACCTTCATAACCCAAAATATTAATATAGAAGGTTATTATAGCAGCTATATCCATGCTACACAGGGTGGCCAAGACTGACCCAGTGGAGGCATATCATGCTTAATAAAACCATGGCTAACCCCGTACAAAATTATTTACAAATCTGCTAATATATTAGCAATTGAAACTAAGAACCTGAACATTACAGGAACCTATTTTCAACCAAATCACTCAGCGCAGGACATAATTGACAACATGGCGGATATGTTGAAGAACATCAGACAAAATGTCAGAACTATCGTAGGAGGCGATTTTAATTGTCGGATGTATAAATAAGTCCTCAAAAGTATTTCAGTTATTGAGTACATGGAAAGAGAAGGTTTCATATTGCAAAATGATCCACAGGACCATATATACATATATTACCAAGGTGCGAGTACGATTGACCTAATTTGTACTAGCACTTCTATCAAAACCTCAGAAATATAGGTACCGGTACTCGCAAAATCAGAGGTGGCGCCACATAGAAAACATCTACCAGTTAAGGCCAAGATATCAGTCAAAACATGCAAAATGGAGCAAGAGCAATGGAGGGACATTCGAAGAACATTATGTATCAGTGACATTGAAGAATTTACAAAAACTGAAGGATTCATTATACGACAAATACAAGGAGGGAACATCGAAGCAACAGCGCATACATTCGAGGCCGTCCTTAGAAGAGCACAGGTGAGAACCCATCGAAGGAAAAGAAGATCCCAACCTTGGTTCGACAAGGAGTGTTTCTAAAGAAGAACTATCGTTCTTGAGCTACTTCACAAAACAAATAACTCGAATGTAGAAGAATTTCGAATAGCATACCATTGTCACAGATGTAGGTATAAGAAATTGCTTAATGAAAAAAGAGCAAACTGGGTGGAAGAGGAGAGTAAGAAATTAGTGTTGAAAGCCATAGAAAATCATTTCACTGTTTTCAAAGTAAAACCCCCCAAGTTCGCTCAGTCGATCGCGATGGAAACATGGGAAAATCACTTCAAGAAACTCTTCAACGACGGAAACGTTTCCTTAATAAGAAACAAGTCAAAATACGCGATTTCCCAAGAATCACGGTGGAAGAAGTACGAAAAACAATCCAGAATTTGAAAAACAACAAAGCTGCCGGGCCAGACGAAGTATTCAACGAGCATTTAAAAGAAGCTTTACACTACCTAGAAGAAATATGGACGGCACAGTTCAATAAATGCTTGGATACATCCACGATGCCATCCAACTGGAGGACTTCAACGTTGAAAGTTCTATGTAAGGGCAAAGGTTCCCCGGACTCACCTGATTCCTACCGGGGAATTGCGCTGGAAAATACTAAATTGAAATTATTCAGCAAAATAGTAGCCAAAAGATTATCAGAAGAGACAATTAGTATGATACCCGATAACCAATTTGGTTTTAGGCATAGCAGATCCACCCTACATGCAATCAGCAATATCCCGAAATACATTAACGAAACTCTCAGACATAAGGGAAGGAAATTCCATACCATCTTTATTGACTACCGAAAGGCTTTACAACCGGGTATCTACAGAGTTCCCTGTACTTATGGCAAGGCTTATATCGGGCAGACTTCGAGAACGATATGCACTCGCATTAAGGAACATAATAGATGTATCAGGCTCATTCAACCTGATAAATCAGCTGTTGCTGATCATGCTTTAACACCTAGCCATGATGCCATGTTCGAAGGAGTGGATGTTCCTGCCCGTATAAAGCAATATCGTCCCAGAATCATCAGGGAGGCGGTTGAAATACTTCAAGACACCCAGATAATTTCAACCGCGACACCGGCTACAATCTCAGTGAGTCCTGGCTACCTATTGATGATGATGATAATTGTTGTTTTAAGGGGCCTAACATCTAGGTTATCGGCCCCTGATGGTTTGGGTGATCGTGAAGATGAAAATGAAAAGCGAACTTAAAAATAAAACTAACTATTAACCTACATACTAGAAGAAGAAATGGAAAACTAAAGGAGAATAAGGCAAATAAAAGGACAGAAGGAAAAGAGTTGATGATGATAATTGTTGTTTTAAGGGGCCTAACATCTAGGCTATCGGCCCCTGATGGTGTGGGTGATCGCGAAGATGAAAATGAAATGTAACCTTAAAACTAAAACTAACTAATAAGGAAAAGAGGAGAGGATTGGAGAGGAGAGGGGAGGGGAGAGAGGAGAGGGTCCGCCCCAAAGGGAAGGGACAAAAGGGGAAAACGGACCCAGCTCAGGAATCCCTCGGGGTCGCCAACTCCCGAACTCACCAGCCGTGAGCCCCTGAGGGTGTAGCATTATCTAGGGTGCACCAGAAGTGGTGGGACTACATACACCCTGCCTCCTTAAGGGCCTTGAGCACAAGGCAGGAGGTAAAGGGAAAAGAAAAAGAAGGCTGACCCCTCGCAGAAGGAGGGTATCAGAAAAGATGAGACAAGGGCCAATTAAGGCGGGAAAGGAAGAGACTCCCTAGGCCTCGGGGACCCTAATACCGTCGGGGTCAGAAGAGAACAAGAGTTGACCAAGTGAGGTCGACAGGAAAGAAGACAGAGAGGAGCCCAGCACAAGTAAGTGGAAGCAATGCTGGACTCAGCTGGGGCCCCGTGGTCGCCAACCCACGCCCACAAGATGTGAGCCCCTGGGGGAAGAAGGAAAAGAAATGCCCTCAACCCTCGGAGAAGGCGGATTGAGGGACTTGGAAGGAAGGAGAGCCATGAAAGGCATATAGGAAAGTGAAAGAGGAGAGGGTCCGCCCCAAAGGTAAGGGACAAAAGGGGAAAACGGACCCAGCTGAGGAATCCCTCGGGGTCGCCAACTCCCGAACTCACCAGCCGTGAGCCCCTGAGGGTGTAGCATTATCTAGGGTGCACCAGAAGTGGTGGGGCTACATACACCCTGCCTCCTTAAGGGCCTTGAGCACAAGGCAGGAGGTAAAAGGAAGAGAAAAAGAAGGCTGATCCCTCGCAGAAGGAGGGTATCAGAAAAGATGAGACAAGGGCCAATTAAGGCGGGAAAGGAAGAGACTCCCTAGGCCTCGGATACCCTAATACTGTCGGGGACAGAAGAGAACAAGAGTTGACCAAGTGAGGTCGACAGGAAAGAAGACAGAGAGGAGCCCGGCACAAGTAAGTGGAAGCAATGCCGGACTCAGCTGGGGCCCCGTGGTCGCCAACCCACGCCCACAAGATGTGAGCCCCTGGGGGAATGGCTACCTATTATCAGAACCCTCAGAAAGTAATACACTGCTGCTTTTCGTTATCCCTAACATGGGGCAAAAATGGCATTTATCTTAGGGCACCTTTTTAGTTTCTTTGTTGCTTTCTCTTAGCAACAATTTAGTCTAATTTCCGTTTATTCCTGATGAAGAAAGACATGGTTTCTTTCGAACCGCGTCGAGTTTGATTAAATAAAACACGGCATAAGCTCAAAATTCTACATTATGGATAATATGATATTTATTTATTATTTATCGTATGGCTAGCAACTAGACGAATTACAATATAATACATGTATATATAAATAAGTAAATCATATGTGAAATGAAAATCCACAGCCTGCTTCCAGTCTCCGACCGGGTCAAGAATGGAATGAATGAAGCCCCCATCTAGCGGCGAGGATATGAACTGTGCCGGCTGCCGAGGCCTGACGCACTCCTCTGGGGCAATGATTAAATGAATGACAGATGAAATGAAATGATAGTGGAGAGTGTTGCTGGAATGAAATTGTGACAGGGAAAACCGGAGTACCCGGAGAAAAACCTGTCTGCCTCCGCTTTATCCAGCACAAATCTCACATGGAGTGACCGGGATTTGAACCACGGACCCAGCGGTGAGAGGCTGGCGTGCTGCCGCCTAAGCCACGGAGGCTCAAGTAAATCATATGTACAATATATAAATCACAAGAACATAGGTTGCGTTCGCATTCACAAGCTTTTCGTTGTCCCTAACATGGGGCTAAAATGGCGTCCATATTAAGGCACTTTTTTTTAGTTTCTTTGTTGCTTTCTCCTAGCAACACTTTAGTCGTATTTACGTTTATTCCTGATGAAGAAAGACATGGTTTCTTTCGAAACGCGTTGAGTTTGATTAAATAAAACACGGCATAAGCTCAAAATTCTACATTATGTATAATATGATATTTATTTATTATTTATCGTATGGCTAGCAACTAGATGAATTACAATTATAAATGTATATATATAAATAAGTAAATCATATGTACAATATATAAATCACTAGAACAAAGGTTGCGTTCCCATTCACAACGAGATGTCCAGTTGTTGAAGCCAGTCCAGAAAGGGAGATGTAGCAGAATTAACATCTTGTGGTGATCCAGCATACTTCCTCAGCGGACATTCATGAATAATATGCTCTACGGTTTGATGATGATGATGATGATGATGATGATGATAATTGTTGTTTTAAGGGGCCTAACATCTAGGTTATCGGCCCCTAATTCTACGGTTTGAAGAGGAGCTCCGCAGTCACAGGCAGGAGAATCATGAAGTCCCCATTTATGTACCATGGCGTTACATCTGACGTGACCTGTTCTTAGATTATTTAACTTTACCCACTGGTTTCCCTTCAGGTTAAATACCGGAAGTCTTATAGTAGGATCTAGAATACCTTGATGTTTCACAGGAGCAGACTTCCAGTTTTGGCGCCATTGTTCCGTGCAATTAATGTCAGGTATGTTATGCCATATTGGGTTCCTTGATCTAAGACTAGTGGAGGGAGGATCATTAAGAACTTCATGAATTGGGAGATCCTGTAGGTGACTTGGTTGATGTAGCTTTCTCCACTCACGTACTGTTGCTTCCTGTCGTCTTAGTTCTGGAGGTGATTTGTTACTGATAGTGTGTAATCAGGGAGTTGTGGGTAGATCTCAGCGTAGCTGTTATGACCCTCGTACTTTCATTCAGATGAACATCGATCTTTTTAGTATGAGCACTACGGTGCCACACTGGGGCACAATACTCTGCTACAGAATAAACCATGGAGAGGGCAGTCGTGCGTAGTGAAGTTGCATCAGCACTCCATGATGTGCCAGCCAATTTCTTCATGATATTGTTCCGCGATTTGAGTTTTTGGCCTGTGTATTCCAAGTGTTTCTTGAAGGTTAAGGAACGGTCCAAGGTGATGCCAAGATACTTAGGGCTGAAATTGAGCTTAACTCTTTGCTGGCAGAAGTTCACTTTCAGCTGTTAGTGGGCAATGCGGTTGCAAACATGATATTAATTTAGACACATACTTACGGGCAAATTTTCAATTTAAAGGAAAGCGAAACATACATGGTGGTGGATGTGATCGTTTTCAAGGGGCGAAATGTCTAGCTCATTTGCCCGTAATTATACGGTATGGATGATAATAAAAATACAACTACTTCCAACTAATTTGAATCTAACTTACATACTAGACGAGATGAAAAGAAAAGAATAAGGGCAATAAAAGACAGGGAAAAGAAATGCCTCCGGCCGCCGAAAAAAGGGATGTTGATTAATTTACTTTAGAGGCTTTGGAACATCGTGCTCATGTAGCCCCTAGTACTTGGCGGTGTGTTGAATTTGTCTGAAGACCCGCCTTATTGTGATGGCTGTATTAGTGTGTGTATTTTAAGTCAAGTGAATTGTCCGATGGTAACTCATGAAATGAGATTCCTCGGCATTCTAACTTGACCTGTTCTGATTTACAAAAGCACACACATCAATACTCCATCATAAAATACAAAACACAACTTCACCATTGACATCAATACAAAACAAATGTCTGTAACAGTGACTTGAAAAAGCGGTGAACACAGTGGGTTGGTGTTGTAGCGTCTATATTACAGTAGGTAGATTTAATTAGAAAGCTAACTATTGCAATGGGTACCATTTTTCGACTTCCGGAAAATTTCGACATATCTTCGCGTTTCACATCCCCTAGACCCCAAAACCACCGTCAGTTCAAAAGTTTATATATAATGTATGTATATATGTATATATGCATATATGTATAGATATCAGTTCCTTGTGGACACGATAACTGCCGTACTTTTGCACCAATCACTTTGAATTTTTTACATAATATGTATCCTCTTAAAATCTCGGTCGAGTTCGTTAATGGGATAAATCGGTCGAAGGGGGTGAAAATAGGGGTCTATTTTCGAAAAAGTGAAATATCGCTATAACTCTCTTAATGCGAGAAATATCGAATCCATTCAAAGTTCATAATATGTGTCAGATAAGTGCCAGAAATTTATGTTTGAAACGTTTTTTGATAGTACCAGCCATTGACCAAAGGGGTGGAAAAAGGTGGTTTTTTCGGGAATCATTAATCATATCTCTCTTAATAGGCACAATATCAAAACCGTACAAAATGGAAAATATTCCCCTAATAATTACCTAAAACTTTTGTCTGAAAGGATTTTTGATAAGACCCACCATTACGCCAAGGGATGAGCAAAATGATTTCGGAATTAAAGAAAATGCCAAGTGCTATCAGAGGTTACCATGACAACGCTTCTAAATTGATGGGGGATGAGCCATCAGCAGTTGCTATGACAATGCCACTGCACGAGATCACATTCAGTTTTCAATCTGTCTGTGGGAAGCGACTTCGGTATCGGAACTGGTAGCAAGCTGAACTTCTATGCCCAAGGTCGCGGGTTCAAACCCGGCTGAAGTCGTCGGATTTTCTAAGAGCGCTAAAAATCCCTGAGTATGCTTTCCTTCGGAAGGCAAGTTCCAACGTTCGTTGCGAGTTGCTGGTTCCAGTGGAATCTAGTAGCCAAGTTCACAGCTAGGTGTCGTTGATGGTAGTATTTTTTAGCCTACTTTTCTCATTTTGCAAAAATGAGGAAAAAGTAGACTTATGAGATCGATCCGGGAAAATGTGTGTCTGTCTGTCTGTCTGTCTGTCTGTCTGGGTGTGTGTGTGTGTGTGTGTGTGTGTCCCTATCAACTCCTAAACGGCTGCAGCAATCAAAACCAAATTTAGTATGAGTAAAGATGTGCACCGGAATATCTCACGTCCATATTTGAAAATGATATCAGTGCTAGCAACTACTGAAAAAACGCACTAGAAATTTGAGCTCCATATTGGATATGTCGCAAGGTATGCATGGGAGCTATTCCAAAATTGGTACACATGCAGATAATACTATTTCAGTTTAATTTCCAGGAGGCCAACAATGACAGTGTTGCCAAAATAATTTTAAACCTTCTGATAAGTCCAATGTTTAAAATGCATATAACTTCTACACTATCAATTGGATTTCAACCAAATTTTGTATGTAATATCTGTACATAAACAGATATGATTGAACGTATTCTTAAGAGCCACCAGGGCTGCCAACTGTTCATAAATGCTGTCTATATTTTTTTACCCTAATATCAATATATCAGAAAGTATGCAAGCCAACAGCTATATACTTTGCACACGTTTAGCACCTGACATTCTGGATTAATTTGGAGTAATTAATACAAGGCAGTGCTGCCAACATGATTATATGCCTGCTGATATGTCCAATTTTAAAATACATGTAACTTCTATACTAACAAATGGATTTCATCCAAAATTGGCACAACAAGATATCATAATATTTCAGATTATTTCTGACCAGCACACGCATGGTATTGTTGGCAACATGCTTTTACGCGTGCTGATAGATCCAGTGTCTAACTGCATGTAACGTCCATTGGACTTCAACCTAATTTTGTATTCTGTACCTTAAGAGCCGGCCGGAGTGGGAACGGCCGACCGCCAGCCCAGCACTTGTTGTAACATGGGTGAAAAGTTTGTGAAACGTTTTATAAAGAAACGGGACAAGGTAAAATTATTTTGTTCCTATAGCCCGCTGTAGTATTTTATACACTTTTCATCGGTACAAAAGCATATCGAACAGGAATACAAAGATAGTTATAAAAAGTGTAGTTAAAATCACAATTCTCCATATAAAATAGAGTTCTGAACTGCAATTTTCCAAACCTCTTCAATGCCTTCAGATGATGTTGAAAACAGAAACAAACTCCACTGCAAGACAGCTCATAGTTTTCTCTATTGTGCTACTGAATCATATTTTCAAATTAAGAACTCTGTATATGTTTAATCGTGATTTTAGAAAATGTCAGCATATTGAGTTGCTAATGCTAGCCGTGTCGAGGTGCTGGCAGTTCAGGCAGTTACCGTCAGATACCGCATCGTCGCAAAGTCATGTCCTTGAAACAGGGTGAAGTAAGACAGAGCCGGCTTCTGAGAGATGGTAATCTCATACCAGGAAGTGATGAAATCAGCTCATGTCCAGGTGCTGTCAGTCGCTTCATTACAATCAGTGCCGGATCCAGGCTTTGCGGTGTCCTGGGCGATATGATACGGTCGGGCCCTCAACAATAGAAAATATAAAAAATATCAAATCAAATGGAAAATAGTTTTGTAATAATAATAAAATAAAGAATAGTTACAATATTTTGAATACACTACGGTACATTCTTTTAATAATATGAAAGAAACCCTTAAGTCCCCTTGAAGAAGATTATGTAAACTATGAAATATTAAAATATTACTTTGCGACTCTTTTTCTCGGATGAAGTCTTCCATCATTTCACTGAAATCTATACTTGCTAAACGGTCACGGGAGGTCATAGCTGCACTGAAAAAAGAATATGAATTATAAATTAGTTTGAAAAGTATAATTAATTAATCAATTAGACTTAGACAACAGATGTTTGAGCAGACTCCCAAAGAGAGACAACCGGGAAAGAAGTGGAGGGAGGAGAGACAGAGGAAGCATAGTGTGTGTGTATGAGAGGTTTTTGGAAAAAAAAAGAAGGACCAGAATTAAACATGAAAATTGATTGTGTTATAACGCTCTCCTTATGGGGAATTAACGAATAAATAAATAATTAATCAATTAAATTTAAAACAATCCATGACTCCCCGCCCCCGGACCGCGGGGCCCTGGGCGGTCGCCCTCCCCTAGATCCACCCCCGATTACAATCGTCTGCTTTCTAGATCATCATATTATGGTGTGTGGCCTACAGGTCTTTTGCAGTTCCAGTGTTTATTATGAGCTTTTTAGTTCTTTCTAACATGTCTGTAATATACAGTAGTATAGGCTACTTTCAAGATTATGCCATTGTTGTACTGTAAATAGAGTTGTTGTTGTTGTTGGAGGTGGTGATTCGTTTAGGAGCTTTGGGACATGGTGGTCATGTAGCCGCGTGCACTTGGGTGTGTGTATAATGTGTCTAATAACCTGTGTTATTGTGATGGTTGTATTAGGGTGTGTATTTGTATTAGGGACGGGTTTTGTATATGCGGCGGTCGTGGCCTTAAGTTAGATACCATCCCAGCATTTGCCTGAAGCATAAGTGAGGAAACAACTTCCAGGATGGCTGAAGTAACAATGTAACCCTTCTCTTCCCAGTTCTGCCTCACAAGCCTCAGTGTATCCCATTCCAGCCCTCAGCTCCTAAACCTGGACCTCTGCGTTGACAGCTAAGAAGACTAGCCACTACGCCACGAGGTGGATTGTAAATAAAATGTTGCTTTGTCAGTCTAAATATGATGTAGCGACTACTGGGCTTTTGAAGTTACAGTAATTATTATATGAGTAGCAAGCAATCACTAGTTAGTAACCATCACTAAAGTGGACCTGAATTTCATTAAATTAATTTGTTTATTTATTTATAATTATTTGTTTGTTTATTTATAGTTCTTCTAACAGGTTACAACCTAATTACGAGAAATAACAATATGAATTACACTTAATATTTTTCTTACACTAATATAAAATGATACTTATAATACGTATGACTAAATATTATTCTAGTAAGTATCGTACTTGAAATTATGTTTCAAGTCACTGATAAGGAGTGTATGATATTAAGTGATTTCTCTACAATACAAATGAACAAAAGGTGCTGTCTGATATATGGAAATGTGTGCATGTCTTTTTTCTTTTTTAGATATTGAATGTGTTCGATACAGGCGAATGTTTATATTACTCTGTATTGGTTCTTGAACAGTGGAATATTATACGTTTCGGTCTTATTGACCGCGAAGGAACATATAGTTCAAATTCAGATGACAAATAAGGTCTATCAAAGATGTTATCAAATTATTTAATGTAATAACCTGCCTACTTTTCTCTAAAGTCTTTAAAGAAAAAGTTCCATTAATAAATTATGCTTAGCATTTTTAAAGGAAATGTGTAGTTTATGTTATCGTCAATCTCGCGATCAATAGCCACGGAACCTCCTTTTTACGTGGAATCCGAACTACTGGACATGACGTTTCACTTCGAAAATCTCACATCATTGACCGGGAACCGAACCCGGTCCGCTGTGGTGAGAGGCCAACAGCTTGACCACACCACTGGGCCACCACATTCCCGCTTAGCATATTTAGGATATACATGTGTCCTTTTGTATTCCAAGAATATAGGGAATTTATTTTTTATCGATTCAACTCTATAGTTAGCATTCGCACATCTTGGGTTCCAAACTATTGAGCCAAATTCAAGTCAACTTCATACGAATGCATTATACTGTACAATCTTTAGCAATGTACAGGTTCCTAAAATAAAATGTGCATCTTCTTATAAATCCCAGCATTTTGAATATATCTCAAAAATTCGATCAATACGGTGAGAAAAGGATAACTTTTTTTTTCATAGTATAGCCTACCATAAACCTAGATGACTTGAGATGGGAACTACATAGGAAATGGTGGTGTTTTATATCAAAGTTTTCGTGTAAATGCAATCGGATGACACTTATAAATCGAAACAATTTGTTTTGTTCCAATTTATTGTTTCTTCATCTTTTGGAGCAGCATACAATCCCATAACGAATAAATGTATTTAAACGATTACACGACATTTGCAAATAATAATAATAATAATAATAATGATATATTGGCATCCCGGAGATGGTTAATTAAGATAAGATTACAGAGGCACAAGATTCGATCCCAGGGGAACACCAGAGGGTGAATGGAGCTTTTCTCTATGATACAAAGTGTTGCGTCTTTCATACTGTAAGTATGATCCGTAATAGGACATTTTCGTAAGTTGTAGGCTACGTCATGGTTAACTCTACCAATAATCTGTATATATTACATCGACTCGTTATCCTTTAATTTAAACCAGATGACTCCTGATTCGTGAAAATTGGTTATTGTTGATCATCGAGGGATGAATCCGTGTTATGAATCGTGAATAAAATGGCATGTATGCCTGAATAATACATTAGGCCTATGTGTTCATGAAGTGTTTGCTCGTAAAGTTAGTTTGGGGCAAACTTAGTAGCTACCGGTACTGTTCGGTAGTTAAGAATTAGTGAAATCTTACCCGACTTGTGAATATGACTGACTTTAGTAAGTTTCCATTTCTCTGGAAATATCAAAGACTTGATCGATAAATTAAATTTAATATCAAGAGGATAAGTTAAGCCTCCGTGGCTTAGGCGGCAGAACGCCGGCCTCTCACCGCTGGGTCCGTGGTTCAAATCCCGGTCACTCCATGTGAGATCTGTGCTAGACAGAACGGAGGCAGACAGGTTTTTCTCCGGGTACTCCGGTTTTCCCTGTCAAAATGTCATTCCAGCAACACTCTCCACTATCATTTCATTTCATCTGTCATTCATTTAATCATTGCCCCAGAGGAGTGCGTCAGGCCTCGGCAGCCGGCACAGTTCATATCCTCGCCGCTAGATGGAGGCTTCATTCATTCCATTCCTGACCCGGTCGGAGACTGGAAGCAGGCTGTGGATTTTCATTTTTCATCAAGAGGATAAGCTATTTTTTTCCCGGATCGTTTTTTAACAAATATGGAAGAATAACCCTCTTGTGTCCCATATATTCATCGTAAGTATCGGAGTGAGAATGTCACTACGGGTTACCTCATAATAATTAAGATGTCAATTTCGAGATGACTTTCTAGGTTATCATGCGTTAAAATGTCATAGTTGGATCCATTTTGGCAATATACTGATGAGTAAGGCTAGGATTTTAATGTAATATCTATCATCATCATAGCAAACACTCATATCGAGTAGATTGGCCTTTCAATCCGGAAGTCTCTCATTGGTGAGTTCGGAGGTGACTATACAGCCCAATGCGGGAGGCACACGATTTGCCGCAGTGATGACAGATGGTTCCACGTGGGGCATCTGCGTTCCTTCCATTTCTTCTATGTAATATTACATTAAAAAATTTGAAATATGTAACATTGATTTAATTTTTATATAAATCATATACATTACACATGATATTGCTTGTAGATTCTTCATTTTATTCATTATATTTTTTGCAAAATAAAGGATGGTACACTAATTAATTAATTAATTAAGCATGTTCATATTATAGCAAATTTAAATAAATTCCATGATTATGTATGCGTACGGAAGAGTACCAAGGGAAAAGAAACTGACGATTCTGAAGTACAGTATTATGGTATCCAGGGAAGGCTGCTATAGGCAATCAAAAGTTCCGTATTTGTGTTTATAATGAAGCTGCGGTAAGAGTTGATGCTAGGATGAGTTTCTGGTCTAAGTTGTTACAGGAATAGGCTGAAATCTTTCACCACTACTACTGATTTTTTATATAGGCTATAATATTGTCTTTTGTAGCTTTTCAGTCGGTCAACACGACTGTGCCCAATGAATGGGCGGGGTACAAGATATAAATATGTAAATACACTCCTGGAAAAAGTTACATGTATTAGTTAATTATCACAATTGCCCCATATAATTGCACCATATTTGTTCATGAATAGTGATGTGATGATCGTGGGAAACGGATCTTAGTTTTCTTTCCCTTGAGCAACTGAATTTGTAGTTTCTGGACATTTTTTGGTTGTTGATGAGGAAAAGGCAATGCGAAAGGAAGAGCTGAAGCAACTCAGTCCTGATAATAATATGCTATAGCTTATCGTTGAAGTTAATCCTGTGTGATGAGAAATGTAATTTCAAAAAAGGTATTCTACATTTTTTTAAATATCGCCTTTGTTAAGAATAAAAGAAAAAATAACTTGTCATGGTTACTTACAAAAACACGTAAATATAATTCTAGGAAATAAACAGCAGTTTTTCAGCATACTACTAAGTTACAGGTATACTAGGAAGTAGGCTTCCTTACGTATCTTTTCCATGTTATCGTAAACACGATGAGTTATATTTTGAAATATTCAAACAGAAGTGTTGAAAATTTACTTTTCAACTCTTTTCAGGAATTAGTTTAGTCTGAAGGATTCTTTATCACAATTAAGGTTATTATGAAGATAAAACAAAAGTTCGGTGCTTTTCAGTCGGTCAACACGAATTTACCCAAAAGATTTGTAAATTTTTCAGGATTAGGGTATAATCCAACTCTTTTGGGTACATTCGTGTTGACCGACCGAAAAGCACCAAACTTTTGTTTACTAAGGGAACACTGAAAAATGGCTTCAAACCCCATAATGTCAGTATGAAGATGTTTATGAAAGTAAATGATTGAATATACACAATCTAATTGAGCATGAGCAACAACAACGACGGCGTGAAACCTTATTGTGTTTCGGTTTCGAACTTCGCAACATAGGCAGTTTTATGTAAGGAAGGTCTGTAAGGAAATGGTAGAGCTTGAAGAATAACATTTTATTTCTTTCTGCGTTATCACATTCTGCATAACATACTGTTTTAAAGACCATCTCGTGGTGTAGCGTTCTTGTGTGTGACCCCCGGATGCAAGGCCTTAGAGAGTGGTGATGGGCCCTGGGGCTGGAGAATCCTGCACTCCCTCACCTCTATTGCCAAATTATGTAATATTAATTTATAATCCTCCTAAATAAGCAGAAACTGATAGTAATTTTAGAAATAATAATAATAATAATAATAATAATAATAATAGTATTAATAGAAGCCGCCGGTGGTAGAGAGTTCAACATGTGCTCCTCCCCCCCCCCCTCCCCCCCCCTCCCCCCACATGCAAGATCCGGAAAATATTTTAATTATTAATATTAATAATAATAATAATAGTAATAAGACGGCTGAGGTGGGATTCAAACCCACGCTCTCTCGATACCAGCGTGGTACGAGGTAGTGCGTTAGTGTGTATATTTGGGATTCAGATGAGGATTGTGAAGGAGTCGGCTGCATTTGTCTGGAGTAGAAGTGATGATAATAATAATAATAAAAATAATAATAATAAAAATAATAATAATAATAATAATAATAGAAATAATAATAATGTTATTGCTTTACGTCCCTTTAAACATCTGCGGCTTTAGGAGAGGCCGGGGTTTTGGAAGTTTGCCCCAAAGGGGATCTTTAACCTGCCAGTAAATTCACTGACACGGCTCCCTCGCATTTGTGCTGTGCCAGGATTCGATCCTGCAATCTTGGACACAGCAAGTAAGAACGTTACCCCTGAGCCACGCAGCCAGAGTAGAAGTGAGAAACCACGGAAAACCACTTCCAAGATGGCTGAGATGGGAATCGAAACCACATCTTTTCAGTTTTGCCTCACGGGGCATTCCAGCCCTCAGACAAGAATGAATCGAATTTCTTGTCGGCGCCGGGAATCGAACCCGAACCTCTGGGGTGACAGCCAAGAATACTAGCCGCTACAACACGAGGAAGGCCAAGGATATTTCAGTCACTTGTGAATTCCGTAATCCGTAGTTTAACTATTAGCTTATCTATAGCAAAATATTTCGGCCATTCAATTGGAAGTAGCCTATACAGACTATCACTTCGAAATTTCTGGTCGCGATATTCTTGAAGCGCATTGCCACGAGATTGCATTTCCCCAGTGTTTGGACTCCGGAGCAGTTAGAACTTTCTCGCACGCGCGACCTTGAATCACCCTCACCACAGTAGTAGTAGGTAATCTGTGCTCACAGTAGGGGGTAATCCGTGCTGATACCTATGTACGGGCCATGTAACTACTAGGGGACAGCGACTACAACGAAACTAGTGGCAACGTTTTGAAATGAAAGGTGAAATAGGAACTGACTCCGGCCGCCTCTTAAGAGATGGAACTAACAATATATTCAGTCACCAGGGCTGCCAACCGTAGTGCTCTATTAGGCTACATTATACCAGGTATATTTTGAACTAATTTGATATTTCGATATTACCAACTTAATTTTGTCATTATTCTAGATAGGTTCATATACTGTAGAATAATCATTGGCATGAAAAGTAGGCTGCATAGTTCTTTACGGAACTTCTTGTTTAATTATGTAGCCTATTTTAGGTAGATTTCATTTATTGCAATGGGTCTACCATGTTTCGACTTCCGGCAAATTTCGACATATCTTCGCGTTTCACATCCCCCATACCCCAAAACCAGCGTCAGTTCAAAAGTTTATATATAATTTATGTATATATATATATATATACTAGCAAAAGTACCCATTCTTCGAACGGTCTTCGGTATTGATAACCAGACGTTATCAATTGAGCTACTGTTGCAATGGTTAGGGCTTGGAACCTGTTTGTCGACAAAGATAAATGATTAGTTAAAATGTGCTCTCAAACTAAATTTACCTAACGTGTACTTCCTGACGTGAAAATAAAATTGAAAACCTCGTAGACGAAACTCAATACACGTCACATAAAAACTGACCTTCGCCGTTGTGTCAAGTTTCCATCCACAGGATGACCCCTTTAATAAACTATAAAGGCTTGTGGTGCACGAAAATTCTGTTGTTTTTATTTAGCTTCCGATGGCTCAAATTCCTAAAAGCCACAAAAAACACTATTTCAAGTCAGGAATTTTTGAAAATAATGTTGTAGTTTGGAGATATAATAGACTTTCTGTAAAAAATCTAGGGTACCCCTTGAGCTCCTCAAGCGCATTGATGAATTTTACAGTTTTTGTTGGTTCCGTGATAATCTTATAGCCATTTGCAAACTTTCACAGAAATTTAATAAATGGAGTGGCATTACTTCTTGCAGAAATAGATGGAAAGTTGGATGTACCTTTTTGAGACACTGTTGTCATGGTTACTGGCTTGCATTCCTACATTAATTTATTAAATGAAATTAGTTTTCTGGGAATATCTCAGAAACTCTTGGATTTAGAGCATTAAAATGTAGCTTCCGGGGACCCTTTACGACTGTTTAGGGGCCCCGAGGTTTTTTTTCTGACACCAAGGGGCTGAAAATGAGCTTTGTCTCGTCGTTGTAGACCGTAGTATCATCATCATCATCATCCTCTTGCACAGTTTCCAGCCGTTGGCCGGGTCTGTTTGGAACACAGGCCACTCCAACGTCTTCTGTCTTCCCACCATCTCTCAGCTTCCACCACTGTCCAGTTTTCTCATCTCTTCTTCACGCTTTCTTCCGTCCCTTTCAGCCACCTGTCTCTCGGTCTTCCTCTCGGTCTTCCTCTCGGTCTCTTTCCTTCCCACTTCGTCTCGTGTATCCTCCTGGGTATCCTCTTATCCTCCATTCGTTTTACATGTCCATGCCATCTAAGTCTAGATTTCTCTATACTATCCCGTAATGGTTCCTCCTTTATTAATTCTCTGGTCCTCTCATTTCTTATTCTGTCCATCATTGTAACTCCAATACTGCTTCTCAAGAAGCTCATCTCACTGGCCTGTATTTTGCTCTTCTCCCTTCCTTTCATAGCCCAGGTCTCCGAGGCATACGTCAGGATAGGGGGATAGTACGTCCGATATATGATCTTTTTTCTGTTCTGAGGGACATCCTTGCTCCATAACATGCTTCTCACACTCCTCCGGAATGCTTCTGCCTGTCTCCCCCGCTCATTTTTTCTCTATAGTTTCTTCCATTATCTTGTATCAGGCTTCCCAGATACTTGAAACTCTCCACTTTCTTCAGCTGTTCCTCACCAATTGTTATTCCCGTTGTGGTTCTTTCCTTCTTCCTTGTTGTGATCACCATCTCACTCTTATTTATGCTAAATGTCATCCCATATCCTTGTATTATTCCTTCCTACACGTCCAACTGTTCCTGTACCTCCTCCTCCTTGTTCCCCCAAATCATCAAATCATCCGCTAACACCATTGCTTTCATCTTTCCTTCCCCAATTACTTGTGCCACTCGGGTCATTATGTCATCCATCACCACAATGAAAAGTAACGGTGCCAGTGCACTTCCTTGTTTCAGGCCGTTTCTCTGTTCCACCCAGTCCGATCTCTCTCCTCCCACTTTCACTCAGCTCACGCTTCCCTTGTACATCTCCTTTATCCTCCTTATAGTCCATTTTTCTCCTCCTCTATCCTCCAGGGACTTCCATACTTTGTTTCTGCATACACTGCCATATGCTTTCTCAATGTCCAGGAAGGCCATCAGTAGATCTGTTCCATACTCACAGTGCTGTTCTTGTAACTGCCTTACAGAAAAAATCAAATCCACTGTGGACCTTCCTGCTCTGAAGCCATGTTGTTCTTCCCTCATCCCTCCTTCTATCCTTGTCCTAATTCTCCTTTCCAAAACTTTCTCAAACATCTTTGCACAATGACTCATCAGTTTCATTCCCCGATAGTTTCTGCATTCTGTTCTACTACCTTTCTTGAAGATCGGGACAATTATTCCCTTTTTCCAGTCCTCTGGGGTCTTCCTTTCCGTAGTGTAATAATAATATTAATTATAATAATAATATAACAATATAGGGATAGGGATATAATAGACCTTCCGTAGCACACCAGCACGTGTAAATCGCGTGAAAAAATTCTAGAGTACCCCTTGACCCCCTTAAGCGCATTATATGTATTGATGAATTTTACATCTTAGTTTGGTTCCGTTATAACCTTCTAGCCGTTACAAACTATCTCAGTAATGTAATAAATGGAATTGTATTGCGTCTTATATTACAGCAATAGATGGCCCTGTGAATTTCTGTTGCCATGGTTACCGGCTAGCTTCCTTTCATTATTGTATTAAATGAAATTAATTTTCTGGGAATATCTCAAAAACTATTGGTTTTAGGGCCTTAAAATGTGGTTTTCGGGGGCCCTTTAGGGCCCCGAGTTTCGTTTCTCACGATGAGGGGCTGAAAATGAGCTTTGTCTCGCCCTTCTACGCCTATTTCAGCATGAATTTTAAGGGGGTAGGACCCCTTTTATGAGAGGTACAGAGAAGAGTTACATCAATGATTGGTGTCTTGCCTCTGAAGGATATCTGCACCAAATTTTACGTTGATCCACTGAGCCGTTCTCGAGTTATAAGGACACAAAAAATTGTCCACAGACAGACAAACAAACAAACAAACAAACAGACAGACAGACAGACAGACAGACAGCCAAAAATTTCATTTTCGCGCGCATCCGTCATAAAACAGTCTAAAACGCGTAAATAACGCAAATTTCCGTAGAAATTCAGAAAAAACAGACAAACTTTCATTCTTATATATATATAAATATATACATATGTATATCAGTTTCTTGTGGACGAGATAGGCCTGCCGTAATTTTGCACCAATCACCTTGAATTTTTTTACCGAATATGTATACCTGTAAAATCTCGGTCGAGTTCGTTACTGGGCTAAATCGGTCGAAGGGGGTGAAAATGGGGGGCTTTTTTCGAAAATGCGAAATATTGCTATAACTCTCTTAATATGTGAAATATCGAATCCGTTCTAAGTTCATACTATGTGTCGGATAAAGCCCAAATATTTATGTTTGAAGAGGGTTTTTTTTATAGCACCAACCAATGACCAAAGGGGTGGGAAAAAGTGTTTCTTTCGGGAAACATTACACTATCTCTCTTAATAGGCACAATATCAAAACCGTACAAAATGGACAATATTCCCCTAATAATTACCTAAAACTTTTATCAGAAAGATTTTTTGATATGACCCACCATTGCGCCAAGGGATGAGAAAAATGATTTCGGAATTATATGAAATTGCCAAGAGCTATCAGAGGTTGCCATGGCAACACTACTAAATTGATGAGGGATGAGCCATCAGACGTTGCCATGACAACGCACTTGCACGAGATAAGATTCAGATTTCCATCTGACTAAGTGAGAAACGGCTTCGGTGACGTAACTGGTAGCATGCTGAACTTCTATGCCCAAGGTCGCGGGTTTAAAGCCGGCCGAAGTCGTCGGATTTTCTAAGAGCGCTAAAAATCCCTCAGTATGCTTTCCTTTGGAGGGGATGTTCCAACGTTCGTTGCGAGTTGCTGGTTGCGATGGCATCTAGTAGCCAAGTTCACAGCTAGGTGTCGTTGACGGTAGTATCTGGTAGCAACGTTAGGAACTACTGCTTGAAATTGACCGTCTGCAGTCCTTACCTGAATTACAGACTAATACAGCAATCACAATTCACGCCGTTTATAAGACAGATTCTACACTCACCCAAAGTGCACGGGGTTACATGACCGCGTTGTCGCTGCCCCTAAACTGAGGAACCAACCAAAATCTCTGCGGGAGATATAATTTTGCGTGAAGAAGTAACAGACCGTTACATAGTTACACATCAGTGTCGAAACCTTGCATAAGGACAGTGTGACCACAAGTATAAAAATGGACCCCAAATGACGAGAAGGTCACCGTCCCCATAAGACAATAAAAAGTTTTAAATATGCATAAAATGACGAAAAACAAAGTTAATTATGCTCCAATTATAAAATACTTTCTCGCAATAAATGAGGTCTGATCCTTCTACGAAAACCAGCATATTATGCCTATTTTCGCCTATCCCCAAGTTTGTCCGGTGAAATCTACCTCCGCCTTCCGGCGTGCCGAGAGGACTTTTTTGGAAACGAGGTTGTGCGCATAAACCAATACCATAACGAATAGAAAAAGAAGTGATATCACTGGCCTAGTACGCTTAGTCCGCCGCAGCGCAGTGCTGGCTCCGATCTGTGATGTAAGTTAGCATTGGCGCTTGCGAGACTTTTAAAACCTTGCGACCTCTTTTACATGTTAAAACACCGCAAGATATCCTCATAGGCGCTAATAAGTTCGACATGTCCACTTACTTTACTGTGCCAAATTATGATTTAATAAGTCGTCTCCTGTAATAGTCCAGTTTCGACAATAAGCGAAGACAGAGTGTAAGTTCAAAATGCAATTAGTTTTGCCAGCTATCGGTAAATAAAAAATAAAAAAAACGGAAAAATTAACCTCGCTATCAGAAAGATTTCTTCACATTGTTACACATTTTACATTCCCTTAGCAGACTTGCAACACAGACAAAATAAAATAGTTAGTTAGGTTTTTTAAATTAAAATATAAAAAACAGTACGAACTCAACTCGCGTAGGGCATTGACATTCAAAAGGAATGTTACCTGAAATAAACAGGAACAATAAGAGAAAATATAATTCGCAGCGGAAAGTGAAACACATAATTCATTTTTAATATTAATAATAATAATAATAATAATAATAATAAAATAATCACAACACTGAGGAGTCATATTCTTTCTTTTAATTCTTACCTTCAGTTCGATACCTTAGAATAATCCTGGTAGATTTTGACATTTTCCCTGATCTCAGTTCCTTCCGGAGTTCCTTCATCTTGAAGTAGAAACGACACTTCATATAGTGAAAGATCAGTTTTGGTACAGTCTCAATTGCATGTTGCTCATTACACCCCAACCTGAAGATTGAATTGTAATGTTCTCCATGTTCTCCAAGGAATCATAAAACAAGTCACCCCAGAAACCAGAGGGAGATGAGAGGTGGGCACTTATTGTCTCTCCTGCCTGAAGCAAGACATTAAATAATGCCTCTGAAGGGTGGCATACATAGTTTTGTCCCACTTGAGAGTCATAGTCCCGTAAGTTTGTAAAGAGGGCAAAAGAATTAGTTGTTACTGCTGATGTCTGATAACATCAACACAGGAAACACACTTCCGAATTCTGGGGGCCTGATGTACAATATAACCAGCTAAATTGTAAACCAAACTTCTTTTAACACTAGCAAGGACACTGATGGGTGGATTTTCTCCCTGCACTGAAAGACTTTCACAACCACTTTCAAAATCAATCTTTTCCTCTAAACTGCCCAACACTGATGCTTTTATATCCATATTTTCCTTCTCAGTCTTCTTTGCTAGAATTCTGATCTGGTTGACATATGATGTTAAGGAGCATTCTGTCTTTAGTTAACAATTCCCTCCATTTTGATATACATTTTTTACTGGAACATAAATAGATTGCAACATGTGTAAGTGCAAGAAATCAACTGTTGAAGGATGGTCATCACAGGTCAATGATCCCATGATGCCAAAATGTCTCTCTAGTGGATCCTGATTAAATTTGCCTGTCAATACATAGTTTGAACCTTGACACCACAAATAAACAGCAATTTCCAGTGTGCTCTGAATAGTAACTCTGAATGATTATAATGTTCTGTTGGAAGCAAAAGTACTATCTGAATTATCGAGAATTACAGATATGTCTAATAAAATTTGATAATGTTTAGAATCTTTTCTCAATGCAAATGATGGTGTTTGTTGGTTGGTTCTTAAGTTAAGGGGCTGCGACAACGCGGTCATGTAGCCCCGTGTAATTTGGGTGTATGTAGAATCTGTCCGATAACCGGTGTTAATTGTGATGACTGTACTAGTGTGTGTTATCAGTTTTTTTAAATTTATTTACACACTGCAACTTAGAATTTTTAAAATAGTTCCTACTTTTGCCGCCAAGCGCCACCGTCAACAACTACTAGGCCAAGTTCAGAACTTAACTACTAGCCGCCACCGCAGTCGGCTCTTGGCAACGAACGTAGAAACCTAAGAACGTTGTTTACATTCTTAACCTATCCAATTTAGCTTCACACAGGTGTAATAAGTGGAAGATTCTTTAACATGCTATAAATCTATGACATGGGACCGCCGGCTTTACTTCCCCACCAAAGTAAGGCATACTGAGGGATTTTAACGCTCTTAAAAAATCCGACGGCTTCGGCCAGGTTTGAACCCGCTATCTTGGGCATAGAAGCTCAGAATGCTACCAACTACGCCACCGAAGCCGTCTCACCAACGAATGACTACAACAGGAAAGACCCTCGGGTAATAGAAGACTTCTGGGAACTTCTGGAGGAAATCACGAACAAAATTCCCAAACATCATGTCAAGATTCTACTGGGGGATTTTAATGGGCAGTTAGGAAAAGAAAAGAAATAGGAGAAATACAGGACCGTACTCTGCTTATAGCAGAACCAATAAAAATGGTGAACACCTTATAAGCTTCTGTCAAAATTTAAATCTCCAAATTATGTCAACACAATTCCAGAAGCCTACGCGTAAATTAACAACATGGATATCCCCCAATGAAACACTTGGAGAATTCAAGATTGACCACGTTGCTATCTCTAGAAGGAACGCTAAAGAAGTCCTCAATGTGAAAACCAGGACAGGATTCTTTGACTCAAATCATCATTTACTACAAATCAAGGTAACATTTCAACCCAACATAAAAATGACAAGGGGAATCCAGCTTTTCCGAACTGATCCAGAATACCTTGAATTCAACAAGATGAACATCATTGTAGAAATCCGTCTAATGGATACCACGAGTTGGTCTGAACTGATGATGATGATGATGATGATTGTTGTTTTAAGGGGCCTAACATCTAGGTTATCGGCCCCTAATGATCTGGGTGATAGCGAAAATGATAATGAAACGGAAACCAGGACGAAAATTAAGTGAGACGGAAAATACTTACAAAAAGGAACTCAGATTGAAACAACTCACAAAATGTTCTTACAAAAGGGAATTTAGAACGAAAAGATTCACAAGAGAAATAGATTGAAAAATACCCACAAAATGATGATGATGATGATGATGATAATTGTTGTTTTAAGGGGCCTAACATCTAGGTTATCGGCCGCTGATGGTTTGGGTGATCGTGAAGATGAAAATGAAAAGCGAACTTAAAACTAAAACTAACTAATAACCTACATACTAGAAGAAGAAATGGAAAACTAAAGGAGAATAAGGCAAATAAAAGGACAGAAGGAAAAGAAATGCCCTCAACCCTCGGAGAAGGCGGATTGAGGGACTTGGAAGGAAGGAGAGCCATGAAAGGCATACAGGAAAGTGAAAGAGGAGAGGGTCCGCCCCAAAGGTAAGGGACAAAAGGGGAAAACGGACCCAGCTCAGGAATCTCTCGGGGTCGCCAACTTCCGAACTCACCAGCCGTGAGCCCCTGAGGGTGTAGCATTATCTAGGGTGCACCAGAAGTGGTGGGGCTACATACACCCTGCCTCCTTAAGGGCCTAGAGCACAAGGCAGGAGGTAAAGGGAAGAGAAAAAGAAGGCTGACCCCTCGCAGAAGGAGGGTATCAGAAAAGATGAGACAAGGGCCAATTAAGGCGGGAAAGGAAGAGATTCCCTAGGCCTCGGATACCCTAATACCGTCGGGGTCGGAAGAGAACAAGAGTTGACCAAGTGAGGTCGACAGGAAAGAAGACGGACAGGAGCCCGGCACAAGTAAGTGGAAGCAATGCCGGACTCAGCTGGGGCCCCCCACAAAATGAAGGCTAGGTTCAAAATACCTACAAAATGCAATTGAAATTCAAAATACTTACAACATGCAAATGAGATCGAAATTACGTACAAAATGCAATTGAGGTTCAAAATACCTACAAAATGCAATTGAAATTGAAAATACACGATGCAATTCAGATTGAAATATCCCAGTTCCAATCCAAATTATTCACAAAGTGCAATTGAAATTCAAAATACTTACAAAATGCAATTGAAGTTGAAAATGCTTACAAAATGTACGGTAGATTCAAACGACTCATGTGGATTGAAAATACTTACAAAATGCAATTTAGATTGAAAATACTTGACAAAATGTAATTTAGATTCAAAATACCCACAAAATGCAATTAAGAATCAAAATATGTGCAAAATGCCCACCAAACAAAATGCAATTTAGATTCAAAATTCGTGCGAAATGCGGTTTTGGTTGAAAATACTTACAAAATGCAATTGAAATTCAAAATTCTCACTAAAAGGCCCGTCTACCTGCATTGAAAGACTTACCAAAAAGCTATTTAGATTGTCAATCTTTACAAAATGCAATTGAAGTTGAAAAATATCGCGAGATGTAATTTAGATCGAAAAAACTTACAAAATGCAACGTAGATTAAAAATACCTTAAAAAACGCTAAAAGGGAATTTAGATACACGGTGAACCAAGTAACAAAAACAGTGCGGGAATCTTAAAGAGAAAGGAAATATAATGAATAGAGGAGAGGAGAGGGGAGAGAGGAGAGGGTCCGCCCCAAAGGTAAGGGACAAAAGGGGAAAACGGACCCAGCTCAGGAATCCCTCGGGGTCGCCAACTCCCGAACTCACCAGCCGTGAGCCTCTGAGGGTGTAGCATTATCTAGGGTGCACCAGAAGGGGTGGGGCTACATACACCCGGCCTCCTTAAGGGCCTTGAGCACAAGGCAGGAGGTAAAAGGAAGAGAAAAAGAAGGCTGATCCCTCACAGAAGGAGGGTATCAGGAAAGATGAGAGAAGGGCCAAAGAAGGCGGGAAAGTGAAAGACTCCCTAGGCCTCGGATACCCTAATACCGTCGGGGTAGGAAGAGAACAAGAGTTGACCAAGTGAGGTCGACAGGAAAGAAGACGGAGAGGAGCCCGGCACAAGTAAGTGGAAGCAATGCCGGACTCAGCTGGGGCCCCGTGGTCGCCAACCCACGCCCACTAGAAGTGAGCCCTTGGGGGATGGTCTGAACTTGCAGAGAAAATGAAAGCAATAAAATTGGGTTAACCTCCGAGAAAGAGAACATATAGGTGGTGGAACATCACATGTGATCATGCTATTGAATATAGGTTTAAAGCATGGAATAATTTCAATAGTCATAAAACAGCTGAAAAATGGCATGATGGTGCGATGGAATTTAAAGCATCAGCCATATCATTCAACACCTTCAGTCGCTTCACTCTCTTCAAAAGCTGGAATGCCAGTTTGTCTAAAAAAAAATGTAAGGCCTGTAAGGCCATGTTAGTGCTAAATAACTGAAAGGCAAGTTGGGCATTCATTCGCTGGAAGGAGGTTGGATATATATATGTGATAAAGTCAATTTACTGCATGCCTTTAAACCAGCGAGTTCTGATGAATTGTCGTATTATACACATGTTCATAAAAGCGATAGTCCACTGTGTTTGTGTGGCTGTATAAAACACGACAGCACGCTTGTCATGGAAGTGGTTACGTATACATTTTAAAATATGTACTGCGTCTGAAAAAGCCCATAATTTCCTACTTCCATCAACAGGGTTAGAGAAACATCACTTAACGTATCCTTTCTTTCCTGATATTTGTAAATGCCTCCAGGCCTGTTTGTTTGATTGGCTGCCATCACATGTGAACCCTAACACTTGACACACTGCCTGTTCAAGTTGGATTATAATTTGTATTAATATTTTAGCCAAAAGCTCTCCAGGAGTAGCATTTTTACTAGCAAAGACAGCAACTGGTTGAACCCAACTGTGTAAGTGAGGTACAAACATAAAAACAAGGGTATGGTCAGCCAACATATTACACTGGTCTTCAGGTGTTACATTACCGAAGTCCACAAAACCATCTATGAACAAAGAGGACCCTTTAAATTGTACATCTTCTCTTAGTTTCACCTCATCAAAATTGACAATCCCTGTCTTTTTATTGTCATCCCTTCTTCACTGAAGTAGTCTTTAATGGCATCAAGAGCATTTTTATTTACACCATATGAGCATTTTAAACCCTTTAATAACCCCCTTAAATGCACCTCAGATGGAAGGGGCACAAACCATGTTTCAGGCAATGTCTATAACCCTTGGGTGATTTTATGTGTAGCAAAAAACTATCTAAAAGAAACTCACTGTCATACCTCATACCTTTGGGGTTCTTTTTCTGACACTTTTGCAACATAGTGTCCACAATAACTTTTTGTTTCCTAGATAGCCCTTCTTTACACTGACAGGCACCTTGTCCTGAAAGTCTGTGTTTCATCCTACCAAGTTCACTTTGCAGAACATAAACTTTAGCCCTCTCTAACAAGAGTTTAGTGCTTTTCAGTCGGTCAACACGAATGTACCCAAAAGAGATGGGTTATGCCCTAATCCTGAAATAAATTACATGAGATTAATAAAACACTAGGATGACCAGTTTCGATCGTCAAGCGATCATCATCAGATCCAATACACTTAGGCTATAAAATCTATGTTTGAAATACAGGTGAAAATATTTACAATATGTACAATTATTTAGTTGCAGTATTGGTACTGCAACTGTCAGTGTATGCTAAATGCAGTATATATGTTAGGTGAAATGCTAAATGGTGATGGCTATCCGGAGATTGTACTTTAGAGAGATTATATGGTTGTAAACTATGGTTAAACTATAAAATTTTAGGCTAACTACTTATCTGATTGTCTTCCGTACTACAGCTATTCGCAGTTTCCGTGCTCACTTGAACTCGCTGTGCGGTCGACTGCGGTGGTTATCTTAACGACTGGTTTTTCCCTGCCTTCCCCCCCTGTCCCTACGTGCTGTGGGGAGTGATCGCGATGTGTTTATGTGAGGTGTTGCCAACCTAGATAAGATGTATGTTATTGAATGAGGTGGATCTACAACTATTAAAGACCGTGGATTAGTCCTCGCCACGCGTGGAGCATAACCCATTCGAACTAAGCGTTGACGGTCTTATGAGGACGTCCCGGCACCTTTAATACTGCCTCTAATATGGGCCTTGGTTTATTGCAGAAGAAAAGTACATCGTACACCTGATCCAGATAACATTTACCTATTAAAAAACCCCTAATTTCCCCCCTTTTTTATCTAGCTTGGCTGTGTCGCTAAATTGTGTTTTGTTTCCGACAGGGTGTGTTTTTTAGTAGCGTGAAGAGGGGTGAGCTCTCCATGAACGTGTGTTCATTTAGATTGTTGGGATTGTTTCGTTTGGCTAGGTGTATCTCGATTGCTTCCTTTATGTCAAGAGCTCTGCCTTTCGATTCGTGATGGATTATTTTAAGGTCCGACTCTATGTTGGTAAAGCTATGCCCTGCGTCACACATATGTTCGCACACGGCTGAATGTGTTCCGTATCTTATCGCATTTCTATGTTCATTATAACGTGTGTCTACTCGCCTTCCACTCTGCCCGATGTAATTAGCTTGACAATCGGTGTCTTGGCACGTTATAGAATATACCCCTGACCTTGAATACGGGTCACGTTTATTTAGATTACTATTTAGGAGGTGCCTAGCGGTTGTGTTTTTCGTCGTGAAAGCTATCTTTATGCCTTGCTTTTTGAATAGGTTAGTGATTTTATATGTGTTCGCATTCACATAGTTGAAACGCGCAAATTTTTTCTCATTACTGTCCGGTTTGGGAATCGTTTTATCTTTATTTTTATGTTTGGCTATAATTTGATTTATTTTGCTTGGCGAGAAGTTGTTTTCCTTTGCTATTTGCATAATCGTTCTTATTTCCTTATTATAGTTGTCTTTTGACATGGGTATGTTTAAAGCCCTATGCACCATTGAATTGAAACCCGCTAGTTTGTGCGTACTGGGGTGATTAGACTGATTGTCGATTGCATGCGAGGTTTGTGTTGCTTTCCGGAATATGGAATATGAAAGGTCGTTGTCTTTACGTTCAATAGTTATATCGAGATAATTTATTTTCCGGTCTATTTCGGATTCCTTAGTGAATTTGATAGAATGGTGAAGGCTATTAATGGATTGGAGAATTGTTTCTTCGCTTGTTAGTTCAGTATCGTAGATGCAGATTACATCATCTACGTATCTTTTCCATATTACTATTCCCTTTGTTGAAGTCTTTTCTAAGAACGCATTTTCTAGTGCATTGATGAAGATGTCAGCGATTAACCCACTTAGTGGCGATCCCATTGCTAGGCCTTCTCTCTGTGTGTATATTTTATTGTCGAATTGAAACACGTTTTGGGTGAGAACGACCCTCAGTAATCTCACAATCTCTTCAATTTCTTTTACCGAATTGTTGGATTTTAAGTTGTTTTCGATAGTGTTGATTGCTTCAATAATCGGAATATTGGTGTACATGTTAGTTACGTCGAAGGATACTAGCCTGAAGCTAGGTTTCATTTGTAGGGTGTTCAATGCTGTTACTAGTTCTGTTGTGTTCTTTACAGAGTTGTTTTTGTCGTTGGAAAGACGGCATTTTAAGATTTTTAGTAACTCTTTGCTGATTTTGTAATTAGGGGCATTCCTACAATTGACTATTGGTCTCATTGGGCATTCCTTTTTGTGTATTTTTGGTTGTCCCCTCAATGACGGTATTTTCGGGTTCATGTTTATTAGTTTTGATTTTTCAGCTTTGGTCAGTATGTATTCTGTTTCTTTTAGCGCACTTTTTATTTGTTTTTGGAATTTGTTGGTGGGGTCTTTTGTTAATTCCTTGATTTCGTTGTTGTTTAGGAATTCGACTGTTTTTTCAATGTATTCTGTTTTGTTCAAAATTACTGTAGTGTTTCCCTTATCTGCTTTTGTGATGATTAAGTCATGTTCTTTTATTTTTTGTTTCAACGACTTTATTTCTTTGATTTGTTTGTTGTTTTGAATGTTATTGCTATCGCCCTCTCGTTTGAGGATTTTTTTGCCTTCGTTGGTGGCGAGATTTTTGGTTAATTCCCTGTCTTCTGCTGGGAGCTTGTGACTGGCTATCTCAATATCTGTGATTAACTGTTTTATATTGTGGTTGGTGTGTGCGTCTGTGCAGTTGTATTTCAAACCTTTGTCTAACATATTCATTTCACCTTGAGAAAAGGTTACGTTCGTTCTGTTGTTTACTCTGCTGTGGAAATTTAATTCATTGTTATTCGTGTGTTGTTCGTTAGATTGATGGTTCTGTGTTTCACCTAGTTTTCTTAATTTATTTTCTAGCGTTTCATGCTTCCTCGTTGCTCTGATTTTGATGGTGTCATGTAGGTGTTCGGTGAAGCTGTCCCATTGGGCTGCGTGCCAGAAATTACTTAGTTGCAATTGAATGTCGTATAATTGTTGGTTAATTTTTTGCTTTCTTATGTATGCAAATCTTAATTCGTTTTTTATCCAAAGCGCTTTGGCTTGTTTAGTTGAAATGATCGAGGCTGGTGTGTTCGGTACGGTTTTAATTGGTACGTATTTAGGGGTGAGGTTTAGTTCTATACATTTTTTGTTGAACCAAATTGACTTGTCTAAATTCATGAGTTTAAGCCTGAGTGATTTGAATTTCTTGGCTTCACGATTTGCCTGACTAGCCGTGAACATTGTGGTGTTTGAAGCCATATTTTCAGTGTTGCCTTAGTAAACAAGAGTTTAGTGCTTTTCAGTCGGTCAACACGAATGTACCCAAAAGAGATGGGTTATGCCCTAATCCTGAAATAAATTACATGAGATTAATAAAACACTAGGATGACCAGTTTCGATCGTCAAGCGATCATCATCAGATCCAATACACTTAGGCTATAAAATCTATGTTTGAAATACAGGTGAAAATATTTACAATATGTACAATTATTTAGTTGCAGTATTGGTACTGCAACTGTCAGTGTATGCTAAATGCAGTATATATGTTAGGTGAAATGCTAAATGGTGATGGCTATCCGGAGATTGTACTTTAGAGAGATTATATGGTTGTAAACTATGGTTAAACTATAAAATTTTAGGCTAACTACTTATCTGATTGTCTTCCGTACTACAGCTATTCGCAGTTTCCGTGCTCACTTGAACTCGCTGTGCGGTCGACTGCGGTGGTTATCTTAACGACTGGTTTTTCCCTGCCTTCCCCCCCTGTCCCTACGTGCTGTGGGGAGTGATCGCGATGTGTTTATGTGAGGTGTTGCCAACCTAGATAAGATGTATGTTATTGAATGAGGTGGATCTACAACTATTAAAGACCGTGGATTAGTCCTCGCCACGCGTGGAGCATAACCCATTCGAACTAAGCGTTGACGGTCTTATGAGGACGTCCCGGCACCTTTAAGACCGTCAACGCTTAGTTCGAATGGGTTATGCTCCACGCGTGGCGAGGACTAATCCACGGTCTTTAATAGTTGTAGATCCACCTCATTCAATAACATACATCTTATCTAGGTTGGCAACACCTCACATAAACACATCGCGATCACTCCCCACAGCACGTAGGGACAGGGGGGGAAGGCAGGGAAAAACCAGTCGTTAAGATAACCACCGCAGTCGACCGCACAGCGAGTTCAAGTGAGCACGGAAACTGCGAATAGCTGTAGTACGGAAGACAATCAGATAAGTAGTTAGCCTAAAATTTTATAGTTTAACCATAGTTTACAACCATATAATCTCTCTAAAGTACAATCTCCGGATAGCCATCACCATTTAGCATTTCACCTAACATATATACTGCATTTAGCATACACTGACAGTTGCAGTACCAATACTGCAACTAAATAATTGTATATATTGTAAATATTTTCACCTGTATTTCAAACATAGATTTTATAGCCTAAGTGTATTGGATCTGATGATGATCGCTTGACGATCGAAACTGGTCATCCTAGTGTTTTATTAATCTCATGTAATTTATTTCAGGATTAGGGCATAACCCATCTCTTTTGGGTACATTCGTGTTGACCGACTGAAAAGCACTAAACTCTTGTTTACTAAGGCAACACTGAAAATATGGCTTCAAACACCACAAAGCCCTCTCTAACTTATTCGATCTGTTTGCCCTAGCCAACTTCCGTTTTAGGTTCCTTAATTGTTGTTTAAATTCTAACACTTCAGATTGAGAATCATCGGATTTAAGCATGTTGGAGAACTGGATATTGCTGATGTCACAAGCGGATTCAGAATCAAATTTCGAACATTTTGGGGATGTCTTTGCCAGAAGACTATCTGACGATTTTCTTTTTGGGAGATTTCCTTCGAGTTACAGTACTGGCTAAATACTTAGGCAAATTAGGAAATATATGTGGAACAGAATAGTCTTTCAATCATCAGTTGGTTCTTGGGAGAAGTACTTCCTTCCCTTCTATCAAATATTTGTCAAATTTAACAATTACATCTTCTGAAAAGTGATCATCACAGATGTAGAACTTTTCAGTAAGTTCCCTATCCTCCTTGGTATGGCCCCTTTCCACTTGATAAAACGTTCCTTATCTTTAGGAGGTTTGAAAAACCATCTTACCTCTTTACAGTCCCCATAGCCAATCTGCATCCTGGTACAAAACATCAAGGCATCTTCACTAGTCACATTAAGCACTCATGAAAATGTAAGGGCTACATTGCTGTTTACTTGCGTTAAATAACAATAAAATTAACACACGAAGATAACCTCAACACACGACAAGAAATTAAATTCCCTTTCAGTTAATGCTTCCTACAATAGCATTTCAGGTATTAATACTATGAAGTAATAGTGTAAGCACTTGTATATCAATAAAAATTTGCACAGAACACCACCAAAACACTCCGACCGATTAAATACTTAATATATCGCACATAAACATATGTGGAAATCAAGTCGACAGTAGCGCTGCGTAGCGGCGAGTGCTAACCCGATCCGGATTCATTACATGCTATTTAGGGAGTAGAGATCACAATGTTTATTCTATTCGTTATGCCAATACTGTAATCGTTTAATGGGCAGGCAGTTTAAAGCAGCCAGGAGGGATGCGATCCAGCGGGCAGTGGCCAAGCCATTTATTATCTAAAGTACGATAAAAAAAAACATTAGAAATCTGAACGCAATAAAAATCTGAATCCGTATCTATTTTATTAACAGGGGTCGTAATAGGGAAATGAAATTAAAAAAGAAATACATTGACAAACCCTGCATTCGACATACTATTGCAGATTGTTCTTAACGTAGCATTATTTTCTTAGTGATTTGATTTTGGATGATAAGGACCAAACAGTAGCTACGGCGGTAGTAACACAATTTGCCACCAGGACCGATATGGCGGCGGTAACACAGAATGACATCAGGTACCGCAATGGACAGAGACCATCCAAAGATATTAGTGTTGACCAAAGAGGATATAAATTAAGTGTTGACTAAGACTAGCGGTAGCCATGACTACACTTGGGATATTGACAAACGATTGCTGTTCTTTGTACATGTAACTGATCTCTTTTTCTTCACCCCCCAGGGGCTCACATCTAGTGGGACGTGGGTTGGCGACCACGGGGCCCCAGCCGAGTCCGGCATTGCTTCCACTTACTTGTGCAGGGCTGCTCTGTCTTCTTTCCTATCGACCTCACTTGGTCAACTCTTGTTCTCTTCTGACCCCGTCGGTATTAGGGTATCCGAGACCTAGGGAGTCTCTTCCTTTCCCGCCTTAATTGGCCCTTGCCTCATCTTTTTTTATACCCTCCTTCTGCAAGGGGTCAGCCTTCATTTTCTTTTCATGTTCTCTCCCGCCTTCTGCTCAAGGCCCTCAAGGAGGCTGGGTGTATGTAGCCCCACCACTTCTGGTGCACCCTGGATAATGCTATACCCTCACGGGCTCACGGCTGGTGAGTTCGGGGAGTTGGCGACCCCGAGGGATTCCTGAGCTGGGTCCAGTTTCCCCCATTTGTCCCATTACCTGTGGGGCGGACACACTCCTCTTTCACTTTCCTACCTGTCTTTCATGGCTCTCCTTCCTTCCACGTTCGTCAATCCGCATTCTTCGAGCGTTGAGGGCATTTGTTTTCCTCCTGTCCTTCATTTGCATTATTCTCCTTTTGTTTTCCATTTCTTCTTCTAGTATGTAAGTTAGTAGTTAGTTTTAGTTATAGTTAACATTTCATTATCATCTTCACGATCACCCAAAACATTAGGGGCCGATAACCTAGATGTTAGGCCCCTTAAAACAACAATTATCATCATAATCTTATTTCTTCAAATAAAAAGTGTGTTCATCCCACATTTTGCTGATTTCGTATGTATTAGCCATTTTAGTGCTTACTGACGAATGATATTGTATAATGGTGTAGTTATCACGAATTGCCTGAACTCCGCTATAGCATTTTCGAGATCATTACGGTATGGTTTTAGAGAATATATTTCTTATCTTAAGAAATACTTTAGGGGCTAAAGAAGCCCAATGTGTTCTCAATCAATGAATCTTATTTAACATTATACTGGGATTATTCGTTGCTGCATTTACTTTAACTAGGTGAGATAGTTTGGACGATTCCTCTGTTTGTTTAGGGGCTGCGACAACGTGGTCATGCATCCCCGTGTACTTTGGATGTGTGCAGAATCTGCCTGATAACCGGTGTTATATTGTGATGGCTGTATTATTGTGTGTTATATGTAATTCAGGTAAGGACTACAGATAGTCAGTTTTAAGTAGTTCCTACTTTTGCCACCAAATGCTACCGTCAACGACACCTAGCTGCAAACTTGGCTAATAGATACCACCGCAACCACAACCTGACCGTGATCGTTGGAACTTAATAGCGTTAATCAAATTTAGCCTACAAATTTTACCTTAACACGAGTGTAGTTAATGGAAGGTTGTTTTACATCACATAAATCTATGACATGGGTCCTCCGGCTTTACATCCCCTCCGAAGGAAGACATACTGAGGGATTTTAGATGATGATGATGATAATTGTTGTTTTAAGGGGCCTAACATCTAGGTTATCGGCCCCTGATGGTTTGGGTGATCGTGAAGATGAAAATGAAAAGCGAACTTAAAACTAAAACTAACTACTAACCTACATACTAGAAGAAGAAATGGAAAATTAAAGGAGAATAAGGCAAATAAAAGGACAGAAGGAAAAGAAATGCCCTCAACCCTCGGAGAAGGCGGATTGAGGGACTTGGAAGGAAGGAGAGCCCTGAAAGGCATATAGGAAAGTGAAAGAGGAGAGGGTCCGCCCCAAAGGTAAGGGACAAAAGGGGAAAACGGACCCAGCTCAGGAATCCCTCGGGGTTGCCAACTCCCGAACTCACCAGCCGTGAGCCCCTGAGGGTGTAGCATTATCTAGGGTGCACCAGAAGTGGTGGGGCTACATACACTCTGCCTCCTTAAGGGCCTAGAGCACAAGGCAGGAGGTAAAAGGAAGAGAAAAAGAAGGCTGACCCCTCGCAGAAGGAGGGTATCAGAAAAGATGAGACAGGGCCAATTAAGGCGGGAAAGGAAGAGACTCCCTAGGCCTCGGATACCCTAATACCGTCGGGGTCAGAAGAGAACAAGAGTTGACCAAGTGAGGTCGACAGGAAAAAAGACGGAGAGGAGCCCGGCACAAGTAAGTGGAAGCAATGCCGGACTCAGCTGGGGCCCCGTGGTCGCCAACCCACGCCCACTAGAAGTGAGCCCCTGGGGGACTGAGGGATTTTAACGCTCTTCAAAAATCCAATGGCTTCGGCCGGGTTTGAACTCACAACCTTGGGCATAGAAGCTCAGCATGCTACCAAATACGCCACCAAAGCCACCCAATATGAGATAATAGGCATGGAGATACAGCAATACTATTCCCTAATATGCAGCTATTGTAGCCTTTACACCGGCTTATGTACACGAATAAGCCATTTCTCTTTAATCACACCATTTGTGCGGGGTTAAAAACGTAAGTATATTTGACTCCAGAATGATGACTTTATATTCCAAACATTGAATAATTTAAATATTGTTTCCTTTCAAAAAGGTAGATGCAACAATTTAACAATTAAAGAGCACTATGTGAACAAACCGTCTAAATTACACCCATTACAACAAAAGTAAAGACTATCAGGAAAGTACTGTAATTGTGAGACTAGATCCTTGAGAAATGTGCATTTACTGCCTTTTTTTGTTATTGATGCATTCTCTACTACGTTATTGTACTCCACAGTACCGTACCTTTCGCCTAGATTTATAGTGAGTTAATATTGCACTTGATTAACTTCAGAGCCCTGGAGAAATATGTTTTAAACTCACTTAGGGGCAAAGTGAATATACTTTGAGAAATATATTGGCATGTATCTTTCTATAACAAGTAAAAACACCTCCCGGGCAACGGCCGATAAAATGATGATGATGATGATGATTGTTGTTTTAAGGGGCCTTAACATCTAGGTTATCGGCCCCTGATGGTTTGGGTGATCGTGAAGATGAAAATGAAAAAGCGAACTTAAAACTAAAACTAACTACTAACCTACATACTAGAAGAAGAAATGGAAAATTAAGGAGACTAAGGCAAATAAAGGACAGGAGGAAAAGAAATGCCCTCAACCCTCGAAGAAGGTGGATTGAGGGACTTGGAAGGAAGGAGAGCCATGAAAAGCAGATAGGAAAGTGAAAGAGGAGAGGGTCCGTCCCAAAGGTAAGGGACAAAAGGGGAAAACGGACCCAGCTCAGGAATCCCTCGGGGTCGCCAACTCCCGAACTCACCAGCCGTGAGCCCCTGAGGGTGTAGCATTATCTAGGGTGCACCAAAAGTGGTGGGGCTACATACACCCGGCCTCCTTGAGGGCCTTAAGCAGAAGGCAGGAGATAACATGAAAAGAAAAAGAAGGCTGACCCCTCGCAGAAGGAGGGAATCAGAAAAGATGAGACAAGGGCCTATTAAGGCGGAAAAGGAAGTGACTCCCTAGGCCTCGGATGCCCTAATACCGTCGGGGTCGGAAGTGAACAAGAGTTGACCAAGTGAGGTCGACAGGAAAGAAGACAGAGAGGAGCCCGGCACAAGTAAGTGGAAGCAATGCCGGGCTCAGCTGGGGCCCCGTGGTCGCCAATCAGAAAAGATGAGACAAGGGCCAATAAAGGCGGGAAAGGAAGAGACTCCCTAGGCCTCGGATACCCTAATACCGTCGGGGTCGGAAGAGAACAAGAGTTGACCAAGTGAGGTCGACAGGAAAGAAGACAGAGAGGAGCCCGGCACAAGTAAATGGAAGCAATGCCGGACTCAGCTGGGGCCCCGTGGTCGCCAACCCACAACCCACTAGAATCCCGGTAAAATAGCTAGTCCCTCATAATTTTAGAAGCGTTATCATGGTATCCTCTGATGGCACTTGGCATTTTCTTCTAATTCCGAAATATTTTTTCTCATCCCTTGGCGTAATGATGGGTCATATCAAAAATTCTTCCAGACAAACGTTTTAGGTAATTATTAGGGGAATGTGCTCCATTTTGTACAGTTTTGATATTGTGCCTATTAAGAGAGATATGATTAATGGTTCCCGATAAACCCACTTTATTCCACCCCTTTGGTCAATGGTTGGTGCTATGAAAAATATTTTTTAACATACATTTTTGGCACTTATTCGACACATAGTATGAACATTGAATGGACGTGATATTTCGATGATGATGATGATGATGATGATAATTGTTGTTTTAAGGGGCCTAACATCTAGGTTATCGGCCCCTGATGGTTTGGGTGATCGTGAAGATGAAAATGATGATGATGATGATGATAATTGTTGTTTTAAGGGGCCTAACATCGAGGTTATCGGCCCCTGACGAAATGAAATGGCGTGAAATGAAGTGATGAAGATAAAAAACAGCTCACTGCTATGGGAGAAACGAAAATGGTTTAGATTAAAAAGACAGTGAGCCCCAACAATTAAGTCTTATGTAGCAGGAAGAAAACTTACAAAAAGCAACTCAGATTGAAATTACTCACCAAATGGAGAGCGGTAATACCTACATAAGGGAATTTCGAACGAAAAGAATCACAAAAGGAATAGATTGAAAAATACGCACAAAATGTAGGTTAAGTCCAAAATACGTACAAAATGCAACGTACAGTCGAAATACTTACAAAATGCAAGTGAAATCAAAATACTTACAAAATGCAAATGAGATTGAAAATACGTACAAAATGTAATGTAGATTCAAAATACCCACAAAATGCAATTGAGACTTAACTACTTGAACAAAGCGGGGTAGGTTGATAACACAAATGGCAATTGAAATTGCTTACAAAAGGTATGGTAGATTCAAACTTCTCATTTGGATGGACAATACTTACAAAATGCAATTTAGATTGAAAATAATTACAAAATGTAATTTAGATTCAAAATACCCACAAAATTGCAATTGAGACTTAACTACTTGAACAAAGCGGGGTAGGTTGAAAATACAAAATGCAATTGAAATTCAAAATACTCACTAAAGTCCCAGCCCCTATATTGAAAGACTTACTAAAAAGCAATTTTGATTAGCAATCCTTACAAAATGCAAGTGAAGTTGAAAAACACTCACAAAATGCAATTTAGATCGAAAAAACGTACAAAATGCAACGTAGATCAAGAATACCTACAAAAAGGTGCGGGAAACTTAAAGAGAAAAGGAAATATAAGGAAAGGCGGAGAGGAGAGGAGAGGGGAGAGAGGAGAGGGTCCGCCCCAAAGGTATGGGACAAAAGGGGAAAACGGACCCAGCTCAGGAATCCCTCGGGGTCGTCAACTCCCGAACTCACCAGCCGTGAGCCCCTGAGGGTGTAGCATTATCTAGGGTGCACCAAAAGTGGTGGGGCTACTTACACCCTGCCTCCTTAAGGGCCTTGAGCACAAGGCAGGAGGTAAAAGGAAAAGAAAAAGAAGGCTGACCCCTCACAGAAGGAGGGTATCTGGAAAGATGAGACAAGGGCCAATTAAGGTTGGAAAGTGAAAGACTCCCTAGGCCTCGGATACCCTAATACCGTCGGGGTCGGAAGAGAACAAGAGTTGACCAACTGAGGTCGACAGGAAAGAAGACGGAGAGGAGCCCGGCACAAGTAAGTGGAAGCAATGCCGGACTTAGCTGGGGCCCCGTGGTCGCCAACCCACGTCCACTAGAAGTGAGCCCCTGGGGGATCGTGATATTTCACGTATTAAGAGAGTTATAGCGATATTTCACTTTTTTTTTAGAAAAAAAATTCAACCCCTTCGACCGATTTTGCCCATTAACGAACTCGACCGAGATTTTAAAGGTATACATATTATGTAAAAAATTCAAAGTGATTGGTGCAAAATTACGGCAGTTATCGTGTCCACAAGAAACTGATATTATATATACTTAAATATATATATATATATATATATATATATATATATATTATATACATACATTATATTATATTAACTTTTGAACTGACGGTGGTTTAGGGGTCTGGGGGATGTGAAACGCTAGGACATGTCGAAATTTTCCGGAAGTCGAAACATGGTAGGTACCCATTGCAATAGTTAGCTTTCTAATGAAATCTACCTAAAAAAGGTACAAAAGCCTTTACTTTTTTGAAACTAAACCGACTTTGTAATCCTGAGCTCGCTGTGCGTGGTGGTCATATTGCATAGTAGCCACAGTGATAACTTTACTTTACTCTTTATAAGACTAGCATAGAGATAGTTGCTTGTGCCCTAATGTACTTTGGGTGTGTATATTAGCCTCTGGCTTAGCTTTACAGGTTACAGGACACGTTACGTTAGGTAAACTGAGGTTATGTTAGGTTAGCAAGTCATTGATGTCAGCGACCATTTTGCGCATTAGCCCTGTGCTAAAAATAATAAATTATATATTAAATAAAGACACACAGTGAACAGACGAAGGAGCACTGGAGGAAGAAGAGGAAGAAGAAGTCATTGATGTCAGCGACCATTTTTCGCATTAGCCCTGTGCTAAAAATAATAAATTATATATTAAATAAAGACACACAGTGAACAGACGAAGGAGCACTGGAGGAAGTAGAAAGAACAACAAAGGACTAAACATTGAAATTGGTTCGTGGTCCTCAGAAGACTCTAACGGAGAAGAAAAGAAGAAAAATTGAGAAGTTAAAACAAATTAAAAGCAAATCTCAGGTCCGTGACCTTGTAGTTTGGTCTTTTTCGCAAAGTCTTCAATGTAAAAATATAAAATTAATAACTAAAATCTAAAATGTAAAATCTAAAATGTAAAATGTAAAATGTAACAAGATGTTCAGTAAAGAACATATAGCCTACTTTCTCCTAAAAGCATGGGTATTGTTATAACTCTTTGTCCTTTTCAAGGAGTATAATTGAATGTTGGTTGTAGTAGCTTCTTGAAATACAACGTGCTATACGGATATTAAACATGAATATTAGGTGCCCTTTACTAGTGCTACCTCTGTAAAAAAAATCATTTAATTCGGTTTTACCGTGTTTGAATTGATAGGGGGAATCGATTTGTACACATACATGGCCGCCATATGCAAATTATTGGACTGATGACCTTGTAGCTTGGTCAAAGAACGCTTCTCACTTAAAGGTATGATGTTGCAAAATGTGTTAGAGATCAGATGATTAGGTTGGTCGTAATTGGATTTTAGGTTTTTACATTTGGGTGGCCACCATTACGTTTCCGTTAATATGGCGGCGATATAAAATATGACGCTGAGGTGCCCTTTACAAGTGCTACCTATGTACCAAATTTCACTTAATTCGGTTTCACCGTGTTTGAAAAGATAGGGTAAATCGATTTGCACACATACATGGTCGCCATCTGCACATGATTGGGCTGATGACCTTGTAGTTTGGTAAAACATTTTATCATACATAAAGGTACAATGTTGCAAAATTTGGTAGAGATCAGATGATTAGATTGGTCGTAATTTGATTCAAGACTTTAATATTTGGGTGGCTGCCATTGCGTTGTGTCAAGATGGCGGCGATATAAAACATGGCACTGGAGTGCCCATTGATAGTGCTACCTCCGTACCAAATTTCATTGAATTCGGTTTCATCGTGTTTGAATTGATAAGGGTAATCGATTTGCACACATACATGGCCGCCAACTGAAAACTATTGGCCTGATGACCTTGTAGTTTGGTCAAAAGACGATCGCCATATGAATATATGTAGTTGAAAAATTTGGTAGATATCGGAGAATTAGGTTAGTCGTAAATTGATTTAAGCTTTGAACATTTGGGTGGCCGCCATTACGTTTCCGTCAGGATGGCGGCAATATAAAACAGGACACTGAGGTGCCCTTTGCTAGTGCTACCTCTGTACCAAATTTCGTTCAATTCCATTTCACCGTGTTTGAATTGATAGGGGGGGGGGGCAGATATTCAGAGTATACACACACACACACACACACACACACAGACTCACACACAGACTCACACATACACAGACAGACACACATTTTTAGGCCCTGTAGTGATCTCAAAAGTCTACTTTTATTTTTTGCTTCGAAAGTAGGCTAATAATCTAAAATCTAAAATTTTTAAATTTAAAAATAAAATTCAAATTATAATTTCTAAAAATGAAATTTAAAAATGATCTAAAATTTAATTTAAAATTTAAAATGTAAAAATACGAAAATAACTTGCATTAATTTAAATCTTAAATTAGGGTTTTGTAATTATTGGTTATAGAATTCTTAGGTTAATGACCTTGCAGTTCAGTGTTTTAACGCATTAAAAAAATCTTAATATATAAAAGTGAAAGTCTGTATGTATGTATGTATGTATGTATGTATGTATGTATGTATGAATGTATGTATGTACACACATCAAAAAAAGTTTTGCATCACCTCGGTTCCAAGAGTTCCGGAACCTTTAAATACAAAGGGAATAGAGATCAACACAAACAACATTTCAGCTCGTTTTATTGCTCATGAGACCCACACATTGCATGTTGTACCATCATACAGCTAGACTTTCAGCATTTGTGGTCCAGATTGCAGTACACACCACTACCTCTAATACCCAGTAGCACGTCCTCTTGCATTGATGCATGCCTGTATTCGTCGTGGCATACTATCCACAAGTTCATCAAGACACTGTTGGTCCAAATTGTCCCACTCCTCAACGACAATTCGGCGTAAATCTCTCAGAGTGGTTGGTGGGTCAAGACGTCCATAAACAGCCCTTTTCAACATATCCCAGGCATGTTCGATAGGGTTCATGTCTGGCGAACATGCTGGCCACTGTAGTCGAGCGATGTCGTTATCTTGAAGGAACGCATTCACAAGATGTGCACGATGAGGTCGAGAATTGTCGTCCATGAAGACAAATGCCTCTCCAATATTCTGCCGATATGGGTGCACTATGGGTCGGAGGATGTCATTCAGGTATCGTAAAGCCGTTTCGGAGCCTTCCATGACCACCAGTGGCGTACGTCGGCCCCACATAATGCCACCCCAAAACATCAGGGAACCACCACCTTGCTGCACTCGCTGGACAGTGTGTCTTAAGACGTTCAGCCTGACCAGGGTGCCTCCAAACACGTCTCCGACGATTGTCTGGTTGAAGGCATATGCGACACTCATCGGTGAAGAGAACGTGATGCCAATTCTGTGGGGTCCATTCAGCATGTTGTTGGGCCCATCTGTACCGCGCTGCATGGTGTCGGGGTTGCAAAGCTGGACCTCGCCATGGACGTCGGGAGTGAAGTTGCGCATCATGCAGCCTATTGCGCACAGTTTGAGTTGAAACACGACGTCCTGTGGCTGAACGAAACGCATTATTCAACATGGTGGCATTGCTGTCAGGGTTCCTCCGAGCGGCAATCCGTAAGTAGCGGTCATCCACTACAGTAGTAGCCCTTGGGCGGCCTGAGCGAGGCCTGTCATCGACAGTTCCTGTATCTCTGTACCTCCTCCATGTCCGAACAACATCGCTTTGGTTCACTCTGAGACGCCTGGAAACTTCCCTTGTTGAGAGCCCTTCTTGACACAAAGTAACAATGCGGACGCGATCGAACTGCGGTATTGACCTTCTAGGCATGGTAGAACTACAGACAACATGAGCAGCGTACCTTCGTCCTGGTGGAATGACTGGAACTGATCGGCTGTCGTACCCCCTCCGTCTAATAGGCCCTGCTCATGCATGGTTGTTTACATCTTTGAGCAGTTTTAGTGACATCTATGAACAGTCAAAGGGACTGTATCTTTGATACAATATACACAGTCAACGTCTACATGCCGGAGATCTGGGAACCGAGGTGATGCAAAACTTTTTTTGATGTGTGTAGATTTGCTCCGTATACAAATCTTCACCGTTCCACCAATCTCAGCGAAATTTTGCATACGCATAGTTTAGGACCCAGAAGGTACGGCTGGCTACATGAATTTTCGATAGTCTTTCTCATTCTTCTGATTTCGGCCCTTTTGCACTCGATGATGATGATGATGATAATTGTTGTTTTAAGGGGCCTAACATTGAGGTTATCGACCCCTTATGATCTGGGTGATAGTGAAAATGATAATGAAATGGAAACCAGAACAAAATTATCTGAGACGGACAATACGTATAAAAAGGAACCCAGATGGAAACAACTCACAATATGGTCTGACAAAAGGGAATTTAGAACGAAAAGTGACACAAAAAGAATAGATTGAAAAAAGACCCACAAAACGTAGCCTAGATTCAAAATACATTCTAAATGCAATGTAGCGACGAAATACTTACAAAATGCAACTGAAATTCAAAATACTTACAAAATGCAAATGAGATCGAAAATACGTACAAAACGCAATTGAGGTTCAAAATATTTACAAAATGCAATTGTAATTGAAAATACACAACGCAATTCAGATTGAATGAGGCCCATTCCCAGTTCCAATCCAAATTATTCACAAAGTGCAATTGAAATTCAAAATACTTACAAAATGCAATTGAAATTGAAAATACTTACAAAACAACTCATGTGGATTGACAATACTTACAAAAAGCAATTTAGATTGAAAATACTTGACAAAATGTAATTTAGATTCAAAATACTTACAAAATGCAATTGAGAATTCAAATATGTGCAAAATGCTCGCCAATCAAAATGCAATTAAGATTCAAAATTCGTGCGAAATGCGGTTTGGGTTGAAAATACTTACAAAATGCAATTGAAATTCAAAATACTCACAAAGGTCGCTCCGCCATATTGAAAGACTTACTAAAAAGCAATTTAGATTGTCAATCTTTACAAAATGCAATTGAGGTTGAAAACAATCGCGAGAAGTAATTTAGATCGAAAAAACATACAAAAAGCAACGTAGATTAAAAATGCCTTAAAAATCGCTAGAAGGGAATTTAGATAAACGGTGAACCAAGTAACAAAAATAGTGCGAGAATCTTAAAGAGAAAAGTAAGTATAATGAAAAGAGGAGAGGAGAGGAGAGGGGAGAGGAGAAGGTCCGCCCCAAAGGTAAGGGACAAAAGGGGAAAACGGACCCAGCTCAGGAATCCCTCGGGGTCGCCAACTCCCGAACTCACCAGCCGTGAGCCCCTGAGGATGTAGCATTACCTAGGGTGCACCAGAAGTGGTGGGGCTATTTTGCACTCGAGCAAAGGCTAATAAAGTCAGAAAATAAACTCAAGAAGGAATGGCAAGGCAGGTCGTTTCCATGGCAACAGTAGCTCAAGACGAGACACGGCCGACTGGATGAGAGTTGCGCTCTCCACTACCGGTACAGAAAATGAGGCTATTTACATGAAATCCCGTTATTTACTCAACTGATCACACAGCACTGTGTACCCAGTATAGCATAACAACCACTTGGCACTATTTGTCAATATAATGTCCACAATATCAATATGCAAATTATATCCCAAAATACAATAGCGTGATATTAAATGACAGGAACTAAACATACCTTTGCACCTTGTTATAATACCTAGGTAAAATTCTATTAGGTTCAATCGATTTTTATAAAACTTCATGAACTTTCCTGCTGAGTGGTTACTGTCGACCAAAGTAATGTGTGCACTCGAGTTTGAAGGTTTGTGTGTTAAGTAACCACGAGACCTACATAAAATCCAGTATCATCATCATTTGCGCCGTTCTATTTTACGTTATTTCATGTAGGTTTGGAATTTTTATTATGTTAGTTCAAGTAGGTTTGGAATTTTTTAGCCTACTTTTCACATTTTGCAAAAATGAGGAAAAAGTAGAGTTATGAGATCGATCCGGGAAAATGTGTGTCTGTCTGTCTGTCTGTCCTTCTGTCTGTCTGGCTGTGTGTGTGTGTCCCCCACCCTATCAACTCATAAACGGCTGCAGCAATCGAAACCAAATTTAGTATGAGTAAAGATGTATACCGGAATTTCTCAAGCCCATATTTGAAAATGATGTCAGTACTACCAACTGCTGAAAAAACGCACTAGAAATTTGAGCTCCGTGTTGGATATCATGGAAGGTATGCATGGGAGCTATTCCAAAATTGGCACACATGCAGATAATACTATTTCAGTTTAATTTCCAGGAGGACAACAATGACAGTGTTGCCAAAATAATTTTAAGCCTTCTGATAGGTCTAATTTTTAAATGCATATAACTACTACACTATTAATTGGATTTCAACCGAACTTTGTATGTAATATGTGTACATAAACAGATATTACTAAATGTGTTCTTAAGAGCCAACAGGGCTGCCAACTGTTAATAATTTCTCTCTCTTTTTAGCCTATTTTCAATTTTGAATAAATAGGCTTATGAGATCACCTTTTGTCCGTGTGTGTGTGATTCGTGTGTGTGTGTGTCTCTAATAAAATCTAAACGACTGGAGCGATTTCAATGAAACTCGGAAAGTTCATAGCACTATTCCCGGCGACCTCGACCGTGCCCTTCAAATTTTGTTACGACTCACCAATCCAACATGGCGGCTGGGCGAATTATTTCACCAGCATTCAATATCTCCGAAACTATTACCGATATTACCCTGACATTTTCTATGGTGATAGAGGGAACTACTATAAGTTCACTTATGTGACTTTTGAAAATCTGGTAACAAAAAAACCAACATGGCGGCCAAGCGAATTTGCGACTTTTAAATAGACGTTTCTCGCGATTTGACCAACCAAATGCAATGAAACTTGGTACAGTATATGTTTATATACATTGTAATGCACCGACATCTAACTTCGGTCAATTGTTTTCATAATCACAAGATGGCGGATGTGCGAAATATTTCACCGGCATTCTACACACATCAAAAAAGTTTTGCATCACCTCGGTTCCCAGATCTCCGGCATATATACGTTGACTGTGTATATTGTATCAAAGACACAGTCCCTTTGACTGTTCATAGATGTCACTAAAACTGCTCAAAGATGTTAACAACCATGCATGAGCAGGGCCTATTAGACGGAGGGGGTACGACAGCCGATCAGTTCCAGTCATTCCACCAGGACGAAGGTACGCTGCTCATGTTGTCTGTAGTTCTACCATGCCTAGAAGGTCAATACCGCAGTTCGATCGCGTCCGCATTGTTACTTTGTGTCAAGAAGGGCTCTCAACAAGGGAAGTTTCCAGGCGTCTCAGAGTGAACCAAAGCGATGTTGTTCGGACATGGAGGAGGTACAGAGATACAGGAACTGTCGATGACAGGCCTCGCTCAGGCCGCCCAAGGGCTACTACTGTAGTGGATGACCGCTACTTACGGATTGCCGCTCGGAGGAACCCTGACAGCAATGCCACCATGTTGAATAATGCGTTTCGTTCAGCCACAGGACGTCGTGTTTCAACTCAAACTGTGCGCAATAGGCTGCATGATGCGCAACTTCACTCCCGACGTCCATGGCGAGGTCCAGCTTTGCAACCCCGACACCATGCAGCGCGGTACAGATGGGCCCAACAACATGCTGAATGGACCCCACAGAATTGGCATCACGTTCTCTTCACCGATGAGTGTCGCATATGCCTTCAACCAGACAATCGACGGAGACGTGTTTGGATGCACCCTGGTCAGGCTGAACGTCTTAGACACACTGCCCAGCGAGTGCAGCAAGGTGGTGGTTCCCTGATGTTTTGGGGTGGCATTATGTGGGGCCGACGTACGCCACTGGTGGTCATGGAAGGCTCCGAAATGGCTTTACGATACCTGAATGACATCCTCCGACCCATAGTGCACCCATATCGGCAGAATATTGGAGAGGCATTTGTCTTCATGGACGACAATTCTCGACCTCATCGTGCACATCTTGTGAATGCGTTCCTTCAAGATAACGACATCGCTCGACTACAGTGGCCAGCATGTTCGCCAGACATGAACCCTATCGAACATGCCTGGGATATGTTGAAAAGGGCTGTTTATGGACGTCTTGACCCACCAACCACTCTGAGAGATTTACGCCGAATTGTCGTTGAGGAGTGGGACAATTTGGACCAACAGTGTCTTGATGAACTTGTGGATAGTATGCCACGACGAATACAGGCATGCATCAATGCAAGAGGACGTGCTACTGGGTATTAGAGGTAGTGGTGTGTACTGCAATCTGGACCACAAATGCTGAAAGTCTAGCTGTGTGATGGTACAACATGCAATGTGTGGGTCTCATGAGCAATAAAACGAGTTGAAATGTTGTTTGTGTTGATCTCTATTCCCTTTGTATTTAAAGGTTCCGGAACTCTTGGAACCGAGGTGATGCAAAACTTTTTTTGATGTGTGTATATCTCTGAAACTATTAGCGGTAAACCCCTGAAATTGTGTACGGAGATAAAGGGCACTACTGGAAGTCCATATATAAGACTTTCAAAAACCGGTTAACTACAAAACGATCATGGCGGCCAAGCGAATTTGAAAATTTTAAATAGACCTTTCTCGCGATTTAATGTTCCAAGCGCACTGAAACCTGGCACAGGAAATATTTATACACATTGTAATACACTGGTACCTAATTTAGTTCAATTGTTTACATAACCTCAAGATGGCGGCACTGCGAATTTTAAAATTAAGATTTTATTTTTTGTGATGTAGTCATGCTTTAAACTATGCACACGTATATTCTGACATTTTAGATTAATTTGGAGTAACTTATATACGTCAGTTTTACCAACATGATTATAAGCCTGCTGATAGTATAGAAGTTACATGTATTAAAATATTGGTACTATCAGTTGGAGTTCAACCAAATTTCGTATGTGCTATGCGTACCATAATACACACATCAAAAAAAGTTTTGCATCACCTCGGTTCCCAGATCTCCGGCATATAGACGTTGACTGTGTATATTGTATCCAAGATACAGTCCCTTTGACTGTTCATAGATGTCACTAAAACTGCTCAAAGATGTAAACAACCATGCATGAGCAGGGCCTATTAGACGGAGGGGGTACGACAGCCGATCAGTTCCAGTCATTCCACCAGGACGAAGGTACGCTGCTCATGTTGTCTGTAGTTCTACCATGCCTAGAAGGTCAATACCGCAGTTCGATCGCGTGCGCATTGTTACTTTGTGTCAAGAAGGGCTCTCAACAAGGGAAGTTTCCAGGCGTCTCAGAGTGAACCAAAGCGATGTTGTTCGGACATGGAGGAGGTACAGAGATACAGGAACTGTCGATGACAGGCCTCGCTCAGGCCGCCCAAGGGCTACTACTGTAGTGGATGACCGCTACTTACGGATTGCCGCTCGGAGGAACCCTGACAGCAATGCCACCATGTTGAATAATGCGTTTCGTTCAGCCACAGGACGTCGTGTTTCAACTCAAACTGTGCGCAATAGGCTGCATGATGCGCAACTTCACTCCCGACGTCCATGGCGAGGTCCAGCTTTGCAACCCCGACACCATGCAGCGCGGTACAGATGGGCCCAACAACATGCTGAATGGACCCCACGGAATTGGCATCACGTTCTCTTCACCGATGAGTGTCGCATATGCCTTCAACCAGACAATCGTCGGAGACGTGTTTGGAGGCACCCTGGTCAGGCTGAACGTCTTAGACACACTGTCCAGTGAGTGCAGCAAGGTGGTGGTTCCCTGATGTTTTGGGGTGGCATTATGTGGGGCCGACGTACACCACTGGTGGTCATGGAAGGCTCCAAAACGGCTTTACGATACCTGAATGACATCCTCCGACCCATAGTGCAACCATATCGGCAGAATATTGGAGAGGCATTTGTCTTCATGGACGATAATTCTCGACCTCATCGTGCACATCTTGTGAATGCGTTCCTTCAAGATAACGACATCGCTCGACTACAGTGGCCAGCATGTTCGCCAGACATGAACCCTATCGAACATGCCTGGGATATGTTGAAAAGGGCTGTTTATGGACGTCTTGATCCACCAACCACTCTGAGAGATTTACGCCGAATTGTCGTTGAGGAGTGGGACAATTTGGACCAACAGTGTCTTGATGAACTTGTGGATAGTATGCCACGGCGAATACAGGCATGCATCAATGCAAGAGGACGTGCTACTGGGTATTAGAGGTAGTGGTGTCTACTGCAATCTGGTCCACAAATGCTGAAAGTCTAGCTGTATGATGGTACAACATGCAATGTGTGGGTCTCATGAGCAATAAAACGAGCTGAAATGTTGTTTGATGATGATGATGATGATAATTGTTGTTTTAAGGGGCCTAACATCGAGGTTATCGGCCCCTAATGATCTGGGTGATAGCGAAAATGATAATGAAATGGAAACCAGAACAAAATTATCGAAGACTGAAAATACGTACAAAAAGGAACTCACATGGAAACAACTCACAATATGGTCCTACAAAAGGGAATTTAGAACGAAAAGTTGCACAAAAAGAATAGATTGAAAAAGACCCACAAAACGTAGGCTAGATTCAAAATACGTACAAAATGCAAAGTAGCGCCGAAATACTTACAAAATGCAACTGAAATTCAAAATACATACAAAATGCAAATGAGATCGAAAGTACGTACAAAATGCAATTGAGGTTCAAAATACTTACAAAATGCAATTGAAATTGAAAATACACAATGCAATTCAGATTGAAATATCCCAGTTCCAATCCAAATTATTCACAAAGTGCAATTGAAATTCAAAATACTTACAAAATGCAATTGAAATTGAAAATGCTTACAAAATGTACGGTAGATTCAAACGACTCATGTGGATTGACAATACTTACAAAAAGCAATTTAGATTGAAAATACTTGACAAATGTAATTTAGATTCAAAATACCCACAAAATGCAATTGAGAATCAAAATATGTGCAAAATGCCCACCAAACAAAATGCAATTTAGATTCAAAATTCGTGCGAAATGCGGTTTTGGTTGAAAATACTTACAAAATGCAATTGAAATTCAAAATACTCACTAAAATGCCCTGACGCCTGCATTGAAAGAAGTACTAAAAAGCAATTTAGATTGTCAATCTTTACAAAATGCAATTGAGGTTGAAAACAATCGCGAGATGTAATTTAGATCGAAGAGACTTACAAAATGCAACATAGATCAAAAATGCCTTAAAAAAAATGGTACAAGGGAATTTAGATACACGGTGATTCCAGTAACAAAAACAGTGCGGGAATCTTAAAGAGAAAAGGAAATAGAAGGAAAAGAGGAGAGGAGAGGGGAGAGAGGAGAAGGGACAAAAAGGGGAAAACGGACCCAGCTCAGGAATCCCTCGGGGTCGCCAACGCCCGAACTCACCAGCCGTGAGCCCCTGAGGGTGTAGCATTATCGACGGTGCACCAGAAGTGGTGGGGCTACATACACCCTGCCTCCTTAAGGGCCTTGAGCACAAGGCAGGAGGTAAAAGGAAAAGAAAAAGAAGGCTGACCCCTCGCAGAAGGAGGGAATCAGAAAAGATGAGACAAGGGCCAATGAAGGCGGGAAAGGAAGAGACTCCCTAGGCCTCGGATACCCTAATACCGTCGGGGTCGGAAGAGAACAAGAGTTGACCAAGGGAGGTCGACAGGAAAGAAGAAAGAGAGGAGCCGGCACAAGTAAGTGGAAGCAATGCCGGACTCAGCTGGGGCCCCGTGGTCGCCAACCCACAACCCACTAGATGTGAGCCCCTGGGGGGGAAATGTTGTTTGTGTTGATCTCTATTCCCTTTGTATTTAACGGTTCCGGAACTCTTGGAACCGAGGTGATGCAAACCTTTTTTTGATGTGTGTAGAAATGACTATAAGTATTGTTAAGAGCAATCAGGGCTACCAACTCTTAATAAATGCTGTCTACATTTTTTAGCCTATTTTCAATTTTGAAAAAAAAAAGGCTTATGAGATCACCTTTTGTCCGTGTGTGTGTGCGTGTGTGTGTGATTCGTGTGTGTGTCCCCCCGTAATAAAATCTAAACGGCTGGAGCGATATCAATGAAACTCGGTAAGTTCATAGCACTATTTCCGGCGACCCCGACCGTCCCCTTCAAATTTTGTTACGACTCACCAATCCAACATGGCGGCTGTGCGAAATATTTCACCAGCATTCAATATCTCCGAAACTATTACCGATATTACCCTGATATTTTCTATGGTGATAAAAGGAATTATTATAAGTTGACTTATGTGACCTTTGAAAACCTGGTAACTACAAAACCATCATGGTGGCCAAGCGAAGTTGCGACTTTAAATAGACGTTCCTCGTGATTTAATCAACCAAACGCAATGAAACATGGTACAGCATATGTTTATATACATTGTAATGCACCGACATCTAACTTCGTTCAATTGTTTACATAACCTCAAGATGGCGGATGTGCGAAATATTTCACTGGCATTATATATCTCTGTAACTGTTAGCGGTATCTCCCTGAAATTTTGTACGGAGATAAAGGGTACTACTGGAAGTTCGCCTATAAGACTTTTAGAAACCGGTTAACTACAAAACGAACATGGCGGCCAAGCGAATTTGAAAATTTTAAATAGACCTTTCTCGCGATTTAATGTTCCAAACGCAATGAAATCTGGTACAGGATATGTTCATACACATTGTAATGCATTGGTATCTAATTTAGTTCAATTGTGTACATAACCTCAAGATGGCGGCTGTGCGAATTTTAAAATTAAGTTTTAATTTCTTGTGTCGTAATCATGCGATCGAAGTGAAAGTTTGAATAATGAACCTACGCAATAATTTTCCTTTAATGGTACATGCCTCTATGGCCTATACATTTAACAATCCAACATGGCGACCATCCGATATATTTAGGCGATTCTGAATATCTACGAATCTATTATAGCAATCAAACTGAATTTTTTAATTTTCATAGGGGCTATGAACTTAAGTTCACCTATATGACTTTAAATAACCTATTGATCACAAATCCAACATGGCGGCGACGCGAAGTATAAATATTCACATGGACGTTTCTCGCAATTTAACCATCCGAGTGCAGTGAAACTTGGTACAGTAAATCCTTATATGAATGTTAATCCACTGGCATCTAATTTATTTCAATTGTTTCCATAACCTCAAGATGGCAGCTGTGAAAAATGTTAAACTCTCCTTGTTTTTTCTTGTGTCCTAACTATGCGATTGAAGTTTGAATACTACACGTACACAATAATCTGCATGTAACAGTACATAACTCTAGGACCTACATATATAAAATCCAACATGGCGACCATCCGAAATATTTAGTGGTTCTCAATATCTACGAATCTATTACAGCAAATCAAGCTGAAATTGTGTATGTCGATAGTGGCAATTAACATAAGTAGGATATATGAAAATAGGCTGTATAGTTCTTCACGGAACTACTTGTTTTACCCTAATATCAATATATCAGAAAGTATGCAAGCCAACAGCTCTATACATTGCACACGTATAGCACCTGACACTCTACATTAATTTGGAGTTATTAACATAAGTCTGTGCTGCCAACATGATTCTATGCTTTCTGATAGGTCCAATTTTAAATACATGTAACTTCTATACTAACAAATGGATTTCATCCAAAATTGGCACAGCAAGATATCAAAATATTTCCGATTATTTCTAACCAGCACACGGATGACATTGTTGCCAACATGCTTTTACGCGTGCTGATAGATCCAATGTCTAACTGCATGTAACGTCCATTGGACTTCAACCAAACTTTGTATTCTGTACCTTAAGAGATGGAACTAAGAATATATTCAGTCACAAGGGCTGCCAACTGTAGTGCTCTATTAGGCTACATTATTCCAGGAATATTTCGAACTAATTAGACATTTCGATATTACCAACTTAATTTCGTCATTATTCTAGATAGGTTCATATACTGTAGAATAATCATTGGCATGAAAAGTAGGCTCTTTAGTTCGTCACGGGACTTCTTGTTAAGTTATGTTTTAATACTTTTTATCGCATTTGGAACACAAAGGGTGCTCGTTTTTAAGCGTGTTTCAACCATGCGTCACTTTTAAGAATTATTATCTCAAAAACCCGTCAACAGATCGCATACAAATTTCAAGACAATATACATTGGAATGTTGTATAACTGGTTTATTAATTTCAAAACTTTGTGTGTCCAGGAAACAACGTTATCATTTCTGTGAGACAACTTTTACTCGGTTCGGGGTGGTTGGAAAATGTAGTTCTTGGTAGCGTTGTAATCCTTATACTTCAAAATGTTATGCTGTATGACTGTGAAATACGTAAATGAATTCACTTATTTCATATCGGTTTGTATTTGAACGGGGAAATGAGACATGGTTCACCAGCTAGCCGCTCCTGAGAAAGCTGTACAGCGTTGCCGAGATGGAGCCCATCACGCATCATTGCGCGCCTCGCTCGGAAGTGATGGGTTCCTTCTCAGCAACGCTGTACAGCAAACTGTTCCATCCGAGCAGCTCGCTCGTGAGCAGTGGAGTACTCGCCGCCTTCCGTCAGTAAACCTGCAACATGCAATACAGCTCTGCTGTGGGGGGCTGCCGTCACTGCGCGGTGGATACATCAAGACTGGCTGGAAGTGCATTGATTTGTGGTATGACCTTCGCCCAGTGACGAATAGGCTATCACCCCCAGTCCATCTCCAACCGTATTCCGAGCATCACTGCTGAGTACTCGCGTGTACGCATACTCAAAATCACGGATTTGGAACAGCCTGCTGTACAGCTTTTCCCGGAGCGGCTAGCTGGTGAACCATGTCTTAATTCCCCGTACAAATATGATGATGATGATGATGATGATAATTGTTGTTTTAAGGGGCCTAACATCTAGGTTATCGGCCCCTGATGGTTTGGGTGATCGTGAAGGTGAAAATGAAAAGCGAACTTAAAACTAAAACTAACTACTAAACTACATACTAGAAGAAGAAATGGAAAACTAAAGGAGAATAAGGCAAATAAAGGACAGGAGGAAAAGAAATGCCCTCAACCCTCGAAGAAGGCGGATTGAGGGACTTGGAAGGAAGGAGAGCCATGAAAGGCAGATAGGAAAGTGAAAGAGGAGAGGGTCCGCCCCAAAGGTAAGGGACAAAAAGGGAAAACGGACCCAGCTCAGGAATCCCTCGGGGTCGCCGACTCCCGAACTCACCAGCCGTGAGCCCCTGAGGGAGTAGCATTATCTAGGGTGCACCAAAAGTGGTGGGGCTACATACACCCGGCCTCCTTGAGGGCCTTAAGCAGAAGGCAGGAGATAACATGAAAAGAAAAAGAAGGCTGACCCCTCGCAAAAGGAAGGAATCAGAAAAGATGAGAGAAGGGCCAATTAAGGCGGGAAAGGAAGTGACTCCCTAGGCCTCGGATACCCTAATACCGTCGGGGTCGGAAGAGAACAAGAGTTGACCAAGTGAGGTCGACAGGAAAGAAGACAGAGAGGAGCCCGGCACAAGTAAGTGGAAGCAATGCCAGACTCAGCTGGGGCCCCGTGGTCGCCAACCCACTTCCCACTAGATGTGAGCCCCTGGGGGAAACCAAAATACATGTAAGTTTGAAATATCTTTATTGTATTCGAGGGCTAAATCTCGAAACTCCAATAAATCCAAAGTAAATCCTTGTTACAAATGTATGTTAAATTGTTAATCGAATACTGAGTTCAGTATTACAAGATGTTCATTGCTTTCTGGGAGTACTTGTCATTGAACGTCTAGTCTACTTTTCTAGCATTCAGCCTTTCCCTGTGACTATAAGTCAGCTCTGTTTTAATATTTTACTTTCGCATGTCATTACCATATTAAATGATACCTGTGTATTCAGTCTGACGTTTAGATGCATTAACCCTACGCCGGCGGATGAGTTTTATGGCTGTACGCGGATCGAAAATACAGCAAATTAAAACTCGTCCAGAATTATCGAACACTAGCTATAAACATGCATATGTACTGTACAAGCTAGTAATGAATCAACATTTTACAAAATATTAAATAAATATAAAAAATAATGATGATGATGATGATAATTGTTGTTTTAAGGGGCCTAACATCTAGGTTATCGGCCCCTGATGGTTTGGGTGATCGTGAAGATGAAAAAGAAAAGCGAACTTAAAACTAAAACTAACTAATATCCTACATACAAGAAGAAGAAATGGAAAACTAAAGGAGAATAAGGCAAATAAAAGGACAGAAGGAAAAGAAATGCCCTCAACCCTCGGAGAAGGCGGATTGAGGGACTTGGAAGGAAGGAGAGCCATGAAAGGCATATAGGAAAGTGAAAGAGGAGAGCGTCCGCCCCAAAGGTAAGGGACAAAAGGGGAAAACGGACCCAGCTCAAGAATCCCTCGGGGTCGACAACTCCCGAACTCACCAGCCGTGAGCCCCTGAGGGTGTAGCATTATCTAGGGTGCACCAGAAGTGGTGGGGCTACATACACCCGGCCTCCTTAAGGGCCTAGAGCACAAGGCAGGAGGTAAAGGAAGAGAAAAAGAAGGCTGACCCCTCGCAGAAGGAGGGTATCAGAATAGATGAGACAAGGGCCAATTAAGGCGGGAAAGGAAGAGACTCCCTAGGCCTCGGATACCCTAATACCGTCGGGGTCAGAAGAGAACAAGAGTTGACCAAGTGAGGTCGACAGGAAAGAAGACTGAGAGGAGCCCGGCACAAGTAAGTGGAAGCAATGCCGGACTCAGCTGGGGCCCCGTGGTTGCCAACCCACGCCCACAAGATGTGAGCCCCTGGGGGAGTATAAAAAATAAAGGGAATTAAATGAATTTGTCTATATAAATAATAATAAATAAATAATAATTAATTCATAGCTAATAACAAATAAAAAAAATATTTGGAAAGCCTGCTATTGAAAAGTGCGGTTGCGCGTGGTGGTCATCTTGCCCATTAGCCCCTGCGCCTGAACTGTTGAGAACTGTCTGAACGACGTCGAGCGTTTCTATTTTGCTAGGCTCTCTCTTAAATCTCTGTCTTCAACAAAATGGGGCAAGGTAATAAAAGCATCAATTAAGATTCCATGCAGGTGATCGTATAAAGCAGCATTAGTAACTAGCCTATACTGCACCATGTTCTCTATAGAGACCTGCCATGTAACTTGTCGGGGTATTCCATTAACATACTATGTGTTTAGTTCATAGCAATTGACCGGAATGGCATTCTCTTCCTAGAAACAAGTTATTGAACAGTTTCTGCTCGAACGCTCCGTACCATTAGGATATGAAATTGCCTGTTGATCGTTATTGGCCTAGTTATTATGGTCGCTTTAAGAGCGCAACAGCGATGTCATCTGCACCAGGTGTTGATGATGATGATAAATATTCTCTTAAGGGGCCTAACATCTAGGTTATTGGCCCCTAGGGAAAAGGAATGCCCTCAACCCCTGAAGAATGAGGATTGAGAGACTTGGAAGGATGGCAAGCTGTGAAAGGCAGCTAGGATAGGGAACGAGGAGATAGTGCGCCCCTAAATCAGGGATAAGAGGGGAAAACAGCCACAGATCAGAAATTCCTCGGGAGTCGCCAACATCCCAGCTCACCAGCCGTGAACTCTTGGCGGTTTGTCACTATCCAGGGTGCATCATAAGTGGTGGAGCTACACACACCCTGCCACCTTAAGGGCGTTGTGCACAAGCAAGGAGATACCATGAAAAATAAAAGAGGGGGGCTGACCCCTCGAATACTAAGGGATCAGATGAGATGAGACAGTATGTTAATGAAAAATGTTAAGTACCGTAACTAAAGTTCTAAAAAAAATACCGCAGACACTTTTTAACCCCAGAGTAATTCCAGAAATTGTATGTTTGAATAGACGCTGACGAAGTACGATAGCCTACAAAAGATTTTTTCTTGATCGAGGTAGTAAATAATTTAGCTATAACATACAATCAATTGAAACTTCAGTGTTAAAATATGGTATACCACCTATTTATATCACCATTACCATGAGGTATAACCGAGAAGAGCGTGGCTTCCTATCTTATAATTTCAAGATTTTACTTAGCCTATACGTAACATTACCACCGGTTTATCCTTAGCATAATTAATTTACTCCTTATTTATCATCATAATTATTTTTTGTATACCCAAAATTGTCTCATATGTACTGGTAGACTACCATATTGCGTGGTTAAGTGTAAGAGAGGGCCATAAGACCCAACTTCGTCATTACTGAAGACATAAATGTGCCTGTGAAGCATGACTTATGTAGGCTATGTGGGGCTTGCCCTTTTTAGGTAGATTTCATTAGAAAGCTAACTATTGCAATGGGTCCCATGTTTCGACTTCCGGAAAATTTCGACATATCTTCGCGTTTCACATCCCCCAGACCCCAAAACCACCGTCAGTTCAAAAGTTTATATATAATTTATGTATGTATATATATATGTAGATCAGTTTCTTGTGGACACGATAACAGCCGTAATTTTGCACCAAACACTTTGATTTTTTTACCGAATATGTATACCTATAAAATCTCGGTTGAGTTCGTTACTGGGCTAAATCGGTCGAAGGGGGTGATAATGGGGGGCTTTTTTTTTTCCAAAAAGTGAAATATTGCTATAACTCTCTTAATATGTGAAATATCGAATCCGTTCAACGTTCATACTATGTGTCGGATAAAGCCCAAAAAATTATGTTTGAAGATTTTTTTATAGCACCAACCATTGACCAAAGGGGTGGGAAAACGTGGGTTTTTCGGGAAACATTAATCATATCTCTCTTAATAGGCACAATATCAAAACCATACAAAATGGACAATTTTCCCCTAATAATTACCTAAAACTTTTGTCTGAAAGAATTTTTGATATGACCCACCATTACGCCAAGAGATGAGAAAAATGATTTCGGAATTATAAGAAAATGCCAAGAGCTATCAGAGGTTGCCATGGCAACACTACTAAATTGATGAGGGATGAGCCATCAGACGTTGCCATGACAACGCACTTGCACGAGATCAGATTCAGTATTTCCATCTGACTAATTTAAGTGTGAAGCGGCTTCGGTGACGTAACTGGTAGCATGCTGAACTTCTATGGCCAAGGTCGCGGTTTCAAAGCCGGCCGAAGTCGTCGGATTTTCTAAGAGCGCTAAAATCCCTCAGTATGCTTTCTTTTGGAGGGGAAGTTCCAACGTTCGTTGCGAGTTGCTGGTTGGGGTGGCATCAAGTAGCCAAGTTCACAGCTAGGTGTCGTTGACGGTAGTACCTGGTAGCAACATTAGGAACTACTGCTTGAAATTGACCGTCTGCAGTCCTTACCTGAATTAAGACTAATACAGCCATTACAATTCACACCGTTTATCAGACAGATTCTACACTCACCCAAAGTACACGGGGTTAGATGACCGCGTTGTCGCAGCCCCTAAACTGAGGAACCAACCAGAGGTAGATTTCATTAGAAAGCTAACTATTGCAATGGGTACCATGTTTCAATTTGGAAACACACATATCATTTGTTGATTTTAAGAAAGCCTTTGATTTTGTTGACAGAAACAGACTTATTGACATATTGGCCAGGGATTGTGTCCCCCAACAGTTAATTGATAACATTTACAACATGTATAGTGGTACTCTTATTGCAGTAAGGTTAAGTAATCATGAATCCGAGTGGAAGCCAATCAGCAGAGGGGTAAGACAAGGCTGTGGACTCTCTCCATTGCTATTCATAATCTACTTGGATGCTATAATAAAGGAATGGAGGTGTGAAAGGCATGGTTCAATACCTATCAGCAGGCATCTAAGAAATTTAGACGCTATACTATTTGCTGATGATGTTGCATTGGTATCAGCATCTGAAGATGATCTGCAGTGGTCAGTATTCAACCTCCAGAAAGTGGCATCAAAATTCAGCATGTGCATTTCTACTGAAAAGACTAAAGTAATGGCATTTAAAGGTAAGGACCCTATCCCCAGTAAAATTTGTCTGGATGGTAAAATTTTAGAAAGAGTTAACGAATTCAAGTATTTAGGATATAATTTATCTTTTCAAGAAGAACGAGCCATAACTGCAAAAATAACTAATTATACCAGAACAACAGGAATCATCAATCACGTCATGAAGCCATCTCTTGTCCAAAGGCATACACGCTTGCGTTTGTATAACACATTAGCCAGACCAACCTTGTGCTATGGCAGCGAGGCATGGACAATAAGATCTCAGGACATCTCCAGACTCACAGCACGCGAAATGACCTTTATGCGCCGAACAGCAGGCTATACTAAATGGGATCATAAGAGAAACGAGGATGTGCTGAAGGAACTAAAAGTGAAACCAATAACTACATACATTTGTGACTACCAAGAGAACTGGAAGCGTCATGTCCTAAGGATGGAACCTGGAAGATTACCAAAGGAGATCCTTCGCTACCAGCCACGGGGAAATAGATCGATAGGACGTCCGATGAAGAGATGGAGGGAAAGTGCAAGACCGTAACGGGACATTTGGCCCAATACTGGGAAGGAAGATGATGATGATGACCATGTTTCGACTTCCGGAAAATTTCGACATATCTTCGCGTTTCACATCCCCCTGACCCCAAAACCACCGTCAGTTCAAAAGTTTATACATAATTTATGTATGTATATATCATACTAATATATAATAATAAAAATGAGATGGTGTGTGTCTGTCTTTCTGTCTGTCTGTCTGTCTGTCTGTTACCTAATAACGCAAGAACCACTGGTCCGATTTAAATGAAATTTTGCATGGATGTAGCTGAAATACCACGTTTACATATAGGATACTTTTAATTTCCATATTTTGCACTATTAAGAAATGGCGACCATTTGAGTGACGTCACTACACCCTTTGGTTTCAAAATTTCATATTTCCATATCAAATAAAAAGAGAACGGTAGTAAATAGCAAACTTTTGATGGGACATAAGAGCTAGGAAATTAAATTTCCTATCCGAAAGGTCCTTATCACCTTTCGTGTATCTCGAACTGTTAGCGAGTAAAACCTACTTTTGTGACGTCACTACACACTTTGGTTTCAAGATTTCATATTTCCATTTCAAATAAAAAGAGAACGCTAAGAAATAGCAAACTTTTGATGGTATACAGGACCTTTAGCATTTAATTTTCTATCCAAAAGGTTCTTATCACTTTTCGTGTATCTCCGACGGTTAGCGAGTATAACCTAAATTTGTGCAATAAAACACGGTCAACACCGAGCGGTGCAGTATATATAAATAGAAAATTTGTCTGGTTTTTTTCTGAATTTCTACGGAAATTTGAGTTATTTACACGTTTAAGACTGTTTTATGATAGATGTGCGCGAAAATAATGTTTTGGTCTGTCTGTCTGTTTGTTTGATTGTCTGTGGACAAATGTGTTCCCTCATAACTCGAGAACGGCTGGGTGTATCAACGTAAAATTTGGTACAGATATCCATCAGAGGCACGACACTAATCATTGATGTAACCCTTCTCCGTACCTCTGATAAAACTGGGCCTACCCCCTTAAAATGCATGCTGAAATAGGAGTAGAAGGACGAGACAAAGATCATTTCTGCCCCTCGATGTGAGAGACAAAACTCGGGGGCCCTGAGGGGTCCCCAAAATCCATATTTTAAGGCCCTAAAACCAACCGTTTTTGAGATATTCCCCGAAAACTAATTTCATTTAATAAACTAATGAACGAATACAAGCCGGTAACCATGGCAACAGATTCTCAGAGGTCCATCTATTGCTGTAAGACGCAAGGAAATTCCATTAATTACATTGGTGTGAAAGTTTGCAAACGGCTAGAAGGTTATCACGGAACCAAATTAAGCTGTAAAATTCATCAATACGTATAATGCGCTTAAGGGGGTCAAGGGGACACTAGAATTTTTTCACGCGATTTACACCTCCGGGTGTGGTACGGCAGGTCTATTATATTCCTATCCCTGTATTATATTATTATTATTATTATATTATGGCGTACAACGAGGAGACAAAGCCCCTCGGTGCCAGAAACAAAACTTGGGGGCCCTAAAGGGTCCTCGAAAACTACATTATAAGGCCCTAAAGCCAAAAGTATCTGAAATATTCGCAGAAAACTAATTTAATTTAACAAACTAATGAAGGAATGGAAATCGCTAACCATGACAACATTATCTCAAGGGGTGGCATCCAACTTTCCATCTATTTCTGTAAGAAGTAATGTCACTCCATTTATTACATTTCTGTGAAAGTTTGCAAATGGCTATACGGTTATCACGGAACCAACGTAGACTGTATAATTCATCAATGCAAATAAGGGGGTCAAGGGGTAATCTAGATTTTTTTCATGCAATTTTCACGTGCGACATATAGTACAGAAGGTCTATTATATCTCCAAACATTTTCAAAGTGAAATGACATGCCCTGTGGTTCAGATTCCACGTAAAATGGAGGTCCCGTGGCTTATGATCTCGCGATTAATGGTCACGTAAATCTACAATCTTCCTTTATATCTCCAAACAGCAACATTATTTTCAAAAATTCCTGAATTGAATCTGCATTTTTTGCGGCTTTTAGGAATTTGGGACATTTGAGACTAAAGAACCTGAATTTTCATGCACCACAAGCCTTTATAATCTATGAAAGAGGTCTTCCTGTGTATGGGGACCTAACACAACGTAGAGGGTCATTTTTTATGTGAGGTGTATTGCGTTTCGTCTACAAGTCTCAATTCTATTTCACGTCAAGAAGTACAAGTTAGGTGAATTTAGTTTGAGAGCAAATTTTAACTAATCTTTTTTTTCTTTTTTTTTTCGACATACGGGTTCATCGTAAGTATGATTTTCTTTGATACTGTGTGGTAGATATACCCATATTTGGATATCTGGGTGATATGATGTAGACAATAGGATTGTCTGTCTTTCTGTGTATCTTTATGTACGCCTATAAATCGTGTTCGGAGGCATGGTGCATCGTAAAATTAGGTATGGTAAACATGAGTCAATACACCAATCATTTATAAAACTCCTCACCGTACTTTTCAAACAGTAGAAGGGTGGATATAGGGAAAACTTCTCAAAATACATGCTAAAATAGGCAAAAAATATAAAAATTATCCTAGAACGACGATCAAAGCATATGTTGCGCTTCTCAATGTGAGACACAAAATTCGCGAGTCTATAAGGCGTCTCCGAAAACCACATTTTAAGGCCCTTAAATTAGCAGTGTGTGTGGTATTCCCAGAAAACTAACTTCGTTCTGATAAACTTATGAAGGAATGAAAAACCGCTAACCATTGCAACAGTAGCTCAATTGATAATGTCTGGTGTTAATATATAACACCGTTTGAAGGACGGGTACTTCTGCTATACTAATATATAAAAATGAGATGGTGTGTGTCTGTCTTTCTGTCTGTCTGTGTGCTACTCAATAACGGATGAACCACTGGTCCGATTTTTCCATTTCAAATAAAAAGAGAACGCTAAGAAATAGCAACCTTTTGATGGCATACATGAGCTTTAACATTCAATTTTCTATCCAAAAGTTCCTTAACACTTTTCGTGTATCCCCAACGGTTAGCGAGTAAAACCTAAATTTGTGCAATAAAACACGGTCAAAACCGAGCGGTGCAGTATATCTCTACTTATATAAATAGAAAATTTGTCTGTTTTTTTCTGAATTTCTACGGAAATTTGAGTTATTTACACGTTTCAGACTGTTTTATGATAGATGCGCGCGAAAATAATGTTTTAGTCTGTCTGTCTGTTTGTTTGATTGTCTGTGGACAAATTTGTTCCCTTATAAATCGAGAACGGCTGGGTGTATCAACGCAAAATTTGGTACAGATATCCATCAGAGGCACGACACTAATCATTGATGTATCTTCTCTCTGTACCTATCATAAAAGGGGGCATACCTCCTTAAAATACATGCTGAAATAGGAGTAGAAGGACGAGACAAAGCTCCTTTTCAGCCCCTCAATGTGAGAGATAACATTCGGGGGCCCTAAAAACACATTTTATGGTCCTACGTCCAACCGTTTTTGAGATATTCCCAGAAAACTAATTTAATTTAATAAACTACTGAACGAATGCAAGCCGATAACCATGGCAACAGATTCTCAGAGGTCCATCTATTGCTGTAAGACGCAATGCAATTCCATTAATTACATTAGTGTGAAAGTTTGCAAACGGCTAGATGGTTATTATGGAACCAAATTAAGCTGTAAATTTCATCAATATGTAAAATGCGCTTAAGGGGGTCAAGGGGTAGTCTAGAATTTTTTCACGCGATTTACAACTGCGGGTGTGGTATGGAAGTTCTATTATATTCCTATCCCTATATTATATTATTGTTAGTAGTATTATATTATGGCGTACAACGACGAGACAAAGCCCCTCGATGCTAGAAATAAAACTCTAGGGTCTTCGAAAATTACATTATAAGGCTATAAAACCAACAGTTTCTGAAACATTCCCAGAAAACTAAATAAATTTAATTTAACAAACTAATGAAGGAATGCAAATCGGTAACCATGACAACATTATCTCAAGGGGTGGCTTCCAACTTTCCATCTATTTCAGTAAGAAGCAATTTATTACATTTATTACATTTCTGTGAAAGTTTGCAAATATAAGGTTATCACGGAACCAACGTAGACTGTATAATTCACCAATGCAATTAAGGGGGTCAAGGGGTAATCTAGGATTTTTTCATGCAATTTTCACGTGCGACATATAGTACTGAAGGTCTATTATATCTACAAACCACAACATTATTTTCAAAAATTCCTGAATTGAATCAGCATTTTTTGCGGCTTTCAGGAATTTGGGCCATTTGAGACTAAAGAAACTGAATTTTCATGCACCACAAGCTTTTATAATTTATGATAGAGGTCTTCCTGTGTATGGGGACCCAACACAACGTAGAGGGTCGGTTTTTATGTGACGTGTATTGCGTTTCATCTACAAGACTTTCAATTCTATTTCATGTCAGGAAGTACACGTAAGGTGAATTTAGTTTGAGAGTACATTTCAACTAATCTTTTTTCTTTTCTTTTTTTTGTCGACATACGGGTTCATCGTAAGTATGATTTTCTTTGATACTGTGTGGTAGATATACCCATATTTGGATTTCTGGGTGATATGTTGTAGACAATAGAATTGTCTGTCTGTCTTTCTGTGTATCCATATGTAAGCCTATAACTCATGTTCGGATGCTTGGTGCATCGTAAAATTAGGTATGGTAAACATGAGTCAATACACCAATCATTCATAAAATTCTTCACCGTACTTTTCATACAGTAGAAGGGTGGATATAGGGAAAAACTTCTCAAAATACATACTAAAATAGGCGAAATATAAAAATTATCCTAGAAGGACGACCAAAGCATATGTTGCACTTCTCAATGTGAGACAAAAAATTCGCGAGTCTATAAAGGGTCTCCGAAAACCACATTATAAGGCCCTTAAATTAACAGTATGTGTGATATTCCCAGAAAATTAACTTCGTTCTGATAAACTTATGAAGGAATTACAAGCCGCTAGCCATTGCAACAGTAGCTCAATTGATAATGTCTGGTGTGTCTCTAAAAGCAACAGTACTTAAAAGGGATGTAACACCAATAACATTATTATTATTATGTCTGGTGTTAACACCGAACACCGTTCGAAGAACGGGTACTTCTGCTAGTATATATATATATATATATATATATATATATATATATATATATATATACACACATCAAAAAAAGTTTTGCATCACCTCGGTTCCCAGATCTCCGGCATATAGACGTTGACTGTGTATATTGTATCCAAGATACAGTCCCTTTGACTGTTCATAGATGTCACTAAAACTGCTCAAAGATGTAAACAACCATGCATGAGCAGGGCCTATTAGACGGAGGGGGTACGACAGCCGATCAGTTCCAGTCATTCCACCAGGACGAAGGTACGCTGCTCATGTTGTCTGTAGTTCTACCATGCCTAGAAGGTCAATACCGCAGTTCGATCGCGTCCGCATTGTTACTTTGTGTCAAGAAGGGCTCTCAACAAGGGAAGTTTCCAGGCGTCTCAGAGTGAACCAAAGCGATGTTGTTCGGACATGGAGGAGGTACAGAGATACAGGAACTGTCGATGACAGGCCTCGCTCAGGCCGCCCAAGGGCTACTACTGTAGTGGATGACCGCTACTTACGGATTGCCGCTCGGAGGAACCCTGACAGCAATGCCACCATGTTGAATAATGCGTTTCGTTCAGCCACAGGACGTCGTGTTTCAACTCAAACTGTGCGCAATAGGCTGCATGATGCGCAACTTCACTCCCGACGTCCATGGCGAGGTCCAGCTTTGCAACCCCGACACCATGCAGCGCGGTACAGATGGGCCCAACAACATGCTGAATGGACCCCACGGAATTGGCATCACGATCTCTTCACCGATGAGTGTCGCATATGCCTTCAACCAGACAATCGTCGGAGACGTGTTTGGAGGCACCCTGGTCAGGCTGAACGTCTTAGTCACACTGTCCAGCGAGTGCAGCAAGGTGGTGGTTCCCTGATGTTTTGGGGTGGCATTATGTGGGGCCGACGTACGCCACTGGTGGTCATGGAAGGCTCCGAAACGGCTTTACGATACCTGAATGACATCCTCCGACCCATAGTGCAACCATATCGGCAGAATATTGGAGAGGCATTTGTCTTCATGGACGACAATTCTCGACCTCATCGTGCACATCTTGTGAATGCGTTCCTTCAAGATAACGACATCGCTCGACTACAGTGGCCAGCATGTTCGCCAGACATGAACCCTATCGAACATGCCTGGGATATGTTGAAAAGGGCTGTTTATGGACGTCTTGACCCACCAACCACTCTGAGAGATTTCCGCCGAATTGTCGTTGAGGAGTGGGACAATTTGGACCAACAGTGTCTTGATGAACTTGTGGATAGTATGCCACGGCGAATACAGGCATGCATCAATGCAAGAGGACGTGCTACTGGGTATTAGAGGTAGTGGTGTGTACTGCAATCTGGACCACAAATGCTGAAAGTCTAGCTGTATGATGGTACAACATGCAATGTGTGGGTCTCATGAGCAATAAAACGAGCTGAAATGTTGTTTGTGTTGATCTCTATTCCCTTTGTATTTAACGGTGCCGGAACTCTTGGAACCGAGGTGATGCAAAACTTTTTTTGATGTGTGTATATGTGTGTGTATATCTATATACATATATATATATACTAGCTGACCCGGCAGACGTTGTCCTGCCAATCAAAGAAAGTGTTGTAACTTTGTTCTTAAAGTGCTTTTGGATACACAATTTTTTTTCAATTTCTGTTAACTGCCTCTAAACTATCGTGAAATGAATTAACTAATCTAGGAACATTCGTGAGAGCGTGCACAGCAACTCTCCAAAGTTTCATCGCAATCGGATAAATGGCATATGACGCATACGGGATTTTGTTTAAATGATTCATGCCCAGTCACTCATTTGTTGAATCGACTCGTGCTCTACCAACTGTGAAATGGATTTGCTAAGTTAGAAAGCTTCACGTAAGTGTACACAACAACTCATCAAAGTTTCATCGCAATCGATGAATATTATATGAACGCATACGGGATTTTGTTGGAACGCTTCGCGCGTCGTCATTTATTTGTTACATTACTCGTGCGCTACCAATATTGTAAAATTGATTTACCAAGTTGAACATCTTCCCTGGCGTGTACACAACAACTCATCAATGTTACATCGGAATCGGATGAATGATATATGAACGCATACGGGATTTTCTTTAAACGATTCGCATGCCGTCACTCATTTGTTGAATCTACTCATGCACTACTTATTAAAAACTGGATTTACTAAGCCAGAAACCTTTCCTGGAGTATACACAACAATTCACCAATGTTTCATCGCAATCGGATAAATGGTATATGAACACCTACAGGACTTTGTTTCAACGATTCTCGCGCCATCGCACATTTATTGAATCTACTCGTGCGCTACCTATTGTAAAATGAATTTACTAAGCCAGAAACCTTTACTGAAGTGTACACAACAATTCACCAAAGTTTCATCGCAATTGGATAAATGGTATATGGACGCATACGGTACTTTGTTGAAATGATTCGCGTGCCATCACTCATTTGTTGAATCTACTCGTGCGCTACCTATTGTAAAATGGATTTATTAAGCCAGAAACCTTCCGTAGGGTGTACTCAACATCTCACCCAAGTTTCATCGTAATCGGGCGAATGGTATTTGAACGCATACGGGACCTTATAGAAACGCGTCGCGCGTCGTCGCTCATTTGTTGAATGTACTTGTGCGCAACCTCCTGTGAAATGGATTTACTAAGTTAGAAACCCTCACGTAAGTGTACGCAATATCTCACCATAGTTTCAATGCAATCGGATGAATGGTATATGAACGCATACGGGACTTAGTTTAAACGTTCACGTGTCGTCGCTCATTTGTTGAATCTACTCGTGCGCTACCTAAGGTGAAATGGATTTACTAATCCAGAAGCCTCCCCCTGGAGTGTACACAACATCTCACCCAAGTTTCATCGCGATCGGACGAATGGTATTTGAACGCATACGGGACCTTGTTGAAACGCTCGCACGTCGTCGCTCATTTGTTGAATTTACTCGTGCGCAACCTCCTGTGAAATGGATTTACTAAGTTAGAAACCTTCAGGTAAGTGTACACAACAACTCAATCGATGAATGGTATATAAACTTAAACGGGATTTTGTTGAAACGCTTCGCGCGTCGTCGCTCATTTGTTGAATCTACTCGTGCGCTACCTATTGTAAAATGAATTTACTGAGCCAGAAGCCTTCCCTGGATTGTACATAACATCTCACCAAAGTTTCATCGCTATCGGACGAATGGTATTTGAGCGCATACGGGACCTTCTTGAAACGCTTCGTGCGTCGTCGCTCATTTGTTGAATCTATTCGTGCGAAACCTCCTGTGAAATGTATTTACTGAGTTAGAAACCCTCACGTAAGTGTACACAACATCTCACCCAAGTTTCATTACAATCGGATGAATGGTATATGAACGCATACATGACTTTGATTTAAAGTTCGCGCGTCGTTGCTCATTTGTTGAATCGACTCGTGAGCTACCTATTGTAAAATGGATTTACTAAGTTAGAAACCCTCACTAAGTGTACACAACATCTCACCCAAGTTTCATCGCTATCGGACGAATGGTATTTGAACGCATACGGGACTTCGTTGAAACGCTTCGCACGTCGCCGCTCATTTGTTGAATCTACTCGTGCGCAACCTCCTGTGAAATGGATTACTAAGTTAGAAGCCTTCACTTAAGTGTACACAACAACTCATCAAAGTTTCATCTCAATCTATGCATGGAATATAAACTTATACGGGATTTTGTTGAAACGCTTCGCGCGTCGTCACTCATTTGTTGAATCTAGTCGCGCGCTACCTAATGTGAAATTGATTTACTAAGCCAGAAGGCTTCCCTGGAGTGTACACAACATCTCACCCAAGTTTCATCGCTATCGGACAAATGGTATTTGAACGCATACGGGACCTTTTTGAAACGCTTCGCGCGTCGTCGCTCATTTGTTGAATCTATTCGTGCGCTATCTATTGTAAAATGGATTTACTAAGCCAAACACCTTCCCTGGAGCTCACTCAACATATCACCCAAATTTCATGGCAATCGGATGAATGGAATATGAAAGCATACGTGACTTTGAAACGCTCTAACGTGCAGATACAAACAGTAGAACTCGACATCACTGCCACCTTTGGTATAAAACACAACTTTTCGCCACGAGCGGAGTGTATGTAATGGCGGTAGTTGCACAGGTTGCGACCAGGTGGCTCTAACGTGCAGAGACAAACCGTCCAAAGACATCAGCTTTCACGAAGGCCAAGGCTAGTGGTTTCCATGACGACTGTTTTTGACTGTATATTGTGGTTCTAAAATTGTGTGTAAATTGTGGTTCTAAAATTGTGTTCATTCCACCTACCGGGTCAGATTGTGAATCTAAACCATACTTGGACCCACCCTAATATACATACCAAATTCTATCAAAATCGGTTCAGTCGTTTAGGAGGAGTTCAGTCACATACACACGTGTCGAAGAATTATATATATATATATATATATATATATATATATGTATGTATATCAGTTTCTTGTGGACACGATAACTGCCGTAATTTTGCACCAATCACTTTGAATTTTTTACCGAATATGTATACCTATAAAATCTCGGTCGAGTTCGTTACTGTGCTAAATTGGTCGAAGGGGGTGAAATGGGGGCTTTTTTCGAAAAAGTGAAATATTGCTATAAATCTCTTAATATGTGAAATATCGAATCCGTTCAACGTTCATACTATGTGTCGGATAAAGCCCAAAAATTTATGTTTGAAGAGTTTTTTTATAGCACCAACCATTCACCAAAGGGGTGGGAAAAGTGGGTTTTTCGGGAAACATTAATCATATCTCTCTTAATAGGCACAATATCAAAACCGTACAAAATGGACAATATTCCCCTAATAATTACCTAAAACATTTGTCTGAAATAATTTTTGATATGACCCACCATTATGCCAAGGGATGAGAAAAATGATTTCGGAATTATAAGAAAATGCCAAGAGCTATCAGTGGTTGGCATGGCAACACTACTAAATTGATGAGGGATGAGCCATCAGACGTTGCCAAGACAACGCACTTACCAGAGATCAGATTCAGATTTCCATCTGACTAAGTGTGAAGCGGCTTTGGTGACGTAACTGGTAGCATGCTGATGTCTATGCCCAAGGTCGCGAGTTGAAAGCCGGCCAAAGTCGTTGGATTTTCTAAGAGCGCTAAAAATCCCTCAGTATGCTTTCCTTCTGAGGGGAAGTTCCTACGTTCGTTGCGAGTTGCTGGTTGCGGTGGCATCTAGTAGCCAAGTTCACAGCTAGGTGTCGTTGACGGTAGTACCTGGTAGCAACATTAGGAACTACTGCTTGAAATTGACCGTCTGCAGTCCTTACTTGAATTACAGACTAATACAGCCATCCCAAAGTACACGGGGTTACATGACCGCGTTGTCGCTGCCCCTAAACTTAGGAACCAACCAAAATCTCTGCGGGAGATATAATTTTGCGTGAAGAAGTAACAGACCGTTACATAGTTACACATCAGTGTCGAAACCTTGCCTAAGGACAGTGTGACCACAAGTTAAAAGGAAGGAAGATTGTAGTTTTACGTGACCGTGAATCTTGTGATTATAAGCCACGGAACCTCCTTTTTACGTGAAATCCGAACCACAGGACATGGCATTTCACTTCGAAAATTCACATGCATTGACCGGGAATCGAACCCGGACCGCCTTGGTGAGAGGCATACAGCTAGACCGCTGAGCCACCACGCCCCCGACAAGTATAAAAATGGACCCCAAATGACAAGAAGGTTACCGTTCCCATAAGACAATAAAATGTTTAAAATAAGCATAAAATGACGAAAAACACAGTTATTTAAGCTCCAATTATAAAATACCTTCTCGCAATAAATGAGGTCTGATCCTTCTACGAAAACCTGCATATTCTGCCTATTTTCGCCTATCCCCAAGTTTGTCCGGTGAAATCTACCTCCGCCTTCCGGCGTGCCGAGAGGACTTTTTTCACTTGGCCTTCCATACTTCTTATAAGATGATGATGATGATAATTGTTGTTTTAAGGGGCCTAACATCTAGGCTATCGGCCTTTGATGGTTTGGGTGATCGTGAAGATGAATATGAAATGTAAACTTAAAACTAAAACTAACTACCAACTTACATACTAGAAGAAGAAATGGAAAACAAGGAGAGTAAGGCAAATAAAGGACAGGAGGAAAAGAAAGGCCCTCAATCCTCGAAGAAGGTGGATTGAGGGACTTGGAAGGAAGGAGAGCCATGAAAGGCAGATAGGACAGTGAAAGAGGAGAGGGTCCGCCCCAAAGGTAAGGGACAAAAGGGGAAAACGGACCCAGCTCAGGAATCCCTCGGGGTCGCCAACTCCCGAACTCACCAGCCGTGAGCCCCTGAGGGTGTTGCATTATCTACGGTGCACCAGAAGTGGTGGGGCTACATACACCCTGCCTCCTTAAGGGCCTTGAGCACAAGGCAGGAGGTAAAAGGAAAAGAAAAAGAATGCTGACCCCTCACAGAAGGAGGGTATCAGGAAAGATGAGACAAGGGCCAATTAAGGCGGGAAAGTGAAAGACTCCCTAGGCCTCGGATAACCTAATACCGTTGGGGTCGGAAGAGAACAAGAGTTGACCAAGGGAGGTCGACAGGAAAGAAGACGGAGAGGAGCCCGGCACAAGTAAGTGGAAGCAATGCCGGACTCAGCTGGGGTCCCGTGGTCGCCAACCCTTGCCCACTAGATGTGAGCCCCTGGGGGAGACAGAATAGAAAAGACCCTCTGGTGTATTCTTTGGAATACACGGTAAGATAGAGGTAGCTTTTTGCTGCTCTTTGCTTTAATTCATTCCTTCCTTTTTCGCAAACACCAACAGTGATTTCTTACCTTTTCTTTTATTTAAGCACCTTGCTTACTTTCTTTGTAAGTTTGTTGCAGATATAACTTCCATGACCTACTGCACCCGTTCGTCCTGGGGATGCGATGACCCATCTGCTATTACATCGCATTCCTGGAGTTCCAGGACAGAGCGGAGTTAAATGAATCTCTAGTCAAATAAGGAATGTGTCGGAAATTCAGCTGAGTTATCGAAAAAGCAGTTGGGTAACACGAGACAAAGTATCTCTAGGGTCGTTACGGGCTTAAGTTTAATAAAAATAATGCAAATATAAATGGGCGCCATCAACTGAATTCCTAGCAAACCACCTCCTTTCCTGGTTAAGACTTACTCAAGACAAGGAAAGAAAAAAGAAAATCACATCATCATCAGATCACAACTAAGATAAAAACAAATTTATTTCACTTAGATAGTCAGACAGACATTTTAAATATACACACATCAAAAAAAGTTTTGCATCACCTCGGTTCCCAGATCTCCGGCATATAGACGTTGACTGTGTATATTGTATCCAAGATACAGTCCCTTTGACTGTTCATAGATGTCACTAAAACTGCTCAAAGATGTAAACAACCATGCATGAGCAGGGCCTATTAGACGGAGGAGGTACGACAGCCGATCAGTTCCAGTCATTCCACCAGGATGAAGGTACGCTGCTCATGTTGTCTGTAGTTCTACCATGCCTAGAAGGTCAATACCGCAGTTCGATCGCGTCCGCATTGTTACTTTGTGTCAAGAAGGGCTCTCAACAAGGGAAGTTTCCAGGCGTCTCAGAGTGAACCAAAGCGATGTTGTTCGGACATGGAGGACGTACAGAGATACAGGAACTGTCGATGACAGGCCTCGCTCAGGCCGCCCAAGGGCTACTACTGTAGTGGATGACCGCTACTTACGGATTGCCGCTCGGAGGAACCCTGACAGCAATGCCACCATGTTGAATAATGCGTTTCGTTCAGCCACAGGACGTCGTGTTTCAACTCAAACTGTGCGCAATAGGCTGCATGATGCGCAACTTCACTCCCGACGTCCATGGCGAGGTCCAGCTTTGCAACCCCGACACCATGCAGCGCGGTACAGATGGGCCCAACAACATGCTGAATGGACCCCACGGAATTGGCATCACGTTCTCTTCACCGATGAGTGTCGCATATGCCTTCAACCAGACAATCGTCGGAGACGTGTTTGGAGGCACCCTGGTCAGGCTGAACGTCTTAGACACACTGTCCAGCGAGTGCAGCAAGGTGGTGGTTCCCTGATGTTTTGGGGTGGCATTATGTGGGGCCGACGTACGCCACTGGTGGTCATGGAAGGCTCCGAAACGGCTTTACGATACCTGAATGACATCCTCCGACCCATAGTGCAACCATATCGGCAGAATATTGGAGAGGCATTTGTCTTCATGGACGACAATTCTCGACCTCATCGTGCACATCTTGTGAATGCGTTCCTTCAAGATAACGACATCGCTCGACTACAGTGGCCAGCATGTTCGCCAGACATGAACCCTATCGAACATGCCTGGGATATGTTGAAAAGGGCTGTTTATGGACGTCTTGACCCACCAACCACTCTGAGAGATTTACGCCGAATTGTCGTTGAGGAGTGGGACAATTTGGACCAACAGTGTCTTGATGAACTTGTGGATAGTATGCCACGGCGAATACAGGCATGCATCAATGCAAGAGGACGTGCTACTGGGTATTAGAGGTAGTGGTGTGTACTGCAATCTGGACCACAAATGCTGAAAGTCTAGCTGTATGATGGTACAACATGCAATGTGTGGGTCTCATGAGCAATAAAACGAGCTGAAATGTTGTTTGTGTTGATCTCTATTCCCTTTGTATTTAACGGTTCCGGAACTCTTGGAACCGAGGTGATGCAAAACTTTTTTTGATGTGTGTACCTCCTACCTGAGAGTATGGTCGAATGCCAACGTTAAATTGTCATTGTCCAAAAATCGAACCATCTCTTTTCTAATCAAAAATATTTCATCCACATAAAACAGAAAAATCTCTAAAGTTCTCTTGGGTTCTCAGGATCACTGTAGCACTATGTCTTTCGTCACTGACATTTGTGATACCTGAGACCTAATTTCTCTTTAATTTAACATCATGAATGTGGATTTGAAAAAGTTATTAATCTGTCTAAACATACATATATTATAATCACATACTTTAAATATCACTCAATTTATGGCTTGAATGGCATAATTTAAATGTTGAACATGTTAGTCAAATGCTCCTAAACATTGAATAATTAATTTACACTATTTACATTGTCATTACAAATTACTTGTTTGTGAATTACAGAAAATTCACGGCTCATTGGTCATCATTATCATCATCATCAAAATTAAATATTTCTCACATTAATTGATGATGATGATGATAATTGTTGTTTTAAGGGGCCTAACATCGAGGTTATCGGCCCCTAATGAAATGAAATGACGTGAAATGAAAGTATGTAGATAAAAACAACTCACTGCCATGGATGAAGCGAAAATGGTGTTTATAAAACAGACAGTGAGCCCCCAAAAAATATGCCTTATTTGAATAAAAAGAATAAAAGGCGGATGGTAAAAAAGGATAAAACAAATAAGGCATAGTGAACAATACAATACATAACACAATAAGAAACGTAAAACAGATTTAACCACAATTAAAAGTCGTAACTACACATTAAAACTTAAAAAAGTAACCACTCTCCCTCATGAACCGGATGACGAGGTCAGCTGACGGCCCGTCATCACGGAGAATAAGGGAGAGGGTATTAGGCAGTTTAAGAGTCCCTCGCAGATCGGCCAGATCCACACACTCCAAGAGAAGGTGTGCCACGGTTAGGTGGGCACCGCAAGTACACACAGGAGGATCTTCTCTCTTCAGCAAGTGGGAGTGCGTAGCAATCCCATGGCCGATCCGGAGTCGACAGAGTACCACAGCTTCCTTCCGGAGAGATCGGAAGGAAGATTTCCACACCTTCGTTGTCTCCTTGATGCCTCTCAGTTTGTTAGGTGGAGGCGTGGCACGCCATGCCTCCTCCCAATGCGACAGGATCGAATGCCGCAACTGAGAGCGCACATCACTAGCAGGCACCTTATATGGGAGCGAGGGCAGTGCGACTGCCTCTCTCGCCGCCTGATCAGCAAGCTCGTTTCCCGCAATACCCATGTGGCTAGGAAGCCACACAAAGGTCACCCCGGTTCCAGCGTTACGCGAACTGACGAGCTGGTCGTGCACACGCTGGACCAACGGGTGCTTCGGGAAACACACATCGATCGCTTGCAGCGCACTCAGAGAGTCAGTACACACAAGAAAGTGCTGGTGATCGTCTGATAACGTGTACCGCAGAGCCTCTAAGATGGCATAGAGCTCTGCAGTGTACACGCTACAGGCCTCGGGAAGTGAAAAGAGAAACCGACGATCCTTAACCACAAATGCACAGCCTACTTTCTCGTTTACCCTCGAACCGTCCGTGAATACAAGCCCTGATCCCGGATACCGTGTCACCACGGACTGGAACAGCCTCCGATGGACGGAGGAGTCCGTGTCCGACTTGGGGCCGGTGTGCAGATCCAGGATGATATCAGGGCGAGAGACCATCCACGGAGGGGCCTTGCTAGGTACTCGGACGATACAGGAGACAGAAGGAAATCGGAACTGACGGTATAAGTCATCCAAGCGAATCCCCGCCGGCCGAGTGGCTCGGGCGAGCGCATCATACAGCCGGCGATTCGGATTGGAAAACAAACATGGATAGCTTGGATGAAGGGGCATCTGTCGAATTGTTGCAGCATAGGTTAGCAGTACTTGTTGGCGCCTCAGGTGTAAAGGAGGTACGCCAGCCTCGGCGAGCAAGCTGACGACTGGGCTCGTCCGAAAGGCACCCGTCGCCAGCCTCACACCGCCGTGGTGGACACTGTCCAGTTTAACAAGCACTGACTTACGGGCCGAACCATATGCTACACTGCCATAATCTAACCTAGATAAAATCAGTGCTTTATAAAAACGTAGAAGCACCGCGCGGTCCGCCCCCCACGATGTGCCGCTAAGAAACCGCAACATGTTGAGCTTCTTAGCACAGGCAGTCTTCAAACACCGCACGTGTGGTTCCCACGTCAATTTCTGGTCGAAAAGGAGCCCAAGGAACCGGTACGCAGCAACAACAGGCAAAGCTACATTGCCCAGATAAAGCTCGGGATCTGGATGGAGGGTGCGCTTTCGGCAGAAATGGACAACCGAGGACTTAGCGGTTGAGAATCGAAAGCCATGCTCCAGTGTCCAGCGTTCCACTCTCCGAATAGCTTGTTGTAACTGTCGTTCAGCGACCGCCATATTGTGCGCACTATAATGTAGAGCGAAGTCGTCTACATATAGCGACGGTACCACTGCTGGACCAGCAGCAGCGACTATACCGTTTATGGCAATCGCAAATAATGTTACGCTAAGCACCGATCCCTGTGGGACTCCGTTTTCCTGTATATGATATTGCGAATATGTCCCCCCTATTCGGACACGGAACAGGCGAAGGGACAGAAAATTCGCAATAAAAACCGGCAAGTTACCTCGAAATTTCCATTGATGCAGAGTAGAGAGGATGCCGTAACGCCAAGTGGTGTCATAGGCCTTCTCGAGGTCAAAGAAAACGGCGACCAGGTGCTGTCTCCGGAGAAAAGCGTCCTGTATGGCGGTCTCCAGGCGTACCAGATGGTCGTTGGTACACCGTGACGCCCTGAAACCACACTGGTATTCAGACAGGAGTCCCCGTTTCTCCAGGATCCACACTAGGCGCCGATTGACCATCCTCTCGAAGAGCTTGCACAGACCGTTAGTGAGACAAATAGGTCTGTAACTCCCTGTCAATTTGGGATCCTTACCGGGCTTCAGGATAGGTATAATGATACCTTCCTGCCATTGCGCTGGAAACACACCCTCCAACCAGATACGATTAAACACCCTGAGCAAATAACGAATGCTCTCATCGTTAAGGTGTTTAAGCATCTGGTTGTGAATATTATCCGGGCCAGGAGACGTGTCCCTGCAGAGCGCCAGCGCTCCGCGGAGTTCCCACTCCGTAAAGGGCACGTTGTACTCCTCCGAAGCGCGGGAAGCAAAACTAAGCTGGAAACGTTCCGCTTCGCGCTTCAGGGCCACGAAGGCAGGGTCATAGTTATCGCAACCGGATATATCCGCAAAATACGAGGCGAGATGGTTTGCAACGCGATAAGGATCTGTAACCAAGTCATTATCAATGGAAATTCCCGGTACAGTAGAAGATGTCTGAATGCCCGAAATGCGTCGTAGTTTAGTCCACACTTGAGAGGAGGGGGTATGTGCCGTAATAGAAGACACATACCGTTCCCAGGATCGTTTCTTACTCTGGCGAATAAGAATCCGTGCCTTGGCACGAAATTTCTTAAACGCCACCAAATTGGCCATGGTTGGACGCCGACGGTAGTGCTTATGAGCTCGACGACGGTCTCTTATTGCCGCTGCAATATCCTCTGTCCACCAAGGGACGAGTTTGCGACGAGGAGTCCCAGAAAAGGATGGAATGGACTCTTCGGCGGCAGAAAGAAGCACATCGGTGATGTGCTGTACCTCGTCATCGACGCTCCGGCAACCAAGATCAACGAAAACAGCTCGTTCTTGAAACGAGGGCCAATTTGCCCGCTTAAGAACCCAACGACTGGGGAACTCCACGGGCGTCTGGTTCAGAAGGGTAAGAACGATCGGGAAATGGTCACTGTCACAGAGGTCGTCGTGTACATACCAACCAAATAGGGGGACCAGCGCACGGCTACACACACTCAAGTCAATGTGTGAGTACGTGCCGTGCGCTAAGCTAAAATGTGTAGCTTCCCCTGTATTTAATATACATAAATCCAACCCTTGAATTAAGCCTTCCACGTCCCTTCCTCTGGGGCAGGAAGATGGTGATCCCCATTGGGGGTGATGAGAGTTGAAATCACCCACGAGTAGGAAAGGGACTGGAAGTTGATCAACAAGATCTAAGACGTCATTAATATCAAGGGGTTGGTTCGGTGGAAGGTACACGTTACAAACAGTTGTCATAGCAGGCAAGGACACGCGAACTGCAATAGCTTCCAGAGGAGTGGCGAGTGGAAACTCCTCACTATAGCAGTCAGAGCGAACGAAGGTACAAACGCCCCCGGAAGCCCGGGCGGCGTCTTGTCGCTCTTTAGAGTATAGTCGGAAACCTCTCAGAACAGTCTCGTGTTCAGGTCTGAGGTTTGTTTCCTGTAGACAGACTATACTCGCCGCGTATTGGGCAATAAGCTGACGGAGCTCTGTCAAATGCCTGTCATAACTGTTACAATTCCACTGTAACAGTGCCATTGTGTGAACTTAGGGAATAAGTTGGAGCACCAAGCTACTCCAACTTTGACTCTGGAGAATCTACAGTCACTACGTCGACTATAATCTCCATGTCCTCAGGCGAGTTCATGGAGTGAATCGACTCAGTGGAAGATTTCCTGGACGCAGTTCGGCGGCGGGAGGATCTCCATGGGGAGCGCGCAGATCTGGGGGCCGAAACGTCCCCAGGCGCAGAAGCATCCGCAGGTGTTGGCGCGGATGGCTTCCCCTTTTGTGGAGAAAGGGAATGCGTAGTGCGGGGTCCCTTCTTACCCGCCCCCGGCTCTTTAAGGTATATAGACGGGTCAGGAGCCGAAGTCCTGACCCTGGTCGACGATGCCGCCTCCGCCGGCTTCGGCGCGGCTTTCGCCGACCGTTTGGATGGGGAGGAAGACTTCGACTTCCTCCCGAGTGGGGAGGAAGTCTTCAACTTCCTCCCCTGCTGTGCGGGCGGAGCAGCCTTCGCTCGCACAGCCTTCGTGCTGGCCGAAGATGGGGTTGAAGTCACCTTCGGGCTCTCTCTCTGATTCTGGGGAGTATCGAGAGATGTTGATGGCAGTGGTAAATTAGTAGGTTTCACGGTTGAGACAAAAGATAATGGAGCCGGTACCAAATTTGGTATTATGGCTCTATAATCAATCGTTGGAGAAGGCGAAATCGTGGTATGGTACTTCTTGCGGGCCTCCTGGTAGGTGAGACCATCCAGGGTTTTAATCTCCTGGATTTTCTTCTCACGCAGGAAGACAGGGCAGTTCCTGTCCCGAGGAGAATGAAATCCAGGGCAATTAGTGCACTGATATGGTGTTGTGCACTCTTCCGCATCGTGGGGTACCTTACCGCATGTTCCACAGACGTCAGGGCTCGAGCATCGGGATAACATGTGCCCGAATTTCTGGCACTTATAACACCTCATTGGTGGAGGGATGTAAGGCCGAACGTCGCAACGGTAACTTGTTACCTTGACTTTCTCCGGGAGCACCGAAAGCTCAAAGGAAATAATGAAAGCACCAGTATCCACGATTTGACCATTGACCTTGCGCGTAATGCGCCGGACATCAGTCACGTGACGGTGCTGCATATCCTCTTTGAGCTCCTCGTCAGTGTTCATAATCAGGTCCCGGTGGAAAATGACTCCCCGGACCAGATTCAAAGACGTGTGCTTCTCCACTTTGACAGGGATATCGCCAAAGTGGTCACACTTCAGAAGGTGTTCAACCTGCTCACCAGTCCTAGTCTTGAGCAACAAGCTACCATTTCTCATCTTTTGTACCTTCTCAAGCTCGCCATAGACCCCTTCTATGTGCCGAGAAAACAAAATAGACTTTACCATCTTGAAATCACCCCCATCCGTTCTGGTGGCGACCAGAAACTTGGGAGTGTTAGCACCCAGATTCTCACGAACAGACTGTTCCCAGGGGGTTGATCCCCGCAGGGAATCAAAAGTTAAAGACTTGGGTGTAGGACCACCCTGTTTGGGTGTAGGTCCACCCTGGTTGGGGATTTTTCTTTTAGAACCCATGGCCAGATCATCCTCCCCGAATGCCACCGACATCCGATCACGGGCCGTCACAGTAGGCGCTACCCAGCCAGGGCAAGGCCCGCCTAGCTTGGAAGGCATTGCCCGGGGGTCCGATGTTTTACAATGCCGTATCGGCATGTACCCCTTGGCATATACTGGATTTTACAGCTCTGACATTCGGCTGTGCGGGGACCTGCGTAGTCAGGCGGATACTACTGAACGGGTACATGGCACACCCACCTGTCGGCGCGGCCAAGACCGGAACAGGCTTTCGAGCGTAGTCGCTAGCGTAAGTGGCCCATCCCCTAACAGCACGCACATATAGAAATTTTGGTTGCCAGACCCTGAAAGCAGTGACGGAAAGAAGTGCGATATAACCTAATGAGAGTTATACCGCACGGATGTATGTCTTTTAGAGCTGACTGTCAAACCCTCGAAAGGGGACCGTTCCGAGAAGCCCTTTTAGTCGCCTTTTACGACTGGCAGGGAGTACCGTGGATGTATTCGCTTCCTCCCACCCACTGGGGGTCCAATTCACAAAACAACGCGGAGTCCTTAAAGTATAGCCAAGGTCGCCCCTTTTAGTCGCCTCTTACGACAGGCAGGGGATACCGTGGGTGTATTCTAAAGCCCCCACCCACGGGGGGGTCACATTAATTATCATCTCAAAATTCAACATATTCCTGTCAGAATCATCAACTCATCACCATTAAATCATTTAAATGAAAATTATTATCATCACTTCATTATGCTTTCTAATTATTCACACCCTCTTATTTTATCATCTTCCTCAGATTAAATCATCTTAAATCATCAATACAAATTGTTTAATTCCACAACTCAAGTTGCAATTCCTCAAATTATATCTCAATTAAATTTATTTTAATTCCATATAAATTCATTAATCATCAGCTTCTTTAATTAATTATCACCTTCTAATTCAGTTATTCATCATCTATCCAATCATCTATTAATTTATTTAAATCAGTTCATTCATCCAATCTTTAATTCATCCATTTATTTAATTCATTGATTTATTCCAAAATCTAATTTATCAACTTATTTAAATTTCACACTTCTGGTTATTTAGATTTTTATTATTTCATCTAGTCATTCTGATTTTTATTTCATTAGGTCAGATCATTAATATGCTTAATTTTCAGATTATTATTTCATTAATTATTATTCTCAGAAAATCTTGTATTATCAACTTTATTTATTTGTTTAATTTCCTAACAAATTGTTTAATATGGGTTATAGAACGTTGTCTTACAGTTTTATCACATCCAAGTTATATCTCGTATTTAATTTTCATGCCAAAAGATATTATTGCCTTCACGACATCACGTTGGATCTGACTATCCACAACTACATTATATATCCTCAATTCTTCAAATATCACATTTGAATACAACAATTATTCCACAAAACTCCATAAATATTCAGCATACAGCATGAATCTCAACAATTACGCTAGACTGGGTTCGAGAACCTCATGTCTGCTTCAAACTGCATTAGCAACATTGCAACTATCACTTGGCAACTTCCACAAAATGCCTATCACAAACTTCACTTAACCATGTTGCATGATCTACAAAAAATATATAACTGGCTTCAAATTATCAACGCACACAATCTCCAATAACTGTAATTAATCTGATCATATCTAGACAACTTCTTAAACAATTGGAAAAATATTACCTTAGTAATTCAAGATTTGCTTTCAAATAGCATAAATTCTCTTACAATTCTCATAATGCACATCACAGAAAAAAACACCAATGTGCTATAATCTCTCATATCAAAATCTGCAATACTGATCTGCCTTAAAATAAATTTGACCATTAATGATTCATCTTACAAGATTCAATTACTTTAAATCCTTCTCAAAGGTATCAAACACAACTATAAAAATCATCAAAAGCATCAGCTGTAACAGCTGTTAAACTGAAATTACTCTCAAAAGAGTATAGCAACAAAATATTGGATTGGCAAACAAGAATTACAAATGTAACCCTGCTGACATTTATCGTTACTTTATTTAACAAAATTTCGACTGATATGTGACTAGTATTTCCTTGTTTGATTCACTTACAATCTCATGTACACTCGGATGATAAAAATGAGTCCCTCAATGGCAAGTAAGATGAGTAACCACCGTACAATCGTATAAATACGAAAGACCTCGCCCCGTCGACTAATCATGATAGTGCCCTAAGCGATGGGTAAGATGAGTAACCACCATACAATCGTATAATATACGAAAGACCCCATCTCGACGACTAAAATGAGTGAATGTACCAGATAGGAATCAACAAGTCTCTAGTTGTCATATAAAAGCGATATTCATTCACTAAAGTGAATAACATCTTAATATCTCCAAAGAATCCAATGGAAAAAATCCCTACTGATGAATAATACACACTCGCTAGTATGCAATGAACTGACGAAGTAATTTTAGATAATCAATTGCAGATCACGAGTTAGAAATACTCGTCACACAAAAAAAACTATTCATGAAAAACATCCTTGCTGGAAAAATGTCTAAAAGACCAAATATCTGCTTAATAAAGCCAACCAATGGTGAGAATTTCGTATAATGATGCCTGCCATATCATATGGTCACGCCATATTCTAGCAAAATTTCGAAGCATATAAAGTCAAAGCCATGTCTTAAACAATCGTATCACTCCTATTAGAAAAATATACATGTGTGCCCAGTATTCATGAAAATAATCGTATCAGGTAGTTATAACTCTTACAGTACCTTCTCATAATCAGCTGTTATCAAATTTCAAAGATCGTCGATTTTCCCTATGTAATGAATTTCTCGAAAGATCGGCGTGAATTTCATTCCATCCATGCAATGACGATTGCCTTCGAATCCCAAGTGAATCAGCTGGTGGACCGCCTCCTCGTCAGGAATCGAATCCATCGCTCCGTGGTGCCATCGCGTCTCTGTCTGCGTTTACTCTGACATGATGAACTTCTGGTTATCCATAGCGGATATTGTCCAAATCCTCACGAAAAAGTTCATAGAAACAGCGGACCCCCTACTCCTCTTCTACGTTACGCCACTGTTCTATACAATGTTCGCTTTGAGTGTTGAAAGTTCAATTTCCACAGCGGTTTAGTTTACTTGTAGAAAATAAAATTGTTTTATCAGAGTGTCTAAGTTTATGAAACACCCTGTAGCTGTGTTCATACTCGGTAATTCATAACACTTCTTAAGACTGACTTGCATTAATGCACGAGCTAATGTTCCTAAGTGCATTTGCTTACAACATTCCGTTTGCTTAAAATTGTTAATGTTACTTGGAATGCGCTATGAAGTGCATAGTCGTAATGTCATTGAGAAAAACTATGTCCATTCGAAGTTCAAAGTTGCAGTATCACGTAACTATTTGTCTTTATAACTCAAATGCTGAATAAACGTTCTAACTCAATGTAGTGATGAAGTTCAGCTTCTGTTATAATGCTTGCGTATAATAATGGGAATTAACCCGCACGGCTCTACTGCAATGCTATAATAAAGTTCTCCAGCTACTCGCAATGCTGTTTTAAAAACCCCGGCCTCCTATGCTTGTTTGCTGCGGCTGTTCGCCCGGACCACTGACCTACTTGTCGCTCGCCGCTCGGAGAAGCCGAAACTGTCGCCTGCACTTTCCGTGACAGTTTCTGTTCGCTGCGCGATCTGTACCATGCGCTTGGCGTGTGCTACTCAGCTCGACTTTCTTGCTTGGCTCACAGAACTAGACTGACAGTCTCTGCACTGGCTTGACCCTTACCTGCTTGGCGCAGACACGTGACGCTCTCCCCACCACCGTGGTCTTGCGTCACAAATATAATCTCGAACCCCCATCATCTCGGCTATTAAGTTATAAAATAACTTAAGGGTTATCTGACTTCCTTCAAATTATTACCACATATAATGCATGTTATATCTCCTCTTCTGAGATGTTTAAATACCATGTTCCATATAGATCTTAATAAAGCTTCATAATTCCATCTGGTTAACTGCGGTCAGTGCCTTCTTGATCCTAGACCTACTACGTCATCCTGACATTCCTCTTGACTCGATCTGAGCGCTATCTTTTCTTAACTCTTCCCAAAACCTCAACTACGGCTTAATGTCTGCTGGCGTAGCCGATAGCCTCAACTAGGTATCGGGTACCCTACCTAGCAGCATCTAGCAGCTAACTGCTGAAGTTCATCAATATCTCAACTCTCAAGAGGACTTCCTTCTTAACCTAGCCACAAGATGTCGCCGCTATCTTCAGCTAACATCTCCATGCTCAAGAAGACTTCTACAACATACCCTTCCACCAGGCTTCGCTATTGACGCCTACTATCAACTCCTTGAAGATTACTTTTAGTTTTAATTCTAAAGTTGGTATTTCATATGTATGTTCCTTTGTTCTTTCCCCCACCCCCCTTCCCTCCTTGGTACCTCCGTGCTTCGTCGAGCTGCTCTCACTTCTGGGTCAGTCGTCAAACCATACAGTTGGAGCCTACTTCAGGCTTGTCACCTGTTTACTTGGGACATTTTTAAATCTGGACGCCTTGTCCTAATCTTAACGTCAACAGTCATCCAGATCATCATCGTTCTTCAAAATGAGCTAAGTATTTCCTCAATGGTTTTCACTAAGTTTTAAATGATTTTAACCTGATTTTATGGACAGTGTGAGATTGCTATATGATGCAATATCTGCCTTCAAAATATGTTCTTGATTTATTGGTAGCTACTTCAGCTAGCTTTCTAAATGAAAAGGTACTTCTTGTACTAAGTATCTGGGAATGAGTTCTCACACCGTGGGAGTCTTATTAAACCCACTGTAAATAAAACCTTAGCTTTCACGTCCGCGGGATATTCTGCTCAATTCTACTGTTCTCAACTCTAGAATTTTCTACAGCAAATCATATTTTTGCAAGTAATGCCGTCAAGTGCCTTCCACCTAAATATGGGAATGCTTGTTCCTCACTGAGGAATTTATGTTGAAAATACTTCTGATCAGCATATAATTTGTCTTCCTTCGTTGGAAATTTTCCGCTGCATTCAACTACCATCTATAAACGTCACAACGCAATAAACTTTCTCAAACTAAAATTCAAATAGTGATCTCTACAATTACAATAACATTTCGTCTGATAAACTTTCCTTGTTGCAATAGTGAATTTTTCAACGGACTACAGTGCATAACAGTGCCCATTCAACGACCATCCGTGTCGCGTTCGAATGAAAGCTATAAATACGGCCATAAACATTTTCCTGATTCTCCTATTTCCTCCTCTCATACTCCTCACTAACACATTATAATAATTGTAAAATTTATGTTCTTTTCAATGAGGTGACACTCTATAGAAGTGCCCTCCCAATTTTGTACTGTTTTTCACAAGTAATTCTGCATCATTGGTGTCTAGTACACACCTCAAATCATATTGTTTTTCCTCTTTTCATTAGGGAATTCAATTATTTCTACTCACAAGTGAGTTTTCTAGCTTTTCCTTCTCCAGGTTTCACGAAAGGGTAACTGGCCCCATTTTCCTCGTGATCCTGTTTAAACATAGAAGTTCTAGAAACTTCTTCTTAATTTTTCTCTTCAGGTTTCACAATAAGGCACCTGCCCTATTTGTATAAATTATAATCGTAATTACTGTATAAATATAAGGAGTTATAGAAACTTCTATTTGATTTCTCTCTCTTTTTTTGGTTATAATTTCAAATTTAACATTTGTTCATACTTTTAGAACTTCCATTAGGAATTCTCAAAGTATATATATCGTACCTGATTTATGGTTAAACTTTAAATTTGCTAAACTCAGCACTATTTTAAAATCTTATATAGATTTGGTGCTTTCAAGAGGTTCCAAACCAAATTTTGTTAATCACCTAGTACAAACTTCAACAATTTTAGAGGTCTGAGACCTCATAGGTTTAAAATTTAAATTGTACATTTTACAGTTGTTAAAAATTATCATATGTTTACGCATTGTTATATAAATCAAACTAGCCTATATCCTTTTGCTTCATCATTTTCTATAAAATAACGATTAGGCAGGATCCTACCTCCCCTAACTCTACCCGAAAGCTCATTCTCGTTTTAAGAAACTCGAGCATCAAAGTTTAAAAAGTTCCACTATTTGTTGCATCCGAACAAAACTCTCCGCAAAAACTTTTTCAAAGTCGCTCTTTGCTTTTATAGCTAATTCGATCTAGCCAGTAAGGCAAGTATAGCTAGCTCCGCCAGCTTCCTCCTTGTTGAGACTTTCTCTACAACTTATGGTTGGTTTTCCAAATTTAAGTTTTTCTTCTTGTCTAAACTTTTAGTCGGCACTTTGCTGGATAGAAGCTTAGCCTTTCTTGAATGCAACAATTCGTGTTCTTACCAAAATTAAAAACCAAAAAGCTTCAAAAACAATCAAATTGTTTTGAAAAGCACGATAACTGCTTCATCGCTACCCTTCCTGGAAGCATTCGGTCGCTCCTTGGAAATTCTACAATTCCAAGAATTAACAAGAAGTTCCGTGACGAACTAAAGAGCCTACTTTTCATGCCAATGATTATTCTACAGTATATGAACCTATCTAGAATAATGACGAAATTAAGTTGCTAATATCGAAATTTCTAATTAGTTAGAAATACTGTATACCTGGCATAATGTAGCCTAATAGAGCACCACAGTTGTCAGCCCTGGTGACTGAATATATTCTTAGTTCCATCTCTTAAGGTACAGATTACAAAATTTGGTTGAAGTCCAATGAATAGCATGGACGTTACATGCAGTTAAACATTGGATCTAACAGCGCGCGTAAAATCATGTTGGCAACAATTTCATGCATGTATTGGTCAGAAATAAACTGAAATAATATGATCAATTGTTGTGCCAATTTTGAATGAAATCCATTAGTTAGTATAGAAGTTACATGCATTTTAAAATTGGACCTATCAGCAGGCTTAGAATCATGTTGGCAGCACTGACGTATATAAGTTACTCCAAATTAATATAGAATGTCAGGTACTATACGTGTGCATAGTTTAAAGCTGTCGGCTTGCATACTTTCTGATATATTGGTATTTGGATAACATAAAATAGGAGCATTTATTAACAGTTGGCAGCGCTGGTGGGTCTTAAGAATACGCTCAGTCATATCTGGTTATGTACACATACAACATACGAAATTTGGTTGAATTCCAATTGATAGTGTAGAAGTTATATGCATTTAAAAATTGGACCTATCAGCAGGCTTACAATCATTTTTGCAACACTGCCATGTATGGCCTCCTGGAAATTAAACTGCAATATTATTATCTATACGTGTGCCAATTTTGAAATAGCTCCCATTCATACCTTCGAAGATATCCAACATGGAGCTCAAATTTCAATTGCGATTTTTTAGCAGTTGGTAGCACTGACATCATTTTCAAATATGGCTGTGAGATATTCAGGTATAGATCTTTACTTCTACCAAATTTTGTTTCGATTGCTCCAGCCGTTTAGGAGTTGATAGGGAGGACACACACACAGCCAGACAGACAGAAGGACAGACAGACAGACAGTCAGACAGGACAGACAGACAGACAGACAGACAGACACACATTTGTCCGATCTCATAAGTCTACTTTTTCCTCATTTTTGCAAAATGTGAAAAGTAGGCTAAAAACATCACGGCGAATTTAAATTATTTGCGCCTTTCAAAACCGTTGATTAAACCTGATTCCTTTGAAAAGATATACAACAATTCTGTCATTCTTTGTCTTGCCAGACTACCACCCTTCCCCATATTACCCAAGTCTAGGCTGAGAAGGGAAAGCACAAACTTCACTCAAGCTCCAGCCGCATTTCCCGTTAGCTACGTCCAGGTCCATACCCACTTTAGGTGTTTCACGGGCCTTGCGGTGACACTCGCCACTAACTCACTTAAATTTATTTTGTTGGTGTTGGACTCTCGTCCTATTATCCACACTTGTTCCTTAGTCCGAAATCCACTTCCCTTTTCTTTTTCTCTTCATCTTCCCTTGGGGGTAGGGTTAATTCCTAGAAAAAACCTACCCACCCTCAACCCTCTAAGGAAAAGGACTGAGGGACTCAGTAAAAAGGTGAGCCATGAAAGGCAGATAGGAAAGAGGAGAGCGTCGACACTGCTCGTCTTTGCATTACAATGCCGAGGGTGAATTGGGCTGTGCTCTCACGAAGCAGTCCGCTACGTAAAGTAGTATCAACTTGCATGCCAGTGAAGAACGGTATCGGGGTTAAGTCATGCGCTAGATTCTGAGGAGAGGAAATTTGTCTGGATTTAGCGATTTACATAGCGTAAGGTGACGCCGAAAGCTGATTCCTCTGTGCGATGGCGGTTGTTACTTTCTAACTCTCTCTTCGAAACATTCCATGTTCATGTAGCAAGGTCTCATTGTCGCCGTCTTCAGGATGTTATTTGGTTCGCAGTGGCTTCTTCTAAGAACATTATTACGCAAGTTAATTATAGACTTACTGTAGGTTCCCAGTTATTTTTATAGAATCCACAGGTAATTTCATGGAGAAAGTGGAGATGATGATTGTATTTCTTACGGGGGTGAAATATGTAGGTCACCTTCCCCTAATGGTATGGATTAAAACCTAACCGAAATGATGATGATGATGGTAATTGTTGTTTTAAGGGGCCTAACATCTAGGCTATCGGCCCCTGATGGTTTGGGTGATCGTGAAGATGAAAATGAAATGTCAACTTAAAACTAAAACTAACTACTAACTTATATACTAGAAGAAGAAATGGAAAACTAAAGGAGAATAAGGCAAATAAAGGACAGGAGGAAAAGAAATGCCCTCAACCCTCGAAGAAGGCGGATTGAGGGACTTGGAATGAAGGAGAGCCATGAAAGGCAGATTGGAAAGTGAAAGAGGAGAGGGTCCGCCCCGAAGGTAAGGGACAAAAGGGGAAAACTGACCCAGCTCAGGAATCCCTCGGGGTCGCCAACTCCCGAACTCACCAGCCGTGAGCCCCTGAGGGTGTAGCATTATCGAGGGTGCACCAAAAGTGGTGGGGCTACATACACCCTGCCTCCTTAAGGGCCTTGAGCACAAGGCAGGAGGTAAAAGAAAAAGAAGGCTGACCCCACACAGAAGGAGGGTGTCAGGAAAGATGAGACAAGGGCCAATTAAGGCGGGAAAGGAAGAGACTCCCTAGGCCTCGGATACCCTAATACCGTCGGGGTCGGAAGAGAACAAGAGTTGACCAAGGGAGGTCGACAGGAAAGAAGAAAGAGAGGAGCCCGGCACAAGTAAGTGGAAGCAATGCCGGACTCAGCTGGGGCCCCGTGGTCGCCAACCCACGCCCACTAGATGTGAGCCCCTGGGGGACCTAACCGAAATCAATAAAATACAATACAAAGATGAATATAGTGATGATGGTAATTGTTTATTTAAGCGGTGAAACATCGAGGTTAACGGCCTATAATGGTTTATGTGGCAATAAGAAATTATGATGAAAAAAAAATTAGAAGTAAAATGAACTAGGCCTACAGACTTTAAAACATACAAGAATAAATAAGGCAGGAAAAGGAAATGCACTCAAGTTTCCAACAATGTGGGCTGATGGACTTGGAAAGAAGTAGAGCCATGGAAAGTGATGGGAAAGAGGAGGATATGATGCTGATAATTGTTGTTCTAAGAGGTCTAATATCTAGAATATCTGCCCCTAGGGAAGAGGAGAGGATCCACCCAAATATCAGTGGAGAAGGCAAAATAGGATCCCTCGGGATAGCCAACGTCTGGGCTCACCCTTGAGGGTGTAGCACTATCCAAGACGTAAAGGTGGTGGGCCTTGAGCAGAAAGTAGGAAATGTCGTTTTAAAAAGAAGAGGTCTGATACCCCCAATAATGAGGGTACCAAGAAAGATGATACAAGGGTCAATTATTGTGGGATAATGAAAGACATCGTAGGTCTTGTAAACTCTAATACCATCGGGGTTGGAGAAGAACATAGAGTTGACCAAGGAAGGTCAATAGAAAAGGTGAAAGGGAGGAGCCGAGCACAAAAGTAACTGGAATTAATACCGGATTCAGCTGAGGTCCCGTGGTCACCAACCACATGCTACTTGACGTGAGCCCTTGAGGGGAGGCGGCATGGCCATGTAATTAACATCCAGCAAGAGACTAGCCATGAGAGAGAAAGTAGTCGAGGATCTATAAATTAAGAATTAATTAAAATTAGCATAAATTAGAACCAGTAAATTAGAAATAGATACAAGAAGAAGACTGCCAAGGCTACACGTGTGGATATCATCGCAATTATGACATAATAAATGCGGAAATGTGGTAGCTACGTCGAGACCTTAACGTGTAAAACATCTACATGAAGGCTGAGTAATGATCCCATCATATCAGGAGAATTATCATAGTAAATTATTCAGTGATTTAACAGCAATCACACTATCGTTAAGTTACACGTGTAGTCTCTGGAACTCTAACACTGTTTGTTCAGCTGGAAGATTACCGATTAGGAAATACAACGTATAAAACGTAGTTCACATTATCACAAGAGCTGAAAAGGTTATATCATATCGTGACTGTATTTTATGAGCGAAACATGTAGGTTATGATGATGATGATGATAATTGTTGTTTTAAGGGGCCTAACATCTATGTTATCGGCCCCTAATGATCTGGGTGATGGCGTAAATGAGAATGAAATGGAAACCAGAACGGAAATTATGTGAGACGGAAAATACGTACAAAGAGAAACTCAGATGGAAACAACTCACAATATGGTCTTACAAAAGGGAATTTAGAATGAAAATATTCACAAAAAGAATGGATTGAAAAAGACCCACAAAACGTAGGCTAGATTCAAAATACGTACAAAATGCAATGTAGCGTCGAAATACTTACAAAATGCAACCGAAATTCAAACTATTTACAAAACGCAAATCAGATCGAAATTACGTACAAAATGCAATTGAGGTTCAAAATACTTACAAAATGCAATTGAAATTGAAAATACACAATGCAATTCAGATTGAAATATCCAAGTTCCAATCCAAATTATTCACAAAGTGCAATTGAAGTTCAAAATACTTACAAAATGCAATTGAAATCGGAAATGCTTACAAAATGGACGGTAGATTCAAACGACTCATGTGGATTGACAATACTTACAAAATGCAATTTAGATTGAAAATACTTGACAAAATGTAATTTAGATTCAAAATACCCACAAAATGCATTTGAGAATCAAAATATGTGCAAAATGCCCACCAAACAAATGCAATTTACATTCAAAATTCGTGCGAAATGCAGTTTTGGTTGAAAATACTTACAAAATGCAATTGAAATTCAAAATACTCACTAAAAGGCCCGTCTACCTGCAATGAAAGACTTACTAAAAAGCAATTTAGATTGTCAATCTTTAGAAAATGCAATTGAGGGTAAAAACAATCGCGAGATGTAATTTAGATCGAAGAAACTTACAAAATGCAACGTAGATCAAAAATGCCTTTAACAAAAATCGCTAGAAGGGAATTTAGATACACGGTGAACCAAGTAACAAAAACAGTGCGGGAATCTTAAAGAGAAAAGGATATATAAGGAAAAGAGGAGAGGAGAGGGTCAGCCCCAAAGGTAAGGGACAAAAGGGGAAAACTGACCCAGCTCAGGAATCCCTCGGGGTCGCCAACTCCCGAACTCACCAGCCGTGAGACCGAGGATATAGCACTATCCAGTGTGCACCCTGCCTCCTTTAAATTCTTGAGCAGAAGACAGAAGATACCATGAAAATAAAACGAAGAGGTCTGATCACTTGAAGAATGAGGGTATCAGGAAAGATGAGAGAAGGGGAAATTAAGGCGGGAAAGAGAAATACACACTAGGCCTCAGATAAAATAATACTGTCGGGGTCAGAAGATGATGATATTCACGATAATTGTTGTTTTAATGGACCTAATATCGAGGTCACTGGCTCCGTTATGAAATTAAACGATTTGCACTACAGTATATTAATACTTTAAAAATATCTTCTCTCCCTCATGAACCAGATGACGAAGTTTATTGATAGCCCATCATCATGTAGAATTGTTGAGGAGATTGCGAGTCTTCGCAGATCAGCCAGATCCACACACTTCAAGAGAATGTGTGCCACACAAAGGTGGGCACTGGAAGTACAACCAGAGGGGTCACTTCTTAACAAGTGGGAGTGCATAGCAATCCCATGGCTGATCCGGATTCGACAGAGAACCACAGCTTCCTTCCGGCTAGATCAAAAGGAAGATTTCGATACCTTTGTTGTCTCCTTGATGGCTCTCATATTGGGCAGAGGCGAGGCGCGCCACGCTTCTTCCAGTGTGACGTATTTAATACAAGAAATATTATAGTTATTGTATATGTATGTTATAAAAAGAGCCACAAAACTGAAACTGCATTCGCGTGCAGGTCTGTTTTATGCAACATGCTGTTCAGCTGGATCCAGTGTACAGATTTGTAAGACTACAAACATCAAGCTATTAACATGATAAATGTGGAGTGTAACTTATAATTCACTAAACATCTAAGAATGCAGGATAAGCTTCACAATAAAATATTCTGTCAATGGCCATAGAGAATTTTGGCTATTAGGTCGTGGAATTTACAAAGTGTACAAACCATATATTTGGTGGGTAGAGAATTAAAATATCAGATGAATGCAGGACGCGAAATCGCGACCTCCACATTACATTTGATGATGATGATGATGATGATGATAATTGTTGTTTTACGGGCCTTGATGGTTTGGGTGATCGTGAAGATGAAAATGAAATGCAAACTTAAAAAAGAAACTAAAATTAACTACTAACCTACATATAGAAGAAGAAATGGAAAAGTAAAGAAGAATAAGGCAAATAAAGGACAGGAGGAAAAGAAATGCCCTCAACCCTCGAAGAATGTGGATTTAGGGACTGGGAAGGAAGGAGAGCCGTAAAAGGCAGATAGGAAAGTGAAAGAGGAGAGGGTCCTCCCCACAGGTAAGGGTCAAAAGGGTGAAACGGGACCCAGCTCAGGAATCCCTCGGGGTCGCCAACTCCCGAACTCACCAGCCGTGAGCCCCTGAGGGTGTAGCATTATCTAGGGTGCACCAAAAGTGGTGGGGCTACATACACCCGGCCTCCTTGAGGGCCTTGATCAGACGGCAGGAGATAATATGAAAAGAAAAAGAAGGCTGACCCGTCGCAGAAGGAGGGTATCAGGAAAGATGAGACAAGGGCCAATTAAGGCGGGAAATGAAGAGACTCCCTTGGTCTCAAATACCCTAAAACCATCGGGGTCGGAAGAGAACAAGAGTTAACCAAGTGAGGTCGACAGGAAAGAAGATGGAGAGGAGCCCGGCAGAAGTAAGTGGAAGCAATGCCGGACTCGGCTGGGGTCCCATGGTCGCCAACACACGTCCCACTAGATGTGAGCCCCTGGGGGGACTCTACATTTGAGCTTACTCTATGTGGAGACGCATTTAATTCCCTCTTCGAGGGCACATCTATGTCATTGGTATATTCATTCTCATGTCCAACGTATTGGCTCAGTGTCAGGGCAAAGACTGTCAGAGTTGCATATCACAGGTCTCTGTCCCACGTGCTTTGTACGTTTCAACTTTTATTTTCCATCTACAGTTCACGCCACGGGTTTTGACCGATGAGCCCTGATTTCACAGACGTACAGAGGACAGATGGCGAACCTCAGGCATGTGAATTTCCTACCGCGGAACTGAAAACTCACGTATCAATTGCACATGCATGAGGCTCACCGACTGTCCTCTGTACGAGTGTGATGATGATGATGATGATGATGATAATGATGATGATGATTGTTCATTTTAGGGGCATAACATCTAGATTATCGGCCCCAAATGGTCTGGATGATCGTGAAGATGATGATGATGATGATAATTGTTGTTTTAAGGGGCCTAACATCTAGGTTATCGGCCCCTGATGGTTTGGGTGATCGTGGAGATGAAAATGAAAAGCGAACTTAAAACTAAAACTAACTACTAACCTACATACTAGAAGAAGAAATGTAAAACTAAAGGAGAATAAGGCAAATAAAGGACAGGAGGAAAAGAAATGCCCTCAATCCTCGAAGAAGGCGGATTGAGGGACTTGGAAGGAAGGAGAGCCATGAAAGGCAGATAGGACAGTGAAAGAGGAGAGGGTCCGCCCCAAAGGTAAGGGACAAAAGGGGAAAACGGACCCAGCTCAGGAATCCCTCGGGGTCGCCAACTCCCGAACTCACCAGCCGTGAGCCCCTGATGGTGTAGCAATACCCAGGGTGCGCCAGAAGTGGTGGGGCTACATACACCCGGCCTCCTTGAGGGCCTTAAGCAGAAGGCAGGAGATAACATGAAAAGAAAAAGATGATGATGATGATAATTGTTGTTTTAAGGGGCCTAACATCTAGGTTATCGACCCCTGATGGTTTGGGTGATCGTGAAGATGAAAATGAAAAGCGAACTTAAAACTAAAACTAACTACTAACTTACATACTAGAAGAAGAAATGGAAAACTAAAGGAGAATAAGGCAAATAAAGGACAAGAAGAAAAGAAATGCCCCCAACCCTTGAAGAAGGCGGATTGAGGGACTTGGAAGGTAGGAGAGCCATGAAAGGCAGGTAGGAAAGTGAAAGAGGAGAGGGTCCGCCCCAAAGATAAGGGACAAAAAGGGAAAACGGACCCAGCTCAGGAATCCCTCGGGGTCGCCAACTCCCGAACTCACCCGCCGTGAGCCCCTGAGGGTGTAGCATTATCTAGGGTGCACCAAAAGTGGTGGGGCTACATACACCCGGCCTCCTTGAGGGCCTTAAGCAGAAGGCAGGAGATAACATGAAAAGAAAAAGAAGGCTGACCCCTCGCTGAAGGAGGGAATCAGAAAAGATGAGGCAAGGGCCAATTAAGGCGGGAAAGGAAGAGACTCCCTAGGCCTTGGATACCCTAATACCGTCGGCGTCGAAAGAGAACAAGCGTTGACCAAGTGAGGTCGACAGGAACGAAGACGGAGAGGAGCCCGGCACAATAAAGTGGAAGTAATGCTGGACTCAGCATGGGCCCCGTGGTCGCCAACCCATGTCCCACTAAATGTGAGCCCCTGGGGGGAAAGTAACTGAGATTGAAACTACTCACAAAATGGAGAGCGGTAATACGTACAAAAGGGAATTTAGAACGAAGATACTCACAAAAGGAATAGATTGAAAAATACGCACAAAATGTAGGCTAGATTCAAAATACGTACAAAATGCAATGTAAAGTCGAGACACTTTCAAAATGTAATTGATATTCAAAATACTTACACAATGCAAATGCGATTGAAAATATTTACAAAATGCAATTGAAATTGACCTCCGTCGCTTAGGCGGCAGCACGCCGGCCTCTCACTGCTGGGTCCGTGGTTCAAATCCCGGTCACTCCATGTGAGATCTGTGCTGGACAAAACGGAGGCAGACAGGTTTTTCTCCGGGTTCTCCGATTTTCCCTGTCAAAATTTCATTCCAGCAACACTCTCCACTATCATTTCATTTCATCTGTCATTCATTTAATCATTGCCCCAGAGGAGTGCGTCAAGCCTCGGCAGCCGGCAGAGTTCATATCCTGACCCGGTCGGAGACTGGAAGCAGGCTGTGGATTTTCATTTGCAATTGAAATTGAAAATACACAATGCAATTTAGATTGAAAAACGCCCATTTCAGATCCAAAATATTCACAAAGTGCAATTGAAATTGAAAATGCTTCTAAATTGCAATTGAAATTGAAAATGCTTACAAAATGTACTCTTTGAACGTCAATGGGTTCGGTTTTCACAAAGTATCACACATGATTACAGTAGTTGGGGCTTTACCATACAAAATCCGACAAAAAACAAAACATAGCAACAGAAACTTCTGATGCACATAAGAAGACATCAACCCACCGAGCAACAGTGAAGAAAGCAATAAATAGTTGCATATGTGATTTGTCCCTCTTGCATGGGTTTACTGGAGTCAACATTTTTTGGCATCCTAAAAACTGATGATGATGATGATAATTGTTGTTTTAAGGGGCCTAGCATCCAGGTTATCGGCCCCTAATGATCGGGGTGATAGCGAAAATGATAATGAAATGGAAACCAGAACAAAATTATCTGAGACGGGAAATACGTACAAACAGGAACTCAGATGGAAACAACTCACAATATGGTCTTACAAAAGGGAATTTAGAACGAAAAGATGCACAAAAAGAATAGATTGAAAAAGACCCACAAAACGTAGGCTAGATTCAAAATACGTACCAAATGAAATGTAGCGTCGAAATACTTACAAAATGCAACTGAAATTCAAAATACTTACAAAATGCAAATGAGATCGAAATTACGTACAAAATGCAATTGAAATTGAAAATACACAATGCAATTCAGATTGAAATATCCCAGTTCCAATCCAAATTATTCACAAAGTGCAATTGAAATTCAAAATACTTACAAAATGCAATTGAAATTGAAAATACTTACAAAATGGACGGTAGATTCAAACGACTCATGTGGATTGACAATACTTACAAAATGCAATTTAGATTGAAAATACCCACAAAATGCAATTGAGAATCAAAATATGTGCAGAATGCCCACCAAACAAAATGCAATTTAGATTCAAAATTCGTGCGAAATGCGGTTTTGGTTGAAAATACTTACAAAATGCAATTTAAATTCAAAATACTCACTAATAGGCCCGTCTACCTGCAATGAAAGACTTACTAAAAAGCAATTTAGATTGTCAATCTTTACAAAATGCAATTGAGGGTAAAAACAATCGCGAGATGTAATTTAGATCGAAGAAACTTACAAAATGCAACGTAGTTTAAAAATACCTACAAAAAAAATCGCTAAAAGGGAATTTAGATACAGGGGGAACCAAGTAACAAAAACAGTGCCGGAATCTTAAAGAGAAAAGTAAATATAATGAAAAGAGGAGAGGAGAGGAGTGGAGAGGGGATAGGAGAGGAGAGAGGAGAAGGTCCGCCCCAAAGGTAAGGGACAAAAGGGCAAAACGGACCCAGCTCAGGAATCCCTCGGGGTCGCCAACTCCCGAACTCACCAGCCGTGAGCCCCTGAGGGTGCAGCATTATCTACGCTGCACCAGAAGTGGTGGGGCTACATACACCCTGCCTCCTTAAGGGCCTTGAGTACAAGGCAGGAGGTAAAAGGAAAAGAAAAAGAAGGCTGACCCCTCACAGAAGGAGGGTATCAGGAAAGATGAGACAAGGGCCAGTTAAGGCGGGAAATTGAATGATTCCCTAGGCCTCGGATAACCTAATACCGTCGGGGTCGGAAGAGAACAAGAGTTGACCAAGGGAGGTCGACATCAAAGAAGATGGAGAGGAGGCCAACACCAGTAAGTGGAAGCAATGCTGGACCCAGCTGGGGTCCCGTGGTCGGCAACCCACGCCCCACTCGTTGTGAGCCCCTGGGAGGATCCTAAAAACTATAGTTACCTTCTGTGGTCTCACGAGTTGCCTACATATTGAGACGCCTGTCTTGTCCTGTTCTTGAAGAAATGGAACAAGAAAAGGCAAATAAAGACAGGAAGAAAAGAAATGCCCGCAACCCTCAGAGAATGAGGTTTGAGAGACTTGGAAGGAAGAAGAGCCATGAAAGTCAGATAGGAAAGGGAAAGATGACTCATGTGTGATCGTTTTGTTCTTTAGTTCAAATAACATTTTCAAATAACACACAAGAAGCTGTTACAAATGCTTTAAAATATAAATGTATCGTAATATGATGATGATGATAATTGTTGTTTTAAGGGGCCTAACATCTAGGTTATCGGCCCCTGATGGTTTGGGTGATCGTGAAGATGAAAATGAAATGCGAACTTAAGCTAAAACTAACTACTAACCTACATACTAGATGATGATGATGATGATAATTGTTGTTTTAAGGGGCCTAACATCTAGGTTATCGGCCCCTGATGGTTGGGGTGATCGTGAAAATGAAAATGAAAAGTGAAGTTAAAAACTAAAAATAACTAATAACCTAGCTACTAGAAGAAGAAATGGAAAAATAAAGGAGAATAAGGCAAATAAAAGGACAGAAGGAAAAGAAATGCCCTCAACCCTCGGAGAAGGCGGATTGAGGGACTTGGAAGGAAGGAGAGCCTTGAAAGGCAGATAGGAAAGTGAAAGAGGAGAGGGTCCGCCCCAAAGGTAAGGGACAAAAGGGGAAAACGGACCCAGCTCAGGAATCCCTCGGGGTCGCCAACTCCCGAACTCACCAGCCGTGAGCCCCTGAGGGTGTAGCATTATCTAGGGTGCACCAGAAGTGGTGGGGCTACATACACCCGGCCTCCTTGAGGGCCTTAAGCAGAAGGCAGGAGATAACATGAAGAGAAAAAGAAGGCTGACCCCTCGCAGAAGGAGGGTATCAGAAAAGATGAGACAAGGGCCAATTAAGGCGGGAAAGGAAGAAAGGAAGAGACTCCCTAGGCCTCGGATACCCTAATACCGTCGGGGTCAGAAGAGAACAAGAGTTGACCAAGGGAGGTCGACAGGAAAGAAGAAAGAGAGGAGCCGGCACAAGTAAGTGGAAGCAATGCCGGACTCAGCTGGGGCCCCGTGGTCGCCAACCCACAACCCACTAGATGTGAGCCCCTGGGGGGTGTATCGTATTAACAACTTGTCATTCTTCAAATTCGATGCGTATAGAATGCCAAAGGAAGACAAACTAATTTAGTCCCACATAGACCAGTCATGACATCTGGCGGAAATGTTTCGCAGTAGGTAATCCTAATAGGGCAAGAACATTCTAGCGGCCTTAATATGACACTTTTCAACTACAGCTGTTCCATCATCCTGACCGGTGCGCAGCTCGTATTAAGTTGGCCATGATTGTCACCCTCCTAGTTCATCTGGTTGCTGTTAGGTGTCTCTCTTGCAGATCCGGTGGCAAATGTTGTTTTAATTAAATATATATTTTCCATTGTAATATGCCCAATATAATTATTAATATTATATTGTCTGAGTAATTACAAAACAATAAATACAAAAAAAAATCAAGCAAAGGAAACTAACTCTGATAGGATTTGATTCCGGCCAAACTGGTAAAAGACTAACGCTTTACCAGAGAGCCAAAAAGGTCCACCGAAATCCAACGTTATAATTGACTTACATACAAGTTAAGTCAATACAAGTCATACAATCAAGGCTTAAATTGTGAAATTAAAACATCAGCGCATGACTTATACTCAGCACAATGTGGACACACAAGAAGTAGAATATTAACATGACAAGGAATAACCACTTCACGAAGAAATAGTTAATATTAATATGCTGAATTTTATGCAATTTTAATAAACTGGGACTTGCTATTTTAGCTTTCAGTGTTCTTTTATTTAATGTTCTTCATTCTGTGACTTGACTACGTTGTTTCGAGTGCACTAAGTTTTAGTGTCTGCCACATCTTGCCCGTAAGTTTTCACGCACCATACATTCCATTTTCATTTCATCACCCTGTTTTAACATATGATTGCACAAAGGAGCATTATCTTAATTTGTTGGGCCTGTCTTATAAAAGCTGATGAAGGGATCATGATCATTTGGATCCCGAAACATGTACCGTAATTTTAAGTAGATGTGATCTTTGATTGCTTTATAATTAGAAGTATTGACTGGGCGGACCCATAATTACCAGGATATTTATTCATTCTAGTTATATAATCTCATCAATACGGAACAATGTCAAGTGTCAACAACCTTGAGGTTAACATTTCTGATACAACGTCTTAGCAAATAATGATTTGGACTAAAAGATTTCTTCAGTGGTGTATATTTTTATTATAAAGCATTTCATACCAAGTCTATATTCTTTCTAACAGAAGGCTACAGTATAATACAAGCAATACTAGAACTAGTGAATTATAGGTCAGACACAATATATCAGCTTCCAACTTGTCTTGTAACCGAGACGGTTCGGTTTTTAATAGTCACTGCTACGGTGTAATATTATAATATGAAATTAAAACACCGAACGAGCCACGTCCTTTACGACAGTTTAAACCATTATCGGTTCGATAATCGGAACTGTGAGTTCTAAGTTTTGAATTATAATGCTTGCGCAATTCACACGGCCACTATCTTGAAATGATCCAGGATGATGACCTTGTATTTTTGGCGCAAGACGCGTCCCATATAAAGGTATGTTATTACCAATTTTTGTAGAGATCGGATGATTAGTTAAGTCGCAATTTTATTTTATTTTATGTTTTGAACATTTGAGTGGCCGCCATTCAGTTTTGGTAAAGATGGTGGCGATATAAAACATGACAATGAGGTGACCTTGGCGAGTGCTACCTCTGTAACAAATTTTATTCAATTCGGTTTTGTTGTGTTTGAATTGATAAGTGGGGACATACACAAACTGACACACACACACACTACTTGCACACAGACAGACAGACTGACTACTTTTGACCCGCGTAGATCTCATAAGTCTATTTTCATTTTTTTTTTTTTGCAAGAATCGAAAGTAGGCTAAAAAGAGGGAAAAGAAACAATGGACAGGAAATGCCCTCAATCCACGAAGAATGAGGATTGAGGGACTTGGAAGGAAGGAGAGCCATGAAAGACAGATTGGAAAGAGAAAGAGGAGAGGGAACACACAAAAGTCAGTGGAAAAAGGGAAAAACGGTCTCAGCTCAGGAATCCCGCGGGGTTGCCCACTACCAAACTCACCAGACGTGAGGCATTGAGGATGTAGCACTATCCAGGGAGCACCATAAGTGGTGGAGCTCTGTACACCCTGACTCCTTTAGGGTCCTTAGAAGAAGGCAGAAGATATCATGAATACTGTACAAATTGTATCTGTAAAGCCATACGTTAAATAAACAATCATAAATACTAGAAAAACAAGAACAATAATAAATAAATGTTGGTGTGTCGACCGATTTAACAACTATGGCATTTAGATACGCAGGTGTGCCGGAATATTGCCCTGAAAGGGTTGTTTAACCTGCCAGAATATCTACAGACACGACTTCCTCACACCCTCAAACGTCAACTGACTGAGCCAGGATTCGATCTTGCAAACTTTCGGCACAGCAGCCGAGAGAAAAACAAGAGGTCTGACCCCTTGAATCAGGAATGAGGTAAGATGAGACAAGGGTCAATTAAGGCGGGAGAGTTAAAGACACTCTAGGCTTCGGATACCCTAATACCGTCGGGGTTGGAAGAGAGCAAGAGTTGACCTAGAGAGGTTGACAGGAAAGAGGACAGTGAGGAGCCCGGCACAAGTAAGTGGAAGGAAAGTCGGACTCAGCTGGGGTCCCGTGGTCGCCAACCCAGGCCTCACTAGCCGTTAAGACTCTGGGGAGGGAGGGGGGGGGGGGGTCAAAAGTGACAAGATGTTCAGAGAACAACATATAGCCTACTATCTCCTAAATGCATGGGTATTGTTACAACTCTTTGTCCTTTTCAAGGAGTATAATTGAATGTTGGTTGTAGTAGCTTGTCAAAATACAACGTGCGATACGGATATTATACGTTGATTGAATCTTCACCTGAATTACTGTATATACAGTATACACACACTAATACCGCCATCACAATAACACAAGATGTCGGACAAAAATCAACACTCACCCAAGTACATGGGGTTGAATGATGATGATCATCATCATTGTTATTTTAAGGGGCCTACCATCTAGGTTATCGGCCCATAATGGCTTGGGTTATAGTGAAAATGAAAGATGATCAAATGATGATGATGATGATAATTGTTGTTTTAAGGGGCTTAACATCTAGGTTATCAGCCACTAATGGTGTGGCTGATCGTGAAGATGATAATGAATTTTAAACTATAACTAGATATTGAATTGTAAACTATAACTAAAACTCACTACCAACTTATACACTAGAAGAAGGAATGAAAAACAATAGGACAATAAGGCAAATAAAGGACAGGAGGAAAAGAAATGCCCCCAACCCTCGAAGAATGTTTGAGGGACTTGGAAGGAAGGAGAGCCACGAAAGGCAGATAGGAAAGTGAAAGAGAAGAGGGTCCGCCCCAGAGGCAATGGAAAAAGGGAAAAAAACGGACCCGGCTTAGGAAACCCACACCCCGGGGTCGGCAACTCCCGAACTCACCAGCCATGAGCACTTGAGGGTGTAGCTATATCGAGGGTGCACCCGAAGTGGTGGGGCTACACACACCCTGCCTCCTTAAGGGCCTTCAGCAGAAGGCAGGAGATATCATGAAAAGAAAAAGAAGGCTGACCCCTCGAAGAATGAGGGTATCAGGAAAGATGAGACAAGGGCCAATTAAGGCGGGAAAGTAAAAGACTCCCTAGGCCTCGGATACCCTAATACCGTCGGGGTCGGAAAAGAACAATAGTTAATCAAGGGAGGTCGATAGGAAAGATGACAGAAAGGTGCCCGGCACAAGTAAGTAGAAGTAATGTCAAACTCAGCTGGGGCCCCGTGGTCCCCAACCCACGTCCCACTAGTCGTGAGCCCCTAGTAAATCCATATTACAAATGGTATCGCACGAGTAGATTCAACAAGTGAGCTACGGCGCGCGAACCGTTTTTACCAGGTCCTATAGCCTATGTATTCATAAAATATTCATCCGATTGCGATGGAACTTTGGTGAGTAGTTGTGTACACTCCTGCGAAGGGTTATAAATTAGTAAATCGATGATGATGATGATAATTGTTGTTTTAAGGGGCCTAACATCTAGGTTATCGGCCCCTAATGATCTGGGTGATAGCGAAAATGATAATGAAACGGAAACCAGAACGAAAATTAAGGGAGACGGAAAATACTTACAAAAAGAAACTCGGATTGAAACGACTCACAAAATGTTCTTACAAAAGGGAATTTAGAACGAAAAGATTCACAAAAGGAAGAGATTGAAAAATACCCACAAAATGAAGGCTAGGTTCAAAATACGTACAAAATGCAATGTAGCGTCGAAATACTTACAAAGTGCAACTGAAATTCAAAATACTTACAAAATGCAAATGAGATCGAAAATACGTACAAAATGCAATTGAGGTTCAAAATACGTACAAAATGCAATTGAAATTGAAAATACACAATGCAATTCAGACTGAAATAGGCCTTATCCCAGGTCCAATCCAAATTATTCACAAAGTGCAATCGAAATTCAAAATACTTACAAAATGCAATTGAAATTGAAAATGCTTACAAAATGTACGGTGATTCTAACGACTCATGTGGATTGACAATACTTACAAAAAGCAATTTAGATTGAAAATACTTGACAAAATGTAATTTAGATTCAAAATACCCACAAAATGCAATTGAGAATCAAAATATGTGCAAAATGCCCCCAAACAAAATGCAATTTAGATTCAAAATTCGTGCGAAATGCGGTTTTGGTTGAAAATACTTACAAAATGCAATTGAAATTCAAAATACTCACTAAAAGGCCCCGCAACCTGCATTGAAAGACTTACTAAAAAGCAATTTAGATTGTCAATCTTTACAAAATGCAATTGACGTTGAAAACAATCGCGAGATGTAATTTAGATCGAAAAAAACTTACAAAATGCAACATAGATCAAAAATGCCTTAAAAATCGCTAAAAGAGAATTTAGATACACGGTGATTCGAGTAACAAAAACAGTGCGGGAATCTTAAAGAGAAAAGGAAATGAAGGAAAAGAGGAGTGGAGAGGGGAGGGGAGGGGAGAGAGGAGAAGGTCCGCCCCAAAGGGAAGGGACAAAAGGGGAAAACGGACCCAGCTCAGGAATCCCTCGGGGTCGCCAACGCCCGAACTCACCAGCCGTGAGCCCCTGAGGGTGTAGCATTATCTAAGGTGCACCAAAAGTGGTGGGGCTACATACACCCTGCCTCCTTAAGGGCCTAGAGCACAAGGCAGGAGGTAAAAGGAAGAGAAAAAGAAGGCTGACCCCTCACAGAAGGAGGGTGTCAGGAAAGATGAGACAAGGGCCAATTAAGGCGGGAAAGGAAGAGACTCCCTAGGCCTCGGATACCCTAATACCGTCGGGGTCAGAAGAGAACAAGAGTTGACCAAGTGAGGTCGACAGGAAAGAAGACGGAGAGGAGCCCGGCACAAGTAAGTGAATTAGTAAATCCATCTTGCAATAGGTGGCACACGTTTAGATTCAACAAATGTGTTATGGCGCGTGAATCGTTTCAACAAAGTCCCATATGTGTTCATATAACATTTATCCGATGGCGATGAAACTTTGTTGAGTTGTTGAGCACGCTCCCAAGAATGTTCTGAAATAGTAACTCCATTTTACAATAGTTTACAGGCAGTTAACGGAAAATGAAAGAAATATTGTGTATCCATAAGCACGTCAACAAATTAAGTTATAAATCTATAAATAAAGAAAATCAAGTAAAAAAAAATGACCTCCTTGGATTTGATCCAGGAACTTCTAGACTATGAGACTAGGACGCTACCAGTACGCTATACACGCCAAGTTTTAACACTAGGTTAACTACTGGTTTGGAATAACTGCATAAATTTTTTTGTCTTGAAATGAACGATTTCATTAGCGTTTACTGCACGTTTTATAAGCAACTATCTGAAGTACCTGTTCTTCGAACGGCTTTTAGTACTTGCTGGCCTAAATCATTAATATAATCACACATTCATAATGAAGTTATGTTATTTCCATGTTACCAACTACGAGTGTGTAGACTACATGCATATGTTATGAAAATGTCCACTTTATAATGCAAAATTACAAATGTCATAATTTTGTATTGTAAAGTGGACATTTGCATAACATATCAAAATCAATACGGGAAAACTTAGAAAAATGACTAAAATCATAGATATTCACGACTACATGCATTTTCACTCATCCAATTAGTAAGCAGAGGTAGGAAAGTGAAAATCCACAGCCTGCTTTCAGTCGACCGACCGGGTCAGGGAATGGAATGAATGATACCCCCATCTAGCGTCGAGGATATGAACTGTGCCGGCTGCCTAAGCCTGTCGCACTCCCCTGGGGCAATGATTAAATTAATGCCTTTTGAAATGAAATGAAAGTGGAGATTGTTGCTGGAATGGAATTGTGACAGGGAAAACCGGAGTACCCAGAGAAAAACCTGTCTGTCTCCGATTTGTAGGTATATATTTGAAATAAATATCAGCTTCTATGTAATAAAATTTAAATAACCTCTCTTAAATATTGAACACCTATAGTTTAACGCCTTCATACTATATTTAAACATATAAACAGTATGCTAAAAATACATCAAACATGGTAGCAAAATGTCATATCCGCAGTAAGTAATATTGCGGAAACTACGTATCATGTCATGATAAAGAGTAACAGTAACAAAACGAACTTTAATCATCCCAAGTAATAATAACAAAATCAGTTTTAATCACAGCAAATTTTTTAAGTGTATGCCGTGTCTTGAGCGAGATTTCGCCTAGTATCTCCGAGATGGTTCATCAGCGAGCACTAGTGGGCTATTTGCGGACCACCAAAGAGTAGCAAACTGCGCCATACCTTAATTTTTATCTAGAACACCTCCGGTACTTTACTGCGAGAGCTAAACGCTCAAACAGTTTTTCACCTCCCTATAAAGGCTTCCAAAATGATTGCATATTGAATTTCAGGGCCAAGCAATTAAAACTCAGCAACTTTTCTAGGTTTACGCCGTGTTTTGTGCGGAGTTTCATTAGCCGTGAAAGGCAAAATACCAACTTTATTGAAATAAGTTTGCCCAGTTCGGCAGCAAGATTAATTATGAAAACTAAATAAACTAGTGTGACAGTAGACTTCGACACAGTAGTCTGTGAATTTGGGTTTCTGATCATGTTAAAAAACGACAAAAATATTGACCAACAGAAATATTCAGTTAACAGAAAATAAATCTATAAACAGCAAGAAAGCATACCGAGCAAAGTAGAAAGCACTATAACATTGCAAAACAGCGTAAAGATCCAAATACTCCCATACAACAACCGGCATAAAGAGTCTAAGATTAGACTCAAAATCACGCCTCGTTTCAGACCCCACAAACCACCTCTATAAATAAAACAGTTCATGTAGGGACTAACATAGACTAACATAGCTCGGCGTTGACCGTGTTTTATAGCACAAATTTATGTTCTACTCGCTAACCGTTGGTGATACACGAAAAGTGATAAGGACGTTTGGGATATAAACTGAAATGTCAAACCTCGTATATGCCACCAAGAGTTTGCTATTTCTTAGCGTTCTCTTTTTATTTGAAATGAAAATATGAAATTTTGAAACCGAAGGGTGCAGTGACACCACTAAAATGGTCACCATTTTTAGCCTATTTTCAATTTTGAAAAAATAGGCTTATGAGATCACCTTTTGTCCGTGTGTGTGTGCGTGTGTGTGTGTGTGTGTGTGTGTGTGTGATTCGTGTGTGTGAGTCCCCCTAATAAAATCTAAACGGCAGGAGCGATTTCAATGAAACTCGGAAAGTTCATAGCACTATTTCCGGCGACCTCGACCGTGCCCTTCAAATTTTGTTACGGCTCACCAATCCAACATGGCGGCTGTGCGAAATATTTCACCAGCATTCAATATCTCCGAAACTATTACCGATATTACCCTGACATTTTCTATGGTGATAGAGGGAACTACTATAAGTTCACTTATGTGACTCTTGAAAACCTGGTAACTACAAAACCAACATGGAGGGCAAGCGAATTTGCGACATTTAATTAGACGTTTCTCGTGATTTGACCAACCAAACGCAATAAAACTTGGTACAGTATATGTTTATATACATTGTAATGCACCGACATCTAACTTCGTTCAATTGTTTACATCATCACAAGATGGCGGATGTGCGAAATATTTCACCGGCATTCTATATCTCTGAAACTATTAGCGGTATCCCCCTAAAATTTTGTACGGAGATAAAGGGCACTACTGGAAGTCCATCTATAAGACTTTCAAAAACCGGTTAACTACAAAACGAACATGGCGGCCAAGCGAATTTGAACATTTCAAATAGACCTTTCTCGCGATTTAATGTTCCAAGCGCACTGAAACCTGGTAGAGGAAATATCTATACACATTGTAATCCACTGGTATCTAATTTATTTCAATTGTTTACATAACCTCAAGATGGCGGCAGTGCGAATTTTAAAATCAAGTTTTTATTTCTTGTGATGTAGTCATGCGATCGAAGTGAAAGTTTGAATAATGAACCTACGCAATAATTTTCCTTTAATGGTACATGACTCTATGGCCTATACATTTAACAATCCAACATGGCGACCATCCGAAATATTTAGACGATACTGAATATCTACGAATCTATTTTAGCAATCAAACTGCATTTTTTAATGTTCATAGGGGCTATGAACTAAAGTTCACCTATAGGACTTTAAATTACCTGGTGATCACAAATCCAACATGGCGGTGACGCGAATTATAAATATTCACATGGACGTTTCTCGCAATTTATCCATCCGAGTGCAGTGAAACTTGGTACAGTAAATCCTTATACGAATGTTAATCCACTGGCATCTAATTTATTTCAATTGTTTCCATAACCTCAAGATGGCAGCTGTGAAAAATTTTAAAATCTCCTTGTTTTTTCTTGTGTCCTAATTATGCAATTGAAGTTTGAATACTACACATTCACAATAATCTGCATGTAACAGTACATAACTCTAGGACCTCCATATATAAAATCCAACATGGCGACCATCCGAAATATTTAGTCGGTTCTTAATATCTACGAATCTATTACAGCAATCAAACAGAAATTGTGTATGTTGATAGTGGCAATTAACATAAGTAGGATATATGAAAATAGGCTGTATAGTTCTTCACGGAACTACTTGTTAAATAGTGCAAAATATCGAAATATTAAGTAGCCTGTATGTTAACCAGGTAAACATGCTACATCCATCCGACATTTCATTTAAATCGGACCAGTAGTTCTTGCGTGATTGAGTAACACACACACACCATGTCATTTTAATATCTTACTAGCAGAAGTACCCGTTCTTCGAACGGTGTTATATATTAACACCAGACATTAACAATTGAGCTACTGTTGCAATAGTTAGCGGTTTGTCATTCCTTCATAAGTTTATCAGAACGAAGTTAGTTTTTTGGGAATATCACTCACACTGTTAATTTAAGGGCCTTAAAATGTGGTTTTCGGAGACCCCTTATAGACTCGCGAAATTGTGTCTCACAATGAGAAGCGCAACATATGCTTTGATCGTCCTTCTAGGATAATTTTTATATTTCGCCTATTTTAGCATGTATTTTGAGAAGTTTTTCCCTATATCCACCCTTCTACTGTATGAAAAGTACGGTGAGGAGTTTTATAAACGATTGGTGTATTGACTTATGTTTACCATACCTAATTTTACGATGCACCAAGCATCCGAAGACGATTTATAAGCGTACATAAAGATACACAGAAAGACAGACAGACAATTCTATTATCTACAACATATCACCCAGATACCCAAATATGGGTATATCTACCATACGTATCAAACAAAATCATCCTTACGATGAACCCGTATGTCGACATCCTAAAAGCCGCAAAAAATGCTGATTCAATTCAGGAATTTTTGAAAATAATGTTTCTGTTTGTAGATATAATAGACTTTCTGTACTATATGTCGCACGTGAAATTGCATGAAAAAATTCTAGGTTACCCCTTGACCCCCTTAATTGCATTGACCAATTAACAGTCTACAATGGTTCCGTGATAACCTTATAGCCATTTGCAAACTTTCACAGAAATATAATAAATGGAGTAGCCTAATAATAATAATATCGTATGGCCTGGGGTGCCGGATGCAAGCTTCGTAATTTGCAACCAGAGGGTAGCTTGCATGTCGAAATTTCGTTGTTCCTTGAATCACTATGAAAGTCAAGGAGGGTAGATATCTAAGCTCATTGAACACTATAACGCTTCCTAGTAGAGAAATGAGCAACTTTGTGTTGGCGGAAACTCCTGAGGTTAATTTTGCCATTATGAACACGGCCTACTGAATTCAAATGGGTTCTTTGACATGCCAACATCGTATGACATGCGAGTCGTATTTTTGCCGCCTTTCAAAAATCACGTACAGGCCGGACGTTTGTTTAGACGATTGCCCTTGACCTTGAAGCCTGCGGGTGAGCCTGTACACAGTCATTCTCTCACCCTATCACTTCACATTTGTCACCACCGATCTGATGTAATGGAATTCCAGACTTGAGCAGACAGTACAGTCCACGTCGAAATATTGTGTGACACGGAAGTGCACGTTACGTAGTTACGAAGAGAACGTCATTACATTTGCCAGTGACTATACTTCAGCAATAGTGTGAAACAGCTTTATCAATCATCGGAGCGCTTGGGGCAGCTGATAACAACACAGGTACTGTAGTAACTCGCCTCCAGGCTTCCATTAAGATTTTTCACTCGTCTAAAACAAACGTCCGGCCTGTACCACGGCCAGGAGTGAACCTGCAATCTTGGGGTTAGTAGACCGACACGCTATCCACTCACCCACCGTGGCAAGATAGAAATGGAGTGATATTGCTTCTTACAGAAATAGATGGAAAGTTGGATGCCACCCCTTGAGATAATGTTGTCATGGTTACCGATTTCCATTCCTTTATTAGTTTGTTAAATTAAATTAAATTAGTTTTCTGGGAATATTTCAGAGCCTTATAATGTAGTTTTCGATGCCCCCAAGTTTTGTTTCTGGCACCGAGGGGCTTTGTCTCCTCGTTGTACGCCATAATATAATACTAATAATAATAATATAATATAGGGATAGGAATATAATAGACCTGCCATACCACACCCGTAAGTGTAAATCGCGTGAAAAAATTCTAGTGTACCCCTTGACCCCCTTAAGCGCATTATACGTATTGATGAGTTTTACAGCTTAATTTGGTTCCGTGATAACCTTATAGCCGTTTGCAAACTTTCACACCAATGTAATTAATGGAATTGCATTGCGTCTTACAGCAATAGATGGACCTCTGAGAATCTGTTGCCATGGTTACCGGCTTGTATTCGTTCATTAGTTTATTAAATGAAATTAGTTTTCTGGGAATATCTCAAAAATGGTTGGTTTTAGGGCCTTAAAATGTGGATTTCGGGGACCCTTTAGATCCCCCGAGTTATCTCTCACATTGAGGGGCTGAAAACGATTTTTGTCTAGTCCTTCTACTCCTATTTCAGCATGTATTTTAAGGGGGTATGTCCTCTTTTATGAGAGGTAACGAGAAGGCTTACATCAATGATTAGTGTCGTGCCTCTGATGGATATCTGTACCAAATTTTACGTTGATACACCCAGCCGTTCTCGAGTTATAAGGGAACAAAATTGTCCACAGACAAACAAACAAACAGACAGACAGACCAAAAATTATTTTCGCGCGCATCTATAATAAAACAGTCTTAAACGCGTAAATAACATAAATTTCCGTATAAATTGCGAAAAAAACATACAGACTTTAATTTTTATGTACGTAGAGATATATGATGATGATAATTGTTGTTTTAAGGGGCCTAACATCTAGGCTATCGGCCCCTCGTAGAGATATACTGCACCGCTCTGTGTTGACCGTGTTTTATTGCACACATTTAGGTTTTACTCGCTAACCGTTGGAGATACACGAAAAGTGATCGGGACCTTTTGGATAGAAAATTAAATGCTAAATCTCGTGTTTGCATCAAAAGTTTGCTATTTCTTAGCGTTCTCTTTTTATTTAATATGGAAATATGAAATTTTGAAACCAAAGGGTGTAGTGACGTCACTATAATGGTCGTCAGTTTTTAATAGTGCAAAATATCGAAATTAAAAGTATCCTATATGTAAACATGGTCAATCAGCTACATCCATGCAAAATTTCATTTAAATCGGACCAGTGATTCTTGCGTTATTGAGTAACACACAGACAGCAGACAGACACCCACCATCTCATTTTTAGCCTATTTTCAATTTTTAAAAAATAGGCTTATGAGATCACCTTTTGTCCGTGTGTGTGTGCGTGTAAGTGTGTGTGTGTGTGAGGTGTGTGTGTGTGTGTGTGTCCCTAATAAAATCTAAACGGCTGGAGCGATTTCAATGAAACTCGGTAAGTTCATAGCACTATTCCCGGCGACCTCGACCGTGCCCTTCAAATTTTGTCACGTCTCACCAATCCAACATGGCGGCTGTGCGAAATATTTCACTAGCATTCAATATATCCGAAACTATTACCGATATCGCCCTGAAATTGTATACGGTGATAAAGGCCACTATTAGAAGTTCACCTATGAGACTTTCAAAAACCTGGTGACTACAAAACCAACATGGCGGTCAAGCGAAATTGAGACTTTTAAATAGACATTTATCGCGATTTAACCATCCAAACGTAATGAAACTTGGGTTCAGTACAGCAAATGTTTATACACATTGTAATGCACTGGAGTCTAATATAGTTCAATTGTTTACATAACCTCAAAATGGTGGCTGTGCGAAATATTTCACTGACATTCTATATCTCCGAAAATATTACAGATATCATCATACAATTTCGTACGGTGATAAAGGGTACTGATACAAGTTTACCTATGTATATTTCATAAACCTGTAAAGTACAAAACGAACATGGCGACCAAGCGAATTTGAAATATTTTAATAGACTTTTCTCGTGATTTAACTCTCTGAGCGCAGTGAAATGTGGCACAGTAAATCATTTTGCAGATTGTAATGCACTGCCATCTAATTTAATTCAATTGTTTACATAACCTCAAGATGGCGGCTGTGCGAAATTTTAAAATTATTTTTTTATTATTGTGTCGTAATCATGCGATCGAAGTGAAAGTTTGAATAATGAAGCTAGGCAATAATTGTCCTTGAATGGTACATAACTCTATATTCTATACATATAACAATCCCAAATGGCAAGCTTCCGAAATTTTTAGACGGTTCTCAATATCTATGAATCTTTTACAGCAACCAAACTGAATTTTTTTTATGTTCATATAGACTATGAACATATGTTCACCTATAGGACTTTCAGTAACCTGGTGAGCACAAATCCAACATGGCGGCGACGCGAAGTATAAATATTTAAATGGACGTTTCTCGCGAATTAACTATCCGAGTGCCGTGAAACGTTGCACGTTAAATGCTTATACAAATGTTGATCCACTGGCATGTAATTTATTTCAATAGTTTGCATAATTACAAGATGGCTCGTGTGCGTACTTTTAAAATCTCGTTTTTACTTCTTGTGTTCTAAACATGCGATTGAAGTTTGAATACAACACGTACACAATAATCTTAATGTAATAGTACAAAAATAAAAATCCATCCTGGCGACCATATGAAATATTTAGACGGTTCTCAATATCTACGAATCTGTTACAGCAATTAAACTGAAATTTATTATGTTGATAGAGACAATTAACATGAGCAGGATATATGAAAATAGGCTGTATAGTTCTTCACGGAACTACTTGTTATATATTAGTATTAGTATGATAAACAATTTGATAATAAATATGTTCAGTACATTCCTAAAAGGATATAAACTTAAGAAGTTACTGAAATATGGACTTGCGAGCAAACAATAGCGGCCATTTTGACTCTACGGGACGGTATGGTCAGTCTGAACTGTTAATCCCTACTATGGTTACATATTCTACCATGAAATGCCAATATCCTACCGTTCACCTCTTTGAGGACAGTTTAAAACTCCCTATGTACGATGACCTGTGTTTATGTATGGATCGGAAGAATGGGTACTCAATAGAAGAGATGTTGATGATGATAATTGTTGATTTAAGGGGCCTAACATCTAGGTTATCGGCCCCTGATGGTTTGGGTTATCGTGAAGATGAAAATGAAATGTAAACTATAACTAAAACTAACTACTAACTTATATACTAGAAGAAGAAATGGAAAACAAAAGGAGAATAAAGCAAATAAAGGACAGGAGGAAAAGAAATGCCCTCAACCCTCGAAGAATGCGGATTGAGGGACTTGGAAGGAAGGAGAGCCATGAAAGGTAGATAGGAAAGTGAAAGTGGAGAGGGTCCTCCCCACAGGTAAGGGACACAAGGGTAAAACCGGACCCAGCTCATGAATCCCTCGGGGTCGCCAACTCCCGAACTCACCAGCCGTGAGCCTCTGAGGGTGTAGCATTATCTAGGGTGCACCAAACGTGGTGGGGCTACATACACCCGGCCTCCTTGAGAGCCTTGAGCAGAAGGCAGGAGATAACATCAAGAGAAAAAGAAGGCTGACCCCTGACAGAAGGAGAGAATCAGAAAAGAGGAGACAAGGGCCAATTAAGGCGGGAAATGACGAGACTCCCTAGGCCTTGGATACCTTAATACCGTCGGGATCGGAAAAGAACAAGAGTTGACCAAGGGAGGTCGACTGGAAAGAAGACAGAGAGGAGCCCGGTACAAGTAAGTGGATGCAATGCCGGACTCAGCTGGGGTCCCGTGATCGCCAACCCACGTCCCACTAGATGTGAGCCCCTGGGGAACAATAGAAGAGAAGAAGACTGGCTGCGAAGATGGGGAAGGAAGATCATGAGGAAAATATACGGGCCAGTGAGAGAGAAGGAAGGTTGGAGAATAAGGACAAATGTGGAACTACAGGAACTCTTCGGACAGGCAGATATTGTGGTCAAAATTCAGCAGGGGAGGATTAGATGGGCAGGACACGTTCAGAGAATGCCAGAATCGCGTAGTGTCAAAAAGGTGTTTACGCAAAGACCGGATGGAAGGAGGAGAAGAGGAAGACCCAGGAGATGGTGGATAGATGACGTGGAAGACAACCTTAGGAGTCAGGGAATCAGGAACTGGAGAAGGAAGGCGGAAGATAGAGATGAATGGAGGCAGGTGATAAAAGAGGCCAAGGTTCTTCAGGGACTGTAGCGCCGACCAGTAAGTAAGTAAGTAAGTAAGTATGTACGATGAGCGTATTTGGTGAGGCCAGGCCTTGTTGAATCCAAGTTACGGTTAGGCTATAATACTTTCATGATTCATACATACGCGATCTCAAAACTATTTGGCTGATGACCCTGTAGTTTGGGCAAAAACGCTTCCCACAAACAATATATAGTTGAAAAATTTGGTAGAGATCGGATGAATTGGTTAGCCATAATTTGATGATGATGATATGATGATAATTGTTGTTTTAAGGGGCCCAACATCTAGGTTATCGGCCCCTGATGATGATGATGATGATGATAATTGTTGTTTAAAGGGGCCTAACATCGAGGTTATCGGCCCCTAATGATCTGGGTGATAGCGAAAATGATAATGAAATGGAAACCAGAACAAAATTATCGAAGACTGAAAATACGTACAAAAAGGAACGCACATGCAAACAACTCACAATATGGTCCTACAAAAGGGAATTTAGAACGAAAAGTTGCACAAAAAGAATAGATTGAAAAAGACCCACAAAACGTAGGCTAGATTCAAAATACGTACAAAATGCAAAGTAGCGCCGAAATACTTACAAAATGCAACTGAAATTCAAAATACTTACAAAATGCAAATGAGATCGAAAGTACGTACAAAATGCAATTGAGGTTCAAAATACTTACAAAATGCAATTGAAATTGAAAATACACAATGCAATTCAGATTGAAATATCCCAGTTCCAATCCAAATTATTCACAAAGTGCAATTGAAATTCAAAATACTTACAAAATGCAATTAAAATTGAAAATGCTTACAAAATGTACGGTAGATTCAAACGACTCATGTGGATTGACAATACTTACAAAAAGCAATTTAGATTGAAAATACTTGACAAATGTAATTTAGATTCAAAATACCCACAAAATGCAATTGAGAATCAAAATATGTGCAAAATGCCCACCAAACAAAATGCAATTTAGATTCAAAATTCGTGCGAAATGCGGTTTTGTTTGAAAATACTTACAAAATGCAATTGAAATTCAAAATACTCACTAAAATGCCCCGACGCCTGCATTGAAAGACTTACTAAAAAGCAATTTAGATTGTCAATCTTTACAAAATGCAATTGAGGTTGAAAACAATCGCGAGATGTAATTTAGATCGAAGAGACTTACAAAATGCAACATAGATCAAAAATGCCTTTAAAAAAATGGTAAAAGGGAATTTAGATACACGGTGATTCGAGTAACAAAAACAGTGCGGGAATCTTAAAGAGAAAAGGAAATAGAAGGAAAAGAGGAGAGGAGAGGGGAGAGAGGAGAAGGTCCGCCCCAAAGGGAAGGGACAAAAAGGGGAAAACGGACCCAGCTCAGGAATCCCTCGGGGTCGCCAACTCCCGAACTCACCAGCCGTGAGCCCCTGAGGGTGTAGCATTATCGACGGTGCACCAGAAGTGGTGGGGCTACATACACCCTGCCTCCTTAAGGGCCTTGAGCACAAGGCAGGAGGTAAAAGGAGAAGAAAAAGAAGGCTGACCCCTCGCAGAAGGAGGGAATCAGAAAAGATGAGACAAGGGCCAATGAAGGCGGGAAAGGAAGAGACTCCCTAGGCCTCGGATACCCTAATACCGTCGGGGTCGGAAGAGAACAAGAGTTGACCAAGGGAGGTCGACAGGAAAGAAGAAAGAGAGGAGCCGGCACAAGTAAGTGGAAGCAATGCCGGACTCAGCTGGGGCCCCGTGGTCGCCAACCCACAACCCACTAGATGTGAGCCCCTGGGGGGGGCCCCTGATGGTTTGCGTGATCGTGAAGATGAAAATGAAATGCAAACTTAAAACTAAAACTAACTACTAACCTACATACTAGAAGAAGAAATGGAAAACTAAAGGATAATAAGGCAAATAATGGACAGGAGGAAAAGAAATGCCCTCAACCCTCGAAGAATGCGGATGGAGGGACTTGGAAGGAAGGAGAACCATGAAAGGCAGATAGGAAAGTGAAAGAGGAGAGGGTCCGTCCCAAAGGTGAGGGAAAAAAGGGATGATGATGATGATAATTGTTGTTTTAAGGGGCCTAAAATCTAGGTAATCGGCCCCTAATGATCTGGGTGATAGCGAAAATGATAATGAAACGGAAACCAGAACGAAAATTAAGTGAGACGGAAAATACTGACAAAAAGGAACTCAGACTGAAACAACTCACAAAATATTCTTACAGAAGGGAATTTAGAACGAAAGATTCACAAAAGGAATAGATTGAAAAATACCCACAAAATGAAGGCTAGGTTCAAAATACGTACAAAATGCAATGTAGCGTCGAAATATCTACAAAATGCAATTGGAATTCAAAATACTTACAAAATGCAAATGAGATCGAAATTACGTACAAAATGCAATTGAGGTTCAAAATACTTACAAAATGTAATTGAAATTGAAAATACACGATGCAATTCAGATTGAAATATCCCAGTTCCAATCCAAATTATTCACAAAGTGCAATTGAAATTCAAAATACTTACAAAATGCAATTGAAGTTGAAAATGCTTACAAAATGTACGGTAGATTCAAACGACTCAGGTGGATTGACAATACTTACAAAATGCAATTTAGATTGAAAAATACTTGACAAAATGTAATTTAGATTCAAAATACCCACAAAATGCAATTGAGAATCAAAATATGTGCAAAATGCCCACCAAACAAAATGCAATTTAGATTCAAAATTCGTGCGAATTGCGGTTTGGGTTGAAAATACTTACAAAATGCAATTGAAATTCAAAATTCTCACTAAAAGGCCCGGCTACCTGCATTGAAAGACTTACCAAAAAGCAATTTAGATTGTCAATCTTTACAAAATGCAATTGAAGTTGAAAACAATCGCGAGATGTAATTCAGTTCGAAAAAACTTACAAAATGCAACGTAGATTAAAAATACCTTAAAAAATCGCTAAAAGGGAATTTAGATACACGGTGAACCAAGTAACAAAAACAGTGCGGGAATCTTAAAGAGAAAGGAAATATAATGAAAAGAGGAGAGGAGAGGGGAGAGAGGAGAGGGTCCGCCCGAAAGGTAAGGGACAAAAGGGGAAAACGGACCCAGCTCAGGAATCCCTCGGGGTCGCCAACTCCCGAACTCACCAGCCGTGAGCCCCTGAGGGTGTAACATTATCTAGGGTGCACCAAAAGTGGTGGGGCTACATACACCCGGCCTCCTTGAGGGCCTTTAGCAGAAGGCAGGAGACAACATGAAAAGAAAAAGAAGGCTGACCCCTCGCAGAAGGAGGGAATCAGAAAAGATGAGGCAAGGGCCAATTAAGGCGGGAAAGGAAGAAAGGAAGAGACTCCCTAGGCCTCGGATACCCTAATACCGTCGGGGTCGGAAGAGAACAAGAGTTGACCAAGTGAGTCATAATTTGATTTGAGCTCAGTACATTTGGGTGGGCACCATTTCCTTTTTTTTTTGTTATGATGGCGGCGATATACAACATGACACCGAGTTGTCCCTCGCTAGTGCTATCTCTGTACCAAAGGTGGTTCGATTTGGTTTCGTTCTGTTTGAATTGATGGGGGAGGGGGAAGGTCAATTTGCACACTTACATGGCTGAAATCATCGAACGATTTGGCTGATGACCTGAAGTTTGGTCAGAAGACGCTTCCGACATAAAGGTATGTTGTTGCAAAATTTATTAGAGATCATATGATTAGGTTAGTGGTAATTTGGTTTAAGCTTTGAACATTTTGGTGGCCACCATTAACTTTCAGTCAAGATGGCGGCGATACAAAATATGGTAGTGCTGCCTCTGTACCAAATTTTGTTCAATTCGGATTCATGGTGTTTGAATTATTATGGGGAGGGGAGGGGGGGGGGTTGCAGATATACACTCTCTCTCTTACACACACACACATACACAGACTATCAATTTTTGGCCGCTGTAGATCTCATAAGTCTACTTTCATTTTTTTTTTGCAAAAATCGAAAGTTTGATAAAAGCCTGTATTACTTTGACATTCCTGATAGTGAGTAAGACGCGCTACTAGTTCATGGATAGCATTATTTTTGTCTTAACACGAACACTTACCTTGCTGTTAGGTTGTTGCTCAATCAAGATTATTATACAAATCACATCAGCTTGTCAATTGAGTCTGTCATTGTGAACATGTTCGTGGAGATATGTCCAACTGTTCTTGTGCGATCTTACGTGCCCATATTTGAAGTGAGCACGGATGAAGAATTCTTCAAATCATTCTATTAAGAGAACAGGCTAACAATATGAAATTTTATTGGTGTGAAACAAAAAGAATAATTGCTTGTAGTCAAGGCACTTTCTTTCTATTGTAATGGAATATATGGGAACAACAGGCATGCGCGAAGAAAAAAAGCAAGAATCAACAATCGGTTTCCATGAGGAAACTGCACTTCAGAACCCGTCACACAACCTCAGAAGGTAGAATAGATGTTGTTATGAGAAACCAGGACCTAGAGATTACCAAGAATTAATTAATAGTCTTATACATTAGAAGATAAAGGTAAGTATTCTCAACACGTCCGTAAGTAACGAGGATAAATACCATGAGAAGTTCTGTCATGAACTAATTTGGCCACTTTGATTGCTATCGGAGATCGTTTCCACATACATTTGTATCAAGTGTACAGAATTAAAATTCTAGGAATAACGTTCTAAAGGTAATGAATATTCTGAACGATCGTTGAAAGAGGAGAGGAATGAGTAGTGTGGTAAGGACAGAGCTGTCTCACTTAGGAAGTTGTGAGCCCCTGCGACCTTGGAATGGAAGGAGCCATGCTAGGAGGGCGTGCTTGGATTCGTTTTTTTCGTCTCGTTGTGCTCTTTACGGGAATGTCGGTGTCGAAAAGGTGAACTTAGGGTTTTGGGTCAAAACATGCGTTTTTCACATTTTTGCCGATTTTTGGAAAACGGGTCATGCTAGGAGGGCGTGCTTGGATTCGTTTATTTCGTCTCGTTGTGCTCTTTACGGGAATGTAGGTGTCGAAAAGGTGAACTTAGGGTTTTTGGGTCAAAACATGCGTTTTTCACATTTTTGCCGATTTTTGGAAAACGGGTTATGCTAGGAGGGCGTGCTTGGATTCGTTTTTTTCGTCTCGTTGTGCTCTTTACGGGAATGTAGGTGTCGAAAAGGTGAACTTAGGGTTTTGGGTCAAAACATGCGTTTTTCACATTTTTGCCGATTTTTGGAAAACGGGTCATGCTAGGAGGGCGTGCTTGGATTCGTTTATTTCGTCTCGTTGTGCTCTTTACGGGAATGTAGGTGTCGAAAAGGTGAAGTTAGGGTTTTGGGTCAAAACGTGCGTTTTTCACATTTTTGCCGATTTTTGGAAAACGGGCCATGCTAGGAGGGCGTGCTTGGATTCGTTATTTTCATTTCGTTATGCTCTTTACGGGAATGTAGGTGTCGAAAAGGTGAACTTAGGGTTTTGGGTCAAAACATGCGTTTTTCACATTTTTGCCGATTTTTGGAAAACGGGTCATGCTAGGAGGGCGTGCTTGGATTCGTTTATTTCGTCTCGTTGTGCTCTTTACGGGAATGTAGGTGTCGAAAAGGTGAACTTAGGGTTTTTGGGTCAAAACATGCGTTTTTCACATTTTTGCCGATTTTTGGAAAACGGGTTATGCTAGGAGGGCGTGCTTGGATTCGTTTTTTTCGTCTCGTTGTGCTCTTTACGGGAATGTAGGTGTCGAAAAGGTGAACTTAGGGTTTTGGGTCAAAACATGCGTTTTTCACATTTTTGCCGATTTTTGGAAAACGGGTCATGCTAGGAGGGCGTGCTTGGATTCGTTTATTTCGTCTCGTTGTGCTCTTTACGGGAATGTAGGTGTCGAAAAGGTGAAGTTAGGGTTTTGGGTCAAAACATGCGTTTTTCACATTTTTGCCGATTTTTGGAAAACGGGTTATGCTAGGAGGGCGTGCTTGGATTCGTTTTTTTCGTCTCGTTGTGCTCTTTACGGGAATGTAGGTGTCGGAAAGGTGAAGTTAGGGTTTTGAGTCAAAACATGCGTTTTTCACATTTTTGTCGATTTTTTGGAAAACCGAAAACGTGAGAATGACGCGTGTGATAGTATTTATTTCGTCTCTTTATTCTCTTTACGTGGATATAGACATGAAAAAGGTAAAAAGCTGGAAACATGGTTTTCTTATGGAAAAGGTGTTTTTTTTGTTCATTTTCGCGTTATTTGGAAAACGAATGAGGCGATTTTTATGATGGGCATGTCGATGTATTTGTGTCGTTGTTCAGTTTACGGGAATGTAGGTATGGAAAACCTGAAATTATGGTTTCCGTCATTTTTTTTTCGAGATTGTTGAGGAAAACGGGGAAAAAGTAAGAAACCAGATTTGAAGTCACGTTAGGTTATGCGCTTTGATGTTAATAAAACACTTATGCATTATTATTATTATTATTTGTCTTGACTGGTCAGGGCTCACACGCAGAGAGAGAACTTGCTTAATGCAATGAGAATTGAAAGCATTGAGGCTGACCCACGGCGATCCAGACAGACACAGGTCTTATCATCGTACGTGCCTCGCAGCAGAGAGAGATAAGAGGCTGGTGTCATTATACAGTGTGCGGATTTATACTGTGTATGTCATAGCCTAGGTTCATTATGGACTCATCATGCAACGCAAAGTTTGAAACAATGAGTGAGTGTATAACATCATGATAACAGATTGGCATGGGCTCGAACAAAGCGGTTATTGGACATGTAATAAACAAAAGGGTGGGAATAATGAAAGGTCATATGATACATTTTTTTAATTTTTTTTTTCAAAATAATTAAATAGGGTTTTATTACAAAAAATTATGTTTATTGACCCATGAATTATACGTGGAAGGAAAACCTAACCACTTTACAAAATATTTTGAGGAAGGGCATTCGGCCTTAAATCCCCGGCCAAAATCAAAATGAGCCTGGTTGGCTCCGGCGACTCAAACTAATAGGGAAAAGCCGAAGAAAGAAAAAATGGTAACTCACCAGTAATAGTAAACATTGGTTGGAGGTGTTGAAGAAGTCAGGATGGCCAATCCTTGCCATGGTTCACGAATGGACCCCAAAAAGTTTTACCTGTCAAGACTCAGTATATCCTGTTGCAGCCTTTAGAAAAAAAATCGAACCGGGGCCTCTGTGGTGACAGTGGACTTATATTCATGATGATCTTTAAACAAACGTAGGCTTGCCTACTACCGCTGGCTTGAATCTGCACAGAGACACTGGCTTTGGTGATAACAGCACAGCGACCTTGTCAGGAAGTTTCATATTACTCATTTGCTTGATAGCGGACGTGCTCTGCACATGACTAGATCGTTGTTAGGTTTGACAAAGGCTTAGTGAAGCTTATGACAACCTTGAAATGAATGTTATGGTATAGTCGGGGTTGGAAGCCAAGACCTTAGGGTTGACAACCAAGTAGGTTAACCACTACACGGTGAGATGGTCAAATAATAATGAACAGAACATATAGAAACGTTTTCTATAGTTTAACGAATTGGCATACCATGAGAGGTGTAGGTAATGGAAATTGAATCCTTAGCTGATGATTATACTACTTTCCATGCGCACGTTTAAGCTATCATGTTAGAAAAAGAATGGTATGGCTTGTTTTAAACGGAGAATAATCATTGTGTTTACTGTGAAACACAAATCTGAATTTAAAATTAATTTAAAATAATTAATTTAAAATTAACTAATTTAAAATTAGTTTAGTACGCTGAAGTTAAAATGAATAATGATCACGTTACAGACAGCCAGTTTCAAAGCCATGAGAACTAAGTGAACAAAGTATAAAATTCATGAGCCAGTGAGGAATTCAACATGCTGTCCTTTGGACAAGAGAGAAGCGTTCTACAGCGACCCTCAATGGTTTGGGACATCGTAAAGATGAAAATTAAATCTAAGCTACTACACTCTTATATACTAGAATAAGAAATGGAAAACAATTGGTCAAATAAAGGACAGAAGGAATAAAAAATGGCCCTTAACCCTCAAGCATAAGGATTGAGGGAGTTGGAAGGAAGGAGAGCCATGAAAGGCAGATAAAAAAGTATACTAGGAGTGGCTTTGCCCCAGAGGTAATGGATAAAGAGGAGGAAAACTGGACTCAGCTCAGAAATCCCTTGGGGTTGCCAACTTCCAAACTGATCAGCCCTTGAGGGTGTAGCCATAGGCAGAGTGCATCGCAAGTCGTGGGGCTAAATACACCCTACCTTCTTGAGGGGGCTTGGGCAAAAGACAGGAAATAACATGAAAATAAAAAAGCAAGGCTGCCTCCTCAGGATATCAGAAAAAATAAATAAACCAGGGCCAATGAAGTTTCAAAAGGAAGAGACTCCCTAGGGCTCGGATACTCTAATCATGTTGGGGTCGGTAGAGAACAAGAGTTGAGCAAGTGTGGTCGACAGGAAATAAGACAGAGAGGAGCCTAGCACAAGTTAGTGGAAGCAATGACGGTCTCAGCTGGGACTCCGTGATCGTCAACCTACATGACACTAGATATGACGCCCAGGGGTGGAATTAAAGACCTCTTTTTGTTTTTTATCACTGGCTTTTAAGAACGCTAACACATGGCATGCCTTATAATGCAATACTGGTCCTAGGGTATGCAAAATTGTATTAGAAACTCAGCTAATAATAGTGTGCTTGCCCATGATTTACCTTAAATTTTCCTAAAATCCACTACATTTTCCGCAAATTGACCAAATGACACAACATTCCAGCAAAATTCAACAAATGACTACCAGATTTATTGAAATTCCATTGATTTACCTAAGCATGGTTTAAACTACCTCAAATTCATATAAAATTAGACGAATATAGATGAAAATTCACTAAAATTTACCGAATTTAGCCAAGTGGTGTACAAACCATGAAATTTATCCAATTTTTATTAAAATTGACTACATGTACTCGAAAATTCCATAATATTCCCTTTACATGTATGCTTTTTGTTGTTGTTGTTGTTGTTGTTTCGTTTACCACACTCCCTGTAGACAATCACCTCAACATGACTTTCTCCTAGACTAGGAGCTCTACATTCGATATGATAGCTGAGTTTCATTTCCCATAAACTTGTCTCTGAGGTGGGTGTCAGGAAAAGGCATCCAGCTGTAAAAACCACACCCTCACGTAGACTTTCATAACCTCTTACGTTGAGGTTCCTTACACTAACGACATTAAATGATTGAACGGTTTCCTTTTCACAATTCCTGTCTATACTTTCCTCTTTAAGGTTGCAAGATGTTTGCAAGATTCCTAAAATGCAATTAAATGTAATAAATACCTTAAGATGGTTTCATTTGTTTAATGATATGGTGTTGATGATGGATATATACGTTAAGACTAATTTTTGTTAGGTCTTGACTGGCCTTGCAATTAGAAATTGACAAACCAAACATGGGTTATCTACCAGGGGAACACTTTGACCTCTATGTTGGTTATTGACCAGTAAGTACAGTTCTAGTAATGAGACAGAAATCCAACACAAACAATGAGCGCGCAATGCGGCGGAGATTGGTACCACGATGTACTGTCGGTTATGTAGCTATGTGGAATGCACATCACATATGGTTTACTTGAAGGTTTGGAGATTTCATTAAAGATATTTCTACAATAAACCATTTTCAAATGGTCATTCGTTGGTGTGAAAATATTTATTATATGGTATTTTATGAAAACAATTATGATTTATAAAAAAAATATATGTTTACTGTATTCTTATTTAATGTAAGCACTGGAGGCACTATCGACCAACATACAGCACTATCTGGAATGTATATTGCATACTTGAAGGTCTGGTGATCCCATTAAAGGTATTCCTACAATAAATGATTTTTAAGTTGTCGTTCTATGGCGTGAAAATATTTAATATACGATATTTGCTAAAAGGATTTACCAGTGGAATTATTTTACAACTAGTTATTTTAATGACCAACAGAGTTCACTGTTAAGAAGGTAGAGCCCTATGTGGAATGTAGGATAACATGTTATACATGATACGTGACAACTGTAAGGCTTGTGATTTTTAAGATGCCTTTAACCCTATATTAAACACTCAGTTTGCAATACTGATAACTGCAATGTTACTGAAAAAAAATTGAAACAAAACAAAAATCAGCATTGAAAAACCAAAAAGTGGTTGAGCATATATACAGTGGGGAAAAGAAAAGTTTTGTAAACACTAATGTCCAACAAGACTAATTAAATCAGTAACTGTCAGGGTGGCCTAGTGGTTAAGGCGTTTGACTTAAGATCAACTTTCCAAATATATAAGGAAGCAAGGGTTCGAATCCCTTCCCTGACATAACTATTGCTTGAACATGCAAGAAAACAAGAAATATACACAAACTATGTTTATCAATTTAATCATTTTTTTTTTACAAGAGATAGACACACAGAATACAGCTCTTTTTGTTTATCATTTCTTTTAAACATAACACTTGTTGAAAATTATTTTTTAGGGGATGGGTGTGTTGCTATGTTGACCCATCACACAATAATAGCAGCTTTACGAAGTTCATTTTCTATATTTAATAGCTCTTTCTCATAACCAATATGACCAAGCTGTTTACAGGCATGCAAGAGCTGTAGACGTTCGACTAATATATTAGGATCGTTCCATTTACTATTTTTTATGAATGGTTTCAGAATCTCGGGAAGCAGTTCATCATTATCACCATTAATATGATTATCATCCTCATTATTATAATCATTTTCATAATGATGATCATTATCATCGTTATCATTACCATGATAATTTCCACTTGTGTCCACAGTCTGTTCAATGGTTTGAGTTGTCTTTGATAGTGTTGAAAGCTTCTTTTTAGATGTGCTAGAATGCTTTAACATTGTTATGTTATTATTACCACTATTACCTTTCCCCACTAACTTTTTGATGGGGTATATTGTCTCTGATAGGGTTGAGGGCTTTTGAGATGTGGGTGCATGTCTGAACATGGGTTTCACAGGAGGTGTTAAAGGTTTCTCATTAAACAACTCGCTAACAGCATGAGTGCGTTGTAGTGTATTAAACTTGAGGTTAATATTATCTTGAGCAGTACTATCTTTCTCTTGGACTTGGTTTCTTGCTTTGGTTTGGGTTTTCCTTACATTTAGACTAGCGTGATTATTAAGTTTACATTCATGATTGTTTGAAGAAAGTACGTCCAATTCTTTTGTTTTAAGCATTCCTCGACACTGTTTCGATCGTTGCTTTGAACAGCGCCAAATAACAGTTCCATTTTTATTGCTTCGTTTCACAATATATGAATATCCTTTATAGTATGCATAAGGCTTACCATACCTAGTCACTGATACTTCCATATCAACTGTCAAGCACAAACTAATCTCTAGTAAAGACAACTTGGTAATAACAACAATAGTTTAATGTGGGAGCATATATACATGCAAAAAAGTGGGAGCAAAGGTGGGGGGGGGGAGGGGGGGTAAAAAGTGGGAGCAAATGTGGGAGAAAAAAATAACTGTGAGCAAAAAGTGGGAGCATATATGGGATCAAATGTGGGAGCAAAGCAAATATAAAAAAAAAAGTGGGAGCAAATATGCTAACAAATATGTCAACAAATATACCAGCAAAAGTAAATACACAAGTCAAGATAGATTAAAGTGCAAAGAAAATATGCAAGCAAATATGAGAGCAAAAATGGTGTTTTTTCTAAAACAACTAGACATAACAAACTTAGTCATAACCTAACCTAACCTAACCTCACCTAACCTCACCTCACCTAACCTCACCTAACTTCACCTAACCTAACCTAACCTAACTTAACTTCACCTAATCTAACTTGACTGAACTTTACCTAACCTAACCCATCATAACTTCACCTAACCTAACTTTACCTCATCTAACTTCACCTAACCTAACTTTCAACTCACAGATCAAAATTAAATTCTAGGCATAGTTGAGTTGGAACCCAAGACTTCAGGGATAACACACAAGTATACTAGCCACTACACCGCAAAATGGGCAAATTATCATGCAACACAACATAAAGTAAAAGTTTCCTGTAGTGTAACTCATTGGCTGTCAACCATAGTTTGGGAATTCAAACCCAAGACCTCAGGACTTTTGTTTTGAACATTATCAGAAATATTATTCCATTTACATTTTGCTGCTGCTGCTTATAGTTATAAGAGTTGGCATTAATATGGAAAGCAAAAAAAATGTGGGAGCAAAAAGTGGGTGGAAAACGTGTAAGCAGAAGTGGGAGCAAACAAGTGTGAGCAAATATGGGAGCAGAAAGTGGGAGCAAATGTGAAAGCAAAAGTGGGAGCAAAAAAGAGCGAGCAAAAGTGAGTGTACAAAGTAGGAGCAAAATGTGTGAGTAAAAAGTGGGGGCAAATGTGGTGTTTTACTAAAACAATCTCCCCTAACCTAACCTAAACTAACTTCACCCAACCTAATTTCACCTAACCTAACTTTACTTAACCTAACCTTCCAACTCTCAGATCAAAAATTAAATTCTGGCCATAGTCGAGTTGGAACCCAAAACCTCTGGGATAACACCCAAGTATACTAGCCACTACATCGCGAAATGGGCAAATTATCATGCAACACAACACAAAAATAAAAAGATTTCTGTAGTGTAACTCATTGGCTGACAATCATAGTTGAGAATTCAAACCCAAGACCTCAGGACTTTTGTTTTGAACATTATCAGAAATATTATTCCATTTACATTTTGCTGTTGCTTATAGTTATAAGAGTTGACATTAATATGGGAGCAAAAGTGAAAGCAAAAAGTGGGTGCAAGCATGGCTGGTTGTAGAGACTTTCATATCAACAAATACACATAAATTAAAATTTAGTAAAGTGACTTGGCTAATAATAATAATAATAATAATATTAACAGTTTAAAAAAAATTCAAGGGGATTGATATTTTTCAGGGTGTAATTTCCAAAGTACTGTCAAGAATAATAATTACATGAACAGATTCCAAGAACTCTAGAGTGCTTTTAAGGTTAATGATTGGCTAGGAGTGAGATAGAGCTAGCTAACCTAAGTTAACCTCAGCTCAGTAAACCTAACCTTGTCACATGGCATGTTCTACAAGTATAGACTTGCTTTGAGACTGGCTATGACGTCACAGATGAATGGCGGTGGGAGGCTGGAAATGACGTTTTTATTACCCAAAAACATTTTCCTTTTTGCCAGCCTCCCACCGCCATTCATCTGTGACGTCATAGCCAGTCTCAAAGCAAGTCTATACTTGTAGAACATGCCATGTGACAAGGTTAGGTTTACTGAGCTGAGGTTAACTTAGGTTAGCTAGCTCTATCTCACTCCTAGCCAATCATTAACCTTAAAAGCACTCTAGAGTTCTTGGAATCTGTTCATGTAATTATTATTCTTGACAGTACTTTGGAAATTACACCCTGAAAAATATCAATCCCCTTGAATTTTTTTTAAACTGTTAATATTATTATTATTATTATTATTATTAGCCAAGTCACTTTACTAAATTTTAATTTATGTGTATTTGTTGATATGAAAGTCTCTACAACCAGCCATGCTTGCACCCACTTTTTGCTTTCACTTTTGCTCCCATATTAATGTCAACTCTTATAACTATAAGCAACAGCAAAATGTAAATGGAATAATATTTCTGATAATGTTCAAAACAAAAGTCCTGAGGTCTTGGGTTTGAATTCTCAACTATGATTGTCAGCCAATGAGTTACACTACAGAAATCTTTTTATTTTTGTGTTGTGTTGCATGATAATTTGCCCATTTCGCGATGTAGTGGCTAGTATACTTGGGTGTTATCCCAGAGGTTTTGGGTTCCAACTCGACTATGGCCAGAATTTAATTTTTGATCTGAGAGTTGGAAGGTTAGGTTAAGTAAAGTTAGGTTAGGTGAAATTAGGTTGGGTGAAGTTAGTTTAGGTTAGGTTAGGGGAGATTGTTTTAGTAAAACACCACATTTGCCCCCACTTTTTACTCACACATTTTGCTCCTACTTTGTACACTCACTTTTGCTCGCTCTTTTTTGCTCCCACTTTTGCTTTCACATTTGCTCCCACTTTCTGCTCCCATATTTGCTCACACTTGTTTGCTCCCACTTCTGCTTACACGTTTTCCACCCACTTTTTGCTCCCACATTTTTTTTGCTTTCCATATTAATGCCAACTCTTATAACTATAAGCAGCAGCAGCAAAATGTAAATGGAATAATATTTCTGATAATGTTCAAAACAAAAGTCCTGAGGTCTTGGGTTTGAATTCCCAAACTATGGTTGACAGCCAATGAGTTACACTACAGGAAACTTTTACTTTATGTTGTGTTGCATGATAATTTGCCCATTTTGCGGTGTAGTGGCTAGTATACTTGTGTGTTATCCCTGAAGTCTTGGGTTCCAACTCAACTATGCCTAGAATTTAATTTTGATCTGTGAGTTGAAAGTTAGGTTAGGTGAAGTTAGATGAGGTAAAGTTAGGTTAGGTGAAGTTATGATGGGTTAGGTTAGGTAAAGTTCAGTCAAGTTAGATTAGGTGAAGTTAAGTTAGGTTAGGTTAGGTTAGGTGAAGTTAGGTGAGGTTAGGTGAGGTGAGGTTAGGTGAGGTTAGGTTAGGTTAGGTTATGACTAAGTTTGTTATGTCTAGTTGTTTTAGAAAAAACACCATTTTTGCTCTCATATTTGCTTGCATATTTTCTTTGCACTTTAATCTATCTTGACTTGTGTATTTACTTTTGCTGGTATATTTGTTGACATATTTGTTAGCATATTTGCTCCCACTTTTTTTTTATATTTGCTTTGCTCCCACATTTGATCCCATATATGCTCCCACTTTTTGCTCACAGTTATTTTTTTCTCCCACATTTGCTCCCACTTTTTACCCCCCCTCCCCCCCACCTTTGCTCCCACTTTTTTGCATGTATATATGCTCCCACATTAAACTATTGTTGTTATTACCAAGTTGTCTTTACTAGAGATTAGTTTGTGCTTGACAGTTGATATGGAAGTATCAGTGACTAGGTATGGTAAGCCTTATGCATACTATAAAGGATATTCATATATTGTGAAACGAAGCAATAAAAATGGAACTGTTATTTGGCGCTGTTCAAAGCAACGATCGAAACAGTGTCGAGGAATGCTTAAAACAAAAGAATTGGACGTACTTTCTTCAAACAATCATGAATGTAAACTTAATAATCACGCTAGTCTAAATGTAAGGAAAACCCAAACCAAAGCAAGAAACCAAGTCCAAGAGAAAGATAGTACTGCTCAAGATAATATTAACCTCAAGTTTAATACACTACAACGCACTCATGCTGTTAGCGAGTTGTTTAATGAGAAACCTTTAACACCTCCTGTGAAACCCATGTTCAGACATGCACCCACATCTCAAAAGCCCTCAACCCTATCAGAGACAATATACCCCATCAAAAAGTTAGTGGGGAAAGGTAATAGTGGTAATAATAACATAACAATGTTAAAGCATTCTAGCACATCTAAAAAGAAGCTTTCAACACTATCAAAGACAACTCAAACCATTGAACAGACTGTGGACACAAGTGGAAATTATCATGGTAATGATAACGATGATAATGATCATCATTATGAAATTTTTTTTTTTTTTTTTGTCGTGTAGCCTCCTGAGAGGCCAAGTGCAGGTCTTTCTAGTCGACGCCCGTGGGCGACCTGCGCGTCGGGGTGAGAGATGGAATGGATGAAGATGAATGAAACTGGGCAAGGATGTGGAAGGAAGCGGCCGTGGCCTGTCAGAAGGTACTGTCCCAGCATTTGCCTGGTGTTGAAAATGGGAAACCACGGAAAACCATTTCAAGGACAGCCGACGGTGGGGCTCGAACCCACGCATCTACCGAGTCAGCAGAGAGCTTGGCCCCTTGACCTAACGGAGCGCTTTTAGCCCGCGTAGCCACTACTGTCGGTATTATGAAAAATGATTATAATAATGAGGATGATAATCATATTAATGGTGATAATGATGAACTGCTTCCCGAGATTCTGAAACCATTCATAAAAAATAGTAAATGGAACGATCCTAATATATTAGTCGAACGTCTACAGCTCTTGCATGCCTGTAAACAGCTTGGTCATATTGGTTATGAGAAAGAGCTATTAAATATAGAAAATGAACTTCGTAAAGCTGCTATTATTGTGTGATGGGTCAACATAGCAACACACCCATCCCCTAAAAAATAATTTTCAACAAGTGTTATGTTTAAAAGAAATGATAAACAAAAAGAGCTGTATTCTGTGTGTCTATCTCTTGTAAAAAAAAAAAAAAAATGATTAAATTGATAAACATAGTTTGTGTATATTTCTTGTTTTCTTGCATGTTCAAGCAATAGTTATGTCAGGGAAGGGATTCGAACCCTTGCTTCCTTATATATTTGGAAAGTTGATCTTAAGTCAAACGCCTTAACCACTAGGCCACCCTGACAGCTACTGATTTAATTAGTCTTGTTGGACATTAGTGTTTACAAAACTTTTCTTTTCCCCACTGTATATATGCTCAACCACTTTTTGGTTTTTCAATGCTGATTTTTGTTTTGTTTCAATTTTTTTTCAGTAACATTGCAGTTATCAGTATTGCAAACTGAGTGTTTAATATAGGGTTAAAGGCATCTTAAAAATCACAAGCCTTACAGTTGTCACGTATCATGTATAACATGTTATCCTACATTCCACATAGGGCTCTACCTTCTTAACAGTGAACTCTGTTGGTCATTAAAATAACTACTTGTAAAATAATTCCACTGGTAAATCCTTTTAGCAAATATCGTATATTAAATATTTTCACGCCATAGAACGACAACTTAAAAATCATTTATTGTAGGAATACCTTTAATGGGATCACCAGACCTTCAAGTATGCAATATACATTCCAGATAGTGCTGTATGTTGGTCGATAGTGCCTCCAGTGCTTACATTAAATAAGAATACAGTAAACATATATTTTTTTTATAAATCATAATTGTTTTCATAAAATACCATATAATAAATATTTTCACACCAACGAATGACCATTTGAAAATGGTTTATTGTAGAAATATCTTTAATGAAATCTCCAAACCTTCAAGTAAACCATATGTGATGTGCATTCCACATAGCTACATAACCGACAGTACATCGTGGTACCAATCTCCGCCGCATTGCGCGCTCATTGTTTGTGTTGGATTTCTGTCTCATTACTAGAACTGTACTTACTGGTCAATAACCAACATAGAGGTCAAAGTGTTCCCCTGGTAGATAACCCATGTTTGGTTTGTCAATTTCTAATTGCAAGGCCAGTCAAGACCTAACAAAAATTAGTCTTAACGTATATATCCATCATCAACACCATATCATTAAACAAATGAAACCATCTTAAGGTATTTATTACATTTAATTGCATTTTAGGAATCTTGCAAACATCTTGCAACCTTAAAGAGGAAAGTATAGACAGGAATTGTGAAAAGGAAACCGTTCAATCATTTAATGTCGTTAGTGTAAGGAACCTCAACGTAAGAGGTTATGAAAGTCTACGTGAGGGTGTGGTTTTTACAGCTGGATGCCTTTTCCTGACACCCACCTCAGAGACAAGTTTATGGGAAATGAAACTCAGCTATCATATCGAATGTAGAGCTCCTAGTCTAGGAGAAAGTCATGTTGAGGTGATTGTCTACAGGGAGTGTGGTAAACGAAACAACAACAACAACAACAACAACAAAAAGCATACATGTAAAGGGAATATTATGGAATTTTCGAGTACATGTAGTCAATTTTAATAAAAATTGGATAAATTTCATGGTTTGTACACCACTTGGCTAAATTCGGTAAATTTTAGTGAATTTTCATCTATATTCGTCTAATTTTATATGAATTTGAGGTAGTTTAAACCATGCTTAGGTAAATCAATGGAATTTCAATAAATCTGGTAGTCATTTGTTGAATTTTGCTGGAATGTTGTGTCATTTGGTCAATTTGCGGAAAATGTAGTGGATTTTAGGAAAATTTAAGGTAAATCATGGGCAAGCACACTATTATTAGCTGAGTTTCTAATACAATTTTGCATACCCTAGGACCAGTATTGCATTATAAGGCATGCCATGTGTTAGCGTTCTTAAAAGCCAGTGATAAAAAACAAAAAGAGGTCTTTAATTCCACCCCTGGGCGTCATATCTAGTGTCATGTAGGTTGACGATCACGGAGTCCCAGCTGAGACCGTCATTGCTTCCACTAACTTGTGCTAGGCTCCTCTCTGTCTTATTTCCTGTCGACCACACTTGCTCAACTCTTGTTCTCTACCGACCCCAACATGATTAGAGTATCCGAGCCCTAGGGAGTCTCTTCCTTTTGAAACTTCATTGGCCCTGGTTTATTTATTTTTTCTGATATCCTGAGGAGGCAGCCTTGCTTTTTTATTTTCATGTTATTTCCTGTCTTTTGCCCAAGCCCCCTCAAGAAGGTAGGGTGTATTTAGCCCCACGACTTGCGATGCACTCTGCCTATGGCTACACCCTCAAGGGCTGATCAGTTTGGAAGTTGGCAACCCCAAGGGATTTCTGAGCTGAGTCCAGTTTTCCTCCTCTTTATCCATTACCTCTGGGGCAAAGCCACTCCTAGTATACTTTTTTATCTGCCTTTCATGGCTCTCCTTCCTTCCAACTCCCTCAATCCTTATGCTTGAGGGTTGAGGGCCATTTTTTATTCCTTCTGTCCTTTATTTGACCAATTGTTTTCCATTTCTTATTCTAGTATATAAGAGTGTAGTAGCTTAGATTTAATTTTCATCTTTACGATGTCCCAAACCATTGAGGGTCGCTGTAGAACGCTTCTCTCTTGTCCAAAGGACAGCATGTTGAATTCCTCACTGGCTCATGAATTTTATACTTTGTTCACTTAGTTCTCATGGCTTTGAAACTGGCTGTCTGTAACGTGATCATTATTCATTTTAACTTCAGCGTACTAAACTAATTTTAAATTAGTTAATTTTAAATTAATTATTTTAAATTAATTTTAAATTCAGATTTGTGTTTCACAGTAAACACAATGATTATTCTCCGTTTAAAACAAGCCATACCATTCTTTTTCTAACATGATAGCTTAAACGTGCGCATGGAAAGTAGTATAATCATCAGCTAAGGATTCAATTTCCATTACCTACACCTCTCATGGTATGCCAATTCGTTAAACTATAGAAAACGTTTCTATATGTTCTGTTCATTATTATTTGACCATCTCACCGTGTAGTGGTTAACCTACTTGGTTGTCAACCCTAAGGTCTTGGCTTCCAACCCCGACTATACCATAACATTCATTTCAAGGTTGTCATAAGCTTCACTAAGCCTTTGTCAAACCTAACAACGATCTAGTCATGTGCAGAGCACGTCCGCTATCAAGCAAATGAGTAATATGAAACTTCCTGACAAGGTCGCTGTGCTGTTATCACCAAAGCCAGTGTCTCTGTGCAGATTCAAGCCAGCGGTAGTAGGCAAGCCTACGTTTGTTTAAAGATCATCATGAATATAAGTCCACTGTCACCACAGAGGCCCCGGTTCGATTTTTTTTCTAAAGGCTGCAACAGGATATACTGAGTCTTGACAGGTAAAACTTTTTGGGGTCCATTCGTGAACCATGGCAAGGATTGGCCATCCTGACTTCTTCAACACCTCCAACCAATGTTTACTATTACTGGTGAGTTACCATTTTTTCTTTCTTCGGCTTTTCCCTATTAGTTTGAGTCGCCGGAGCCAACCAGGCTCATTTTGATTTTGGCCGGGGATTTAAGGCCGAATGCCCTTCCTCAAAATATTTTGTAAAGTGGTTAGGTTTTCCTTCCACGTATAATTCATGGGTCAATAAACATAATTTTTTGTAATAAAACCCTATTTAATTATTTTGAAAAAAAAATTTAAAAAAATGTATCATATGACCTTTCATTATTCCCACCCTTTTGTTTATTACATGTCCAATAACCGCTTTGTTCGAGCCCATGCCAATCTGTTATCATGATGTTATACACTCACTCATTGTTTCAAACTTTGCGTTGCATGATGAGTCCATAATGAACCTAGGCTATGACATACACAGTATAAATCCGCACACTGTATAATGACACCAGCCTCTTATCTCTCTCTGCTGCGAGGCACGTACGATGATAAGACCTGTGTCTGTCTGGATCGCCGTGGGTCAGCCTCAATGCTTTCAATTCTCATTGCATTAAGCAAGTTCTCTCTCTGCGTGTGAGCCCTGACCAGTCAAGACAAATAATAATAATAATAATGCATAAGTGTTTTATTAACATCAAAGCGCATAACCTAACGTGACTTCAAATCTGGTTTCTTACTTTTTCCCCGTTTTCCTCAACAATCTCGAAAAAAAAATGACGGAAACCATAATTTCAGGTTTTCCATACCTACATTCCCGTAAACTGAACAACGACACAAATACATCGACATGCCCATCATAAAAATCGCCTCATTCGTTTTCCAAATAACGCGAAAATGAACAAAAAAAAACACCTTTTCCATAAGAAAACCATGTTTCCAGCTTTTTACCTTTTTCATGTCTATATCCACGTAAAGAGAATAAAGAGAAGAAAAAAATACTATCACACGCGTCATTCTCACGTTTTCGGTTTTCCAAAAAATCGACAAAAATGTGAAAAACGCATGTTTTGACTCAAAACCCTAACTTCACCTTTCCGACACCTACATTCCCGTAAAGAGCACAACGAGACGAAAAAAACGAATCCAAGCACGCCCTCCTAGCATAACCCGTTTTCCAAAAATCGGCAAAAATGTGAAAAACGCATGTTTTGACCCAAAACCCTAACTTCACCTTTTCGACACCTACATTCCCGTAAAGAGCACAACGAGACGAAATAAACGAATCCAAGCACGCCCTCCTAGCATGACCCGTTTTCCAAAAATCGGCAAAAATGTGAAAAACGCATGTTTTGACCCAAAACCCTAAGTTCACCTTTTCGACACCTACATTCCCGTAAAGAGCACAACGAGACGAAAAAAACGAATCCAAGCACGCCCTCCTAGCATAACCCGTTTTCCAAAAATCGGCAAAAATGTGAAAAACGCATGTTTTGACCCAAAAACCCTAAGTTCACCTTTTCGACACCTACATTCCCGTAAAGAGCACAACGAGACGAAATAAACGAATCCAAGCACGCCCTCCTAGCATGACCCGTTTTCCAAAAATCGGCAAAAATGTGAAAAACGCATGTTTTGACCCAAAACCCTAAGTTCACCTTTTCGACACCTACATTCCCGTAAAGAGCATAACGAAATGAAAATAACGAATCCAAGCACGCCCTCCTAGCATGGCCCGTTTTCCAAAAATCGGCAAAAATGTGAAAAACGCACGTTTTGACCCAAAACCCTAACTTCACCTTTTCGACACCTACATTCCCGTAAAGAGCACAACGAGACGAAATAAACGAATCCAAGCACGCCCTCCTAGCATGACCCGTTTTCCAAAAATCGGCAAAAATGTGAAAAACGCATGTTTTGACCCAAAACCCTAAGTTCACCTTTTCGACACCTACATTCCCGTAAAGAGCACAACGAGACGAAAAAAACGAATCCAAGCACGCCCTCCTAGCATAACCCGTTTTCCAAAAATCGGCAAAAATGTGAAAAACGCATGTTTTGACCCAAAAACCCTAAGTTCACCTTTTCGACACCTACATTCCCGTAAAGAGCACAACGAGACGAAATAAACGAATCCAAGCACGCCCTCCTAGCATGACCCGTTTTCCAAAAATCGGCAAAAATGTGAAAAACGCATGTTTTGACCCAAAACCCTAAGTTCACCTTTTCGACACCGACATTCCCGTAAAGAGCACAACGAGACGAAAAAAACGAATCCAAGCACGCCCTCCTAGCATGGCTCCTTCCATTCCAAGGTCGCAGGGGCTCACAACTTCCTAAGTGAGACAGCTCTGTCCTTACCACACTACTGGAATGTATTTCTTACAATACTGTAATATTACCCAAGTTCTCTGTAGTTACTGATAATTGCTGATCCTACTTCTGCTCCATCTCACACAGTAGTTTAAATATGATAGTGGTCTGTCTGTTAGGTAGTCAGCCCGAAGGCAGGTTGGATCCTCAGAAAGTACCGCCGTTACGTTATGTGAGTAGATACCCACAAAAACCCAAGGCAGCACTATTTTGAGGCGTTCTAGGCAAGAAGAGGTATCGATTCTTATTTTAAGGGGTGAAATATCTAGGACATATATGTCCCTAATGAGTTGGGTGATAGTGATTGTGAAAAAGTAAATCTCTAATATCCAAACTTACCACTAACATGTTGCAGAAAGATAGGCAAATAAAAATACAACGATTACGGGAAAAATGGACAGGTAAGGGAAAAAAAAGCCTTCCACCCACGAAGAACAAAGACAGAGTGATTAAATAATATTTTACTGCAGCCAATGGCTATAAAATACAACTTAATTTTTATAGATAACAATCGCACGATTACTATCAAATCATTGTAAGCTTGAACTCTGCTGTACTCCAACAGTGATTTCGTTCTTTTGGAACATTCACTAAAATGGTATCGTGAGCACGATTTGTTACACAAATGCATACGCATTCTGGTAAAGGGTCGTGAAAGTCTGTCCTGATGCAAAGTTTATGGTGATATCCATGTATCGTCAGTCTCGTCACTGCGCTGCGTATCATATCGTTTGGTCCAGCCCAATTCCGGTTGAGCATCGCGATAGTTGTGTAAAATTTTGTCGGTATATCATTCCTCTTCTGTTGTCTATTTTGCTTTACTTGTGATTCTTGTCGGGTAGCTGGAAGAAAGAGTTTAGTGCGTAGGTCTTCCACGAGGAAAGTTTCGTGCGCAAACTCATATGAAAATTCAGATCGAGCAAATTTCAAAATTCCTAGTGCGGCATTTAGGAACCTTGCTTTTACTCCTTCTGTAGTTTGAAGGTCGCTGTAACTGAGATCGTTCCAAATTATATGTATTCCATATGTGAGGATGGGTAATACTTTAGTTTCATAGCTGTCGTTAGTGACAATTGCGTGATATCATGTATTGTTGTGATAGCTGCAGCTGCTCTCTCTTTTACGTCTATCGGAAAGGATTTGGCTGTTGTCTGAAGTGTTACTCCCAAATACTAGAAGGCATTAGTAATTTGCAGAATATTGTCCTGAAGATGGAATAATCACCTAATGCGAGACAATCCCCCTCCCCTCCCCCCTTTCTGAAAACAACTAGTTTTGTTTTTTCCAAGTTTATGGAAAATTCATTGTTATTACCCCATATTGATGATATTGTTGTTCTAAGGGGCCAAACATCTAGGGTATCAGCCACTAATGAAATAAAATGGTATGAAATGAAAGGATGAAGATAGAAACAGCCCACGACCAGGGATGAAACGAAAATGGGTTGTATAAAACAGACAGTGTACCCCAAAAATTATGCCTTATTTGAATAAAAATAGAAAAAAAAGGTTGTAAAAAGCAGTAAATCAAATAAGACATAGTGAACAATAATATAGCTAAAATAAATAAAATAGATGAACGCAATGAAAAACATAAAACTGACTAAACCTGTATTAAAAGTCTTAACTTACATTAAAATTAAAAATGTGACCACTCTCCCTCATGAACCGGATGACGAAGTCTACTGACGGCCCATCATCACGGAGAATAAGGGAGAGAGTATTAGGCAGTTTGAGAGTCCCTCGCATGTCGGCCAGCTTCACACACTTCAAGAGATTGTGTGCCACGGTAAGGTGGATTAGTCCATATTGTGAGGTTGTCTAATGATTCTTGTAAGTCTAGCAAGTCTGCTGATCCAAGAACCATGTCACATGCGTAGATATACATTTTTGGTGAAGAACTACATATCTGAGATATCCGTTGTCATTACATCAGAGAGGCGGAGGCTTAAAGGGTCCCCTTGAAGGATACCTCTTTTTTGAATGCCTTCCTTTGATTGCTGCACTGTATCGTATATTCTTATGGTATTTTTATGTCAATGTTGTGGATGAGTGCAAGGGAGTGTCCGTCCAGCTCTATGTTTCTTAAGTTTTGTAAGTAATATTTGCCTGATCACGTGAATTTTCTGTAAATTTTCTGTAGCACCATCACATGTGGGATACTGGCGGAAACAGAAAGAAGAATTACAGTGCATGAAGTGAACAAAGTTATCATTTCGGGGACCAAAAACCACGGAGCATCCATAAATTGAAAAGGAAGTTGTTTCTTACGTACGCCAATTGAAGAATTATGACTTTTCAGTTTCCCACGAGATGCCCCAGTTAAAGGCTGTAGAAGTAGCGAAAACCTTGAAAATTCCTGATTTTAAAGCAAGCAGAGGGTGGCTTTGTCATTTCATGAAAAGGACCCATCTTTCTCTTGCCACCGACTTCCGAAGGACCACATTGAATAAATTGTGCAGTTAGGAAGCAGCGCGTGTACAATTAATTAGCTGCTATCGCAAATCGGATTTCCTTTGATATGCCGAGAAACACTACAATTACCGAAAAGGGAGCACCCAGCGTAGTCATGAAGACTACTGGGCCAGAGAAGCTTCGCTGCACAGTTATGCTGGCTGTTACTGCGGACGGGCAAAAACTTCCACCCATGAATTGATCAAGCAAAAAACAATTCCTAATGGGAAATTTCCTTCCGGTGTGCACATTAGTGTCCTGGATAGTGACGGATCTCATGAAGGATTGGTTGCGTGTTGTGTGGGGAAGACGACCTGGCCATCTCTTAAACCTGAGGTCTCTCCTGGTTTTGGACAGTTTCCGTGGCCATCTTGTTTCATTAGACTGTGATGTGTGAGGGCCCACGTGAGTGTGCCTAGTGACAGACTGTTTTAGTGGTAGAATTTTGCTGTTGGTAGAACTTGAGGTTTCTTCGTTAATATAATTTTTGTATTTTGTTAGTAGAAATGCTCTATTACTTTATTCTGAAAGGGAGTAGCAGCCTTTCAGAATAAATCAATTCTTTACTTGTCTTATAGACGGTAAATATAATGATACCATTAGCCAACTAATGGCTACACTGTGTTCTGCTGCACGGCTGAAAACAACGGTATACTACAGCCGTAATCCTATTTCACAGGATATGCACCTCTATATGCATAAGCATATGTGATGATGAACTCCTCCCTCGTAAAATTCCAATCCCGAGGTAAACTAGTTCCCCGTTCGGATCTCCAGGTGGGGACTACTCGAGAGGGGTTTAACATCACAGAAGTGACAAAGAGGAAATCTGATATTCTACGGATCGGAGCGTGGAAAGTTAGAAGTCTGCTAGAAAGTGGAAGTTTAGGAAACTGAGAAAGGGAAATGGATAGGTTGAGGTTGGATTTGGTTGAGATTAGTAAAATGCGCTGACAAGAAGAACAGGACCTTTGGTCAGGAGACTATAGGATCATTAGCACTAAATCAAACAATGGCTATGCGGGGGTTGGTCTCATATTAAGTAGGAAACTTGGAAAACGGGTGGAATATTATGAGTAATATAATAAACGGATTATTGTAGCTAAAATCAATACAAAACCTACGTGCACCACAGTGGTACAAGTCTATATGCCTACCAGTCAGGCTGATGATGAAGACGATGGAAAAGTCTATGGAGAAATAGATGAAATTCTGAGGTATGTCAAGGGTGATGAAAATCTTATAGTAATGGGAGATTGGAATGCAGTTGTAGGAGAAGGAAGAGAAGGGAAGATATTAGGAGATTTTGGATTACTGTAGGTGAAAGGAGTGATCGAGGAAGCAGGCTGATGGAATTCTGTACCTAGCATGAGTTGGTCATAGCTAATACCTTATTCAATAACCGCAATGGACGAATATACACATGGACGAAACCAGGAGATACCGGGCGTTTCCGAATAGACTTCATTATGGTCAAGCAGAGATTTCGAAACCAGATTTTGGATTATAAAACTTATCCCGGTGCAGACATAAACTCTGACCACAATCTGGTTGTTATGAAATGCAGATTAAAGTTGAAGAAACCGAAGAAAAGTCAAAAGCCAATCAGGTGGGCAATAGACAGACTGAAAGAGAATGATGTAAACGAAAGATTCAAGTATAAAGAAAGGACTAATGAAAAACCCTATACGAACTACAATTGCAGACGAATGGGCGCTTTTGAATAATGAAATAACAAAATCCGCAGAAGAATATATTGGTAGGAAAGAAAGAATAGGTAGAAAACCGTGGATCACTCAGGATATTTAACCTCCTTGTCTCTGACAGTGATTCAAGGAACAACGAAATTCGACATGCAAGCTAACCTCTGGGTGTCAAATAACAATGTTTGCACCCAGCACCCGAGGCCATACGATATTATTATTATTATTATTATTATTATTATTATTATTATTATTATTATTATTATTACTCAGGTTATACCCGAATTAATGGATGAAAAGTGGAAACACAAGAATGCAAGAGATGAAAAGGGGAAAGCAGAATATAATGGTGTGAGAAATGAGGGTAAAAAGAAGTGCAAGGAAGCGAAAGAAGAATGGTTGAAAGAGAAATGTGCAGGTAGAGAAAATTGATTGAAATTAGGAAAAGTAGACACAACTTATCGAAAGATAAAGAATACTTTTGAGGAAAAGAAGACTAAGTGCTGTAATGTTAAGGACACACATGGAATGCCTCTAACAGATAGGAAAGAAAAGGTTGAGCGATGGAAAGCTTAAATAGTGTGTTTGTATATGGGAAATGAGATGGAGAATCATGTAATGAAAAGGGAGGAGGAAATTGATGAGAATGCGAAAGGAGATTTAATATTGAGATCAGAATTTGACATAGCATTGGAAGACTTAAGCTGGAACAACGCACCAGGCATAGATGATTTACCGATTGAGTTGCTATGCTGCATAGGAGATGAAGGTCTGATCAGGTTATTTCACTTGGTGTCTAGGATTTATGCGACAGGTGAGGTACCCTCTGATTTAAAGAAGAATGTTATCATCCCTATACCGAAGAAAGTGGGAGCTGACTGATGTGAAGATTACCGTACAATCAGCTTGATTACTCATGCTTCAAAGATCATCTCTAGAGTAATTTACAAGAGGATGGAATGCCCGATAGAAACGGAGTTGGGAGGAGACCAATTTGGTTTCAGGAGAAATGTAGGAACAAGGGAAGCTGTACTAAGTCTTAGGATGATTTTGGAAGGTAGAATAAGGAAAATTAAGAGAACGTTCATGGCATTTGTAAACTTAGAAAAGGCTTTTGATAACTTTGATTGGACTAAATTGTTTGACATTTTGAAAACGATTGGAATAAAGTACAGCACAGGAATAGGAGGGTATCTACAATCTATTCAGAAACCAGACAGCAGTCATTCGAGCTGAAGGGCATGAGAGAGAAGCTGGTATTCAGTAAGGTGTAACGCAAGGTTGCAACTTATCACCCATACTTTTCAATCTTTACACTGAACAAGCAAATGAAGGAAATAGGAGAAAAATTTAAAGTGTGAGTGAAGATTCAAGGAGAAATAATTCCAACTCGTGAGATTTGCTGATGACATCGTCATCTTGGCCGACACGCCTAAGGATTTGAATGAGTTTTAGAATGGTATGGACTCGGTCTTGAGGAAAGAATTCATGATGAAAATTAATAAATGTAAAACAAAAATATTGGAATGCAGCTGAAAGAAATCAGAAACCTCTATGGACATCACATAGGCAGGTGCAAAATTGAAGGAAGTAGGAGACTTCTGTTACTTAGGAAGCAAAATAACCAGTGATGGACGAAGCAAAGAAGATATAAAACGTAGGTTGGCTCAGGCAAGGAAAGCATTCCTAAAAAAAGGAATCTGTTGACATCGAATATAGAAATCATTTTTGAAAGCCTTTTTCTGGAGCGTGGCACCTTATGGAAGTAAAACTTGGACTATAGGTAGAGTAGAAAAGAGGGGAATTGAAGCGTTTGAAATGTGGAGAATGATACTGATCAGATGGGTAGATAGGGTTACAAACGAAGAAGTATTAAGACGAGTGGGAGATGAGAGATGTTTCTGCTAATGAAGAGGAGAGATTGGTTGGTAGGACACATACTAAGACACCCGGGAATAGCAAGCTTAGTTATGGAAGGATGGGTCGAGGACAAGAACTGTACGGGTAGACCAGGATAGAATATGTTAAACAGATTACCTAGGATGTAGGGTGTAGTACTATGTAGTGATGGAACGATTAGCTCAGCACAGGGAGGCATGGAGAGGTGCATCAAACCAGTCAAAAGACTGAAGACTCAAAAACACACTTATGCATAGAGACTTTGATTACCCCCCCCCCCCGCCAGGGGTTCACAACTTGTAGGACGTGGGTTGATGACCACGGGACCTTAGCTGAGTCCGGCATTGCTTCCACTTACTTGTGCCGGGCTCTTCTCTGTTATCTTTCCTCTCGACCGCCCTTGGTCAATTATTGCTCTTTACCGACCCCGTCGGTATTACGGTATCCGAGGGAGAATAAGGGTTGAGGCCATTGCCTTTCCTCCTGTCTTTTATTTATATTCTTCTACGTTTTGCTTCCTTTCCTCTTCTAGTTTGTAAGAGATAGTTAGTTATTATTGTTTTAAGGGGTGGTACTACGAGGTCATCTGTCCCGTTTGTAAGAGAGTAGTTAGTATTAGTTGTAGGTTTCATTTGATCATCTTTCATTTTGACTATCACCCAAACCATTAGGGGCGATAACCTAGTTGTTAGGCCCCTTAAAACAACAATTATAATCATCATCATCATCATAAACCCAGATAAATCTCTATGAACGACATTTCACTATTAAATACTTCCATTACTGTCCTACTAGGTTCTTTAGCATTAGCCATCACACACACACTCATCATACCGACTAAGTCAGCGAGTTGCTACTAGAGCACCAGCAGCCTAAACATCGTCATTTGCACGAGGTCGAGGCCTATATAGAAAAAGCAGACATTTGTAGTTCTGTCCCTTTGATAGATCTGGAATGATGTGGTAATTGTCTATAATTTTTGTTATTATTATTATTATTATTATTATTTTATTATTATAATCACTGTTTAAATTTAAGGCCTTTCATCGAACTAAACTGATACGATGGACCGAACTCCAGCGATAACTAGTTGCAGTTAGTGGCTGAATAACATTTGAGAGACATTGTTATGCGCGGCTAGAAGAGTACCATGCTTGTTTAGAATCGAGACGAGCTGCGTAACAAGTAACTTTTTACTATCGGCATATCGGTATATGGCAAGTTGTTTGATCTCAGACAGGTTTATCAAGAAATTTCTGCCAGTTGTAGAATAGTGTTCTTTGAATCAGAAGTGCGCACGTCACAACTTATCATTCTATTGCATTCTGATGTATCATAGCTATGTGAAGCAATTAACATTCCCACAAGAATACGAAGATGAAGATGTTGAATTTATGGTGACATCATGCTTTCTACTAGCCGGCCCTGTGGTGTCGTGCCAGCCTCACACTCGAAGTTCCCGGGGTTGATTCCCGGCTCCGTCAGGGAGTTTAGGAACTGACCTGAGGGTTGGAATGGGGTGAACTTAGCCTCTTGAGGACAATTGAGTAGCTGCCGGACGGTGACAACGCGGTCATGTAGCTCCGTGTACTTTGGGTGCGTGAAGAATCTGTCTGATAACCGGTGTTATTTGCGATGACTGTATTAGGGTGTGTATCTGTTTTAATTCAACCGAATCACATTGCTAAAAGATTAGATGTTTTGATGATTTCTTTCACATACTCCTTTCATACTTTGATACTTCATGCCCAATGGTGGAGATTAAAAGTTCCAAGAAAAGGAGTAATTCTAAAAATAAAATAAAATGGTATACACCTGGGCTTGAACAAATGAAATCACAGGTTATGTTTTTTTTATGTAATACATAATGAACAGGGATCTAATGAATCTAAACAGAATTATCTACAAATGCGTAAGTATAAGTGTGCCCTTAAGCAAGCTAAACTTGAAGCAAACGTTAGATTCATAGAGAATTCAAATAACCCCTGTAAAGCAGCTTGGAGTGTAATTAACAATGTTAGAGTCGCAAATAAATGTTCCACAATAGAAATCAGTCCTGAGGTTCTGAATAAACATTTTATTGAGTCTGTCGAAAGGATTTGCTCACCTGCCTCACAGCTGCCTACAGCAGCAATTGAAAGAGTAGAAAAAATAGTTCCGAGTTTATCAAATAATACTTTTAAATGGAGAAAGGTAAACTGTAGTGAGGTAAAGAAAATTGTAAGAAATAAGAAACCTTCCAATAGTAAGGATTGTTATGGGTTCACCAACAACATTTTAAAGGCTATTATTGACAGCATTTAAATTCCTTTGACGCACTGCATAAACGAGTGCCTTAGCGTAGGCTATTTCCCAGCTCAGTTAAAAATTACGAGGGTTGTTCCAGTATACAACAAGTAGTTCCGTGAAGAACTATACAGCCTATTTTCATATATCCTACTTATGTTAACTGCCACTATCAACATACAATATTTCAGTTTGATTGCTGTAATATATTCGTAGATATTGAGAACCGAATAAATATTTCGGATAGTCGCAATGTTGGATTTTATATATGTAGGTCCTAGAGTTTTGTACTGTTACATGAAGATTATTGTGTACGTGTAGCATTCAAACTTCAATCGCCTGATTTGGACACAAGAAGTAACAAGGAGATTTTAAAATTTTGCACATCTGCCATCTTGGGGTAATGGAAACAATTGAAATAAAGTAGATGCCAGTGGATTAATATTCGTATAAGGATTTACTGTACCAAGTTTCACTGCAATCGGATGGTTAAATTGCGAGAAACGTCCATGTGTATATTTATACTTCGCGTCACCGCCATGTTGGATTTGTGATCACCAGGTTATTTAAAGCCCTATAGGTAAACTTAAGATCATAGCCCCTATGAACATAAAAAAATCAGTTTGATTGCTATAATAGATTCGTAGATATTCAGAGCCGTCTAAATAATTCGGATGGTCTCCATTTTGGATTGTTAAATGTATAGGCCATAGAGTCATGTACCATAAAAGGAAAATTATTGCGTAGGTTCATTATTCAATCTTTCACTTCGATCGCATGATTACGACACAAGAAATAATAACTTAATTTTAAAATTCGCACAGCCGCCATCTTGAGGTTATGTAAACAATTGAACTAAATTAGATACCAGTGCATTACAATGTGTATAAACATTTCCTGTACCAAGTTTCATTGCGTTTGGATCATTAAATCGCGAGAAAGGTCTATTTAAAATGTTCAAATTCGCTTACCCGCCATGTTCGTTTTGTAGTTAACCGGTTTTTGAAAGTATTATAGATGAACCTCCAGTAGAGCCCTTTATCTCCATATAAAATTTCAGGGTAATACCGCTAATAGTTTCAGAGATATAGAATGCCAGTGAAATATTTCGCACATCCGCCATCTTATGGTTATGTAAACAATTGAACGAATTTAGATGTCGGTGCATTACAATGTGTATAAACATATGCTGTACCAAGTTTTATTGCGTTTGGTTGGTTAAATCGCGAGAAACGTCTATTTAAATGTCGCAAATTCGCGTGGCCGCCATGTTGGTTTTGTAGTTACCAGTTTTTCAAAAGTCACATAGGTGAACTTATAGTAGTTCCCTTTATTCCCGTATTAAATTCCAGGGTGATATCGGGAATAGTTTCGGAGATATCGAATGCTGATGAATTATTTCGCACATCCGCCATTTTGGATTGGTAAGACGTAACAAAATTTGACGGGCGCAGTCGGGGTCGCCCGGAATAGTGCTATGAACTTTCCGAGTTTCATTCAAATCGCTTCAGCCGTTTAAACGTTATTAGGGGGACACACACACACACCTCACACACACACACACGCACACACACGGACAAAAGGTGATCTCATAAGCCTATTTTTTCAAAATTGAAAATAGGCTAAAAAAGGGGATAAGACTAAACCTGATAGTTACAGGCCTGTGTATGTAGTAACCATCCTGTCAAAAGTCCTTGAATATGTTATAGTTGGTCAAATTTATGAATTTTTCATCAACAACAACCTTCTATCACCAACTCAGTTTGGCTTCCTTCCGGGAAAATCTACAATTAGTGCACTGGATGATTTTGTTCGTCACATAATGCACCATTTTGAAGAAGGGAGCTCAGTAGATGCACTCCTGTGTGATCTATCCAAGGCCTTCGATTGTGTGTCACATGATATACTTCTGCAAAAGTTAGCACTGTACGGAATTAAAAGATCAGAGTATGAAGTCCTTAAATCATATCTAACAAACCGAGTACATTTTGTAGAGAATGGGGATAGGAAATCTCATGCGTTAGAAGTTAGGTATGGTGTACCCCAGGGCTCGGTTCTGGGTCCATTTCTTTTTGTCGTTATGATGAATGACTTAGCAGTAAATGTTTCTGGAAAAACAATTCTTTATGCAGATGACTCTACATTTTTGTGTTCTAGCAAATGTATATGTGAATTACAAAAGTCCTCTCGGCACGCCGGAAGGCGGAGGTAGATTTCACCGGACAAACTTGGAGATAGGCGAAAATAGGCAGAATATGCAGGTTTTCGTAGAAGGATCAGACCTCATTTATCGCGTGAAAGTATTTTATAATTGGAGATTAATTAACTTTGTTTTTCTTCATTTTAAACATATTTTAAACATGTTATTGTCTTATGGGGACGCTAACCTTCTTGTCATTTGGAGTCCATTTTTAGCCTATTTTCAATTTTGAAAAAATAGGCTTATGAGATCACCTTTTGTCCGTGTGTGTGTGTGTGTGTGTGTGTGTGTGTGTGTGTGAGGTGTGTGTGTGTGTGTCCCCTAATAAAATCTAAACGGCTGGAGCGATTTCAGTGAAACTCGGTAAGTTCATAGCACTATTCCCAGCGACCTTGACCGTGCCCATCGAATTTTGTTACGTCTCACCAATCCAACATAGCGGCTGTGCGAAATATTTCACTAGCATTCAGTATCTCCGAAACTATAACGGATGAAAATGAAAATCCACAGCCTGCTTCCAGTCTCCGACCGGGTCAGGAATGGAATGAATGAAGCCCCTATCTAGCGGCGAGGATATGAACTGTGCCGGCTGCCGAGGCCTGACGCACTCCTCTGGTGCAATGATTAAATGAATGACAGATGAAATGAAATGATAGTGGAGAGTGTTGCTGGAATGAAATTGTGACAGGGAAAACCGGAGTACCCGGAGAAAAACCTGTCTGCCTCCGTTTTGTCCAGCACAGATCTCACATGGAGTGACCGGGATTTGAACCACGGACCCAGCGGTGAGAGGCCGGCGTGCTGCCGCCTAAGCCACGGAGGCTTCCTCCGAAACTATAACGGATATCGCCCTGAAATTGTGTACGGTGATAAAGGGTACTACTAGAAGTTCACCTATGAGACTTTCAAAAACCTGGTTACTACATAACCAACATGGCGGCCAAGCGAAGTGGAGATTTTAAATAGACTTTTCTCGCGATTTAACTATCCAAACGTAATGAAACTTGGTACAGAAAATATTTATACACATTGCAATGCACTGGAGTCTAATTTAGTTCAATTGTTTACATAACCTCAAAATGGCGGCTGTGCGAAATATTTCACTGACATTCTATATCCCCGAAACTATTACAGATATCACCCTGCAATTTTGTACGGTGATAAAGGGTACTGATACAAGTTTACCTATGTATAATTCATAAACCTGTAAAGTACAAAACGAACATGGCGACCAAGCGAATTTGAAATATTTTAATAGACTTTTCTCGTGAGTTAACTCTCTGAGCGCAGTGAAATGTGGTACAGTAAATGATTTTGCAGATTGTAATGCACTGCCATCTAATTTAATTCAATTGTTTACATAACCTCAAGACGGCGGCTGTGCGAATTTTTCAAATTTATTCTTGTGCCGTAATCATGCGATCGAAGTGAAAGTTTGAATAATGAACCTAGGCAATAAGTGTCCTTGAATGGTACATAACTCTATGGCCTATACATATAACAATCCTAAATGGCAAGCTTCCGTAATATTTAGACGGTTCTCAATATCTATGAATCTTTTACAGCAACCAAACTGAAATTTTAATGTTCATAGAGACTATGAACATATGTTCACCTATAGGACTTTCAGTAACCTGGTGAGCACGAATCCAACATGGCGGCGACGCGAAGTATAAATATTTAAATGGACGTTTCTCGCGAATTAACTATCCGAGTGCCGTGAAACGTTGCACGTTAAATGTTTACACAAATGTTGATCCACTGGCATCTAATTTATTTCAATGGTTTGCATAATCACAAGATTGTGCGTAATTTTAAAATCTCGTTTTTACTTCTTGTGTTCAAATCATGCGATTGAAGTTGGAATACCACACGTACACTATAATCTTAATATAATAGTACAAAAATAAAAATCCAACCTGGCGACCATCTGAAATATTTAGACGGTTCTCAATATCTACGAATCTGTTACAGCAATTAAACTGAAATTTTGTATGTTGATAGAGGCAATTAACATGAGCAGGATATATGAAAATAGGCTGTACAGTTCTTCACGGAACTACTTGTTATACTTGTGGTCACACTGTCCTTATGCAAGGTTTCGACACTGATGTGTAACTATGTAACGGTCTCTAACTTTTTCACGCAAAATTATATCTCCCGCAGAGATGTTGGTTGGTTCCTCAGTTTAGGGGCTGCGACAACGCGGTCATATAACTCCGTGTACTTTGGGTGAGTGTAGAATCTGTGTGATAAACGGTGTGAATTGTGATGGCTGTATTAATCTGTAATTCAGGTAAGGAATGCAGACGCTAAATTTCAAGCAGTAGTTCCTAATGTTGCTACCAGATACTAACGTCAACGCCACCTAGCTGTGAACTTGGCTACTAGATGCCACCTCAATCAGCAACTCGCAACGAACGTTGGAACTTCCCCTCCAAAGTAAAGCTTACTGAGGGATTTTAGCGCTCTTAGAAAATCCGACGACTTTGGCCGGCTTTGAACCCGCGACCTTGGGCATAGAAGTTCAGCATGCTACCAGTTACGTCACCGAAGCCGCTTCACACTTAGTCAGATGGAAATCTGAATCTGATCTCGCGCAAGTGCGTTGTCATGGCAACGTCTGATGGCTCATCCCTCATCAATTTAGTAGTGTTGCCATGTCAACCACTGATAGCTCTTGGCATTTTCTTATAATTCCGAAATCATTTTTCTCATCCCTTGGCGCAATGGTGGCTCATATCAAAAATTCTTTCAGACAAACGTTTTAGGTAATTATTAGGGGAATATTGTCCATTTTGTACGGTTTTGATATTGTGCCTATTAACAGAGATATGATTAATGTTTCCCGAAAAAAACACTTTTTCCCACCCCTTTGGTCAATGGTTGGTGCTATCAAAAAACGTTTCAAACATAAATTTCTGAGCTTTATCCGACACATAGTATGAACTTTGTACGGATTCGATATTTCACATATTAAGAGAGTTATAGCAATATTCCATTTTTTCGAGAAAAAAAAAGTCCCCCATTTTCATCCCCTTCGACCGATTTAGCCCAGTAACGAACTCTTCCGAGATTTAATGGGTATATATATTCGGTAAAAAATTCAAAGTGATTGGTGCAAAATTACGGCAGTTATCGTGTCCACAAGAAACTGATATACATTTATACATATATTACATAAATTATATATAAACTTTTGAACTGATGGTGGTTTTGGGGTCTGGGGGATGTGAAACGCGAAGATATGTCGAAATTTTCCGGAAATCGAAACATGGTACCCATTGCAATAGTTAGCTTTCTAATGAAATCTACCTAAAATACTATCGTCAACGACACCTAGCTGTGAACTTGGCTACTAGATGCCACCTTAATCAGCAACTCGCAACGAACGTTGGAACTTCCCCTCCGAAATAAAGCAAACTCAGGTCTTTTAGCGCTCTTAGTAAATCCGACGACTTCAGCCGGGTTTGAACCCGCGACCTTGGGCATAGAATTCAGCATGCTACCAGTTCCGATACCGAAGTCGCTTCCCACAGACATATGAAAACTGAATGTGATCTCGTGCAGTGGCGTTGTCATAGCAACTGCTGATGGTTCATGCCTTATCAATTAAAAGTAAAGTTGTCATGGCAACCACTCTTGGCACTTGGAATTTTCTTATAATTTAAATCATTTTGTTCACCCCGTGGCGTAATGGTGGGTCATATCGAAAATTCTTTCAGACAAAAGTTTTAGGTAATTAATGGAGGAATATTGTCCATTTTGTGCGGTTTTGATATTGTGCCTATTAACAGAGATATGATTAATGTTTCCCGAAAAACCCACTTTTTCCCACCCCTTTGGTCAATGGTTGGTGCTATCAAAAAGCTTATTTGACATAAATATTTGGCACTTATCCGACACATATTATGAACTTTGAAGGGATTCGATATTTCATATATTAAGAGAGTTATAGCGATATTTCACTTTTTCGAAAAAAGCCCCCCATTTTCACCCCCTTTGACCGATTTTGCCCATTAACGAACTCGACCGAGATTTTATAGGGATACATATTATGTTAAAAATTCAAAGTGATTGGTGCAAAATTACGGCAGTTATCGTGTCCACAAAAAACTGATATATATATATATATATATATACATATATACATAAATTATATATAAACTTTTGAACTGACGGTGGTTTTGGGGTCTGGGGGATGTGAAACGCGAAGATATGTCGAAATTTTCTGGAAGTCGAAACATGGGACCCATTGCAATAGTTAGCTTTCTAATGAAATCTACCTAAAATTTATCAAGTCAGTGCTTGCTAGAAGCTAGGAAATGGTTCAGTGAGAATGGATTCCACTTAAATTGAAACTAAAACTCAAGATTTAATATTTAGCCTTAAAAACATAAGTAATGATATAAAAGAAGCTAAGCTACTAGGAATGAATTTTGACTCAAAATTAACATGGGAACCTCACATTCATAACCTTTCGAATAAACTTGCAAGGGTGGTGTATCTACTCCGTCATTTAAAAAATGAGGTTCCTACGACATATTTACACACAGCCTATTTTGCTTTCTTTGAAAGTCTCTTTAGTTATGGATTAATATTTTTTGGAAATAGTGCGTACATTGTAAATATCTTAAAATTACAGAAAAAGGCAATCCGTATTATTGCAAATGCTCCTCCTAACACACCCTGTAGACCTTTATTTATTGAATCTTCCAAACTAACAGTTATAAATCTTTTTGTTTTAAATATCCTCATGTATATGAAAAATAAACATCCACATGAATTGCCAGGCAGACGGGTAACAGTTCACTCACACAGCACAAGAAACTCACACCAGATAGAGGTACCATGGTGTCGGCTTTCATAAACACAGAACAGTCATGAAATTCTTGGCATAATTTTTTTTAACAAACTGAGTTTGTCTTTCCAACAACTACCAACCAAAATCTTTAAGAAACAGCTGCAAAAGTGGTTGCTGGTGAATCCATGGTATTCCCTGGAAGAATGTATGGTAGCAGATTGGTGTAATACTTAGTGCAATAGAAGTAGGTTACATTTTGTTATAACGATAATAAGCTGTTTGTATATACTGTTATAAGTAGGCTAAGTAATGTAGGATTGTTTGATTTTATTGTTTTGTATTATTAACCTGACGATGGCTATTGCACTTGTGTTTAACGCCAAATAAAGTGATTCTGATTCTGATTCTGACAAGGGCCAATTAAGGCGGGAAAATGAAAGAATCCTTAGGCCTCGCATAACCTAATGCCATCGGTGTCGGAAAAGGAGATGATGGCATTGTTGTTTAAAGGGGCCTTACATCTAGGTTATTGGCTCATAATGGTTTGGATGATAGTGAAGATGATTGGATACTGTAACTTAAACTAACTGCAGACTTACAAACTAGAAGAAGAAGAAGGAGAAGAAATGGAAAACAATAAAACAAGGTTAAAAGGTAAATAAAAGACAAGACGAAAGGATGATGATTGTTGTTTTAAGGGGCCTAACATCGAGGTTATCGGCCCCTGATGAAATGAAATGGCGTGAAATGAAAGGATAAAGATAAAAAAAACAGCTCACCGCTATGGATGAAACGAAAATGGTTTAGATAAAATAGACAGTGAGCCCCAACAACTATGCCTTATGAAGCAGGGAAAATACTTACAAAAAGGAACTCAGATTGGAACTACTCACCAAAAGGAGAGCGGTAATACGTACATAAGGGAATTTTGAACGAAAATACTCGAAAAGGAATAGATTGAAACATACGCACAAAATGTAGGTTAAGTCCAAAATACGTACAAAATGCAACGTACAGACGAAATACCTACAAAATGCAAGTGAAATCAAAATACTTACAAAATGCAAATGAGATTGAAAATACGCACAAAATGTAATGGAGATTCAAAATACCCACAAAATTGCAATTGAGACTTAACTACTTGAACAAAGCGGGGTAGGTTGAAAATACAAAATGCAATTGAAATTCAAAAAACTAACAAAAGCCCCGGCCCGGTTATTGAAAAACATACTAAGAAGCAATTTAGATTGTCAATACTTACAAAATGCAATTGAGATTGAAAAACACACACAAGATGCAATCTGGATCGAAAAGACTTACAAAATGCAACGTAGGTTAAAAATACCTACAAAAAAAATCCTAAAAGGGAATTTAGATACACGCGGAAACAAGTAACAAAAACAGTGCGGGAATCTGAAAGAGAAAAGGAAATATAAAGAAAAGAGGAGAGGATTATGTGGAGAGGGGAGGGGAGAGAGGAGAGGGTCCGCCCCAAAGGGAAGGGACAAAAGGGGAAAACGGACCCAGCTCAGGAATCCCTCGGGATCGCCAACTCCTGAACTCACCAGCCGGGAGCCCCTGAGGGTGTAGCATTATCTACGGTGCACCAGAAGTGGTGGGGCTACATACACCCTGCATCCTTAAGGGCCTTGAGCACAAGGCAGGAGGTAAAAGGAAAAGAAAAAGAAGGCTGACCCCTCACAGAAGGAGGGTGTCAGGAAAGATGAGACATGGGCCAATTAAGGCGGGAAAGGAAGAGACTCCCTTGGCCTCGGATACCCTAATACCGTCGGGGTCGGAAGAGAACAAGAGTTAACCAAGTGAGGTCGAAAGGAATGAAGACGGAGAGGAGCCCGGCACAAGTAAGTGGAAGCAATGCCGGACTCAGCTGGGGCCCCGTGGTCGCCAAACCACGCCCACTAGAAGTGAGCCCCTGGGGGTGAGACGAAAGGAAGGGCTCTCAACCCTTGAAGAATAAGAATTAAGGAATTTGGAGGAAGGAGAACCATAATATCAGATAGGAAAGGGACCAACCCAATTGCAATGGTAAAGGGAAAATCTAGACCCAGCTCCGGAATCCACGTGGTCGCCAACTGCTAAGCTTATCAGTCCAGAGCACTTGAGGATGTATCACTATCCAGGGTTCACCATAAGTGGTGAGGATACACACACCCTGCCTCCTTTACGGCCTTGAACAGAAGGCAGCAGATATCATGTAAAGAAACAAGAAATTCCGTGACGAACTAAAGAGCCTACTTTTCTTAAAATTAAAGATTCATGCCAATCTACACTGCTCACAAAAATTAGGAGATATTATAAACTCAGCTATGTGTGCTATGTGTACCGTACCGCATTAGATGCCATCGCTTTCCTTTACTCCCAGGGAAGGTACACATGTGTTTGCGTCACCCCTGCACCTACACCACATGACGGAGGGCACTGTCCGTACCTTTGCTGTCAAAGGGTCACACGGTGGGAGTTTTTTGCTGAGGTCAGAGCCTTTCCATTCCTGTTGTCAGTTAGTGAATAACATGACTTAGGGACAGCAATGCCTACACAACGTGATTTACCAGAATCAATGGCTTGGAGGACCATAGGACGGATGGAAGCTGGACAGACACAACAAGTTGTGGCTCGAGCCCTTGGGGTGTCTCAAAGTGTGATCTCAAGACTATGGAATCGTTTTCAAAGAACAGCTACTGTTCACAGAAGGGTAGGACAAGGTCGCCCACGGACAACAACAGCAAGGGATGACCGTTACTTTGTGTTAACAGCCCGCCGGAATAGACGGCAGAATGCAATTCAACTGAGAAGTGCCTTTCTAACAGCCTAAGGACGCAGAATATCAACCCAAACTGTCCGTAACCGACTTCATGCACGTGGCCTCTATGCCCGTAGGCCCATGGTGTGTAGCAGGTTAACTCCACAACACCGTAGAGATCGCAGACACTGGGCGGAGGAGCATCGTGGGTGGAGGCGTGCCGAATGGAGCTCAATTCTATTTTCTGATGAGTCGCGATTCAACGTGGAATCGATGATGATGATGATAATTGTTGTTTTAAGGGGCCTAACATCTAGGTTATCGGCCCAAACGTGGAATCGGATAGTCGACGTGTTCACATATGGAGTTAACGAGTGACACGAAACAACCCATCTTTTGTACAAGAAAGATCGCCATATTTCGGTGGTGGGTTGCTGGTGTGAGCTGGAATTAGCCTGGGTGGACGTACGGACCTCAACATCATCCCACGCGGTACTGTGACAGCTGTAAGGTATAGAGACGAGATTCTCCGACCTTTTGTCGTGCCGTATGCTGGTGCCATAGGTGCTTCCTTTGTGTTTATGGACGATAATGCACGTCCCCATAGAGCTGGGTTGGTGGACGACATGCTGGAGGAGGAGGAGGGTATTCAGCGTATGCAGTGGCCAGCGTCCACGCCGGACTAAATTCCGATAGAGCACGTGTGGGATGCATTAGACAGGCGCATTGCAGACTGACCAGCACCTCCCACAACTGTTCCACAGCTGCAGATTGCTCTTATGGACGAGTGGCCACGTATCCCCCTATAACTCATTGCTCATCTCATAGCATCAATGGCACACAGGTGTGGATTAGTGCTAGCCGTTCAAGGAGACCATACACCATACTGAAGACCAATATTCAGCCATGTCTCACGATTATGGTAGTGTTAATCTTGCTTTGTTTGTTTGCCATATTCTCACTTCATTCATGTCTTTTAATTCAAACACCCATCAGGGATTCTCTGGAATCATGGGCTGCTTTATCAGTCAGTATAGCATTATGTAAGTAATAAATGGTTGAAAAACTAAATGACCTTGTATATTATTGCACCATTATTAGCTGGCCTTACAATATCCTCTAATTTTTGTGAGCAGTGTATATACACCTATCTAGAATAATGATGATGATGATGATTATGATAATTGTTGTTTTAAGGGGCCTAACATCTAGGTTATCGGCCCCTAATGGTGTGGGTGATCGTGAAGATAATGAAATGTAAACTATAACTAAAACTAACTACTGTACTAACTTATATACTAGAAGAAGAAATGGAAAACATAAGGAGAATAAGGCAAATCAAGGACAGGAGGAAAAGGAACGCCCTCAACCCTCGAAGAAGGCGGATTGAGGGACTTGGAAGGAAGGAGAGCCATGAAAGGTAGATAGGAAAGGGAAAGAGGAGAGCGTCCGCCCCACATGTATGGGAAGAAAGGGGGAAACCGGACCCAGCTCAGGAATCCCTCGGGGTCGCCAACTCCCGAACCCACCAGCCGTGAGCCCCTGCAGGTGCAGCAATACCTATGGTGCACCAAAAGTGGTGGGGGCTACATACAGCCGGCCTCGTTGAAGGCCTTGAGCAGGAGGTTGATGATAACAGGAAAAGAAAAAGAAGGCTGACCCCTTGCACAAGGAGGGTATCAGTAAAGATGAGACAAGGGCCAATTAAGGCGGGAAAGGAAGAGACTCCCTAGGCCTCTGATACCCTTATACCGTCGGGGTCGGAAGAGAACAGGAGTTGACCAAGTGAGGTCGACAGGAAAGAAGACGGAGAGGAGCCCGGCACCAGTAAGTGAAAGCAATACTGGACTCAGCTGGGGTCACGTGGTCGCTAACCCACGTCCCACTAGATGTGAGCCCATGGGGGATAGAATAATGACGAAATTAAGTTGGCAATTTCGAAATTTCTAATTGTTTCGAAATATACCTGATATAAAGTAGCATAATAGAGCACTATAGTTGGCAGTCCTGGTGACCAAATTTAGTTCCGTCTCTTTAAGGTACAACATTTGGTTGAACTCCAATGGATAGCATTGACGTTACATGCAGTTAGACATTGATTCTATCAGCGCACGTAAAATCATGTTGGCAACAATGTCATGCATGTGTGGGTCAGAAATAATCTGAAATATTATGATCTCTTGATGTGCCAATTTTGGATGAAATCCATTTGTTAGTATACATGTTACAGGTATTTTTAAACTGGACATATCAGCAGGCTTAGAATCATGTTGGTAGCACTGACGTACATATGTTACTCCAAATTAATCTGAAATGTCAGGTACTATACATGTGCATAGTTTAAAGCTCTCGGCTTGCATACTTTCTGATATATTGGTATTTGGATAAGAAAATAGAGAGAGAGCATTTATTAACAGTTGGCAGACCTGGTTGCTTTTAAGAATACGCTCAGTCATATCTGTTTATGTACACATAGTACATACGGAATTTGGTTGAAATCCAATTGATAGTGTAGAAGTTATATGCATTGAAAAAGTGGACCTATCAGCAGGATTAGAATCATTTTGGTAACACTGCCATACATGGGCTCCTGGAAATTAAACTGAAATATTATTATCTATATGTGTGCCAATTTTGGAATAGTTCTCATGCATACCTTCCAAGATATCCAACATGGAGCTCAAATTTCAATTGCGATATTTCAGTAGTAGGTAGTACTGACATTTTCAAATATGACATTGAGCTATTTAGACATACCAAATTTGGTGTCGATTTCTGCAGCCGTTTAGGAGTTGATTGGGGGGAAACATCCAGACAGACAGCCAGCCAGACAGACAGACAGACAGACAGACAGACACACATTTTCCCGGATCGATCTCATAAGTCTACCTTTTCCTTATTTTTGCAAAATGTGAAAAGTAGGCTAAAAATCAAGAGATCTGACCACTTGAAGAATGAGAGATCTGGAAGGATGAGACGAGGGCCAATTATGATGAAGATGATAATTGTTGTTTAAAGGGGTCTAACATCTAAGTCATCGCCCCCTAATGGTTTGGGTGATAGTAAAAGTGAAAGATGATCAAATGAAACGCACAATTAAAACTAACTACTCACAAACTAGAAGAGGAAAGGAAACGAAAATGAGAATAATTTAAATAAAAGACAGGGGGAATGGAAATGCCCTCAACCCACGAAGAATTAGAATTGAGGGACTTTGGTAGGCAGGAGAGCCAAGAAAAGCAGCGAGAAAAGGGAAAGAGGAGAGGGTCCACCCCAAAAACAATGGAAAAAGGGGGGAAAATTGACCCAGCTCAGGAATCCCTCGGGGCTGCTAACTCCCAAACACACCAGCCGTGGGTCCTTGAGGGGGCAGCACTATCTAGGGTACATCAGAAATGGTGGGGCTACACACACCCTGCCTCCTTGAGGGCCTTGAGCAGAAGGCAGGAGATATCATGAAAATAAAAAGAAGGCTGCCCCTCGAAGAATGAGGGTATGGGGAAAGATGAGAAAAGGGCCAATTAAGGCAGGAGAGTGAAAGACTCCCTAGTCCTCGGTTACCCTAATACCGTTGGGATCGGAAGAGAACAAGAATTGGCCGAAGGATGCCGAAAGTAAAGGTGACAGTGAGGAGCCTGGCACAAGTAAGTGGAAGCAATGCTGGACTCAGCTGGGGTCCCGTGGTCGCCATCCCACGTCGTACTAGTCGTGAGGCCCCGGGAGGAAGGGCGAATTAAGGCGGGAAATTGAAAGACACCCTACGCCTCGAATAGCCTAATACCGTTTGGGTCGGAAAAGCACAGGGTGACAGGAAAGAAGATGATGATGATGATAATTGTTGTTTTAAGGGGCCTAACATCTAGGCTATCGGCCCCTGATGGTTTGGGTGATCGTGAAGATGAAAATGAAATGCAAACTTAAAACTAAAACTAACTACCAACCTACATACTAGAAGAAGAAATGGAGAACTAAGGGAGAATAAGGAAAATAAAGGACAGGAGGAAAAGAAATGCCCTCAACCCTCGAAGAATGCGGATTGAGGGACTTGAAAGGAAGGAGAGCCATGAAAGGCAGATAGGAAAGTGAAAGAGGAGAGGGTCCGCCCCGAAGGTAAGGGACAAAAGGGGAAAACGGACCCAGCTCAGGAATCCCTCGGGGTCGCCAACTCCCGAACTCACCAGCCGTGAGCCCCTGAGGGTGTAGCATTATCTAGGGTGCACCAAAAGTGGTGGGGCTACATACACCCTGCCTCCTTAAGGGCATAGAGCACAAGGCAGGAGGTAAAAGGAAGAGAAAAAGAAGGCTGACCCCTCGCAGAAGGAGGGTATCAGAAAAGATGAGACAAGGGCCAAATAAGGCGGGAAAGGAAGAGACTCCCTAGGCCTCGGATACCCTAATACCGTCGGGGTCAGAAGAGAACAAGAGTTGACCAAGTGAGGTCGACAGGAAAGAAGACAGAGAGGAGCCCGGCACAAGTAAGTGGAAGCAATGCCGGACTCAGCTGGGGCCCCGTGGTCGCCAACCCACGCCCACAAGATGTGAGCCCCTGGGGGGGGGGAGGAAAGAAGATAGAGAGGAGTCCGGCAGAAGTAAAGGGAAGCAATCTGAACTTAGCTAGGATCTCGTGGTCACCAACCCATGTCCCACTACTGTAGGTTTGAGGCCCTGGAGGAACCTTAACACAAAGCGGTGACGGTGACGGTGACGGTGACGGTGACGGTGATTGTTTTTTTACGGGGCCTAACATCTAGGTTATCGGCCCATATTGATCTGGGTGATAGAGAAAATGACAATGAAATGGAAACCAGAACGAAAATTTAGCTGGACTGAAAATACTTAGAAAATGGAACTCAGATTGAAATGACTTACAAAACGTAGAGTGGACATACTTGAAAATGAAAATCCACAGCCTGTTTCCAGTCTCCGACCGGGTCAGGAATGGAATGAATGACGCCCCCATCTAGCGGCGAGGATATGAACTGTGCCAGCTGCCGAGGCCTGACGCACTCCTCTGGGGCAATGATTAAATGAATGACAGTTGAAATGAAATGATAGTGGAGAGCGTTGCTGGAATGAAATGTTGACAGGGAAAACCGGAGTACCCGGAGAAAATCCTGTCTGCCTCCGTTTTGTCCAGCACAGATCTCACATGGAGTGACCGGGATTTGAACCACGGACCCAGCGGTGAGAGGCCGGCGTGCTGCCGCCTAAGCCACGGAGGCTTAGAGTGGACATAGTTACCAAAGGTAATTTAGAAGGAAAATACTCACAAAAGGAATTTAGATTAAAAAATACGCACAAAATGTAGTTTAGGTACAATATGCAATGCACATTTGAAATACTCACAAAATGCAATTCAAATTGAAAATACGTACAAAATGCAATTCAAGTTCAAAATACTTACAAAATGCAATTCAAATTGAAAATACACAATGCAAGTTAGATTTAAAAAGTCCGGTTCAGATTCAAAACACTCACAAAGTGCAATTGGAATTCAAAATACTTACAAAATGCAATTGAAATTGAAAATGCTTACAACATGTATGGTAGATTCAAAATACTCACAAATATGGAAGCCCGCGATTCAAAATACTGTACTGACAAAATACGATTGGGATTGAAAATACTTACAAAATGGTGCTCAGATCGAAAATACTTACAATATGCAATGTAGATTGAAAATACTTACAAAATGTGGTTGAGATTCAAAATACTCACAAAATGTAATTTACAGACACGGGGAGCCAATTTAGAAATACCGGGCGAGAATCTTAAAGATGATGATGATGATGATAATTGTTGTTTTAAGGGGCCTAACATCGAGGTTATCGGCCCCTAATGATCTGGGTGATAGCGAGAATGATAATGAAATGGAAACCAGAACAAAATTATCGAAGACTGAAAATACGTACAAAAAGGAACTCGCATGGAAACAACTCACAATATGGTCCTACAAAAGGGAATTTAGAACGAAAAGTTGCACAAAAAGAATAGATTGAAAAAGACCCACAAAACGTAGGCTAGATTCAAAATACGTACAAAATGCAAAGTAGCGCCGAAATACTTACAAAATGCAACTGAAATTCAAAATACTTACAAAATGCAAATGAGATCGAAATTACGTACAAAATGCAATTGAGGTTCAAAATACTTACAAAATGCAATTCAAATTGAAAATACGTACAAAATGCAATTCAAGTTCAAAATACTCACAAAATGCAATTCAAATTCAAAATACGTACAAAATGCAATTCAAGTTCAAAATACTTACAAAATGCAATTCAAATTGAATATACACAATGCAAGTTAGATTTAAAAAGTCCGGTTCAGATTCAAAACACTCACAAAGTGCAATTGGAATTCAAAATACTTACAAAATGCAATTGAAATTGAAAATGCTTACAACATGTATGGTAGATTCAAAATACTCACAAATATGGAAGCCCGCGATTCAAAATACTGTACTGACAAAATACGATTGGGATTGAAAATACTTACAAAATGGTGCTCAGATCGAAAATACTTACAATATGCAATGTAGATTGAAAATACTTACAAAATGTGGTTGAGATTCAAAATACTCACAAAATGTAATTTACAGACACGGGGAGCCAATTTAGAAATACCGGGCGAGAATCTTAAAGAGAAAGGGAACTATAATGAAAAGAAAAAGAAGGCTTATATCTAGAAGAATGAGGGATCAGGAAAGACGAGAGAATGGTCAATGCAGGAGGGAAAAGAAGAGACTCCCTAGGCCTCGGATACCCCAATACCGCCGGGGTCGGAAGAGAACAAGAGTTGACCAAGACAGGTCGGCAGGAAAGAAGACGGAGAGGAGCCTGGCACAAGTAAGTGAAAGCAATGACGGACTCAGCTGGGATCCCGTGATCGCCAACCTACGGCCCACTCGGTGTGTGCCCGTAGGAGGGGGATTTGTGTGGGCAATAACCTACTAGAATCATTATATAACTCTCGACTGGTTAGAGGAATCCTCCTGACATGGTACAATAAAAAGGGGTCAATGAAAACAAGTTCAATATTTATGATCTCAATTAGTTTTAGTCCGTGAAGCTTATGGGAGTTACCCCCACTCCATTAACCGCTGAGTTACAAACCCTCAAGATCGCCTGTGCATCACGTGTTATTAAAATGGCGAAGAAAGGCAGAAAGGAAGCCGTAAATAACCCTTTAATATGGAGAGGAGGGGGAGTGAATGAGGAAGAGGAAGGCGTAAAGGGGTAGGGCAGAATTTATGTTCCACAAGCATCTATTCTACTTCTCGTCCTACTCTAAAAAGCAGAGAAATTACAGTTCAACAATGAACAACCAAAGGATGATTACTTCCGCCGTAATTCATTATTCACAAAAATAATTTTGATGCATCAGGTAATTCCAATCATCACATTAAGTTATATATATGACTTTATATGACTTTAACAGTGACCTTAAAAAATCACTTCTTTGTAGTGAAATATGTTGTATTTTTTCATTAGTGCAAGGTAGTAATTGGGGCAGATGACCTCGTAGTTCCACCCCTTAAAACAACAATAACTATAACTATAAGGTAGTAATTATGTAGTAAAATATGTAGTTTAGTTGTATTGGATGTTGAAAGGAGCAAAGTTGTAATCAATCTGTCACTCCTATCTAAATAGGTACACATACATTTAGGGCAATGCATATAAATTGGTGAGTGTCACATAGTAGATTAGCGTATGGAGATTGAAATTAACTTTTACTGAATTATTAAAACACTTGATTAAATAGATTTTTAATTTACAGCAGAACAGATGATGATGATGATAATTGTTGTTTTAAGGGGCCTAACATCTAGGTTATCGGCCCCTGATGGTTTGGGTGATCGTGAAGATGAAAATGAAAAGCGAACTTAAAACTAAAACCAACTACCAACCTACATATTAGAAGAAGAAATGGAAAACCAAAGGAGAATAAGGCAAATAAAGGACAGGAGGAAAAGAAATGCCCTCAACCCTCGAAGAAGGCGGATTGAGGGACTTGGAAGGAAGGAGAGCCATGAAAGGCAGATAGGAAAGTGAAAGAGGAGAGGGTCCGCCCCAAAGGTAAGGGACAAAAGGGGAATACGGACCTAGCTCAGGAATCCCTCGGGGTCGCCAACTCCCGAACTCACCAGCCGTGAGCCCCTGAGGGTGTAGCATTATCTACGGTGCACCAGAAGTGGTGGGGCTACATACACCCTGCCTCCTTAAGGGCCTTGGGCACAAGACAGGAGGTAAAAGGAAAAGAAAAAAAAGGCTGACGCCTCACAGAAGGAGGGTATCAGGAAAGATGAGACAAGGGCCAATTAAGGCGGGAAAGTGAAAGACTCCCTAGGCCTCGGATACCCTACAGCAGAACATAAACAAGGTCAAGCATAAAACACCTAAGCAGTTATTCTTCTAGGCATGACCTCAATTATTTTAAATTACTGCCTTCGTAGTCTAAGATGATGATGATGATGATAATAATTGTTGTTTTATGGGGCCTAACATCGAGGTTATCGGTCCGTCGTAGTCTAAGATAAGAGTCCTCTAATCTGTCCACTGGTATGCCCCACTTGCCCACGGCAACATTTCAAAATCCGACCTTAGTTGTGACAATGATGGTGGTTGTCTGTAAGGGTGGAACTTCATGGTTATGTGGCCCAAGAGAGGTCGACAGGAAAGAGGACGGAGAGGAGCCCCTTTAAGGTGGGGGGGGGGGGGGGGGGAGGAGTGGGGGGATTAAGAGTCGTGACCATAATTAGCCTATTTTCAATTTTGAAAAAATAGGCTTATGAGATCACCTTTTGTCCGTGTGTGTGTGCGTGTGTGTGTGTGTGTGTTTGTGATTCGTGTGTGTGTCCCCCCCTAATAAAATCTAAACGGCAGGAGCGATTTCAATGAAACTCGGAAAGTTCATAGCACTATTCCCGGCGACCTCGACCGTGCCCTTCAAATTTTGTTACGACTCACCAATCCAACATGGCGGCTGTGCGAAATATTTCACCAGCATTCAATATCTCCGAAACTATTACCGATATTACCCTGACATTTTCTATGGTGATAGAGGGAACTACTATAAGTTCACTTATGTGACTTTTGAAAACCTGGTAACTACAAAACCAACATGGCGGCCAAGCGAATTTGCGACTTTTAAATAGACGTTTCTCGCGATTTGACCAACCAAACGCAATGAAACTTGGTACAGTATATGTTTATATACATTGTAATGCACCGACATCTAACTTCGTTCAATTGTTTACATAATCACAAGATGGCGGATGTGCGAAATATTTCACCGGCATTCTATATCTCTGAAACTATTAGCGGTATCTCCCTAAAATTTTGTACGGAGATAAAGGGCACTACTGAAAGTCCATCTATAAGATTTTCAAAAACCGGTTAACTACAAAACGAACATGGCGGCCAAGCGAATTTGAACATTTTAAATAGACCTTTCTCGCGATTTAATGTTCCAAGCGCACTGAAACCTGGTACAGGAAATATTTATACACATTGTAATCCACTGGTATCTAATTTAGTTCAAATGTTTACATAACCTCAAGATGGCGGAAGTGCGAATTTTAAAATTAAGTTTTTATTTCTTGTGATGTAGTCATGCGATCGAAGTGAAAGTTTGAATAATGAACCTACGCAATAATTTTCCTTTAATGGTACATGACTCTATGGCCTATACATTTAACAATCCAACATGGCGACCATCCGAAATATTTAGACGATACTGAATATATACGAATCAATTTTAGCAATCAAACTAAATTTTTTAATGTTCATAGGGGCTATGAACTTAAGTTCACCTATAGGACTTTAAATAACCTGGTGATCACAAATCCAACATGGCGGTGACGCGAATTATAAATATTCACATGGACGTTTCTCGCAATTTAACCATCCGCGTGCAGTGAAACTTGGTTCAGTAAATCTTTATCCGAATGTTAATCCACTGGCATCTAATTTATTTCAATTGTTTCCATAACCTCAAGATGGCAGTTGTGAAAATTTTTTAAATCTCCTTGTTTTTTCTTGTGTCCTAATTATGCGATTGAAGTTTGAATACTACACGTTCACAATAATCTGCATGTAACAGTACATAACTCTAGGACCTACATATATAAAATCCAACATGGCGACCATCCGAAATATTTAGTCGGTACTCAATATCTACGAATCTATTACAGCAATCAAACTGAAATTGTGTATGTTGATAGCGGCAATTAACATAAGTAGGATATATGAAAATAGGCTGTATAGTTCTTCACGGAACTACTTGTTTTTTTCTTGAGTTAAATATGCCAAAAACTAGCTCCTGGCCTTGAATGTCGGTAAAATTAATGGCATGACCAATACAGTAGGAATTAGGAAGAATAGACTACTCCATTTATATTCCACAACTTGGCCGCAGGCTTCGAATTAAATTCCGTTGTAAGTTAGTTAAGTTGGTGAGCTTTGTCTCTTCTTCGTTCCTCCTCTCAATTCGATAGGTTAATTGAACTATCTGCTTCGCGCTTCCTGTCTCCAGTAATCTGAACAGGTATACCATCAAACATTATGGTAGATAATAAGTTAATCGCACAGGTGAACAGTTTATGTTTGTTGAGATCAACCATTAGTAGTAGTGGCTCATGCATTCCAGAGATTCGCCGAAGACTTGCCTTAGGAAGAGCAGCTTTTAAAGACCTAGATAAGATCTTCAAGTGTTCAGATGTATCTTTGCCAACTAAAATCAGCTACATACGGTTGCGAAAGCTGGACCATAAGCAAACGAGAAAGAAAGTATATTGATGATGATAATTGTTGTTTTAAGGGGCCTAACATCTAGTTTTTTTCAGCGGTCTAGCTGTATGCCTTTCACCAAGGCGGTCCAGGTTCGGTTCCCGGTCAATGCATGTGAGATTTTCGAAGTGAAATGCCATGTCCTGTGGTTCGGATTCCACGTAAAAAGGAGGTCCCGTGGCTTATAATCACAAGATTCACGGTCACGTAAAACTACAATCTTCCTTCCTTACATCTAGTTTATCGGCCCCTAATGGTCTGGGTGATAGCGAAAATGACAATGAAATGGAAACCATAATGAAAATTAAGCTGGACTGAAAATACTTACAAAATGAAACTCAGATTGAAATGACTCGCACAACGTCGAGTGGAAATACTTACAAAAGGTAATTTAGAAGAAAAATACAAAAGGAATTTAGATTGAAAAATACGCACAAAATGTAGTCTAGGATCAAAATACTTACAAAATGCAATGTAGATTCGAAATAATCACAAAATGCAATTAAAATTCAAAATATTTAAAAAAGCAAATGAAATTGAAGATACGTACGAAATGCAATTGATATTGTAAATTCGTACGAAATGCAATTGAAATTGAAAATGATTACAAAATGGAGATAAGATCGAAAATACTTGCAAAATGCAATATACTGTAGATTGAAAATAACTATAAAATGTGGTTGAGATTAAAAATACTCGCAAAATGTAATTTAGAGACAGGGGGGTCAATTCAGAAAAAACAGGGCGGGAATCTTAAAGAGAAAGGGAATGAAAAGAGCAAGAAGGCTGATCCCTAGAAGAATGAGGGATCAGGAAAGATGAGAAAAGGCGGGAAAGGAAGAGACTCCCTAGGCCTCGGACACCCCAATACCGTCGGGGTCAGAAGAAAACAAGAGTTGACCAAGAAGGTCGACAGAAAGGAAGACGGAGAGGAGCCCAGCACAAGTAAGTGGATGCAATGCCGGACTCAGTTAGGGTCCCGTGGTCGCCAACACGTCCCACTAGAAATGAATTAGGAGAATTGGGAAACAAACCTAATATTAAGACCAATGAACAAAACCTTTTTAATTGGGAAATCGATTTTCACAGTAGGGATAGCTCGCATTGAGATAGCACGCAATAAATTACCAGAACAAACAAGAAGTTCCGTGACGAACAAAAGAGCCTACTTTTCATGCCAATAATTATTCTACAGTATATGAACCTATCTAGAATAATGACGAAATTCAGTTGGTAATATCGAAATGTCTAATTAGTTCGAAATATTTCTGGTATAATGTAGCCTAATAGAGCACTACTGTTGGCATCCCTGGTAACTGAATATATTCTTAGTTCCATCTCTTAAGGTACAGAATACAAAATTTGGTTATCCAATTGACGTTACATGCAGTTAGACATTGGATCTATCAGCACGCGTAAAAGCATGTTGGCAACAATGTCATGCGTGTGCTGGTTAGAAATAATCGGAAATATTATGATATCTTGTTGTGCCAATTTTGGATGAAATCCATTTGTTAGTATAGAAATTACATGTATTTTCAAATTGGACCTATCAGCAAGCATAGAATCATGTTGGCAGCACTGACTTATATTAATTACTCCAAATTAATCTAGAGTGTCAGGTGCTATAATGTGCCCAATTCTAGGAATGGGTATTCCAAGATTCAGACACCTAGGTATCAAGGGAAAGGCTACAGCCGCTTTTGAAAGTTGAGATATTTGAATATCGCGCTCCTTTCCTTCTAGATTGAAATGGAAACTTTATGCAGCCAAGAAGATGTTAAGTGACGTGGCAAATAGTAGCAGAGGTCGAGACTATTTGGTGATTAAATAGTTAGCCATGGAGTAGAGACTTGATACTTGGATCAGATTACTGGCACGGCCAAATGAAAGAGGATGCACTGAGTCTCAAGTGAATCAGACCAGAGACACCGGAGATATGAGGATTTACAGATTTCAACGTGATCCAGCGTGGAGCCGACCGTTTTGTATAAAAGCCGCTCGGCCCAAGCATAAGCAGCTCACTTCAAACCAAGCTCTTGAGGGACAAGGTGCTGCTGCTGCTACGTCGAGCCAAGGCACATGGTTGCCGAATCTACGCAGAAGATATCTTTGAATTGTGATAGTCACAAAAGTGCTACGATACGTGGGGAACGTAGTAAGTTTCCGGTCGAGGGAATCACTAAGGTGATTGTTATTTTCTACGGACATTGGTGAAACACTTTGTTTCTATATGGACATATGCTAGACTTTGTCTAGATATTATTCTGTCACAGTCCAGTAACAATAATTCAATACTTGGATGTTTTAATCCAACTTGTCAGTTTCACAAATTGTAACTTAATAACCACTCAGATCTTTCAGTATATTGAAGGCCAGTCTATCACGGTGCTGTTCATTAGCCGACAAAGGGAAACTATATGTTGCTTCGCGTATGATAGATGGTGTGAAGCCATGCCCAGGGAACGATCTTCAGAACAGCCGTTGATTGTTTTAGACTATCAGTCAGTGTTTTCCTGTACTGAAAAGATTACCGTGAGTTATGTTACAACTGACGCTTTTGAGAAGAGATCATTTGGATCTGACCCCATTTAAGCAAACTGCTATGGATTTAATTGAAGTCAATATTAAAATGGATCAGCAGTTACTTCAAACTTCAAGAAATATTTCCACTATGTCGTGCTAGACAGATTGTGGGTATATAATGGCGGTCGATACAAGGATTAGACGTGCGTGTCCAATAGGGCATGTATCTGGATAAATCTGGTACAGACCAGGTTCACTACGGTTCAAGACCAACGAGAAAAGTAAGCCTAGCTAATTGGAACAAACTCATTTTCTGCAGATGACCAACACATTTATTTTTCTTCGTATTTAAATCTTGCATTGATTTACGCAAGACACATTAGGGTTATTCTGAGTATTTTCAGCACTCAGAACAGTTTAGGATCGATGACCGAGCATACCGAGCATTTATTTGAATGTTCATTTTGTTTGAGAATCACGGTAATCAGCCGATATAACTGTAGAAGTTAATATTTATTTTTGTTGAGGAATAGATATTTTATCCATATTCGAAGAGTCCAACATGTAGTTTTTCACATAAGGAAATAATAATTAAACATATTTAAGGAAATAATAACAATAATAATCCAATAATAGTAATTTTCATAATTTTTCTAAATAATTCTTGGATCTTACATTTTCTAATAATCACATTCATTGAGAGAGAGCTTAAGGATTAGTTTAATCATTCCTAGTTTTGAACAGGTGATTTTCCGAAAGCTAGTGGATAGCGCAAGCCCGTATTCAACCAACATTACAGTTCTGGTTGAACAGTTAATATTTGCATTGAGCAAAGTATATTTCTCAGATAACACGGAAAGGCATGAAACAGGAAGCCAATGATATTTGTATCAATTAGGATTTTTTTTTTGTGTTTATATAAAATCATGACGTAGGCACACATTCGAAAGTGAAATAGAGAATATCACAAGTGTGGTAACTTCACGGCTAAAACTGAATGGCAAAATAAAATAAACTTGTAAGTTTATAGATCTTCCAGTTTTGATAACAAGCAGAGGCGTGATTTATTGTATAAATTTTGGGAAGAAAATTTTTGTGTGTGGAGTAGTTAAATGCCATTCCCAGGTGCGCATGTTTAAGTCGCAGGAATGAGGAGGTTTTTTTTGAGCATCAATCAAATAGCAGGTTCGATGGCTCAGGTTTATAGGAGGAGTATTGGAACCACACATTTCGTCGAATGACCAAACCATCAGTAATTATTTCAAACTTGTTTACGTATTCCATTAATACTTTGGATTTGCTAGAACCCGGTTTTGTCATGATAAAATTTTATTCTTCTTCAGAGGAAGACCTTTGCCGTTGTTGTTGGGATATTGTGTTCTTACACCAATAATCGAATGGGCCACTGCCAATTAAAAAAATAATTCTGTATCCACGAATTACTGTACTTAAAGGATGTTTTCAATCCTATTGTCATGAACTAAATGAATTTATTATAAAGCTACCATTCTTATTTCCACATTCAGTTCAAGAATTGCAAGTTGTGAAAGTTACTAAAATAGCAAAAAATATAAATATTTTTCTTAATAATAATTCCAAGTGGAAAATCGAATAATTGAATGGTTCAACAATTTTTTTGTTCAAGTTGATGATTCAGAAATCATATTTCTTTGGAATTTGAAGTTCATAATCGAGTCACTTCTCGAAATGTTTAATTTTGGAAGAACAATAAATTTTGTTGTGCTTCGCACAGTTCTTCGATGCTATGCTCAAGGGTCAAATACTTTTCAGATGTTGTTATTAATATGTGTGCATAATTAGTGTTGGGTCAAAGATAATATTTTTGACAATATTTTTGAAACTGGAAAAATAAGTGGAAGTTAAAAATTCTATAAACAATTATAAACAGTGAGAATTTCTACGAGTGTTAATATCATGTTAGAAATTCAACCAGTGAACTACAATATTTCCAGTAAAGACAATTTAATTTGAACTGGATTTCATCGTAAATAATTGATATAATTTTGGAACACAGTCTACAGGACTGATATTCAGACTTGTGTCTCCAAAGACAATTGTTCAATGTGTTGGAAAATTTCTGTACATTGTGTAAATAGTAGTGTGTGCCGTCGCACTGGAATGATGATGATGATGATAATTGTTGTTTTAAGGGGCCTAACATCGAGGTTATCGGCCCCTAATGATCTGGGTGATAGCGAAAATGATAATGAAATGGAAACCAGAACAAAATTATCTGAGACGGAAAATACGTACAAAAAGGAACTCAGATGGAAATAACTCACAAGGGAATTTAGAACGAAAAGTTGCACAAAAAGAATAGATTAAAAAAGACCCACAAAACGTAGGCTAGATTCAAAATACGTACAAAATGCAATGTAGGGTCGAAATACTTACAAAATGCAATTGAAATTGAAAATACACCATGCAATTCAGATTGAAATAGGCCCTATCCCAGTTCCAATCCAAATTATTCACAAAGTGTAATTGAAATTTAAAATACTTACAAAATGCAATTGAAATTGAAAATGCTTACAAAATGTACGGTAGATTCAAACGACTCATGTGGATTGACAATACTTACAAAAAGCAATTTAGATTGAAAATACTTGACAAAATGTAATTTAGATTCAAAATACCCACAAAATACAATTGAGAATCAAAATATGTGCAAAATGCCCGCCAAACAAAATGCAATTTAGATTCAAAATTCGTGTGAAATGCGGTTTTGGTTGAAAATACAAAATGCAATTGAAATTCAAAATACTCACAAAGGTCCCTCCTCCATATAGAAAGACTTACTAAAAAGCAATTTAGAATGCAAACTTTACAAAATGCAATTGAGGTTGAAAACAATCGCGAGATGTAATTTAGATCGAAAAAACATACAAAAAGCAACGTAGATTAAAAAGGCCTTAAAAATCGCTAGAAGGGAATTTAGAAACACGGTGAACCAAGTAACAAAAACAGTGCGGGAATCCTAAAGAGAAAAGTAAAGAGGAGTGGAGAGGAGAGGGGAGAGAGGAGAAGGTCCGCCCCAAAGGGAAGGGACAAAAGGGGAAAACGGACCCAGCTCAGGAATCCCTCGAGGTCGCCAACTCCCGAACTCACCAGCCGTGAGCCCCTGAGGGTGTAGCATTATCGACGGTGCACCAGAAGTGGTGGGGCTACATACACCCTGCCTCATTGAGGGCCTTAAGCACAAGGCAGGAGGTAAAAGGAAAAGACGGAGGGTATCAGGAAAGATGAGACAAGGGCCAATTAAGGCGGGAAAATGAAAGACTCCCTAGGCCTCGGATAACCTAATACCTTCGGGGTGGGAAGAGAACAAGAGTTGACCAAGGGAGGTCGACAGGAAAGAAGACAGAGGAGCCCGGCTCAAGTAAGTGGAAGCAATGCCGGACTCAGCTGGGGCCCCGTGGTCGCCAACCCACGCCCCACTAGATGTGAACCCCTGTGGGGACGACAGGAAGGAGTTTTCTTCCTCTTGTCACAAATATTATAGTTCGACGAGTTACGTGTACAAGTGCCTAGGCGTGGAAAATATCTGAGCAATAAAATTATACTGAAGTAGTGTCACAATATGTAACGTTGACACAGTGTGTTCGTACAGATGCCTTGCTTGCTTCCTCTAACATTCTTGTTGATAATAATACATTGTAGGGGCTTGGGATATCTAGGTCATCAGTACCTTTGGCTGGCTGCGTGGCTCAGTGGTGACGTTCTCGCTTTCTGTGCGCAAGGTTGCAGGATCGAATCCTGGTGCAGCCAGTTGGAATTTGAGGGTGCGCGAATGAGAGGGAGCCGTGTCATTAGATTTACTGGCACTTTAAATATCCCCTTGGGGGCAAAATTCCGGCACCCCGGCGTCTCTAAAAGCCCGCAGTAGTTAAAAGGGTCGTAAAACAAATAACGTTGTTATTATTATTATTATTATTATTATTATTATTATTATTATTATTATTATCATCATTATCATCAGTCCCGTGTAGTTGATTATTTGTGTAACTGTATTAGTGTCAGGGATGGGACAGGTGCCCTGAAAATTCACGTATGGTACTATCTCGGCATTTACCTGGAGGGATTGTGGAAAATCCGGTGAAAACACACTCAGGATAGATGCTGACAGCGTTGGAATCCCTTCTTGATAACTGTTTTAGAGTTATTTGAGGTTAAACTCCCGAACAAAAGACATATTGTTCCGACATTAGTAATACTTTGTAGGGCATAATTCTTACCACATAGATCAGCGACTGGTTTTACTCGATGCGAAATTGAATACTGTATAGAAAGATATGACTGGTTTGTTGTAAGCACGTTCCTGATATTTAAAAAAAAAAGATGGAGAAGATATGTTCGTGTTCAGGTTTATTGGGAATATCTATTCTAAAAAACCATCCGATGTGGACGTCCAACTCTAGGTATCGTCTTCTAGACATAACAAACAAGACCACAAACCGTGAAATATTCTAATCAATGGAGCCAGCTATTATCGATTTATAAGAGGCCAAATGCGCACGCACATAGACCTACATACATGCATACATACATTCATACATACGTACATACATTTATTTTGGTGATTCGTATGGTTCTTTGGTTCTTTTGACTAATTCCCTTTTTTTCGTGAGATCTGAAACCACTCCGTGTGGCCAATCACTATAACTTACTTCAATTTTCATGGAGGTAATAATAAAAGTTCATTTATGTAGGACATTTTATTACAATAAACAAATTATGAAAATGCATAACAAGAGCAACATTATTATGTACATAAAAGTATTAAAGTTCCTAAGATATTCTTATCTGCCTATTGTTAGCACAGGCACTAATACTGCGTACTATAAACAAAAATATTACACCTAATTATTTCCTGTTCTTGAAATCAATGCTTCAATTTTTTTCCATATCAAAGATAGCGTTTCATTATTTACACACACTCAGTATTTTACTTCACCTCAGGTTCTCTTATATCCATTGATCTGGTCATCCTGGGATCAATGATCTCAGGTAACAAGATTTTCTCGCAGCAGCATGTCAGTTACATAAGCATTTTTTTTGTCTCCAGAACGTTTCGTCCCTCTTTATTGTTTCTATGTGAATGTCCCTAGGCGTCCATACCACAAAATAACATATTTCCCGCTTGCCACGGTGGGTGAGTGGATAGCGTGTCGGTCTACTAACCCCAAGATTGCAGGTTCGCTCCTGGCCGTGGTAAGTGATTTTTGAAAGGCGGCAAAGATACGACACGCATGTCATACGATGTTTGCATGTTAAAGAACCCATTTGAATTCAGTAGGCCGTGTTCATAATGGCAAAATTAATCTCGAGAGTTTCCGCCAACACAAAGTTGCATATTTCTGCACCAGAAAGCGCTGTAGTGTTCTAGGAGCTTAGATATCTAACCTCTTTGACTTTCAAAGTGATTCAAGGAACAACGAAATTCGACATGCAAGCTACCCTCTGGGTGTCAAATTGCAAAGCTTGCACCCAACACCCGAGGCCACACGATATTATTATAATATTATTACATATTTCCCGCTATGTTATTTCCAACTGGCCCTGGTTCTGAAAATAAAAACCATGTGAGTGTTAGAGGGTTATTAATCTGTTCTCTTCTGAAAGCCACTGTTCTTGATATGATGATGATGATAATTGTTGTTTAAAGGGGCCTATCATCTAGGTTATCGGCCCCTAATGATCTGGGTGATAGCGAAAATGCCTAATGAAACGGAAACCAGAACGAAAATTAAGTGAGACGGAAAATACTTACAAAAAGGAACTCAGATTGAAACAACTCACAAAATGTTCTTACAAAAGGGAATTTAGAACGAAAAGATTCACAAAAGGAATAGATGGAAAAATACCCACAAAATGAAGGCTAGGTTCAAAATACTACAAAATGCAATGTAGCGTCGAAATACCTACAAAATGCAATTGAAATTCGAATACTTACAAAATGCAAATGAGATCGAAATTACGTACAAAATGCAATTGATGTTCAAAATACTTACAAAATGCAATTGAAATTGAAAATGCACGATGCAATTCAGATTGAAATATCCCAGTTCCAATCCAAATTATTCACAAAGTGCAATTGAAATTCAAAATACTTACAAAATGCAATTGAGGTTGAAAACAATCGCGAGATGTAATTTAGATCGAAAAAACTTACAAAATGCAACGTAGATTAAAAATACCTTAAAAAAATCGCTAAAAGGGAATTTAGATACACGGTGAACCAAGTAACAAACACAGTGCGGGAATCTTAAAGAGAAAAGGAAATATTAAGAGGAGAGGAGAGGAGAGGAGAGGAGAGGAGAGGAGAGAGGAGAGGGTCCGCCCCAAAGGTAAGGGACAAAAGTGGAAAACGGACCCAGCTCGGGAATCCCTCGGGGTCGCCAACTCCCGAACTCACCAGCCGTGAGCCCCTGAGGGTGTAGCATTATCTAGGGTGCACCAGAAGTGGTGGGGCTACTTACACCCTGCCTCCTTAAGGGCCTTGAGCACCAGGCAGGAGGTAAAAGGAAAAGAAAAAGAAGGCTGACCCCTCACAGAAGGAGGGTATCAGGAAAGATGAGACAAGGGCCAATTAAGGCGGGAAAGTGAAAGACTCCCTAGGCACTGTTCTTGACATTCTCTGGCTTTCCTTTTCGCTTACTTTCTGCCAAACAAAATCCCTTTAGCTTTTTGCAGGCTTCCAGTATGGTCATATTCCGTGCGGAATAAGGTCACTTGACTTCGACTACAGCGTCGTCTCCTATTAATCCGTCTGGGGAGGCACCTAAATACCCATAAGTTTTATATACGAAAATACCCCATTCTTCGACTTTTCTACCGATTTCTCCTCTAAATTTCCTTTTGCTATTTGCTCATTATCACAGTCATACTGCATTGCTTTTGAGTGAAATTCGCCGTACAGAATGATTTTTGCTAATGGAGCCCATTTCCAGTAGGTTTCCTCTTGCATACATATACAAAATTGGATGCCGTAAACCCTTCCTTTCTAGCTGTGTGCCACTTTTCATTTTCCCTTTGGCCCCTTGTTTCCTTTCCAGTTTTTGTATGTGGCCTACACTAAGCGATAGTTGCTTGATCTTCTCATCACTACTCTCAACAGTACCTCATCGAAATCCATCTGCATTGATCGGTTTCTATAATCACGTGAGACAGTACGTTTCATTTCTTTCGACTGTTGTCGGGACATTCTTTTCCCTTCTCGCGACGCAAATAAACTTTTTCAGAAAGCTGCTCTTCTTCTCTTTCTGCTGAGTGCAATGTCCTTCACTATTGTGGCAATTTTTTTAAAACTGATGTCATTGTTTTATACTGCCAGGATGGCCCAAACTGAAAGACCAGTCCGGCAGCTTTGGTTCTATGAGTGAAGGAACCTCGTTTCCCTCGATTGATCTGCTTACCTCCCGTGAATTTTGCAACAAGGGACATATAATTTTCGGCAGCATTGCTGGTGGTGTTTGATACTAGCTGGGAACTTTTTGCAATTATGGGCTGCAAGCAATAACGCATAAGATTGGTTGCAGTTAGCTGTTTGTCTTCACCTTGCCCGCTGGTAGTTCAAACGTACTGTTTTCAGTCTTTATGGATCCCAATCCAATCCAGTATTTCCGGAAACCAATTTTCCATTTTCACATTCGCTACCCCTTTATTTTTCCACACAACGCATTGTTTTCATTTGAAGTCGAACTTGCTTCTCTGAAAAAAGTTGACACTGAATAGTTCGTGATTTTGTACTCCTACACTTATGCATTAGAAGTAAAAAACAAACTACACCCGTGGCGCGACAGCCCATGAAGGGCCTAGGCCTACCAAGCAACCACTGCGCTGTTCAGCCATGTAGCCTGCAGATTTCGGAGTGAAGTTTAGTCATCCAACCTGTAGGCTACAGGTATAATAGAAGTGAAATCATAACTTCTCAGAGCATTACAGATTCACTAATGCAAGCGTAAAGAATTATATAATTTCAAATATAAACTAGGAAAATAAACTTACGGGTGTGTAGAGGTGTGTGTTTTTTTCAGGGCCTGGCTTCCTTTTCTTGGTACTTAGTCGGAATCTCCTCAGTGGAACGCCCTTGAATCGGTTTTGGTGGTGGCTCCATTTTTCAACAAAGACGAAAATATAACTCCTCGTGATGACCGTAATGCTCTCCACCAGTCATAGCCTACTTATATGTACATGTATCTATTCAAACTCCGTAGCGTATCGGTCAGCATGGTTCGCTGCCGCCCCGGAGGTCCAGGGTTCGATTCCCGGCTCTGCCACGAAATTTGAAAAGTGGTATGAGGACAGGAATGGGGTCTACTTAGCCTTGGGTAGTCCAAATGATTAGAGGGGGTTGATTCCCACGTCAGCCATCCTCGAAGTGGTTTTCCGTGGTTTCCCACTTCGTCTTCGGGTAAATGCTGGGGTGGTACTGCCCCCGTAAATTGAATTATACTGAGACCACGGTGGCTGTATTGGCATATATGAATAAAGTTATGGCTGTCATAGTTGTGACGTGTATATTCATGACGTAGGCACGGATGACGCAGACTTCATGCAAGTAGGCTGGATGAGCTGAGATTCTTGGTGACGTCATGATTTTGTTCGAGAAGGATCTAAGATTTACGACGCAGTCGCAGGGAAACAAGGAATTGTGCTAAGGAAGAAGTTACGCTATTGGAGGAGAGGCTCGAGCCAATGAATGATAGTTTGGAGGGAGACGGAGATTACTGAAACTACCATATTTAATTACTTTTGGCATGCAGAATTGTGGAAAACTATTTTCAGTTATGGCATTGATTTGGAATTTTGAAGAAATTAATTATGAGTTTTTGAAATTTGAAAATCCGTCAAGTATAGCCAAAGTTAGAACTTCTAGCAATGACGGAGGAACAAGCTATGGAAGGGATGGATACGCCCCTTAAGAAGTTGATAAAAGGCCTTGCACAGCAGAGAGGAGGCTCTCATCTCTCATGTCTCATGGCTCATGGCTCTCATGGCTCATTTTTCTGATTCTCATATTGTCAGACTTCGAGTGATTCAGTGAAGCAAGTCGTCATTAGCAAGTGTGGTAGAGCCCACAGCATCGAACAAGCACTGAGCGTGCAGCAGTACAATTTTACGGTTACTAAAACTAGGCGAAGTTGGAGCGCACACATAAACGAGTCTACAAGATTATCTATCAAGAGTTAGCTACTGCATTTATGCTAATTCAATTGTGCATTACAATATTGAGGCGTGTACTAAAGTTGAACATTCTCACTATTATACTTTGGAAGATATTCGCATTTTAAGACTGCAGACAAAAGATTTTCTCGACACCTGAGAAGCACTTTTATAATACCACATTCTACGCTACGGCTGACACATATATTGCAACCGTGATACTGAAGATTACATTTGGTGATACAACGCCACATTCTACAATGGAACTATATAATCTGGCAGTACTTTCGACTATTATTATAACGGAAGTGGAGATGGAAGACTAAAACTTTAATGCAATTGGGTCATATATCAATGGAGTGAAATAGCAGCATGGAACTTCGTTAATCGTCATTCTACAAAAGCGAGCATGTAGTGAACATCCAACTCCACTCATGCATCGTAATCCATCGCTGAATTACATCCAATGGCAGTGGAAATATCTTCATACTCCACAATTATGAACATTTCTGCGGAAATAATTGCAATAGACTTCATGGCGAATTTCTACCAGAACTTCAGGGAATTTTCAAGGGAGGCCAGGGTGGACCCGGCTCACAAAGAAGAGTTTTGCCAGAAGGATGTCTATCGTCTACACGGAGCAGTGCAATTTCCGGAGGAGAAAGCAGTTCTATTCTCCGAGGGCGCAGGTTCCAGGTTCGAGGTCGGAGCACATCTTTACGGTGGTGAAATGGAACCAACAGCAGTCTTCTTTGGAAATTTTCCTCTAGAACTTCAATCAACAGATAAGGTAGTCGTGAACGTTTCTTGTTTTATTTGAGCCATTTAGCGAAATCTGAGCAACCATTTTTCCCATATTTTCTGTCCCATATATTTTGCCCCCATATTCTTGCTTGATATCTCTGTTCACTTTGCTGATTTATGCCTTTTTCTACGATTTACTGAGACATTGTTATGTCATTGGCATATTTAAATAATTTTGGATCAATTGTGACTGATATTATTTATATTCTTTCAGTAATTTGCATATTTTTGTAGTCACGATTTGACTGTAAAGTTAACGATTTTCTATGGCAAATTTGAATTCAGACAGCGTGTCATTTTATTAAAGTAATTCTATTCAGTAAATTACTTTGACCAATTTTCTGTCATCTTCAAGAAAGAAGAATGATAAAAAGATTTTAGAGCGTTAAAATCTACTACTTTATCGATGATCTTGGAAATACTAGTCGTTTTATGAACATGATTGCAACATAGACATTTATCGTCAATTCTGAAATACCATTGCATTATAGACAATTTTATGAAATATGAACTTTGATTACGATTTATTGAGTACACTATAGTAATGAACATTTGATAGGAGTTTTTCTCAATTCTAGATTGGAACAATAATGTTTGCATTCCAAAGTCTAATTGTATTCTATTCGATTGTTTATGCAGTTTAGATGAACTTTGATTGAAGATAGTATTTTTATACTGCGATACTTTGATGATATTAATCTCAATTTTGATAGACCAGGGAGGCGTGTCTAATCGTATTTGCTATTAAATTTATTTGTGATTGGCAAATTTTTACTTCATATCGATTCATGAATGAAACCCACGAAGGTTAAATATAATAACCGTTTTTGATACAATTGATGAATATAAGAATTTTTAAAGAGGAACTATGGATGTATAATCGTTAGTTCAGTGGACGTGTAAAAGTCGCTGATGAATAATGCCCTGTAATAAGTGAAGGAGGTTCCCACAGTAATATTGATGATGTTGATGAATTTGTAAGTGGAGGTTTTTTGTATGTATTGTGGAAGATTTTGATGCCATATATAATGAGATATATGATGAATTATGGGCCAATTTTGGTGCAATTTTGTGCGTTTTGAGCGAGGTATTTTTCCGCTGAGTGTATTGTTCAGGTCCTTTGAAATTTATTCATGTGAAGTTACTGTTAAAATTAACAAGAGTGTTTAAATAATTTGAGATAACGATTTTGAATGGAGGTTACCGTCACAAATAATAATAATTATTAAATCTTATTAAACCTGAATCTAAAATTTAAATATAACTAACCTTCATTGGTCGATTATATCACCACGATTTAAGTAATTATCAACCGGATAAACGTGTGGCTTAATGTATTTCTAATATAAATAATATAAATAATGTAAATAACTATATAAATCTTTAATAATAATTTGAAACGAACGGGATTAATAGAGGCGTGTATAAATTTTTCAATTGTCGTTTGACAATGTTATAAACAATTTAAAATGTTATAAATAATTAATGAACATTTTGTTATAAACATTAAACGTTTTCGTTATTATACTCTAAACAACGCTAGTTCAACAATTGGAATATACAATTAAACAAGATTTGGGATTATTAGAGTAATCCATTGATATTTGAAGGGATCATTTAAAAGATTTGCGTGATAATATTTGAGTTGAGATGTGAACATTTAAAGTGTTTTGAAAAGGAGCTAGGCTCTGAGGTAACTAGCATATGCTAACATTGGCTGGACAGGTGCGTCCATTTGACGATGCAAGCATGCGACACGGTGCAGGGTGTATCGCAGGTGGCCAGATAACTGTATGATAGAGGCCAAGGTCATCTACATAGCAGCCTTGCGGTTATAAATAAAATGTGAAGTTCATAAACAAGGAAACAATTGCTATATATCTCGTCCCAGCTCCCTTATCGATTCCAGAGTGCATTATTATTATTACGTTCTTTTCAGCTAGAGAAAGCTGAAATTTTGTATGTGAAGTCTACAAGTCCTACAGGAGGACATGGTTACATGGACAATGGCTTCTGATTGCCACGTATATTTTGTTGTTAAATTTTGTTAAATTATTTTCTTTATGTGAAATAAATTATTGTGCAGTTTAAATTTTCTTGTTTCCGTTTTGGTTCATTTTAAATATCGTGGTGGAGGTTATTGTGAGGGCATACTATTAAGTGATCCAGTTGAAAACCCAGACCCGAGATTAAATTGAAAAGGTAAGTAAAAGGTAAGTATGAACCCCCGTATATTTTGGTGTGTTCCACAATAATTTCTTGTTAACTACTGTGCTCTAATCTCGGTAGTATCTGTCAGTGCCATTTTCATTGATGTAGCTGAGCCGGTGCGTTTGATTATTGGCAATCCGATTGAGGGGGCGGATTTCTGACAGCCTACTATCCGGATTATCGGGGACAGTACCGAATGTAAGGCCACGGCCGCCTCCTTCCCTCTTCCTTGCATATCCATCCCAATCTTCCTTTCCCATCCCATCTCTCATTAGGCCCCTGTCCGCTTTGCAGGTGAGACCACCTGAGTGAAGTGCTGATCACATCTCCCCAGTTGTATCCAAACCGACCAAGGGTCCCAGCTCTAGGACACTGCCTGGAAAGGCGGTAGTGGTGAGTTCCCTCACTGAGTCCGTGGGAACCTCCAACCTGGAGGGTAAATTTGACTAAAAGAAAAATTATATTCTACCAGAAATACTGTCCAAAAAATAAAGTGCCGAAAATAGAACACCTGACGGGCATTAAAAATAATACTGTTGCAGGTAAAATAAATTAAATAAAAAGTAATTAATGAGATCGATGAACTAAAAACAAGAAGCCGTAACTAGGAACTGGTAAAATATCAAAGGATCACTCAGAAATATCCAGACCTTGACAATAATTCAGAACTAACCAGCACAGTCAATCGCAATATTGGACAAGATGCTCGGGAATTCCATACCGTCTGGCAAGGTTGTCGCTCTCTCAAATCACTCGAGCACCACTCCCCTCCCCCCAACCCTCCACCAACCCGCTCTCCATGACCTTGTTCTACTGCCGTGCTTGTTGCAAATACAGTAACACTTTAATTCACAAACTTCCTAAAGTGATCCCGACGGTTCTATTCAACCGATTTAGGTTTTCAATGCGGCTTTGGAATCAGTGAGTAAAACTCAACTTTCGAATTATCTGTTTTCTTTCGAATTTTAATCAGATATTTGAAAAACAAACAGCAACTTTTCTGTTTTTGAAATTATAATTTAAGCAATGAATTAATATCAATTCTGCTATTAGACAGAGTGCATAGCAGTTTTCAGATCGCAGATCGGAGCTCCCCTTCCATACAAAAATAATTGAATAAATTCAGGTTCGCTTGTGTTGCCGTCTGATGAAATATATTCTTACCAAAGTGTCGGGACATTTAGCCTTAACAAGAACGTTTTTCAATTCAACAATAAAATATACGAACGGACAAATGGGTTAGCTATGTGATAGCCACTCGGCGGTTTAGTACCCATTATTCTCATAAACAGCATAGACAATATGATGATGATGATGATGATGATGATAATTGTTGTTTTAAGGGGCCTAACATGTAGGTTATCGGCCCCTGATGGTTTGGGTGATAGTGAAGATGAAAATTAAAACCGAACTTAAAACTAAAACTAACTACTAACCTACATACTAGAAGAAGAAATGGAAAACTAAAGGAGAATAAGGCAAATAAAGGACAGGAGGAAAAGATGATGATGATGATAGTTGTTGTTTTAAGGGGCCTAACATCTAGGTTATCGGCCCCTGATGGTTTGGGTGATCGTGAAGAGAGGAGGAAAAGAAATGCCCTCAACCCTCGAAGAAGGCGGATTGAGGGACTTGGAAGGAAGGAGAGCCATGAAAGGCAGATAGGAATGTGAAAGAGGAGAGGGTCCGCCCCAAAGGTCAGGGACAAAAGGGGAAAACGGACCCAGCTCAGGAATCCCTCGGAGTCGCCAACTCCCGAACTCACCAGCCGTGAGCCCCTGAGGGTGTAGCTTTATCTAGGGTGCACCAAAAGTGGTGGGGCTACATACACCCGGCCTCCTTGAGGGCCTTGAGCAGAAGGCAGGAGATAACCTGAAAATAAAAAGAAGGCTGACCCCTCACAGAAGGAGGGAATCAGAAAAGATGAGACAAGGGCCAATTAAGGCGGGAAAGGAAGAGACTCCCTAGGCCTTGGATACCCTAATACCGTCGGGGTCAGAAGAGAACAAGAGTTGACCAAGTGAGGTCGACAGGAAAGAAGACAGAGAGGAGCCCGGCGCAAGTAAGTGGAAGCAATGCCGGACTCAGCTGGGACCCCGTAGTCGCCAACCCACATCCCACTCGATGTGAGCCCCTGGGGGAAGGCATAGACAATAATTTTCTGACAGACAACAAGGCAAACTGAATAGATACGTGGACGATGTCCCATACATATATGATACGGAAATAACAAATCAAGATATGATCTTACAAGCCACCATCAGTTTGCACCAATCAAATTCACCAAGGAATCAGAAAATGAGCAAAACTTAAATTACCTCGATTTAACAATCAAACGGTCGTAATCGACCTTCCGCAAGACCACTCAATTTCACATTAAATAGCAGGTTTCAACTCGATGATCCACAGGCCCTTCAGTATACCCAGGACAAAATGAAATTAAATAAAGAAATTCAAACCATAAAACAAATAGCTGAAGAAAACAACTCCACGCCCAATAGACATAGTGCAAATCATAGTATAAGGTGCGTATAAAAAGTAACCAGCCGGAGGCTGGAATGTGTTACGAGGTGTGGTTCCGACCAGAGCGTGGAAGGTCACAGCCCGTCGCTAGAGGGCACGCGTGCACGTCACGTGACGATACAAAGTAAGCAGCAGCATGCATCAATCCTCCAACGCTGCCAGTAGCATTGCAAACAGTGACATGGAGGTGACAACCGGGAGGGCAAATAGGGGTTGTTCGGTTTCTGACAGCGAAAGGAGTAAGGGAACGGACATTCATCGCCGAATGTCACATGTGTACGGCGAACACTGCATGTCCCTTGCAAGGGCCAAGGCGTGGCACAAGCGCTTCAGGGAAGGACGGGTGTCGTTAGCCGATGATGGCCGCTCTGGGGCACCCCCTGCATTACCGATGACAACGTCCAGCTGGTTGATGCACTCATTACCCAGGACCGCCGAGTGACAGTGAACGCCATAGCCGCCGTGGTCGCTCCAAGACAATGCATGACCTCATACGGCCAACACAGTCGCGGCACTCCTGCAGAAATTCAAATGGGTGGTTCTCGGCCACCCTCCATACAGTACAGACCTCTCTCCCAGTGATTACGCCATGTTTGGTCCCCTGAAAAAGGGCTCTGCGGGGCCAACGATTCACATCGCAGCCCAGGGAATTTTATGAGACGGCCAATTCACCGCCTTGTGTCACAGTGGGACAAGTGCCTCAACAGACAGGGCCAATACTTCTAACATACAGGTACTGGTTTCTGTAATCATGCCTCCGGCTCTTACTTTTTGAACGCACCTTATATATTACACACTAACTAGTGATGTAAGCAAGTTCACGAGTTTCAATTACGTGAATGCAAATTCGTACAAAATCACTAATGTTTTCAAAAAACAAGGAATCAAAGTCGCATTCAGAACAATCAACACACTCGGTAAACACCTTCATGCTATGAAACAGGGTGTCGAGCAAATAACGTAGAGCAGACATGGAGGAGGATGGACACACGTTATTAACAGTATTTAAATGCTATCTAACACAGAAAACATTCAGCAGGATGCGATCACATGTATGACAGCGGTCATAGCTTCACAAATATAGAAACATGTCTTATCTCTATATACTACAAAACAAAAGGCATAAAAAGACATAAAAGAAGCCTTAGAAATTAATTTTGTTAAACAAAACAACCCAGATAATCTAAATGAACACCCATTCTTGGAGAGTTCACCCCTATAAGCACTATTAAACAACAATACCATCAACAAAAGGTAACAACATAACGAAAGATGCCAAGCAATGAATAAAACTGAGGGGATAACATGGAATAAATGCCCGGCAAGAAGGATGTACACTGTACCAAACTCTCAATAAACCGAGGCGTAAGTTAGGAAGTATTTAACGAACTCGGGATGCCCCTTAAGACCTGGGGCGCTTAAAGAGGACTCAGTTGATACGAGTCGGGGAAGAGATTGGTCGTAAATAGTTGAGATCGTCCATCACAATTGGCATTCATCAGATGTCATACCAACGGTACTAATAATGATAAAGGGATGCATTTTACAACAGCAAAGCATCGAAGATTATCCAGAAGTAACAACATATACGTATATCAAGAACTTAATTTCATTGTCAACTAAATGTTTAGGTTAAGTATTTATTTCTTCTTTCGTTGTATTTAACCACCCTCTGAATGAAGAGAGCTGCATATAGAGGCTATGTAGCCTCAGTGGTCTCTACAAGAGCAACATCAATATATTGAAATTAAAATTCAAGGATAGTAATCAAGTGTCTCAATTCCCCAATTTAAGCAGCAACTCTATAACTCATCAAATGGTATTTGAGATGGAATGTATAGATGGATAACCCTGTATATTCTAAGACCCAATCAAACGAGACCCCAGGTTATCTTTCATTCATGTACTGCTTGGGACATCAGATTGCTGGCGCAAAAATCGATTTCAAACGGAAACACTTTAGAAGCAGCGATCGAGTCGAAGATACTCTGAGCACGTTCGCCATGTCACGCTGTAGCTGATGCGTTAGAATACATGAAACAGGAAAGTGGAGATGTACGGTTTTGGATGCTGCTGGTACATGCGAGGATTACCAAAGAATATATCACAGACCGATGTGACTGATATAATGCTGGGAAAGTTTACGTGCCATCTTCTTCAACCACGGTATTAAGCAATATGTTGGCTCACAACAAGGGACATGGAATGACGACCACATGACCCAGGTGAGTCTGCTATTTCTGCCACTTACTTCTGCCAGACTGGACTACTCTTTTGCATGTTTCTTGACGACTTTCTATGGTCAACACGTGTCTTTTTCCAACCACAATGGCATTAGAATATTGGGGGCTAACTCTGTCATCTGCTCGCTTTACCAATTCTATATAATTTATCGAGGGATCCAATTTCTCTCTCCCCCAGGGGCTCATACCTAGTGGAAAGTGGATTGGCAACCACGGGACTCATGTGAGTCTGGCATTGCTTTCGCTTAATTGTGCCCTCATCTCTGTCTTCTTTCCTGTCAGCCTCCCATGGTCAACTCTTGTTCTCTTCGGACACCAACGGTAGCGTATTAGGGTATCCGAGACCTATGACTTAAGTTGGCCCTTGTTTAGTCATTCCTCATCCCTCATTCTTCATCCCTCTTCTTTTGGTTTACATGGAATCTCCGACCTTCTGCACAAGGCTATACAGGAGACTGGGTGTATGTAGACTCACCACTTATGGTGCACCCTGGATAGTGCTATACCCTCAAGGGCTCACGGCTCTTGAGTTAGGAAGTTAGCGACCACCAAGATTCTTGAGCTGGGTCCGTTTTTCCCTTATTCCATTACCTTTTGGGACGGACACACTCTTCTTTCTCTTTTGTGTCTGCCTTTCATGGCTCTATTACTTTCCAGGTCCCTAAATCCTCATTCTTCGAAAGTTGAAGGAGTATATTTTCCCCTTTTTTTACTGTCACCCAAACCAATAGGGGCCAATAATAGGCTCCTTAAAAAACAATTATCGTCATTTTTTCCCTGCCTTTCTTTCTTTCTTTCTTTCTTTCTTTCTTTCCTTCTATCTCTCTTTTTATTCTAGTATGTAATTTAATTATAAGTCTGCAGCTGCAAGTAGTTGTAGCAGCAGTAGAATTACGACACAAGAAATAAAAAATTAATTTTAAAATTCGCAAAGCCGCCATCTTGAGGTTATGTAAACAAATGAACTAAATTAGATACCAATGTATTACAATGTGTACAAACATTTCCTGTACCAGATTTCATTGCGGTTGGAACGCTAAATCGCGCGAAAGGTCTATTTAAAATTTTCAAATTCGCTTGGCCGCCAAGTTCGTTTTGTAGTTAACCGGTTTTTGAAAGTCTTATAGATGAAATTCCAGTAGTGCCCTTTATCTCTGTACAAAATTTCAGGGTGATACCACTAATAGTTTCAGAGATATAGAATGCCAGTGAAATATTTCGCACATCCGCCATCTTGTGGTTATGTAAATAATTGAACCAAGTTAGATGTCGGTGCATTACAATGTGTATAAACATAAACTGTACCAAGTTTTATTGCGTTTGGTTGGTTAAATCGCGAGAAACGTCTATTTAAAGTCGCGAATTCGCGTGGCCGCCATGTTGGTTTTGTAGTTACCAGTTTTTCAAAAGTCACATAGGTGAACTTCTAGTAGTTCCCTTTATCACAGTAAAAAATTCCAGGGCGATATCGGGAATAGTTTCGGAGATATTGAATGCTGGTGAAATATTTCGCACTGCCGCCATGTTGGATTGGTGAGACGTAAAAAATTTGAAGGGCACGGTCGGGGTCGTCCTCAATCGTGATATGAACTTACCGAGTTTCATTGAAATCGCTCCAGCCGTTTAGAAGTTATTCGGGGACACACACACACGCACACACACACACGCACACGGACAAAAGGTATCTCATAAGCCTATTTTCTCAAAATTAAAAACAGGCTAAAAATGAAAGTTTGTCGTTTTTTCCGAATTTCTACGTAAATTTGCGTTATTTACGCGTTTCAGACTGTTTTATGACGGATGCGCGCGAAAATTTTCTTTTTGTCTGTCTGTCTGTTTGTGGACAATTTTGTTCCCTTATAACTCGAGAACGGCTGGGTGGATAAACGAAAAATTTGGTACAGATATCCTTCAGAGGCACGACACTAATCATTAATGTAACTCTTCTCTGTACCTCTCATAAAAGGGGGCCTACCCCCTTAAAATACTTGCTAAATTAGGCCTAGAAGGGCGAGACAAAGCTCATTTTCAGCCCCTGTGGTGTATTCTTTGGAATACACGGTAAGACAGAGTAAGCTTTTGCTTCTCTTTGCATTAGTTCATCCCTTCCTTTTTTCGCAAACACCAACAGTGATCTCCTGGTTTCTCGTTGTTGGTGTATTTTGCTTACACTACCTGTAAGTCTGTTCTAGATATATATCTTCCATGACCCACCTAGCGTCATCTAGCAGCGAATCTCTGAAGTTCCTCAATTTTCCCCTGCACAAGATGACTTCCTTACCAATCTGGCCAACAGATCTCGTCGCTATCGCCAGCTATCATCTCCGTGATCAAGAGGACTTCGTATACTTTTTCACCCACCAGGCTTCGCTAGTGACGCCTGCTATCAACTCATTGAAGACCATTTTATGAAAAGAAATTATTGCTATAACGTTGGCTATTCTTATGTGTATTCCTTTTCTCTCCAACCCCCACCTTTTGCCCTTCCCTGGTCTCTCCGCGCTACGTTGAGCTGGCCTCACTTGTGCGTCTGAAGTCAAACCAGTCAGTTGGAGCTTAACTAAAGCTCGCCTCCTCTACTCGAGAGGCAAACTTTTAAATTCGACGCCATGTTCGAGTTTTAAAATCAACCGTCAACAGCAACATCGCCTTCTTCATGAAGCAAAGATAAGTACCCGACTTCATGTTTTAACCACTTTCTCATCACTTTTAAAAAAGCTAAATGCTTCTATTTTGATTTTATAGACAGTGAAAATTGCTATATGTGATAAAATAACTGATTTCAAGAGATCTTCTTGATCAAACTTGAACTATCAAATCTAACTTTCAAAATGAAATAGTACTCCTTGTACAGATTTTCTGAGATGCTATCTCACATCGAGGGATATTTCTAAAATACCCACTGTCTATATAATCTAGTTTTCCGCCAAGGGATTTTCTACCCATTTCATCAGTCATCATTGCTATGGAATTTTCCAGAACAAACAGTCTACCAATTAAACTGTCATGTATTTTCCACTTTGATATGGGAGTACTTTCCTAACTGAGAAACTTATGGGGGATAAACTTCTAATCCACATAAACTGTCTTCCTACGTGGGAAAATTTCTGCCGTATTTAATTGCCGCCCATAGAAACTGCAACTCATAATTCTCTCAAGCTAAAACTCAACTTTTACATAACTGCAACAACTTTTCTTTCCATAAACTTTTTGTGCTACTACAGTGAACTTTCAACTACACACATCAAAAAAAGTTTTGCATCACCTCGGTTCCCAGATCTCCGGCATATAGACGTTGACTGTGTATATTGTATCCAAGATACAGTCCCTTTGACTGTTCATAGATGTCACTAAAACTGCTCAAAGATGTAAACAACCATGCATGAGCAGGGCCTATTAGACGGAGGGGGTACGACAGCCGATCAGTTCCAGTCATTCCACCAGGACGAAGGTACGCTGCTCATGTTGTCTGTAGTTCTACCATGCCTAGAAGGTCAATACCGCAGTTCGATCGCGTCCGCATTGTTACTTTGTGTCAAGAAGGGCTCTCAACAAGGGAAGTTTCCAGGCGTCTCAGAGTGAACCAAAGCGATGTTGTTCGGACATGGAGGAGGTACAGAGATACAGGAACTGTCGATGACAGGCCTCGCTCAGGCCGCCCAAGGGCTACTACTGTAGTGGATGACCGCTACTTACGGATTGCCGCTCGGAGGAACCCTGAAAGCAATGCCACCATGTTGAATAATGCGTTTCGTTCAGCCACAGGACGTCGTGTTTCAACTCAAACTGTGCGCAATAGGCTGCATGATGCGCAACTTCACTCCCGACGTCCATGGCGAGGTCCAGCTTTGCAACCCCGACACCATGCAGCGCGGTACAGATGGGCCCAACAACATGCTGAATGGACCCCACGAATTGGCATCACGTTCTCTTCACCGATGAGTGTCGCATATGCCTTCAACCAGACAATCGTCGGAGACGTGTTTGGAGGCACCCTGGTCAGGCTGAACGTCTTAGACACACTGTCCAGCGAGTGCAGCAAGGTGGTGGTTCCCTGATGTTTTGGGGTGGCATTATGTGGGGCCGACGTACGCCACTGGTGGTCATGGAAGGCTCCGAAACGGCTTTACGATACCTGAATGACATCCTCCGACCCATAGTGCAACCATATCGGCAGAATATTGGAGAGGCATTTGTCTTCATGGACGACAATTCTCGACCTCATCGTGCACATCTTGTGATGATGATGATGATGATGATAATTGTTGTTTTAAGGGGCCTAACATCTAGGTTATCGGCCCCTGATGGTTTGGGTGATCGTGAAGATGAAAATGAAAAGCGAACTTAAAACTAAAACTAACTACTAACCTACATACTAGAAGAAGAAATGGAAAACTAAAGGAAAATAAGGCAAATAAAAGGACAGAAGGAAAAGAAATGCCCTCAACCCTCGGAGAAGGCGGATTGAGGGACTTGGAAGGCAGGAGAGCCATGAAAGGCATATAGGAAAGTGAAAGAGGAGAGGGTCCGCCCCAAAGGTAAGGGACAAAAGGGGAAAACGGACCCAGCTCGGGAATCCCTCGGGGTCGCCAACTCCCGAACTCACCAGCCGTGAGCCCCTGAGGGTGTAGCATTATCTAGGGTGCACCAGAAGTGGTGGGGCTACATACACCCTGCCTCCTTAAGGGCCTAGAGTACAAGGCAGGAGGTAAAAGGAAGAGAAAAAGAAGGCTGACCCCTCGCAGAAGGAGGGTAACAGAAAAGATGAGACAAGGGCCAATTAAGGCGGGAAAGGAAGAGACTCCCTAGGCCTCGGATACCCTAATACCATCGGGGTCAGAAGAGAACAAGAGTTGACCAAGTGAGGTCGACAGGAAAGAAGACAGAGAGGAGCCCGGCACAAGTAAGTGGAAGCAATGCCGGACTCAGCTGGGGCCCTGCACATCTTGTGAATGCGTTCCTTCAAGATAACGACATCGCTCGACTACAGTGGCCAGCATGTTCGCCAGACATGAACCCTATCGAACATGCCTGGGATATGTTGAAAAGGGCTGTTTATGGACGTCTTGACCCACCAACCACTCTGAGAGATTTACGCCGAATTGTCGTTGAGGAGTGGGACAATTTGGACCAACAGTGTCTTGATGAACTTGTGGATAGTATGCCACGGCGAATACAGGCATGCATCAATGCAAGAGGACGTGCTACTGGGTATTAGAGGTAGTGGTGTGTACTGCAATCAGGACCACAAATGCTGAAAGTCTAGCTGTATGATGGTACAACATGCAATGTGTGGGTCTCATGAGCAATAAAACGAGCTGAAATGTTGTTTGTGTTGATCTCTATTCCCTTTGTATTTAACGGTTCCGGAACTCTTGGAACCGAGGTGATGCAAAACTTTTTCTGATGTGTATATATCAACAGACTATAGTGAAATCAGTGCCTGTACAACTTTTTCATCCGCGTCGCGATCGTCCGAGTACAATAAATACGGCCATGAACACTCTTCCACAATCCCATTTGATCTTTCCCAAACCCTTTACTAACCAACTAGAGTAATAAAATTGTACCTTTAGGTCTTTTTTCAATGAGGTGTCACTCTCAGTATGTGCCCTCCCATATTCCTTCATTTACCACTAATTAATGTCTGTGCAACTTCGTGTCTAATACACGCCTTAAAATATGTTGTTTATCCCTTCTAATGAGGGAATCCAATTCTTTCTACTCAAAAGTGAGTTATCTCTAGGTTTCACGAAAGGGAAATTTGCCCTATTTTTCTCGTGATCCCCACTTAAACATAGAAGTTCTAGAAACTTCCCTTTAATTTTTCTCTTCAGATTTCACAATAAGTGACCTGCCCTATTTGTATAACCTCTAAAAGTATTTCTGTATTAATACAAGAAGTTATAGAAATTTCTATTTCATTTCTCTCTGTTTTTTCTTGTTGTTACTTTCGAAGTTGTTATTTGTTCATATTTCTACCCTTCTAGAAATCCTTAAAGTACTCTTCTTGTACTTGCTTTATTCTTTTACTTTAATTACGTTAATTATCCTTAAATTTCCCATTCGTTAACCTTAACACCATTCCAAAATCTTAAGAAGATTTTAGCACATATAAAAGTTTTAAATTGTCAATTGCCTGGTGCAAACTTTAAATGATTTCGGAGGTCTGCGACCCCAATTGTTCATAAAATTAAATTATATATTTGTTATATTAATTACTTCTTTTTGCATTGTTAAATAAATCAAGAATTAGTCCTTTGCTTGATCATTTCTCTAAAAGAACTATTAGGCAAGATCCTGTCTTCCCCTGCTCTTCCTATGGGCTTAACTTTAAAAACCTCACAAATAAAATCAATAACGGTTCCACTTTTTGTTGCATTTGAGCAAGAACTTTAGTTATAAACTTATTAAAGACTCTCTTAGCTTTGATAGCTAATTCTAACTGGCCAGTAAGGCAAGCATAGCTCGCTACGCCAGCTTCCTGTTTGTTGTTGATGATGATGATGATGATGATGATGATCATTGTTGTTTTAAGGGGTTTAACATCTAGGTTATCGGCCCCTAATGATCTGGGTTATAGCGAAAATGATAATGAAACGGAAACCCGAACGAAAATTAAGTGAGACGGAAAATACTTACAAAAAGGAACTCAGATTGAAACAACTCACAATATGGTCTTACAAAAGGGAATTTAGAACGAAAAGATTCACAAAAGGAATAGATTGAAAAATACCCACAAAATTAAGGCTAGGTTCAAAATACGTACAAAATGCAATGTAGCGTCGAAATACCTACAAAATGCAATTGAAATTCAAAATACTTACAAAATGCAAATGAGATCGAAATTACGTACAAAATGCTATTGAGGTTCAAAATACTTACAAAATGCATTTGAAATTGAAAATACACGATGCAATTTAGATTGAAATATCCCAGTTCCAATCCAAATTATTCACAAAGTGCAATTGAAATTCAAAATGCTTACAAAATGTACGGTAGATTCAAACGACTCATGTGGATTGACAATGCTTACAAAATGCAATTTAGATTGAAAATACTTAACAAAATGTAATTTAGATTCAAAATACCCACAAAATGCAATTAAGAATCAAAATATGTGCAAAATGCCCACCAAACAAAATGCAATTTAGATTCAAAATTCATGCGAAATGCGGTTTTGGTTGAAAATACTTACAATATGCAATTGAAATTCAAAATTCTCACTAAAAGGCCCGGCCACCTGCATTGAAAGACTTACCAAAAAGCAATTTAGATTGTCAATCTTTACAAAATGCAATTGAAGTTGAAAACAATCGCGAGATGTAATTTAGATCGAAAAAACTTACAAAATGCAACGTAGATTAAAAATACCTTAAATATAAAATCGCTAAAAGGGAATTTAGATACACGGTGAACCAAGTAACGAAAACAGTGCGGGAATCTTAAAGAGAAAGAATATATAATGATAAGAGGAGAGGAGAGGAGAGGAGAGGGGAGAGAGGAGAGGGTCCGCCCCAAAGGCAAGGGACAAAAGGGGAAAACGGACCCAGCTCAGGAATCCCTCGGGGTCGCCAACTTCCGAACTCACCAGCCGTGAGCCCCTGAGGGTGTAGCATTATCTAGGGTGCACCAGAATTGGTGGGGCTACATACACACGGCGTCCTTAAGGGCCTTGAGCACAAGGCAGGAGGTAAAAGGAAAAGAAAAAGAAGGCTGATCCCTCATAGAAGGAGGGTATCAGGAAAGATGAGAGAAGGGCCAAAGAAGGCGGGAAAGTGAAAGACTCCCTGAGCCTCGGATACCCTAATACCGTCGGGGTCGGAAAAGAACAAGAGTTGACCAAGGGAGGTCGACAGGAAAGAAGACGGAGAGGAGCCCGGCACAAGTAAGTGGAAGCAATGCCGGACTCGGCTGGGGCCCCGTGGTCGCCAACCCACGCCCACTAGAAGTGAGCCCCTGGGGGTCCTGAGATTCTCTCTACAACTTATGGTAGGTTTTTCAAAATTTAAGTGTTTCTCATTGTCTAAACTTTTAGTCGGCGCTTTGCTGGGTAAAAGCTTAGTCATTCCTAAATACAACTATTGGTGCTCTTACGAAAATTATTCCCAAGGGTATAATTGCTTTGTCCCTATCCTTCTTAGAAACATTCGGTCACTCTTTAGAAATTCTACGATTTCAAGAACTAGAACATCACGGCTGATTCAAATTATTTGCATTCTTCAAAATACTTGTTTAAAAACAAACTCCTTTGAAGGGATACACAGTAACTCTGTTACTCTTTGTCTTGCCAGACCACCACCCTTCCCCATAGTAGGTAAATTTATGCTTGAGAGGGAATACGCTATAGCAGCTTGCTTGCGAATAGCCGAAATTCCAACTGCGTTTCCTGTTAGCTTCGCCCAGGTCCGTACCCACTTTAGGTATCGGAAAGCGGGTTTACAGTGTCAGCTGCCTTTAAGTGTACTTAAAGTTAAAGTTATAACTTATGTCAGACTCTCTTCCTATTTCTCCATCCCTTTTCTCCAGTCCGAAACCCACTTCTTTTCTTCTTCATCTTCCCTTGGGGGTCAGGTTATTCCCAAGCTAATAATCTACCCACCCTCAATGTGAGAAACGAAGCTCGAGGGCCCTAAAGGGACCGCGAAACCCACATTTTAAGGCCCTAAAACCAACAGTTTTTGAGATATTCCCACAAAATTAATTCCATTTAATAAACTAATGTAGGAATGCAAGCCAGTAACCATGACAACAGTAACTCAAAAAAGTACTTCCAACTTTCCATATTTTTCTGCTAGATGTAATGCCACTCCATTTATTAGATTTCTTTGAAAGTTTGCAAAGGGCTATAAGGTTATCAGGAAACCAACAAAAACTGTAAAATTCATCAATGCGCTTAAGGGAGTCAAGAATTACCTAGATTTTTTCACAAGACTTAAACGTGCGATGTGTCGTACAGAAGGTCTATTATATCTTCAAACAGCAACATTATTTACACAAATTCCGGAATTGAAATAGTTTATTTTACATTTTATTTTTTTGCTTTTAGGAATTTGGGCCATTAGAGGCTAAAAAAAATGAATTTTCATGCACCACAAGCCTTTATAATTTACTAGCTGAAGTACCCGTGCTTCGCTACGCGTCATAAATAGATTAAATATGAAGGTGACAGTTACAACAGGGGATAGGCGAGGTGCTGCGCAAAGGGAGAATAAGGATGGAACATTTTGTCCAACTACACCGCTCGGCGTTGACCGTGTTTTATAGCACAAATTTCGGTTTTACTCGCTAACGGTTGGAGATACCTTTCGGATAGAAAATGTAATTTTTAACCTCGTATATACCATCAAAAGTTTGCTATTTCTTAGCGTTCTCTTTGTATTTGAAATGGAAATATGAAAGTTTTAAACCAAAGGGTGTAGTGAAGTCACTAAAATGGTCGCCATCTTTAAATAGTACAAAGTATTGAAATCAAAAGTAACCTATATGTTAACCAGGTAAATCAGCTACTTCCATGTAAAATTCATGTAAATCGGACCAGTGGTACTCGCGTGATTGAGTAATACATAGACGCACATCATCTCATTTTTAGCCTCGCTTCGCTCGCGTCATAGTCGTGTCATATTTTTATTCAATGAAATGCAGTTTTAACCCCATTAACACCCCTTTAGAACCTGAATATCCAACAATCCCTCCTTGGTAGACGTTTTCGACACACAACAAACATATCCCCAAAATATAATTCTTCTAACTTTAATCGTTTGGGTTGGTCGATGAGAGTGAACATCCAAAAATCCTTCCTTAGGGGACGTTTTTCTTTCAGAATTTCACCCCTCCCCATAGGCCCCTTAAATTGGATTTTTTGAAAAAACGGTCGAACACATTTTTTTTTATTTATTTATTTATTTATTTATTTATTTATTTATTTATTTATTTATTTATTTATTTATTTTTAAGCTGATTGATTTCCTCCGAGTTTCAAACTCCTCGCCTATGTTGTTTAAGAGATACACGGTCCGTTAGGAATCTTTCAACCCCCCACTTTTCATCCCTTTCACCTCATAATATACACTACATTGAAAAAACATTAGACATGTGTCAGCATATTTTTAATGATTAGTATATATGCCAAGTTTCACATCCCCAAATGAAACCACTCGTGAGATATGGTTATTCAATGAAATGCACGTTTACCCCCCTTAACACCTATTTAGAACCTGAATATTCAAAACTCTTTCCTTAGTGGACGTTTTCGACATACAACGGACATATCCCCAAAATGTCATGTTTCTAACTTTAATAATTTTGGCTGGGCTATGATGAGTGAGTGAGTCAGTCAGGACATTTCCTTTCATTTATTTTTGATAATTTCACCCCTCCCCATGAACCCCTTAAATTGGATTTATGAAACAAACGGTCAAACACCTATTTACTTATTTAAAGCTGTTTTCCCCCTGAGTTTGATGAGTGAGTAAGAGAGTCAATCAGTTAGGACACTTTCTTTCCTGTTTTTTTCCCCCCCAGAATTTCACCTCTCACCAATGGCCCCTTAAATTGGATTTATGAAAAAAAAAACTGTCGAACACCTATTTACTTGTATTTTAAGCTGTTCTTTTCCCGCCGAATTTCAAACTTCTCGCCTATGTCCTTTAAGAGATACACGCTGCGTCAAGAATCCCTCAACCCCCAATTTTCACCCCTATCACCTCATAATATACACCACATCGATAAACCCTTAGACATATGTCTGATTATTTTTAATGATTAGTTTATATACCGAATATCACATCCCCTAAGAAACAACTCATGATATATCGTTATTCAATGAAATGCACGTTTACCCCCTTAACATCTCTTTAAAACCCGAATAAACAAAAATCATTACTTAGTTGACGTTTTCGACATACAGCGAACATATTCCCAAAATTTAATTTTTCCAACCTTAATAGTTTTCGCTGGGCGTGATGACTGAATGAGTCAGACAGGACATTTTCTTTCAGTTATTTTTACCAGAATTTCACCCCTCCCCATGGGCCCCTTAAATTGGATTGATGAAAAAACGGTCAAACACATATTTACTAATTTTTATGCTGTTTTTTTCCCGCTGAGTTTCAAACTCCTCGCCTATGTCGTTTAAGAGATACACGCTCCGTTAGGAATCTTTCAATCCCCACTTTTCACCCCTTTCACCTCATAATATACACCACATCGAAAAACCCTCCGACTCGTGTCTTCTCATTTTTAATGATGAGTTTATGTGGCGAGTATCACATCCCCCAATGAAACCAATCGGGAGATATTGCTGTTCAATGAAATGCAGTTCTACCCCCTTAACACCCCTTTAGAACCAGAATATCCAAAAATCCTCTCTTAGTGGGCATTTGCGCCCCTTGGGGAAGCTGCATACCAAATTTCATTCCAATCCGTTTGACGGTTTCTGAGATTTCGTGATGAATGAATGAGTGAATGAGTGGTATTTGACAAATATATAGTAGACGATAGTGTCAAGTCTTTGTTATGCTAAACTCGGTTGAGAGTGCTGTGTGAGAAGTTGAGTAACTAACGTGATTTCAAGTAAAGATCCTCATTTTCTATACCGGTAGTGCAGAGCGCAAATGGCATCCAGTCGGCCGTGTCTCGACTTGAGCTATGTTGCCATGGAAACTATCCGCCTTGCCATTCCTTCATGAGTATATTTTATGATTTGATTAGCATGTGCTGGAGTGCAAAAGGGTCGAAATCAGAAGAATGAGAAAGACTATCGAAAATTCATGTAGCCAGCGGTTCCTTCTGGGTCCTAAACTATGTGTATGCAAAATTCGGTTGAGATCGGTGTAACGGTGTAGATTTGTATACGGAACAGACCCACCCACATACATACCCACATACATACATACAGACTTTCACTTTTATATATAAGACTAGCTAAAGTACCCGTGCTTCGCTACGCGTCGTAAATAAATTAAAATGTGAAGGTGACAGTTAAAACAGAAGATAGGCGAGGGGCTACGCAGAGGGAAATTAAGGATGGAACATTTTGTCCAACTACACCGCTCTGCCTTGACCGTGTTTTATAGCACACATTTAGGTTTTACTCGCTAACGGTTGGAGATACATTTCGAATAGAAAATGCAATTTTTAACCTCGTATATGCCATCAAAAGTTTGCTATTTCTTAGCGTTCTCTTTTTATTTGAAATGGAAATATGAAAGTTTAAAACCAAAGGGTAGAGTGACGTCACTAAAATGGTCGCCATCTTTAAATAGTGCAAAGTATTGAAATCAAAAGTAACCTGTATGTTAACCAGGTAAATCTGCTACTTCCATGTAAAATCCATGTAAATCGGACCAGTGGTACTTGCGTGATTGAGTAATACACAGACACACACCATCACATTTTTAGTCTCGCTTCGCTCGCGTCATAGTCCTGTCATATTGTTATTCAATGAAATGCAGGTTTAACCCCGTTAACACCCCTTTAGAACCTGAATATCCAAAAATCCCTCCTTAGTAGATGTTTTCGACACACAACAAACATATCCTCAAAATATCATTCTTCTAACATTAATAGTTCTGGTTGGTCGATGAGAGTGAACATCCAAAAATCCTTCCTTAGTGGACGTTTTTCTTCCAGAATTTCACCCCTCCCCATAGACCCCTTAAATTAGATTTATGAAAAAACGGTCGAACACCTATTTATTTTATTTTATTTATTTATTTATTTATTTATTTTATTTATTTATTAATTTATTTTAAGCTAATTGATTTCCTCCGAGTTTCAAACTCCTCGCCTATGTCGTTTAAGAGATACACGCTCCGTTAAGAATCTTAACCCCCACTTTTCATCCCTTTCACCTCATAATATACACTACATCGAAAAACCATTAGACATGTGTCAGCTTATTTTTAATGATTAATATATATGCCAAGTATCAATCCCCAAATGAAACCACTCGTGAGATATTGTTATTCAAGGAAATGCACGTTTACCCCCTTAGCACCTATTCAGAACCTGAATATTCAAAACTCTTTCCTTATTGGACGTTTTCGACATAAAACGAACATATCCCCAAAATTTCATGTTTCCAACTTCAATAATTTTGGCTGGGCGATGATGAGTGAGTGAGTGAGTCAGTCAGGACTTTTTCTTTCATTTATATTTGATAATTACACCCTTCCCCATGAACCCCTTAAATTGGATTTATGAAAAAACGGTCGAACACATATTTACTTTTATTTTAAGCTGTTTTTTCCCGCCGAATTTCAAACTTCTCGCCTATGTCGTTTAAGAGATACACGCTCCGTTGGGAATCCCTCAACCCCCAATTTTCACCCCTTTCACCTCATAATATACACCACATCGTTAAACCTTTAGATATATGTCTGATTAATTTAATGATTAGTTTATATGCCGAGTATCCCATCCACAAATGAAACCACTCGTGAGATATTGTTATTCAATGAAATGCAGGTTTAACCCCCTTAAGACCCCTTTAGAGCCTGAATATCAAAAAATCCTCCCTTGGTGTACGGTTTTGAGATACAACGAACATATCCCCAGAATGACATGGTTCCAACTTCAATATTTTTGGCTGGGCGATCATGAGTGAATGAGTCAGGACATTTTCTTTCATTTTTAGCCTATTTTCAATTTTGAAAAAATAGGCTTATGAGATCACCTTTTGTCCGTATGTGTGTGCGTGTGTGTGTGTGATTCGTGTGTGTGTCCCCCCTAATAAAATCCAAACGGCTGGAGCGATTTCAATGAAGCTCGGAAAGATCATAGCACTATTCCCGGCGACCTCGACCGTGCCCTTCAAATTTTGTTAGGACTCACCAATCCAACATGGCGGTTGTGCGAATTATTTCACCAGCATTCAATATCTCCGAAACTATTACCGATATTACCCTGACACTTTCTATAGTGATAGAGGGAACTACTATAAGTTCACTTATATGACTTTTGAAAACCTGGTAACTACAAAACCAACATGGCGGCCAAGCGAATTTGCGACTTTTAAATAGACGTTTCTCGCGATTTTTCCAACCAAACGCAATGAAACTTGGTACAGAATATGTTTATATACATTGTAATGCACCGACATCTAACTTCGTTCAATTGTTTACATAATCACAAGATGGCGGATGTGCGAAATATTTCACTGGCATTCTATATCTCTGAAACTATTAGCGGTAAAACCCTGAAATTTTGTACGGAGATAAAAGGCACTACTGGAAGTCCATCTATAAGATTTTCAAAAACCGGTTAACTACAAAACGAACATGGCGGCCAAGCGAATTTGAAAATTTTAAATAGACCTATCTCGCGATTTAATGTTCCAAGCGCACTGAAACCTGGCACAGGAAATATTTATACACATTGTAATCCACTGGTATCTAATTTAGTTCAATTGTTTACATAACCTCAAGATGGCGGCTGTGCGAATTTTAAAATTAAGATTTTATTTATTGTGAAGTAGTCATGCGATCGAAGTGAAAGTTTGAATAATGAACCTACGCAATACATTTCCTTTAATGGTACAAGACTCTATGTCCTATACATTTAACAATCCAACATGGCGACCATCCGAAATATTTAGACGATACTGAATATCTACGAATCTATTTTAGTAATCAAACTGCATTTTTTAATGTTCATAGGGGCGATGAACTTTTGTTCACCTATAGGACTTTAAATAACCTGGTGATCACAAATCCAAAATGGCGGTGACGCGAATTATAAATATTCACATGGACGTTTCTCGCAATTTAACCATCCGCGTGCAGTGAAACTTGGTACAGTAAATCCTTATACGAATGTTAATCCACTGGCATCTAATTTATTTCAATTGTTTCCATAACCTCAAGATGGCCGCAGGGAAAAATTTTAAAATCTCCTTGTTTTTTCTTGTGTCCTAATTATGCGATTGAAGTTTGAATACTACACGTTCTCAATGATCTGCATGTAACAGTACTTAACTCTAGGACCTACATATATAAAATCCAACATGGCGACCATCCGAAATATTTAGTAGGTTCCCAATATCTACGAATCTATTACAGCAATCAAACTGAAATTGTGTATGTTGATAGTGGCAATTAACATAAGTAGGATATATGAAAATAGGCTGTATAGTTCTTCACGGAACTACGTGTTTTCCTTCAGAATTTCATCCCTCCCGATGAAACCCTTCAATTTGATTGATCAAAAAAACTGTCGAACAGCTATTAACTTACTTTAAAGCAGTTTCCCCACCTGAGTGTGATGAGTGAGTCAGTCAGTCAATCAGTTAGGGCACTTTATTTCCTCTTTCCCCCCCCCCCCCCCAGAATTTCACCCCTCCCCATGGGCCCCTTAAATTGGATTTATGAAAAAACGGTCAAACACATATTTACTTATTTTTTATGCTGATTTTTTCCGCTGAGTTTCAAACTCCTCGCCTATGTCGTTTAAGAGATACACGCTCCGTTAGGAATCTTTCAATCCCCACTTTTCACCCCTTTCACCTCATAATATACACCACATCCAAAAACCCTCCGACTCGTGTCTTCTTATTTTTAATGATGAGTTTACGTGCCGAGTATCACATCCCCCAATGAAACCAATCGGGAGATATTGCAATTCAATGAAATGCAGGTCTACCCCCTTAACACCCCTTTAGAACCTGAATATCCAAAAATCCTCTCATAGTGGGCATTTGCGGCCCTTTGGGAAGCTGCATACCAAATTTCATTCCAATCCGTCGGTGGTTTCTGAGATTTCGTGATGAATGAATGAGTGAGTGAGTGGTATTTGACAAATATATATAGTAGACTAGCAGTAGTACCCGGCTTGCCCGGTGGAATGATGATAATGTTTTAAGGTCTCCTTAGAAATATAATGGACTTAAAATCTAAGTCATTTGCCCCCAAAGACAATGAGGGAGTAATATCTAGGTCATTTGCCCTTTTGATAAGGATGATAATAAAAACTACTGTTGAATTGACACGTCAAACTTACAAACTACCGTAATAGAAATACATATTTCAAAATTCACAGGCGAGGAAGACATTGTGTGTGGTGATTAATGGTGTAATGGGCGTAACATCTACTGTAGGTCATTTGCTCTTATGATGAGGATGATAAGGGAAACTACTACCGGTATTGAATTGACACTTCAACGTATAATGTACACAATGTACTGTAATAAAAATAACTATATGGCGGCTTCGGTGGCGTATTTGGTAGCATGCTGAGCTTCTATGCCCAAGATAGCTGGTTCAAACCCGGCCGAAGCCGTCGGATATTTTAAGAGCGTTAAAAATCCGTCAGTATGCCTTTCTTCGGAGGGGAAGTAAAGCCAGCGGTCCCATGTCAGATTTATGGCATGTTATTGAACCTTCCACTAATTACACCTGTGTGAAGCTAAATTGGATAGGTAAACAACGCTCATAGATGTCTACGTCCGTTGCCAAGAGCCGACTGCAGTGGCGTCTAGTAGCTAAGTTCCGAACTTGGCCTAGTAGTCGTTGACGGTGGCGCTTGGCGGCAGAAGTACGAACTATTTGAAGAATTCTAAGTTGCAGTTTGTACTTAAATTAAAAAACAGACAACACACACTAATACAGTCATCACAATTAACACCGGTTATCAGACAGATTCTACACACACCCAAAGTACACGGTTCTACATGACCGCGTTGTCGCAGCCCCTAAACTTAAGAACCAACCAAAAATAAATATTTTAAAAATCACAGTCGAGAAAGACTCTATGCGGCGGTGATTATTGGTATGATGCGCGTAACATCTAGGTCATTTGCACTTATGATGATAACAATAAGGTAATGAAAAAATGACTACTAAACGAACATGGTGTTATTTTAAAACTGATATAGGTAATTCAGGTGTCTAGCTTCGATGTCTTCCAAAGTCTCAACCTTATTTTCTGGCTTAGGCCTGTACTGGATGCGTCTAGTGAAAGAGCGTACTGCTCGGCAAAGACGAAGAATATAGGTCCAAGCTGCACGAACCTGAGATGATCGCAGATGATGACGAAATATGATGACACACGTTCGGGGTTCCCCGTCCTATACAGATTGACCGGGAATCACTCACTGTTTCGCAACGGCCCTGTGCTGGCATCAGCATAGACAGCAGGAGATAACACGGCGGGCTTTGGAAAGTACTCTCAAGTCACCTCACGATGAATCAGCAAGCTATTCTCACAACTGACCCCCCCCCCCAGGGTCTCACAACTTGTGGGACGTGGGTTGGCGACCACGGAACCCCAGCTGAGTCTGGCATCGCTTCTACTTCCTGGTGCCGGGCTCATTTCAGTTCTCTTCCTGTCGGCCTCCCTTGGTCAACTCTGGTTCTCTTCCGACCCAGACTGTATTAGGGTATCCGAGGGCTAGGGAGTCTTTCAATTTCCCGCCTTAATTGGCTTTGTCTCATCTTTCCTGATACCCTCATTCTTCGAGGGGTCTGCCTTCTTTTCCTTTTCATAATATCTCCTGTCTTCTGCTCAAGGCCCTCAAAGAGGCAGGGTGTGTGTAGACCCACCACTTCTGGTACACCCTCAAGGGCTCATGACTGGTGAGTTAGGAAGCTGGCAACCCCGAGGAATTCCTGAGCTACATGCAGGGAATGGAGTGGTATGTCAGAAATTTCAAGTGGACAGTGTTACGCATCGGGTTCCAAAGGGTAAGTATACACACTTTGTTTTCGATCGGTGAACGATGTAGATTTGTACCAAAGGGCCTTAATGCGGGAAATGGAGTGGTCTGTCCGAAATTTCGAGTGGACAGTGTTACTCGTCGATTTCCAAACGGTAATTATGTAAAATCTGGTTGAGATCGGTGAAACGGTGTAGTTTTGTGCCAAGGGCCAAAATGCAGGGAATGGAGTGGCCTGTCCAAATTTTAAAGTGGACAGTGTTACTCATCGGGTTCCAAAGGGTAAGTATACACATTTTGTTTTCGATCGGTAAACGATGTAGATTTGTGCCAAAGGGCCTAAATGCGTGGAATGGAGTGGTCTGTCCGAAATTTCGAGTGGACAGTGTTACTCGTCGAGTTCCAAAGGGTAATTATGTAAAATCTGGTTGAGATCGGTGAAACGGTGTAGTTTTCTGCCAAAGGGCCAAAAAGCAGGGAATAGTGTGGTCTGTCCGAAATTTAAAGTGAACAGTGTTCCTTGTCGGGTTCTACGGGTAAGTATATAAAATTGGGGTCAGATCGGTGAAACGGTGTAGATTTGTGCCAAACGGCCTAAATGCAAGGGATGGAGTGGCCTCGCCGCAATTTCAAGCAGACAGTGTTAGTCGCAGTGTTCCATAGGGTAAATATACAAATTTTGGTTGAGATCGGTGAAACGGTGTAGATTTGGGACAAAGGGCCTAAATGCAGGGAATGGAGTGGTCTGTCCGCAATTTCAAGCAGACAGTGTTACTCGCTGGGTACCAAAGTGTAAGTTTACGAATATTGGTTCTGATCGGTGAAACGGTGTAGATTTGTGCCAAAGTGCCTAAATGCAGGGAATGTTGTGGTCTGTCCGAAAATTTAAGTGGACAGTGTTAGTCGCAGGGTTCCAAAGGGTAAGTATACAAAGTTTGGTTCGGATCGATGAAACGGTGTAGATATGTGCCTAAGGGCCTAAATGCATGGGATGAAGTAGCCTCTCCGCAATTTCAAGCAGACAGTGTTAGTCTCAGTGTTCCAAAGGGTAAATATACAAATTTTGGTTGAGATCGGTGGAACGGTGTAGATTTGGGCCAAAGGGCCTAAATGCAGGGAATGGAGTGGTCTGTCCGCAATTTCAAGCAGACAGTGTTACTCGCAGGGTTCCAAAGGGTAAGTATACACATTTTGTTTCAGATCGGTGAAACGGTGTAGATTTGTGCAAAAAGGGCCTAAATGCAGGGAATGGCGTGGTCTGTCCGAAATTTCAAGCAGACAGTGTTAGTCGCAATGTTCCACAGGGTAAATATACAAATTTTGGTTGAGATCGGTGAAACGGTATAGATTTGGGCCAAAGGGCCTAAATGCAGGGAATGGAGTGGTCTGTTCGCAATTTCAAGCAGACAGTGTTACTCGCAGGGCACCAAAGGGTAAGAATACGAATTTTGGTTCTGATCGGTGAAACGGTGTAGATTTGGACCAAAGGGCCTAAATGCAGGGAATGGGGTGGTCTGTCCGAAATTTTAAGTGGTCAGTGGTACTCGCAGGGTTCCAAAGGGTAAATATACAAATTTTGGTTGAGATCGGTGAAACGGTGTGGATTTGGACCAAAGGGCCTAAATGCAGGGAATGGGGTGGTCTGTCCGAAATTTAATGTTGACGGGGTTACCCGCAGGGTTCCAAAGGGTAAGTATACAAATTTTGGTTCAGATCGGTGAAATGGTGTAGATTTGTATACATAACAGACAGACAGACAGACAGACAGACAGACAGACAGACAGACAGACAAACTTTGTGCTTTATATATATAGATGATAGATGATAGTGTCAAGTCTTTGTTATGCTAAACTCGGTTGACAGTGCTGTGTGAGTAGTTGAGTAACTAACGGGATTTCAAGTAAAGATCCTCTTTTTCTATACCGGTAGTGCATAGCAGAACTGGCATCCAGTCTGCCGTGTCTCGACTTTAGCTATGTTGCCATGGAAACTATCTGGCTTGCCATTCCTTCATGAGTATATTTTATGATTTGATTAGCCTGTGCTTGAGTGCAAAAGGGCCGAAATCAGAAGAATGAGAAAGACTATCGAAAATTCATGTAGCCAGCGGTTCCTTCTGGATCCTAAACTATATGTATGCAAAATTTGGTTGAGATTGGTGGAACGGTGTAGATTTGTATACGGAACAGACCCACCCACATACATACCCACATACATACATACAGACTTTCACTTTTATATATAAGACTAGGTGAAGTACCCGTGCTTCGCTACGCGTCATAAATAAATTAAAATGTGAAAGTGACAGTTAAAACAGGGGATAGGCGAGGTGCTGCGCAGAGGGAGATTAAGGATGGAACATTTTGTCCAACTACACCGCTCGGCGTTGACCGTGTTTTATAGCACAAATTAAGTTTTACTCGCTATCAGTTGCAGATACCTTTCGGATAGAAAATGTAGTTTTAAACCTCGCATATGCCATCAAAAGTTTGCTATTTCTTAGCGTTCTCTTTTTATTTGAAATGAAAATATGAAAGTTTGAAACTAAAGCGTGTAGTGACGTCACTAAAATGGTCGCCATTTTAAATAGTGCAAAGTATTGAAATAAAAAGTAACCTATATGTTAACCAGGTAAATCAGCTACTTCCATGTACAATTCACGTAAATCGGACCAGTGGTACTTGCGAGATTGAGTAATGCACAGACACACACCATCTCAATTTTAGCCTCGCCTCGCTCGCGTCATAGTCGTATCATATTGTTTTTCAATGAAATGCAGGTTTAACCCCGTTAACAACCATTTAGAACCTGAATACCCATAAATCCCTCCTTAGTAGACGTTTTCGACACACAACAAACATATCCCCAAAATATAATTCTTCTAACTTTAATAGTTTTGGTTGGTCGATGAGAGCAAACATCCAAAAATCCTTCCTTAGTGGACGTTTGTCTTCCAGAAGTTCACCCCTCCCCATATGCCCCTTAAATTGCATTTATGAAAACACGGTCGAACACCTATTTATTTTATTTATTTATTCATTTATTTACTTATTTTAAAGCTGATAGATTTCCTCCGAGTTTCAGACTCCTCCCTATGTCGTTTAAGAGATACACGCTCAGTTAGGAAACTTTCAACCCCCACTTTTCATCCCTTTCACCTCATAATATACACTACATCGAAAAACCATTAGACATGTGTCAGCTTATTTTTAATGATTAGTATATGTGCCAAGTATCACATCCCCAAATGAAACCACTCGTGAGATATTGTTATTCAATGGAAAGCACGTTTACCCCCTTAACACCTCTTTAGAACCTGAATATCCAAAACTCTTTCCTTAGTGGACGTTTTCGACATACAACGAACATATCCCCAAAATGTCATGTTTCTAACTTCACTAATTTTGGCTGGGCGATGATGAGTGAGTCAGTCAGTCAGGACATATTCTTTCATTTATTTTTGATAATTTCACCCGTCCCCATGAACCCCTTAAATTGGATTTATGAAACAAACGATCAAACACCTATTTACTTATTTAAAGCTGTTTTCCCCCTGAGTTTGATGAGTGAGTAAGTGAGTCAATCAGTTAGGACACTTTCTTTCCTGTTTTTTCCCCCAGAATTTCACCCCTCTCCAAGGGCCCCTTAAATTGGATTTATGAAAAACGTTCGAACACCTATTTACTTGTATTTTAAGCTGTTTTTTTCCACCGAATTTCAAACTTCACGCCTTTGTCGTTTCAGAGATACACGCTCCGTCAAGAATCCCTCAACCCCCAATTTTCACCCCTTTCACCTCATAATATACACCACATCGATAAACCCTTAGACATATGTCTGATAATTTTTAATGATTAGTTTATATACCGAATATCACATCCCCAAACAAACAACTCATGAGATATCGTTATTCAATGAAATGCACGTTTACCCCCTTGACACGTCTATAAAACCCGAATAAACAAAAATCATTCCTTAGTTAACGTTTTCGACATACAGCAAACATATTCCCAAAATTTCATGTTTCCAACTTTAATAGTTTTCGCTGGGCGTGATGAGTGAGTGAGTGAGTCAGACAGGACATTTTCTTTCATTTATTTTACCAGAAATTCACCCCTCCCCATGGGCCCCTTAAATTGGATTGATTAAAAACCGCTTGAACACCTATTAACTTATTTCTTAAGCTGTCTTTTTCCCCTGAGTCAGTCGGTTAGGACACTTTCTCTCCTTTTTTCCCCCCAGAATTTCACCCCACCCCATTGGCCCCTTAAATTAATTTATGAAAAAACAGTCGAAAACCGATTTACTTACTTTTTAAGCTGATTTTTTTTCGCTGAGTTTCAAATTTTTCGCCTATGTCGTTTAAGAGATAGGCCTACACGCTCCATTAGGAATCCTTCAACCCCCACTTTTCAGCCCTTTCACCTCATAATAATACACCACATCGAAAAACGCTTATACACATGTCTGCGTATTTTTAATGATTAGTTTATATGCCGAGTATCACATCCACGAAACCACTCGTTAGATATTGATATTCAATGAAATGCAGGTTTAACCCCCTTAAGACCCCTTTAGAACCCGAATATCCAAAAAACCTCCCTTAGAGTACGGTTTTGACATACAACGAACATATCCCCGAAATGTCATGTTTCCAACTTCAATATTTTTGGCAGGGCGATGATGAGTGAGTGAATGAGTCAGGACATTTCCTTTCTATTTTTTTTCTTCAGAATTTCACCCCTCCCGATGAACCCCTTCAATTTGATTGAAAAACAAACTGTCGAATGCTATTTACTTACTTTAAAGCAGTTTTTCCCCGTGAGTTTGATGAGTGAGTCAGTCAGTCAATCAGTTAGGACACTTTCTTTCCTGTCCCTCCCCCCGAAATTCACCCCTCCCCATGGGCCCCTTAAATTGGATTTATGGAAAAGCGGTCAAACACATATTTACTTATTTTTATGCTGATTTTTTTCCACTGAGTTTCAAACTCCTCGCCTATGTCGTTTAAGAGATACACGCTCCGTTAGGAATCTTTCAATCCCCAATTTTCGCCCCTTTAACCTCATAAACACATCGAAAAACCCTCAGACACGTGTCTTGTTACTTTTTAATGATAAGTTTATATGCCGTGTATCACATCCCCCAATGAAACCAATCGGGAGATATAGTTATTCAATGAAATGCAGGTTTAACCCCCTTAAGACCCCTTTAGAACCTGAATATCCGAAAATCCTCCCTTAGTAGACGGTTTTGACATACAATGAACATATCCCCAAACTGTCATGTTTCTAACTTCAATAATTTTGGCTAGGCGATGATGAGTGAGTGAGTAAGTGAGTGAGTCTGGACATTTTCTTTCAATTTTCTTTTTTCAGAATTTCACCCCTCCCCATGAACCCCTTAAATTTGATTTATGAAAAAAAAACTGTCGAACAGCTATTTACTTACTTTAAAGCAGTTTTTCCCCCTGAGTTTGATGAGTGAGCCAGTCAGTCAATCAGTTAGGACACTTTATTTCCTGTTCCCCCCCCCCCCCCCAGAATTTCATCTCTCCCCATGGGCCCCTTAAATTGGATTTATGAAAAAACTGTCAAACACATATTTACTTCTTTTTTATGTTGATTTTTTTTTCGCTGTGTTTCAAACTCCTCGCCTATGTCGTTTAAGAGAGACACGCTCCGTTAAGAATCTTTTAATCCCCACTTTTCACCCCTTTCACCTCATAATATACACCACATCGAAAAACCCTCAGACACATGTCTTCTGATTTTTAATGATGAGTTTATATGTCGAGTATCACATCCCCCCATGAAACCAATCGGGAGATATTGCTATTCAATTAAATGCAGGTCTACCCCCTTAACACCCCTTTATAACCTGAATAGCCAAAATTTCTCTCTTAGTGGGCATTTGCGGCCCTTGAGGAAGCTGCATACCAGATTTCATTCCAATCCGTTCGGTGGTTTCTGAGATTTCGTGATGAATAAATGAATGAGTGAGTGAGTGCGTGGTATTTGAAAAATATAAAGTAGAAAGAAGATAGTGTCAAGTCTTTGTTATGCTCAACTCGGTTGACAGTGCTGAGTGAGCAGTTGCGTAACTAACGGGATTTCAAGTAAAGATCCTCATTTTCTATACCGGCAGTGCTGAGCGCAATTAGCATCAAGTCGGCCGTGTCTCGACTTGAGCTATGTTGCCATGGAAACTATCTGCCTTGCCATTCGTTCATGAGTATATTTTATGATTTTATTAGCCTGTTTTTGAATGAAAAAGGGCCAAAATCAGAAGAATGAGAAAGACTATCGAAAAGTCATGTAGCCAGCGGTTCCTTCTGGGTCCTAAACTGTGTGTATGCAAAATATGGTTGAGATTGGTGGAACGGTGTAGATTTGTATAAGGAACCAACATATATACATACATACATACATACATACATACATACATACATACAGACTTTCACTTTTATATATTAGATATATATAAGACTAGCAGGTACCCGCGGCTTCGCTCGCGATGAAGACAATGGGGACGATGCATTAATTGGTCTATTCTATTACAGCAATCGCGGCTACAGATGGGTCAATTCTAATTCTGAAAATTCTGATAAATACAGTACAGTATATTGATATGAGCTGAAAAGTGGATTTTTTTTAGAGTTGTCAAAATCTGCAGGGTACGATGTTACATTATATGAACACATTTTAAAATTACGTTTTTGGTTTTGCCATCTTCTGCTGAGACATAACGATTTTGTTGTCCGGATACTCGCGAGCACGCCACATACAATTGCCCAAGGGAAAAAAAGGTTTTGTCTAAATGTACACCTGCTGCTGTTAAGTGTGTGTCATTGCGCTTTGTTAATATAAATTGCGAATATAGTTTGAAGAGGGAACTGCACTCTTGCACACTGGAATGGCAAATCTATCGGAATATGGGGAAATAAAAGTATTTTTCCTTAAGCTATTCTGGGTGTAATTTTGCCACACTTTTGATGATTTGAACATCAACATGTCGCTATTAATAGACCTATAGTAAAATATATCTCACCTTGGCCGCTGATGTACTCGTACATTATGCAGTCTCTTCCAGTGTTACGTCCCAGGGATTGAAATTCTCCAAAAACCCTTTTGCCTCACATGCCTCTCTAAATAATTAAAATTCCTCATTGTTGTTGTTGTTGCTTGATTCTTCAGTTTTTTTTACTGGTTTGATGCAGCCCACCAAGCCCCCTCTCCTGAGCTAATCGTTTCATCTCTACACAGCAACCACACCCTACATCCAAGGCAATCTGTTTAACCCTGGTCTATGCCTACAGTTCTTTTCCTCGACCCTCCCTTCCATAACTAAGCTTGCTATTCGTGGGTGTCTTATTTATGTGTCCTACCAACCTTATCTTCCCTTCATTAGCAGTCGCCAGAAACAACTCTCCTCTCCCACTCGTCTTAATACCTCTTCATTTGTTACCCTATCTACCCATCTGATCTTCATCATTCTCCTGTAATACCACATTCCAAACGCTTCAATTCTCCTCTTTTCTGCTGCACCATTAGTCCAAGTTTAACTTCCTTATAATGTCACGTTCCAGACAAAAGCTTTCAAAATTACTTCCTAATACCTAAATGTATATTCGATGTCAACAGATTCCTTTTCTGTAGAAATGCTTTCCTTGCCTGAGCCAACCTGCTTTTTATATCCTCTTTGCTTCGTCCATCACTGGATATTTTGCTTCCTAAGTAACAGAAGTATCCTACTTCCTGTAGCGTTTCACCAGCCAATTTGAGGTCCATAGAGGTTTCTGATTTATTTCGGCTGCATTCCAATACTTTTGTTTTACATTTATTGATTTTCATCATGAATTCATTCCTCAAGACTGAGTCCATACCATTCAAAAACTCGTTCAAATCCTCTGGCGTATCGGCCAAGACGACGATGTCATCAGCAAATCTCAAAGATGAAATTATTTATCCTTGAATCTTCGCTCCCCCTTTAAATTTTTCTCCAATTTCCTGATTATTGTGGTATTAGAGATCTTTGAAATGCGTTGTCCTCGCACATGGTGTAGATGCATTGTCCAAGGATAACATTCCATGTTACGAACATGGGCCGCATAACCTGCACCGAAAGCCTATTCTGGACAGCAGTTCCTTGAATTCAGATTTGCCAACATTTTATTGTATCTTTCCATGTGGTATATCTCTGTACCTCAACATACAGAAGAGTGCTTTAAAAATCATGTCTTGTGTACATTTTGGAAAAGGTGGTGAGTGTGGTTTTTGCCAGAGTGGATACACGCACGTAGAAATTCTTTTCAGTAAATAGAATGGTTCACAATTTTGTAAGTGCACATTGAGGTATGTGACGGCGAGATGCCTTAAGTGTTACGGAAACGGCAATAGCCGCCACAGAGCTTCGTTGCTACTGAAATAACGACCATACTGATATTTGTACTTAACTATACGGGATTTGTAAGCCCAGTGTTTATGAAATTGAACGCAGGTATATCGCTAACTTTATTGAATAGCCGCTAGTGTAGTGTTTAAAATTTAAAAGTGGTATTAGAAGGCGCTATCCCTAATTTTTTTACCCCTGGCACTACAGGCCACGAAGGGCCTAGGCCTGTCATGCGACCGCTTCCCAGCCATTTGACCTGCAGATATTGTGGTGACGTGTGGTCAGTGCATCGTGTTCGCTTGGCCGTTTATCTTGTTCTTCGTGACCGGGGCGCTGCCTCTTTATCAGACAGCTACTCAATTGTCCTCACGAAGCTGAGTGCACTCCGTTGCAGCCCTCACGCCAGTGTCTAAAATCTCTGACGGTGCCGGGAATCGAACCCGGGGCCTCCGGATGGGAGGCAGGCACGCTACCCTGTTCTTGTGTTTATATATCTCTTGAAAAAGATAATAAATGGATTGGCACTGCCTCCTACAGGGATATATAGAAAATCGGATGTCATACCTTGAGGTTCAGTTGCCATGGAAACGGACTTGCCATTAGTTCATCAGTTTACCAGAGTGAAGATAGTTTTCTGCGAATATCTTTGAAACTGTTGGTTTTAGGGCCTTAAAATGTGGTTTTCGGTGTCCCGTAGGGACCTACCGAGTATTGTTTCTCGCATCGAGGGGCGTAAAATGAGCTTTGTCCGGTCCATATGCGACAACTTCGATATTTTGTCCCGGCTGAGTATTTTTGGTGACTTTTCAGTTATGTTGCCCGTTCGACGGGAACAATGATTTATTTCCGGATGAAAGGCAGCCTATATGTTATCCTAGGGTATAAGCTGTCTCCATTTCAAATTTCATCCAAATACGTCCAGCCGTTTTAGTGTCAAGAGGTAACAAACTAACACACACACGGACACACAGATTTTCACATTTATAATATACTAGCTGAAGAAACCCGTGCTTCGCTACGCGTCATAAATAAAATAAAATGTGAAGGTGACAGTTAAAACAGGGGATAGGCGAGGTGCTGCGCAGAGGGAGATTAAGGATGGACCATTTTGTCCAACTACACCGCTCGGCGTTGACCGTGTTTTATAGCACAAATTTAGGTTTTACTCGCTAACAGTTGCAGATACCTTTCGGATAGAAAATGTAATTTTAAACCTCGCATATGCCATTAAAAGTTTGCTATTTCTTAGCGTTCTCTTTTTATTTGAAATGGAAATATGAAAGTTTGAAACCAAAGGGTGTAGTGACGTCACTAAAATGGTCGCCATCTTTAAATAGTGCAAAGTATTGAAAACAAAAGTAACCTATATGTTAACCAGGTAAATCAGCTACTTCCATGTAAAATTCATGTAAATCGGACCAGTGGTACTTGCGTGATTGAGTAATACACAGACACACACCATTTCATTTTTAGCTTCGATTCGCTCGGGTCATAGTCGTGTCATATTGTTATTCAATGAAATGCAGGTTTAACCCCGTTAACACCCCTTTAGAACCTGAATATCCAAAGATCCCTCCTTAGTAGACGTTTTCGACACACAACAAACATATCCCCAAAATATCATTCTGCTAACATTAATAGTTTGGGTTGGTCGATGAGAGTGAACATACATGATGATGATGATAATTGTTGTTTTAAGGATGATGATGATGATAATTGTTGTTTTAAGGGGCCTAACATCTAGGTTATCGGCCCCTGATGGTTTGGGTGATCGTGAAGATGAAAAGCGAACTTAAAACTAAAACTAACTACTAACCTACATACTAGAAGAAGAAATGGAAAACTAAAGGAGAATAAGGCAAATAAAAGGACAGAAGGAAAAGAAATGCCCTCAACACTCGGAGAAGGCGGATTGAGGGACTTGGAAGGAAGGAGAGCCATGAAAGGCAGATAGGAAAGTGAAAGAGGAGAGGGTCCGCCCCAAAGGTAAGGGACAAAAGGGGAAAACGGACCCAGCTCAGGAATCCCTCGGGGTCGCCAACTCCCGAACTCACCAGCCGTGAGCCCCTGAGGGTGTAGCATTATCCAGGGTGCACCAGAAGTGGTGGGGCTACATACACCCTGCCTCCTTAAGGGCCTAGAGCACAAGGCAGGAGGTAAAAGGAAGAGAAAAAGAAGGCTGACCCCTCGCAGAAGGAGGGTATCAGAAAAGATGAGACAAGGGCCAATTAAGGCGGGAAAGGAAGAGACTCCCTAGGCCTCGGATACCCTAATACCGTCGGGGTCAGAAGAGAACAAGAGTTGACCGAGAGAGGTCGACAGGAAAGAAGACGGAGAGGAGCCCGGCACAAGTAAGTGGAAGCAATGCCGGACTCAGCTGGGGCCCCGTGGTCGCCAACCCACGCCCACAAGATGTGAGCCCCTGGGGGGAGTGAACATACAAAAATCCTTCCTTAGTGGACGTTTTTCTTCCAGAATTTCACCCCTCCCCATAGGCCCCTTAAATTGGATTTATGAAAAAACGGCCGAAAACCTATTTATTTTATTTTTTATTTATTTTTAAGCTGATTGATTTCCTCCGAGTTTCAAACTCCTCGCCTATGTCGTTTAAGAGATACACGCTCCGTTAAGAATCTTTCAACCCCAACTTTTCATCCCTTTCACCTCATAATATACACTACATCGAAAAACAATTAGACATGTGTCAGCTTATTTTTAATGATTAGTATATATGCCAAGTATCACATCCCGAAATGAAACCACTCGTGAGATATTGTTATTCAATGAAATGCACGTTTACCCCCTTAACACCTATTTAGAACCTGAGTATTCAAAACTCTCTCCTTAGTGGACGTTTTCGACATACAACGAACATATCCCCAAAATTTCATGTTTCTAACTTCAATAATTTTTGCTTGGCGATGATAGTGTGTGAGTGAGTGAGTCAGGACATTTTCTTTCATTTATTTTTGATAATTTCACCCCTCCCCATGAACCCCTTAAATTGGATTTATGAAACAAAAGGTCGAACACCTATTTACTTATTTAAAGCTGTTTTCGCCCTGAGTTTGATGAGTGAGTAAGTGAGTCAATCAGTTAGGACACTTTCTTTCCTGTTTTTTCCCCCAGACATTCACTCCTCTCCAAGGGCCCCTTAAATTGGATTTATGAAAAAACGGTCGAACACCTATTTACTTGTATTTTAAGCTGTTTTTCCCGCCGAATTTCAAACTTCCTGCCTATGTCGTTTAAGAGATACACGCTCCGATTAGAATCCCTCAACCCCCAATTTTCTTCCCTTTCACCTCATAATATACACCACATCGATAAACCCTTAGATATATGTCTGATTATTTTTAATGATTAGTTTATATACCGAATATCACATCCCCAAAGAAACAACTCATGAAATATCGTTATTCAATGAAATGCACGTTTACACCCTTAACATCTCTTTAAAACCCGAATAAACAAAATCATTCCTTAGTTGACGTTTTCGACATACAGCGAACATATTCCCAAAATTTCATTTTTCCAACTTTAATAGTTTTCGCTGGGCGTGATGAGTGAGTGAGTCAGACAGGACATTTTCTTTCGATTTTCTTTTTTCAGATTTTCACCCTCCCCATGAACCCCTTAAATTTGATTTATGAAAAAAAATGTTGATTTATGAAAAAAAAATGTCGAACAGCTATTTACTTACTTTAAAGCAGTTTTTCCCCCTGAGTTTGATGAGTGAGTCAGTCAGATAATCAGTTAGGATACTTTCTTTCCTGTTCCCCCCAGAATGTGACCCCTCGCCATGGGCCCCTTAAATTGGATTTATGAATAAACGGTCAAACACATATTTACTTATTTTTTATGCTGATTTTTTTCGCTGAGTTTCAAACTCCTCGTCTATGTCGTTTAAGAGATACACGCTCCGTTAATAATCTTTCAATCCCCACTCTTCACCCCTTTCACCTCATAATATACACCACATCGAAAAACTCTCAGACCCGTGTCTTCTTATTTTTAATGATGAGTTTATGTGCCGAGTATCACATCCCCCAGTGAAACCAATCGGGAGATATTGCTATTCAATGAAATGCAGTTCTACCCCCTTAACACCCCTTTAGAACCTGAATATACAAAAATCCTCTCTTAGTGGTCATTTGCTGCCCTTGGGGAAGCAGCATACCAAATTGCATTCCAATCCGTTCGGTGGTTTCTGAGATTTCGTGATGAATGAATGAGTGAGTGAGTGAGTGAGTGAGTGAGTGAGATGTGACAAATATATAGTAGACGATAGTGTCAAGTCTTTGTTATGCTAAACTCGGTTGACAGTGCTGTGTGAGTAGGTGAGTAACTAACGGGATTTCAAGTAAAGATGCTCATTTTCTATACCGGTAGTGCAGAGCGCAACTGGCATCCAGACGGCCGTGTCTCGACTTGAGCTATGTTGCCATGGAAACTATCTGCCTTGCCATTCCTTCATGAGTATATTTTATGATTTGATTAGCCTGTGCTTGAGTGCAAAAGGGCCGAAATCAGAAGAATGAGAAAGAGTATCGAAAATTCATGTAGCCAGCGGTTCCTTCTGGGTCCTAAACTATGCGTATGAAAAATTTGGTTGAGATTGGTGGAACGGTGTAGATTTGTATACGGAACCAACCCACCCACATACATACATACATACATACAGACTTTCACTTTTATATATAAGATACTAGCTGAAGTACCCGTGCTTCGCTACGCGTCATAAATAAATTAAAATGTGAAAGTGACAGTTAAAACAGGGGATAGGCGAGATGCTGCGCAGAGGGAGATTAAGGATGGAACATTTTGTCCAACTACACCGTTCGGCGTTGACCGTGTTTTATAGCACAAATTTAGGTTTTACTCGCTAACCGTTGGAGATACCTTTCGGATAGAAAATGTAATTTTAAACCTCGTATATGCCATCAAAAGTTTGCTATTTCTTAGCGTTCACTTTTTATTTGAAATGGAAATATGAAAGTTTGAAACCAAAGGGTGTAGTGACGTCACTAAAATGGTCGCCATAGTGCAAAGTATTGAAATCAAAAGTAGCCTATATGTTAACCAGTTAAATCAGCTACTTTCATGTAAAATTCATGTAAGTCGGACCAGTGGTTCTTGCGTGATTGAGTAATACACAGACACACACCATCTCATTTTTAGCCTCGCTTCGCTCGTGTCATAGTCGTGTCATATTGTTATTCAATGACATGCAGGTTTAACCCCGTTAACACCCCTTTAGAACCTGAATATCCAAAAATCCCTCCTTAGTAGACATTTTCGACACACAACAAACATATCCCCTTCTTCTAACTTCAATAGTTTTGATTGGTCGATGAGAGTGAACATCCAGAAATCCTTCCTTAGTGGACGTTTTTATTCCAGAATTTCACCCCTCCCCATATGCCCCTTAAATTGGATTTATGAAAAAAAAAAAAAGGTCGAACATCTACTTATTTTAATTATTTATTCATTTATTATTTTTTAAGGTGATTGGAACTCGGAGAAAATCAAACTCCTCGTCTATGTCGTTTAAGAGATACACGCTCCGTTCGGAATCTTTCAACCCCCACTTTTCATGCCTTTCACCTCATAATATACACCACATCGAAAAACCATTAGACATGTGTCAGCTTATTTTTAATGATTAGTATATATGCCAAGTATCACATCCCCAAATGAAACCACTCATGAGATATTGTTATTCAATGAAATCCACGTTTACCCCCTTAACACCTCATTAGAACCTGAATATCCAAAACTCTTTCCTTAGTGGACGTTTTCGACATACCACGAACTTATCCCCAAAATTTCATGTTTCTAACTTCAATAATTTTTGCTGGGCGATGATGATGAGTGAGTGAGTCAGTCAGGACATTTTCTTTCATTAATATTTGAGAATTTCACCCCTCCCCAAGAACCCCTTAAATTGGATTTATGAAAAAAAACGGTCGAACACCTATTTACTTATTTAAAGCTGTTTTCCCCCTGAGTTTGATAAGTGAGTAAGTAAGTCAATCAGTTAGGACACCTTCTTTCCTGTTCCCCCCCCCCCCGAATTTCACTCCTCCTCATGGGCCCCTTAAATTGGATTTATGAAGAAATGGTCGAACACCTATTTACTTATTTTTAAGCTGCTTTTTCGCTGAATTTCAAACTTATCGCCTATGTTGAATAAGAGATACAGTACACGCTCCGTTAAGAATCCTTCAACCCCCAATTTTCTCCCCTTTCACCTCATAATATACACCATATCGATAAACCCTTAGACATATGTCTGCTTATTTTAAATGATTAGTTTGTATGCCGAATATCACATCCCCAAATGAAACAACTCGTGAGATATTGTTATTCAATGAAATGCAAGTTTAACCCCCTTAACACCCCTTCAGAACATGAATATCCAAAAATCCATCCTTAGTGGACTTTTTTGACAAACAACGAACATATCCCCAAAATTTCAAGTTTCTAACTGCAATAGGTTTGCTGGGGGATGATGAGTGAATATCCAAAAATCCTTCCTTTGTGGACTTCTTTCCCCAGAATTTCATCCCTCTCCATGAGCCCCTTAAATTGGATTATGAAAAAACGATCGAACACCTATCTACTACTTTTTCAATCTAATTTTTCTCCCTGAGATTCTTACTTTTTGCCTCTGTCTTTTAAGAGATACTTGCTCCGTTAAGAATCCTTATACACCTCATAATATACACCACATCGAAAAACCCTCAGACATGTGTCTTCTTATTCTTAATGATGAGTTTATATGCCTAGTATCCCATCCCAAAGGAAATCATTCGGGAGATATTGTTATTCAATTAAATGCAAGTCTACCCCCTTAACACCCCTTTAGAACCTGAATATCCAAAATTCCTTCCTTTGTGGACGTTTTCAACATACAACGAACATAGCCCCTTAATGTCATGTTTCTAACTTCAATAATTTTGGCTGGGGGATGATGAGTGAGTAAGTCATGACATTTTCTTTCAATTATTTTTCAGAATTTCACCCCTCTCATGAACCCCTTAAATTGGATTTATGAAAAAAAAACGGTCGAACACCTATTTACTTATTTTTGAGCTGTTCTTCCCCCCTGAGTTTGATGAGTGAGTGAGTTAGGACACTTTCTTTCCTGTTTTCCCCCCAGAATTTCACCTCTCTCCAAGGGCCCCTTAAATTGGATTTATGAAAAAACGGTCGAACACCTATTTACTTATATTTTAAGCTTTTTTTCCCCGCCGAATTTCAAACTTCTCGCCTATGTCGTTTAAGAGATACACGCTCCGTTAATAATCCCTCAACCCCCAATGTTCACCCCTTTCACCTCGTAATATACACCTCATCGATAAACCCTTAGACATATGTCTGATTCTTTTAATGATTAGCTTATATACCGAATATCACATCCCCAAAGAAACAACTCATGAGATATCGTTATTCAATGAAATGCACGTTAACCCCCTTAACACCTCTTTAAAACCCGAATAACAAAAATCATTCATTAGTTGACGTTTTCGATATACAGCGAACATATTCCCAAAATTTCATGTTTCTAACTTTAATAGTTTTGGCTGGGCGTGACGAGTGAGTGAGTCAGACAGGACATTTTCTTTCAATTATTTTTACCAGAATATCACCCCTCCCCATGGGCCCCTTAAATTGGATTGATGAAAAAACGCTTGAACACCTATTAACTTATTTTTTAAGCTGTCTTTTTCCCCTGAGTTTGATGATTGAGTGAGTTAGTCAGTCAGTTAGGACACTTTCTCTCCTTTTTCCCCCCAGAATTTCACCCCACCCCATTGGCCCCTTAAATTAATTTATGGAAAAACGGTGGAACACCGACTTACTTATTTTTTAAGCTGATTTCTTTTCGCCGAGTTTCAAATTTCTCGCCTATGTCGTTTAGGAGATAGGCCTACACGCTTCGTTAGGATACAGTACACGCTCCCTTAAGAATCCTTCAACCCCCAATTTTCACCCCCTTTCACCTCATAATAATACACCACATCGAAAAACCCTTAGACACATGTCTGCTTATTTTTAATGATTAGTTTATATGCCGAGTATCACTTCCACAAATGAAACCACTCGTGAGATATTGTTATTCAATAAAATGCAGGTTTAACCCCCTTAAGACCCCTTTAGAGCCTGAATATTCAAAAAAACTCCCTTAGTGTATGGTTTTGGCATACAACGAACATATCCCGAAAATGACATGTTTCCAACTTCAATATTTTTGGCTGGGGGATGATGAGTGGGTGAATGAGTCAGAACATTTTCTTTCAATTTTTTTCTTCAGAATTTCACCCCTCCCGATGAACCCCTCAATTTGGTTTATCAAAAAAACTGTCGAACTCATATAAGTTATACTTATTTTTAAGCAGTTTTTCCCCCTGAGTTTGAAGAGCGAGTGAGTCAATCGGTTAGGACACTTTCTTTCCTGTTTTTTTTTTTTTACACAGAATTTCACCCCTCGCCATAGGCCCCTTAAATTGGATTTATGAAAATAAAACCGGTCAAACACCTATTTACTTATTTTTTATGCTGATTTTTTCCCGCTGAGTTTCAAACTCCTCGCCTATGTCGTTTATGAGATGCAGGCTCCATTAGGAATCTTTCAACCCCCACTTTTCACCCCTTTCACCTCATAATATACACCACATCGAAAAACCCTCAGACACATGTCTTCTTATTTTTAATGATGAGTTTATATGCCGAGTATCACATCCCCCAGTGAAACCAATCGGGAGATATTGCTATTCGATGAAATGCAGGTCTACCCCCTTAACACCCCTTTAGAACCTGAATATCCAAAAATCCTTTCTTAGTGGGCGTTTGCGGCCCTTGAGTAAGCTGCATACCAAATTTCATTCCAATCCGTTGGGTGGGTTCTGAGATTTCGTGATGAATGTGTGAGTGAGTGAGTGAGTGAGTAAGTGGTATTTGACAAATATCTAGTAGATAGTGTCAAGTCTTTGTTATGCTATACTCGGTTGACAGTGCTGTGTGAGCAGTTGAGTAACTAACGGGATTTCAAGTAAAGATCCTCATTTTCTATACCGGTAGTGCAGAGCGCAATTGGCATCCAGACGGCCGTGTCTCGACTTGAGCTATGTTGCCATGGAAACTATCTGCCTTGCCATTCCTTCATGAGTATATTTTATGATTTGATTAGCCTGTTTTTGAGTGAAAAAGGGCCGAAATCAGAAGAATGAGAAAGACTATCGAAAATTCATGTAGCCAGCGGTTCCTTCTGGGTCCTAAACTATGTGTATGCAAAATATGGTTGAGATTGGTGGAACGGTGTAGATTTGTATACGGAACCAACATATATACATACATACATACATATATACATACATACATACATACAGACTTTCACTTTTATATATTAGATAGGGATTAAAGGGGTCTTCCTCTGGATGCGGACTTGACACAACAGTGAGGGTCAGTTTTTATGTGACGTGTATTGCGTTTCGCCTACAAGGTTTTCAATTTTATTTTCACGTCTGGAAGTACGCGTTAGGTAAATTAGTTTCAGAGCATATTTCAACTAATCATTTATCTCTGTCGAAAAACAGGTTCCAAGCCCCTAACCATAGCAACAGTAGCTCAATTGATTACGTCTGGCTATTAATACTGAAGACCATTCGAAGAATGGGTACTTCTGCGTGTCTTTCATATATTTAAGTCATTATCTAGTGTTGTCCGACTGAAAGTTACAATATTAATTAATACCTTTTATCCATATCATTAGATCCGATTAGCCTACATGTTAATCATTAATTATCATCACCATCATCATCATCATCATCATCATCGTCATCGAAAGTGGTAATATTAAGCAGTATTATAATCATACCGTTGATGATGATAATTGTTGTTTTAAGGGGCCTAACATCTAGGTTATCGGCCTCTAATGGTTTGGGTGATCGTGAAGATGATAATGAAATGTAAACTATAACTAACAAGAAGTTCCGTGACGAACTAAAGAGCCTACTTTTATTAAAATTTAAGATTCATGCCAATTATAAATCTATATGGATCGATCTAGAATAATGACGAAATTAGGTTGGTAAAAGCGAAATTTCTAATTAGTTCGAAATACTGTATACCTGGCATAATGTAGCCTTATAGAGAACTACAGTTGGCAGCCCTGGTGACTGAATATATTCTTAGTTCCATCTCTTAAGGTACAGAATACAAAATTTGGTTGAAGTCCAATGGATAGCATGGACGTTACATGCAGTTAAACATTGGTTCTAACAGCGTGCGTAAACTCATGTTGGCAACAATGACATACATGTATTGGTCAGGAATAATCAGAAATAATATGATCTATAAATGTGTCAATTTAGAATGAAATCCATTAGTTAGTATAGAAGTTACATGCATTTTAAAATTGGACCTATCAGCCGGCTTACTGTAGAATCATGTTGGCAGCATTGGCGTAGACCTATATTAGTTACTCCAAATTAATCTACAATGCCAGGTACTATACGTGTGTAAGGTTTAGAGCTATTGGCATGCATACTTTATGATATATTGATATTAGGGTAACAACAATAGAGACAGTATTTATTAACAGTTGGCAGCCCTGGTTACTTTTAAGTATCGGCATAGTCATATCTGTAATGGTACACATGGCACACACGAAATTTGGTTGAAATCCAAATGATAGAGTAGAAGTTATATGTATTTAAAATTTGGACCTATCAGCAGGCTTATAATCATTTTGGCAACACTGCCATATATGGCCTCCTGGAAATTAAACTGCATTATTATTATCTATAAGTGTGGCAATTTTGAAATAGCTCCCATTCATACCTTCCAAGATATCCAACATGGAGCTCAAATTTCAATTGTGATTTTTCAGCAGTTGGTAGCACTGACATCATTTTCAAATATGGCCGTGATATATTCAGGTATAGATCTTTACTCCTACCAAATTTTGTTTCGATTGCTACTGCCGTTTAGGAGTTGATAAGGGGGGGGGGACACAGACAGACAGACAGAAGGACAGACAGACAGTTGCCCTATCTCATAAGTCTACTTTTTCCTCATTTTGCAAAATGTGAAAAGTAGGCTAAAAACTATCTACTAACTTACATACTAGAAGAAGAGATGGAAAACAAAAGAAGAATAAGGCAAATAAAGGACAGGAGGAAAAGAAATGCCTCATGAAAGGCAGATAGGAAAGGGAAAGAGGAGAGGTCCGCTCCAGAGTTAATGGATAAAAGGGGGGGGGGGGGGGGAAACCGGACCCAGCGCAGGAATCCTTCGGGGTCGCCAACTCCCGAACTCACCAGCCGTGAGCCCCTGAGGGTGTAGCAATAGCTAGGGTGCACCAGAAGTGGTGGGGCTACACACACCCTTCCTCCTTGAGGGCCTTGAACAGAAGGCAAGAGAAAACATGAAAAGAAAAATAAGGCTGACTCGTCGCAGAAGGAGGGTATCAGAAAAGATGAGACAAGGGCTAATTAAGGCGGGAAAGGAAGAGACTTCCTAGGCTTCGGATACACTAATACCGTCGGGATCGGCAGAGGACAAGAGTTGACCAAGTGAGGTCGACAAAAAAAGATGGAGAGGAGCCCGGCACAAGTAAGTGGAACCAATGCCTGACTCAGCTGGGGTCTCGTGGTCGCCAACCCACGTCCCACTAGATGTGAGCTCCTGGGGGGGGGGGGGTTACCCCTATCATTAGAGCCGAGAACCTACATGTTAATCATTATCATCATCATCATCATAATCGAAAGTGGTAATATTAAGCGGTATCATAATCATACAATCATATGGGTCAGTAACCGACATATAAGATCGCATAAACAGCCATCATTATCAGCATAAAATTACGCTAATTCTGTTGATGGCAATTGTTGTTTTAACGGGCCTAACATCTGGGTTATCGACCGCTTAATGGTTTGGGTAAATGAAATGAAACTGATGATGATGATGATAATTGTTGTTTTAAGGGGCCTAACATCTAGGTTATCGGCCCCTGATGGTTTGGGTGATCGTGAAGATGAAAATGAAAAGCGAACTTAAAACTAAAACTAACTACTAACCTACAGACTAGAAGAAGGAATGGTAAACTAAAGGAGAATAAGGCAAATAAAAGGACAGAAGGAAAAGAAATGCCCTCAACCCTCGAAGAAGGCGGATTGAGGGACTTGGAAGGAAGGAGAGCCATGAAAGGCATATAGGAAAGTGAAAGAGGAGAGAGTCCGCCCCAAAGGTAAGGGACAAAAGGGGAAAACGGACCCAGCTCAGGAATCCCTCGGGGTCGCCAACTCCCGAACTCACCAGCCGTGAGCCCCTGAGGGTGTAGCATTATCGAGGGTGCACCAGAAGTGGTGGGGCTACATACACCCTGCCTCCTTAAGGGCCCAGAGCACAAGGCAGGAGGTAAAAGGAAGAGAAAAAGAAGGCTGACCCCTCGCAGACGGAGGGTATCAGAAAAGATGAGACAAGGGCCAATTAAGGCGGGAAAGGAAGAGACTCCCTAGGCCTCGGATACCCTAATACCGTCGGGGTCAGAAGAGAACAAGAGTTGACCAAGTGAGGTCGACAGGAAAGAAGACAGAGAGGAGCCCGGCACAAGTAAGTGGAAGCAATGCCGGACTCAGCTGGGGCCCCGTGGTCGCCAACCCACGCCCACAAGATGTGAGCCCCTGGGGGATGAAATGAAACTATAAGCTACCTGAAACTATCTACAAACTTACAACTAAAACTATCTACTGTCTTACAAACTAGAAGAGGAGATGGAAAACTACAAGGAGAATAAGTAAAAACAACAGACAGGGAGAAAGGAAGTGTTCTCAACCCTTGAAGAATAGGTAAATTAAGTTTGAAATATGAATTATTCGGCAAGTGGTGAAGGAACTCAGTTATTTTTTGTTGTACATTTTTTGTGTCATTTGTTTGATGATGATGATAATTGTTTTAAGGGGCCTAACATCTAGGTTATCGGCCCCTGATGGTTTGGGTGATCGTGTTTTAAGGGGCCTAACATCTAGGTTATCGGCCCCTGATGCTTTGGGTGATCGTGAAGATGTAAATGAAATGCAAACTTAAAACTAAAACTAACTACTAACCTACATACTGGAAGAAGAAATGGAAAACTAAAGGAGAATAAGCCAAATAAAGGACAGGAGGAAAAGAAATGCCCTCAACCCTCGAAGAATGCAGATTGAGGGACTTGGAAGGAAGGAGAGCCATGAAAGGCAGATAGGAAAGTGAAAGTAGAGAGGGTCGTCCCCCCCCACAGGTAAGGGACAAATTTGTTTGAGAAGTTCGGGATATCTTGGTCACAAACTCTATATAATTCAGTGTGTGTTCAGTTCCTTTGATAACCTGTTTTTTTGCGGTGACTGTAGTAGTGTGTGCAACTGTAATTGTCAGGGTCGTGCAGGGTAGGTGCCCCGGAACTTGAAATACGGTACTATCTCGACATTTGCCTGGAGGGAATGTGGTTAAATACTAGTACAACTGCACTCAACCACTGTCTGCGCCAGGATTCGAACAACCGATCGTTTGTTTTGCTGCAGTTCCCCATTGCGGTCGTGGTGAACAATTTGACGCGTATGGCTATGCCGTGGGCTCGTCGAGAAACACAACACACACAATATTAAGTGTTAACATGACAAGGAAATAGCTTAGGATCTGTTACTGCCGTCCAACTGTCATCGATTTTCAATCCCGCGGGCGGTGTCCGGTGGCTAATGAAACCTCCTGGCAGATCCGAATGAAATTGAGGCCGTGCGCGAAGGGGGAGTGGGGTAAGCACGCGAACAGATGATAGCCATAACAGCGAACAGATACACACAAAGAAAGTTCTATCACGATCTGATCAATCGATCAACATTTTATATCAAAGCGCAACAACATCAAACAGAGGAAAAAATATACTGTAATACAAAAGGGAACTCAGTATCGAGATATCATTTCTATACAGAAATACCTATACGGTGGTGGCGGAATCATACGGTTGAGTCGAGAGACACCCCGAGGGCTCACAACTTGTGCGAGGTGGGTTGACTACAACAGGTCTCCAGCTAAGTCATGATTATGATGATGATAATTATTGTTTTAAGGTGCCTAACATCTAGGTTATCGGCCCCTAATGGTTTGGGTGATCGTGAAGATGAAAATAAAATATATATTATAACTAAAACTAACTACTAACCTACATACTAGATGATGATGATAATTGTTGTTTTAAGGGGCCTAACATCTAGGTTATCGGCCCCTGATGGTTTGGGTGATCGTGAAGATGAAAATTAAAAGCGAACTTAAAACTAAAACTAACTAATAACCTACATACTAGAAGAAGAAATGGAAAACTAAAGGAGAATAAGGCAAATAAAAGGACAGAAGGAAAAGAAATGCCCTCAACCCTCGGAGAAGGCGGATTGAGGGACTTGGAAGGAAGGAGAGCCATTAAAGGCATATAGGAAAGTGAAAGAGGAGAGGGTCCGCCCTAAAGGTAAGGGACAAAAGTGGAAAACGGACCCAGCTCAGGAATCCCTCGGGGTCCCCAACTCTCGAACTCACCAGCCGTGAGCCCCTGAGGGTGTAGCATTATCTAGGGTGCACCAGAAGTGTTGGGGCTTCATACACCCTGCCTACTTAAGGATGATGATGATGATAATTGTTGTTTTAAGGGGCCTAACATCTAGGTTATCGGCCCCTGATGGTTTGGGTGATCATGAAGATGAAAATGAAAAGCGAACTTAAAACTAAAACTAACTACTAACCTACATACTAGAAGAAGAAATGGAAAACTAAAGGAGAATAAGGCAAATAAAGGACAGGAGGAAAAGAAATGCCCTCAACCCTCGAAG